>JAJTWQ010000145.1:0-1325889 GCA_029007595.1 Solanum commersonii
AAAATTTGGGTGAGACCCATTCCCCACTCAATTTGATCCCCTAAATAAGAATATGAAGTCGGATTTTCGAAAAACGAAACAGATTTTTAGATATAGCTAAAACAAGCTCCGGTAACTTCCGAAGCACACTTTTTAAGAACTTTTGGGTCGTTTCGGTGAGCTCCAAACAAGATTCGCTATCACCTACAGATTTGTGAGTGGGACATAAGTACAGATCGAAGAGCGACTAGGTGTTGAGGCACTCACAGCGGTCATGATGAACTTCGATAGTGATGGTATTGAAGAATATAATGAGTTGGTGGCTGCACTTGATAAGCATGAATACCGGTCCAAACCAAAGAAGTATGAGCTAGACATGAAGAATCGCGAGTCCCTACCCACAAGACCATCTATTGAGGAGGCACCAAAATTAGAGTTTAAGGCTCTACTACCGCACTTGAGGTATGTATACTTAGGCGAAGAGAATACTTTGCCGGTCATTATTGAAAGGATTTGAATTCAAGAGGTTCAAGCGAGCTATTGGGTGGACTATTGCGTATATTATTGGGATTCCCCCGGTATTTGCTCACAAAATCCAACTCATGCCGGAGCATAAGCCCAGTATTGAGCACCAAAGTAGATTAAATCCACCTATGCAAGAGGTAGTTAAAAAGGAGATCATAAAGTGGCTGGATGCGTGAGTCATCTATCTCATGCGAGATAGTAGTTGGGTATGTCCAAAGGCAGTGCGTGCCTAAAAAGGGAGGTATGACTGTTGTTCCAAATGAAAAGAATGAGCTTGTTCCAATGAGGCCCGTTACTGGATGGAGAGTTTGCATGGATTATCGAAAGTTGAATGCATGGACTGAAAAAGATCACTTTCCCATGCCATTCATGGACCAGATGTTGGATAGACTTGCAGGAAAGAGTTGGTACTGCTTTCTTGATGGGTATTCTCGTTACAATCAAATTTCTATAGCTCCAGAATACCAAGAGAAGACCACCTTCACTTGTCCATATGGGACTTTTGCTTTCAAACGGATACCTTTTGGGTTGTGCAATGCTCCAGCAACCTTCCAGCGGTGTATGATGTTGATATTTTCAGATATGGTGGAGGATGCTATTGAAGTGTTTATGGATGATTTTTCAGTTGTAGGTGATTCCTTTGACCATTATCTAGATAATCTGGCCGAGGTGCTTAAAAGATGTGAAGACTGCAACTTGGTGCTAAATTAGGAGAAATGTCATTTCATGATGAAAGAAGGTATAGTGTTGGGTCATCACATTTCTGAGAAAGGTATTGAGGTTGATAGAGCTAAAGTTGAGGTAATAGAAAAGCTTTCACCACCTATCTCTGTAAAAGGTGTTAGAAGTTTTCTTGGGCATGCAGGTTTTATAGAAGATTCATCAAAGACTTCTCCAAAATTGCACATCCGTTCTGCAAATTGCTTGAGAAGGAGTGTAAGTTCTATTTTGATGATGATTGTCTTAGAGCATTTGAAGAGTTGAAGAAAAAGTTGGTTACAGCACCAATCATTATTTCACCGGATTGGGAACAACCGTTCGAGGTAATGTGCGATGCGAGTGGACTGGCGCTTGGTGTAGTATTGGGTCAAAGGCGGGAGAAAATTCTTCACCCTATTTACTATGCCAGTAAAGCTCTAAATATGGCTTAGAAGAACTATACTGTGACTGAACAAGAACTTGCAGTGGTTTTTGCATTCGAGAAATTTCGATCATACTTGCTTGGTACTAAGGTCATAGTGCATACTGACCATTCTGTATTGCGGTATTTGATGGCGAAAAAGGATGCAAAATCGAGATTGATTAGATGGGTATTACTACTGCAAGAGTTTGATTTTGTAGTAAAAGATAGAAAGTGGACCGAAAATCAAGTCGCCGATCACTTGTCGAGATTAGAGGAAGAAGTTATGCTAAAGCTTAGAGATAAGGCTGAAATCAATGATGCTTTTCCATATGAAAAGGTATTGGCTGCTTCTCATGATTTGATTCCTTGGTTCACCGACTTTGCTAATTATTTGGCAAGCGACATTGTGCCCCCCGATTTGTCTTTTCACCAAAGAAGAAAGTTCATGCATGATGTGAAGAGATTCTTTTGGGATGAACCTTACTTGTATTGTAGTTGTGCTGATGGGATTATTCGTCGATGTGTGCCCGAGGTTGAGATGTTGAGTGTACTTGAAGCATGCCATTCATCACCTGCGGTGAGCACCATAGTGGTATTCGGATCGGCACATAAGATTTTGCAATGTGGGTACTATTGGCCCACCATTCACCAAGATGCTCATGACTTCACCAAATCTTGTGATCGTTGCCAAAGAGAAGGAGGAATTTCAAAGAGGCAAGAGCTCCCAATGAATCCTATATTGGTGATAAAGTTGTTTGATGTATGGGGCATTAATTTTATGGGTCCATTTGTGAGTTCATATGGGATGAAGTATATTCTGTTGCGGTTGATTATGTATCGAAATGGGTAGAAGCAGTTGCACTCTCCAACAATGAAGGTAAAAGTGTCACCGCATTCTTGAAAAAGAATATTTTCTCCAGATTTGGTACACCGAGGGCCATAATTAGCGATGGAGGTTCTCACTTCTGTAATAGGTTATTCAAGGCACTACTTGAGAAATATGGTGTCCGTCACAATGTAGCCACTCCTTACCATCCACAGACTAGTGGTCAAGTTGAAGTATCCAACAGAGAGATCAAACAGATTTTCGCAAAGACTATGAATGCTAATAGAACGGATTGGTCAAGGAAGCTTGACGATGCTCTATGGGCATATCGCATTGCATACAAGACCCCCATAGGTATGTCTCCTTACCAACTTGTATATGGGAAGTCTTGTCATCTACCAGTAGAGCTAGAGCATAAGGCTATGTGGGCAATGAAGAAGTTAAATTTGGATTGGAGCGCCGCATCTAACCAAAGGATGAATGACTTGAATATGCTCGATGAGTTTCACCTACAAGCTTATGAAAGTTCAGCCTTGTACAAAGAAAACATAAAGAGGTATCATGACCAAAGAATTGAAAAGCGAGAACTTGTGGTTGGTGATCTTGTGCTGCTATTCAACTCTAGGCTGCGCTTGTTTCCAGGCAAACTCAAGTCCAAGTGGACAGGGCCATTTTTGCTCACGAAAGTGCTCTCGCATGGAGCAGTTGAGCTTGAGAAAAAGGATGGAACAAGGTTCGTGGTGAACGGGCAAAGGATTAAGATCTATCTGGGAAATGCTGAAATTGTACAAGAAGTGATTGAGGCCTACAATCTTGATGAAGTCTGAGTAATCAAGCCACTTGCGTCGTGCCGCGACGTTAAATCAAGCGCTGCTTGGGAGGCAACCCAAGATGTACAATCTAGCCAATGATAGGGTTAAATTTTCCTATTAGTAGTTTAGTTTTCTCTGATTACTTGCATTTTTGTATTAATTTAGTTCTTAGAGTTGGCTAGAATTAGTATAGGGTCCGTGTCTAGAAAGTGTCAAGAAAATGTAAAAAATAATACGGATACCATCGACGGCCCGTCGATTGATCCACGGATCGTCAATGGTTTCTGTAGATCCAAGGTAAGTCCCTAATTTTTTCCAACTGTAGAAGTGATCTACGGTCCTTATCTACGGACCGTAGATCGACTCACGAACCGTAGACGGGGTCTCGTGAGTCCAAACCCTAAGGCTGTCTGACCCGACCCGAACCCCCTATTTAAATAACCCCTAGTTTTGAAAATCATTCCCATTCCCTCCATTTACTCCCATAACCGTTTCCTTCACCTTTTCCACTCCCTAATTCACTCTATAACTCCCATACATGACACTCCCTTCCATATATTACCAAAACCCCTTTAATTTAGTACTCCCAATCCATATTTCACTCTTTAAGATCCGGTGTTAGGTTAGTAGCAATAGTGGTGTTTCAATTGTCGTGCTAAAAAGTGTCATCACACAATACCCCACTCCTCGTTGCTTGCAAGGTAATGAATTTTCCCCTCACTTTGAATTTCGATTCATAGCCTGAATATAAGAAGTCGGGAATTTGGTCTTGACTTAGGGTTATTGCTTGATGTAATTACATGATAAATCTACAAGTTACAATACCCTTGGAATGATAAATAGTGATTGTGTAGTTTGATTGTATATGATTGTAAGCCTTTATGTAAGTTTTGACTTAGGGTTCCAGAAATTATCTAAATTATGTATTAAAATAACCAATTGGAATCGTACGAATGAAGAACTAGCATAATTGAGTGTTGAAATGCATGATGAGGCTTGTTAATGTTGAAATTTAGGACCATATATGTCTAATTAGTAAGATAGGGTAAAATCTGGGCACAAATGGCATCCACGATACCCCGTCTACGGGACCGTAGACCCATCTATAGGACCGTAGATGAGGTTCGCCACCGGATGCATATGCAAAAATATCCAAGTGTAAAACCACGGGAAGTGGACTACGGTCCGTAGATATATCTACGGACCGTTCTGCACATCCGTGGTTTCCATCTGCAACCTATATTTCTGATCCCCTGATCCACGGCAGAGTTCCACGGGCCGTAGCTCAGTCTACGGACCGTAGGTACCCTTCGTAGATGACCACTGTAGCCTGTTTCTGCAACATTTTTTGAGACTTTGTTATGGTTCGTTTATAATTTTTTACTTTTTCTTAGTATAGTTTTGGTTAGTTTCGGGTACTAATATCGTTCTCGCAGGTACAATGGCACCTAAGAAGATGGTCACCTACTCCAAAAGGGGCAAGTCCAAATCTGTTGCCCCTAGTTTCCGGTTGATTGACGAGGACACTGACACCGACACTGATCCAGCATACGTGCCTCTCAACCCAAGGACTTCTCGTACCAGAGGCACACCCCGGGAGGTGCTTCCCGACGTTGTCACTGTCTCCCAGTCTAATGAGGAGCACACACTGATCGGGTCACCAACTGGGGCTACTTCCAGTTCAGAGAAATCTATTTCAGGCTCCAAGTCTGCCCAGTCTTCACGATCCGAGTCTGCCCAGGCTACAGGGTCCAATGCCAAATCTTCCACCGGGTCTGGAGAAAATGACCAAGCACCTCATCTGACAAGGCTACTAGTTCGGAGCCCATACCCGTACCACCAAATGATGCTCCAACTTCTGTAGCCAACGAACCAAATAGGTGGTGTGTCGAGGGCCAATGGCAAATTTACCAGGATGGAAAGATGGTAAATGACAAACAGAAAATGGCCAGACTGATCACAGAAGAGCGGAGAGTTCTCACGGGGAGCTTGCACACTGTTCCAGACATTCATCGGTTGTTCAACCTTCACAAGTGTGACTGGATGGCTCGAGACCCAGGGACGTACAGTGAGAAGATTGTACGGGAGTTCTATGCTTCCTATGCAGCCACTCTCCGGGGCTCCATTTCTAAGCGATCGAAGCCCCTAGCTCAAGATCCACTCACCTCCACATTAGTTCAAGGATGCCCGGTGGACATATCACCTGCCACGATCAGACGATTTCTCTATGGTCCTACTGCAGGTCATTCGTGGTCCCTCAATACAGCAGAGTTTGACTACAAATGGGACATTGTGCGGAGTGGTACCTTCTAGAGAAATTCTGAGTAGCGAGAGGCTGTGATACATTGGTTGGCCAAATACATTGCTACCAATGGCGAGCATGCAGAATGGGTTGGTGCTCCACGTTTGGGCATCCGGAAGGCGACATTAACTTTCGTGGCCAAGTTCTTCTGGTTACTGGTGCGTAACAGGATGTCGCCGACGAAAGCTGATAATCAAGTCACGTGGGACAGAGCAGTCATGGTAGCGGCATTGGTAGCAGGCGTAGAGATCGACTTTGCCCGCATGTTGCTGGCAGAAATACACGAGAGGGCATTCAAGACCTTCACTACTTACCCCTTTCCATGCCTTATTTTTCAGTTGTGCAGGGACTCTGGAGTGTCGATCTGGCATTGTGACAGGCTAGTCCACCCTACAGGTGCATTGGACATCGGTCTTATTCGAGATGAGGCGAATGTAGCAGCACCTCGCCGAGAGCCTCAGGTTGAGGTACCTCTTTTGGGTACTGACCTTGCAGACACAGTGGGACAGGCACAGGGCGATGACCTCAGCGCCCCCGATCACACCGACACTGTCCCAGGCTCCTCTTCTCAGGCAGCTAGCATGGGCCCTAGCTCTTCCCGATCCACACCGCAGTTGGGCGCTGTTGTTGTTCCCTTGGCCAGAGTTCAGAAGTTAGAGGCTCAGATGACCACACTACTACACAAATCCAGCCCTGGATGCAAAAGTTGATCGTCGAGTCCGAGGCTAAAGTGGAGCGCAGGATGGAGGATATGATGGACCGAAAGGTCCAGGCTGTCAATAATCGCCTAGATGCCTTCGAATTGAGAGTCCTCGAGCGACCAGCCCCGACCATAGTCCTATCTGCTTTGCAGGCCGACATAGTTAGCCTCCGGTCTGACGTTGAGGCCATTCTTGCTGCACCTTCAGTTGAGCCTCAGGTTGCCCCCACTGCACTGGCTGACGATACAGTGCTAGATGCCCTATTCAGTGGGACCGCCGAGGAGGGACTTGCACTTACACAGGCCAAAGGCAAGTGGCACCGCTCTCACCGCACTAAGGAGGAGAAATCCCTCAAGAGATAGCGTAGGCAGGAAAAGGAGGCTAAGAGGGCATCGATAATTGATGAGGCGTTGCAGGGGCGTCAAGCTCTGCCCCAGTTGTAGCGGCCTATCCGGTTTCGGGATATGCATAGAGATTGAGAGAGAGCACTATTGAGGGTGCTACGACTGATGATGTGGGCACTACTGAGGGTGCACCCACTGATGTTCCAGCAGATTCCGGGCAACCGAACCCCCCTGCATGTTGATGATTCACCGGCGCTTTGCACCACAGGTTTGATTTACCCAATCCATTTTCTTTTACTATTTCTATATGCGTTGGGGACAACTGCATCTATTTTTGTTGGGGGTGGGGCAAATGGATTGTGAGTGATAGGGTGAAATCTGAATAACCCAACTCATGAATCCTCCCTTCGAGTTTTCTTGCCTGTGTTCTTTTTCCTGAAAGGACTGTTTAATTTTTGTTGAACCGGCATGTCTTAAGATTGTATGTGTAGAAACTTGATACAGAATGAAGCATGATGGCTTATAAAAAATGATACCCGTCAAATTTTGGGATGTATGCTAGATGTTGTAGGCTATGATTAGTTGATTGTGTTGACTCTGAGTATGACATAATAAATCAACTTGATGGCATGACTTGAGCTAAAACTTGAACTAAGTAATCTAATAATCTGATAATGAAACTATGTGCCAAGAGTGGGTGAGAATCGTTGTGTTCAAACAGTTTTTGTGCAAAGCTAGAACTTGCCCAGTTAGTCCTGCTAAGACAACTCAATCTAGAGGTTAGGAAGTAATCATAGGTCATTGTTCCGAAAAGTCAGCAAATTGCCTAGAAGGATTCAATCAAATGAAATAACTGTTCCCTTTGATCCAGCTTTGAGCCTAAAATAAACCATTTCTTTCTAAAACCCCAAACTCACCTTCCCATAATCTAATACATTGGCCCTGGTCCCTCCTTGGACATGTGCACTTCGACTTAGGCCAAAAGCCTAAGTTGAGGGTGGCCAATGCAAAAGTAACTTCAAATCTTGGCCCTGACCCGACATCGGGTATTGTACACCTCAACTAATAAAAAATTCAATAAGTTGAGGGTGACTATGAAAGAAGATACTGAGATAAAGATGGGTATGAAAAGAGTAAGGTGAAAAAGAGAGAAAATGTGTGGAAAGGATGTGATTGGTTAAAAAAAAAAAAAGAGAAAAAAATTAAGCGTTACAAATTCTGAAGTCACACCCTTTGTTGAAGAAAAACAAGCGAAAGAAGGTAAAATTGTAGGATGTCAGAAATAGGGCAAAAAGAGGTTAAAAGCCAAAGTGTAATGTCAAGGAGGGCAGAAAGTCACTAATCAGTACCCAAATGTATCACACCTGACCCTGACCCTACGTTACAAACCAATAAAGTCCTATAGTGATCCTAGAATCTAGTTTGGAGAGTCTAAGCGGTGAAAATAAGGGCAAGCTTATGGCATAAAGCACTAACTGTATTTGAAATTACTTTTGAGCGTGAGTGTTGAATAAATCCTTGCACCATAAATGACATTCAATTTTTGAAAAAGGGATTTCGTTTGAAGTAAGGGCACTAGTTACATTGTCAGAAAGTTGGTATCTTGGTGATAGTGATAAGGTGCAAGTTGTGTGTCAGTTGGTCGATCTGTGTCATAGTTTGATCTGCATTGATTAGCTTGCGGAGTCTAAAAGAACGAAGTTGCATCTAAAAAGTAAGGGGGGTAGAGAGCCACGTGATTGCTTGGGCTTGAAATGCTTGCTTCTATACAAGAGTCATTTAGAGTTGTATTGCGTCGCTTGAGGACAAACAACGAATTTAAGTTGAGGGTGTTGATATACCGTGAATTTACGGTATTTCTAATACATTTAACTTACAAGTTGTGTGTGTCTAGGGCCTTACCGTATTGGTTTTTATGTGTTTTATTATGTTTTTGCAGGAAAGATGTTCAGGCGTAGAAATATGGAGACAACTGATCAAAATGCAGAAAAAGAGCCTTCACGGAGACGATCTACGGACCGTAGGTCCATTGACGGTCCGTAGGTGATGACCGTGTGGAACCACGGTGTCAATTGACGGTCCGTAGTGGTCAAACCGTAGAAGGAAACTGCGAGGGTTCCAGTACCTGATTTTTGAAGATTTTAAGTATGGAGCTACGGAGGGGATTGACGGACCGTAGATCGATCTACGGTCCGTACTGCAAGTCCGTCGTTTGCTTCAGAGAGGCTGAGTTTTGGATGCTAAAATATTTTCTAAGTCCTGGCTAACGGAAGGGACTTACGGACCGTAGATCCATCGACGGTCCGTAAGTCAGTCTCGTGGATTGAAGACGCGTACCTGAACAGACTTTCCTTAAATCATTTCCTTTTTAAATTAGGATTTGTTTTTCTATAAATAGGGCATGTAAACCTCATTTTTGGGGGTTAGACATTATTATTCTAGTTCTATTTTGTGACTTTGGAGATTGAATTACAATCTTAGCAATTATTAATTTTATAAGTTCGTTTTGAAGATTTTTGGCTTTGCAACTAAAGTTGAATTTCTAGGTTTATTATTCTCTTTCTGTAAGTTCATGATTTCTTTATCTAAAATTATAAATTGTGTTCTTGCTAATATGAGTAACTAAATCCACAACTAGGGTTGTGGGAACCATGAGCGATTAACAAAATATGAATAGTAAATAAGCAATTCGTGAATAATGTTTTGCATGCATTTATAATTCTTTCGTTTAGAAGTCTTTTTAACGATGGCCAACGTTAGAACTCGCCTTGTTGCTACTTGCCGGATCAAGGAGGTAATCAACAAGAAAAGAATTATCAACATAGATTTAGTGTGATACTATCTAATAGACTAGTGTCGATTGGTGCGAAGTAATAACTAAGCCAAACATCGATTATGATGTCTAATATAAGGTAAAGGTAAGGGTTAGTAAATTATACACACGTAGCCGGATCAAGGTGCGGGGTGAAATTCTCTAGATGCCGGATCAAGGATTTAGAGATACCTAACTTATCACTTTGCATGTAATACACTAGGAAAGGATTGTTGTTACTAGGATTATTGCGTTATGAGCTTGTGGGGAACACGTATGCCCTAGTTATTTCTCTCATCTTGATAACAACCAAAAATTGAGTTTTGTTTGATTACTGATTTCTTACTGAATTCTTATTATTTGTTTCATATAAACAAAACCCCCCCTTTTTAATTACTTGTTTCTGGAAGTTCTTTGACTAACTGAATATAATTATCGGTTAAAGTGACGTCTAAACCATTTTTCCTCGTGGGATCGACCCCAACCTACAAGTTGGGTTCTTTACTTGATAACGATCGCTTATACTTCTGTAGGGAAGTGTAATTTGAGTGTATCACGAACCTCTTTTGAACACCCCTTGAGACTTATATTTCTTTGGAAGAAACTTGATGAAAACTAGACCTCCCTGAACCCACTACCCTTAATCCTCTTGATTTGTGGTTGATTGAATAGCCAACTTAGGCTTTTAGCCTAAGTTGAGGGTATGGTGAAAAGATAAGGGCAAGTCAAGAAGTGCAAGGAAAGTTTCCTTTAACCCATGGTGTTGAGAAAAATGGAACCCCTACATACAAAAAAAAGAGAAGAAAAGGAAAAAAAGTTGTGAAATAAAATACAAAAGAAATGGGGTTCCCAAACAATCCATGGAGAGTGAATAATGGTATAACTTATGAGCACTAACAAAATTGATGAAAGAAGAGGAAATTAAGTGTTGTGAGAACCACATTTCATGAGGATGAAAGTCACTAAGCCTAAATAACCATACCTTTGCACTCAGCCCCGTTACAGGCCTTGTAATGACCTTTTTGATCTGGAGTGAGCTGAAACAAATGTCGATTGGAAAATACGGGCAAACCCATGGGTGAAAGCATGCATTGTGCTCTTCTTTTTGAGTGTGAGCTTTGCATTTGATTCCGAAGCTTTATATGATTAAACCTTTGTGTTTTGTGTGAGGGCATTCAAATACTTTTGTTAAGCTTGAACTTGCATTTGAAGCAAGTATTGCAAGCTTTAGAATCTTTGGTAATGGTGTATTACAATTTGAATCTTTAGGTACATAATTGATCCTTGCTTGAGTAAATTGAGTCTTGTTGTGTACATTCAGGATCGAGTCTTATGTAGCACTGTTTGAGACATCCTTTTTGAACTGCTGAACTTGAGTTTTACTTGAGGACAAGCAAAAATTTAAGTTGGGGGTGTTGATTAGTCCACAAGTTGGACTCATTTAGGGCTATATTTTGATAGAATTAGTGTCCTCAAATGCATATTTTGTCTCAATATCATATTAAAACCCTTAAGTTTTAGGAATTTGGAGTTTGAGGCAAAGCATGGACCCTACTTGTCAAGAAGGAACAAGGCAACTGAAAAGAACTAAGAAATGAAGGCTTGAAGATCGCCGAGCCCAGTTGGTGAGTCACCGATTGGCCTGGAGATCGCATTTTGTTCTAATGTGTTTAGCACTGAAGGGAAATATCAAGTTGGCGATGAAATGGAGAAGTCAGCGTGTCACCGAGTAGTTCCACGAAGCAGTACTATATCACCCAACGACTCGAAGCACAAAGATGTTGAAGGCTAAAGCAAGAAGGTGATGAAATCAACCAAAAGGCGGATCACCGAGTGTATCAGCGATCCCACTAATTGCGCCAAGTGATCCGCTGAAGCACAAATTTTTAAACACTATAAATACTCATTTAAATTGTTAACTTATTATCAAGTCATAGACAATTATTATTCAGACTTAGTGTATTTTTAGTTTGAAGTTTTAGAGGATTTTGGAGACTTTGTTCTGAGACCTTGAAGATTCAAAGGGTTTTAACTCCAAGAAATTGGACTTGGGTCTCGAAGATTATTCATTCTTGATGTGTTTTAAGACTTAATCCTTCATACCCAGTTGATGGAAACTAATATTGGTATAAATTTTTATCTCTTTAACCCCAATTCTTAGGGTGTGATTTTGTGAATATAGGTTAGATTATTTGTTGGATTCTTCTTGTTGATGGTTTATTTGTTGTTTAAATGTGATTTCATTTAGTAGTTGTATATGAACTTAATGGAGTTGTAGTTGCAAATATGATTTCATCTTAGTGTTTTTAGCTTGCTTAAGAGAGAGGTCATAAAACTAAGACTACTAAATTGATAGTCGGTGGTATTGGGTCGACATGGTCAACTCAAGAGAGTGAATCCTAGTCATTCACCCACAGATTCAACTTGAGAGAGTGAATGGGCTAAGGCGGAGGCTGTGCTTAAAGCGACAACTCGATGTTCGAGAGAAACTGAGTCGACTCAAGGTAAGTTGCTCGAGAGAGAATTTACCCCCATTATAGTCTAGCCTAGTCACAAATACTTAACAATTTACTATCAAAAGCATGTACCCGATAGTTTAGTTTATCCCGTATTCCTATCACATCCCAATAACCCCGTATCTCTATCTAGTTTTTTTTTATATTTTTGATGTTTGTAGTTGTTAACTAATACAAAACTCGCCAATGATAATTAACGCTTGCGTAACCCCCTTTAGATTTAGTATGTTTATATTCGATAATGTCTATAGCTATGACTAATTAGAACTAAATTTTATTTTTCTACTAATTCTCAAAACCACTCCCTTGGGACTCAACCCCAACCCTTGGTTGGGTTACTGTACTATTGTACGATCGTAGACACTCGAATTGGAAATTGTGTCTTATTTATGCAAACATCAATAATGCAGGGATTACTAACACATAGATTAGTAATGCAAAGATTAGTAGTGCAGAGATTAGTAATGCATGATTTATATTTTTATCAATTGTTTGTTTCATTACTTTTGACCTCATCGTGTGTTGGATTAAAACTCTACAAAAAACTTATTTCCAATTATACCCTTGAATAATTATGGAATTTTGTATTTCATGTAATAGGGTCAAGGTAGATAATTATCTGACAATAATATTTTTATGGCTTTCGAACTAGCTAAGAGGTTGCTAGTTTCTCACTTGAATTATTTGAGGGTAAATCATTGTCATCGTAATAAATTTATCACTCACAAAACTTCAATTTTCAATTAAAAAAAAATAGACCATCTACTTTTAAAATCGAAAAGACGGTAAACAATAATAAAATAAAATAAGACATCAATAGTTACACTTAAAAATTGCAAGTTGTAGTTTTAATATGTATGCAGTTTTATAAATTGTTCAAAATATAAATAATTAGAAAATCTCTCTCTCTTTCTTTCTCACACACACACGCATGCACACACGCACGCGCCCACACACACACATACATATATATATATATATATATGTATATATATATATATATATGCATTCAATTAAGATCGTAAACATCATTTGGTAATATATTTTATTTTTTTCAATTAGTAAATAGTAAACAACTCTCTATAAATAATAAAATGTGCAAACTTATTTATTCAAATAAATTTACCAGTACAAATAGAAAACATGAAATCAAGAAAATAAATAAAATGATTAAAAATATTTGAGGGGTATTTTTGTCTTTACATAGATTAATCTCATGGTATTAAATCCTATGTATTACTAATATCACCAAATTAAAGGTAGTAATTATACATCTTATAATAACATGTAGGGTGTATAAACAGATTCATTGATTAGTTATAGATAGATTGCAATTTCTACCAAACATAGTACTAAATAATACCATACATAATACATGAACTATTTCTCCTAATACTCTGAGGGGTTGGCCTCTCTCTTGAATTGTGTCTTTAAAGATGATTATTTTTCATGTTCTAATTGTTGGCTATATTAAGTCTCGAATAGTATTCAATTTTGGGACACAAGTTTGGAGAGCTAAGTAGGACCTTTTGATGGAGTCAATTCTAGAATTTTTGGCGCGGGTCTCATATTTTCTGTTTTGACTCAAATTTTGGTATGTCTATATTTTTTGTGAATTTGGTGTCTAAACAACCGTATTAACATTGTGATTCTATTTTGATAGTGTGACAGTATCTAGAGGTTGTTCAGAAGGGAAAAGGTTCAGAATTGTGATGTAGAGCACACACGGTCATCCTAAAGGTAGGCTACAACTTTCTATTCCCTAGATAAAGCTTGATTATGTAAAAGCATGTTGATTTTTGTGAATTTGGAGTGGTTACTTAGTTGATCTTTTTAAATTACCTAGTATTCATGTTATGGGCTGTAGCCTTTTTTTGGATTTGAAACATGATGGTTGTGATTCATGATTATCCTTATCTTGTGGTATTCCTTGGTTGCTATTATTATTATTGATTGATTTAAGCATATGTTTCCTTAGTCTAGGCTTAGACTGGTGATTGCCATAGACTTGCATTATTTGGAGCAACATGGCCTTAGTTTTGCTTAGATGTCATTTTTAGATGGCTTAGCTCCATGTAGACTGGTGTAGCAGATTTGGGTCTAATAGAATGAGTCTTAGATTATGTGTTGACTCTTACCAGATGACCTTCTATCCATTTCCCCTCTTTTGCTCATGGTTTACGGTTGAGATATAGCCTTCGCTATGCGACTTGGGACTGGAGTTCATTCAAGCTTCGATTGTTGTACAGATTACCTAAGAGTAGATGTCCTTCCACGAGTGTCCTATGGTGATGATTTGACATGGGTTCCTTTGGCATCCCTTATGGTCACAGATTCATGATCTGGTCATATTGCTCAATATCGTATATGAAGTTGATTTCTATTAGTCACTGATTCGAGGTCTGGGCATTTGATCTTCAACTATAATCCATGATTCGGGCTCTTTTGATATTCAACGGAGTTGATACATGTCAGCTAGATCCTACTAGTTACTTTGGAGGACTATCCATGGCTATAGGTCGGGGCTACACAATCCCTACATTGTATGAGCTTATTGGCCCTTTTGGAGGCTATCTACTGTTCGAGGAATGGACTATGCACTTTTTTTCTAGGGGTGACCCTTAATTGTTACTTGAGATACTATATGTGGTTTTAGGTCGAGACTACACTTTCCTCCACTCTAGGCTAGTCTTAGTAGTGTTAGCCTTTTTGTGTACCCATCAGGCTTATGGGGTCTATTCAGGGTTTTACTAAAACTTGCGCACGAGTGTACCTTCTTGGCTTATGGGTGTCCAATTAGGTTTAGTTAGTTGTACTACTTCATTTTTGTTCTTTAGTACCTCATGTGCATTCCTTTAGCTTCCTTATCTTTGACCTCTATTCTGTTTAAATTTGAAATAATAGTTTTTTTTTATATATGGATAATAATCGAATATTATCCAACTTAACATTTTGTATAGAACTTATATATAGGTCCGCAATTACATTATCCAATTCTTTTAGAATAATTGTAAAATTATTTTTTCTGTAATTATAAAAACTGCTTTTAATTTTATATATATATATATATATATATATAATTTTCTTTCAAAAATATAATTAAAATGATTAAATGTGATGCTTTAGTTAGTTTCTCTCACTGTTTTTTTAAAACTACCACTCAATCTTCATCCGTCCTTTTTATTTAATTTCTATCTTTCCTTTTTGATATAAAACATTTTTTATTCTTTTTCTTTAATGTCAATTTTTTTTAATGTAAGATTTATTTCTAATTTTTGTGGTGCTGACACATGGTACTTTTTACTTCTCCTATTATATAAAGATAGATTTTTGTGGTGCTGACACATGTCACTTTTTACTTCTCCGATTATATATAGATAGATTATGCGTTTTTATTTGTTTATTTAATTTTTAGGTTTTTTTTCCAAAATCAATTCCTCAAAAGATAACCATTTTGAAATAATTACTTGTATTTTTATAAAGATTAAATAATCATATTTATTTTTCTACATAAATTACTTTGAAATATTTTACTTAAGTAATCCATTATACTATTTCCCTTTCCCTTAAAATATAATTTAAAGTCTTTGTTTATTTATAAACTAATCAAGCATGTCTATTTTCAAATAATTAGCCAAATATTTTAATTATCGGATAACTGCAAGTTAGCAGATGATTTAGGTGCTTTCAAATCTTTCCTAAAAAACTATTGATTTAATGTTTTCAATTAATTTTTACTATTTTAATCTTTTGAAAATTAGTTTTCTTAATTTTTCTTTCAAAATTAAGTGACGGCCTTTATTTTAATTTAAATAAAACACTATCAATTCAATGTGTCTCTTCCTTCAATGTCATACACAAAGTGAATAAGTTTGCAAAGGTATATATGTGGTAAAGCCTTCTAGTAGATACATATACTTGTAACTCAATTCCAAAAAGTGATACATGGTATCTAAAGTTATAACATGAATGACCTCAATCATAAATTTTGCCTTAACAAATATCAACCGTAGAAGCATGTCGCAATGCCAATGTATGACAAAATGAATCACAAATTATTAGCTATATAGAGTTCTATCATAATAATAATCTTCAAATCATGTCGATGACCCATTAAATCAATCTATGCATAGCCCATGAAATGTAATTAGACATAAAAGACCATATATCATAATACCCTACAAATGGATAGCTTTGGCATCGTGGCTAAGTACCATTAACATATTCTTAAAAGATGAAACATAGACGAAATCAGCCAAATGCATGAGGGGGAACATGCAACGCAACGGATAGAAGGACAACTAATTCTTCATCCATTTATATTTGTATAATGTGATAGGTGTGTTGTGAAATGGGGAATTTGGAATTCTTTAAATAGTTCTCTGTTTCGTTCAACCTGCCTTGGCGGGGATTTTGGCCGCTTTGGTGAGGCCGCTGTAGCGGGGTGGTGGCCACTGTAGCAGGGTAGTGGCCGCTGTGGCAGGCCAAACGCGACTTAAAGTCGTAAATAAATCCCTAAATGACCTTATTTGGAATGAACCCCAGGCAATTCCTACTTATTTTTCACCATTCTTGAGGCTAAAGGTAAGATTTTTCACTTCTCGAATCCATTTTTTGATCTGTAGAACGTAATAGAATGGGTGAATATTGATGGGAAAAGGTTTTTTTTATGGATTTTATGGTGGAAAAAACCATAATTTGGATAATTAAGAAAAATGATGGTAGTATGAGAATGTGTATAGATTACCGACAATTGAATAGGGTCGCCATTCGAAACAAGTATCCTTTACCTAGAATCAATGATCTTTTAGACAAATTGTAAGGTGCATCAGTTTTCTCCAAAATTGATCTAAGGTCTGGCTACCATTAGTTGAAAATTAGGCCTGAGGATGTGCCCAAGACGGCGTTTAGAACTCGCTATGGGCACTATGAGTTTTTGGTTATGTCTTTTGGTTGGACCAATGCACCTGCAACTTTTATGAGTTTAATGAATGGGGTGTTTAAGCCATTTCTTGATTCTTTCGTTATAGTTTTTATTGATGATATTTTGTTCTATTGGAAAAGTGAGCAAGAACATGCCAACCATCTTCGCATGGTTTTGGGGGTTCTTGGGAAACAAAGGTTCTATGCTAAATTTTCAAAATGTGAATTTTGGTTGACTTTGGTAGCATTTTTGGGACATGTAGTTTCAAAATAAGGTGTAATGGTAGATCCTCAAAAGATTGAGACGGTTAAGAATTAGGTTAGGCCTAGCCTTGTGATGGAAGTTAGGAGTTTTGTGGGGATCGCTAGCTACTATAGTCAATTCGTGAAGAACTTTGCTTCTTCTGCCACTCACTTGACTAATTTGACCAAAAAGGAGAAACCATTTGAATGGACTAAAAAGTGAGGAGAGCTTCCAAAAGCTCAAGACACTTTTGACCACCGCCCCCATCCTAGAATTACTGGTTGAAGGTAAGGATTTTTTTATTTATTGTGATGCTTCACATTCTAATTTGGGTGATGTGTTGATGCAGGATAAGAATGTTATAGCTTATGCCTCGCGTCGATTAAATGTGCATGAGCGGAATTATCCAACGTATGATTTGGAGTTGGCAGCGATATTATTTTCTATTAAGATTTGGCGGCATTACCTTTATGGTGTTAAGTGTGAGGTATTTACTAATCATCGTAGTTTGCAACAAGTGTTCACTCAAAAGGATCTGAATTTGGGATAGTGAAGACGGATGGAATTACTTAAATATTATGATGTCACCATTCAATACCATCCGGATAAGGCTAATGTAATGGCAGACGCTTTGAGTCAGAAAATGGTGAGTATGGGTAGTTTAGCTTGCTTAAGTGTAGCCAAGCGACCTTTGGCTAAGCAAATTCAGACCTTAGAATCTAGGTTCATGCAGTTGGGCATCTCAGAAATAGGTGAGGTGTTAGCTAGCATTGAAGTGAGGGCCGAATTCATTGAGGAGATCAAGGCCAAACAATTTGAGGATGAGAATTTGGAGGAGCTTAGAAAGAAGACTGCGAATGGTAAGGCATAAGAGACCACTCTTGATGCTGATGGTGTGCTCAATTTTAAGGGAATAATCTATGTTCCTAGAGTAGATGACTTGATGGAGAAATTGTTGGAAGAGTCTCATGGTTTACGATATTCTATTCATTCGGGTTGACTAAGATGTATCGAGATTTGAAGCGAATTTATTGGTGGTCGGGCATGAAGAAGGATATAGCAGAGTTTGTGGCAGAGTGTCAAAATTGTCAACAAGTGAAGTACGAACATCAAAGTCCTACAAGTTTGCTTTAGAGAATGCCAATTTCAGAATGGAAGTGGGAAACAATAGCCATGGATTTTGTGGTTGGTCTTCCCAAGACTTTGGGGAAGTTTGATTCTATTTGGGTAGTGGTTGATAGATTAACAAAGTCAACCCATTTTATTCTGATAAGAATAGATTATAATGTTGAGCAATTTGCTAAGGTTTATGTGAAAGAGATAGTGAGGTTGCATGGGGTGCCCCTCTCTATCATCTCAGACTGTGGTACCCAATTCACATCCAAGTTTTGGAGGAAATTGCATGATGAATTGGGCACACAACTCACTTTTAGTACATCCTTCCATCCACAGATAGACGGGCAGTCGAAGAGGATTATTCAAGTATTAGAAGACATGTTGAGGGCATGTGTGCTTGATTTTGGAGGGCATTGTGATAAATTCATACCTTTGTGTGAGTTCTCCTATAATAATAGTTATCACTCCAGCATTGATATGGCACCATTTGAGGCACTCTATGGGAGGGGATGTAGATCACCCATAGGATGGTTTGAGGCTGGAGATGTGAAACCTTTGGGGGTACATTTAGTGAAAGTTGCTCAAGATAAGGTGAGAGGCATTCAAGTTAAGCTGTTAGCAGCCAAGAATAGACAAAAGAAGTATGCGGATCATAAGGTAAGAAACATGGCATTTCAAATTGATGAGAATGTTTTTCTTCAGGTATCACCCATAAAAGGGGTGATGAGATTTGGTATGAAAGATAAGCTAAGTCTGCGATACATTGGTCCATTTGAGATTCTTGAATGTGTGGGACCAGTATCGTATAGATTGTTTTTACCTCCTAATTTATCGAGAGTTAATCCGGTATTTCATGTGTCCATGTTGAAGAGATATCATGGTGACAGGGATTATATCATAAAGTGGGACTCAGTTGTGTTAGACAATGACCTCCAATATGAGGAGGAACCGATTGCAATTCTTGATCGTGATGTGCGTAAGTTGAGGACCAAGGAGATTAAGTCCGTGAAAGTTCAATGGAAGTATCGTCCAATTGTGGAAGTTACTTGGGAAACTGAGAGGGACATGCAACACAAGTATCCCCAATCATTCATCGATTAAGGTACTACTTCATTCTTTTCTTAGACTATTTTTTCTAAGTTTCTTCACTCGGGGACGAGTGATGGGTAAATTGGTATCAATTGTAACGACATGTTTCCATCGTTATAGAAAATCTAACGGGGGAAAATTTAGGGCCGAAAAATGTTTTCGTAGTATTTGGATTTTCCAAACCTGGTCCAGATTTGGACGAAATTAGAGTCTTTAAGGTTCAGGGAAATCTGGTAACAATCGGGTGAATTATTTATGATTTTGATTACATGAGTAGTTAGATAACTCGTTAAGAAACCCCTACCACTTTACGAAATTGAATTCGGGCGAGTAGAACTCCTAAAATCAATTTTAGCATGAAGGGTACTTTCTGAGCATCGTGGGTTAGAGGTGTGTTCTGACATGGGGATTTTGGAATTCTTTAAATAGCTCTCTATTTCGTGCACCTCGCCTTGGCGGGGATTTTGGTCGCTTTGGCGGGGACGCTGTAGCGGGGTGGTGGCCACTGTGGCAGGCCAGACGCGATTTAAAGTCATAAATAAACCCTAAATGACCTTATTTGGCACATTTTGATTTTTAGAGCTAAGGAACAAACCCCAGGTGACCCCTACTCATTTTTCACCATTCTTGAGGCTAAAGGTAAGCTTTTCACTCCCTGAATCCATTTTTCGATCTGTAGAACATAATAGAATTGGTGAATATTGATGGGGGATGGTTTTGTTATGGATAATATGGTGGAAACAATCATAATTTAGATAATTGAGATCATGGGTTTGATCTAGGGTTCATAGAATTATTAGTAATTCGGGTAATTAGTGATTGTTTATTGATTCTCATATTATATTGATTGTTTGTAGACCAAGAACAAGCGGAACGAATCCGAAAAGGGAAGGATCAAGTTTCTTAAGATTTCAAGCTTGTTTCGAGATAGGTAATGGTTGTGATTCTATGATTGTGTGATGTATGTTTGTTCTTTCTTCATTATGATACTTGCATGTATTTGAATGTTGCAGTATTGATCACACTTGATGTAAATGAGATAGATGAATGATGATTGCCATGAAATCATGACTTAAATGTATGATCTTGAGGATGTACTGGTGCTTGTAATTGTGGTGTGTTAAATATATCGGTTGCCACGTTTCGACAGAATTATTGGATTGGGTACCACATTCCGATATGCTAACTGTTTGGGTTTGGGTTCCATGAGAGGACCAATGATTTGATATAATTGTGTATCTTGAGAAATGTGAAGTTGTTCGTTGTTAGTAAATGTTAATAATATTATATATGTTTGATATATGCATGTGATTATATTGTTGTGATAACTTATGTATGTTGCACTTAGTGGGATAGGCGTATGATCCTTCAAGTATACTCTGGTTATGTACTGATACTGCACTTGCTTTTATTTTTGTTGAGTACAGGGCATCTTCAAGTGGCTACTGACAGACCTCGTTTAGGAGATCAGTGACCGTTCAAATATAAGGGTGAGCTAATTATTTCGGGCTGCCATGGTTTCTCTTTTGTCTCTATCCACCATTTTCGGACTTAGACAATGTTCTATTAGTTATTAGTACATTAGTTGGGGGTTGAATCCCTTCTTGTTTAGAATTTGTTCATTGTTAGATGTTTTGGTATATTGACTTTCAGGTTCTAAGTCATTTCTTCCGCATTGTTTAGTGCATTGTTAGACTTTGTTGGAGTTTATGGGAACTCTCTATTTATTTCCTTATTATTAAACTTGCTTCTGTAACTTAAATGTCTTAGTTTTGGTTTAGTTGTTTGGTTTGGGTTGTAATAGTGGTTCTCCCATCGGAGGGTTAGTGTGGGTGTCAATCACAACAGCCTGTGTCGTGACAATTATATAGAGAGAGGTTATTATGTTATGTGTCACGCCCTAAGCTACCCCCGAGACGCGGACACGGGACCTAGGACCACAAGTGATCCCAAGCTAACCCTGCTGGCATGATCATGAGCATACTAAAGATAATAAACTGATGCGGAAGCTAAATCATAAATAAACTGAAGAGATGGGGAATACCCATATACTATAACTGAATATATCAAATCTGAGAATTTAATACAAAAGAAATATCAAACTCAAGTACTAAGCTGAATCTAACTATGTCTGAAATAAGCCTCTAAACTGACTAGAAATGTTGGGACATGCCCCAACTAGATCTAGCAAAACTGAAACTAAAGACTAAAAGCGATAAAGATAAACATGTCACTAGTCCTCGAAGAATGAGGACTCACCACCGATTTCTTTGAACTAAAGATCGGGAATCGATCTAAGCGTGATCTGGATGCTGAGAACCTGAACCTACATCACGAGAAGATGTAGCGCACGTATGCGTCAGTACTGGAAAGGTACTGAGCATGCAGGATAGAGTAAAGCTGAAATAACATATAGCTGAACAAAGCAATAAAGCAATGATATAATCTGAACATGATATAGATATTGAAAATACTGAACACTGAACTAACTGATGCAATGACCAATTTATAACATGCTGAGACTGAATACTGAATATACTGATAAATGGTCAATGCAATAGAGTCTGACTGAACTGTGGGAGCTACTAATAATCGACATAAAACCACATGAGCTAAATGTGGAGTCCGATGTATACGCCCATCGAGAGGACCCAATATACCCCGCCGAGGTATAAAGGCATCTTTGGCGTGATCACTAAACTGATGTTGCCCACAAAGGGGACTTACACCTACGTGGCTCGTAGTTCTGGGACTATATGGGTACGCTGAACCCTAGTCCAACTTGGTATTATGCTACTCCCAATGAATTAAGTGATTAACTGACGATGATTGAATTTATGTAATTACTAGATAGCTCGAAACTGAACATGCAAACTAGGAATGCAACAATTAATCTGATAATGATGCATTCATAAACTGAGGCATGTAAAACTGAATACTGAAATATCTGACCTAGCATGTGTAATTCAAGAACTGAAGAAATACGTAGCTAGGGTTCTGAAATTCATGCGATAAGGCGAGCAATAACATGATAATCTGATTTGGAACATTTAAACAACTAATTCATGATGATCTGCTGTAATTCTAGAAACCCTAGGTCTGTTCATAGTTATGGAATCAAGAATCTGACTGAATTCTAGGGACCTAATGGGCGAAAGGAACCCACTAGTGAAATCCACATACCTGGGGATGAATTCTACGGAGAAATCTTTCAATTTCGGGGCTGGAACTAAAGGAACCTTGCTGCGTTCTTGAACTAGGGTTCTTGACCTCTTTTCTCCTCTCTTGCTTCTAATTTTCCAAGTTTGATTAATGATTTTGACTAAGGTAAGTTCTAGTTATGTTTCTAGGACTAAACTAATTAAAACCTCATGATTTAGGGTCTAAACGACGTAGCTAAGGGGTTAAACAAAATAGGAAAAGACCAAAAGACCCCTGAATTAAGGGCTGTCGGAGTGATCGGCAGAGTGGACTGACGGGCCGTCATTCCATCGACGGTTCGTAGATCGGGTCCGTCGATCGACTTTGTCCGACAAGGCTTCACTAAAATGAGCATAACTTTTTACTCGGAGGTCAGATTTTAGCGAACTTGGTGGCGTTGAAAAGATAATTGAATTATCTATCCTATCATAGGTAATGGGACACACAATTATTTTTGTGCTAAAAGTTATGACCATCTGAAGTTGACCTATCATAATTTTCATCTAACTGGCTGTTGATCCCTCATCTACGGTCAGACCTATGGACCGTTGATCGAATGACGGTCCGTGCTGGTCGACCGTAGTTCATGTCAGAGGCTGGGTAAGGAGGTCTTGATCCACGGACACAGACCACGGACCGTGGGTCTGTCCTTGAGTCAAGACTTAGCCAATTTTTCTGAGCTTGGCGTGGGGAGGGTTGCAGTGGTGAACCACGGACCACCAGCACAGGCCGTGGTTTGACCTACGGTCCGTGGATGGCAACCGTGGGTTGCACCTGTAACTTTTCAAAATCTGCATTTTGGTTTGTTTTTGGATACGGGGTGTTACATTATCTCCCCCTTGGGACCATTCGTCCTCGAATGAAGACTAAACTAGCTGAAATAAAGGGAGAGGGCTACAATCCCTACCACTAAACACTCAGAACTAAATTTCTGACTAAACTGAGTTCCAAGTACATGCAAAATGTTGAAAATGCAAGTACAAACTGAAGGAACATGATTATAATACTGAATTTACGCATGAATGACTGAAAAACTGATGAGGAACTATTACCTCAAGCTGGAATGGAATCGGAAGGAAAGAGGTGAGGATACTTGGACTTCATGGCTGCTTCTGCTTCCCAAGTAGCTCCCTCTACTGACTGACTCCTCTACAAAACCTTGACTGAAGCGACTTCTTTATTCCTCAACCTTCTAACCTGACGATCAAGAATCTCAACTGGTACATCCTCATAAGAAAGGCTATCTTTTACAGCCACAGTCTCTAATGGCACTATGGATGCTGAATTACCCACACACTTCTTCAAAAGAGAAATGTGAAAGACTGGATGCACTGCTACTAAGTCTGCTGGCAAATCTAACTCATAAGCCACTTTACCAATCCTTTTCAAGATCCGGTAAGGGCCTACATATCTGGGACTGAGCTTCCCTTTCTTGCCAAATCTCATCACCCCCTTCATAGGTGACACTTTCAGGAAAACCCAATCATCAACTTGGAACTCTAGTTCCCTTCTTCTCACATCTGCATAAGATTTCTGGCGACTCTGAGCAGTCTTAAGTCTATCTCTAATGAGTTGCACTTTCTCCATAGCATCAAGGACTGAATCTGGTCCTATCAAGGCTGCTTCACCTACTTCAAACCAACCAACTGGAGATCTATATCTACGCCCATACAAAGCCTCATAAGGGGCCATCTGAATGCTGGAATGGTAACTATTATTGTAGGAGAACTCAATAAGAGGAAGGTGATCATCCCAACTACCCTTGAAGTCGATCACACAAGCTATCAACATGTCTTCTAAGGTCTGAATGGTACGCTCTGCCTGCCCATCCGTCTGTGGATGAAATGTTGTGCTAAGGTTAACCTGAGTACCAAGACCTTTCTGAAATGACTTCTAGAAATAAGAGGTAAACTGAGGACCTCTATCTGAGATGATAGACAAAGGAACCCCATGCAACCTCACAATCTCATTAATGTAAAGCTTGGCATAATCTTCCGCTGAATCTGTAGTCTTGACCGCCAAAAAGCGAGAAAACTTAGTAACCCTATCAACAATCACCCAAATGGAGTCATGCTGTCTGCGAGTACGAGGTAAACCTGTGATGAAGTCCATGTTGATCACTTCCCACTTCCAAGTAGGAATGTCAATCTCTTGATTCATACCTCCTGGTTTCTGATGTTCTACCTTGACTTGCTGGCAATTGGGGCACTTAGCCACAAAATCTGCTATATCTCTTTTCATACCATTCCACCAGTAGACTTCCCGCAGATCACGGTACATCTTAGTGGCACCTAGATGAATAGAATATCTGGAATTATGGGCTTCTGCGAGAATATGCTGTCTCAATTCACCCACATCAGGAACACACAATCTACCTTGATAGCGAAGTACACCATCTCCCCCTTGGGAGAAAACCTCCACTCTCTGATTGTGGACTGCACCCTTAAGTTCAAGCAAGATTGGATCACTATCTTGCTTTTCCTTAACCTCTACTACCAAAGAAGATTCTGCCCCATTCTGAACTGTTACACCACCATCTGATATGCTCATAAGACGAACTCCTAGGCGAGCAAGTCTATGAACATCCTTTGCTAGCTCTTTTCTTTCTTCCTCAACATGTGCTACACTACCCATAGATAATCTGCTAAGAGCATCTTCTACTACATTCGCCTTACCCGGATGGTAATGCACACTCATATCATAATCTTTGAGGAACTCAAACACCTTCTCTAGCGAAGATTCAACTCTATCTGGGTGAACACATACTGAAGGCTCTTATGGTCTGTGAACACATGTACATGAACACCATACAAGTAATGTCTCTAAATCTTAAGTGCAAACACCACTGTTGCTAGCTCGAGGTCATGAGTTGGATAATTCTTCTCATGTACCTTAAGTTGTCTGGAAGCATAAGCTATAACCTTACCTCGCTGCATCAACACACAACCTAGGCCGACTCTGGATGCATCATAATAGATCACATAACCATCTGAACCCTCTAGTAGAGTCAAGACAGGAACTGTAGTCAACCTAGTTTTCAATTCTGCGAAGCTTTTCTCACATTCATCTGACCATTGGAACTTAATTTTTTTCTGAGTTAACTTAGTCAATGGAGAGGCTATGGATGAAAATCCTTCCACAAACCGTCTGTAATAGCCCGCTAGACCCAAGAAACTTCTGATATCTGTTGCAAAGGTAGGTCTAGGCCATTATTTCACTGCTTTTATCTTCTGGGAATCTACTCGAATTCCTTCACTAGAAACAATATGCCCAAGGAAAGCAACTGATTGTTACCAAAACTCGCACTTGTTAAATTTTGCAAATAATTGTTGATCTTTGAGAGTTTGCAGAACAACTCTCAAATGACTCGCATGTTCTTCCTCATTCCTAGAGTAAATGAGGATATCATCAATAAAGACAATAACGAACAAGTCCAAGTACTGCTTAAACACTCTGTTCATCAAATCCATGAAAGTTGCAGGAGCATTGGTTAGTCCAAATGACATGACTACAAATTCATAATGACCATACCGAGTTCTGAAGGCTGTCTTCGGAATGTCACTATCTCGACTCGAGCCGATGATTACCCGATCTGAGGTATATTTTTGAGAAATGACTAGCACCACGAAGTTGGTCGAACAAGTCATCAATTGCTGGGGATGGGATACTTATTCTTGATTGTGACCTTGTTCAACTGCCTATAGTCAATGCACATTCTGAGAGAACCATCTTTCTTATTTACGAACAACACTGGTGCACCCCATGGCGAAATACTAGGTCTGATGAAACCCTTATCTAGAAGGTCTTTCAACTGTTCTTTCAATTCCTTAAGCTCTGCTGGAGCCATTCTGTAAGGAGGAATAGAAATAGGCTGGGTATCTGGAAGGAGATCAATTCCAAAGTCGATTTCCCTTTCAGGAGGAACTCCAGGAAGATCTTCTGGGAACACTTCTGGAAACTCACTGACTACAGGAACTGACTCAAGAGTTGGGGATTCAGAGCTAGAATCCTTAACCCGAACTAGATGATAGAGATAACCCTTAGAGATCATCTTTCTGGCCTTAAGGTAAGAAATGAATCGACCTATAGGCGCTAAACTACTACCCTTCCATTCTAGGATTGACTGAGGCATAACATGAATGTAACCAATACATGCCTAGAATGACATCGAAGTCTACCGTTTCTAACTCTACAAGATCTGCTGAGGTGACTTTCTGAGAGACTGTGACAGGGCAATTTCTGTATACCCGTCTAGCTATAACTGAGTCACTGACTGGAGTAGAGACTGAGAAGGGTTCTAAAAGAGTTTCTGGACTGACATCTAAGATTACTGCTATATAGGGAGTCATAAAAGATAAAATAGCCCCTGAATCTTTCCACTGAGTGTACCATATGTGAGCCATATCCTTAAGTTGGTAGGATGCCAACTCAACCCTACCATTATCAGTCACCTGCATCACTCCAAAGATTTTCTTAATCTCATCAATGAAGTGTTGTGGGTCTTCACTAACTTGTGACCCTAAAACTCAGGCAGATTCATCCTTAACAAAATCTCAAACTCTAGCTGCCACTGACCCACCATTTCTATTAGTAGGAATTGGAACCTGCTGATTGTTCTGGGTGGTCAAACTCTGAGCCAACATCTGAATGGCGTTCCTGAACTCTGCATTCAACATTTTTTGCGTTCCTGGCATAAGCTCTACAAGGAGGAATGATCTTAAGTGCATAACGATGGATTAGAAAAGAGATCATACCAACGCACGATAAGAATATCAAGAAAGTGAAGTTTTTGCTAAAATACTTCATAGCCTCCCTCTCATTAGATGTGGTGCACTTCACACCCATGAAAAGGACTCTACTTAGTACGGCTTTTCAGACATCCTAGGACTCTTAAACCTAATACTCTGATACCAAGTTTGTCACGCCCCAAGCTAACCTCGAGACGCGGACACGGGACCTAGGACCACAAGTGATCCCAAGCTAACCCTGTGAAGAGATGGGGAATACCCATATACTATAACTGAATATATCAAATCTGAGAGTTTAATACAAAAGAAAAATCAAACTCAAGTACTAAGCTGAATCTAACTATGTCTGAAATAACCCTCTAAACTGATTAGAAATGTTGGGACATGCCCCAACTAGATCTAGCAAAATTGAAACTAAAGACTAAAAGCGATAAAGATAAACATGTCACTAGTCCTCGAAGAATGAGGACTCACCACTGATGCTGCTGAACTAAAGATCGAGAATCGATCTAAGCGTGATCTGGATGCTGAGAACCTGAACCTACATCACGAGAAGATGTAGCACACGTATGCGTCAGTACTGGAAAGGTATTGAGCATGCAGGATAGAGTAAAGCTGAAATAACATATAGCTGAACAAAGCAATAAAGCAATTATATAATCTGAACATGATATAGATATTGAAAATACTGAACACTGAACTAACTGATGCAATGACCAATTTATAACATGCTGAGACTGAATACTGAATATACTGATAAATGGTCAATGCAATAGAGTCTGACTGAACTGTGGGAACTACTAATAACCGACATAAAACCACATGAGCTAAATGTGGAGTCCGATGTATACGCCCCATCGAGAGGACCCAATATACCCTGCCAGAGGTATAAAGGCATGCTGGCGTGATCACTAAACTGGTGTTGCCCACAAAGGGGACTTACACTTATGTGGCTCGTAGTTCTGGGACTATATGGGTACGCTGAACCCTAGTCCAACTCGGTATTATGCTACTACCAATGAATTAAGTGATCATTTGATTATGACTGAATTTATGTAATTACTGGATAGCTCGAAACTGAACATGCAAACTGGGAATGCAACAATTAATCTGATAATGATGCATTCATAAACTGAGGCATGTAAAACTGAATACTGAAATATCTGACCTAGCATGTGTAATTCAAGAACTGAAGAAATACATAGCTAGGGTTCTGAAATTCATGCGATAAACTAAGCAATAACATGATAATCTGATTTGGAACATTTAAACAACTAATTCATGATAATCTGTTGTAATCCTAGAAACTCTAAGTCTGTTCATAGTTATGGAATCAAGAATCTGACTGAATTCTAGGGACCTAATGGGCGAAAGGAACCCACTAGTGAAATCCCACATACCTGGTGATGAATTCCACGGAGAAATCTTTCGATTTCAGGGCTGGAACTGAAGGAACCTTGCTGCGTTCTTGAACTAGGGTTCTTGACCTCTTTTCTCCTCTCTTGCTTCTAATTTTCTAAGTTTGATTAATGATTTTGACTAAGGTAAGTTCTAGTTATGTTTCTAGGATTAAAATGATTAAAACCTCATGATTTAGGGTCTAAACGACATAACTAAGGGGTTAAACAAAATAGGAAAAGACCAAAAGACCCCTGAATTAGGGGTTGTCGGAGTGATTGACGGAGTGGACTGACAGGCCGTCATTCAATCGACAGTTCGTAGATCGGGTCCGTCGATTGACTCTGCCCGACAGGGCTTCACTAAAATGAGCATAAATTTTTTCTCGAAGGTCAGATTTTAGCAAACTTGGTGGCGTTGGAAAGATAATTCAATTATCTATCATATAATAGGTAATGGGACACACAATTCTTTTTGTGCTAAAAGTTATGACTATCTGAAGTTGACCCATCATAATTTTCAGCTAATTGGTTGTTGATCCCTCATCTACGGTCAGACCTACGGACCGTGGATCGAATGACGGTCCGTGCTGGTTGACCGTAGTTCATGTCAGAGGCTGTGTAAGAAGGTCTTGATCCACGGACACAGACCACGGACCGTGGTCTGATCTACGGAACGTGGGTCTGTCCGTGAGTCGAAACTTGGCCAATTTTTCTGAGCTTGACTGGGGAGGGTTGCAGTGGTGAACCACGGACCACCAGCACGGGTCGTGGTCTGACCTACGGTCCGTGGATGGCAACTGTGGGTTGCACCTGCAACTTTTCAAAATCTGCATTTTGGTCTGTTTTCGGATACGGGGTGTTACATTATGTATCCCAGTCCTATTTTGTTTGGGATTGGGAACGTTACCTTAGCTTCTATTCCTCTTTTATTTTTGTTTGGGATTGGGTACCTTAATTGATTTAGTATATATCAATGAATTAATCTACTATATATGTATTTAATTTTTCTATTTTTATATAAATAATAGCAAGTGTAAAAATCTCATACATGAATCTTGAGAAAGTCTTTCATTTGTCTATCATTATAGACAAGCCCATTGATGTTCGATGTAATCAACTGACTCTATTTCGGTTCAAGTGCCAAACAATCACGTGTAGTGGTATAACCCAACCAAGGGTTGGGATCATTCCCATAAGGAGTGGTTTTGAGAATTAGTACAAAAATAAAATCAAGTTCTAATTAGTCATAGCTACAAATATTAACGAATAAAAATATACTAAATCTAAAGAGTGATGCAAACGTCAATTATGAATGGGGATTTGTATTAATTAACAACTAAAAAGAGCAAAAATATAAGGAAACGAGATATGGAAACGGGATTCTTGGGATGTGATAGGAATATGGGTTAAACTAGACTATCGGGTATATGTTTTTTATAGTAAATTGTTGAACATTTGTGACTAGGCTAGACTATAGTGGAGGTAAACTCTCTCTCGAGCAACTTACCCCGAATCAACTCGGTTTCTCTCGAACACCAAATTTTTGCATTAAGCACAACCTCCGCTTTAGCCCATTAACTATCTCGAGTTGAATGTGTGGGAGAAGGACTAGGATTCACTCTCTCGAGCTGAACCCATGTCGACCCAATACCACCGGCTATCAATTTAGTAGTCTTAGTTTTACGACCTCTCTCTCGAGCAAGCCAAAAACACTAAGATGAAATCGTATTTGGAACTACAATCCCATTAAGTTCATACACAACTACTAAACAAAATCACATTTAAACAACAAATAAACCATCAACAAGGAAGACCCAACATATAATTTAACCCATATTCAAAAAATCACACCCCAAGAATTGAGGTTTTAGCTAGACATCTAAAAGAGATAAAAATTTATACCAATATCAGTTTCCATCAACTGGGTATGAAGAATTAAGTCTTAAAACACATCAAGAGTGAAGAATCATCGATACCCATGTCCGATTTCTTGGAGTTGAAACTCTTTGAATCTTGAAGGTCTGAAAACAAAGTCTCCAAAATCTTCTAAAACTTAAACTCTCTAAAAACTGTAAAAAGTTCGAATAATAGAAGTGATATCCTCTAGAAATTTAAACAAGTATTTATAGTGTTTTAAAATTTGTGCTGCGGAGGCCCATTCGGCACAGTTAGTCAGGATCACTAATATGCTAGGCGATCTACCTTTTGGTAGATTTCATTACCTTCCTGCTTTAGCCTTCAACCTCTTTGCGTTTTGAGTCGTTGGACGTTATGGTACTGCTTCGCAGAATTGATCGACGATGCGTCGACTGCTCCATTTCATCACCAACTTGACGTTTTCCTTCTATGCTCAGCACACTGGTAAAAAAGGCAATCTCAAGGCCCATCGGCGACTCACCAACTGGGCTTGGCGATCTTCAGTCCTTCATTACTTCGTTCTTTTCTGCCGCCTTGTTCCTTTTTGCCAAGTAGTGTCCATGCTTTGCCTCAAACTCTAAATAGTTGAAACTTAAGGATTTTCATCAAATATTGAGATAAAATATGCATTTAAGGACACTAATTCTATCAAAATATAGCCCTAAATGAGTCTAAATTGTGGACTCATCAACACCCCCAACTTAAACTTTTGTTGGTCCTCAAGTAAAACTCAAGTTCGGCAGTCCAATAAGGATGTCTCAAACAGTGCTACACAAGACTCAACCATGAATGTACACAACAAGACTCAACTTACTCATGAAAGAATCAATTGTATACTCAAAGACTTAAGTTGTGACACACCATTATTAAAGATTCTCAAGCTCACTATACCTGCTTTAAATGCAAGTTCGAGCTCAACAAAGGTATTTGAATCCCCTCACACAAAGAATGATTCCATATTCACACACAATGATTTAATCATTTAAAAGTCTAGAATCAAATGCAACGCTCACTCTCACAAAGAAAAACGCAATGCATGCTTTCACCCATAGGTTTGCCTGTATTTTCCAATCAACAATTGTTTCAGCTCACTAAAGATCAAAAAGGTCTTTTCAAGGCTTGTAATGGGGCTGAGTGCAAAGGTATGGTCATTTAAACTCAATGACTTTCATCCTCATGAAATGTGGTGCTTTTAACACTCTCTTTCCTTTTCTTTCATAATTTTCTTTAGTGTTCATAAGTCATCTCATTATTCCCTTCCATGGATTGTTTAGAACCCCATTTCTTTTGTCATTTCTCATAACTTTATTTCACAACTTTTTCTTTTTCTTTTTCTTTTCACTTGTCTTTTTTTTTGTATAGAGGGGGTTCCATTTTTATCAACACCATGGGTTAAAAGGGACTTTTCTTGCACTTCTTGACTTGCCTTTTCTTTTCACCACACCCCCAACTTAGGCTTTTGGCCTAAGTTGGCTATTCAATCAACCACAAATCACAAGGATTATGGGTAGTGGATTTAATAAAGGTCATGTTTTCATCAATTATCTTCCAAAGAAAGGTAAGGCTCAAGGGTGTTCAAAAGAGGTTCACACACTCACAAGGTAGGCCACAAAAGAGGTATATGTCAAATTGGTTCACTCTCTTTGAAGTTGCCTAAGATCATATTAAGAGATGGCCTTACTTAGTGGACCGGACCAACAGGGAAAATTATAGGCTTTATCATGCATGGTTCATAGTAAGCTCATCACACAAGGCATCGACACCAAAGTCAAACAAGACTCTACACTTTCGCTAGTGTACAACGTTCATCATAAGAGAATCAATTCGATAATTGGCTAGTCACAATGAGATGAAAATAATTCACATATTGACTATGTAACTTCAATTGGTCTCATCGTAGCCGCACATTCATGTTCATTCGATTATGAGCAATATTTAAGACATCGATATTGATCAAAACGGAGACTCAAATTTGCTAAAGAACAACCACATTCCACACGTACAAGAGGTGGTGAAAATTTAAATTTTTTTAGAAGAGTCAAATCATTTCCAATTTAAAATAAAAGGAGCCACAAGCTCAAACATCTACAAGAAGCAGTGTAAAACACAACATTATAATTCACAACCAAACAAGAATATAGCACACAAAGGTGGGCCACACCCCACCACAATTAAAAACATTTATCCTCAAATGCAACTAACATAATATCCAGAATTTAAAATAAAGAATGAAAGATAGAGAGAGAGGTAAAAAGGGGATCTTGTCTCAGCAGTCGCTCCATCTGTCTGTGTATCAGTGCCTGGGGTGTCAGTTTGGCCTCGGGCCTCAGTACTCTGGGTCACACCAGAAGGACCAACTCCACTAGAGACAACAAAATGTGTGTTTGCCATGGAAGCTTGTATAGTCACATCTATCATACTTGCTTCGATCTCTGTCAGGTCCTCATCTACAGCATCCACAGTTTCCTCGAGCATTTTCTCGTCTGTCTCTGCCTCCGACTCAGGCATTTCTAGCACATCTAGGATCTTTACCATTCCAAAGACCATGGACATAACGATGTCCTTCAACTAATCCACATAAGTCCTCAGAGCAGTAATAGCGGCCTTTAATGTCGTCACCTCATATATGGCCCCTTGGTCACGCTCACACACCGCTATTCTAGCCTCAAGGGCGACAATGGTAGCTCTCATCGGTGTCACAACATTATTCAGGGCAGTCTGAATCATGCCTGGAATTGAAGTTTCTAGGTTGGCAGCCTGACAATCAGCAGACTGGGCAAGCTGTCCCATCCGGATCAATGATGCCTGAGTGATCGACACATGGGATGCAATGATAGTAGTAGATCTAGGCGGTAACGTGGCAACAAAAAAACCTTGAATGTCAGCAAGAGTGGCAGTGGAATTAGATATACCTAAAGGCCCATGGGCGGGAGTAGGCGAAAATGCCTCTGTAGGTATGGATTCAGTGTCTATGGCTTCCTTCTGCTTCTTCTCCGCCTGATCCTTAAGATATTCGGCTTCGATCCTCTGGATATCAGTAGATGATGTGGGCATCACTTCCACATCCTTCTTGGCATTTCGAGGTACCCGAGCTCATTTGCACAGTTTTGTGATCAATACTGGAATAGAAGTGACGTTTGGCGCTGCCTTGCACGCATGAGTATCTTTTAAGCAATGATCGTCCCTAAGTTTATACAAGTTTCCTCTATGATGCAACCTAGGCAGGCTGCCTTAGCAAGGCGAGGAACCGACTCATTCTGGGATGGCATAATTGTGCTGCTGATAAAACCGAACCAGAATCTTGAGGCAATGTTCAGATGTTTCTTTTCAATCGAAGATCCTTCCTTCAACCACTTCAAAGAATCATCTGAAATCAGTAGGGCTAACCACTCTTTCATCTTATCCAGCTTTTTTGTTCTGATCAAGTACTGGTAGTGATCCCCAATATTCGTGGACATGCCCAAGACTGTGTTGATCGCCTCACTATCACACTTCACCCTCTAGCCTCTAACAACCACGTAGCCAACTTCTTTGAAAGATGCTGCTAGCTGCTTTTTCTGGGCAATTGGTGCACTGTATGCACTATAGAATTCTCTGACCAAGATTGGAATATACGGGCCACAAGGTTTTGTGAAAATTTGAAAGTTCTGAGATTTCAGACATCTCATAATCTCGGGGTATCTATCAATCATTCCATCAGTGGAGAGATGTTTCTCCTCAAGAATTGTCCTTAATCCCTCCGTCTTTAATCTGTTCATTGACTTTGGATGAGGGCCCTGTATTGGGGGTGCAAGCACAATGGCTTTCTCTAGGACTAGGGGAGTAGGAGTGGTAGGTGGAGGATTCTTGATCCTAGATTGATCATTCAGCTTCTTAGATTGCAATTTAGCCATCTGTGCTATTATCAGCTTATCATCGCCAGAGGTTGCACTTTGGTTTTCTTGTTGTTCACCCTCATTCTCTAAAGCAGTGAGGTAAGTGTCATATATGCCTTCGCTATCGGAGCTGATTTCTAAAGAAGTAGGTGCCTTTTCTTTTCTTTTTCCCTTCTCACCAGTTGTGGAAAGTTTTGTAGCCTGTCCTTTTAATACAGCTGCACCCTCGTTGATTTTAATCCCTTTTGCCTTATTGCGGGGTGGCATATTTCTACCTGCAGCTTTGGGTCTAGCCATGTCTGCAATACATCAGGAACAAGTTAGAAACAATTCAATAAGAAGTGTAGATAATTAGTAGTAGATAGATTCGCCAAACTAGTCGGTAAATTGCCGAATCTCTTTGGCAAACTAGATCGGGCACGCCAAAAGGATTGGCTCAAAATTTTTTGCAAATTGGCGATGAGAGGGCCCTTTCGGCAAATTGCCAACTACTTTCAGCGAACAAGGGTTTGTCCGTCGAAAGTTACAGTGCAACAAATGTTCAGGGATGTAGATAAAGGGCGATCGAAACTACCATCAGCGAGTCATCGAGTGCTTTAGGCAACCTTAGGTTTCTCGCCGAAAGTTACAAACTTCAACTACTCATTTAACATAAAATTAAAAGTGAGATGGGGGCATTAGGCGAACCGCCAAGTAGTTTGGCGAGCTTGACCCAGCTTACTAAACAACCCAACGTGCCTACCTTCAACCAACTTTCTCGAATTCAACCCCGCAACTCCCAAAAACAAAATTAACAATTGCACTAGTGAAATAAAACTAAGACCCACGACACTCATCATTCCAGGATATTTAGATTTCTCCCGATTCCACCAAACTAAACAACTTGTAGGCACAACCACACAAAATTTAAATCAATTCAACACACATGTCTATGGGATTTCAAATTAAAACAGGCATTTGAACGATCAAATCTTATCAGAGAGGCATAACACATGACAATATGATTAGATTATTTGCATACGAGAACGAATAAAAATAGGTTCGGGGTTCATAAGACTAACCTTATTTGCCGATTAAAATCATATTTGAAGTGCTAGGTGGCAATGTAATCAAACTCCAAGCACAAATCGATGACCAAAATACTTGGAAGGTAGATGTATTAAGAGTACTTACTAGGGGGAATTTGCGAAGTTTGAAATTGGGGAAAAGTGAAGACTTCAAAACTTTAAAACCTTTGGCTATTAATACCCATATAGTTCGCGTCTATTTGGGGACGTTAGTCGCAACCGCCGATCCATTTGGTGACACACTGAGTTATTACTTACTTTGCCGAGTTTTACAAGACCTCCAGTCAAAGTGAGGGGCCAAACAACGGTCTCCATCAGGATCACTGACCTAATCGACAATGCGCCGAATGGAACATTTTCTCGCCAATATGCACCTATCAACACTTTCCACACTCAAACCTACAACATCAACACACCATTATTTCTAAGCAAAACTAAAGCATTTAAGGGTTTTGGGTTGCCTCCCAAATAGCGCCTTAGTTAACATCGTGGCACGACACAGGTTAACACCTAAACTTCACTTTTGGGGTTAGCCAAAACATCACTTGGCAACCCCCTGCTTTGTGCCAGATGGATATAAGGCATCACATGACCCGTAAGGTTCTCGAGTAGCTGAATGGATCTGGACTGAGAACCAATCATTTGTTTCATCAATTCGATGTTCTCCTTGACTTTTTTCAGCACCCTATCATGCTCACTTACCTTGTTGAGAATTATTGAGAGCATTCCCTCAACACGTTTACCCTCACTTTCCTTGGGATTTCTTCGCTAGTGAGAGGGAATGTATATGTTCTTCCTTTTGCATTGGACTCTCCACTATCCTTTTTACTAAATCATCCATCTTAGTCATCAGTGCAGCCAGCATGAAGTCCTTCTCTACTTCTTGGTTTGCTTCAGCCATGTGATCAAGCAGGTGGGCTGCTATCGCTTAAGGCTAATCTATAATACCACCCGGAATGAGTTGGTCAGCTAATGCTTTGTTTTCAGGACCAAGACTTTTGTAGAAACAGTCCAGGAGGACTATACTAGGAATTTCATAAGTGGGGAATTGAATCAAAAGTGATTTAAACCTTGCCCATGCTTCATGAATCCGTTCACCTTCCAATTGTTTGAAAGTTAGAATACGATCCCTGAACATCATTACTTCTAATGGAGGAAACTTCATTTGCTCACGAGTACTGCTTGACATACTCACCTCCTCGGTTTCAAAGCTCAAACAAACAAAATACAAAACTAAATATTAGGTAAGTAAAACTACAACAAAAATGAAAATTCTACTTAACTACAAATTCTCTAATAACACCACTCCCCGGTAGTGGTGCTATTTTGATGTTCGATGTAATCACCTAACACTATTTCAGTTCAAGTGCCAAATGATGGCTTGAACTGATATAACCCAACCAAGGGTTAGGATCGTTCCCACAGGGAGTGGTTTTGAAAATTAGTAGAAAAATAAAATCAAGTTCTAATTAGTCATAGCTATAATTATTAATGAATAAAAATATACTAAATGTAAGGAGTGATGCAACTGTCAATTATCAATAGGGGCTTGTATTAATTAACAAATAAAAAGAGCAAAAATATAAGGCAACGAGATATGGAGACGAGATTCTTGGGATGTGATAGGAATACATGTTAAACTAGATTATCAGGTACATGCTTTTGATAGTAAATTGTTGAACATTTGTGACTAGGCTAGACTATAGTGGGGGTAAATTCTTTCTCGAGCAACTTACACTGAATCAACTTGGTTTCTCTCGAACATGGAGTTGCCATATTAATCACAACCTCTGCCTTACCCAGTCACTCTCTCGAGCTGAATGTGTGGGAGAAGGACTAGGATTCACTCTCTCGAGCTGAACCCATGTCGACTCAATACCATCGGCTATAAATTTAGTAGTCCTAGTTTTACGACCTCTCTCTCGAGCAAGCCAAAAACACTAAATGAAATTGTATTTGAAACTACAATTCCATTAAGTTCATACACAACTACTAAATGAAATCACATTTAAACAACAAATAAACCATCAGCAAGTAAGACACAATAGATAGTTTAATCCATATTCACAAAATCACACACCAAGAATGGGTTTTAGCTAGACATGTAAATGAGATAAAAAAAATTACCAATATCAGTTTCCATCAACTGAGAATGAAGAATTAAGTCTTAAAACATGTCAAGAGTGAAGAATCTTCGAGACCCATGTCAAATTTCTTGGAGTTGAAACCCTTTGAATCTTCAAGTTCTGAGAACAAAGTCTCCAAAATGCTCTAAAAATTAAACTTTCTAAAAACTGTAAAAAGTTCAAATAATAGAAGTAATATCCTTTTAGAAATTTAAACAAGTATTTATAGTGTTTGAAAATTTGTGCTGCGGAGGACCATTCGGCGCAATTAGTCGGGATAGCCGATTCGCTACACGATCTACCTTTTTGTTGATTTCATCACCTTCCTACTTTAGCCTTCAGTCTCTTTGCATTTTGAGTCGTTGGGCGATATGGTACTGCTTTGCAGAACTGATCGGCGACGAGCCGACTGCTCCATTTCATTGCCAACTTGACCTTTTCCTTCAGGGCTCAGTGCACTGGAACAAAAGGTGATCTCTAGGCCCATCGGGGACACGCCAACTGGGCTCGGCAATCTTCATGCCTTCGTTTCTTCGTTCTTTTCAGCCGCCTTGTTCCTTCTTGCCAAGTAGTGTCCATGCTTTAACTCAAACTCTAAATACCTGAAACTTAAGTATTTTCATTAGATATTAAGACAAAATATGCATTTGAGGACACTAATTCTATCAAAATATAGCCCTAAATTAGTCCAAATTGTGGACTCATCACCTATCCATATTATTTATTCTATGGAATTCGAACCTGAACTTTATTTTCTATTTCAATTATGATTCATTATTTGTATCTAATGGGCTCCTCTTTTATTTATTTTTTATTTAAAGTATTTTTAAAAGGTTAAAAGGTCCGTTGATCGCCTCAAGGCATATCATAATAGATCGCATTTTTCACTAAGAAGACATGATGAAGAGAAACAAACTAATTATAGAAATATCTCTCTATCTCTAAGGTTCACTAATTATTTGATTGTTGGCGGTTATGGTCTAGATGTCGTAGAGAATTGAGAATTCAAAGTTTTTCTAATTCTTTGAATTGGAATGTCATCGATAGAAATTCAGTATTTTGCAACGAAACCAATGTAAAAAATTGGAGTCAAATTTTGGGTGAACGAAAACCCTTTTATAAAGATAAAAATGAATAAATTACATTTAAGTTCTTTATTTGGCTTATTGATATGGGCCTTTTCCATGGAAAAAGGGAATCTTATGTTCCAATAGAAGCAAAAGTGATGTGGATTATTGAAGAATCGAAGTCGATTTGCTTTATAAAAAGAAGATATCAATGAACTTTTATGAAATTATTTAACAGGATTCAGTTAATTGTCTTGATCGTGGAATATAATTGAGAAATAGTGTAACGATCGGTTCCCGTCATTATAGAAAAGTCAATGAGGAAACACTTTGGACCAAAAAACTTTTTTGTAGTAACTTGGAATTTCCTAACCTAGCCCAGATTTAGACTAAATTGGGAGATCAAGTTATGTATTCTATTACATGAGTAGGCTACTAAGACGTTAAGGAACCAGTATGACTATACGAAACTGAATTCAGGAGAGTAGAACTTCTGAAATTGATCTTAGCATGAGAGGGTAATTTCTGAGTGTCATGGGATGAAGGTGTGTTATGAAATGGGAGTTTGGAACTCTTAAATCGACTCACTCGTACCGTGCAAGCCATTGTGGCAGGATTATTTCTGTCAGGGCGGGGCCACTGTGGCGAGATAGAGGCCTATGGTTCCTTGTTAGAGTTTTGGTACATTGACTTTCAGGTTCTAGGCATTTAATCCCACAATTCGTTGTTAGACTTTTGGAGTTTATGGGAACTCTACTTTATTTCTGCATTTAAACCGGCTTCTGTATCTTTAAATGATCAATTTTATGGTTAGTTGGGTTGTAGTAATGGTTCTCCCATCGGAGGGTTAGTATGGGTGTCAATCACAATGGTTTGGGTCGTAACAAAGTTGGTATTAGAGCCCTAGGTTCATTGAACTCGATGTACTAAAACGAGTCTAGTAGAGTCTTGCAGAATATTACAGAGACGTCTATACTTTTCTTCGAGAGGCTATATGACTTTAGGAAATCCCTCTATTTTCTCTTGTATCCTTTCGTGCTATAACTTGATTCCAGTCGGTATCTGGCGATTCAAATTGGTATCTAATCTCCTTTACTCTTCTGTCCGCAGATGGTTAACACTAGGTTCAATGGCATCAGGCCTGTAGCTTTCGTCAATGCACCAATTGAGGAATCTGCATCAAGAGGTCGCGGTTGTGGCAGGGGTAGAGGTCCAAGAAGGGTAGCACCTACTAGGGATGGAGCCCCGATTGGAGATGCTCCCAGAAATGAGAATCCTCTTGCGCATCATGAAGAGGTAGAGGAGAATGTTGAGGTTGAGGATAAGGAAAATGTTTGACAAGCGGAAGAAGTGCAGGCTAATACTACAGGTATTCCTCCCTTAGATTCAGTGTTAGCTCAACAGATTATGTCGTTCCTGAAAGGATTGGTTGGTCCTTGAGTGCTTCCCTCTATTCAAGGAACTCAAAATCCCGCCAATCCCTCTATTGCTATCACTATCCCTAAGGTGGGTAGAACTGTAGGTAATAATTACTTCTTCTGTCCTTTGTTGGGTCATATTATGATTGGTAACGAGCATGAGATGTTGACTAAGTTGAAATTGAAACCGCTTGTGTTCCATGGTTTTGAAAGTGACGAAGCCTATGAGTTCTGTCACGCCCCAAGCTACCCCCGAGACGCGGACACGGGACCTAGGACCACAAAAGATCCCAAGCTAACCCTGCTGGCATGATCATGAGCATACTAAAGATAATAAACTGATGCGGAAGCTAAATCATAAATAAATTGAAGAGATGGGGAATGCCCATATACTATAACTGAATATATCAAATCTGAGAGTTTAATACAAAATAAATATCAAACTCAAAATGCTAAGCTGAATCTAACTATGTCTGAAATAAGCCTCTAAACTGACTAGAAATGTTGTGACATGCCCCAACTAGATCTAGCAAAACTGAAACTAAAGACTAAAAGCGATAAAGATAAACATGTCACTAGTCCTCGAAGAATGAGGACTCACCACTGATGCGGCTGAATTGAAGATTGGGAATCGCTTTAAGCGTGATCTGGATGCTGAGAATCTGAACCTACATCACGAGAAGATTTAGCGCACATATGCTTCAGTACTTGAAAGGTACTGAGCATGCAGGATAGAGTAAAGCTGAAATAACATATAGTTGAACAAAGCAATAAAGCAATGATATAATCTGAACATGATATAGATACTGAATATATTGAATACTGATATAACTGATGCAATGACCAATTTATAACATGCTGAGACTGAATACTGAATATACTAATAAATGGTCAATGCAATAGAGTCTGACTGAACTGTGGGAGCTACTAATAACCGACATAAAACTACATGAGCTAAATGTGGAGTCCGATGTATACGCCCCATCGAGAGGACCCAATATACCCTACCAGAGGTATAAAGGCATGCTGGCGTGATTACTAAACTGATGTTGCCCACAAAGGGGACTTACACCTACGTGGCTCGTAGTTCTCTTTGAAATATCGACCTAGCATGTGTAATTCAAGAGCGAAGAAATATATAGCTAGGGTTCTGAAATTCATGCGATAAAGGCGAGCAATAACATGATAATTTGATTTGGAACATTTAAACAACTAATTCATGATGATCTGTTGTAATTCTAGAAACCCCAGGTCTGTTCATAGTTATGGAATCAAGAATCTGACTGAATTCTAGGGACCTAATGGGCGAAAGGAACCCACTAGTGAAATCCCACATACCCGGTGATGAATTCCACGGAGAAATCTTTCGATTTCGGGGTTGGAACTGAAGGAACCTTGCTGCGTTCTCGAACTAGGGTTCTTAACCTCTTTTCTCCTCTCTTGCTTCTAATTTTCTAAGTTTGATTAATGATTTTGACTAAGGTAAGTTTTAGTTATGTTTCTAGACTTAAACTGACTAAAATCTCATGATTTAGGGTTTAAACGACGTATCTAAGGGGTTAAATGATATAGAAAAAGACCATAAAACCCCTGAATTAACTGCTGCCGGAGTGACCTAGGGATTGGACCTACGGGCCGTAGGTCAATCTATGGTCCGTAGATCGTGTCCGTAAGTCAAGCCTGCTCGACAGGCCTTCACTAAAGTGAGCATAACTTTTTACTCGGAGGTTGGTTTTTAGCAAACTCGGTGGCATTGGAAAGATAATTTCATTATCTATCATATCATATGTAATAGGACACACAATTGTTTTTGTGCTAAAAGTTATGACCATTTGAAATTGACCCATCAGAATTTTCAGCTAATTGGCTGCTGACCCCTCATCTGCGGTCAGACCTACGGACCGTGGATCAAATGACGGTCCGTGCTGGTCGACCGTAGTTCATGTCAGAGGCTGGGTAAGAAGGTCTTGATCCACGGACCGTGGTCTGATCTACGGATCGTAGGTCTGTCCGTGAATCGAGACTTAGCCAAATTTTCTGAGCTTGGCTGGGGAGGGGTTGCAGTGGTGAACCACGGACCACCAGCACGGGCCGTGGTCTGACCTACGGTCCGTGGATGGCAACCGTGGGTTGCACTTGCAACTTTTCAAAATCTGCGTTTTCGAATACGGGGTGTTACATTATCTCCCCCTTAGGACCATTCGTCCTCGAATGAAGACTAATCTAGCTGAAATAGAGGGAGAGGGCTGCAATCCCTACCACTAAACACTGAGAACTGAATTTTTGGGCGGGCGAGTTCCAAGGACATGCAAATACGCTGAAAATGCAAGTACAAACTGAAGGAACATGATTCTAAGACTGAATTTACTTATGAATGACTTAAAAACTGAAGAGGAACTATTACCTCAAGCTAGAATGGTATCGGAAGGAAAGAGGTGAGGATAGTTGGACTTCATGGCTGCTTCTGCTTCCCAAGTAGCTCCCTCTACTGACTGACTCCTCCACAAAACCTTGACTGAAGCGACTTCTTTATTTCTCAACCTTCTAACCTGACGATCGAGAATCTCAACTGGTACATCCTCATAAGCAACTGGATGCACTGCTGCTAAATCTTTTGGCAACTCTAACTCATAAGCCACTTTACCAATCCTTTTCAAGATCCGGTAAGGGCCTACATATCTGGGACTGAGCTTCCCTTTCTTGCCAAATCTCATCACCCCCTTCATGGGCGACACTTTCAGGAAAACCCAATCATCAACTTGGAACTCTAGTTCCCTTCTTCTCACATCTGCATAAGATTTCTGGCGACTCTGAGAAGTCTTAAGTCTATCTCTAATGAGTTGCACTTTCTCCATAGCATCAAGGACTGAATCTGGTCCTATCAAGGTTGCTTCACCTACTTCAAACCAACCAACTGGAGATCTACATCTACGCCCATACAAAGCCTCATAAGGGGCCATCTGAATCTTTGGAATGGTAACTATTATTGTAGGCGAACTCAATAAGAGGAAGGTGATCATCCCAATTACCCTTGAAGTCGATCACACAAGCTCTCAACATGCCTTCTAAGGTCTGAATGGTACGCTCTGCCTGACCATCCATCTGTGGATGAAATGTTGTGCTAAGGTTAACCTGAGTACCAAGACCTTTCTGAAATGACTTCCAGAAATGAGAGGTAAACTGAGGACCACTAATGATAGACAAAGGAACCTCACGCAACCTCACAATCTCATTAATGTAAAGCTTGGCATAATTTTCCGCTGAATCTGTAGTCTTGACTGCCAAAAAGCGAGAAGACTTAGTAACCCTATCAACAATCACCCAAATGGAGTCATGCTGTCTGCGAGTACGAGGTAAACCTATGATGAAGTCCATGTTGATCACTTCCCACTTCCAAGTAGGAATGTCAATCTCTTGAGTCATACCTCCTGGTTTCTGATGTTCTACCTTGACTTGCTGGCAATTGGGGAACTTAGCCACAAAATCTGCTATATCTCTTTTCATACCATTCCACCAGTAGACTTCCCACAGATCACGGTACATCTTTGTGGCGCCTGAATAAATAGAATATCTGGAATTATGGGCTTCTGCGAGAATATGCTATCTCAATTCACCCACATCAGGAACACACAATCTACCTTGATAGCGAAGTACACCATCTCCCCCTTGGGAGAAAACCTCCACTCTCTGATTGTGGACTGCACCCTTAAGTTCAAGCAAGATTGGATCACTATCTTGCTTTTCCTTAACCTCTACTACCAAAGAAGATTCTGCCCCATTTTGAACTGTTACACCACCATCTGATATGCTCATAAGACGAACTCCTAGGCGAGCAAGTCTGTGAACATCCTTTGCTAGCTCTTTTCTTTCTTCCTCAACATTTGCTACACTACCCATGGATAATCTGCTAAGAGCATCTGCTACTACATTCGCCTTACCCGGATGGTAATGCACACTCATATCATAATCTTTGAGGAACTCAAGCCACCTTCTCTGGCGAAGATTCAACTCTTTCTGGGTGAACACATATTGAAGGCTCTTATGGTCTGTGAACACATCTACGTGAATACCATACAAGTAATGTCTCCAAATCTTAAGTGCAAACACCACTGCTGCTAGCTCAAGGTCATGAGTTGGGTAGTTCTTCTCATGTACCTTAAGTTGTCTAGAAACATAAGTTATAACCTTACCTCGCTGCATTAACACACAACCTAGGCTGACTCTGGATGCATCACAATAGATCACATAACCATCTGAACCCTCTGGTAGAGTCAAGACAAGAGTTGTAGTCAACCTAGTTTTCAATTCTGCGAAGCTTTTCTCACATTCATCTGACCATTGGAACTTAACCTTTTTCTGAGTTAACTTAGTCAATGGAGAGGCTATGGATGAAAATCCTTCCACAAACCATCTGTAATAGCCCGCAAGACCCAAGAAACTTCGATATCCGTAGCGAGAGGTAGGTCTCGGGCCATTGTTTCACCGCTTCTATCTTACGGGAATCTACTCGAATTCCTTCGCTAGACACATTATGCCCAAGGAAAGCAACTGATTGTAACCAAAACTCGCACTTGTTAAATTTTGCAAATAATTGATGATCTTTGAGAGTTTGCAGAACAACTCTCAAATGACTCGCATGTTCTTCCTCATTCCTAGAGTAAATGAGGATATCATCAATAAAGACGATAACGAACAAGTCCAAGTACTGCTTAAACACTCTGTTCATCAAATCCATGAAAGTTGTAGGAGCATTGGTTAGTCTAAATGACATGACTACAAATTCATAATAACCATACCGAGTTCTAAAGGCTATCTTCGGAATGTCACTATCTCTGACTCTGAGCTGATGATAACCTGATCTGAGGTCTATCTTTGAGAAATGACTAGCACCCTGAAGTTGGTCAAACAAGTCATCAATCCTGGGGATAGGATACTCATTCTTGATTGTGACTTTGTTCAACTGCCTATAGTCAATGCACATTCTGAAAGAACCATCTTTCTTCTTTACGAACAACACTGGTGCACCCCATGGCGAAATACTAGGTTTGATGAAACCCTTATCTAGAAGGTCTTTCAACTGTTCTTTCAATTCCTTAAGCTCTGTTGGAGCCATTCTGTAAGGAGGAATAGAAATAGGCTGGGTATCTGGAAGGAGATCAATTCCAAAGTCTATTTCCCTTTCGGGAGGAACTCCAGGAAGATCTTCTGGGAACACTTCTAGAAACTCACTGACTACAGGAACCGACTCAAGAGTTGGGGATTTGAACTAGAATCCTTAACCCGAACTAGATGATAGAGATAACCCTTAGAGATCATTTTTCTGGCCTTAAGGTAAGAAATGAATCGACCCATAGGCGCTAAGCTACTACCCTTCCATTCTAGGATTTGTTCGTTTTTAAACTGAAAACGAACAATCTTAATTCTACAATCGACTGAGGCATAACAGGAATGTAACCAATCCATGCCTAGAATGGCATCGAAGTCTACCATTTCTAACTCTACAAGATCTGCTGAGGTGACTTTACGAGAGGCGTGACAAGGCAATTTCTGTATACCCGTCTAGCTATAACTGGGTCACCGACTAGAGTAGAGACTGAGAAGGGTTCTGAAAGAGCTTTTGGGCTAACACTTAATTGGACTGCTATATAAGGAGTTACAAAAGACAAAGTAGCCCCTGGATCTAACAATACATAAACATCAAGATCAAAAACTCATAACGTACCAGTGACTACATCAGGGGAATCTTCCTGATCTTGACGAGCCTGAAGAGCATAGAGCCTATTTTGGCGCTGTCCGCCACCCGTGCATTCGGAAGAGTTACCCGCCGAGTCGGGCGACCTGCTGGTCTTCCGAAGATGTAGGCGAGCTCTACCATTATTTCCTCCATGACCTTGTCTTGAAGGACAATCCTTCAATCTATGACCAGACTGACTACACCCAAAGCATCATTCCTTACCTGCAAGGCACTCACCTGGATGGTTCTTACTACACTTTGGGCAAGTTGGGTAGGTTTTGGTGCCTGAAACACTACCTTGAGACTTAGAGCCTGACGCCCTACCTTTCTGATCATTACGGAACCTGGGGGATGGAACACTAGCCGATGAAGGGGCTGGAGTCGAAGACTTCTGCTGAAATTGCGAGCGATTTCCACCACCCGATTTCTGTTGGGAATACTCGTAGTTACCTGTTCTTGCTTTCTTAGTCTCCTTAGCTCGTTCCCTAAACTTATCACCCTCAACCTGCTGAGCATGAGTCATGAGCCTAGAGATGTTCATGTCTCCTAAAAACATAGCATTCCTGCACTCTGTTTTCACTAAGTCTGACACTCTATACAGAAACTTATTTATCTGAGCCCTGGAATCAGCAACCATGTGAGGAGCATACCTGGAGAGTTGGTTAAACTTGAGCCCATACTCTTGGACAGTCTTGTTACCCTGCCTTAAGTTCATAAATTCTGGGCCCTTGCTTCTCTCAACTCTATGGGGAAAAACCTCCCGAGAAAGGTTTATTTGAAACAATCCCAAGTAATAGGAGCAAAGCATCTCGTACCTGTTCTCCTTCCACTGAGTATACCAGATATGAGCCACATCTTTCAGTTGGTAAGATGCTAACTCAACCCGATCATTCCCAGTGACCTGCATCATATCAAAGATCTTCTTGATCTCATCTAAGAAATTCTGGGGATCTTCTCTAACTTGTGATCCTAAGAACTCTGGTAGGTTCATCCTAACAAAGTCTCGCACCCTGGCGGCAGCTGACCCAACATTTGCATTCGCAGGCGCTTGAAACTGCTGATTGTTCTGGTTGGCCACACTTTGAGACAACATCTGAATAGCATTCCTGAATTCAGCATTTGAGACTTCCTAATCTGGAACTGGAGGAGCTGCGTTTGCGTTCCTAACATTCGCATTCCTGGCATAAGATCTACGAGAAGGCATGATCACTGAAATGTAGAACGTCAAGTTAGAATGGAATTAGATCATACCTTACGCACGATAAGAGTAACAAGAAAATGAAGTTTTCCTAAAACACTTCATAGCCTCCCTCCCATTAGATGTGGTGCACTTCACACCCATGAAAAAGACTCTACTTAGTACGGCTTTTCAGACATCATAGGACTCTTAAACCTAATGCTCTGATACCAAGTTTGTCACGCCCCAAGCTACCCCCGAGACGCGGACACGGGACCTAGGACCATAAGTTGGAGAAGATCCCCAAAATTTCTTAGATGAGATCAAGAAGATCTTTGATATGATGCAGGTCACTGGGAATGATCGGGTTGAGTTAGCATCTTACCAACTGAAAGATGTGGCTCATATCTGGTATACTAAGTGGAAGGAGAACAGGGGTACAGATGTTGCTCCTATTACTTGGGATTGTTTCAGTGAAACCTTTCTGGACAGGTTTTTCCCTATAGAGTTGAGAGAAGCAAGGGCCCAGGAATTTATGAACTTAAGGCAGGGTAACATGACTGTCCAAGAGTATGGGCTCAAGTTTAACCAACTCTCCAAGTATGCTCCTCACATGGTTGCTGATTCCAGGGCTCAGATAAATAAGTTTCTGTATGGAGTGTCAGACTTAGTGAAAACAGAGTGCAGGAATGCTATGTTTTTAGGAGACATGAACATCTCTAGGCTCATGATTCATGCTCAGTAGGTTGAGGGCAATAAGCTTAGGGAACGAGCTAAGGAGACTAAGAAAGCAAGAACAGGTAACTACGAGTATTCCCAACAGAAATCGGGTGGTGGAAATCGCTCGCAGTTTCAGCAGAAGTCTTCGACTCCAGCCCCTTCATCAGCTAGTGTTCCATCCCCCAGGTTCCGTAATGATCAGAAAGGTAGGGCGTCAGGCTCTAAGTCTCAAGGTAGTGTTTCAGGCACCAAAACCTACCCAACTTGCCCAAAGTGTAGTAAGAACCATCCAGGTGAGTGCCTTGCAGGTAAGGAAGGATGCTTTGGGTGTGGTCAGTCTGGTCATAGATTGAAGGATTGTCCTTCAAGACAAGGTCAAGATGGTGGCGGACAGCGCCAAAACAGGCTCTATGCTCTTCAGGCTCGTCAAGATCAGGAAGATTCTCCAGATGTAGTCACTGGTACGTTACGAGTCTTTGATCTTGATGTTTATGCATTGTTAGATCCAGGGGCTACTTTGTCTTTTGTAACTCCTTATATAGCAGTCCAATTAAGTGTTAGCCCAAAAGCTCTTTCAGAACCCTTCTCAGTCTCTACTCCAGTTGGTGACCCAGTTATAACTAGACGGGTATACAGAAATTGCCCTGTCATAGTCTCTCAGAAAGTCACCTCAGCAGATCTTGTAGAGTTAGAAATGGTAGACTTCGATGTCATTCTAGGCATAGATTGGTTACATTCCTGTTATGCCTCAGTCGATTGTAGAACTAAGATTGTTCATTTTCAGTTTCCAAATGAACAAATCCTAGAATGGAAGGGTAGTAGCTTAGCGCCTATGGGTCGATTCATTTCTTACCTTAAGGCCAGAAAAATGATCTCTAAGGGTTATCTCTATCATCTAGTTCGGGTTAAGGATTCTAGTTCTGAATCCCCAACTCTTGAGTCAGTTCCTGTAGTCAGTGGGTTTCTAGAAGTGTTCCCAGAAGATCTTCCTGGAGTTTCTCCCGAAAGGAAAATAGACTTTGGAATTGATCTCCTTCCAGATACCCAGCCTATTTCTATTCCTCCTTACAGAATGGCTCCAGCAGAGCTTAAGGAATTGAAAGAACAGTTGAAAAACCTTCTAGATAAGGGTTTCATCAGACCTAGTATTTCGCCATGGGGTGCACCAGTGTTGTTCGTAAAGAAGAAAGATGGTTCTTTCAGAATGTGCATTGACTATAGGCAGTTGAACAAAGTCACAATCAAGAATAAGTATCCTATCCCCAGGATTGATGACTTGTTTGACCAACTTCAGGGTGCTAGTCATTTCTCAAAGATAGACCTCGAGATCGAGGTTATCATCGGCTCGAGTCGAGATAGTGACATTCCAAAGACAGCCTTCAGAACTCGGTATGGTCATTATGAATTTGTAGTCATGTCATTTGGACTAACCAATGCTCCTGCAGCTTTCATGGATTTGATGAACAAAGTGTTCAAGCAGTACTTGGACTTGTTCGTTATCGTCTTTATTGATGATATCCTTATTTACTCTAGGAATGAGGAAGAACATACGAGTCATTTGAGAGTTGTTCTGATACCAAGTTTGTCACGACCCAAGCTCCCCCCCGAGACGCGGACACGAGACCTAGGACCACAAGTGATCCCAAGCTAACCCTGCTGGCATGATCATGGGCATACTAAAGATAATAAACTGATGCGAAAGCTAAATCATAAATAAACTGAAGAGATGGGGAATGCCCATGTACTATAACTGAATATATCAAATTTGAGAGTTTAATACAAAAGAAATATCAAACTCAAAATGCTAAGCTGAATCTAACTATGTCTGAAATAAGCCTCTAAACTGACTAGAAATGTTGGGACATGCCCCAACTAGATCTAGCAAAACTGAAACTAAAGACTAAAAGCGATAAAGATAAACATGTCACTAGTCCTCGAAAAATGAGGACTCACCACTAATCCGCTTGAATCAAGATTGGGAACCGATCTAAGCGTGATCTGGATGCTGAGAACCTGAACCTACATCACGAGAAGATGTAGCGCACGTATGCGTCAATACTTGAAAGGTACTGAGCATGCAGGATAGAGTAAAGATGAAATAACATATAGCTGAACAAAGCAATAAAGCAATGATATAATCTGAACATGATATAGATACTGAATATATTGAATACTGAGCTAACTGATGCAATGACCAATTTATAACATGCTGAGACTGAATACTGAAAATACTAATAAATGGTCAATGCAATAGAGTCTGACTGAACTGTGGGAGCTACTAATAACCGACATAAAACCACATGAGCTAAATGTGGAGTCCGATGTATACGCCCCATCGAGAGGACCCAATATACCCTGCCAGAGGTATAAAGGCATGCTGGCGTGATCACTAAACTGATGTTGCCCACAAAGGGGACTTACACCTACGTGGCTCGTAGTTCTGGGACTATATGGATACGGTGAACCCTAGTCCAACTCAGTATTATGCTACTCCCAATGAATTAAGTGATTAACTGATTATGACTGAATTTTTGTAATTACTGGATAGCTCGAAACTGAACATGCAAACTGGGAATGCAACAATTAATCTGATAATGATGCATTCATAAGGCGAGGCATGTAAAACGAATCTTTTGAAATATCGACCTAACATGTGTAATTCAAGAACTGAAGAAATACATAGCTAGGGTTCTAAAATTCATGCGATAAAGGCGAGCAATAACATGATAATCTGATTTGGAACATTTAAACAACTAATTCATGATGATCTGCTGTAATTCTAGAAACCCTAGGTCTGTTCATAGTTATGGAATCAAGAATCTGACTGAATTCTAGGGACCTAATGGGTGAAAGGAACCCACTAGTGAAATACCACATGCCTGGTGATGAATTCCACGGAGAAATCTTTTAATTTTTTCGAGGCTGGAACTGAAGGAACCTTGCTGCGTTCTTTAACTAGGGTTCTTGACCTCTTTTCTCCTTTCTTGCTTCTAATTTTCTGAGTTTGATTAATGATTTTGACTAAGGTAAGTTTTAGTTTTGTTTCTAGACTTAAACTGACTAAAATCTCATGATTTAGGGTTTAAACGACGTATCTAAGGGGTTAAACGAAATAGAAAAAGACCAAAAAACCCCTGAACTAACTGCTGCCGGAGTGACCTACGGATTGGACCTATGGGCCATAGGTCAATCTACGGTTCGTAGATCGTGTCCGTAAGTCAATCTACGGTCCGTTGATCGAGTCCGTAAGTCAAGCTTGCTCGACAAGTCTTCACTAAAACGAGCATAACTTTTTACTCGGAGGTCGGATTTTAGCAAACTCGGTAGCGTTGGAAAGATAATTTAATTATCTATCATATCATAGGTAATGGGACACACAATTATTTTTGTGCTAAAAGTTATGACCATATGAAGTTGACCCATCAGAATTTTCAGCTAACTGGCTGCTGACCTCTCATCTACGGTCAGACCTACGGACCATGGATCGAATGAAGGTCTGTGCTGGTTGACCGTAGTTCATGTCAGAGGCTGGGTAAGAAGGTCTTGATCCACGAACACAGACCACGGACCGTGGTCTGATCTACGGACCGTAGGTCTATCCGTGAATCGAGACTTAGCCAAATTTTCTGAGTTTGGCTGGGGAGGGGTTGCATTGGTGAACCACAGACCACCAGCACGAGCCATGGTCTGACCTACGGTCCGTGGATGGCAACCGTGGGTTGCACCTGCAACTTTTCAAAATCTGCATTTTCGAATACGGGGTGTTACAAGTTCATCCTACATTGTTATGAGAGTCTTCATAAGTTGGGAATTTTCCATCAGCATAGAGTAGAGTTTGTGAATTTTCAACTTCAGGGCGAGGCTAAGCAGTCGTGGAGAGCTTATGTGGAGTGCAGAGTTTCAACTTTACCCCCACTTACTTGTACCCGATTTCATGCTCTATTTTTGGAGAAATATGTGCTCGGGATCGCAAGAAAGATGAGTTCATGGCTTTGGAGCAAGGTGGTATGTTTGTGGCTGCTTATGAGGCTAAGTTCCATGCGTTGTCTAGATATGCTATGCAATTGGTGACTTTTGAGGAAGAGAGGATCCACCTATTTGTTAAGAGACTATATTATGAATTGCATGTATTGTCTGTCCATATGACCTCTGCAGGAAAAAGCTTCAATGAGGTAACAGATTTTGTGAAAAAAGTAGAGGGGATGAGGTGAGATGGTCAGGCTAAGGCATTGGCTAAGAAAGCCAAGAATTCAAGAAAATTTCAAAGTTCTTAGTCTAGAGGATCAGGGAGGCACTTGCAACCCGACCAATTCAATCCGCTATTCCCACTTCTACAAGTAATTACTCGAGAACTCCACCTCAGAATTTGATTCAGGATAGCCAAGGAGCCGCACCATCGGCGTGCAGCAGGCCATCTTTTGATTGTACTTTCTATAATTGTAGAGAACCTGGGCATATGAGGAGAGATTGTCTCCACCCACACATGTTGGATTCCACGCAACAGCTATCTAGAGCAGTTGTACCCGCGGTAAATAGTAATAATAGTTGAGGGCATCCACAAGATGGGCGAAGAGGACATCAGTAAAGACATGGAGGTCGAGGAAATGGTAACACAGGCAGAGGTACAGTGCAGCCGGGCAAGGAAGTTGTCCGTCAAGATGATGAGGTTCAGTGTTCTGCCTTTCCGGGAAGACTGAGGCGGAGACGTCTGACGTAGTGATCATATGTACTATTCTTGTCTGTGACCAGATGGCTAATGTGTTATTTGATCTGGGTTCTACTTATTCTTATGTGTCCGTGCAATTTGCCTTAGAATTTGCTATGATTTGTGACATACTTGATGCCCTCATCCATGTTTCTATCCTAATTGGAGAATCTATCATAGTCACCCATGTCTATCGTGCTTGTCCTATTTTGTTTATGGGTCTTCAGACTTGTGTTGATTTGGTGATTTTGGATATGATTGACTTTGATATAATCTTAGGCATGACTTGGTTATCCCCCTATTATGTTATGCTTAATTGTAATACTAAGTTTGTGACTCTAGAAATTCCAGGAAGGGAAAAATTAGAATGGGAAGGGGTGTACAAGCGTAAGCTAGCTAAGATTATATCCTCCATTCGGGTTAGGAAACTGGTACGGTAGGGTTATTTGGATTATTTGGCTCATATTTGGGATGTTGAGGTTGAGTCTCTCTCTATTGAGTCTATTTCTGTGGAGTCAGAATATAGAGAAGTGTTTCCTACTGATTTTCCTGGTATGCTTCTAAGCAGAGATATAAATTTCTGCATTGATTTAGAACCTGGTACCCGCCCCATTTCTATCCCTCCATATTGCATGGCTCCGGCAGAATTAAGAGATCTTAAGGCTCAAATCAAAGAACTTCTTGTTAAAGGATTCATTCATCCTAGTTCTTCACTGTGGGGTGCTTCTGTATTGTTTGTTAAGAAAAATAATGGTACTATGAGAATGTATATTGATTACCGGCAATTGAATAGGATCACCATTCAAAACAAGTACCCATTGCCTAGGATAGATGATCTTTTTGACTAGTTGCAAGGTGCATCAGTTTTCTCTAAGATTGATTTAAGATCTGGCTACCATCAGTTAAAGATTAGGCCTAAGGATGTGCGCAAGATGGCATTTAGGGTCCGCTATGGGCACTATGAGTTTCTAGTTATGTCGTTTGGGTTGACAAATGCACCTTCAACTTTCATGAGTTTGATGAATAGTGTGTTCAAACCATTTCTTGACTCGTTTGTTATAGTATTTATTGATGATATTTTGGTGTATTCAAAAAGTGAGGAAGAACATGCCGACCATTTTCATATTTTTCATGGTGTTCTTGGGAAACAAAGGTTGTATGCGAAATTTTCAAAGTATGAATTTTTGTTGACTTCGGTTGCCTTTTTAGGGCATGTAGTTTCAAAAGAAAGGGTAATGGTAGATCCCCAAAAGATTGAAGCGATTAGTAATTGGGTTCGGCCTAGCTCTATGATTGAAGTTAGGAGTTTTGTGGGGCTCGCTAGCAATTATCGTCGATATGTGAAGAACTTTACTTCTATTGCCGCACATCTGACAAATTTGACCAAAAAGGAGGTACCTTTTGAATGGATTGAAAAATGCGAAGAGAGCTTCCAAAGGCTCAAGACTCTCTTAACCACAACACCTATTCTAGCACTACTGGTGAAAGGTAAAGATTTTATAGTTTATTGTGATGTTTCACATTCGGGTTTGGGTGTTGTGTTAATACAGGATAAGAATATAATTGCTTATGCATCGCGACAATTGAAGGTGCATGAGACCAATTACCCAACACATGATTTAGAGTTGGCAGCGGAAGTGTTTGCTCTTAAGATATGGCACCATTATCTTTATAGATTTAAGTGTGATGTGCTTACCAATAATTGTAGCTTGCATCATGTATTTACTCAAAAGGATATAAATTTGAGACAATGAAGATGGATGGAGTTACTCAAGCATTATGACGTGACCATCCAATATCATTCGGGTAAGGCTAATATAGTGGCGGATGCACTAAGTTGAAAGGCGGTGAGTATGGATAGTTTAGCTTGCTTGAGTGCATCCAAGCGACCTATGGCTAAAGAGATCCAACATTTGGTATCTAAGTTCATGCAGATGGGCATCTTAGAGAAAGGTGGGGTGTTAGCTAGCATTGAAGTAAGGTCCACGTTCATTGAGGAGATCAAGGCCAAACAGTTTGAGGATGAAAATTTGAATGAGCTTAGAAAGAAGACCGTGATTGGTAAGGCACAAAAGACCACTCTTGATGCAGAAGGTGTGCTCAGTTTTAATGGAAGGATTTCTATTCCTAGAGTGGGAGACTTGATTCAGGAAGTATTGACAGAATCCCATGGTTCGCGATATTCCATTCATCCGGGTTTGACCAAGATGTATCGAGATTTGAAGCAAATTTATTGGTGGTCTGGCATGAAGAAAGATATAGTGGAGTTTGTGGCTAAGTGTCAAAATTGCCAACAAGTAAAGTATGAACATCAAAGGCATGCAGGTTTGTTTCAGAGAATGCCAATTACGGAATGAAAGTGCGGAATGATAGTTATGGACTTTGTGGTTGCTCTTCCCAAGACTTTGGGGAAGTTTGATTCTATATGGGTAGTGGTTGAAAGATTGACTAAGTCAGCCCATTTAATTCCGGTCAAAATAGATTATAATGCTCAACAATTGGCTAAGGTTTATGTGAAAGAGATAGTGATGTTGCATGGGGTGCCCCTTTCTCTTATCTCAGACTATGGTACGCAGTTCACCTGCATGTTTTGGAGGAAATTACATGAGGAATTGGGCACACAACTCACTTTTATTATAGATTTCCACCCGCAGATGGATGAACAATCAGAAAGGACTATTCAAGGGTTAGAAGACATGTTGAGGGTATGTGTGATTGATTTTGGAGGGCATTGGGATAAGTTCCTACCGTTATGTGAGGTTTTCTATAATAATAGTTATCACTCCAGCATCGATATGGCACCATTTGAGGCACTTTATGGGAGGGTATGTAGATCACCCATAGGATGGTTTGAGGTTGGAGATATGAAGCATTTGGGGATGAGTTATTGAAGGATGCTCAAGATAAAGTGAGGAGTATTCAAGCTAAACTTTTAGCAACCCAATGTAGACAGAAAAAGTATGTGGATCACATGGTAAGAGACATGGTATTTCGTACTGGTGAGAACGTTCTTCTTAAGGTGTCACCCATGAAAGGGGTGATGAGATATAGCAAGAAGAGCTAGTTTAATCCCCGATACATTGGGTCTTTTGAGGTTCTTGACCGTGTAGGACCAGTGGAGTATAGTTTGGCTTTAGCTTTGAACCTATCGAGAGTTCATCTGGTATTTCATGTGTCCATGATGAAGAGATATCATGGAGATAGGGATTACATCATAAAATCGGACTCAGTTGTGTTAGACAAGGACCTTCAGTATGAAGAGAAACCGATTGCAATTCTTGATCGTGATGTTTGAAAGCTGAGGACCAAAGAGATTAAGTTTGTGAAAGTACAATGGAAGCATCGTCTAATTGAGGAACCTACTTGGGAGATCGAAAAGGATACGCGAGATAAGTATCCCAGTTGTTCGTCGGTATAGGTACTACTCTACTCTAAGTTTAGCCATTTTTCCTAGTTTGTCACTCGGGATGAGTGATGGGTAAATTGGTATCTATTGTAACGATCGATTCCTGTCATTATAGAAAATCCAACCGGAAAATTTTTTGGACCAAAAAAGTTTCTGGTAGTAACTTGAAATTTCCCAACCTAGTCCAGATTTGGATGAAATCGGAGTTAGTGACGTCTAAGAAAATTTGGTAAAAATTGGAAGATTTAGTTATGAATTTGATCACATGAGTAGATAGCTAACACGTTAAGGAACCCGTTTGACTTTACAAAACTGAATTCGGGCGAGTAGAACTTCTGAACTCGATCTTAGCATGAGAGGGTAGTTTCTGAGTTTCATGAGATGAAGGTGTGTTGTGAAATGGGAGTTTGGAACTCTTAAATCGACTCATTGGTTCCGTGCAAGCTGCTGTGGCGGGATTATTTCCACCAGTACGGGGTCACTCTAGCAGGATGGGGGCCGCCCTAGCTGACCAATCGCGAATTAAGTCGGAAATAAACCCCAAAAATGTTTTATTCTGCACTTTTCAATTTGGAGAGCTAAAGAATGATCCCAGGTGTTTTCTTGAGAGTTTTCCACCATTCTTGAGGCTAAAGGTAAGGTTTTCACTCCCCAAATCCATTTTTTGATCCGTAAAACATAGTTTCTTAGGTGATAATTGTTGGGTTTGTGAACTGTTTGGATGGTGGGAAAAGCCCTAATTTAGATAATGGGATCATGGGTTTGATGTAGGGTTGATAGTGTTGTCTTTAATCTAGGTAATTAGACATCGTTTATTGATTCCCATGTTATTTTGATTATTTGTAGACCAAAAACAAGCGGAAAGAATCTGGAAAGGGAAGAATCAAGTTTCTTTGGGGATTCAAGCTTTGTTCTAGGTAGGTGATGGTTGTGATTTCATGTTGTGTGATATATGTTTTTTCTTGCCTCATTATGATACATGAATGTATGCGAATGTTAAATTATTGATCACACTAATCGTAAATGAGGATAGACGGATAACTGAATGTCATGAATCATGACTTGATTGTATGAATATGAGAATATACATGTGATTGTGATTGTGGCTTGTTGAATCGATCGGGTGTTGCATTTCGACACACTAACTGGGATCGGTTGCCACGTACTGACATAAACATTAGAACGGGTGTCACGATCTGACCCACAACTTGGAACAGGTACCACGTACCGATACACTAATAGTTTAGGTGTGGGTTCCATAAGAGGACCATTGACTTGACTTAACTGTATATCTTGAGAATTGTGAAATTATACGTTGTTCGTAAATGATGTTGATATTGTATATGTTTGGTGTATGCATGTTATTATGATATTGTAATGGCTTATGTATGTTGCACTTAGTGGGATAGTCGGTGATCCTACCAGTACAATATGGTTGTGTACTGATATTGCACTTGCTCTTTCTTTGTTGAGTACAGGGCATCATCAAGCAGCTATTGACAAACTTCGGTTAAAAGATCAATGATCGTCATCGAATTCAAGGGTGAGCCAGTTCTTCAAGGCTGCCTTGAGTTCTCCTTTGTTTAGTCCATTTCTTCGGACTTAAACTAGTTCGTTAGATAATTCTCTTACTTAGTTTGGGTTGTACCCATTTTCTTAGACTTATGGTTCTTTGCTAGGGTTTCGATACATTGACTTTCAGGTTCTAGGCATTTAATTCAGCAATTCGTTGTTAGACTTTTGGAGTTTATGAGAACTCTACTTTATTTCTGCATTTAAACCTGCTTCTAATGCGTAGTTTATGGTTAGTTGGGTAGTAGTAATGGTTCTCCCACCGGAGGGTTAGCGTGGGTGCCAATCACGACGTTCTGGGTTAGGACAAATAGGAAGGCGAGGGTAATCTTCTTGGAGGAAAATCAATATCACGGGTTAAAATTGATAGTAGTGTACAAATAAGCATAGGAGAGGGTAATCCTCTTGGAGGCAAATCAATAGCTCAAAATTTTTAGCTAGAAAAAGTTTATTAGTTGAACTGCATTACTCTTCTACCAAAAGGAAACTATACAAGGAAAATATTCAAACTTCATACAAAGAAAAGTCAAGATTAATCTTATTTAATGAGTAAGCATATTTCACTACCAAGCATAAAGGGCATTGAGCATAAAACATTACCACTTTCCTAACTATAAAATTCAACTAAAGCAAACATAAAATTAACACCATATCCAAAAATGGAATTTATAAATAAGTAAAAGAGCAAAATGAAAAGACATTGAGTACATAATACAAACATACTTCTAATTAAAAATCCAACTAAGAAAATGGATTAGTAATGCAAATTTAGTTATAAAAAAAACCTCAAAAATTTGGTTTAGAAGAAGAAAAAGAGTACAAATATTCACTAACCTAGCCAAGGGTTACAAGGGCGTAGATTAGCATCCTCGTAGTTCACAACTAACAACTTTATTTTCATGAAATAAGTTTACAAGATGCGCATCAAATAGAAGAAGGAGGAGAAATAATCAGGATGTAAGGTATGCGAATAAAGAAGGTGAACTTTTTTGTTCAAATTTGAAAATGTTATGTGATAGCTCTTTATGTATTTATTACTTCTTATTACAATCTGCTCAGAATAGAGAAAAAAATAGATGGGAGGGTGATATAAAGAGACAAAGATAAAAATGCTAGGAGAATTACATCAACTGGCATTCATACGATTGACGAAATGAATAAATATGTATTATTTAAACTTTAGAAAAAAAATTGAATAAACAGTAGTAATAAAAACTCATTCATCTGTTTCTAGTTTGTCTAATATCAAAATACTCCATCTTGATGGCAAGTTTCTACAGGTTAGTGCTACTTAAATTAGTTGTACATGTCTTAACAATTTTTTTGCTACTCTTAATTAAGTTTTGTATCTTTCCTTCAAAATCAAAACTACAAATTTAAGGGTTCCAACTTTAAAAAAATACTTTTTTTATAATTAATTTGATTAAATTGTGTTTTATAATCATCTTAATATGAAACATACTTCCTTACAAAATAAATCACAATATTGTTTCAACAATCATCTCAAATTTCTTAATAAGCTGCATATTTGAACTGAATCACACAATTGAAACTTCAATTTTCTATAGCACCTCATGATTGACTTTACTATAAGGAAATTAGAATACATATTTGGGGGGAAATAGAGTTAGAGAGGCACACACAAAATAGAATTTATGCTGGGGTTTTCTTAATTTTAGAAAGGTGGAGGAGTTAAGGGGTAATGTAATGACCCGTTACATCGTTCAGAGCACTAAAGCTATTCTGACTCTTTCTGGAAATTTTAAATGGAAATTTTGGACTATTCGATAATTACGATTATTTAGTTGACGAATGTTTATTAAATAATTAACATAATCAGTAATTAATGGGACAAATCTAAAATTTATTTAATAGCCTATACCACTTGTCCATGAGTTGAAATAAGTTATTGGGGTTAATATTTTTATAGTACAACCAATTGGGGAAAAGAACATAAGCGAAAAACCAAAAGAAAAAGTTGCAACAGAGAAGATGGAGACAACAAGTACTTCAAACTCTTTCATGGACTTTCCATTCTTCTTCTTATCAATTAATGATAGTAGAAATATGCTTAAGAAATAATTGGTTAGCAACTATTAGGGTGATAATTATAGCAAGGAGAATAAGTATTAATGGCTTAAGTTTAAAGGGTTGGAGCCTACTGTATCGATGTATTAGTGGATAGAAAGAAAAATTGATATTTAACTTGGATCTATTTGTGGTTTGTTTGACTTAGGGGACAACGGTGAGTGTTAAATCATGAAAAATGATAAGATAATGATAAAGTGATCATTATAAAGTGATATATTGAAGGAATTTGTGGTGGGGATTAAATAGTATTGAACTACTAGTTATATGTAACTAATTTGAGTGAACGAGAATTGATATTTTAGAATACAAATTGAATTCTTTGCAGCATGATGTTGATCTTTTGTAAATTTCATATTTCTAGACTTCAGTATGGTATTAAAAGATTTGTATTCTTACGAATATAATAATTTTGATAGATTGGGAACGCTCTGAAACTTTAGGAAAGAGAAAAGGAAAATCGTAAGTATTGGTGATATGTTATTCAGAGATTAAGGTATGTGATGTTTTGCGTAATCAACGACAGAACTTCCAGTACGAGTGTCTATGATCGTGCAATAGTATAGTAACCCAACCAAGGGTTGGGGTCGTGTCCCAAGGGAGCGGTTTTGAGAATTAATAGAAAAATAAAATTAAGTTCTAACTAGTTGTAGCTAAAGACATTAACAATGAAAAACATTGTAAATTGAAGAGGAGGACACAAAAGAGTCAAATAACAATTTGACGGTTTTGTCACAAGTATAGCAAAAACAACAAATAGAGCAAGAAAATCAAGTATGGGAAAGATTTCTTGGGGTGTGACCGCAAAACAAGTTGAGATAAATAGTTGGGTATATGCTTTCGCTAGGAAATTTGCAAGACAATAGTGACTAGGCTAAGCTTTAGATGGAAATAAGTTTCCTCTCGGGCAACTTACCCTGTTTCAAATGTGTGCCTCTCGGACACCCATTTCCCGCCTGAAGACCAACCTACGCCTTACCCCACTCACTCTCTCGAGCTAAGTGTTAGGATATAGGGCTAGAGTTCACCCTTTCGGGCTAAACCTCATGTCGACCCACTGCTTAGGCCATCAGTCTAGTGGTCTTTGGTTCACGACCTCCCTCTCGGGCAAGCCAAAAACACATAGGTGGCTTTGTATTTTCAACTACAAACTAATTAAATTAAACCACAACCACTAGGTGAAATCACTGTTAAACTACATCTAACCTATCAGCAAGCAAGACCCAATAATAATATCAACACATTTTTACTAAATCACACCCCAAGAATGGGGGGTTTTAGCCACACATCAAGAGATAGAAATTTATACCTTCAATGATGTTTTAATCAAATGGGTATAGAGAAATAAGTGTTGATTTAAGCAAAGAAAAAAGGATCCAAGAGACTCACTTCTAAATTGGAAGCGATGAAACCCTCTTCTTTTTTAAGTTTCCAAAACCCTCTCCAAACTTGAGAGTAAAATAAAAATACCTAAATGATATTAAGAATCTGATATTTTCTAATAATACTACAAATTCTGATACTAAGTTGTAACTCTCAACGAGTATTTATAGTTTTCAAAAATCTGTGTTGCAGAGGATCATTTGGTGACATTAGTCAGAATCGTTGATCAACTCGGCAATTCGCCCTTTGGTGTAGTTCATTGTCATCTTGCACCATCCTTCGGCATCGTCGTGCTCTAGGTCATTGGGCGACATAGTACTGGTTCGCAAAATTTCTCAACGATGCACCGACTGCTCTCTTTTTCCGCTGACTTGATCCTTTCCTTCAGGGCTCAGCACACTGGAACAAAAGGTGAAGTGAGACCCTTCGGCGATTCGCCAAGTGAACTCAGTGATCCTCAGGCCTTTATTTTCTTGTTCTTTTCAGTCTTTTCGTTCCTTTTTGTGAAGTAGTGTCCATGCTTTCCTTCAACCTTCAAATTCCTGAAATTGAAAGGTTTTCATCAGATATTGAGATAAAGCAAGCATTTGAGGACACAATTTCTATTAAAATATAGCCCTAAATGAGTCCAATTTGTGGACTCATCAATACCCCCAACTTAAACTTTTGCTTGTCCTCAAGCAAACTCAAGTTCAGCTGTTCAAAAAGGGTGCCGCAAGCATTGCTACATAAGACTCAATCATGAATGTACATAACAAGACTTTAAAATACTTGTGCGAAGATCAATTGTGTACTCAAAGATTCAAGTTGTGACACGTCATTACCAAAGATTCTCATGCTCGCAATACTTGCTACTTGTGCAAGTTCAAGCTTAACAAAAAGTATCTAAATGCCCTCACATAAAGAATGATTCCATATTTACACATAGAGGTTAATCAATTCAAGATCAGGAATCAGATTTAATGTTCACACTCAAAAAGAGGAACACAATGCATGTTTTCACCCATAGGTTTTCCCTTATTTTCCAATCGACTTTCGAATTGGCTTACTCAAGATCCAAAAGGTCTTTTCAAGGCTTGTAATGGGGCTGAGTGCAAAGGTATAGTCATTTAGACTCAGTGACTTCTTCATCCTCGTGAGGTGTGGTGTTCTCAAAACGTCTTTTTTCCTTCCCATATCACTTTTCTTCTAGTGCTTCTAAGTCATCCTTTTATTTACTCTCCATGTATAGCCTGGAAACCCAATTTCTTTTGCACTTTTTATTCCACAACCCCTTTTTTTCTTGAAGGGTTTTCATTTTGTTTTACAATGCCATGGGATTGAGGGAGACTTTCCTTGCACTTCTTGACTTCTCCTTTTCCTTTTCACCACACCCCCAACTTAGGCTTTTGGACTAAGTTGGCTATTCAATAAACCACAAATCAAGAGGATTATAGGTATTGGGTCAAGTAAGGTCTAGGGTTCATCAAGGTTCTTCCAAAGAAAGGTAAGGCTCAAGGGGTGTTCAAAAGAGTTTCACATACTCACGGGTAGGCCACAAAAGAGGTATATGTCAAATTTGGTTCACACTCTTTAAAGTTGCCTAAGACCATTTCAAGAGCACACCTTTCTAAATCAATCAGAATAACGGGGCAAATTCTGGGTTCATTCATGCTTGATTCAAAGTAAGCTAATCACACAAGGCATCGACACTTAAGTCAAACAAGACTACACACTTTCGCTAGTGTGCAATGGTCATTACAAAAGAATCAATTCAATAACTGGCTAATCATAACAAGATGCAAAGAGTTCACATATTCTCTATGCAACTTCATTTGGTCTCGTCATAGCCGCGCATTCATGTTCGTTTGATTGATAGCACTATTCAAGTCATCAGTATCGATCGGGACTGAGCCTTAAATTTTACAAAAGAACAGCCACTTTCAACACACGAGAGGTGGAAAGAATGTGCAAAAAATTCAAAAAATTTCGAAAGGGTCAAAATCGTGTTTGTAATTTAAAACAAAAGAGAGTCATGAGCTCAAACATCCACAAAAAGTGTAAAAATAATTTTAAACAGAACAACCCAAATATATACAAAACATGAATCACAAATAGCACATAAAAGGTGAGCCTCACCCCACCACAAATAAAAGCAACTTGTCCTCAAATGCAATTAACACAGAATCTGAAAGGCGAAATAAAGAAAAATAGAGAAGGAGGTAAATCAGGTATCCTGTCTAAGTAGTCACTCCATATGTCTGGGCATCAGTGCCCGGAGTGACTTCCAGAAGGATCGGCTCCACTGGATCTAGCAGCAGGACTCTTTGCCAAGGAAGCTTGCATAACAACGTTTATCATGATTTTTTCAATTTCGGCTATGTTGTTCGATGTAGCTCCCTCAATCATCTCTTCGTCCGTCTCTTCTTCTAAGTCAAGGTCAATTATATGTTTTACTCTATCCCCATGTCCAGTGGTGGTCTGGGGCATTGCAGACAGGTCTGGAGTCTCTTTTGTTCCAAAAATCATGGACGCATAGGTGAACTGCAGGTGGTTTTCATCTTTTCTTAACTCAATAATGGCAGCTTTTAAAGCTGTCACCTCATTTGTTGCCCCTTGTTTATGCTCTCACACTACTATCTTGGCCGTTAAGGTGTTAATGATCGTGTTCAGAGGTGTCACAGCATAAGCTAGGGCAATCTGGATCATGCCTGGAACAGAGGCCCCTAGAATGGCAGCCCGACGATCAGTAGAAAGGGCGAGCTATCCCATCCGAAGTTGGGAAGCCTGGGTGAGTGGAGGTCGAGAAATAAAAGCAACAATATTAGGTCTGGGAGACCTTAGAGTAGCGGAAGAATCTGGAGGTGCCTCTACAAGTGATGATTATATGCTTCCTGACTCACCAATGCTTCCTTCTTCCTTTCTACTTGATTCTTAAGGTACTCAACTTCGATCCTCTGGATATTAGTAGAGGTTGTGGGCATTATTTCCACATCTCTCTTGGCATCTCGAGATACCCGAGCTTGTTTGCATAATGTTGTGATCAATACTGGGAACAGAAGTGAGGTTTTGCTCTGCCTTGCACGCATAAGTATCTCTGAAGCGATGATTTCTCCCAAGTTTATCGCGTTTCCTCTATGATGCGACCCAGGCACGCTGCCTTGGCAAGGCGAAGAATCGACTCATTAAAGGATGGTATGATTGTTCTGCTGATGAAATCAAACCAGAACCTTATTGCTGTGTTTAACTCTTTTTTTTCAATTGGATCTCCTTCCACCAGCCATTTTGGAGTCTCGTCTGAAATTAGTGGGGCTAACCACGTTTTCAGCTCATCCATTTTCTTTATTCTGATCAAGTGCTAGCAATGATTTCCAATATTCGTGGACATACCTAAAACTACGTTAATCACCTCACTATCACACTTCACCCTCCTACCTCTAACAACCACATAGTCTACTTCTTTGAAGGTTGCTGCTAGTTGCTTTTTCTTGGGCATTAGTGCATTATATGCACCATAAAACTCTCTTACCTAGTTTGTAATATAAGGACCACGGGGCTTGGTGAAAACTTGGAACGTATGGTATCTCAAGCATTCAATAATCTCTAGGTGTCTGTCTATAACCCCGTCTATGGACAACCACTTTTCCTCCAGAATTGTCCTCAGTCCCTCAGCTTCTACTCGATTTGCTGACTTAGGCTGAGGACCCTGTACTAGAGGCGCTAATACCATTGCCTACTCTGGAACTAGGGATGTAGGTGTAGTAGGCTGGGTATTCCTGATCATGGATGGATCATTCAGCTTCTTAGTTCGCCTCTCAGCCATTTGTGCAATTAACAGATCATCCTCATCAAAACCCACATTTTCACTGTCAGATTGGTGGGGATCATTTCTGTAAAAGCCATCATTGTCAGTTCTTACATCTGATAGTTCAAGGATTTTGTCCTTGCCCTTGCCTCTCCTACCAACTGTGGAAAATTTAGCAACCTTACTTCTAAATGCAGCTACATCCTTGTTGATTTTAATCCCTTTTGTTTTACCTTGAGGTGACCTGCTTTCTCTTGCAACTTTAGTTCTATCCATTTCTGCAAAGAATTTAGAAAGAAGTTAGAATGGCTAAATCAAATTCATAGGGATGCATTTTCAGACTGTCTCGCCGAATAGATCAACGATTTTCCTAGTTGCTTTGGTGAGCAGTGCTTTGTCCGTTGAGAGTCACAGTGCAGTAAAGGAAAAGGGGTGCAGATAAGGGGTGATCGAGAATGCTTTCGGCAATTCACCAAATGTTTTTGGCGATCTGAGACTTCTTGCCAAAATCTACAGAATCCATGTCTAAAGTAGCATGGAATTAAAGGTGAGATGGGGTCAATAAGCGAACCACTTAGTGATTTGGCAAGCTCGGCCTAGCTCGTTAATCGGCCCATCGTGCCAACCTCCTATCTATCTCCTCAATATTAACCTGCAACCCCAGAAAACAAAATCAGACATGCACTAAATCAATCAAGCTTACAGTTTTTCTCTTTGCTCAACTTAAACAATATGCATGAGTACGTCATAAAATTTCATTCATGTCAAATCATCAGAATGGGATTTCAACAATTAACACAAAATGGTTGGATTAGAAAGTCAAGAGAGGCACTTGAGTAGTCTAAAGTTGTCACTAAGACACAGTACACAACATGGGATAAAATTTATTGCAGTGAGAGTATAATTATTACAATTAAATGCAGGGTTTTGAGGACTAACCTTTTAGTTAGATCAAGTCAACACTGTGATGTTATGCAGCAGAATAGTACAGATCCAAGCACTACTAAATCAGTTTAGATACTCAAGAGATACGAAAACTTTTGAAAATATTAAATAGATGTGATGTTGCGAAAATCAAGATTGAGAGAATGTGAAAAAGGTTGAAAGTCAAAACTCGTGGCCTTATAGAAACTATTCAGATCTCACCCATTCAGCGATTCACCGAGTGTTTATCTATCTCGCCGAGTTTTACAAGACCAACAGTTAAGGTGAGGATCCAAACGGCGGTCTTTGTCGAGGTCGTCGATCTAGTCGGCGATTCACCAATGTGACATTGTGTAATTTATCCTGTACTTTTCACAGTCTTTCCATGCCTAATCCTACAAAATCAAGACACCTTTATTTCAATCATAACATACTATAAGCATTTAAGGGTTTTGTGTTGCCTCCCAAACAATGCCTTAGTTAAATCAGTACTCAAACTCTAGTTTTGGGGTTAGCCTTGGTATCACCAGGCAATCCCCCATTTTGTTTCGGGTGGAGATCGGGTGACGCACAACCCATGCGGTTCTCTAGCAGCTGGACAGCTCTGGAATGAGACCAAATTATCCGCTTCATTCCTTCAATGTCTTCCTTCATTTCTTTCAGCTCTCTATCTTGCACAGTCACCTTGTGGAGAATGATTGAGAGCATTCCCTCATGACTTTTAACCTCATTGTCCTTGAGACTCCTTCACTCATGAGGAGGAATGTATTTATCCTTCCTCTTATTTACACTAGACCTCGATCTTCACTATCTTTTTGGTCAACTCATCCATCTGAGTCATTAGGGCAGCCAAAATGAAGTCTTTTTCTACTTTTTGATTAATCTCAGCCATTTGATTAAGTAGTTGAGCTGCTATCACATATGGTTATTTGGCGATGCCTCTCAAAATGAGTTGGTCGACCAACTTCTTGTTTCTAGGACCAAGACTTCTGTAGAAATAGTCTAGGAGAGCTATGAAAGGAATGTCATGATTTGGGCATTGCTTGATCAGTTCATTAAACCTTGCCTATGATTTGTGGATCCGCTCACCCTCCACTTGTTTAAAGGTGATGATATGATCCCGGAACATCATGGGAAACTCCATTAGCTCCCGAGTATAGCTTGCCATGCTCATTCCCTTTGTTTGGATACAAACAAACCAACACCACAAAACTAAAAATAAAATTAGTATACTACAACTAATAAGAACAAGAATTCTACTAATCTAAGAATTCTCAAATAACACCACTCCCCGACAGCGGTGCCATTTTGATATTTTACGTAATCAACGACACAACTTCCAGTACGAGTGTCTACAATCGTGCAATAGTATAGCAACCCAACCAAAGATTGGGGTCGTGTCTCACGGGAGCGGTCTTGAGAATTAATAGAAAAATAAAATTAAGTTCTAACTAGTCATAGCTAAAGACATTAACGATGAAAAACATTGTAAATCAAAGAGGGGGACAAAAAAGTGTCAAATAACAATATGGGGTTTTTATTGCAAGTATAGCAAACACAACAAATAGAGCAAGAAAATCAAGTATGGGGAAGAGTTCTTGAGGTGTGACCGCAATACAAGTTGAGATAAATAGTTGAGTACATGCTTTTGATAGGAAATTTGCAAGATAATAGTGACTTGGATAAGCTTTAGATGGAAATAAGTTCCCTCTCGGGCAACTTACCCCGTTTCAAATGCATTTCTCTCGGACACCCATTTGCCTCATGAAGACCAGCCTATGCCTTACCCCACTCACTCTCTCGAGCTGAGTGTTAGGGTATGGGACTAGGGTTCACCCTCTCGGGCGGAACCTCATGTCGACCCACTGCTTAGGCCATCAGTCTAGTGGTCTTTGTTTCGTGACCTCCCTCTTGGGCAAGCTGAAAACACATGGTTGGCTTTGTATTTGCAACTACAAACCTATTAAATGTAACCATAACCACTAGGTTAAATCACCATTAAACTACATCTAACCTATCAGCAAGCAAGACCCAACAATAATATCAACACATATTTGCTAAATCGCACCCAAGAATAGGGGTTTTTAGCCACACATCAAGAGATAGAAATTTATACCTTCAATGATGTTGAAATCAAATGGATATAGAGAAATAAGTCTTTATTTGATCAAAGAAAGAAGAATCCAAGAGACCCACTTCCAAATTGGAAGAGATGAAACCCTCTCCTTTTTCAAGATTTCAAAACCCTCTCCAAGCTTGAGAGTAAAATAAAAAGTACTAAAATTATATTAAGACTCTGATATTGTCTAATAATACTACATATTATGATACTAAGCTATAACTCTCAACAAGTATTTATAGTTTTCAAAAATCTATGTTGCGGTGGATCTTTCGAGAACATTAGTCGGAATAACTGATCAACTCAATGATTCACCCTTTAGGGTAGTTCATCACCGTCTTGCACCATCCTTTGGCATTGTCGTGCTCTGGGTCATTTGGCGACATAGTACTGCTTCGCGGAACTCTTCGGTGATGCGCCGACTGCTTTTTTTTTCGCCGACTTGATCCTTTCCTTCAGGGCTCAACACACTAGAACAAAAGGCGAAGTGAGATCCTTCGGCGATTCGCCAAGTGAACTCGGCGATCCTCAGGCCTTCATTTTCTTGTTATTTTCAGCCTTTTCGTTTCTTTTTGTGAAGTAGTGTCCATGCTTTCCTTCACCCTTCAAATACCTGAAACTTAAAGGTTTTCATCAGATATTGAGATAAAATAAGCATTTGAGGACACAATTTCTATTAAAATATAGCCCTAAATGAATCCAATTTTCGGACTCATCAGTATGTTAAGAATTTTTGACTTTTTTGAAGAAAGTTTTTCTAATTAAAGATTAAAAATGAAATAGACAATGGGTAAGGACGAAAGATGGGGTTCTCATACCAATGGTGTGATGGGCATTGGTTAAAGTACCGATGTTATAAAGGGAAAGTTAATTACAATAGAAAGACAGATTGTAATCCAAGAATAGCAAAGCATATGGCCATTACCTGATGTATTATTGACTTGGTTTCTTTTGTGTTGTTGTGTTCCTTTATTGAACCTATATATTTGTAATAGTTGAGGCGATTATATGTTATATTGATATTTGATTTATTGAGATGCATCATCAATCCTTTTATTGATATCATATTGAGCACATGCATTGGCATGAGAGTGAGTATAAGCTAGGCATGTGAGATCATTTGTGCTGGAGATTATTTTATTTTGTGATTATAAGTTGGACACGTGGAGACTATTTGTGTTGGGGATTGTTAGATATTATGATAGTGTGTTGAGATCGTCTGTACAGACACATGGAGATCAACTGTGTCAGTATATGGACCTTGCAAGTCCCCCATGGGTCATAAATGCTATATGTATTTCTGAGAAGTGTGTGTATATATATATATATATATATATATATATAGAGAGAGAGAGAGAGAGAGTTGAGAGAGTACTTGGAACTTGAGGTATATCATTTCATCGCGTTGCATTGCATTGCATCTCATTACATCCTTCATTCTTATTTCTTTATGTGCTTCATTGGTGTTTGGATAGTACATGCTATTTGATTTTCCCTATTTGATGAAACTTGACTGATAAGTATAATGTAGACTTGTACAATTAAATAATGATTTTCTTATTTACCCTTGTCACTACTTTTTTATTATTTTTCTATGAGATATACTTCGAGCATGTGGTTTCGTACTCATACTATACTTGTTGAACTCTTTTGTGGAGCAGATTGGATTTTGTATTCGAGTAGATTTTATGGAGCTTTCAGAGTTGAGCTTGAATTATCTTGGAGTTATGGTCAGTTTCTTGGCTATTTTGTAGCCCACACCTCCTTTTATGTCTAAGTTATTATTTTATTAGTATTCCAACAGGATATTCCTTACGTTTATGTTTGCGTTAAGTTCTAGACTTGCATCCTAGATTAGAATTCTTATACTTATGACACTAAATCTTGGGTGGTATTTCAGTTTTTCGATTTTTAAATTTTTGAAAGACTTAGTGTTCAGGATATTTTGTTTGTCACTTAATTTTCCACTTTAATTATTAAGTTGAATTAGTAAACTTATTGGGTTGGCTTACCTATTAGTTGTGAACATAGGTGTCATCACGACTTATATTTTTGGGTCATGACAATTTCATAACAGAGCCCTAGGTTTATCGGTCTCATGAGTACAAGTGCAATATCAAGTAGAGTCTTGCAAATCAATATGAAGATGTCCATACTTATCTTCAAGAGGCTATAGGACAATTAGGAAACTTTTATTCTTTCATTCTTTATCTTACACACTAGACTTGGTTGAAATTCTATGCTTGTTGTCTCATTCTCTCACACATGATGAGGACTCGTGCATTCGTGATCAAAGATCAAGATATGGTACCCGCAACCATACCTAATGCTAGATTTATTGAATAGGGTAGATGCAGGGGTGAGGTCAAGTTAGAGGTTGTGTTGTAGTACATTTGGCTAATATGCCTATCATTATCATTGATGAGTAAAAAAATATTTGAAAATTTCAAGATGATGAATCCACTATCCTATACTGGTAACTTCATTGAGAATATGTATGAATTTATAGATCGTTGTCATGAGAGGGTGCATAATCTTGGATTTGTGGAGTCCTATAGAGTTTACTACACCGTGTTTCAAATGATTGGCCATGTCAAGCACTGGTAAAGAGATTACATTAATAGTAGTCCAGCTGGATCATTTCCACTCTCATGGACTTAGTTTACTCACATGTTTCTAGAAAATTTTATTCCACACTGTAAAAGGGAGCGCAAGAGGGTGAGGGTATATTAGTCATTGAATATGAGGTTAAATTATATGGTTTTTATAGGCACGCTTCAATGATACTTCCCATTGAGAGGAGTGACTGAGAATGTTTGTAAAAAGAGTTAATTATTCTAATTTGTATGAGAATTTCTCAAGTTGCCACTTATGGTGCTCCATTGGAGAAAGTTGTAGATGTTGCCAAAGAGTTAGAGATGATTTTGACATGAGGGATTTGAGCAACATGAGGGAAAGAGGGTATTTCATTCAAGTTGGGTATGATGGAAGACAACGTAGGTCTGTTGGAAAGACCTACCTTATCTTCCATCTGATTGTGAAATCACCTCTAACTCTATTGAATAAAGCAATGCCTCTACAGGTACTGAATATGTATGAATTTATAGTCCATTTTCATTCCTTCTTATCGTATGGCACCGACCAAATAGAAGGAGTTAAAAGAGCAGTTGCAGGATTTGTTGAGCAAGGGATTCCTTAGGCTGAGTGTTGATGAGTCCATTATTTGGACTCATTTAGGGCATTATTTGGATAGATTTAGTGTCCTCAAATGCTTATTTTGTGCCAAGAACTGATGTAAAATCCTTGCTTTCCAGGTATTTGGATTGAGGAACAAAGAATGGACACTAACGAGCAAAAAGGAACAAGGCAACTGAAAGAATGAAGAAAAGAAGGCATGTTGATCGCCTAATCCATTGGGCGAATCACCGAGTGGCTATTACCTCGCCTAAAGTTATAGTGTGCCAAACCCTGAAGGAGAAATTCAAGCGTGTGAGAGAAAGGAGCGGTCAGTGAGTCGAAGAACAATTTCGCGATGCAGTGTTAGATCGCCCAAAGTTACAAAACTTGAGGATGTTGAAGGCCAGAGAAAAACGGCGATTAAACTGACTAAAAGGCGAATCGCCAAGTTGATCGGCGATCCCAACTTACTGTGCCGAATGACCCTTCGCAACATATTTTTGGCAACTATAAATACATTTTCAAACATTATGTTTAGTATCAAATTTTATTCTGAACATTCATTAGAGTAATTTTTGAGTCTGAACTGAGAGTATTGAGACAATATTTTCCTTAACTTTGAAAAATTGAAGTTTTCCATTTGTGAGAAATTAGAAGTGGGTCTTTGAGATTCTTCAACCCTGACCTTTGTAAAGATGAAATTAATCTTACCTAGTTGATGGAAACACAATTTAATAATGATTTTTTTATCTTTTTATGATGTCTAGTTAAAATCCCAATTCTTAGAGTATGATTATGGGTTGATTTAGCTTTTGGTTATTGTTAATTGTTAGTGTAATTGTTGTTTAAAAGTTATTTCAATCAGTGATTGTGGTTCAATTTAAAGGGTTGTAGTTCCAAATGCAACTCTACCTTCGTATTTTTGGCTTGTTCGAGAGAGAGGTTTTAAAACCAAGATTATTGATTTGATGTTCTGTGGGTATTGAGTTGTCATGGGTTCAGCTCGAGAGAGTGAATCCTAAACCCTTTTCCACACATTCAGCTCGAGAGAGTGAATGGACTAAAGCGTAGGTTGTTCTTAATTGTTGTTTGTTGGTGTTCAAGAGAAATCAACTTGATTTGGGATAAATTGTTTGAGAGAAAGTTTATCCCTACTAAAGTCTAGATTATTCACTGAATTACAATTATTTACTAATAGTTACAATCACCCACATATCTATATTTAGCCAATAATCCAATCACATCCCAAGAACCCATCTCATTACTTGTTAATTCATGTTATTTGCTATTGTTGTAGCTGATAATTACAATCAAAAACCCCATGTTATTTGACACTTGTGTCACTCTTAAATTTGAATTATGATTTTATTCGTAAATATATACTCCTATGATTGACTTGAACATATTCAAACTTTGCTCTTGATTCTCAAACACGTACCACTCCTTGTGGGATTCGACCCCAACTCATTTAGTTGGGTTATATGCTGACGAAGGATCGATAACTCTTAGAACTGGATTAAGTGTCTTTGATAGCGTTATTCAATCAAAATGGAGTCGCTGCCAGGGAGCGGTGTTGGTTGAGAATTTTTAGTTAAGTTGAATTTTGTTCTTGTTAGTTATAGTTGAACTTACTTTTAGTTTTGGTTTTCATGTTGCTTGTTAAGTAGAGAAATTTAGATTATCTGGTAGTAATAGGGGCCAAATAGTTCACCCTCCCTTGAGATTGATGAGTCTCAGGGATGACATTCTAACCTACAAGCAATTGGAGGGTGAGACCATGTATGAGTTGTGGCAAAGATTTAAGAACCTATTACAATAGTGCCCAACTCATGGAATTCCAGATAAGATGCTTCTACAGGGGTCTTGGCCCCAAAAATTGAATAGTGGCTGACCAACTTTCTTTGGGTTGTTTGATTGGACCATCTTATGAAATAGCAGCCCAACTCTTTGATTGTGTGGCCAGAACAACAAGGAGGCAGAAAAGGACCAATACATGGCCACATTGTTTAGGCAACTGGATATCTTGGCCAAAAAGGTCAAGGAACTGGAAGAAGTTTCCAAGAAGAAGGATAAGTACATCCCACCTAACGAGCGTCTAAAGACAAAGAAGTAAGAGGGTGGGTAAATTAAAGAGGTCCTCTTACTCATCCTCCATAAAGTCAAAGAACATGACAGAGTGTTGGAAGAGATAAGAGAAAATGTCTTGATGCTAAATCAGATGGCAACCTCTCATTCCATGTTAATTCAACTATTAGAGTCCTAAATGTACCAAGTGTTGTCTTGTCTCTACCCAGAGCCAGAAGAGGGGATTCCTTATGAAAATGAGGGAAACCCCACTAATGGAACTTAAGTGGGGACTTACGTCGTACTACAACGTTAACTAAGGTGCTTTTTGGGAGGCAACCCAAGAGTTTATCGCTTTATTTTTGTTTTATAAATAATCATGTGTTGATTGTGCAAGTTAAAGTGTGGCAAGTGTTTGAAAAATGCAGGTTAGTGAGCCAAAAGTCCAGTCGGCGCATCGCTGAAGAGGTCGGCGATCTCGACTTGAACCACTGTTTGACTCAAGATGTTTTTATATTAGAGTCTGTAAAACTCGACGAGCCAGGAGCATATTGGTGAATCGCCGATTAGGTTGGCAATCACGACTTTGACCACTGTTTGGACCCCTACAATAACTGGAGCTCCTGTAAAACTCAGCGAGGTAAGTGCCCTCTCGGCGTGTCGCCGAGTGAGTTGGCGAGCAATACTAATGTCATCGAATGGGCGAAGAACTAGACAGTTTTTAAAGGTTAAAAATTTAAACTTTCAAACTCTTTCACTTTCCCTCACTTTTGAACTTCCCAAACTCACACCAGCACTATAGTTTCCATATTTTCATATTTTTACTGTATTTGAGTCATTGATTGTTTGCTCGGAGTTGGAATCTTTGCCGCCTAGCTTTTCAAATCTTGACTACTCGGCATCTAAGGTTGGTTTTTCGAACCCCGAATTCATTTTTAGTGATTTGTACTCTTATGCAATGTTTTTTGCCTTAGTGATGGGTGCTAGGCCTCTCTAATCATAATTGTGTTTACACGTGCCTAGTTTAACTTTAATATCGTGCCATAAATGCCTATAATGTTGAATTCTTCAGTTTTTCATGCTTTGAAATTCATCAAAATTGAGGGGTTGTGCTTGCGTGTTGTTGGGTCTAGTCAGGTGAAGTCTAAGTATCCCACATTTGTGCCAAATAACGTATTTTTCCCAATGATGGAGCGGTTGACATCATTCTTAAGGGTAAAAGTCATCAAATGGTCAAATTTGGCAAAACTAGGAGAAGTATGAGTATCTCGGGGGCATGGGTGTAATGGGTGTTAGTTGAATTAGAGGAGTGCATGTTTTGATTTTGTTTTCGGGTGCTGTAGGGTTGAATTTGGGAAGTTGGGTTGAAAGTAGGCATATTTGGTCATTTGGCAAGTTGGGTGGAGCTCGCCGAACCACTCGGCGGTTCGCTGAAGTTCCCCTTATCGCCTTTAATTTCATGCTAAACTTGAAAAAGGTTCTATAACTTTCGGCGAGAAGCCTGAGTTCGCCGAGTGCACTCGGTAACTCGCCGAAGGTTCTTCTTGATCGCCCTTTATCTACACCCCTGACCCTTAATTGCACTGAACTTTCAGGGGGCTAAGACAAGCTCGCTAAATGTTGTTGGCGATTCGCCAAAAGGTTTTTCCCATCACCGACAAGCTAGTTGTCTGAAAACTTTTGGAGCCAATCCTTTCTGTGAGCCCGATCTGACTCGCCGACTGGTTCGGCGAGTCTGTCTACAATTTCTTTTTAGTTCTTTTTCTTGAAATGTTTCTAACTCATTTTGATGTTTTTGCAGGCATGGCAAGGACAAACATCGACATGCCACCCCAAAAAAGAGCACAGGGTATCACAATCGATGAAGGGGGTTCAAATCCTCCTAAAAAATGAAGAACATAGCCCCCCAACTTGAGGTCAAAGCTAAGGCAAGAGGCCCAGTCATTACAATCTCAGAGGGATGAGATATGTGCTAGATCTCACCTTGACTCAGCAAGAGTCCCTTCAGCTTCCACCCCAGAAGGTTCAGTGCCAGCTCTAACACCTTTTGAGGCTCCAGTGCCACCAGTAGTACCTCCTCCCAGGCTTCTAAATAGGTTGATAGGTGATGGATTGCGAACTATCTTCGAGGAGAAGTTGTTATCTACAAAGGGTCTTAAGGGCAAATACTCTGGGGTGAGGGACACTCTCGACTTCCACCGATTTGAGCTGTTCACCAGGCACCGAGGCCCCTATATTCCTTCATGGGTCCAACAGTTCTATACAGGGTATGGTGACTTGGTCCCGAAGAGCAAAAAAAAGGCCAGCGAGTTCAAACTGGTTAAGTCGGTCATGGATCGAGGTAAGGAAGTTGGATGCAATGACAAGTACATCAATATTGTACTTGACAGGGGTATTTGAGCTACAGTGGCATATGAGGGTTTGCCGGCTACTCATTCCTTGCATGACTTGAAGGGCTGGTTGGCTTCATTGATTTATGATACCACCCTGAGGTGGATCGAGGCAAGAGTCCCCATAGAGAAGATGGATCTGATTATTGTTGCTCGGTTCTGCTTTGGCTTCATAACCAGCACCATCATGCCATCCCAGAATAAGTCCATCCTTCACCACCCCAAGGCGTCCTGCCTTGGGTCAATCATATCCCGAAGGAGCATCAACTTGGAACTCCTTATTGAGAGGAAGATTGCCATGATGGCCAAGCAGAGGCAGACTTCCTTACCATTCCTAGTCCTGATCATGGAGTTGTGTCGGCGTGCTGGAATGCCCCAGGATGATACGAGAGATATAAAGGTTACCCTTTCTTCCTCTACTGACATCCAGCATATTTAGGCCGAGTACACACGAGAGGAGGCCGACAGGAGGAGAGCAGTTTTGGTGGATACATCCCCGGAGGTGGACATTGATTCAATACCTGTAGAGGCATCTTTTCTACTATATTCTTCGGGAGTTCCGGTACATCTACTCCTACCTCTTCTTCACAGGCTCCAGGTGCTTCCACCTCCTCCCAACCCGCCAAGATTATTCAGGCCATGATCCTGAAGATGGAGCACTTAGACCATTCAGCTGATGTGAGGTCTAGTAGATTGGAGGCTGCTATGTCATGGATGATCGAGGCTGATATTTTAGCTTCACTTAACCCCCCTCCAAGCTTCTATTGATGATTTGACTGTGAGAGTCACAGCTTGTGAGAGTAGACAGGGTAAGTCTTCTAAGGTGAGGGCTTTAAAATCCGATATTGCGGACCTGAAGAAGGACGTCTATCTAAAGTCTAACGACTTCACTTCACTATTGGAGGCCGCTGATGATGCTAATGCCATAGAGACTTGAAATTCCTTTGGCTACCACCGAAGATGTACAAAGGGATGGCACAGCAGCTGATGAGTCAAAGGCAAAGACCGACGAGGAGCAGATTAAGGTGAGAGAGGAGAGCATTTATTGAGACCTACCAGATCTAGAAGAGACTATTGTACAGACAGTGATCTAGACATCGCTGACCGAGACATCCATGGCAACTCCTAGTGAAGCTGGTACCACTATAGATGTGACTCTGGGCACTGATGCCCAAGTTTAGAGCACTACACATGGGCAATGATGCTCAAACAGATGGAATGACTATTTAGACAGGATTCCAGTTTACCTACCTCTCTGTCTTGTTTATTTGACTTTAGGACATTTTATTGTTTGCATTTGAGGACAAATAGCTTTTGTTTGTGGTGGGATGAGGCCCACCTTGTGTGATTATTATTTTATTTATATATTTAGGTTTTTGAGCTATAAATTGTGTTTACCACTGTATTTTTTGAATGATTGAGCCTATGGCTCTTTGTTTTAATTGGAAATGATTTTTGACCCTTCCAAAAACTTTTGTGCCACCTCTTGTTTGTGTTTGAATGTGGCTGTTCTCTTGCGAATTTGAGTATCAGTCTTGATTAATACCGATGACTTGAATAGTACTCATAATCGAACAAAAATGAATGTGCGGCTACGATGAGGCCAAATGAAGTTGCATAGGCAATATGTGAACTTTTTGCATCTCATTGTGACTAGTCAATGTTCAAATTGAGTCTCTTGTGATGAACATTGAACACTAGTGAAAGTGTGGAGTTTTGTGTGACATTGGTGTCAATGTCTTGTGTGATGAGCTTACCGTGAACCATGTGTGCTGACACCTAGAATTTGCCCCATTGGACCGGTTCACTAAGTGATGCAATCTCTTGAAAGATCTTAGAAAACTTTGAAGAGTGTGAAACCATTTGACATTATGCCTCTTTTGTGGCCTACCCTGTGTGTGCGTGATCTTCGCTTGAACACCTTTTGAGCCTTACCATTTTCTTGAAAGAAACTTGATGAAATTGCGACCTTTCTTAATCCATTACCCTTAATCCTCATGACTTGTGATTTGTGTGAATAGCCAACTTAGGCTAAAGGACTTAGTTGGAGTGTGGTGAAAAGAGAAGGTAAATCAAGAAAGGCAAAGAAGTCCCCTTGACCCATGGCTTTGAGAAACATGGAACCCCTCCATATAAAAAAAATGAAAAAGTTATGGAATAAAGTTAAGAAAATGCAAAAAGAAATGGGGTGTCCAACAGTCCATAGAAGGTGAATAATAGGGTGACTTTCGAGCATGAATGAGAATGAGAAACATAAGGGAATAAAGTGTTGTTCACACCACATTTCATGAGGATTACAGCCATTGAGCCTATATGACCATTCATTTACACTCAGCCCCATTACAAGCCTTGAAAAGACCTTTTTGATCTTGAGTGAGTTGAAACAGTTGTTGGTTTGAAAATAAGGGCAAACCTATGAGTGAAATCATGCATTGTGTTCATCTTTGTGAGTGTGAGTGTTGATTGTGATTTCGGAGCTATAACATGTTTAACCATTGTGTGTGAATATGGAATCATTTTTTGTGTGAGGGTATTTGAGTACCTTTGCTGAGCTTGAACTTGCATTTGAAGAAAGTATGGTGAACTTGAGATTCTTTGATAATGGTGAGTCACAACTTGAATCTTTGAGTGCACGATTGATCCTTGCATGAGTAGGTTGAGTCTTTTTGTGTGCATTCATGATTGAATCTTGTGTAGCACTATTTGAAACATCCTTTTTAAACTGCTGAACTTGAGTTTTACTTGAGGACAAACAAAAGCTTAAGTTGGGGGTGTTGATGAGTCTATGATTTGGACTCATTTAGGGCTTTATTTGGATAGATTTAGTGTCCTCAAATGCTTATTTTGTGCTAATAACTAATGTAAAATCCTAGTTTTCCAGGTATTTGGATTGAGGAACAAAGCAAGGATAATAACGAGTAAAAAGGAACAAGGCAGCTGAAAGAACGAAGAAAAGAAGGCATGTTAATCGCCTAATCCATTGGGTGAATCACCGAGTGGCTATTACCTCGCCTAAAGTTCTAGTGTGCCAAACCCTGAAGGAGAAAATTAAGCGTGCGAGAGAAATGAGTAGTCGGTGAGTCGACGAACGGTTCTGCAATGCAGTGTTGGATCGCCCAAAGTTACAGAACTTGAGGATGTTGAGAGCCAAAGCAAAAAGGTGATGGAATTGACCAAAGGGCGAATCGCCGACTTGATCGGCGATCGCAACTTACTGTACCGAATGGCCCTTCGCAGCATATTTTCGCGACTATAAATACATTTTCAAACATTATGTTTAGTATCAAATTTTATCCTGAATATTCATTAGAGTAATTTTTGAGTATGAACTGAGAGTATTGAGACAATATTTTCCTTAGCTTTGAAAAATTAAAGTTTTCCATTTTTGAGAAATTAGAATTGGGTCTGAGATTCTTCAACCTTGACCTTTGTAAAGATGAAATTAATCTTACCTAGTTGATGGAAACACAATTTAATAATGATTTTTTATCTTTTGATGATGTTTAGTTAAAATCACAATTCTTGGAGTGTGATTATGGGTTGATTTAGCGTTTTTGGGTATTGTTAATTGTTAGTGTAATTGTTGTTTAAAAGTGATTTCAATCAGTAATTGTGGTTCAATTTAAAGGGTTGTAGTTCCAAATGCAACTCTACCATCGTGTTTTTGGCTTGCTCGAGAGAGAGGTTTTAAAACCAAGATTACTGATTTGATGGTCTGTGGGTATTGGGTTATCATGGGTTCAGCTCGAGAGAGTGAATCCTAAACCTTTTTCGATACATTCAGCGAGAGAGAGTGAATGGACTAAAGCATAGGTTGTTCTTAATTGCTGCTTGTTGGTGTTCGAGAGAAACCAACTTGATTCGAGGTAAATTGTTTGATAGAAAGTTTATCCCCACTAAAGTCTAGCTTATTCACTGATTTACAGCTATTTACTAATAGTTACAATCATCCACATATCTATATTAGCCTATAATCCAATCACATCCCAAGAACCCGTCTCATTACTTGTTAATTCGTGTTATTTGCTATTGTTGTAGCTGATAATTACAATCAAAAGCCCTCCTATTATTTTACACTTGTGTCACTCTTAAATTTGAATTATGTTTTTGATTCGTAAATATATATTCCTATGATTGACTGGAACATATTCGAACATTGCTCTTGATTCTCAAACACGTACCACTCCTTGTGGGAATCAACCCCAACTCATTTAGTTGGGTTATATGTTGACTAATGATTGTTGACTCTTAGAACTGGATTTAGTGTCTTTGATAGAGTTATTCAATCAAGTGTATCTCTTTGGGGTGATCCAGTGTTATTGTGAAGAGCAATGATGATTTTATATGTATGTGTATTGACTATCAAAAGTTGAACAAGTTTACCATCAGATATAAGTATTTAATACCTCATATTGATGATTTATTTTATCACCTTTAGGGTTCTTCAGTTTTCTCCAAGATTGAATTTAGATTTTGTTAAATCAACTGAAGCTTAGGGTAGAGGTCCCCAGGACAAGTTTTCAGACACGTTATGGACATTATGAGTTTCTGGTGATGTGTTTTAGGCTGACTAATGCCCCCAAAAACTTGTACAGACTATATGAATGGGGTGTTCATACCGTACTTGAATTCCTTTGTTACTGTCTTCATAAATGATATATTGATATACTCTCATAATAAGGAGGAGCACGAGCATTATTTAAAGATTATGTTTGAAATTCTGAAAGAGAAGAAGCTTTGTACAAAGTTTTCAATGTGTGAGTTTTGGCTTAGTTTGGTAGCATTATTGGGACATGTAGTGTCCAAAGAGGGTATTATGGTGGATTCTAAGAAAATTAAAGAAGTTCAAGATTAGGTAACACTCATTTCAATTATTGAGATTCAGAGTTCCTTAGGTATTGCAGGTTATTATCATGTAGAGGGGTTCTCATCCATTACATCCCATTAACTAGATTGACCTAGAAAAAAGTGGTTTTCTAGTGGTATGATGAGTGTGAGATGAGTTTTCAAAAGCTTAAGACTTTATTGACTATTGCTTTAATTTTGACATTACCTGTGGAGGAAGAGGGTTTTATTGTATATTCTGATTCGGATTGGTCTAAGTTATGCATTGATGTTGAAAGTGAAGGTGTTAGCTTATGCTTCGACGCAGTTGAAGGTTCAGGAGAAGAACTATCTTACTTATAACTTGGACTTGGCAATCGTAGTGTTTGTATTAAGGTTTTTAAGACATTATCTTCATGGTGTGCATTGTGAGGTGTTTCAATATATATTCAATAAGAGGAATCTAAATTTGAGACAAGGCAGATAGTTAGAGTTGTTCAAGAACTATGGAATGGCTATCATTTATCATTTGGATAAGGCGAATGTGATAGTAGTTGTTTTAGGTTAAAGGACGATGATTATGGGTAGTCTACCTTTATTGAATATGGGAGAGCGTCCTCTGGCTATAGATGTCCACTACTTAGTCAATATCTTTGTAAGACTTGATATTTTAGAATGTAGTAGAGTATGGGCTTACATGGAGGTGAGGTAGTCCTTATTGGAGCAGATTCTGGTTCGACAGTTGGGTGATAGAAAGATGGTGATGGAAATTTGTGTAACATTCGAGACAAGGTGTTATAAGGACAAAGTAAAAGATCGTATTCATGTTCATCAGATATATGAGTTGACTAGACTAATCATGGAGGAGGCTCATATTTGAGATTTTTTATCCATTTAGAGGTTATTGAGGCATATTTTGACTAGAATAAATATTATCAATAGTATCGTATGAAGAGGGGCATAGTTGTATTTGTATCTCATGTTTGAATTATTATTAAGTAAAGTATGAACATCAAAAGCACGTAGGTGTGACTCCAAGGATGCCCATACCTAAGTGGAAGGTGGAGTGTATTTATATGGAATTTGTAGTAGGTTTGCCACGTACATGGGTAAGTTTGATGCTATATGGGTCACCATAGACTGATTGACTAAGTTTATGCACTTCGTACTAGTTCAGACTACCTATAATTTAGACAAGTTAGCCAAGATCTACATTCGAAAGATAGTTCACTTGTAGAGGGTGCCTATTTCAATCATTTCAGATCATGCCACATAGTTTAAATCTCATTTATGGTGGTCTATGTAGAAGGAGTTGGGCACTCGGGTGGATATTAGTACAACCTTCCACCCTTAGACTGATGTTCATTCTAAATGGACTATTCAGGTTCTTGAGCACATATTGCGGGCATGTGTGATCGACTTTGATGGTCATTGGGATCAGTTCTTTTTGGCCTTTAGCAGAATTTGCTTATAATAATATTTACCATTAGAGTATTGATATGACGCCATTTGAGGCTTTGTATGGTAAGAGATGTCAATATGCGATTGATTGGTTTGATGCATTTGATATTAGACCCTGGGGTTCAGATTTGTTGAGGGATTGTAAAAGAGTTACGCAAATCTCAGGTTTGTGACCTGGAGTTCATGGTTGGAGGCGGATTCTTTTGAAGGTTTCACCCATGAAGAGTGTGATGAAATTTGGAAAGAAGGGAAAGTTGAGACTGAGGTATATAGGTCCTTTCGAAATTGTTGAGTGTATTGGTGATCGAAATTGTGAGTGGGCTTTGCCACCTAGTTTGTTTGGTGTTGACCCTGTATTTCATATTTTGATGTTGAAGAAGTATAATCAGGATTTTGCTCATGCGATTCAATGGGACTCGATGTTATTTGATTAGAATTTGACTTTTGTGGAGGAGCCAATAACCATCTTAGATAGAAAAATTCAAAATTTGAGATCGAAAGAGCTTGCTTTAGTAAATATTCAATGGAAGCATCATCTGGTGGATGAGGCTACATGGGAGACCGATTCAGACATGAGGAGGAGTTGATAACCATATTGGATAGACAAATTCAAAAGTTGAGGTCAACAGATATTACTTTCGTAAAGGTTCAATGGAAGCATCGCTCGGTGGAGAAGGCTACATGGGAGACTGGGTCATACATGAGGATTAGATATCCTCACCTTTTTTAGCGTTCATGTACTTCCTATTCTTTTACGGTTCCAGGATGAACATTTGTATAAGTGGTAGATGATGTAATGACCCTTTACATTATTTTGAGCACTAGAGCTATTTTGACTCTTGCCATGAAATTCTCAATGGAAATTTTGAACTATTTGGTAACTATGATTATTTAGTTAACAAATATGTATTAAATAATTAACATAATTAGTAATTAATGGGATAAGTCTAAAATTTATTTAACACGCTATCCCGCTTAGACCATGAGTTTAAATAAGTTATTGGGGTTTAATGATTTTAGATTACAACAAATTGGGGGAAAGAACATAAGGGAAAAAAACCAAAATAAAAGGTCACCACAGAGAAGACGGAGACGACATGTACTACAAACTCTTTCATGGCCTTTCCATTTTCCTTATTATCAATTAATGATGGTAGAAATATGCTTAAGAAATAATTGGTTAGTAACTATGAGGGTGATAATGATAGCAAGGAGAATAAGTATTAATGGCTTAAGTTGTAAGGGTTGGAGCCTATTGTATCGATGTATTAGTGGATAGAAAGGATAATTGCTATTTTATTTAGATCTATTTGTGGTTTGTTTGAATTAGGGGACAATGGTGAGTGGTAAATCATGACAAATGATAATATAATGATGAAGTAATCATTAGAAAGTGATATATTTAAGGAATTTGTGGTGGGTTAATGTCTAAGGTATATTTATTTGGTATATTGAATAGTATTGAACTACTGGTTATATGTAACTAATTTGGGTGAACGAGAATTAATATTTTAGATTACAAATTGAAATGATGGCAGCATGATGTCTATGTTTTTGTTAAATTTTGGATTTCTAGACTTTGGTATAGGTATTAATAGATTTGTATTCTTACGAGTATCATAATTTTGATAGATTGGACTACTGATTATATGTAACTAATTTGGGTGAACGAGAATTGATATTTTAGATTACAAATTGAAATGATGGCAGCATGTTGTCTATGTTTTTGTTAAATTTCGAATTTCTAGACTTTGGTATGGGTATTAATAGATTTGTATTCTTACGAGTATCATAATTTTGATAGATTGGAAACATTCTGAAGCATTGCAAAAGGGAAAAGGAAAATCATAAGGATTGGTGATACGTTATTCAGAGATTGAGGTATGTTAAGACCTTCAGATTTCGTTGAAGGACGTTTTCTAATTAAATATTAAAAATGAAATAGACAAAGGGTAAGGGAAAGTAGTAGAGGTCTCGTACCAATGGTGTGACGAACATTGGTACGAGTATCGATGTTATAAAGGGAAAGTTTATTACTATAGAAAGACGGATTGTAATATGAGAAAGCCAAAGCATATGAACATTAGCTGATGTATTATTGACTTGGTTTCTTTTGTGTTATTGTATTCCTTTATTGAACCCATATAATTGTGATAGTTGAGGTGATTATATGTCATACTGATATTTGATTGATTGAGATGCATCATCATTCCCTTTTATCTGTACCATACTGTGCATATACATTGGCATAGAAGTGAGTATAAGTTGTGCACGTGGAGATTGTCTGTGCTAGGAATTTTTTGATTTTATGATTATAAGTTAGGCACGTGCGGACTATCTGTACTGAGATTGTTTAATTTTATAATAGTGTGCTGAGATCGTTCACAAAGACACGTGGAGTTCATCCATGTTAGTATATGGACCTCGCGAGTCCCCCATGGGTAATGAACACTCGATGTATTTCCAAAAATTATCATGTATATACGGTTGAGAGAGTACTTGGCAATTGAGGCATATCATTTCATCAAGTTGCATTGTATTGCATCTCATTACATCCTTTATTCATGTTTGTTTATGTGCTTCATTGGTTTTTTGACAGTATATGCTATTTGATTTTTCCTATTTGATGAAACTTAATTGATAAGTATAATGTAGACTTGTAAAATTAAATAATGATTTTCTTATATACTCCTGACAGTACTTTGTTGTTGTCGGTTTATGAGATATACTGGGTACATGTGGTTTTGTACTTATACTATACGTGTTGCACTCTTTTGTGGTGAAGATTGGATTTTGAATTCAAACAAATTTCGTGCAGCTTTCAGAGTTGACCTTGAGTTATCTTGGAGTTGTGGTGAGCTGCTTGGCTATTCTGTGTCCCACACCTCCTTCTATGTCTTAGCTATTATTTTATTAGTATTCAGACATGATATTCCGTATGTCTAGGTTTGTCATTTAGTTCTACACATACATCCTAGTTTAGAAGTTCTTGTACCTATGACTTTAAATCTTGGGTGATATTTCAGCTTTTCGTATTTTAAAATTTTGAAAGACTTAGTGTTCAGAATATTTTTCTTATCACTTACCTTTCCCATTTCATTATTAAATTGAGTTGGGAGTGTTGATGAGTCCTGTATTTGGACTTATTTAGGGCTTTGTTTTTATGGATTTATTGTCCTCAATTGCTTAATTTGTGCTATAAACTGATGTTAAAGCCTTGATTTTCAGGTATATAGATTGAGGAGAAAAGCAAACACTCTAACAGGCAAAAAGGAACAAAACAAGTTGAAGAAATGAAGTAAGGCAAGCCTGGTGATCGCCAAGGGCATTTGGCAAATCGCCGAGTAGCTATCAGACCGCCTAAAGTTCCAATGTGTCAAGCACTGAAGGAAAGAATCAAGTAGGCGACAAAAAGGAGCAGTCGATGGATCGCCGAGTAGTTCCACGAAGCCAAGATAGATCGCCCAAAGTTACAGACCATGAGGATGCTGAATGTCAAGGCAAAAGGGCGATGGAAGAGATTAAAGGGCGGCTCGCTGAGTGGTTTGGCGAGCCCGACTTACTTCGCCAAAGAGCCCTTCGTGGCTTAGTTTTGGCAACTATAAATAAAATTTTGAACATTTAGTTTAGCATCTTGGAATTGAATTTTTATCTGGTAACATTGAAGTTACAATGCATTTTGTAGTCTAAAACAGTTTTCTTAGTAGACTTGAAGGTTTTGAGACTCAACTTGGAGATTTCACAAGTGGGTTTCTAATTTTCTTCTAATTGGAGCATTGTAAAGCTTGATTTCCTCTTACCCAGTTAATGGCTAATCGATTTGGTATCGGTTTTTATCTTTTTATGATGTTCGGCTAAAAGCCCAATTCTTGGGGTGTGATCATGTGATTATGGGTTGAATTTATGTGTGGGTATTGTTAATTACTAGTCTAAATGCTATTGTGAAATGGGTTTAATCATTAATTGTGGTTTAATTTATGAATTGTAGTTGCAAATGCAGTTCTATGTTAGTGTTCTTGGATTGCTCGAGAGAGAAGTTTTAGGACTAAAATTATTGATTAATGATTTTTATGTATTGGGTTGATATGGGTTCAGCTCGAGAGAGTGAATCTTAAACCCAGTCCAACCCATCTTGCTTGAGAGAGATGATGCATTAAGGTTTTGGGTTGTTCTTAATTGCTATGCTTGTTGGTGTTCGAGAGAAATCACTTGAATCGCAATAGTTGTTCGAGAAAAAGCTATTTCAATTATAGTCTAGCCTACCCACTGATATTTAGTTGTGCACTAGTATTTTCAACTACTCATAGATCAAACTTCACCTATAATCGATCACATCTCGAGAATTTCTCTCCTTATTGTTATTTCATTATTATTTTACTGATTGTAGCTGATAATTTGAAAACCAAAAAACACCATTTGACATTTGTGTCACCCCTTTTATTTGATATGTCTTTTTCTAATAATATTTATTCCTATAGCTAGTTAGATCAAATGCATACTTTTTAATTGAATTTGAACACGTACCGCTCCCTGTGGGATTTGACCCCAACTCAATTGTTGGGTTTTATACTGTTTAAGGATCATTTGCACCTAGAATTGGATGAGGTGTGCTTGAAATGTTAATCAGTAAACTTAATATGTTGGCTTACCTATCGGTTGGGAACATAGGTTCCATCACGATCCATATTTTTGGATCGTGCCAGGTAAGGGGGGAAGCAAGGGGTGGGAGGAGCCATGATTCAACCCTTCACGGGAAGAACGTAGGAGACTGAAGAAGACTAAGAGAGAATCCAAGAGAGTTGCCAAAGAGAAGGAAGAATTGGACCAACAGCAGCGTGATGCACTAAGGTCTGGAGATTTCAGTAGTGGCCCTTCTGCCCCTAATGAGTCCAAGATTTGGACTCATTTAGGGCTTTATTTATATAGATTTAGTATCCTCAAATGCTTATTTTGTGACAATAACTGATGTGAAACCCTTGATTTCTAGGTTTATGGATTGAGGAACAAAGCAAGGACACTAATTTGCAAAAAGGAATGAACTGAGCTGAAAGAATGAAGAAAAGCAAGCCTGGTGATTGCCAAGTCCACTTGGTGAGTTGACAAATGGTTGCTTGACCGCCTAAAGTTCCAGTGTGCCAAGCCCTAAAGGAAAGAACCAAGTTGGCGAGAGAAAGGAGCAGTCGGTGGATCATCGAGTGAATCGGCAAGCCCGACTTACTTCGCCGAGTGACTCTTCGCAGCACATTTTTTGCGACTATAAATACATAATTGAACATTTATTTTGTGATGAAATCAAATAATCAAATTACTCTTTAGAACAGATTTGGAATTAAGTTTTGAACTATGAAACAAGTTTTCTCCAATTTTCCTTAGTTTTGAAGAATTGAAATTTTTCACTTAGAGAAATTGGAAGTGGGTCTTTGAGATTCTTCAACTTAGACCATTGTAAAGACGAAATGAATCTTACCCAGTTGATGGAAACTCAATTTGGTAACGATTTTTATCTTTTTATGGTGTCTAGCTAAAACCCCAATTCTTGTGGTGTGATTATGTGATTATGGGCTGAGTAGTTTATGTGTATTGCTAATTGTTAGTTTAAATGCTATTTAGAAGTGCAATCAATCATTAATTATGGTTTAATTTAAGAATTGTAGTTGCAAATGCAGTTCTACCCATATGTTTTTGGCTTGCTCAAGAGAAAGATTTTAAAACTAAGATTATTGATTGATGGTTTATGGGTATTGGGTTGTCATGGGTTCAGCTCGAGAGAGTGAATCCTAAACCCTCTTCCACACATTCAGCTCGAAAAAGTGAAAGGACTAAGGTGTGGGCTGGTCTTATTTTGCATGCTTGTCGATGTTCAAAAGAAATCAACTTGATTCGGTGTAAATTGTTCGAGATAAAGTTTACCTCCTCTATAGTCTAGCTTACTCACTAATATCTAGTTACTTTATAATAGTTATAATTACCCATTTATCTATATTAGCCTATAATCGAATCACAACCCAAGAACCCGTCTCATTATTGTTATTTCGTATTGTTTGATGTTGTTGTAGTTGATAATTTCAAACCAACCCCCTCCCCATTTGACATTGGTGTCACCCCCTGATTTGAATAATGTTTTTATTCGATAATTTATATTCCTGTGACTTATTTGACCATGTTCACACTTTCCTATTGAATCTCAAACACGTACCGCTCCCTGTGGGATTTGACCCCAACTCATTTAGCTGGGCTATATACTGATTAACGATCGTTGATGCTTAGAACTGGATGAAGTGTATTTGAAATGTTATTAATCAAAATGGCGCCGCTACCGGGGAGTGGTGTTGTTTGAGATTCTTTTGGTAAAGTTGAATTTTGTTATTGTTAGACATAGTTGAATCTATTTACTATTTAGTTTTGGTTTGTATGTTGCTTGTTTAGATCAGAAGAAAGGACCATGTCTTGTAGCAACAGTAACCAAATTAGCTACCCTTCTTCGAAAATGATGATTCTTAGGGATAATATCCTAAGTTTCAGGCAATTGGAAGGTGAGTCAATCCATGAGTTGTGGCTGAGATTTAAGATACTATTGCTGCAATGCCCAACTCATGGAATCCCAGATAAGATGCTACTGGACTACTTCTATAGAGGTCTTGGTCCTGAGAACAGAGAAGTGGCTGACCAAATTTCTCCAAGTGGTCTCACAAGACTACCCTATGCAATAGCAGCCCAACTCCTTGATCACATAGCCAAGACCAACAATGAGACAGAGAAGGACTAGGTCTTGGCCACACTGTTGACTCAGCTAGATCTTTTCGCCAGAAAGATCATGGAATTAGAGGTACCATACCAAAAAAAAGATAGGTACATTCCCCCTCATGAGCATAGAAAGTCCAAGGAGTACGAGGGTGGACAAGTAGAAGAGATACTCTCACTCATTCTCAATAATTTGAAGAACATGACAGAGTGTTGAAAGATATAAAAGAGAATGTCTCATTGTTGAATCAGATGACTGCTTCCCATTCCATATCTATTCAGCTACTGGAAACCCAAATGGGTCATGTGTTGTCTCATCTACACCCCAGGAGTGAAGTTTGAGTGGGGACATGCATCGAGCCACGACGTTAACTAAGGCACTTCTTGGGAGGCAACCCAAGTTTCATTTCTTTCATTTTGTTTTTGGAATAATCCTGTGTTAATTGTCCGGGTTGAAGTGTAGAATGTGTTTGAAAAGTGTAGGTTGGCAAGTAAAATGTATAGTTGGAGATCCCGACTTGGACCACCGTTGGACTCAAGAAATTATGAAGTTAGAGTATGTAAAACTCGGTGAGGTAGGTTCGGCAAAGAAAAATAATGTCACCAAAAGGGCGAGAACTGGACGGTTTTTAAAATGTCAAAGGTTTAAAATTTCAAACTCTTTCACATTCTCTCATTTTTTAACTTCACAAAAGCATACTCGGATTATATTTCCTATATTTTTGCATGTTACCGCTTCCTAGTCGTCGATCTTGTGTTTGGAGTTGGAAATCTTTGTTGCCTAGCATTTCAAATCATATATACGACATCTAAGGTTGGTTTTTCGAACCCCAAAACTTGTATTTAGCAGTTATACTCATTTGCAATAGTATTTTTCTTAATGATGTGTGTTGGTCCTCTCTAAAATCGTGTTTGTGTGCTTTTTTGCCTATTTTAATTTTGATTATCATGCCTTGAATGCCTCAGTTGTTGATTTCCCAAAATTTCATGCTTTAAAATTGATCTAAATTATTGGGTTGTGCTTAATTATTGTTGGGTCTAGTCGGGTGAAGTCTGAGTAACCCACATTTCTGCTAAATGATGTGATTTGCCCAATGATGGAGCAATTGATGTCATTCTTAAGTGCTAAAGTCATCAAATGGCCAATTTTGGCCAAATCGGGGAAAGTTTGAGTACTCCGGTGGCATGGGTCTTATGGGTCTAAGTCTAATGGAAGAAGTGAATGGTTTGATTTTTGTTTTCGGGGGCTGCGGTGTTGATTTTGGAAGTTGGGGTAAAAAGTAGGCACGTTGGGCAGTTTGACAAGCTGGGTTGAGCTCGCTGAACCACTCGACAGTTCGCTGAACCCCACTTGATCACCTTTAATTTCATGATTTTTGATGCTTTGGGTTATGTAACTTTCTGTCAGAATGATGATTTCATCGAGTGCACTCGGTGACTCGCCAAAAGACTTCTTTGATCGCCTTTTCTGCGCCCCTAACCCCTAAAATGCATTATAACTTTTGGCGGGATAGTCTGTGCTCGCCAAATGAGGTCGGTCATTTGCCAAAAGGCCTTTCCCATCGCTGATAGGCCATTTTTTTGGAAAAAATATTTTACCCAATCCTTTCAGCGAGCCTGATCGAGCTCACCAAACTGATTCGACGACTCGCCGATCAGTTCGGTGAGTTTTTCTGCAATATAATTTCTATGATTTTTCTTGAGATGTTTCTAACTATCTACGATGTTTTTGCATATATGGCTAGACCAAAAGTGAAAGGTAGAGACATGTCTCCCCGCAAGAGGGCTAAGGGAATCAAAATTAATGAGGATGCAGCTCTATCCAGGGCAAAGGCTTCCAAACTTCCTACCACGGGTGGGAAGCGAAAAGCGAAAGGCAAGGCACCTGCCCCTGCATCACCGGAGGACAGCTCTGACAGTGATGGAATCTATGCCACTCACCTCACCACTTCTGAGAGTGAAGGTGAGCACCAGGATCCTCAGGCTACCACTTCTGAGCCTGAGGATAATGACTTATTGATGGCTCGAAGTGCTGAACTACGATCCAAGAGGATGCATGATCCATCTAGGATCAGGGTGCCAGAGACTCATACTTCTCCTCCTGCTCCAGACCAAGTTATGGTTCATGCACCACCAGCACAGGGTCCTCCTCCCTGGTCTATAAATAGACTGAAGATTGAGGGCTTGAGGACCATTATCGAGGAAAAGAGGTTGTCTACTAATGGGGTAATAGACAGACACCCAGAGATTATGAGCTGTTTGAGGTCCCACAAGTTCCAAATATTCACTAGACCCTGTTTCCCTTACATTCTAAACTGGGTCCGGGAATTCTACACTACCTACGAAGCGCTAGTGCCACAAAGGAAGAAGTAGGCCACTACATTCAAGCCAGTTGATTACGTAGTTGTCGGGGGAAAGAAGGTGTTATCTGACAACACTAACATAAATGTTGTCTTGGAATGCATCGACAACATTGCATACGACTACCAATACATGATTAAGACTAAGTCTTTGACGAATATGAAAAGCTGGTTAGCTCCCCTCATATCTGATGGTACTCCTATGTGGTTGGAGGCAGGAGCCCCGATAGAGAAAAAGGACCTCAATGTAATAGTGAGGTACTGGTTTGGCTTCATCAACAGCACTATCATGCCATCCCAGAATGAGCCCATCCTCCGACACACAAAGACGGCTTGTCTTGGATTGATCATTGCACGAAAGCGCACAAATTTGGGTATGATCATTGAACAAGAGATCTCCATGAGAGTCAAGCAGTGCCAAACCTCTCTTCATTTACCGGTGTTGATCACTGAGTTATGCAGAAGGGCTCGGGTGCCTCGAGATGAGAAGAATGATGTGGAAGTGATTCCCACATCTTCTACCGATATCAAACGGATTGAGGCTGAATATTTGAAGGATGAGGCGGAGAAGAAGAAGGCAATCCTGGTGGATACATCCCTGGTTGTGGATACTGATACATTACCTGCAGAGGCACATTTGCCTACTCTAGCCCCTGGGCCTTCAGGTATATCTAGCACTACACCTTTCATGATGCCTAGTTCCTCCACAGCTTCCTTGTCTCCTAGGTATGGTGCCTCTGCTGCTGCTACTTCCCGACCTCCACTCTCCCAGGATGCATTACTACGGATGGGGCAGCTAGCCCATTCTGCTGATAGGCGTTCCTCTAGGCTTGAGGCCACCATCCCTGGGATGATTGAGAGGACCATCATTATTGTTGTAACACCTCTTAGTGTGTCCATTGATGCCCTTCCAGCAAGGATAGAGGTATGTAAGCAAGGCCAAGGGGCCACCGAGGAGGTAATGGCTCTAAAAGCTGCCATTGCTGAGCTGAGGAAGGATATGGACCAGTTGAAGTCCACAGACATGTCTATCATTTTTGGGACTGTGGAGATCCCCGACATGCTAGCTGATACAGATATGCCTCTGGCGACCACCGGAGATGATGTCTGAGTTGAGGAGGTGGCTACTGCTGAGACTAATGAGGAGCAGTTTGGTGTTGATGAGGAGACTTCTTACGAGGGCCTTACGGAGATTAAGGAGGCCATGGTAGATTCAGCTGTGCAGATCTCATTTGCAGACACACCCATGGCTGACTTGACTGGATCTATTGTTACTGATACCCCAGGTACTGATGCCCAAGATTAGAGTGTTGCACTGGGGACTGATGCCCCGACAGATGGAGTAACTGCGTAGATAAGACCCTTCTTTACCTCCCTCTCTATCTCTTTTATTGATTTTCAGTATTCTGTTGCATTGGAGGACAAATTGCTATATATTTATGGTGGGGTGAGGTATTTCCATACCTACCTCTTGTGATTATCATTTTTGTATATATATATTGGGTTTTTGTGTTTGAATAGTGTTTTGACACTATTTTGTGGATGTTTGAGCTTGTGGCTCCTTGTTTTAAATGCAAATTATTTTTTACCCTTCTAAAACATTTTACCACCGTTTGTTGTGCTTGAATGTGGCTATTCTTGTGCAAATTTAAGTTTCAGTCATGATCAATATTGATGACTTGAATAGTGCTCTTAATCAAATAAAAATAAATGTGAGGCTATGATGAGGTCAAATGAAGTTGCATAGACAATATGTGAACTTTTTGCATCTCATTGTGACTAGTCGGTTATCGAATGAGTCTCTTGTGATGAGCATTGCATACTAGTGAAGATGTGGAGTCTTTTTTTATATTGGTGCCAATACCTTGTGTGATGATCTTACCGTGAACCTTGTGTGATGACACCTAGAATTTTCCCCGTTGGTCCGGTAGACTAAGTGATGCAAGCTCTTGAATTAATATTAGGCAACAATTTTGAATAGTGAAACAATTTGACATTATACCTCTTTTGTGCCCTACCATGTGAGTGTGTGAACTTTGCTTGAACACCTTTTGAGCCTTATCCTTTTCTTGGAAGAAACTTGATGAAATTTTAACCCGTCTCTATCCATTCACCCATAATCTTCATGAAGTGTGGTTTGTTTGAATTGCCAACTTAGGACAAAAGCCTAAGTTGGGGATGTGGTGAAAAGAGAAGGTAAATCAAGAAGTGCAAAGAAGTCCCCCTTGATCCATGGTTTTGAGAAAAATGGAACTCCTTCATACGAAAATAAAAGAATGAAAAAGAAAAAGAATGAAAAAGTTGTGAAATAAAGTTGTGAAATTTGCAAAAGATATGGGGTATCTGGTATTCCATGAGAAGTGAATAATGAGGTGAATTTTGAGCATGAATAAGAATGTTGAAGAAAAGGAAAGAAAGTGATGTTCATACCACATTTCATGAGGATATCAGCCACGAAGCCTAAATGACCATACCTTTACACTCAACCTCGTGTGAAGTTGTATGTGATTCCAGAGCTATAAAATTGTTGAACAATTGGGTGTGAATATGGAACCATCTTTGTGTGAGGGCATTTGAGTACCTTTGTTGAGCTTAAACTTGCATTTGAAGCAAGTATTGTGAAATTGAGAATATTTGATAATGGTGACTCACAACTTGAATCTTTGAGTGCACAATTGGTCCTTGCATGAGTAAGTTGAGTCTTGTTTTGTGCATTCATGATTGAGTCTTTTGTATCACTATTTGAGACATCCTTTTTGAACAGCTAAACTTGAGTTTTACTTGAGGACAAGCAAAAGTTTAAGTTGGGGGTGTTGATGAGTCCGAGATTTGGACTCATTTAGCGCTTTATTTATATAGATTTAGTGTCCTCAAATTCTTATTTTGTGCTAATAACTGATGTAAAACCCTTGATTTCCAGGTATATGGATTGAGGAACAAAGCAAGGACATTAATTTGCAAAAAGGAACGAAGCGAGCTAAAAGATTGAAGAAAAGCAAGCCTGGTGATCCCCAAGTCCCCTTGGCGAGTCACTGAATGGCTGCTTGATAGCCTAAAGTTCCAGTGTGCCAAGCCCTGAAGGAAAGAGCCAAGTTGGTGAGAGAAAGGAGCAGTCGGCGGATCATCAAGTGGTTCCGTGATGCAGTGTTGGATCGCCCAAAGTTACAGACCTTGAGGATGCTGAAGGCCAAGGTAGAAAGATGATGGAATTGACCAAAGGGCGGATCGCCTAGTGAATCGGAGAGCTCGACTTACTTCGCCGACTAACTCTTCATAGAACATTTTTGGCGACTATAAATATATTTTGAACATTTAGTTTAGGATGAAATCAAAGAATCAAATTATTCTTTAGAACAGATTTAGAATTAAGTTTTGAACTGTGAGACAAGTTTTCTCCAGTTTTCCTTAGTTTTGAAGAATTGAAGTTTTTCACTTTTGAGAAATTGGAAGTGGGTCTTTGAGATTCTTCAACTTGGACCATTGTAAAGACGAAATGAATCTTACCCAGTTGATGGAAACTCAATTTGGTAACGATTTTTATCTTTTTATGGTGTCTAGCTAAAACCCCAATTCTTAGGATGTGATTATGTGATTATGGGCTGATTAAGTTTATGGGTATTGCTAATTGTTAGTTTAAATGCTATTTAGAAGTGAGTTCAATCATTAATTGTGGTTTAATTTAAGAATTGTAGTTGCAAATGCAGGTCTACCCTTGTGTTTTTGGCTTGCTCGAGAGAGAGGTTTTAAAACTAAGATTATTGATTGATGGTCTGTGGTTATTGGGTTGTCATGGGTTCATCTCGAGAGAGTAAATCCTAAACTCTCTTCAAGACATTTACTCAAGAGAGTAGATGGACTAAGGTGTGGGCTGGTCTTACTTTGCCTGCTTGTCGATGTTCGAGAGAAATCAACTTGATTTGAGGTAAATTGTTCAAGAGAAAGTTTACCTCCTCTATAGTCTAGCTTACTCACTAATATCTAGTTACTTTCTAATAGTTGCAATTACCCATTTATCTATATTAGCCTATAATCAAATCACATCCCAAGAACCCGTCTCATTATTGTTATTTCATATTGTTTGATGTTATTGTAATGATAATTTCAAACCAAAACCTCCCATTTGACATTCTTGTCACCCCCTGATTTAAATAATTTTTTATTCGATAATTTCTATTCCTATGACTGATTTGACCATTTTTACACTTTCCTATTAAATCTCAAACACGTACCGCTCTGTGTGGGATTCGACCCTAACTCATTTAGTTGAGTTATATATTGATTAACAATCGTTGACGCTTAGAATTGGATGAAGTATCTTTTAAACGTTAATAATCAACCCCGCAGTCAGTGAGGCACTTGTTCCGGATATTTGCCAACTTGATACAACACCTGCACCAAAGAGAGCACCTGTTGGTAAGGGTGCACCAACACTCCGACTACCGACACCTAGAGCATTGATGAGTTGTAGAATTTCACTAATTTAAGGTCTATTTAGCTCAATAATTAGTATCCTCAATGCCTAACTTTGTCCTATTCTAATACAATATTGATGATTTTTAGCTATGAAGGCAATTGGACAGGGCAAGGACTGAAGTGTGAAAGAATGACCAAAAATATAAAAATAAGTTCAAAGTAAACATTGTTGATCACCTACCACGAAAGGCGGATCACCAACTAAGCACGACCTATCCCAAGTTCATAGTTCATGGCACTTGTTCCAATCATAAAAGGTCGGTGGACTCCAGTAAAGTCGGCGATGCACCGAATGAGAATGGCGATCTGGATGCACATCGCCCAAAGTGACAGTGTGCAGTACAAAGATTTAATGCTCGAAAGGGGAACCAAGGTGGTATTCAGTGATTCGATGAACGTGAAAGGTTAATTCAATCAATTTTGCCAACTGAGGTTCAAATAACTGAAGCCAAGAGTATCACAAGGCGAGCTGGGGAGAAAAGGGTGATTCATCGAGCGAGTTTGGTGACCCTGACTAATGTCTCCCAGTTGGTTAAAAATTGGATTTTTGGCCAAATTTTGGGAAAGTATAAATATCCTAAAGGATATAACTTTTAACAAGTTGATTTGGGATGTTAATTTGCAGAAAAGAAAATTAGAAAATGAATTTGAGAGAGTTTTGAAGAACACTTTACTTTTAAGAACACTTTTCTAGCTTTTGGGGTTTTTACATTTTTGAATTTGAAATTGATAAATTGAACTTGAATCCAAAGTGCGTTTCCGCTTAATTACTTGATTTCAAGTTAGACGTGGCAGCTTTTATAAAAGGTATACTTTCTTTACTTTTTGTGATGGGTGGCTAAAACCCCAAGATCTTGAGCTGTTGTATTGGGGTTGGGTGTTGATTTAATGTAGTGGGTATTGTACTATGCTCTGTTTTGTTGTTATTTATGCATGAATTTGGTCTAATTACCATGAGGTTAACTTAAGGGTTCAGGTTGCAAACTTAATTCCTACTTCTGATCTCCAATTGATGCTCGAAAGAGATTAATTGCAGTGGTTAGTTAGTTCAATACTAGCAATTTAGGTGTGATGCTTGTAACTTGGTTTAAATAGACGTTATGGGTCGAATCTATTTGTCGTCTTCTTGAAAGAGAGGATAGAGTAAGATTTTAGGTTGTTTAGGATTGGCATTTAGATGAGACCGAAAGGAGATTCTAGGCATAGATCTTTTGAGATCAAAAGATGATTAGCATCATTCAAGATCACTTAGCCTATTCATGAATTTTCGTCACTATAGAGCAACACAATCACCCCTATATGACTGGATATTGTTAAATAAACGCTAAAAGTGTAAGCATGTGAAATGAGTGAGTGTAAGTGTTTGTGTGAAGTCCAACTTTGTAAGTATAAGCTAGAACTTACCCAAGTAGTCTTGCAAAGATTGTTGAATAACTGGATAGGAAAAGATCATAGGTCGTTTTTGTATATAGTCCACTTAGCCAAAAACAACTACCAAATGAAATCATGAACCCTTGAACCCTATTTGAGCTTTGAAGTTGATTTTTGTTGTCATCCTATTGATATCATATCATTTTGTTCTCCAAAGGCACGATGCCACAACTTAGGCCAGGCTTTTAGGGTGGTCATGACCTAAATGAAAAAGGAAATAGCTTAACAAGTATCGTGTCCTTGGTTATTCCGAAAGCACGAAACCACAATGTAATCTTTTAAAAGGTTCAAGTAAGTGGTGATTACAAAAGAAAAAGAGAGACAAAAGTGTTTGAATTCAAGTACACAAAATGACTATACTAACGAGTACTCAGACTTCCCCTGTGTATTATACAAAGTGGTGATTTCCCTTAAGAATACCGTCACTCAATCCATCATTGGGAAAGGGCACACAATAAACAAAGAATGAAATAATAAAAGATTTTTTGTGGTTTTTTATTTTTCTTAAACGTAAGGTTATAAAGTCTGTGAAAGGTATCACAGCCCGTATGAGCCCTCGTGAAAGAATGTTGTAGTGACCAACACCTAAGTATTGTTCACGAGAGTTTCACAACCTGTGAAGAAGTACACGATCCGTGAAGCCTCTCGTGGACTTACACTTTGGTGCATTTTAGATTTTGTCTTCCAAACAAACCCACATATTTCGATAATATCACATAAGAACACAAAATTGACTCTCCATGCTCGCCCCATGGACATGATTTCACATTGTAAACAAACCCATCAACTAATTAATTTATTTTCAAGCCCTAATCAAGATATTAGTTAAGTTCTAAACTAACCCACCAACATATGAACCCAAATACTTTCGAAATCCACAAGCACATAATCAACTCATCAACAATTAACACTTTCCTAATCTTGATTTCACAATTTTAAGATTGAATAGGGAAAAAAATAGGGGCCTTACTTCCAATTTACACCAAAATGCACAAAGAGATGAAGATGAATGCTTGATTTGAAGATTGAGAATACTTAGAATATACAACTATTGTTTGAATTTCATTGATTCCTTGATATAGATGAGGGATGATGACTATTTAGTTTCCAAAGAGAGGTTATGAATTCAAAGAATAAGGGAAGAACTGGTCTCTTGGCGCTTTGAGTTCTTTTATTTGAAAAATAGGGCTTCGGTCGGGTTGGGTTCATTTAAATCAACCAGCCTTGTACGGGCCGTGAAATGGCTCGTGAAGAGCATTACGAACCATTTAAAGCATGTGTACCCGTACTTAGAGAAAATATCATAACACTTACCTCAATGATAACGGGAGGCTAAATGGTCCGTCAAAGGTTGAACAGACCATAAAACCTTCCGTGAACATTTCCCCCACTTGACCTGTGAATGCACGGCTACTTCCCACACTCTTCACGGATTATGTAGGTCAATACGACGCGTCTACTGGTCCATGGTTAAAATTTATACTCCCAAGTCCTTCATGCATACATTCAACACACAGTGAACCTATAAAACTTAAAAAACAATGCAAGAATTTAACTACTTATTACAACTACATCTTGGGTTGGCTCCCAAGTAGTGCACATTTTAAGGTCACGGTGCGATGTGGGTTACTTGATTACTCAGACTTCATCAAGTTGGAATTCCTAAACTATCTTAACTTCTTCTAGGATCCCTATGTACGACCTGACTCGATGTCCATTTTCCTTAAACCTTTCACCCTTTTCATTTTTAAGTTCAATGGCTCCCAACTGAAATACTTCTGTCACTTTAAATGGACCCAACCATTTGGACCTCAACTTGCTCAGAAACAGTCTAAGCCTTGAGTTAAACAGAAGATCCAAGTCTCCAAGACTGAAAGTCCTTTTTTCAATTTGTTTGTCATGATACAACTTCATCTTTTCTTTGTACAATGCAGATCTCTTATAAGCCCTTAGTCAAAACTCATCCGTCTCATTTATCTGCTCCAATCTCATATCTGTTGCTTCACTTCAACTCAAGTTTAGCTTCATTAGTACCCACAATGCTTTGTGTTCTAACTCCACAGGCAAATTACATGCCTTTCCAAACACTAACTGGTACGGTGACATACCAATGGGTGTTTTGAAAGTTGTCCAGCATGCCCATAATGCATCATCTAACTTTCTTTCCCAATTAGTCATGTTGGCATTCACTGTCTTCGCCAATATGTACTTTATCTCCTGATTAGAAACTTCCACTTGTCCACTCATTTGTGGATAATATGGCGCTGCTAATTTATGTTGTTTCACCCCATATTTAGCAAGTAGAGTGCTAAACACTTTATTGCATAAGTGTGAACACCCGTACTAATAATCGTCCTATGTGTGCCAAACCTAGAGAAAATATTTCTCTTTATGAATCCCACAACACTCTTGCCATCATTCTCAGCCAATGCAACAACTTCTACCCACATGGAGACATAGTCAATTACCATAAATATGTATTTTTGCCATGTGAACTAACAAATGGTCCCATGGAGTCAATGCCCCATACATCAAATAATTTGACCTCCAAGATGGGGGGTCATAGGCAACTCATGACGAAAAGATATAGCTCCTTGCCTTTGACACATGTCACAACCTTTTACAAGATCAAATGTATCTTGATGAATTATGGGCCAGTAGTAACCACTTTGAATACTTTATAGGCAATACAAGTTCTTCCATGGTGCCCACCAACTAGAGAGGAATGACAAGCTTCAAAAATACCCAGCATTTTAGCTACAGGTGCACACCGCCTAATTATATTATCAGCACAAAACATGTACAAGTAAGGTTCGTCCCAAAAGTATTTGCCCACATCATGCAAGAATTTCTTCCTTTGTTGACAAGTAAAGTCTTAGGCACCAAATCACTGACAAGATAATTGGAAGGTCAGCAAACCAAGGAATAAGATCAAGAGTAGCGGCTAATACATGCTCATCCGAGAATGAGCCATCAATCTCAAGCTCAACTTCTATTTTCTTCTCTGCTTCCAATCTAGAAAAGTGATCTGCTACTTGGTTCTCATAACCTCTTCTGTCTTTAACTTCAAGTCAAATTCTTGTAGCAGCAACACCCATCTTATCAATCTCGACTTAGCATCCTTTTTTGCCATCAGATACCATAATGTTGCATGGTTAGTGTGAATTATCACTTTTATGCCGAGCAGGTACGCTCTGAATTTCTCAAATACATACACAACTGCGAGTATTTCTTTCTCAGTGACAGTGTAGTTCTTTTGAGCTCCATTCAATGCCTTGCTTGTGCAGTAATCGAGTGAAAGATCCTATTGCGCTTCTGCCCAAGCATAACCCACAAGGCAATACCACTTGTGTCACACATTACCACAAATGGTTCCGATCAATCTGGATGTAACACCCTGTAAAAAAACTAGTAAGACCTAGCTAAAGCTTAACGGAAACTAGTAGGTGAAACTAGAGCCTTACGTGTGAACTTTTGAGTTTGATACTTGGTTTTAGGTTGTAGATTAACTTCACGAGCTTAGGTTGAGGTGTCTATGAGTTAAACATCAAGGTACGACCCCCCCCCCCAAAGACAAACCAAGGGTCCTTGAGGGGGATCCTAAAGTCTAAACCCCCAAGGATGCCTAGAACCAAAAAACTATCAAGAAAATGGTGAACCACGAATGGGACCTATGCCCCGTAGGTCCATCCACACCCCGTAGTTCCATCCATGCCTCGTGGATGGCCTCCATGGGTCAAGGTCCCAAAAGTGATGTTGCAGACTCAGACCACGACCCCACAGTACAGGGCGTGACTACATCCACGATCCGTGGATGGGATTTCGTGGAACACACATGTATGCTTTCCAAATATCTCGGCCAAGGTAAGTGATTTCCAACTAATTCCTTTTTAATCAGTTTTCATTAAGGGTCATTTAATATGGTAATTATACATATATGTAAAGTATTTTAATTCCTTAAACACCTCATTAATTCATTATAGCCCAAGACCCCAAATCAAAACCCAACTACCTCCCTCTCCAAGAATCTTCTCTCTAGAACATCCATTCAAGAACAAAGAAAGAGATCAAGGAAAGCTTGAAGGAAGGATCTTTTCAACATGAATTTGGTAGAATTCTACACCTAAGGTATGGGAGTTTCATCCTTGGGAAGCTTTCACCCAAGGAGCCCTTTTCAAAAACTTTTATGTCAATTCTAGAAAACTCAATTAGCTAGGGTTTCAACTCAACTCCATGGATTCCTTTTAAAGTTGCTTTTAAAGGTTGAATTATGTTTTTTTTATGAATTTATGATTGATTTTATATTATTTTAACTCAACTCCTTCAAGAATCCATGAGACCCACATTCCTAGCCATGGTTCTTCTTTACATTATGTGATGGCTTTGCAAGTTGGTCCAATTGATTGAATGTAAGTTGATTATGATGTAATTTGATGATATAAGTATGATTCTACTTGTATATTTGATTAACCTAAGACTCTAAGGTGAATTGATGAGGCTTAGGGCTATATCATGAAAGAGGCAAAGTGTGGGTTTTAGATGTGACCTTCTAAAAATGATGAACTTCTTGATGAATTGCTTATAAGTAAAGCTTGAATAAATGAATTGAATTGATTAGGGCTTATATGATGGATCATGGTTGTGTAGTATTGAGATTGAGTTTATATGTTTCTTATATGATTATAATTGATCAAGAATGAGGCATGTGGTTAGGTTACCTTAAGAATTAGGTATGCATAGTGATCATGTGAGGCATTTCTTGAGACTAAGATTTGTAGTATGAAGATGACTCTTAAGGCTTAAAGGGTAAAAGATAATATGAACAAGTTAAGAGTATTAAGACTTATAGAAGGAAGCCATTAAGTAGGTTAAATTGTATATGGCATTGTTGTGAAGAGACTTCATCTACATGACCTCTAATATAAATATATGAGCCTATGCAAGGAATGAATGTGGTACTTGAGTTATGACTATATCTATGTTTCATGTATTGAATGCTAGATGTGTTGACTCAATATGGTCCTTGAATGCAAGATATGATGTATATTCATGATTATGATATTGTATGCATGTTTATGAATACTTTGAGGATAAAGTGTCTATTATGATAATAATTGTTGTTGTGTCATTGGAAGGACAATCACACACACATATGCATGAATATGATTATGATGTTACCAAGGTGTTGCTTATGATTCACTTATAAAGTGAAGATCCTATGACTATTGTGTAATTGTGGTAATTGTTGAAAGATCATTCTCCACTTACCCTTACATATGTGTATGTATGAATTGTCTAGGACTATGATTATGTTGTTGTGTTGATTGAAAGGTTGTTCTCATGAAAACACTATGATTATGATGTGAAAGGCTTACTCACATGTTGATGATTATAAGGTTGAAAGGTCATTCTCACCTAATGAATCTATGAGCTCTTATGTTATTATGTTGGTTGGGTGCCTAGTGCATTCTCTTATGAACATGAACTTAAGTAAAGACTTAATATCAATTTTAAAGGGAATTATGCTTAGCACAAAGTGGATATGAACAATCAGAGGGAGGCTTTTATGTTTAGCAAGTCCGGCTTCCCAATGTATGTTATCTCATGAGATGGAAACCTTTTATGCTAGTAGTCCGGGTTTCTAGTAGCAATCTCATTATCCCATAACTGTGTGCCCACATAGGTATATATATCTAGTGGATCCACCTAAAATCTATTATGTACATTCTACCTTAGGCAAGTAAGACACCTCTTTTCGGTGTGGGAGTAGAACACCAGATTCCATGTGGCTCACATAATCTATGTCAGTTAAGGCTAAATCTTCCTAAATGATAAGAATATGAATTATGATAAAAACATGAGCATGTTCTATGGTTCCTAAAGAGGTTCTACTTAGTATGAATGGGGTATGGGACTTCATTCATACACTGCACAAGTAGACTTTGAGAGTGGGCATGATATGTCTCTTTTATGATATGATGATCATGAGTTGAATGTATGCTTTATATGAATTATGAATATGAACTATACTTGTGACTTCTTAATGAGCTTTACTTAGTGTGAGTGGAGTTATGGGACTTCACTTATACATTGCACAAGTGAACTTATAAAGGGGTTATGGTGATGTTCTCTTATGTTATGAAGACTTATGGATTATGTATGAAAGGTATGTATGAATGTTAAGGTTGACTTCACTTGTTATAAGTTATGAACATGAATAACTTCTTACTTATTTATGTTGGCTATGAATAAAGCAGAGTAAGATATGTATGTTGTTGGTGGCCTAAAAGTGATACTTAGTGTAGATAGGATTATGGGATCTTATCTATGCATTGCACAAGTATAGCTTAGGGTTGTTTATGTGGTAGTTCTATTATGATGAGATGATCTTGGTATTTGACTATGTGTATGAACTATGTCTTGTGAAGATTGGGATATGTATTATGCTTATGTTGGAGACTATGATTGCTATTATGATGATATGTTTTATGCTATGATGAATTATATGTGAGTTGCATTATGAGTTGCATTCTCCAACTATTTCAAAGATTATGTTCAAAAGTGGCATATGGTATTGTTTAAGAAAATGTCGCTTTTATGCATGTTTTAATGATTTTCTTGCATGGCTTCCATACTTAGTACATTTTGTTGTAACCCCATCTTTCTACATTTTCTATAAGTGTAGGCATTGGAGATATTGGATTCCATCCTCATGGTTAGGACCTTAGTAGATCAAGAAGAAGAAGATTAGTGAGTCCTCATTGTATTCGAGGGCTTGACCATATGTCCTTTATGTCTTTCTTTTATGTTGTAGACCTTTTGTAAGGGTCGTGTCCCTAAGATTGCATTCGAAGAGTTTTCTATTCAAATGTTACAGATGGTTTATGACATAGTGTATAGACTCTATCATTTTTATAAAAGACTTTGATTGTAAAGAAAATTTTTAAATTTTGCACTATTTTCCTATGATCTTATTACTATGGTTATTCTAAGGGCTTGTATGAGACCCCTTCGGGGTCGAGTATGCCGTGTTACGTCTAAGGTACTCCTGGGCCGTGACAAAATTGGTATCAGACATAAGGTTTTGGGATAATTTTAGGATGTCTCAAACCACATCTAGTAGAGTCTTGTTCATAAATGTGAAGCGCGCCACATTTTATGAATAGGAGTCTATTGGATGTTTAGGAAACTTCACTTCTTCATTCTCCAAGTCATACCATAGATCTATAAGCTCTCTCTCTTATCCCTTATCCGATGGTCTTTACAATGTAACTATTAGAAGGGTTTATGCTACAAGGAATGAGGGAGAAAAGTTGGTTGAGATGCCAAGTATGGCTTTGTGACTGGATAGATTTGAGATGATAGATTGTGACGTTGTCCTTAGTATGAATGATGCTTCATTGTTGCCTCTATGCTATGAAAGATGTTTAGAAGAATTTGTGTAGGCTTACTTCAAAAAGGGGGAGATAGTGTGCCTACCTAGCAAGGTGATTCAGAGGTTATGTTTAGTTGTTGATAGATTAGTGGAATAGTGGTGCTTAGTGAGTAGACTCCTCTAAGAGGATAGAAGTGTAATTCTCCATGGTTTAGAATCATCTTGTGTGATAAGTGTGAAGGTTTAGTTATGATTTGCTCTGACCTTGGAATTGAAAGAAGTGATGTTGTAAAGAGGTTGTATAGACTTACTCCCAAGTAGGGGATAATGTGCTTAGATGTAAGGGTCAATGAGTGTCCTTGATGTTCATGATTTAGGCCGGCTTGAAATTCTCACCTTAAATCGGTGTAGTTAGTTTGAGGAGTTTAGTCCCAATTTGGTAGGATCATATCAGACCTTGAGTGGGGTTGATAGGGTGGCTTGTGAGCAAGAGTTCTTAAATGAGAACCTCTCTAATTTAGAAGTATTAATTGGGATCTTAGACCGGAAGGTTAAGAAATAGAAGAGTAAGAAAGTGCTTCCATAAATATGTTGAGGAGTGGTATTTTAGTAAGGGTTTTAGTTTAAGGTGCTTATTTGGGAGGCCAAGGGACAATAAGATGCCTGAATATCCTTATGTTCCCTTCTATTCCTCCTCTAGCTCTAGATGATAAGTCCTCCTTAACTCATTTCATGATTTTGGAGTCTTGGATGTTGTATGTGTCATATGATTCCCTTGTCCCTTAGAGTTACTCTTGATAACCTTGATAGGGTTTGGATGTATGGATATTCGATCCCGGTAAGGTTATAATGAGCCTTGGTAATGCTTGAGTTTGTTAGAAAGGAGCAGTATTTGAGGTTTTAGTAAAAAGGGGGCTTACTCCCAAGGGGGAGGTCATGTTCTTATATAGAAATATTGATTGAGAGTCCCAATATCCTCATCTTTTTCTTCTATTCCTATTCAAGCTTAGTACTAAGAGTTCCTTTTTGGGCTTGGTTTATGTTTTGGAGTCATGTGTGTTTTAGAAAATCTCCATGATCCCCTTATGTTATGCATGTTTTTTTTTAAAGATTCTTATTTTGTATAAAAAGGGTTTTTCATTATTTACATGTTCCTCATGTTGTTGTGCATCTTAGTAAGGTGATGGCATAGTTGACTTTGTGAGATGATTTGACGAACATGCTTTGTTAAGCTTTTGATGAAATAGCACATTGGCTCTATAATGTTGTGTTGAGCTTGCTTTTAGTGGAAAATGTAATTCCTCCCATGATTATGTGATTGATGAAGTTTGGAAGTGTTGGTATAGGCCCACTCCTAAGGGGGAGATGGGGTGCCTAGCTAACATTGTTAATATGTGCTTATATGTTACCATGACTTTATTTGATGCATAATGAAAATGAGTTATGTGCATTGTTTCCCTCATGTGGTAGTGCTTTGATTGAGAGTTGCCTATGGTACTGCATGAGAAGGTAATATGAGCATGTTTTAGTTAGGAGTTGAGAATTCCTCCTTAGATGAAATGCTTTTTTTGAGAAGTGATTGCATATGAGCTCCATGAGAGTATATTGAGCATGTTATGACTAGGAGAAGGTAGTTCCTGCTATGAACATGAGATACGTTGCATTCATGCATATGAGGTTAGTAGATGTAGTTCCTACTTTCTTATAATGCATTGATCATGTCTTGAGATGGAGTGATGTTTCCTCCTTGTTTATGTGCATTTTGATGTTTCATGTATGATGGGATATTAGTCTTGAGTCTTGAATTCCATAAAAATGTTTAAAGCATTCGAGGACGATTGTGCCCAAGTGGGGGATAATGTAACACCCTGTAAAAAAAACTAGTAAGACCTAGCTAAAGCTTAACGGAAACTAGTAGGTGAAACTACAGCCTTTCGTATGAGCTTTTGAGTTTGATGCTTGGTTTTAGGTTGTAGATTGACTTCCCGAGCTTAGGTTGAGTTGTCTAGGGGTTAAATGTCAACGTACAAACCCCCCCCCCGAAGACCAACCAAGGGTCCTTGAGGGGGACCCTAAAGTCTAAACCCCCAAGGCTGCCTAGCACCAAAAAGTTTTCAAGAAAATAGTGAACCACGAATGGGACCTAGCCCCTGTAGGTCCATCCACGCCTAGTGGATGGCCTCCGTGGGTCAAGGTCTCAAGAGTGATGTTGCAGACTGAGGGGTCGGACAAGATCTTAAAGGCAATGAAAGAAGATGTGTCAACCCTTAGTCAGACTGTCACCTCCCATCCAGTGTCAATCAAGCAGGTGGAGACCCAAATGGGTCATATCTCATCTCATCTAAACCCGAGATAGAAAGGGAGGTTTCCTAGTGACACTATGGTCAACCCCAAGAATGAGGTTTGAAGGTGGACTTGCGTCATGCCACGACGTTAACTAAGGCACTGCTTGGGAGGAAACCCAACTTTTATTTTCTTTGTTTTTAAGTTTGGAATAATGGTGTGTTGATAGTGCAGGTCAAAGTGTGGAAAGTGTTTGAAAAGTGCAGGTTGGCGAGCAAAATGGTCCAGTCGGCGCATCACCGAAGAGGTCGGCGATCCCGACTCAGACCACCATTGGACTCAAGACAACTTTACATTGGAGTCTAAAACTCGGTGAGCCCAGGAAATTATTGGTGGATCACCGACATGATATAATCCGCCGTTGGAACCCCCACATCAACTAAGGGTCTTGTAAAACTCGCCGAGGTAAGTGACCACTCGGTGTGTCACCGAGTGGGTCGGCGAGCACGATTAATGTCATCGAATGGGCAGGATGTAGACGGTTTTTATAAGGCCAAAGGTTTAAATTTTCAAACTCTTCACTTTCCCTCACTTTAAATATTCACATACTCACACCTGTACCTTAGTTCATATATTTTTGCATTTCTAGAAGTATTTTAGTCGTTGATTTGTGCTCGGATTGGGATTACATTGCCGCCTAGCATTTCAATCTTATCTTAATCGACATTAAAGGTTGATTTTCCGAACCTTGAGTTTATTTTTATCGAAGTTGTACTCATTTGTAACAACATTATCATGTTGAAGAGTGTTAGGCCTCTTTAATAGGATTAGAATGTTCAAATGCCTTATTTGATTTGATAATCTTGCCCGTAATGTTTTGAGTGTTGAAATCCCGTATTCTTGTGCTTTAAAATGAATTAAATTTTGTAGGGTTGTGCTTGCATTTTGTTTAGTTTAGGTGGGTGAAGTCTGATTTGTAACACCCCGACTTTTCAAAACGTCTAAATTAACTCGTATATTCGTGGAAAGACAAGGAGGGTGAGTAATAAATTAAAAATGATATGGTATGTCATATTTTAAGTGTTCAAGGATTGTATCTCAAGTTTTGAAGCTAAGTGGCAAAATAAAAGTTGGCGGAAGTTATCGTCAGTTCTTTTATTAAGATTACTCTAAAATTTGGGTTAAATATCTGAGAGGTTTTCTCCCAGTCTATAAAGATTTATGGATCCCACAACCTATCAAATCGAAGGTCTACGAGTCTAGTTTTCAACGCATTAAATCATTTGTTTATAGGACTTCAGAATAAAGAGATATTTGCGTTTTCGTGGAACTGCGCAAGCAAGCACGTGAGGTGGGGCCCTAGGTCGGTGGAACTTTACATATATTTTCTTCTTCGAACCTTTTCTTCATTTTTAGCTAAGAACCATAAAAAAAATAGAGAAACCCATTTCTAAGATCAACTAAAGTATAGATTTCCTCAACTTAAGTCCTTGACGAAAGTTGTTCTACGCGTTGGGCTCATCATCGTGGTATAATTTGTGTTATCGATTTCGTAGCATATCACACTTTAGTGTTGGGACAGCAAGGGTTTGGATATATTTGAAGCTTTTGAGGCGTATTACGACCTTAAGATCGAGGTAAGACCCTTCTTTCATCGACTCTAGCTTTTATAAGCAGCAAATAGCAATTTACGACGGAAATACATATCTTTTATCATATTGTCATGGTATCTTTTATTTTTGTGTGTTGATTATGGTCCTACCTTGTTGTAGTATCGAGGGAGTTATGGTAAAAGTTATTAGGCCACGTGAATTCAGTGAAAAAGGTATGTTAAGGCTATTCCCTACTTACGATATGTTTCCTTAAAGCTTAGGAGCAATGTAATTGGGTTGTTATCATTGTTACTTGTAGCCATTATTGTTGATTGTTGGCTACTCGAGTTGATATAATCCTCCCTTGGTGGGATTTTTATTCAGTTAGTAGCGTCCCTATGTTGGACACGACTTAGAGGAAATTTGTATAGGTTGCTTATAACTAAATTGCTCGCTTTTACCGATTGGATTGTTATTGTTGCCCTTGGGCCTATTGTGGTTAGCTCCAGGAATGTGATCTATGCCTAGAAGGGCAATGTTCTACCAACAAGGCTATATGGATGCCTAAAAGGGCTATGAGTTGCCTACAGGGCTTTATTGACGCCTAGGAAGGCTATGTGCTTCCTACAGGGCCATGGTGTTGCCTAAGAGGGCTATGAATTATCTATAAGATATGTTGATGCCTAAGAGGGCTATGTGACTGCCTACGCGGCTAGGGGACTATCGATAGGGGTATATAGGTTTATTGGCACCTTCTGGGCTTATGGGGGCCTGACTAGGTAGTCTTGTGTGCTGTTTGTACCTACCGAGCTTATGGGAGATTGGTTAGGTTGTTGTTTTATTATTTTTGATAAGTTTAGATTTAGGAACAGGTCGGTACACTTATCTTATCCTTGATTTATTTATCAGATTATTCTAGTATATCAGGATACCTTCTCTTAGTTTATTGCCTTACATACTCTGTATATTATTTTGTACTGACGCCCCACTGCCTTGGGAGCACTGCATTCACGCATGCAGGTCCTCACAGATGACTGAGTAGACCTCCTCAGCAGCAGGATTGACTTTTATCAGGGCTAGCCCCTTTCCTCCGGAGCTGCCAGAGTTAGGAGGTTTGTTACCTTTTGTTGTATATATCTTTATGGGTGGGTTGGGGCCCTATCCCGCTAATCTTTACTACTCTTAGAGGCTTACAGACTAGTGTGTGGGGTGTATAGCTATGTTATGGCCATACTAGCCTATGTTGTTGGTTTGCTGAAGTTTGTGAGCTATTTGATGTATTGTATTGATATATATCCTGCTTTTAGTTTTAGTATAGATAACATGGTGGCCTCGACGACCCAATCAGAACTTCACTGTTAGTTGGCTATTTATTTATATGGGTCTGGGAATACGCGGACAAATTACCCGACGAATAATAGGTACCCACACCCCAGGCAGAGTTAGTGAGTCGTGTAATAGGCGACCATTTCGCGCGGTTTGGGGGGCACTTGAGTCAGCCGCCGGCGCCCGACAGCGTCTTGGGAGTAGTTGTTCCTTTTATAAATCAGTTGACAGGGGCCTTGCCAGTCGAAGGATTAGTTTTAAGCCGAGATATACTTATTTGTTTTCTTGATTACGTGTGGCTACCATGCGCTAGTAGAAAATGGTTCGGCAGGGTCAGCTCAGGCCTAAGTTTTGGCATTAGGAGCCAGTTGTGCCCCTTGAGTTTGGGGCATGACATGAGTAGCCCATATTTGTGCCAAATGACATAATTTGCCTAATGATAGAACGGGTAACGTCATTCTTAAGGGCAAAAGTCGTCAATTGGCCAAATTTGGCAAAATTGGGAGAAGTTTGAGTATCCCGGGGTAATGGGTGTTATGGGTCTCTTTTTAATTTGAGTTGTGCATGCTTTGATTTTGTTTTCGGGGGTTGCGGGTGTAACACCCCGAATCCAAAACAGACCAAAAATGCAGATTTTGAGAAGTTGCAAGTGCAACCCACGGTGCCATCCATGGACCATAGGTCAGATCACGGCCCGTGCTGGTGGTCCGTGGTTCACCACTGTAACCCCTCCTAGACCCAGCTCAGAAATTTGGCTAAGTTCCGACTCACGGACAGACCCACAGTCCGTAGATCAGACCACGGTCTGTCGTCTGTGTCCATGGATTGAGACCTCCTTTACCCAGCCTCTGACACAAACTACGGTTGATCAGCACAGACCGTCAATCAATCCACGGTCCGTAAGTCTGATCATAGATGAGGATCAGCAGCCAGTTAGCTGAAAAATTATTGATGGATCACCTTCAGATGGTCATAACTTTTAGTACAAAAAGAATTGTGTGTCCCATGACCTATGATATGATAGATAATTGAATTATCTTTCCAACACCACCGAGTTTTCTAAAATCCGACCTCTGAGTAACAAGTTATGCCCGTTTTAGTGAAGCCATGTCGGGCAGACTCGACTGACGGTTCCAATCGATGGACCGTCGATTGAATGACGGTCCGTCAGTCCAATCCGTCGATCACTCCGACAGCAGTTAATTCATGGGTCTTTTCCTATTTTGTTTAACCCCTAAGATACGTCATTTAAACCCTAAATCATGAGGTTTTAGTCAGTTTAAGCCTAGAAACATAACTAGAACTTTCCTTAGTCAGAATCATTAATCAAACTTAGAAAATTAGAATCAAGAAAGGAGAAAAAAGGTCAAGAACCCTAGTTCAAGAACGCAGTAAGATTCCATCAGTTCCAGCCCCAAAATCAAAAGATTTCTCCGTGGAATTCGTCACCAGGTATGTGGGATTTCACTAGTGGGTTCTTTTCGCCCATTAGGTCCCTAGAATTCAGTCAGATTCTTGATTCCATGATTATGAACAAACCTAGGGTTTCTAGAATTACAGCAGATCATCATGAATTAGTTATTTAAAATGGTCCAAATCAGATTATCATGTTATTGCTCAGTTTATCGCATGAATTTCAGAACCCTAGCTATGTATTTCTTTAGTTCTTGAATTACACATGCTAGGTCAGATACTTCAGTATTCAGTTTTACATGCCTCAGTTTATGAATGCATCATTATCAGATTAGTTGTTGCATTCTCAGTTTGCATGTTCAGTTTTGAGCTATCCAGTATTTACAGAAATTCAGTCATAACTAGTTAACCACTTAATTCATTGGGAGTAGCATAATACCGAGTTGGACTAGGGTTTAGCGTACCTATATAGTCCCAAAACTACGAGCCACGTAGGTGTAAGTCCCCTCTGTGGGCAACATCAGTTTAGTGATCATGCCAGCATGCCTCTATACCTCTGGCAGGGTATATTGGGTCCTTTCGATGGGGCGTATACATCGGACTCCATATTTAGCTCATGTGGTATTATGTCAGTTATTAGTAGCTCCCACAGTTCAGTCAAACTCTATTGCATTAACCATATTTCAGTACAGTCAGTATTCAGTCTCAGCATGTTATAAATTTGGTCATTACATTCAGTTAGCTCAGTATTCAGTATTTTTAGTATCTATATCATGTTCAGATTATATCATTGCTCAGTATGCTTTGTTCAGTTATGTGTTATTTCAGCTTTACTCTATCCTGCATGCTCAGTACCTTTCAAGTACTGACGCATACATGCACTACATCTTCTCATGATATAGGTTTAGATTCTCAGCATCCAGATCACGCTTAGATCGATTCCCGATCTTCAATTCAGCAGCATCAATGGTGAGTCCTCATTCTTTGAGGACTAGTGACATGTTTATCTTTATCGCTTTTAGTCTTTAGTTTCAGTTTTGCTAGACCTAGTTGGGGCATGTCCCAACATTTCTAGTCAGTTTAGAGGCTTATTTCAGACATAGTTAGATTCAGCTTAGTATTTTGAGTTTGATATTTCTTTTGTATTAAACTCTCAGATTTGATATATTCAGTTATAGTATATGAGTATTCCCCATCTTTACATCTTATTTATGATTTAGCTTCCACATCAGTATATTATCTGTAGTATGCTCATGATCATGCCAGCAGGGTTATCTTGGGATCACTTTTGATTCTAGGTCCCGTATCCACGTCTCAGGGGTAGTTCGAGGCGTGACAGCGGGGTTGAATTTGAGAAGTTGGGTTGAAAGTAGGCACATTAGGTCGTTTGGCGAGCTGGGTTGAGCTCGCCGAACCACTCAACTGTTTGCCAAAGTTCCCCATCTCACAGTTAATTTCATGCTAAATGAGTAGTTTTGTTCTGTAACTTTTGGTGAAAAGCTTGAGGTCGTTGAAGACACTCGGCAACCTGTCGAAAGTCTTCTTGTTCGTCTTTTGTCTGCACCCCTGTAGCCTTATTGCACTGTAACTTTTGGCGGGTTAGCCCTTGCTCGCCGAAAGCTATCGGCAATTCGCCGAAAGGACCTTCCCATCATCGACTAGCCAATAGTTTAGAGCGATTCCTTTCAGCGAGCCCAATCTGGCTCTTCAAAGTGATTCGGTGACTCACCGAATAGATCGGCAAAGTCTGTCTGCAACTATTTTTCTGTGAATTTAATTAAGTTGTTTCTATTTTTTTCCCGATGTTTTGCAGATATGGTACAAAAGGATATAGACATGCCACCCCAGAAAAAAGTACGGGGTATCACTATAAATGAAGTCGGATCAAATCCTCCAAAGAAGGGCAGACAAGAGCCTCCTCCAGGTGACAAAGTCAATGGCAAGAGGCCCATACCCAACAGGATGACTACTAGTTCCCAGGCTGCTTTATCTGAGCCTGAAGATGACTAGCCTTTTCTTCCAGGCTAGATCTCAACCTGACTCAGTGCCAGCTCCGACACCCCCTGTGGCTCCTGTGACACCAGTTATCCCTTCGCCTAGGCTTCTCAACATATTGAGAGGTGATGGTTTGCAAACCATCCTCGAGGAGAAGATGTTATCCACAGAGGGCATGGAGGGAAAATACTCAGATGTGAGGGGCACCCTCTACTACCATAGGTTTGATCAGTTTACCAGTCCCCAAGGCCCTTACATTCCTTCATGGGTCCGGAAGTTCTATACAGCCTACGGTGACTTGGTCCCAAAGAGCAAGAAGAAGGCAAGTGAGTTCAGACCAGTGAAGTCTGTCATGGTACAGGGAAAGAAAGTATGGTGCAATAGTGAATACATAAACACTACACTAGGTAGAGCTCTGTATTCTATGCACCCTTATGTTGGATTGCTTGTTGCTTAGTTCTTAGATGATTTGAAGGGCTAGCTGGCACCTCTAATTTCCGATACCACCTCGAGGTGGATTGAGGCGATAGCCCCTATTGAGAAGAGGGACTTGAGTGTTGCTGCCCGCTTCTGGTTTGCCTTTATCAACAGCACGATCATGCCATCCCGGAATGAGTTTATCCTCCGCCATCCTAAGGAGGCATGCCTTGGGTCTATCATATCCCGGAAGAGCATCGACATGGGACTCCTTATTGAGCAGGACATGGCTATGAGGGCCAAGCAAAGGTGGACTTCCTCGGCATTTTCGATCTTGATCACTGAGTTATGCCGACGTGCTAGAGTTCCCCAGGATGAAATGAGAGACATTGAGGTGACGCCTTTCTCCTTCACTGACATCCAACATATTAAGGCCAAGTACACTCGTGAGGAGGCTAATAGGATGAGAGCAGCTCTGACGGATACTTCTCTGGGGGTTGATGTTTATTCCATACCTGTAGAGGCCTCTGTGCCTACTCCGGCCTCCGGGCATTCAGGTACTTCTGCCCCTCCTTCCTCTTCTTCACATGCTCCAGTACCTCAACTTTCTCCCAGCAGACTAAGATTACTCAGGCGATGATCCTAAAAATGGGGCATCTGGCCCATTCAGTTGATGTGAGGGCGACCCGATTAGAGAGATCTGTCCCCTTGATGATTGAGGTTGCTATCTTAGCTGCACTGACTTCCCTCCGGGTTTCTATTGATGATCTGGCTACTAGAGTCACAACTTGTGAGAGCAAGTAGAGGGAGACCTCTGAGGCTACGACTTTGAGAGCCAAGGTAGCTAACTTAAAGAAGGACGTAGACTATCTAAAGTCTACTGACTTCACTTCATTATTATAGGTTGCAGATGATTTAGACGCTCCTAAGACTTCAGAGATTCTTCCGGCCACCACCGAAAATGTACACAGGGATGAGGTAGCAGTTGATGAGTCGAATGTTTAGATCAATGAGGACCAGATTGAGATACGGGAGGAGAGCATATATGGGGACTTGCTGGATCTTAAGGAGACAATTATGCAATCGGTGATCCAGACATTGCTGACCGAGACGTCCATGGCAGCTCCTAGTGGTTCTGGTACTGCTGTTCTTTCTTAGGTGACTCGAGGTACTGAGGCTCGAGTCCAGACTGATGCACCGGGCACTGATGCCCAGACAAATGGAGTGACTATGTAGACAGGATCCCATCTTTACCTCCCTCTTTGTCTTTCTTTATTTTGACTTGTGGATAATTTATTTTGCTTGCATTTGAGGACAAATGATTTTATTTGTGGTGGGGTGAAGCCTACCTTTTGTGTGACCTTTTCTGAATATTGGTTTTGTTTATATATTTTTGGGTTTCGAGCTGAAATTGTGTTGTACACTACTTTTTGTGGAATGTTTGAGCTTGTGGCTCTGTGTTTTTAATTGTAAATGATTTTTGACCCTTCAAAAAAATATTGCCGCCTCTTGTTTGTGTTGAATGTGGCTATTCTTTTGCAAATTTAAGTACCGGTTTTGATCAATACCGGTGACTTGAATAGTGTTGATAATCGAACAAAAATAAATGTGCGGCTACGATGAGGCCAAATGAAGTTGCATAGACAATATGTGAACTTTTTGCTTCTTGTTGTGACTAGCCAAGTATAGAATTGAGTCTCTTGTGATGAGCATTGCACACTAGCGAAAGTGTGGAGTCTTGTTTGACATTGGTGTCTATGCCTTGTGTGATGAGCTTACCGTGAACCATGTGTGATGATAGCTAGAATTTGCCCCGTTGGTCCAGTTGACTAAGTGATGTGAACTCTTGAGATGATCTTAGACAACTTCAAAGAGTATGAACCAATTTGACATTATACCTCTTTTTGTGGCCTACCTTATAAGTGTTTGAACCCCGCTTGAGCACCCTTTGAGCCTTAACCTTTTCTTGGAAGAAACTTGATGACATTGTGACCTTTTATTGACCCATTGCCCATAATCCTCATGATTTGTGGTTTGTGTGAATAGCCAACTTAGGCGAAAAGCCTAAGTTGAGGGTGTGGTGAAAAGAGAAGGTAAATCAAGAAGTGCAAGAAAGTCCCTTTTGACCCATGGTTTTGAGAAAAATAGAACCCCTCCATACAAAAAAAAAGATGAGAAAAAGAAGAAAATAATGAAAAAGAAAAAGAATGAAGAAGTTGTGGAATAAACTTGTGAAATGCCAAAGAAAATGGAGTTTCCAACAATCCATGGAATGTGAATAATGGGATGACTTTTGAGCACGGATGAGAATGATGAACAAATGGAAAAGAAATGTTGTTCACACCATATTTCATGAGGATAGAAGTCACTAAGCCTAAATGATCATACCTTTGCACTCAGCCCCGTTTCAAGCCTTTAAAAGACCTTCTTGATCTTGAGTGAGCTGAAGCAAGTGTTAATTAGAAAATACGCACAAACCTATGGGTGAAATCATGCATTGTGTTCATCTTTGTGAGTGTGAGCGTTGCATTTGATTCCAGAGCTTTAAATTATGAACCACTGTGTGTGAATATGGAATCACTCTTTATGTGAGGGCATTTGAGTACCATTGTTGAGCTTGAACTTGCATTTGAAGCAAGTATTGTGAGCTTGAGATTCATTGATAATGGTGAGTCACAACTTGAGTCTTTGAGTGCATAATTGATCTTTGCATGAGTAAGTTGAGTCTTTTTGTGTGCATTCATGATTGAGTCTTGTGTAGCACTGTTTGAGACATTCTTTTTGAACTGCTAAACTTGAGTTTTACTTGAGGATAACCAAAAGTTTAAGTTGGGGGTGTTAATGAGTCCACGATATAGGCTCATTTAGGGCTTTATTTTAATAGATTTAGTGTCCTCAAATGCATATTTTGTGCCAATAATTGATGTAAATCCTTGAATTTCAGGTATTTGGACTGAGGAACAAAGCATGGACACTAATAAGCAAAAAGGAACAAGGCAACTGAAAAGACGAAGAAAAGAAGGTCTGAGGATCGCCTAATCCATTAGGCGAATCACCGAAAGGCCTTGGCCTAGCCTAATGTTCCAGTGTGCCAAGCCCTGAAAGAGAAAATCAAGTAGGCGATCGAAAGGACCAGTCGGCAAGTCGTCGAACGGTTCTGTGATGCAGTACCATATCTCCCAAAGTTACAAAACTTGAAGATGTTGAAGACCAAAGCAAAAAGGCAATGAAATTGACCAAAGGGCGGATCGCTGAGTGGATCGGCGATCCCGACTTACTGCGTCGAATGGTCCTTCACAGCACATTTTTGACAACTATAAATACGTTTTTAAATTCTTAGTTTACCATGCAGTTTGAGAGTCTAACATTCAGTTTTCAAGTTGAGAGCTTAGAACTGAGTTTTTGGAGACAATATTTCCTTAGCTAGGAAGATTTGAAGATTTCCATTTCTGAGAAATTGGAAGTGGGTGTTGAAGATTCGTCATCTTAGACCTTTGTAAAGACTATACCAATCTTACCCAGTTGATGAAAACACAACTTGGTAACGATTTTTACATTTTTATTATGTCTAGCTAAAACCCCAATTCTTGGGGTGTGATTATGTGATTATGGGTTGATTTAACCGCTTGGTATTGTTAATTAATAGTTTATTTGCAGTTTAAAAATGATTTCATTCAATAATTGTGGTTGAATTTAATGGGTGGGGTTGTAGTTGCAAATACAATCTTAACTTCATGTTTTTGGCTTGCTCGAGAGAGAGGTTTTAAAACCAAAATTAATGAATCGATGGTCTGTAGGTATTGGGTTGTCATGGGTTAAGCTCAAGAGAGTGAATCTTAAACCATTTTCCACACATTTAGCTCGAGAGAGTGAATGGACTAAAGCAAAGGTTGTGCTTCATTGCTGCTTATTGGTCTTCGAGAGAAACCAATTTGATTCAGGGTAAATTGTTCGAGAGAAAGTTTACCCCCACTAAAGTCTAGCTTATTCATCGATTTGCAGTTGTTTACTATTAATTGCAATTACCCGGTTGTTCACGTTAGCCCATAATCCTATCCCATCCCAAGAATCTCGTCTCTATATTCGTATTTTCGTGTTATTTGTTGTTTTAGTTGATAATATAAACAAACCCTCTTGATATTTGACACTTGTGTCACCTATAATTTAAACCATGCTTTTATTCGTAAATGTTTTTAGCTATGATTGGCTAGAGCATATTCTTACTTGCCTATTGATTCTCAATTACAAACCACTCATTTGGGACTCGACCCCAACTCACTTAGTTGGGTTATATTACTACTCACGATCGTTGACACTTAGTATTGGATGAAGTGTCCTGATACGTGAAATTAGCCTCCACCTCTTGGAGCTAGTGGTTGTTGTTGAGGAGGGGCTAACTCTTCTTCCTCTTCATCCTCAACATTCATTATGTTTGGGTCATTGGCATTGTTTTCAGCACCCCTGGCTATGGCCTCAGCACCCTGTCTCAGCCTCTGCCTCCAGACTTCAAGTTCTTCTGCATTCACCATTATCCTAATAGGTCATTGCAACTCAGGATAGTAAGGAATCAAAGGTGCTCCCTTACTTCTGGTATTTGACATGCACTATCTAACTCACATTTAGATGACACAAACAATAAACATAAAGTAAAATTAGGAAATACAACTACAACTAAAGTAATAGCTAGTATAGTATTTCTGAACCAAAACTCCCCAGCAACAGCGTCAAAATTTGATACATCCAAACTTACACCTCGATTAAAAAGTATAAACGGTCGAAGTCAATTATAGAACTAGGTCGATCCCACAGGGAATTTACAGTACAAATAGACTTACTAGTGCTTTTATTCAGTTGTGGTTAATATTTCTGAAAAACACAATTGAAAAAAGTAAATATTGTGGTGTTTAGTATTCAACTAACCAATTTTTGTTAAAGTTGAATGTTAATAGTAGCATATGATAGTTCCAAGATTTGATGTTTTATTAAAGTTTGTCCCCCATGACCTTTAGACTTACAACTTGAATCCTTACACAAATAATGATTTCTTGACAAATTCATGTGATCATAGCAAGCTATGTAAATCTAAACACCTTTCTACCCTATTAGATGAATATCACTCCTCTCCTCTCAGTCTTAGAGTGTTTTGATGTTTACTCTTGCATACTTGTTAAGAAGACTATCCTCTCTCGAGCTCAAGTCTTTAGAACAAGCTAGTAGATCTCGTCTCTTGATTTTCCTAATCATCGCTTTTCACTCAAACAAGTGATGTATACATGCATGTTCTAATATGTGCACTCATTAGAAAGCATTCATTATGAAAATAGATACGACGTATGTGATCATAAATCAAAAGTTATTCATGTTTGATTCTAGCGTTGTGTTATAATCATGGTTCCCACAACTCTAGTTGTGGTACTTAACCGCTCATATTCTCAATGAAACAAGTAGTAGACACTAATGAAAGAATAACAAAATAGACTTACGATAATTGAAAAACCAAAATCTTCATGATTATAAGCACTAAATCAAGATCACAAAAACTAATCCAATATATTCAACCAAAATGTATCAAAATAGAAACTATTGTTTCTCCACAAAGAACTTGTCTCAGAGTTTCGATAATAATTCAAAAATAAACCCTAGGGATTAAAAATAGTCTTAGAAAAGAGTCATACATGAAGTTGGAAACATAATAGTTGACTCACTTCACAAGCAAGTTAAATAGTCTATGAAGTTTTTCACTACCCGTCAAAACCCCTTGTGAACCAAGACTTGAACAAAAATTGTCAACTTCACTTGCAACTATTTCACGAGCCCTTGTACAGCATGTACAAGACACCACGACCCATTTGGGGTCTCTTATCACCAGACTTCAACTGAATTTCTTTCATGTTACTTCCACTAACATCTTCATGCCCCGTACACACCACCATGACTCATATAGCCAGTCATGCAGTCTTGCACACTTCACTTTTGCTTCTTTCCTTCCATCACTAGATTCAAAGTACTTTACCTACACATTAGCAAAAGAACCGTCATATCCACATAAACATGCTCGACTTCTTGCACTAATCCTTTATTTTGGACGTCAAATGTGCTATAAGTTCACAGCACATCAGGGGAGTGGGGAAACTAGTACTCTATTTTTGGGTTAATTTAGTATCAACCATCGGATAGTTTACCTTTTTAGTGACTGAATGTTATTGTTATTGTTGGATAAAAATTGACTTTTAATGATTGAATTTTTTTTAGTCTTTGTACATATACTTATAGCCACCAGATTCATTTCTCTTTGCTAAAATGTGGTCGTTAAAATTTGAATTTGTTTTAGTGATTTTAATAAAGAATCTTATTAAGAATTCATAATCATATGTTAGAACCACTTATAAAATTATGAAATATGTGTACCTTGATATGGAAGGAAGTGCAAAAGATAATTTCTCTATTCTAGGGCTTGGAGTTGTCAAAAAATGGATGAAAAATTGTTAGGTCATATTTATAATTGTTGGTGAGGGGTAATTATAGTGAGCTTGAGCTTCATATACATCTCGTTGATTGGACATAGTGTTCATGAATCAAATATTTTCTTAACTAGTAACATTGAAATTCAAAGGTCTCACTTATAATTCTCGAACATAGCTCGTGGATGAGTTTACAATCGTAAATCATTTTGTACTTTGATTTCTTGGTGTCTTACCTAGAGTTCTGGAGTGTCCATAGATTTCACATATGGTCTATATGTAGGTTGTGTGGTAAATCATCACCCCTCCTTAAACAATAGCTCGATTTTGGAGAGGTCTCAACCTTGGTACAATGTACAATATATCCATTTTACGTCTACACATATCTCTATACTTAGAAAGTCTTAAAACGTACTCCTCTCATAGATTATTATACGGACCCATAAGTCCATTTCACAGTCCGTGAATTGGGCCACCTTGGCCATAACTATTCCGTTTTCTCTGTGATCAATGTATGGGTCATATAGCATATATATGGATCGTACTTCAATTGAATTTCTTAGAATGAGATTCTTTCAATTATTTGACACTTCCTTACTTATGCAATGATATCATACTTCAAAATAACTTCTTAGTTCATACATGTGATTATATTTTATGGTTTGGATCGTATTACTCATATACAATGATCAGTAAAAATTTTAGGCCGGAGGTATAAGTTGTTGCAAAGAAGATATCCAAAATTTATTATTTTATGATATTTGTTGAATATTGTATATATTTTGCAAAGATTTTGCTCCATATATTGTGCATAAAATCCCAAAGCCCAACAATTAGGCCAATAAATGCTCTTTTGGGATAATAATATGATGAAATTGCACGAATACCCTTCAAATGATGCAACCTTTAATTTTTACTCTTTAAATGGTTTAAGATCGGAGCAGTGTGGTGCACTAAGCTTTCACTATGCGTGGAGTCTAGAGAAGGATTGGGCTACAAGGGTCTATTGTACGTACTCTTACCCTACATTTCTGCGAGAGCCTGTCATCTCAAATCTATGACTTCTTGTACATTTCTGCGAGAGCCTGTCATCTCAAATCTATGACTTCTTGGTCACAAGGCTAATTGTCTCTCTTGGTGGATAAAATCTTCTCTCCTTTTTTGAATTCTTTGTCCCACATAGTAAGTGTCTACTCAGATCAATCAAGTCAATCAAAGACTATTTTGCGAGTGATGATTGGCCGCCATGTACGGTTCGGAGGCCAAGCCCCACCCAAGTAATAAGGGTGCAGCTTAGGTCAACTACAAGATGACATTCTAGTCAGATCCTTCTTGCACTATAAATATGAAGAATTTTGATCAGGTCGTAAAAAAAGGAGGTAGAATGAAAGATTCGTCAAGTGTAAAATTTCGTTATATTCTGGAGTAAAGGATTTGTTGGGAAATTTTAAAACTTCGTCCTTTAGCAATTGACATTATGCCAATTGGGCATAAGTTCTTCGAGGGAAAAATTCATATAAAGCATTGTGGAATATTATAACACAAAAAAAAATATTTATTCTTAAAAAAAAGACTGATTTTTATGAGAAACAAAAATTAAATATGAAAATAAAAATTTTAAGTCATTTTTGACTTATTTTAAGTTATTTTTTACTTATTTTAAATTATTTTTTACCTTGTCAAACATTTTGTAACTTATTTTAAGTCATTTTTGACTTATTTTAAGTTATTTTTTATATTTATCAAATACTTTCAGAAATAAAAAATTGATTTAAAAATAAATTTGACCAACTTTTAAATCAATCCAAACAGGTTGTTGGGCTCCCATAAAAGAGGAAAAAAGACAAATGGAGGAATGAGGAAATAGAGAAAACGAGTGGAAGAGAATCTCGTTGTCGTGGCACGAATCAAGTGGTCAATCAACTACAAAACAAGCAGATATCAAAGTGTACATTTATACTAAATAATTAATAATTAATTAAAGGAAAGTGATTTAAATTGTATATTTTGTGTTGCAGTCATTTTTAATAGTTGCAACAAGCTTTTAAGAGTAATAGAAAAGAATTATCAGTGTAGAAAGAAGAAAGAGAAAAAAAAGAATGGAGGAAATAGGGTTTCTGGGGATTGGTATTATGGGAAAAGCAATGGCGGTGAACTTGCTGCGCCATGGTTTCAAGGTTACTGTTTGGAATCGCACTCTCTCCAGGGTATTATTCTTTTCTACTTTGTTAACAATGATGACCAAAATATGCGATCTTATTATTGTTGTGAAACCTGAATGGAACAAATGGATCGCTCATCTGTTCTACTCCCTCTGTTTTTCAGTTTTTGTTTACATGCTTGTATGTATGTCTCTAAATTTGTCTCACTTCATTTTTTCACCAAAAAGTCCCTCAAAACTCTTTGACATGCGCCTACCTTACCCTCTTTACAACTAGCACCAAAGTCTTTGGCCATTTAACAACACAAAAATTTGTGAAGAATGTATTCCAACAACTAAGGTTTTGCCCACTCAACTATTAGTCATTTTTCTTTATTTATTCCAATTTTCTACAACAACAAAAAAAAATGTGATTTTATGAGATAATAACTATCAAATTGCTTTTGTTCTTCTTCAATTGTCTGTTTTCCTAATTTCCTGTGCAAGTAAGGGGCTTTTAATGGACATGGCCAAGTGTTTATTAGTATTATTGAGTATCAAGATTTTTGTGATGAATGCAGTGTGATGAGCTAGTGCAACATGGAGCCTCTGTTGGAGAAACTCCTGCAGCAGTAATCAAGAAATGCAAGTATACAATTGCAATGTTGTCTGATCCAGCTGCAGCTCTTTCAGTTAATACACAAACACATGTCAATACAATATAAACTATTCAACTTTATTTGTACTTCCTTTATCTAATCAGAGTTTCTTCCCTAGGTGGTTTTTGACAAACACGGAGCACTTGAGCAGATATGTGGCGGAAAGGGCTATATAGACATGTCAACCGTTGATGCTGATACTTCTTCACAGATTAGCCAGGTCCGGATTTCCTTTCATTTGGGAACTCTAATTCTTTAATCATTCATTCTAACATATTCTTCATTGCTTACTATCAGTAACTCAGCTTGTTTCTGAATCTTGATTCCCTAATTCAGGACATACAAGCTCAAATTTGAGATCATTTCATTTTTTCTATTTAGTAACAGTAGAAAACATGTCATTTTGAAATGTATAACCTCATACGTTGAAATCGCTGTTAGATCCAAATATCTCCATCCAAATGGACCCTCTTTGGTGTTCATGTTTTTCTTTACCTCCAGAGTTTAGATGTGAGTTAAAAAAACTGAGGGAAGGGATAAGTGGCAGTTTACTAACATTCAATGATTACAGGCCATTACATCAAAGGGTGGTTCTTTCCTTGAAGCTCCAGTTTCAGGGAGCAAAAAGCCAGCTGAAGATGGCCAACTGGTAATCCTAGCAGCTGGTGACAAGGTAAAATTATTTAGCTCTTTAATGGAACCACACTCTTGCATATTTCTCTTTGGTTTTGCATGAATTCCAAGTTTGAACACAACATGTGAAAAACAATACTTTCCTTAATTGTTTGAAGAAAAAATGCTCCCAACTTATGATCTCGAATTGTCAAACCCTTAAAAGTTTTGATGAAACTTAAGATCTCAAACTGTCTAAACCCTACAAGTTTGGATGAAAAATAGCTCCCAAAAAAGTTATAACTAATGAGTTGGGTTTTAAGCATTGGTTGTGCATTCCAACCTTTGTCCGTTCAAATTTTGTGCAGCCTAACTAGTTCTATTCAATTATAACAACTATGTTGTGTGCAACTTTGAGGAGACTGACATATGCATGTGTAAATGTGAAAAATGAACATAGTGAGATCCCCTGTATTATCGATGAAGAATTGTGAACTTCATAGCACACTGCAACTAAACAACCTTCCATAATCAAACTTCTGTTGGTCTTTTATCAATTTAATTCTTTGTAGTTGAATCCTTGTAGGATCTGTACGATCAAGTAGTACCTGCTTTTGATGTCTTGGGAAAGAAATCTTTTTTCTTGGGACAGATTGGGAATGGAGCAAAAATGAAACTTGTTGTTAATATGATAATGGGCAGGTAATTGGCAGTGGCTCTTTGAATCAACTTTTATGTTCCTTGTGTGTTCTCCCAAGAGTGAATTCTGTCTTACGTTATTATGAATGAATGTGCAGTATGATGAATGCGTTTTCGGAAGGAATTGTATTGGCTGACAAAAGTGGATTGGACCCTCATACCCTTCTTGATGTGTTGGTAAGCATAGGCCATAGCTAGGTTGATGTTTCCCTTTAAAACATATATCCAAGTAAATCTTCATTCTCACAGGATCTTGGAGCCATTGCTAACCCAATGTTCAAAATGAAAGGACCTGCCATGATAAAAAATAGCTACCCACCTGCATTTCCTCTGAAACATCAGCAGAAGGACATGAGGTTGGCTCTTGCACTCGGAGATGAGAATGCAGTGCCAATGCCAGTCGCAGCTGCTGCAAATGAGGTAAGCCTTCACTTGTTTGATCTAAACATCATACAATTCTTTCTAGTTGGCTTTTTAAGTTTAATTCTATTGTACACTTTTTGCCTCCAGACATTCAAGAAGGCAAGGAGCTTGGGCTTGGGAGACCACGACTTTTCAGCTGTGTTCGAGACTCTCAGCAAATGAGTCAGGCGTACTATTATAATAGCAATAAAATCTTGGAGATCATTGCTGAGTCCTTGTTGTCTCTCTAAAATAGTAATTAACTAGCATGGAAATCCTTCCTACGAACTTTTTAAGTACTTGCAAATGTGAAAAGAACTCTTTCAACGTGAGAATTTATAAGCCCTCTTCTGTTGGCTTTGAAAGTAGATTTAAGGTTCAGATAGAAAAGACATTATTCGTTGAGAAATTTTAAATAACATATTCCTTTTACATGCTAGCCAACTGACAACGAAAATTCATTGTGTAATCAGTATCTCTGAAATTGCGACCAAGTCTGATTTCATCTATTACTGGAAAGGCAAGAAGTATTGTTCTGTTATTTCCCCTCACACACACATCCACTTTTGCCCAGGCCACAGAAGATGATATTTACTTAATGAGTTGGTTACCTGTTGAAATACTAACAGACATTTTCTGTTAAGTGTAATGCTGCTTATACTAAACCTAAAAGAAGAACCCATAACCAGGAAATAGGAAATTTTGCGCACCATTACTTATTGGACTTGGATGCTTTGAATAGGTGTTCCTTGTAGTATTTGAGTTCTGCTATGCTCTCCTTAATGTCATCCATAACTCTGTGCTTGTTTTCTTTTTTAGGAGCCTTTTTTCCATCTAATGAAAAAGCAGGAAAATACTATTAAATAGATGGAAAAAATGCAAAATAAAAAATGCAACAGCCAAAGAAACTGAATATTAGTCTACTTAACAACCCCCACCCGTCAAGGAATACATTAAAGTAGACATAGTACACTGCAATAACCTGTACTGGTTTTACCTCTTGGATATCAACGAAGATACAATGCCTTGACACTGCTAACATCAACAAGTACATGTGAAAAAAGACTAACCAGATTCGGCATATATTTCTGCATACATAAATTAGAAAGAGAACAATTTAGAAACAAGCTCTAAATTTGGTTGGCTAATCGAGTAAAACTGCATAGAAACACCCAAATCATACTACTAGAATATGCCACGTGGCAAGAAATATATATGATATATATACATATAATGCTAACATAATACATGAAGGTAGAATATTAGCATTGTACCCATTTTTGGAGTTCACCAAAACACCCTTATAAACACATCCCCTTTTTTTAATAGCAGGGATGTTTTCGTCTTTCCAAGAAATAAGTCTATTTATTCCCGCGCAAACTTCTCCTCGCATTTTCTTTCATCCGGCTAACTTTTAAAACTTTCCCTGAAGCCCTTACTATTTCTTGCCACCTAATGAAAATTAGGGACTTGTTTGTCATTTCAACCCAAAATTCCCCAAATCCCTCTTCCAAACCTCACCCAAAAGCTCCTTGCTTCTCTACGGTTATCCCATTTCAGCTTCAATTTTACTTATTCATGGTTTCATTGTATCTCTATCCTTGATTTCTCCGTGTATCTTTCACTTAAATGTCCAAATCTTAATCACCAGATCTCCTTGTTCCTAGATTTTGGATATTACAAAAACCAAATGATGTTGAATAAAGAAAGTATCGCCATTGATGGGTTTGCAATTGGGGATTGGGACTAGAAAAGAATCAAAATTTTATTTATTATATGGACATCAAAAGCAACCATATTTGGGAATCTTAAATCCATTAGTTGTATGAGTTTTCAAGCTTGTCAAATTTAAAAGAGCAGAGCTGAAATAGTTAAATGGAATTACCTGCTTCCCACTTTTTTCTACTTATGCTGAGAGTTATACTTTTTAATAAAAATATGTTTTACACTAGTCACAACTGGCTTTGATCTAAAAGATATAAAGGAACACTTTCTCAAAATCAAATTGCAAAGAAGGGGCTTTTGGGTGATGAGGGGAAGAGTGAAATAGATTTGGGAGATTTTGGTTAAAATGATAAAGCACTCCTTAGTTTTTGTTAGTTGACAAGAAATAGTAATGGGACGACGCTTACCTACTATCTTCCTGTATAGTATATATATTTGACAACCATTCATCTAGGTCAGCTTGCGTGCACCTCGACTAATTTCATGGGTAATTGGTACCTCCCACCAGCACAGTTGTTGGGTAAGTCTATCCATCAAAGTTTGGACAGATGGAAAGAAATCGCCTATAGTCTTTGCCTCTAGCGGGGTAATGCGACATGGTACATATAATTATTGCAAATCCATTTATTTGTTGATGAGATACTTCAAAATGATATGTCTATAGATTTATACTAAAATAAATATACCTTCGGAAATTGAAAATCCATGTAGACTGAATTTCCTGCTAGTAATGGCGTATATGTGCCAATATTTCTCTTCACAAATTCAATAACCTACATAATGCAAGCAAAAGTATGTTAATGTAAAGACCAGTTTCATGGACCCCATAGAAATAGCCATGCATCCCAACTTTCAATCATGCTCTACCTCAACGATTTGCAGGGAAAACTAGACTGAAATAGTAATTGCCATATTAGACCAACATGAGGATACAATAGAAAGAAAAGAGGAAAAAACGGAGGGCACGAAAGGTACTGATGCTGGTCACAGCTCTTCAACATGAAGCTATACTTTTTGCCTTTTTGGTGTGGGAAAAAATAAAAACAGTGTTCACCGCAACAACCAATTCCAATGTGAGGATGTGGCCATTCAAAGTATATGCTTATTTTCAACATCGGAGGCATTTTCTAAACACAAGCACATGAGAAAATAGGGTTCAAAAAATTTGAGGTTTGGATATCAAAGTAGCATACCACATAAAGTTATTGTGCACAACTGTATCCCTAAGAGAAAAATATACCTAGACACATTATTTTCTTTGATAAGGTAAATAATATTGTTAAACAAGGGGAATGAAAGCTCCCATATACAAGAGGTAAACCAAAAAGTAGAGAATCTACATCAAAACATGATTCTCTACAAAAGACACACAAACATCTATACAACGAGGAATTTTGAGGCTGCACCAAAAATCAATCAAAGAAAAAAGGCTATTTCTTAAATATGCAAAAACTCATTTTCAATCCCCTCAAAAGCTTTCCTACCCACATAAGAGCTAATGGGACAACCCTCCATGCCTTTTGCCTTCTATATATTCCAGCCCAACTTTGCAGGACCTCTCTTACAGTACCCAACATTACCTATTGTACACCAAAATAATTCAAGACCACCCTCCAAAAGCTCGATGGCACTTTGCAATGCAGCAATAGATTATCGACTCCTTCACCTGAACACTTGCACATAAAATACCAGCTAACATGACTGATATTTCTCTTCCTTAGGTTCTTAGCTGTCAGATTTCCTGCCCTCGCTGCCAACCATGCAAAAAAACACACCTTCCTGGGTGCCCTAGGAATCCAAATCGAAAGATGTGGAAAAAGCATCTCCTCTCTCACAAGCAAGCTCTGTTAGAGAGATTTGACAGTAAACAACCCATCGCTCCTCAAGTCCCACCACCAAGAGAATCACAAACGTTGTGCCTGATTTGCTTGAAGAGTAACTCTAATAGCCTTTGGAACTCTTCCATCTCCCAGTCTTGTAGTTTCTCCTAAAAGTTAAGTCCCAAAAGGCTTCCCTTTCATGCTCCTTGCAGGTCTGGTTGACTGTTGACCCCACGTGGTTTGAGATTTTGTACATGTTAGTGAACGACACCCTCAATGGGCTCTCCCCATAACATTTGTGATTCCAAAACTAATTCTCCTTCCGTCCCCCGCCCTAAAGGTGATGTCACCATTAAAGCCTTCATAATGCTCCTCCACATGCTACAACCAAACGAAACAGTAAAATCTCTAGTCCTCCCCCCCCCCCCCCCCCCCGATGTGCCATATTTGTCTACCCTCAATAAGGCGGCCTCCTCCACCACAAATCGCCATAACCACTTCTCCAATAAACTCTGTTAAACACCTTGAGATCTTTTACCCCTAGACCACCCCACTTCGTTGGGAACAGCCTCCCAATTAACTAAGTGAATCTTGCTAGCACCATCTGTCGCATCCATAAAAAGTTTCTTGAAGTCTTTCCAGTTTTTCAGTAATGCTCAATTGTGCTTGCAACAAAGACAAGTAGTAGGTAAGAATGCTCGATAAAGTGCTTATTATGAATACATAGACAAAAAATATATCAATTACACCCCACTTAAAGAGTGATATTCACTCTTCTCACTCTCAAGGACGGCAACACAAGCTTACAAAAACCATGCACCTGTGTACGCATTTTGGAGGCACCATCTCTTTTAAGAGGACTTACAAGCCCCTCAAAATCTTGATGCACATAATAGTCAGCTCTTTAGGATCTGGTTAAGAATTACAAAATTATTAATATGGCAATATCACATTCCTTATATATATTGGAAAGGTATAAAGTCTTAATTGTATAATTAGAAACAAGAATTACTTTATCTTACCTTTTTAGGATTACTTGTAAACACTATTTAAACCCCAACATGCTTGAGGGAATAATCAAGCAATTCATTCTCAAACATCACATCTTTTTTTTCTTTTTTTTACATGGTATTGGTAGAGACTCAAATAGCTTCCGCTACCGAACAAAGAAAACATTTTGTTGAGAAAGAAGAAGATATTGAGGAATTGTCCAAAGATAAAATCAAAATATGGATAACGGCCTTTGTCACAACTAATAGGAATCTTGTGTTCCAATGGAAGTAGAAGTGATGTGGATTATTCAAGAATCGCGGGCAATGCCGATCAATGTGTGTCGTCCACCTGGCGAATGATTTCCCCTTTTTCTTCCTTCCAGTGTCTAGAACAACTCTCTACAGCAATTGGTGCTCCACTTTCTATTCAAACATCGTTCATCTCTATGGTGAAAGTTATGGTTCCACTCTGTGTGGTGAACGGCAAAGCTACTTTCTACATGACCAACGTACCACTCTGATCTTGAATTTCTACAAAAGCTAAGGGTGTGCGTCCATACACTGAAAACTCTTTCTCCCTAATCAAAAATTTCTTTTACTAGTAGAGACAAGAATTTGAGTCCCTACTCTGAAAATTCTTTTTCCTCTTCTTCTAGTACATCCTCTAATTCTTTTCTGCTTTTCAAAAAAATACAAATTCATCTTCCTATTCCAAAAAATAAAATGGTAGTCCAGACCAATGGAACTGGAATCTTACCTTCACTCGATGCAAAAGGGATCGAACACCTCATTCTATTACCCTGACCGGTGCCACTATATCTTTGGTGACCGACAATGCTACTTTTTACATGACCAATGTACTCCTCTGGTCTTGAATTTCTACAACTGCTAAGGGTATGAGTCCCAAGATTGAAAACTCTTTCTCCCTACTCTAAAAATTCTTTTACTAGAGACAAGAATTTGAGTCCCTACTCTGAAAATTCTTTTTTCTCTTCTTCTAGTACGTCCTCTAATTCTTTTTTGCTTCAAAATAATTTTCAAATTCATCTTCCTATTCCAAAAAGGAAAATGGTAGTCCAGACCAATGGTACTGGAATCTTACCTTCACTAGATCTAAAAGGGATCGAACACCTCTTTCTATTACCCTGAATGGTGTTGATTATGAGGACTATTTTCGGTACCAGAATGCGGAGAAACATCTATCATCCTCATCTACAGTTGTAAGCTCAACCTGGTACACAAGTCACAAAGTCTACCTAGTGGCATATTACCTAATCTGAAGCCATCCCCTGCTTTGGTCGAGCACTAATCAGAAGAAGTTGTGTATATTTGAGGCAAACTAGGAGTATACAATATATAGGCAACAGAAGGGAGGCTATGGACCCAAGCTGAGCAAACTTCTATCATGAACCTGAAGGCTGAAGCTTCAAAAAGAGCAGTTTGCCTCACTTAAGTTGTGCTTTACTGTAGACAAGGCATTAAGGTGTGTGCCTCATTGTCCATGATTTCTATCCAGTGTTCTCGAGAGCGAGAAGCGAAAAAAAGTGACAAGGGTCCCTTCTTCTTTAAGCGAGAAATGAAACAAAATTCTAAAAGAATATTGTACAAATAAATAAAAAAACTAAATAAAAAAGAACACAACAAAGATAATACTCCTTCGATCCCATTTTATGTGAGAGTTAAATTGTGAGAGTGTTTGACTGAGCACAGAGTTTAAGAGGAAAAAAAGGCTTTGGAAAGTTGTGATCTAAAACAAGTCATATAATTTCTTGTGGTTAGAAATCATCTCACTAAAGCAAAATGATAATTTTAAAGTTAACATGTTAAATTATTACTAAATATAGAAAGTTGTCATATTTTAGGGACTGGCTAAAAGAAAAAAGTGTCTCATAAATTGGGAAAGAGGGAGCACTTCTTAGCAAATATTTCAATTTAAAAAGTAAAAATGTTGATAATAATCATCCACAAGACAAGATAAATTAACACCAAAATCAGTCCTTCGGTGAATGGATCAAAGATGATTGAGTCCAGTTCTTTGGACTACGAGTTGTCATGGCAGGCCGTGCCAAGATCTACGAGTCGTAGATCATGCCCGTAGAAAGAGTCCGGATGAATTTTGAAGTTGTTTTCTACGAGGGGGGTCTACGAGCCGTCATTTGACCTACAAGCTGTAGACCAGGAACCGTAGATGGAACACTACCGAATCCTAGTTTTTCAATATTTTTTTTAGTCTACTTTATTTAGGATTAGACATCTATAGATAGTCGTTTTTATTTATTTTTTAGAGTTAGACAGTTGAAAACTTAGTTTTTACTTTTGGGAATTAATATGTGAAACCCTTTTCCATTTTAATTCTTGAAATCGTTGGGTTATATTGCAATCTTTTGTTCTTCAATTCAAGATTCAGGAATTCATTAATTATTCTTGTAAGTTCATGATTTATTTTAACTCAATTAATATGAATTGTGATCAAACAAGCATGAGTTGCTAATTCCACAATTAGGGTTGTGAGAACCATGAGGAATTAACAACGTAGACCTATTAATTAGTAATTCTTGAATAGTGTTATGCATATATTGTACTTCTCTTCACTTTGATTGCTTTTAAACAGATGCATATGTTAGAACTCGTCTTATTCCTACTTACAGGACCAAGGAGGTAACGAATGGGAAAAGAGATTATACAATAGAAATTTGAGGGCATCAACCATCATCTAATAGCTTGACCTATCCCCGAGGATAGTTAATCTGGGGTCAAAGGTAAGGGTTAGTGAAGAATACACCTGTAGACGGACCAAGTTGCATGGTGAAATTCACTTATTTGGGCAACCAACCACTTGGAAGATATCTAACTTACCGACTTTGTATGCTAGACACCAGACAAGGTTACCACTATAGGGTTTACTGCATTATGAACTTGTGGGGAACACAAATACCCTAATTTCATCTTCTATTGATTTTACAAAACAGTCAAATCATGCTTACTGTGTTACATGTTACTCAATCATTCCATAAAGCTTTCGTTTCACAAACCCCCCCCCCCCCGGCCTTTTACGAAAATAGCTTGACTACAAGTACAACTAACAATCAATTAGGCTAAGTCTAGACCTCATTCCGCGTGGAATCAACCCTAACCTCTATTAGGCTCTTTATTTAAACAATGATCGCTTATACTTCTTTAGGGAGGTGTAATTTGGGCATATCAAATTTTGGTGCCGTTGCCGAGGAATAAGACTTTTAGATCAGACTAATTTTTGTTATTGCACTAGTCAGCTATTTTCTGATTTACGTTTTCTTTTGTTTTTGTTTCTTACAGGTTTAGTTCGAAGTGTATGCCAAGTACACATTGTCAAGGCAAATCCCCTGACCCCTTATAATCTAGAGCTAACCAAAACATTGCGAAGAATGACCAACACCGGACGTGGTCAAAATCTAGGACTGAATGTCGATCCAGTCATAGAGGGGACAAGAGGGTAATCATGAATCCCAACTTCTGAGTGTAGGAGAGGTACAAGGCAACAACTAGAACAACCCACTGATAGTCCAAGATCAACCTCCGCTCGGAAAGAGGCCAGCACCCGATGTGCGGGATAATTACACGGTCGATCATAATGCTATCTATGAATTGTAGAACTTTCTACGGATTGTACATATGATTCGTACAAGATGTCTGAAAGTCAAAAATATAAGTTGGGGACTATGAATTTAGGCCTCCCTTCCTACGATTGGGTCCAACGGCTCGTAGAACCTTCTATGGTCCATAGGTACCCTTCCGTAGGACCAAAAACAGTGTACTCCTTGTGTAATTCTTTTGTTTTCTTTGATTTTTTTTTTTCAATTTTTTTTGGCATTCTGTTTTTTTTTTTTTTTTGAGAATTAGTACTGTTGTATTCTTCAGCATTAGGACTGCTGGCTACCACCAAAAACATGTTACAGGGGAGTGAGCTTTAAATCTAAACTTTACAAAGTACCTAGGAAATCAACCAACTCCTCTACTTCCTCTATACAGTTCTGTTTACACCAAAAAAATAGGGTTTCCAGGCACTTCCATTTCACATCATGAATGGACCTGATCTTGTCTTCAAAGCACCTTCCATTTCTCTCTTTCCAAATTGTCCACCATATGCATGAGGGTATTATCCTCCACCATTTTTTCTGACTCTTGCTTCCGCCTCTTCTAATCCAACAGCTCATCAGATCAGTTGCTCTGGCATTGTCCATGTTGTCTTTGTGAGACGGAAAAACAGATTCCACACTTGAGTAGTGAACTTACAATGTAGGAACAGGTGATTATTTGTCTCTCTAGTTTCATTGCACAAAAAACACCTAGTCACCACTGCTCTCCCCTTCTTTTGTAGTACTTCATGAGTAAGGCATGCCTTTTTAACTACTAGCCAAGTGAAACCTCTCACCTTGGTTGGAGCTATATTCTTCCATACATTCTTCCATATCCTTGGCTCTTCCTCCTGCATAACACTATTCTCCCTCTTGTACAAATTTTTAACAGAGAAACTTCCTTCTGTAGTGTGTCTCCACCTTAGCTTGTCAGGTTCCATTGTGGTTCCAGCAAAAATCTCCACTTCATTTAGCAAACTAGCCACCCTTTCCACTTCCCAATCATTTAGATGTCTTCTGAAATTGAAATTCCAGCCATGGTTAGACCAACATTTGGCAACATTTATCTCTAGATTCCTACATAACATCATAAGATCTGGGAATCTGTCCTGCAATGGAGCTTCACCTAGCCAATTGTCCTTCCAAAACCGGGTTTTGAGGCCATTGCCCACCCTAATCATAGAGTTCTTCTGCAACTTTGGCCATAGCGCTCTGATTGCCCTCCAAACACCCACCCCATATGTAGAATTTACCTCATTTGAGCACCAGGAGTTGGTTTGCCCATACTTAAGGATAATTGCTTGCTTCCAAAGAGAGGACTCTTCTTCATAAAATCTCCAAAGCCACTTCATCAAAAGGCTATTATTTGGGGTCTTCAGATTTCTTACTCCTAGCCCCCCTTGGCCTTTGCTAGATTGAGTCTCTTCCCATTTTACCAGATTGTAACCCTTTCCTTCTTTACTCTTCTTCCACACAAAAATCCCTTCTTAATCTGTTCAGTTTTTCCACCACACTGTCCGGGATGAGAAACAAAGACATGACATAGGTGGGCAAGGAATCCAAGACTGAATTAATCAGTGTGATCCTTCCCCCTAAAGATAAGTACAGTGACTTCCATTTTGCTAGTCTCCTTTCAGACTTCTCTATAATTCTATCCCATATCTTGACCTCTTTGAACTTCCTGCCTAAAGGCATGCCTAAGTACTCATAAGGCAGAGTATCCACACCACATCCAAGCACACTTGCAAGAGACTGAATGTTTGTGACCTCTTTGATAGGGAAAGTATTGTTCTTTCTCTAGTTCACCTTTAGACCAGAAATGGCTTCAAAAACCACCAGCATGACTCTAATATAGCTAACCTGCTCCACTACAGCTTCACAAAAAATGATAGTGTCATCTGCATATAGCAGATGACATATCTCTAGGTCACCCTCTCCAATTTTGAAACCCCTTAACCAGTTGTTATGAATTGCTACTCTAATCATGTTGCTAAATCCCTCCATTGCAAGTATGAACAAGAAAGGAGATAAAGGATCCTCTTGTCTGAGTCCTCTTTCTGAGGTGAAAAAAACGAACAGTCTCCATTCACTAAAATAGAGAACCTGATAGTTTTAATACAAAAATTGATCCACTTCAGCCATCTTTCCCCAAATCCCATCTCTTTCAAGACACTCAGTAGATAGCCCCAATTCACATGGTCATAGGCCTTTTCAATATCTAATTTGCACATCAAGCCAGCTACCTCACCCCTGATCCTTGTATCTACACATTCATTAGCTATAAAGGCAGCATCCATAATCTGTCTTCCTTTCACAAAAGTCATTTGATGTTTGTTGACCAGTCTATCCACTACATTCTTTAGTCTTTCAGCTAGTACTTTTGCAATTATTTTGTACACTCCTGAAATCAAACTAATGGGCCTAAAGTCCCTTAGTTCCACTGCTCCTGCTCTTTTAGGGATAAGGGCTAAGTAGCATTCAAACTTCTTTCGAAAGCTTGGTGCTCATGGAAATAATGCATTGTACCCATGAAGTCACCCTTAACTACGTCCCAGAACGTCTGAAAGAAATTCATATTGAAACCATCTGGGCCAGGTACCTTATCGATTGCACACGACTTGATGCTCTCCCATACTTCTTCCTCATCAAAGTTCCTCTGTAGCCACATCTGATCTTCTAATGAAACAATTGTTGCACCCTGTATATTGAAATCAGGTCTCCACTCTTCAGTTTCTTTATACAATTTCTGATAGTAGCTTTGAATGGCACTCTTTATTGCTTCTGGCTCAGTGATTACTTGACCTTCTACCTCTAATGAGTGAATGGAATTGTATCTTTTGTGGGAATTAGCCATCCGATGGAAGAACTTTGTGTTCTTGTCTCCACTTTTCAACCATTGTACTCTCAACCTCTGTCTCCAAGCCATTTCTTCCTTTTTTGCCACCTCCTCAAACTCCATGGCTAAGTGTGTCTTCTGAACTAACTCATCTTCAGTAAGCATTCTTTGTTCCTGTATGGTTTCCAAAACACCCAACTGATGCAGTATTTCTTCTTTCCTCTGCTTCCAAACACCCCTGTTGCTTCTGCTCCATTGTATTAACTCCTTTTTAAGAAGCTTTAACTTATTAGCTAAAATGTATGAGGGTCTGCCATTGTTGGGAAAAGAGCTCCACCAATCTTTCACTTTTTCTTTACAGCCCTCCACTTCTAGCCACCAGTTTTCAAATTTAAAATAAGATTTCTTGAAGTTACAGTTCCCACAATTGAGGAGGATTGGATTGTGATCAGATCCTATCCTTGGGAGTAAAGTCTGCCTGACTTGAAGAAAAACATCCTCCCAGTCTGCTGAATACAAAAACCTGTCAATCCTAGAAGCACTGTTATGACTTTCTCCCCTCCTCCATGTGAAAGATCCTCCAAATAAAGGAGGATCTACCAATTCCAGATTATTTATGCATTCAGAGAACTCTGCCATTGCCCCGGAGATTCTGCGACAATTTGTTCTCTCTGCCACAAACCTCGTGACATTGAAATCCCCACACACCACCCATGGTCCCTCACAAATGTTTCTGCTAACTAGTAAAGCACTCCAAAGTTCTCTTCTACTCACTGTGTTACAGTCAGCATATACTGCACTAAGATACCAAGTTAGATCCTGGTTTATCCCAGTGAATTTACCTGTGATCAATTGGCCCGCAACTTCTACCAATTCCCCCTCCCATTCCCTTTTATCCCACATAATCAATCCCTCCGCTGCTACCCCTTGCCTCCAGATGCTCTTCCCCTACCCATCTATTAGCCCATAATTCTTTAAGCAAACTCTTCACATCTCCCTCCAACTTGGTCTCTATGAGGACATAGATATTTGCTCCCCATTGATGCACAAACTGCTTCACCAATTTCCTCTTATCTACCCCATTCAAACCCCTTACATTCCATGAGATAATTTTGGTTCTCATTGATCACCGATTGATAGTCTCCTCCCCTTCCTCAGCTCACTTCTAGGTTCCCCATCTTTATATTTGACATCAAAAATTAGATTCCTGACCTCTTTAGGAACCAGCTGGTTGTCATTGTAACCCACTAAAGGGACCCCCCTTCTTTGGTCAAGCGTTTTAAATAACTCCTTTGCATCCTTTTCCAGTCCATCAAACATGGCCCCAAACTGTTTGCTCAGCTTAATGATGTTTTCTTATGGTACTTCTAAGTTACTAATAGCCCCTACACAGGTATTATGCCTCCAAGAGGTAATCAAAGGTGTGGGGGCAAAGTCGTGGCCAAACCTAAATCTTGGCTCACCGACTAACCATCCGATGAGGAGTTGAGTGGATTAGAATTCAGTGGCTACATGGGGAATGACTCACCTAGAGAGCCTCGGACCACCCGAAACCAAGCCTGGCGAATGGAGATGGTCCTGAACCTATCAATATGGCCGCTCCCCCACGAGCAACAACTCCCAATATGAAGAGGAAGATTATTCATCGAGCGAGGAGGGTAGTTCACCAGTGGGGTCTGAATCCAGCTCTCAATCCGAATCGCACTCAAGTTCAAGGGGGTCCCACTCCGACGAATCAGCAAATCGAGTACAGTTTGTTCAGGTCTTGAGACAATTGTACTGCTTTGATGTTGTACAGTTTATTCAGGTCTCGACACAGCTGTACTACTTTGATGTTTCGGGGATATTCCAGATCTCTTAGAAAGTAGCGGACCGAAATGCTAAAGAGCCACGGGTTTTGACCGGTAGTCTACATACAACACCGAAGATCCATGCTCTGTTCTAGTGCCACAGATGCGACTGGATGAGGAGTCCCCGCGCCAATATAGTGAAAACATGATTCGGGAGTTCTATGTCTCTTATGCGGCAACGTTAAAAAATGCAATGCCGAAGAAGGGAAAGGAACTAGCACAACCTCCTCTTTTGAACACCATGGTCCGGGATTTCCTGATTGACATCTCTGAGTGAACCATCTGCCAATTCTTGCATGGCCCCACCTATTAGCAGACTGCATCAATGGCAGAGTTTGATTATCGGATGCAGATAGTTCGGGATTTGAAGGCAATGAATGATGCCACTTATAAAGAGGATTTGTTGAGATGGGTCGCAAGATATAGCGGAGCAGGGTGTAAATGCAGACTAGGTACATGGTCCGGGCCCAATCAAGAAGGCCTCGCTAAACTTCAGGGCCAAATTTTGGTGGTCTATTGACTGCTCCCGACTATCCCCTACTATGGCGAATGACCACTTGACATACGACCGGGTAGTGATGGTGGCATGTTTGATGGCCGAATATAAGATAGACTTTGCTCGCATACTGATTGTAGAGATACATGAGCGAGCCTTCCGGATCACCACGACTCTCCCCTTCACTGGGTTGATATTCGAGTTATGTCGGGAGTCCACAATGTCGATGATAGCCGACCATAACCCTCTACTTGAGCTTGACTAGGACCTTGAATGTTGAGCTTATTAGGGATGAGGCAAACACGGCTGCACCGTGATGAGGCTCATAGTTCAGCATGCCTGAGATGTCGGCCGCCGCGCAGCCTGAAGATGGAGAGTAACTAGAGCGGGAGACCGCCACTAGTGAGCCCGTTGAGGCAACCATACCTCCACCTCCACACCATCTGCTAGTACACCATGAGCTTCTATTACTGCCGAAGGTTATTATACGATGCCAACAACTAGATTTCAGAGGTTAGAGGCCCAAATGGCCAGTTGCTACAACATCTCTGACCGTGGGTCCGCTGAGTCATTAAGGAATCAAAGACTATGATGCAGACTATGATGGCGGAGCAGAGTCAGGCCACTCAAAGGAGGATCGATGCTTTTGAGTTGAGGATGTTGGCCTGACCCAAGACCACTCAAAGTGCTAACCTAGAGAGTTTCCGGACGGAGTTAGACAGGCTCCGCGTTGATGTTGACTGGCTTCTGCCCCAACACCACCTCCACCATCTGGTCCCTCACTCCCGATCATTGGAGATAAGGTGTTGCTAGCTCTTTGGCGAGGAGGACCTTTCTAGTGCGGCTGGGAAGCGCATGCGGTCCAATGTTGATATTGGAGATGAGGATGACAAGCATGTGAGAAATCGAGAGCGATGTGCAGTTGAGACATCCCGTCGGCAGTCCATCCAATCCAAGTAGGGTAGATTGGAGAGAGTCCTCCAGCAAGCGGTTGGAGCTTCGAGCCCAAGGGTCCCTTTTGATGATGTGCCCTCGATTGATCCTGACTCTTGAGGTACCTAGATCCACACCGATGGAACGACATGTGTCTAGCTAGTTCTTCGACGCTTAGGCGCCCCAGGTTTGTCTTCACCCTCAGTTTTTTACATTTTTAGTGCATCGGGGACATTGCACAATTATTTATGTAGGGGTGGGATGAACTACTTAAGAGTGTTAGGGTGAAGTCTGAATATCCCAACCACTCAGATCGTGCCTTGGGGTTTTCTTGCCTATGTTTTTTCCCAAAGGACTATTTAATTTCTGTTGAACCGATATGTGTAGGATGTAAATTGTGAAAGTAGATGAGAAGTAAAGGCATGATGGAAATGTTGATGAAAAATGATATCCCTCCAAATTTTGTGCTTTGTGCTATATTGGTATTAATGATAAGCCGACTATGTCAGATCTTCATATGATATGATAGGAACTGATAGGATAACATGACTTAAGCTGAAGCATGAACCAGATACATTGATAAGTGATAGTGAAACGATGTGCCATATGTGTGTGAGATATTTGTTCATTCGTACCAAATGTGCCAATCTAGAACTTGCCCCATTAGTCTTGTTAGGATAATTGAATTGTTTAGAAAAGGATCATAGGTCGTTGCTGAGATTAAGTCCATTAAGCCTAAAAACAACTAACCAAATGAAAATGCTCCCTTAGATCCAAGTGGTTGAGCCTTGAATAGACCATTCTTTTTGTTTACCCAATTCACCTTCCCCATTCGTGAATGTTAACCTTTGTTTTGGTCCTAGTCCCTCCTTGGACATCGTGCACCTTAATTCAAGCTAAAAGCTTTAGTTGAGGGTGGCTACTAGAAAGTAAAACAAGAAAAGAAAGGGTATGAAAAGAGAAATAAGGTGGTGTCACAGCTAAAAAAAAAAAGAAAATGCATGTAAAGCTAAAGAAAATATTGGAACGAAAAAGATGAAAGCCAAAGCCACACCCAAGCTTTAATGAAGAATGAGGAGAAAAGAAAAAAAGGTGAGACAAATATTGGTTGTAAAAGAGGAAACTAGCCAATGTAATGTCAAGGAGGGCAGAAACGTCACTTTAAATCTAAATATAGCACACTTGACCCCAAGCCTACGTTACAAGCTAAGAAAGTCTTATAGTGATCCTAATTTAACTATAGTGTTGTGCACGTTATTTGGAACAAAGAAACAGTGCCACAAGTGATGAAAATAGTGAGCACGAGGCTTCAACAAAGAGACCTCATCACTCGTCTACTTGTCAGCTCTTCGATTCACCGTAGTCTCCTTTCTCACCCCTCCCTGTAGCTGATTAGTTCACTTTCCCAGACCCCGATTGATAAGACTTTGCTTAGGCCTCATTTGTTTGCACTTAATGGAAGTCTAAATCTTAATCATTCAGATTCAGCCCATTAAGTGTGTTTGGTTTTTATGTCTGAACCTGAATGATTTAAATTCAGCCCATTAAATCAATTTGTTTCTTTTTTCAAAAAGCCTCTTAATGGACCTAAAAAGGTCTGAACAGATCAGATTTGCAGGAGAGTCTTAACACCATTTAGACTTATTTAATAAGTTATAAAATAATATTGTATCGCCTCTCTCGGTCTTTGCGTGACTTTTGCTCTCATAACTACAAACTTTCTTCCTCTCTTTTCTCAATCAAACACCAAAAAAAATTTCTCTTGAACTGGTAAGTTTTCATAATCTTTACAAGTATTTTTTTTTATATTAATAATTTTCTTTGGGTGTATTGATGTTTGTCAAGATGTCAAGAACACTTGTTGCAATAATATTTTTAGTGTATTGATGTTCATCAAGATTTTTGTGTGAAAAAAATATTATTCATAATTAAAAATAATAACTATGTATACATATTTGAGGTCTCTTATTAGAATTTTGTCTTAGGGCAATAATTTTATTGAGCCTCTTTGATCATCAAACCCATTTGTGAGATAAAACTAATATGTTATTGTTGTTGAACTAGTTGGTAACAAAAATAATGGAGCTCTAATAATTCTCCATCCCAATCTACAGTTTCAGCTGGAAAAAAAAATTTGGGAGAAAAATTATTCGTCTAAATTGGAAATTGATGAGAATAAAAGTACTGCTCTGGAGTTATTGATTAAAAGTAGTGCACCTACATTTGAAGAATATATGGAAAAATTAGATGGACTTGGATGGGAAGAGTCATTATACAGTACATGTGTTAGTATATTTTGTGAAAGTGTCCGCTACAAAAAAGCATGAATGACGTTAAAGGTTCACAAATTAGAGAATTGGATTAAGGTTATTGGAAAAAAGATAAGAATTCTTTAGTTTTTCTAATTAGCCAATATATATGTTAGGCATTGATAATGTGATACCTTATTTATTATAGTTTTACTAGTATCTATCATACTTATTGAACTTTTTGATATTATATTGTGCCTATAAAATATTTTTTATTCGTGATTTTTTTATGTTATGCTTGATGACTATGACATTTTTTTAATCAAAAAGTAATATTTTTGTTGAAAGAATTTTTTATAACATTTTATTAATATAATGTTTGATTTCATATGCACATTCAAATATTGAAAACAAACAATAATCATTCAGTGTTCAGATTTGGAGACCACATCTTAATATTCAGATGTGTATTCAGATCTAGACACCTAGCTATTAATGCAAATCTTAAGATTCAGACGTGTATTCAGATTCAAAAGTCTTAATCTTAATGAAAACAAATGAGGCCTTAGTGCAGTTTACATTTGCGATTTTTTTCACAATTGGGTTTTCTGGGAATTCCCATAAGCACCCTTTCCCTTTTTCTTGATGTGGTGTTTTTTTCTCTTACAGGTTCTTGATTTTCATGAAATGAGTAATGCTGGTGATTGCCTTGTTTCAGCTCTTTCTTTGGTTTGCTTTTTTTTCTTTCCTATTTTGTGTTGCATTATTTGTTGAGCTGATGAATTTTTCTGAGTAACTAGTTTTGGTTCCAGGAAATATGTAAGAAGGAAAAGCTAACTGCTTAGTTTGTCTTTTGGGGAATCTGGGAGAATAATGTGAATGGAGAAAGACTGGAATTTGGGATCAAAGAAAAGAGGCTCAAAGATAAAACTAGTCATATTTAGCTTTTAAGTGTTTGGTGTGAATGAAATTGTTTTCCGTGGAAACTGATTTCCTAAAAAATGTTATCTTGGACCAAGGAGGTAACGAATGGGAAAAGAGATTATATAACAGAGATTTTAAGGCATCAACCATCAACTAATAGTTTGACCTAGGCTAGGGGATAGCTAATTTGGGGTCAAAGGTAAGGGTTAGTGAAGCATACACCCGTACACAGACCAAGTTGCGTGGTAAAATTCACTTATGTGGGCGACCAGCCACTTAGGAGATATCTAACTTACCGACTTTGCATGCTAGACAATAGACAAGGTTACTACTATAGGGTTTACTGCGTTATAAACTTGTGGGGAACATAAATACCCTAGTTTCATCTTCTATTGAATTTTCAAAACAATCAAACCCTGCTTAGTGTGTTACGTGTTACAACAATCATTCCATAAAGCTTTTACGGAAATAACTTGACTAAAAGTAAAACTAAGAATCAATTAGGCTATGTCTAGACCTCATTCCTTGAGGGATCGACCCTAACCTCTGTTAGGCTCTTTATTTGAACAACGACCACTTATATTTCTTTAGGGAAGTGTAATTTGGAGTATCAAATTGTCCAATGTATTACATGGATATAAAAAGCCTTTCATTTGCTTCTTCTTTTTTATGAAAGTTTGACTTTCCATGAATGTATCCTCACTATCTACCTAATTCTTCTACTATATTTTTTTACCAATGATGTAATCAATCATCAAAAGAATAGTTAGGCCTAGAACTAAAATATATTTTGGAAAAATTGAACTTCCATCAAAGAAAAGCAAATGGAAGACTATTTTACTAGCTCTGGTATTCACAGCCTTTCAAAATTATGGTGGGATAACTAGAAATGGGTCCAGTCTATATGCAACCAGTTCAAAAACAAACAAGTAGAATCAGATGTGTAAATGATACCCTGAATATTTTTGTAATTAAAGCTGACATATTAGCATTCTCACTCATATATATTTAAGATAAAATGCTAGATGTACCAGTTTTTCAGCTTCTTCTTCGGTGACTGTACTCTTAAGAACCTTCTCAGTCAAACCTAAATCAAATTAAGGTTATCTTGAACAAAAAATGTATTTGATATCACTGAAAAGGTAATTATATTCAAAAATGGGTGCTTAAACTGTAGAAATGATATTGATAGGGTAAGTTGCTTACCGCTCGCTGCATGATGCTCTTGGCACCATGCTCCCATATTGTCTAGACACAGCTTAGCTTGATGTATAACCCAATCAGGACCCTGTTTTTGGAAAAATAAAACACTTTCTAACTTAGAACCAGATGGATATATGAAGTGATTCAGTGTCATCCAAAGAAGAGCACTGAAGAACTAGGAGTTTTTTCAGTCAATTTGGATTCTAACATAAGTACCATGTATATCTTTTTTTTATGATGGTTGTGTCTGGGCCAACTTGCGCACACCGGGTACTTGCTACCTCCCACAAGCACAAGGTAGCAAGTGGACTCAACACTAAGCTTTCAAATACTAACTGTTCCTGATAGTTTCAAAACACATAGTAAGTTCATAATTGACAAGAAAAAGAACTTGTCCAACCATTAGGTAGTGTTTTCTGGTTCAAGTATACCTGGTAACTCTGCCCAGGCATATGGGAACAAATCACCTATTATTTTTTGCCTCCGCTAGGATTTGACCCTAAGACCTCATGGTTCTGCACCACTTCATTGATCACTAGGCCACCCAAGGTCCCACACCCTTGGGTGCTTATGTAAATGTCAATTTAAGTTTACTCAAACAAACAATATTGTATTATATGTCATTTGACCATTACTTCCCTTTTTCCTGATTATCTAAGCTCAAAGAACTGTTGTCTTTGAAAGGGGGAATGTAAAAATTTAAAAAGATAATGGTGTTAAATAACATAAAACAAAAGTTGGAATAGCAATGTAAGAAAAGATAAAAAAGGATCGCTAGCAATACCTCAATTGATTTTGTCAAATTTCCATTTGTAACTATACAAGCAATCTCCAATATTTTATCAACTTCAATATCCAAACCTACAGTGAAAGCAAAACAAAGTCATGGTATGCTTTTCATTGGAGATGTTGCGATGATGTTTTCCTTGGTGCATTTGGGTAGGACATGCAAAAGTTTTCCAGAGCAGTATATGCGTCCAGCTTATGATTGGTTACACGGTTCTGTAGCTTTGTTTCATTCCCATGCTTTCAAAGCAATTATTATTAGCCTCTTCGCTTCAAGTAAGCTTGTGATATCCACTGATAGAAGGATAAAGACAATTTAGTGGTTAAGATGTTTCTTTTTTGAAATGGTTGGAGTATAAGACCCCGTCTAGTCTAGGGAAAAACTATGATTAGTTGGACTGATTTTGACTTTTCTTTCTTTTTTCCATCTATGCTTCGGTTTTTCCCGAAAAGATGAAAATGAACATGGGTACAGTTTTTGTGACACTTTCTCTATAACACCCCCATCTCCACCCACCCCACTCCCGCCCCCAACAAAAAAGAGGAACATATAACGATTGGGTAAGAGAAACAGACCAACACATAGTGCAAATCAAGACTAAGGGGTATACTAACCTCAGCAGTGAGTCAGAATAGGTGGGAAATCAAGTGAGCAGCATAAGTTCCCCTTTTTTTTTTATTTAAGAAAGTGAAAATCAGAAGACTCTTGAAATTAAAACTCAAGTCAGTTTAGCTATTAAATTTTGGGATTGAAGAATAACACCTAAAGAGATGTGAAGTCAATGAACAGATTAAAAGAATCTGACAGGCCCATACAATTATCAATCGAGCAAAATTTCCACTTTCTATCCTTCAAAATAAACACAGAACTTTGGCACCATCTATCAAACTAATTATGGACAGACATAGACGATAAGCTACTTATGGTGTTTATCCTTTAAGCATAACATTATGCATAAAAGTAAAAGAAGCAAAACTATCTACTTGTACATATAGCGATTTTGGCTCATTAACCATCTTAGTTGTGCTTTTGAGGATTGAGCCCTTAACCTTTCAGAGACCTTAGGCGCTTTTTACCACTGAACCAAGTGACATCTTCACTCATAGACATCTTAGTTAAGGAAGGATGACCATAGAGGATTTCTTTGATAGTAAAATTGGATTATAAAGGGAAATTCAACATGCTGAAGGTCTATCTAGAAATCAATATTTTAGCACAATCTAGTTCTTCCACCTTCTAAATTTCTTTTGAAAGTCATTTGTACACTAGAATATGAGGATTTAGGACAAACAGAATAGGAAGAAACATAAAGATTTTTCCAGATAACAACCACAGTAAAGTACTGCTGGAAACCAAAGAGCAGAGTGGGGGAGAGGAGGCCATAACACGAGACCTCATGGCTCACAATTCACTTGATTGACCACTTGGCCACACCTTGGGTGCAAAAGTCAATCAATATATTGGATGGACAACATGCCATTCATGGACACTCTAAACCCTTAAAGGGACAGGAAACACATATCATTCCATAGCAGTGTAACCAAATGATTACCGATCATCTCAAGGTCAATCCATACAAGCGACAATTTGCATTCTCCTGAAACTGATTCTAGCTTCTGAACCCTTGTTTGATGCTCATCTACTTTCATCTCTCCTGGGCTGCCATCTGTCCCCTTCTCTTTACCTGTATAATTCGCAGATTATCATTACTTGCAAACAAAAGCAACATGCAAGGGTTACAAAAAGAAGGTAGCTGCATATCTATGTATAATCTACTTCTTTCTGACCTTCTCCTGTTACTCTATCAGTATCTCCATTAGTAATCTCAGCTTGGCTATCTGCAACATCCAAATTCAGCAATGAAAAGGCAATTGAGAGTTGATTCATTTCTCTCCAAATCCTGCACAATTCACAAATACACCAATCCTTTTCATTCAGTAGGAATCAAAATATAGAAAACAAAGAAATTAGTTTCTTTGGGTTGCGCGCTGCAACATAACACAATCCACCCCCAATTCTCTATTTTTATCTGAATGAATTCAGAAGAGATCATCTATATTTGAAAAAAAAAAACTAATTCCAAACTCACCACTCTATTTTTCACTTCAAAAAAAAATAATCTTTTTTCAATATTATAAGTGTTGTTTTTATTTTATTTATATTTATTTCATAAAATAAATACTTTTTTTAATATAGTCACTCTATATAATTCATATTCTTTTCCAAATCTTTCTATATTTACTTACTTATATATATATATATATATATATATATATATTTATCTTAAAAGCATGAACTCCTAACTTGAATGTTAAATTACTATAATATTCCTAATTTATGTTGTGACTTTTTTGATAAGTTGTGACTTTCCAAAGAGTTGTGACTTTTCCAATAAGTTATGACTTTTCAGATAAGACATAAAAAACACTTGTTCATACTACCTTTTGTTGACTATAAATAGAGGGGTTGCCTCTCATTTTTCAACCACAACTTCTTTTTAATCTTCTACTCTTCTTCTTCTTGTATTTTAAAAACATTCGTGTGATTTATTGTCGTTGAGTGAGTTCAAAGTTAAGCGGAATATGAGGTACCACTATTTTGATGAAGTAAATTGTTCTATCCTAAGAGGGTATATTCTTTAAACTCGAGTACTTGAGGAAAATAATTATGATGATATTATAATTATTTTTTTACTTAATATATATATTAGTATGTAATGTTCCAATATATAAGGTTAACATGATGTAGTCTAAGAGCCTGTTTGGATGGGCTTTTAAGCTGGTCAAATTGGCTTAAAAGCCAGTTTTTGACTTATTAAAGTATTTGTCAATTATCAAAGTGACTTATTTTAAGTCAGAAATGACTTATTTTAAGCCAAAAGCTAAAAGCTAGGGGAGGGGAGCTTCTTTTTTTTTTAACTTAAAAACCCTTTTATGTTGATCAAGTATATTACCTTTTTGCCCTTAATTCTTTTATACAATTCCCAAATTGCCCATATTGAATTAACCCTAACATCTATTATTATTATTTATTTATTTATAATTTATTTTTATTTTTTATTATTTTTATTATTTTTATTTTTATTTTTATTTTTATTTTTATTTTTATTTTTATTTTTATTTTATTTTTTATTTTTTTATTTATTATTATTATTATTATTATTATTTTTATTCTTTTTTTTATTTTTTTATTTTTTTTATTTTTTTTATTTTTTTATTTTTTATTATTATTATTATTTTTATTATTATTATTATTATTTTATTTCTTTTTTTTTTATTTTTTTTATTTTTTTTATTTTTCTTATTTTTTTATTTTTTATTATTATTTTTATTTTTATTATTATTATTATTATTATTTTATTTTTTATTTTTTTATTTTTTTATTTTTTTTATTTTTTTTTTTTTTTATTTTTTTTTTTTTTTATTTTTTTATTTTTTTATTTTTTTATTATTTATTATTATTATTATTTTATTTTATTTTTTATTTTTTATTTTTTATTTTTTTATTTTTTATTATTATTCCTCTTATAAATAATTTGTGGTGGTAAAGAAATATGTGAATGATAGGAAAATATTATTACTTATGGATGTAAAATATAATTTTTTTTTAATTTTTTTTTGAAAGTATAAAAATCTTAAATTAATCAACTTTTTATCATGTTAACAACTTAAAGGGTATTTCAGACATTTTGATTAAAAAAAGTGTTTACCAGCACTTATTTGCCAAACACATCAACAACTTTTTTTTCAACTGTAGCACTTTTATCCAAACACATAACTACTTATTTTTAAAATAAGTTCCAGCACTTTAAATAGTTACTTTTTTTAAGTCAATCCAAACGGGCTCTAAATTCATTTGTTTTTGTGAACAATTTCTCTTGTGATGTAGATATATGCTTCTGAATATCTTTTACAAAAATTATTAAACTTCTCAAAAGTTAGAAAATTGTCACAATTTATTTTGTGATACTCAATACAAAAGAATGACATCATTTATCAGTGCTACTTATGTGATTTAATTTGTGATGAAGTTTGCTTCAAAATAGTTATTATTATTATATAAACATGGGATAAGGGTTTGAAAAATACTCCAACTTTGACTGAAATTGTTGTTATGATACCAAACTTTACAGAGGACCTTTTACCCCCTGCACTATTTAATAATATATTTTAAAGGTATATATGTGCACATGTGGACACGTTACTATTTATAATGAAGCAATATTTATGATGTCCACGTGGGCACATATATACATTTAAAATAATACACTATTAAATTGTGCAGGGGGTAAAAGGTCATTTTCAAAGTTTGATATCGTTACAACAATTTCGGTCAAAGTTCGGATATATTTCAAACCTTATTCCCTATAAATATTTCCCTTTTTTTTTTATTGATTTACTATTTATTAATATTTAAGTATTTTTGACGAAGAAAAGTTTATATAACTTGTAATAACGCTAGTTGAAATTTTTATTGTACTCTAAATTCATTTGTTTTTGTTAACAATTTCTCCTGTAATGTAGATATATGCTTATGAATATGTTTTTCCAAAATTATTAAACTTCTCAAGAATTAGAGAATTGTCACGATTTGTTTTTTTGATGCCCAAGACAAAAGAATGACTTTATTTATCTGTGGCTTTTCTGATAAGTTGTGACTTTTTATAAAGGGTTGTGATATTTTGACAAGTTGTCACTTTTCCAAAGAGTTGTGACTTTTCCAAAGGCTTGTGACTTTTCGAATAAGACACAAAAAAATATTTGTTCATTCTACTCTTTGTTGACTATAAATAGAGAGGTTGTCTCTCAGTTTTCAACCACAACTTTTTTTTAATCTTCTACTCTTCTTCTTGCATTTTAAAAAAATTCACGTGATTTATTGTCGTTGAGTGAGTTCAAAGTTTAGCGGAATATGAGGTACCACTATTCAAAGTTTAGCAGAATCTGAGGTATCACTATTCTGATGAAGTAAATTGTTCTATCCTAAGAGGGTATATTCTTTAAACTCGAGTACTTGAGGAAAATAATTATGATGATATAATAATAATTTTCTTGCTTAGTATATACATTAGTATGTAATGTTCCAATAAATAAGGTTAACATGACGTAGTCTAAATTCATTTGTTTTTGTTAATAATTTCTCTTGTGATGTAGATATATGCTTCTGAATATCTTTTTCAAAAATTATTAAACTTCTCAAAAGTTGGAAAATTGTTACGATTTGTTTTTTGATACTCAATACAAAAGAATGACATTATTTATTAGTGCTACTTATGTGATTTAGATTGTCAGGAAATTTGCTTCAAAATAGTTATTACTATATAAATATTGCCCTTTTGTTTTATTGATTTACTATTTCTTAATATTTAAGTATTTTCGACGAAGAAAAGTTTATATGACTTGTAATAACGCCAGTTGAAATTTGTATTAGTTTAATTTTTACTATAGTCTAAATTCATTTGTTTTTGTTAACAATTTCTCTTGTGATGTAGATATATGCTTCTGAATATGTTTTTCCAAAATTATTAAACTTCTCAAGAATTAGAGAATTGTCACGATTTATTTTTTTGATGCCCAAGACAAAAGAATGACTTTATTTATCAATGCTACTTATATGATTTAGATTGTCCAGAAGTTTGCTTCAAAATAGTTATTACTATATAAACATTGCCCTTTTGTTCTACTAATTTACTATTTGTTAATATTTCAGTATTTTCAACAAAGAAAAATCCATATGACTTGTAATAACGCTAGCTAAAGTTAGTATTAGTTTAATTTTTATTGTAGTATAAATTCATTTGTTTTTGTTAACAATTTCTCTTGTGTAGATATATGTTTCTGGATATCTTTTCCCAAAATTATTAAACTTCTCAAGAGTTAGAGAATTATCACGATTTGTTTTTGTTAGAAAGTTTGCTTCAAAATAGTTATTACTATGTAAGCATTGCCCTTTTGTTTTGCTAATTTACTATTTCTTAATATTTTAGTATTTTCAACGAAGAAAAGTTCATATGACTTCTAATAATGCCTATTTAATAGCTAATTTTTATGAGATATATATTTTCACTAATGCAAACATACATACATACCTATATATATAGGTATTTATATATGTCACAAATGTATTATCAACTTAACAAGATCTTCTAACTTCAAAATATATTATTTTAAAATTTTCCAAGTTCTTTTTCTTTTAAAAAGAAAGTCACAACAAATGTGAAAATATGGGAATCATTTAAAATTTATCATTAACAAAATAAATTTTATTTTTAGTAATATAGAATAAACATTTTTATTTTGTCTCTACACTAAATTAAAATCTAATACCTATAACAAAAAATAGTAACATTAATTAAAAGTCCTATTTAGTTGTGTAAGCATAAAATTTATTAGAAATTCATCTATTACACATTAATTCTTTAGTTATAACATTATACATTCTCTTAGTTATTACAAATTATTGCAAATGTTATCCACACTCTTTTACACTCTTTAGTTATAATATTATGAATTCTCATAGTTAGTACATTTATTATTTCTATCTTGCATCTTTCCATGCTTTTGACCAGTGTTTTAAAAGGTGGGGGCATGAGGCGAGGCATTTTATACAGTACAAGGCGAGGCATAAGCCCCGAGACACGGGGTGTAAGTCCCATGGATCTACGGGGCTGTCACGACCCAGATTGTCATGAGTGGCACCCACACTAACCCTCCGGTGAGAGAACCATTAATACTAATTGCTAACCAAGAACTACACAACTTAATCAAAACTAAGACATTTAAAGTTACGAAAGCAAGTTTAAATGCTAAGGAAAAGAAATAGAGTTCCCATAAACTCCAAAAGTCTAAGAAAACAATGCGGAAAATAACGCCTAGAACCTGAAAGGCAATGTACCGAAACTCTAACAAGAACTATAAGTCTAAACAAGAAGGGGTACAACCCCTAAACTAACATACGAATAACTAACTAGAGAGTCTAAGTTCGAAATGTGGACATAAACAGAAAGAGAACTCTTGGCAACCCGGAAGAACTGGATCACCCTTGAATTCGAAACGATCACTGATCTTCTAAGCGAGGTCTGTCAATAGCCGCATGAAGATGCCTTGTACTCAACAAAGAAAGAGCAAGTGCAGTATCAGTACACAACCACAGTGTACTGGTAGGATCACACGGCTATCCCACTAAGTGCAACATACATAAGTCATTACAACAATGTAACAACATGCATACACCGAACATATACAATATCAACATCATTTACGAACAAACAGAGCATTTCACAATTCTCAATTATACAATTATGTCAAGTCAATGGTCCTCTCATGAAACCCAAACCCAAATTGTTAGTGTCCCACTACGTGGTGCCCGTTCCAAGTTAGCATGTCAGATCGTGACACTTGTTCCAATATTTATGCCGGTACGTAGCCACCGATCCCAGTTAGTGTATTGGAATGCAACACATGATCCATTCAACAAACCATAATCATAAGTATATTCTCATAATCATACAATCAAGTCATGGTTCATGGCATTCAATCATTTAACTATCCTCATTTACGATTAGTGTGATCAATAATGCAACATTCGCATACATACATGTATCATAATTAAGCAAGAACAACATATATCCTACAACATGAAATCACAACCATCACCTACCTCAAACAAAGCTTGAATCCCCAAAGAAACTTGATCCTTCCCTTTCCGAATTCTTTTCGCTTGTTCTTGGTCTACAAAAAATCATAATAACAAGGGAATCAATAAACGATGTCTAATTACCCGGATTAAAGTCAACACTATCAACCCTAGATCAAACTTATGATCCCAATATCCAAAATTAGGGCTTTTCCCATCATTCAAATAGTTCCAAAGCCCTTCCCCAACAATAATTACCCACGAAACTAAGTTCTACTGATTGAAAAATGGATTCGGGGAGTGAAAACCTTACCTTTAGCCTCAAGAATGATGGAAAACTATCAAGAAAACACATGGGGTCGTCTCCTAACTCTCAAAGTTGAAAAGTGCAGAATAAAACATTTTTGAGATTTATTTCTGACTTAAGTCGCGTTTGTCCCGCCACAATGGTCCTCACTCAGCTACAGCGGCCCCGCCCTGGCGACACAAAATCCTGTCATAGCGGCTTGCATGGAACAAAGAGCTAAATAAAGAATTTCCGAGCCTTTATTTCACAACACACCTTCATCTCATGACACTCAGAAAATACTTGTTCACACTAAGATTAGTTTTGGGAGTGTTACTCGCCCGAATTCAATATTGTAAAGTCGTACAGGTTTCTTAACGTCTTAGCTATCTACCCATGTGATCAAATTCATAATTAGATCACCCAATTGTTACCAGATTTCCCTAGACCTTACTGACTCCAATTTCGTCCAAATTTGGACTAGGTTGAGAAATTCCAAGTTACTACGAAAAAAATTTCGGCCCAAAATTTTTCTCCGTTGGCTTTTCTATAACGACGGGAACCGGTCGTTACAATAGATACAAATTTACCTACCACTTGTCCCGGAGTGACAAACTTAGGAAAAATAGGCTAAAGAAGGAATGGAGTAGTACCTGAATCGACGAATAATTGGGGATACTTGTCTCGCATGTCCTTCTCAGTTTCTCAAGTAGCTTCCCCAACTGGACGATATTTCCATTGAACTTTCACGGACTTAATCTCTTTGGTCCTTAGGCTTCAAACATCACGATCAAGAATTGCAACCGGTTCCTCCTCATACTGAAGGCCTTTGTCTAACACAACTGAGTCTCATTTTATGATGTAATCCTCGTCACCATGATACCTCTTCAACATGGACACATGAAATACCGGATGAACTCCCGATAAGTTAGAAGGTAAAGCCAATCTATAAGTCACTGGCCCTACACATTCAAGAACCTCAAAGGGACCAATGTATCGCGGACTTAGCTTGCCCTTCTTGCCAAATCTCATCACCCCTTTCATGGGTGACACCTTAAGAAGATCATTCTCACCAGTATGAAATGTCATGTCTCTTACCTTATGGTGTGCATACTTCTTCTGCCTACTCTTGGTGCTAAAAGCTTAGCTTGGATGCTTCTCACTTTATCTTGAGCATCCTTCACTAAATCAACCCCCAAAGGTTTAACATCTCCAACCTCGAACCATTATATGGGTGATCCACATCCCCTCCCATAGAGTGCCTCAAATGGTGCCATATCAATGCTGGAGTGATAACTATTATTATAGAAGAACTCACACAACGGTAGGATTTTATCCCAATGTCCTCCAAAATCAATCACACATGCCCTCAATATGTCTTCTAACACTTGGATAGTCCTCTCTGATTGTTCGTCCATTTGTGGATGGAAAGTTGTACTAAAAGTGAGTTGTGTGCCCAATTCATCATGTAACTTCCTCCAAAACTTGGAGGTAAACTGCGTACCATAGTCTAAGATGATAGAAAGGGGCACCCCATGAAACCTCACTATTTCTTTCACATAAACCTTCGCCAGTTGTTCAAACCGGAATAAAATGGGTTGATTTAGTCAATCGGTCAACCACTACCTAAATAGAATCAAATTTTCCCAAAGTCTTGGGAAGACCAACCACGAAATCCATGGCTATCCTTTCCCACTTCCATTTCGGGATTGACATTCTCTAAAGCAAACCTGCAGGCCTTTGATGTTCATACTTTACTTGTTGGCAATTTTGACAGTTAGCCACAAACTCCACTATATCCTTCTTCATGCCCAGCCACCAATAAATTTGCTTCAAATATCGGTACATCTTGGTCACACCCGGATGAATGAAATATCGCGAACCATGAGATTTCATCAACAATTTCCAAATCAAGTCATCAACTCGAAGAACACAAATTCTTCCTTTAAAACTAAGCACACCTTCCGCATCAAGAGTGGTCTCTTGTGCCTTACCAATCACAGTTTTCTTCTTAAGTTCATTTAAGTTTTCATCCTCGAATTGTTTGTCCATGATCTCTTCAATGTTTGTGGCACTTACTTCAATGCTAGCTAACACCCCACCTTTGAGATGCCTAACTTTATGAACTTAGACTCCAAGGTCTGAATTTCCTTAGCCAAAGGTCGTTTGGATACACTCAAGCAAGCTAGACTACCCATACTCACTGCTTTTCAACTCAAAGCGTCTGCCACTACATTAGCCTTACCCGGATGGTATTGAATAGTCACATCATAATCCTTGAGTAACTTCATCCATCTTCAATATCTCAAATTTAGATCCTTTTGAGTGAACACATGTTGAAAACTATGATGATTAGTAAACACCTCACACTTAGCACCATAAAGATAATGTCACTAGATCTTAAGAGCAAACACTACCATTGCCAACACCAAATCATGTGTTGGATAATTTCTCTCATGCACCTTCATCTGTCTCGATGCATAAGCTATAACATTCTTTTCCTACATTAACACAACACCCAAACCCGAATGGGAAGCATCATAATAAATAATAAAATATTTACCTTCCACCGGTAGTGCTAGAATAAGTGCGGTGGTCAAAAGAGTCTTGAGCTTTTGAAAACTCTCCTCACATTTTCCACTCCATTCAAATGGTATCTCTTTTTTGGTCAAATTTGTCAAGTGAGTGGCAATAGAAGCAAAGTTCTTCACAAATCGACGATAGTAGCTAGCGAGTCCCACAAAACTCCTAACTTCCATCACAGAGCTAGGCTGAATCCAATTCTTAACCGCCTCAATCTTTTGGGGATCTACCTTTACCCCTTTTTTTGAAACTACATGCCCAAAAAATGTAACTAAAGTTAACCAAAATTCACACTTAGAAAATTTCGCATACAACCTTTCTTTCCAAGAACACCCAGAACAATATGAAGATGGTCGGCATGCTCTTCCTCACTTTTTGAATAGACCAAAATGTCGTCAATAAAGACTATAACAAACGAGTCAGGAAATGGCTTGAACACCCCATTCATTAAACTCATAAAATTTGCGAGTGCATTAGTCAACCCAGACGACATAACTAGAAACTCGTAGTGCCCATAGCGGGTTCTAAACGTTGTCTTAGGCACATCCTCGGGTCTAATCTATAACTGATGGTAACCAGACCTTAGATCAATCTTAGAGAACACGGATGCACCTTGAAATTGGTCAAAAAGATCATCTATTCGAGGCAATGGGTACTTGATTCGAATGGTGACCTTAATTATTGCATGTAATATATGCACATCCTCATACTACCATCATTTTTCTTAACAAACAAAACTGGAGCACCCCATAGGGAAGCACTAGAACGAATGAATCCTTTATCAAGAAGCTCTTGGATTTGAGCCTTAAGCTCTCTTAATTTCGTCGGGTCCATGCGATAGGGAGGGAAATGGGATGAGTACCGGGTTCTAAATCAATGCAGGAATCTATATCTTTATCCAGAGGCATACCAGGCAAATCATTAGGAAACACTTTTCTAAATTCTGACACCACAAGAATAAACTCAATAGATGGAGACTCAACCTCAACATCCCGAATATGAGCCAAATAAGCCAATCAACCCTGCCCTAACAGTTTCCTTGCCCGAATGGAGGATATGATCTTAGCTTGCTAAGGATTGTACACCCCTTCCCACTCTTAACTTTTCCCTTCCCGAACTTTCTAGAGTTATAGACTTAGTGTTACAATTAAGCACAATATAATAGTGGGACAACCAAGTCATGCCTAAGATTATGTCAAAGTCATTAATATCTAAAATCACCAAATCAGCCCAAGTCTAAAAACCCATAAACAAAATAAGACAAGCACGATAGACATGGGTGCCTATGACAAACTCTCCAACTAAGGTAGAAACATGGATGGGGGCATCAAGTATATCACAAATCAGAGCAGATGCTGAGGCAAAACACACAAACACATAAGAATAAGTAGAACCCGAATCAAATAAAATATTAGCCATCTGGTCACAAACAATAATAGTACACGTGATCACTACGTCAAACGCCTCTGCCTCGGTCTTGCCCGAAAAGGCATAACACTGAGCCTTATCCTCGTGTTGGGCGACTGATGTGCTGTGAAATCGTGGCACATTTGATGCTTGAAAACTAAGAATTAATACTAAAATTGAGTGTATTTATATTGATATAATGTGTTTGGTAGTGTTTGTACAGGTGAAACAAGTGGAAGTGAAAGAAGATAGAAAAGATGAAAATGCAAGCTGGAATCTGAAGTTGCTGACAAACCAAGTGAAGATCACAGACGCCTATACGTGGAATGAAGATCATGATGGATCTTGATATCATCCATGGTGCAATTTCCAATGCTAGCATTGAAGACCCAAACTTGGGAAATTCCAAGTGAAGACCACGGACATCCAGATGGACCATGGTCTCTATAACGGTTCATAGTGTTGTCTGTGATGCAATGTCCAGTTTGCTGACATTGAAGACCCAAACTTGGGAAATTCTAAGTGAAGACCACGGACACCTAGATGGACCGTGGTCTCTTTAATGGTCCGTGGTGTTGTCTGTGATGCAATTTCCAATGCGCAGACATTGAAGACCCAAGTTGGGGAATTATTAGTGAAGACCACAAAGGGATTCACGGACTGCAAAGCCCTTGATGGACCGTAGTAGCATCCGTGAGGTGCCCGACAGTTCAATTCTACATTTGAGTAAGACTCTTTTTAAAACACTTTATTTGAATTAATTAGGTTTTTTTTAGTTTTCATCTTGTCTTATTTGGAACGAAGAACAAGTTTTCAAATTTTCTTAGCTTTTGGTTTTGAAGATTAACATCAAATTAAGTTTGGAAGTTGAATTTTCGATTCTTGAATTATCAAAGTGTGTATCGTTTTGCTTAGTTTCGTAAGTATTTTTCTCATCATGCTTTCATTATATTCTTCTATATCTTTATGTGAAATCATGAGTGGCTAAATACCACAACTGGGATTGTGGGATCTATGACGTAAATCTAAGTGTAATTCCGTAAAATGAGTGAAAGGCGATTTACATTTGTAAAATATAATTTAGCTTTCGTTATTCATGTATTCTAATGAGTGCATACATTAGAGTGAGTCTGTATCTATAATTTGTTCAAGAGAAAAATGAAAGTTAAGAAAGATAAATTAACCTAAAGAAATGGAGTCAAAGTTTGAGTTTGAGTGAAAAGAACTTTAACACTATTGTAAGCGAGGGTAAAACATGTAACACTCTGGGACCGAGAGGACTTGAGTGAAAATTATCTGATTAGATTGAGAAGTATCAGATATATTTAATTTAGCTCACCTATATTTTGTAGAGACAAATTGCCTGAAACTCAAATATGGAAGAACATTAGATGCAACGTTATGGGGGAACACAATCCTAGTTTCATTTAATTATCAAAACAACTTTAGAGTTGATATTATGTTAATTGTTGCATTGGATCTTAGTTAACAATCTTGGTTACTAGAGCTTTATGGATAAACCCAATTTTACTTTCTGTAATTGCTTCTTTAGGAAATAATAACGACATTTGAGTAAAACGCGACAATGAAATCATATATGTAAAGAAATTTTCTTTGGGATCGACCTCAACTCACATTGAGTTCGTTGAGTTCTATAAATTGACTTCGACCGTTTATATCTCTTAATTGAGGTGTAAGTTTGGACGTATCAAATTTTGGCACCGCTGCCGGGGAATGTCAATTCAGAAGTGTTTTACTAGCTTTTATTCAAATTGTAGTTGTATTTCCTAATTTTATGTCTTGTTCTTTGTCTATGTCTCTTTCAGGTGAGTTCGACTGTGTATGCAAAATACTAGAAGTAAAGGAGCTCCATTGATTCCTTACGACCTAGAACTTCGAAAGACAATCCGTAAAATTGGTGAATGCACAAGAACTTGAGGCTCAGAGGAAAAGATGGGGACTAGAAGCTTAAATTGCTGCAAGAGGTATTCAACAGAATGTTGTGAACAAGCTGCTTTGGGTGGTGGAAGAAAACATAGCAGTGGATGAAATTAGTTTTCCCCACTCCCAACCAATAGCTCCAAGGGGTAGAGCACAACATCCAGCACACATGATGTACGAAGAGGATGACTTAGATTTGGATGGAGCTGGGCCACATGAGCAATAGTGTTACCTGCACTACCTCCGGGTGTGAAATTCACAATCACTAGCACTATGATTCAATTGCTTGATCTGAAAGGTATGTTCAGGGGTGTAGTTGGTGATGATGCGAATCAACATTTGATGAACTTTTTGGCGATATGCAAATCGCAAGAAATTCTTGTGAAGACAACTATGAGATTGAGGTTGTTGCCATTGTCTCTTACTGGGGAGGCAACCAATTGGTTAAATGAGATGCCTGACGACTCAATCAGGACTTGGACTGAGCTGAAGGAGGCCTTCGTGGAATGATTCTTTCTAGAATCAAAAGAGTTGCAGATGAAAGATGAGATAAGGCCCACACTTGGTGGAGATTTTGCCAAAAGCTGAAGAAGTGTCCAAACCACAGTCTCACTGAGAGACATCTTAAACATGTTTTCTATAGATCTTTAAATTATGTTACTAAGCATGTTGCTGATGCAGTGTGTGAAGGATCATTCATGAGGAAGCCATTCTCAGAAAGCATGCAACTGATGGAAGAGGTGTTCAAGAATAATATGGCATGGTACACCAGAGATGCAGAAGTAGGAGATCTTGGGTTATCTTTTGAATTTTCAGCTGAACAAAGGAAAAAAGACGAAGAAAAAGATCAGGACATGGCACACATGAGTACCCAGATAGATCTACTCACGAAGCATATTGTCTCAAGTTCTAGAAAGGTAAATGTTGTAGGACCTCCAAACAGGTATGAGGATCAGGAAACCGATCTAGATGAGGAGGCTAAATATTTGGGCAACCAAGAAGGTTTCTAGAATTATAACTCGGGAAACCAAGGGTACAATTCTAGAAATGCAGGTCGAAACTACTCAAGAGAAGGACAGTATGATAGGCCAACAAACAGAGAGCAGGAAAACTGGCAGAACAGAGATGGGTACATAAATGATCGCAGTGGTGTGTATGTGCCCCAGGTAATAGAGATGGGGCAAGTGGTGGTTCCAACGGGTCTAAGCTGGAAAACATGTTTGCCAATGTGCTCCAAAAAGTTGAGTTAACTAATGCAAGGGTGAAGAAGATGAAAGGCGATTTCTCCAGTATAAGTCAACTGGTAGACTCTCACACCATCTCTATCAAGCAAATAGAGCAGCAGTTGGGGCAGCTTTTAGCATCATTAAATCAAAGGAAGAATGGGTCATTGCCTAGTGAAACTATTCAAAATCCTAAGAAGGATGGGCATTGCATGGCTATCGCCACCATGAGTGGTAAAATTCTAAATGACCCAATTTATGTAGGTACTAAGAATGAACAGGTGGTGGAGCAAACTGGAAGAGAGGAAGCCGAAGTTGAATAAGTAGATGACTCGGAGGATGCTCAACCAATAGCGAAACAAGCAGGAGCAACGAATAAAGGGATTGAGGGCACTAGGCCTTTACATAAGATCCCAAGACCACCTCCTCCTTTCCCTCAAAAGCTTAAAAAGAAAGCCAAAGATGGGAAATTTGCGAAGTTCATCACCATGCTGAGATAGCTGTCAATAAATATACCATTGGTAGAAGCCCTAGAGCAGATGCCAGGATATGCCAAGTTCATGAAGGACTTGGTCACAAAGAAAAGAGATGTAAGTACTGATTTGACTAACAATGTTCATCACTGTAGTGCTATTACTACCAGATCTCTGGTACAGAAGAAGAAAGATCCGGGTGTATTCACCATACCGTGCACCATCAGATCAATCGAATTTACGAAGGCCTTGTGAGACTTATGGGCCAGTATAAACTTGTTGTCGCTGTCCATTTACAAGCAATTGGCGTTAGGAGTTCCAAAACCCACAACAATGAGGTTGATGATAAAAGATAGGTCAGTGAACCGACCTATGGGCATCCTATGTGATGTGCTCGTAAAGGTGGACATGTTCATCTTTCCGATAGACTTCGTGATCTTGGATTGTGAAGTGGATTTTGAGGTTCCCATAATTTTAGAAAGACCATTTATGGCCATAGAACGAGCATTGGTAGATGTTGAGAGATGAGAACTGAAATTCAGACTCAACAAAGAAGAGGTAAAGTTTAATATTTACAGGTCAATGAAACAGCCACATGACATGAATGTGATGTCTGCGATAGAGGTTTTTGATGAAGAAGAGATGGGAGCAACTATTTGTCGCACCCTATTTCGAGCCAAGCCGAAACAGTTCACAACATAATGTGGCGGACACTCTGATTTGGAAAAATTATTTTTGTTTTAGAGTCGCCACCTAAATTTTAAGGAGAATATTAGGAAAACCATGTTTTAAAATATGTAATGTAAACTCTGTTTTGATTTGCGAAACCAGTGAAATTCTGAGTAAGGGTTTTGGTTACTCGAGGGGAAGGTGTTAAGCACCCCTCAGAGCCTATCCGAGGATAGTCCTTAAACTCAATTTAGAAAAATATGATTAGCAAAACTTGTTTATTTATATGCTTTTAATGATTAAATGATAAGTTATTAGTTAGTTTAAGAAAAGGGTACAATACAAGGTACGACATATATGTGTCTAAAATATATAGATTTAATAGTAGTATTTTATCATATTGTAAAAATAAATAAATAAATGTACTTAAATGTATAATAAATTCATATGTTTAAAAAATATAGTTGTGAAACTCATCCTAAAAATATATAGATGTTGAATAAAAAATATGTTGTCTTATTAAGATGTGAAATAAAAATAAGATAGTAGTGGAGTGTAAATATGTAGTAATATACAATATGTAATTTGGATAAAAATAGATTTTCCTAAAAAATTTAAAATAAATAAATAATAACGATACTAATGTTAAATATTAGATAGAGTTTGTGATCTAAAATTATGTTTATTATAAAGTATAGTATATACATGTAAGTTGTTTAAAACAGGTGAAGGTTTATTATTTTATTCTCATGTAGGGATAAGTTAACGATAGGTTAGATTTAGTAAAATAATATGTGTAAAGTGTAGGAATAAATTTATAAAAATAAATAAATAACATTCTGGATAGTAGATAGAAATATAATAGATTATGTAGAGAAAATATAGAATATATACCTTTATGTGTATGACATGTATATGTATACCTTGTATTCGGAATCCGTTGGCATATCTAAAATTTGGAATAGCATGTTAAAAGATAAAGATATTCTAGCAATATATGATTTGTAAAAATAGAGATAGCACTAATAGTAAATATAATTTTTCATAAAAGGGGTGATGACAAAAGAATATATATATTTCGAAAAGGGTGATTATTTTGGCCTTATATATCATTGAAGGTGATTATTATTTTTTAAATAGACTAGTTTCAAATTCATTTGGAAATCCCAACTTGTGAGTTTTATTATTTTATTTTTTACTTAAGCACCTAAACGAATATTGTTTCACCCTTTTTAACTTCATTTGAACACCTTCTAACTTAAGAAGCCTAAAAGAATGTTATAAATAAAAATGCTAACACATTTTTTAGAAAATATCTTTGTATCATTTGTTCTAAAGGTGTTTTAGCTAATTTCATGAAACAAAAATATTAGCTCACATAAATAAACTTCAAAATAAAAGATAAACAATATATCAAAAACTTGTAAATAAATGTTAACCAATATATCCAAACAATATAATTAAGACTCAAAAAGAGAAAGGTTAAGAATTATTAGACTCCTAATTTGCGAGACTCCGAGCGTTGTGACGATCCTAATTGTTGTTGACCTAATATTTTAGGCCAATGACGAGTTTCAAAGTAGAAACTCCAACCCTCCGATTGTACATGAAAACATAACAAAAAAGGAGATAAAGAGGATTAGAATACACAAATTATGAAATAAAGTATAAAATGATTGTAGCATCTCAAAATGAACATCAAATCTCGATCCAGTTAACCTTGACTAAAATTTCAACTCATGAGCATGCAAAGCAAAAGTTTGAAAGGGGGTTGGGATATATGACACAGTGCACTCCCTTTAATTGAGCCTAAATATATACATGAATATAGTCTATTCAACCTAAAAATTAAATAGCTTAAACGAATCTTGAAGCCGAGATAAGGAATAAAAAATATACTATATTTTGGCTACGTGGCTTTAAGATTAAAAACACGAATCCAACCTAATGAAGTAGAGCTTCATATACATAGACACTCTCTAACTAGATAATTTTATTTTTTAATATGGTTTAATGAAAGAACAAATGGTTTTTTTTTTTTTGGAAGGATTTGAATATAACAAGAGTATACTAACTTGATGACAACTTGAGAGATATTAACATTAATCTCTTTGCAAACCAACAATAGAAAATGACCAAAGCCAAACTTTAAAAAAAATAAAAAAAATCTGAAGTTGAGTTCAATAAGGATAAAAAAAAATGATTTGGTTGCAATATAAAAATGATAACAGCTATGCATTCTGATTCATCTTATTTTTTGCACACAAGAGAGAATAATTTGCATGACCAAACGTATAATAAATTCAAAGAGATTGTTTTCTTCTATTAGTGTATGAATAATATGTTAGACAAAAATATCCATACCTACTAACACATGATCATATTCATATACTCTTAACTAAAAAAAACAAAAGAAAGAAGGGTTATTACATGGCTAAAGGATAAGTATAAACTCTGGCATAAACTTTAATGAACTGACACTCGATTATGTGGAATAATGAATTCTTGCTTCTCAAGAAAAATGAGTTACAATTTTTATTAGTTAAATTTAGCACATATCAGTAGCTAGAAGATTTTATATCTATGACATGAAGCAAATCGAGTGATATTCCAAAAAAATTCACACAGACCAACATCTTGGATTGCAAACAATCAAATACTAAAACAATTGAACTTAATAGGGAAACATATCACTTACAATCTCAAACTAGAGATGAATACTAGAAACATAGGACACTTCAACATTTTTTTTTCCACGGGACCAAACTAGATGACAGCAAAGGGATAAAAGATGAATAAGGAAAAGGATTTTGCCTTGTGTTGAGCAGCAAACTAAAAGCGTTTCGTCAAGGATTCCAACTTCAAACTTACTCTTGAAACTCGAATTCAAAATCGAAAATAGAAAGTTGAAAGAAGATCCAAATTTTCTGAAAAATCCTAATACTTCAAGTGTGCCTCCTCCCCTTGTTTTGGATTCTTTTTTCCCTCCCCTCCCCTTTTTTTTGCGCTTGCCCTTTTATAGGCGAAAATCAAATTCAAAAATACGAATTTTGAAATCAAAATATCCATTGGAAAATAGAGAGCTACTGCTGCAGATCAAATAGACATCACTTTTCTTTTCAGATTTTGGAGCCGTTCGGATCATCTCGACCACGAGTTTTGAAATCGTTTAAACAAACGTTGGCTAAAGAGATGTATAGGCAGTATAGAGGCCTATTCTGATTTTTAAAAAAAATCTCGCCTAAGACATAAAGTTGATAGAGGGAGAGGATATTGATGATGAACAGGAAGAGAAGGCCGAAATCCATCAGAAATTTCCATTTTCCGGCGGTTCGCGAGTAGCGGCGTGGCAGAGAGGGAGAAAGATTGATGGGAGAGGTCGGGAGCGTCTGTGGAAAGACGTTCTGGGGAAGGGAAGACTCTTTCTTTCTTTTCCTAGACTAGGCGCAGTCTAGGGATGAGAAGAGGAAAAGCAAGCGGCGTATGTACTAAAAGAAGAAAATATTTTGGGATTTAATTTGGGCCGTCCGATCATTTGATCGGACGGTTGGTAAAAATAAAGAGTTAAAATAAATAAATAATAATTATATATATAAATAGTAAAAGATGAATTAATTGAGGCTATTAGATTAGATTGTATGGCTGAGATCGAATATAAAGAAGCACAATCCATGTACTCGCCTACGTGGCATACACGGATTGGCCGATTTAATAGGACTTGGATTGCCAAATTTGCTCAAATTAAATTCATTTAAATTATGATAGCCATAGGTGATAATTATTTGCAAGATTAGCTTATTTGATAAAATTAGTCACTCTTAAAATCAAATTGATATAAATTAGTAAATCATCAATTAACTAAGCTTTCTAATTTTAATAAATGTACGAAAAATACAAATTGCGACAAAAGGAATTATATTTGAACCAAAATAGATTCAATTTTTAAGAAGAACAACATTTATTTAAAAATGAGAAAGCAAGTAGTAACATAATATATTTAACTTTTATAAAAAATAACATTTAAGAAATAAATTTATCAAGTGAAATAAATAATTTAAAAAAATCATTTTGCATTCCTATAGAAAAAAAAATAAAAAATAAAATAAAAAAAAATTCATAACATATATATTTTATTACTATTATAATTATTACTATAGTTAAATGTGGAGAGCCAAAATTGGGTGTCAACACTATTGAGGAGAGGCTGGCTGTTGAAACATTAGTAGCCATGTTGATGAATTTTGAAGTGGATTTTCAGACTGACTATGTGGAAACCGTAAATGCCTTATAGGGTATGGAAGCACACTCTTATGCTCCAAAGAAACTTGACCTGGATTTGAAAAATAGGTCAAGCCCTCCAGCAAAACCATCCATTGAGGAGTTGCATGTGCTGAAATTGAAACAATTACCCAGCCACCTGAGGTATGTATTTTTGGGCACTAACAACACTTTCCCTGTTATTTTGGCTGCAGATTCAAATGATAAACAAGTTCAAGCTGGTGATCAAAGTGTTGATAAGGTACAAAAGGGTAATTGGCTTGACCATTGCTGATATCATCGGAATACCTCCGGGTATATACACCCATAAGATCTAACTTGAGAAGGACTGCAGCCCAAGCATTGAACACCAGAGAAGGTTAAATCCACCAATGCAAGAAGTGGTCAAAAAGGAGATCATCAAGTGGCTAGATTTTGATGTGTTGTACCCCATTTCTGACAGTCACTGGGTCAACCCAGTGCATTGTGTGCCCAAAAAGGGTGGTATGATAGTGGTGGCAAACGCAAAAAATGAGTTAGTCCCATGTACAACAAGTGTGCATGGACTACAAGAAGCTGAACAAGTGGATCTTGAAGGATCACTTCCCGATGCCATTCATGGACCAGATGCTTGACAGGTTGGCTAGAAAAGGGCGGTACTATTTCTTAGATGGATACTCTGGCTACAACCAAATATCAATTGCTCCTGAAAATTAGGAAAAAACCACCTTTACATGTCCTTATAGCACCTTTGTGTTTAAACATATGCTATTTGGACTATGTAATGAACCAATAACTTTCCAGAGGTGTATGATGTCTATCTTCTTGAACATAGTGGAGGACACTCTGGAGGTCTTTATGGACGGCTTTTCAGTGGTAGGTGATACATTTGATGATTGTTTGCTTAATTTTAGCAAAACCCTACATAGATGCGAGGAGGCCAATCTAGTGTTAAATTGGGAGAAGTGCCATTTCATTGTCAAGGAAGGCATAGTCCTTAGACACAAGGTATCACAAAAGGGGTTAGAGGTCGATAAAGCAAAAATTGAAGTGATTGAAAAGTTGTCTCCCCCTATATGTGTGAAGGGTGTTCGAAGCTTCTTAGGACATGCCAGGTTTTTTTGGCGTTTCATCAAGGACTTCTCAAAAATTGCACACCCCTTGTGCAAGATTTTAGAGAAGAAGGTGAGATTTACTTTGGATGAGTCATGTCTAAGAGCTTTTGAATACCTGAAGGAGAAGTTGATTTCTGCACCGGTGATTATTGGCCCAGATTGGGCTGAGCCATTTGAGGTAATGTGCGATGCTAGTGGTACTGCCCTAGGAGTTGTGTTAGGGAAAAAATGCAACAAGATATTCCATCCGATCTATTATGCTAGCAAGTCACTGAATAGAGCACATCGAAACTACACAATCACTGAACATGAACTACTGGTTGTGGTGTATGCTTTTGATAAATTCAGAGCTTACTTACTAGGTACTAGAGTGATAGTCCACACAGATCATGCAGCACTGAGATACCTCATGGCTAAGAAAGATGCCAAACCAAGATTGATCAGATGGGTGTTGCTACTTCACGAGTTTGGTTTTGAGGTTAAGGATAGGAGAGGTTGTGAAAACCAGGTGGCTGATCACTTATCTAGGTTGGAGGCTGAAAAGAAAGAGGAACTTGTGCTCAAAATAAATGATTTATTTCTAGATTAGCAGGTAGTAGCCGCTACTCTTGATCTTATTCCTTGGTTTGTTGATTTTGCTAACTTTCTTGTCAGTGATTTGATGCCTAAGGGACTGACATTTCAGCAAAGGAAGAGGTTCATGCATGATGTGGAGGCCTGTCACTCCTGTCCAGTAGGTGGCCATCATGGAGGTGCTCGGACAACCCAAAAGATACAATATGGGTACTACTGGCCCACAATTCATCGGGATGCGATGGACATAGTAAGGAGTTGTGATGTGTGCCAGCGGTAAGGAGCCATCTCTCGGTGCCATAAGTTACCCATGACACCTATTCTGGAGGTAGAGCTATTTGATGTGTGGGGAGTTGATTTCATGGGCCTATTTGTAAGCTCATATGGGCATAAGTACATATTGGTCGCAGTGGACTATGTGTCCAAATGGGTTGAGGCAGTTTCTTTGCCTGAGAATGATGGCAAAAGTGTTGTTGGTTTCCTGAAGAAGAATATCTTCTCGAGGTTCGGCACACCCAAAGCTATCATCAGTGATGGCAGTTCCCATTTCTGCAACAAGGTATTCAGTTTGCTTCTGGCCAAATATGGGGTTAAACAACACAATGTGGCAACACCTTATCACCCGTAGACCAATGGCCAAGTGGAGGTGTCCAATAGAGAAATAAAGGTGATTCTGGCTAAAACAATGAATGCCAACAGGACATATTGGGCGTGAAAAGTTAGATGATGCTCTATGGGCATATTAGACATATTTCAAGATGCCTATTGGTATGTCTCCATATCAATTGGTGTTAGGAAATGCATGTCATTTGCTGGTTGAGCTTGAGTATAAGGCACTCTGGGCTTTGAAGAAGCTGAATCTTAGTTGGGGCGAAACAACAAACTTGAGACTGGATGAGATTAATGAAATGGATGAGTTCCATTTGAGTGCGTATGAGAAGTCTGCATTGTACAAGGAGAGGATGCAGTTGTATCATGATAAGCATATTGAGAAGAGAACTTTCACTCCTGGTGACTTAGTGTTACTTTTCAATTCTAGCTTCGTCTGTTTTTGGGAAAGTTGAGATCTAAGTGGTCTGGACCTTTTAAGGTAACTCAGGTGTTCCAATCGGGAGCTATTGATCTAGAGAACAACAAAAGAGAGAGATTCAAGGCTAATGGACAGTGCATCAAGGCATACTTGGGGGTTCCAGAAGAAGTGAAGATTGTGAAGGAATGTAAACTTGATGAAGTTTGAGTAATCAAGTAACCTACGTCGCGCCGCGACGTTAAATTGTGCGCTGCTTGGGAGGCAACCCAAGATTGTAATTATAATAGGTACTTTTCTTTTTCTTATTTTCTTTGTTTTTATAGAGTCACTGTGTGTTGATGTGTGCAGGAAGGATTTGGACTAAGACTTGCAGGAACTGAGTGCAGACAACTCTTCACGAGCTGTTCACGAACCGTGGTTACCTTTACGGGCACCTTCATGGCTCGTCATCCTCACTAGCAGCCAAATGAGGCTACTGGAATGTGCCATAAAATGGTTCACAGTCTGTCATAGTTTGTACGGACCGTCGAGTCTCTCATGAACCTCAGGTAAGTGCACTTTGTTCAAGTCATGTTCACGAACCACTATATGCACCGTGGTGCCTGTCACTGGCAACTTCATGGTCCATCATCCCTAATCTAGACTATCTAAAACCTGACCCACACATTTTAAAGGACTATGATGCACCGTATTTAGTTCTTTTCAAGCGCCAAGGGTAAAATTTCTCCCATTCTTCCTTCTATAACGGTTACTAAAGAGTTTAAAATGGTTCCCATTATCCATAAATCCTTATTTCATCAGAGAATCAAAACCCTAATCCTATGTTGGTCAAGAATTTCAAGTCAAGTTCAACTTCTTTTTAGGCGAAATTTTCCATTACTTCCAAGTAAGTCACTTCATAACTTGTTACAAGTTTGATGTTGTCTAAAAACAAGTTAAATTTACTTCAATTTAGTCGAGATTAGCATGATCATGTGATGAATAATCTTGGTTGATAGTGAATTGTTGTGGGTTCGTTTGAATTGCATTAATTTGATGGTTTTTGTACATGGGTATGATGGATCCTTGGGGAATTGGTGTTGAACTATGACATTAATCTGTGTTTGAGTCCTATTATTGAGCGAATTATATGATTGAGTGAATTGTGGAAATGAAATTGTTGAAATTGTGAGTTTACACTCATATGCAAGTGAAAATGTTTGCACTAGTTTTCAAGTGTTCTTGATAGAATGAAAATGGGTAGTTAGACTCTTGTGCTAAAAAGGTCGGGCAACTATTTGTTGTGGGATTGATTTTGGTGAGCTTGATCATCTATTGATTGTGGGAGAAAAATGGACTGAAAATATGTGAAGTGTAAGTTCACGATAGGGTTCACGGACCGTGATAACTACCACGTCTCGTAACACCAATCGTGGTCCACACTTAGCATATGAACTACACACAGTTTACTTTTACGGGAGCCTTTCCAAATCGTGGTTCACCCCACATGCTATTAAGCCTTCCGTGAACTTTGACCAGTGTGAACCTTGTTTGCACCTGTGTTTAAGGCATGTTCATGAGGGTCTCTATGGATCGTGGTAACCACCACAAACCGTGTAGCTCCCCATATATATAATTTTGTTTATGTATTTTTATATCTTTTCTGTAGTTTGACTCCGTGGCCTTTCCCAATGATAGATTTGGTGACGACTTTCTTAAGGGAAGGTGTCACATTGTTGTTACATAGGGGAAGTCTAAGTACCCAATAGTGTGTCATTTTACTGTGTTGCGTACTAATGGGTTTTTGTAATTCTCAGGTACTATGGCTCCCCGAAGAAAGAACGCCACCAAACATTCCTCCCCTACTGCTTCTCAGTCAAAAGGTCATAACGACTTTAAGTCTAGTAGTTTTGAGGTGAAAATAAATACCACTGTTGAGGATTACTCACCTCGAGCTACTAGAGCCCAGACAAAGAAGGTAATTCTCCAAGATACTTCTTCCCAGTTTGAAGAGGGAGGTAATAGTTTCGGTAACGGGGAAGAATTGGGAAATCAAGTTGATGCGGGTTCGGGTAGCCAGTCTGATGATGGTTCGGGAGATAGTGCAAAGTCCAAAAGCAGCTCTCAGGAAAATGCAACCACATCTTCAACTGCAGTAGGACCAGAGGCTGAAACTGGAGCTCAAACAAAGGTCAGTGTAGCAGAGGGGGATGATGAGGTGACTCCAAATGATATAATGGTTCAGTTTGTTTAGCTTCGTGAATTTGACCTAGTGGTGAGACATCAACTGATTGATTGTTTCTGATATATGTGGACGATGAACAAGTCAGGGGATTTCTTTGAAAATGGAATCGTGAACAAGTCGAGGGGATTTATAAAAAGACCACTCATGCCTGAGACTAGGGTAGTGATGGAAGACATCCAGGCATTTCCAGAGATTTACACACTGTTCCAAATTCACCAGTTTGAATGGATGACCAATGCTCCTGGGGAATACACCAGCCATCTACCTCGAGAGTTCTATGCTATCTACACCGCCACTCTTATGAACATTGTTGCGGAAACTGTAACAACAAAGTGAGCACAGAAGACACTTGCAACCGCATTATATCCTTTAGATACAGTCACTGTGCGGGGAAAGATTATGAACATCTCTGAGGAAACAATTAATAGGCCACCCCGAGTATACAACACCAGCTCCTATAGGACTATTTGAGGGCAAACACCATGCTGTCATGAGTGAATCAGAGATGGAGAATCCTACTTCGCGAGAACGCATCATGTGTTGGATTGCAAGTTACATTGCCACAGAAAGAGAAGCGATAGCATAGGTGTCTGAGCCACATGTGCCAATTACAAAGACGCCCCTCACCTTTCAGGCCAAGGTCTGGTGGTCAATAGTTCGAGCACAATTATTACCCACAGCAAATGATAATATATTGTCTCCATCACTAGCATCATTGGTCGCCTTCCTCATGGCCAGTTACCTTGTGAATGCGGGTCAGATCATTGTTAAGGAGATGTGAGATAGAGCGTTGAATGAGCGAGCAGGTTTTCCATTTCCTTGTCTGATAGGGAAACTTTGTTTGCAGGCAAACATTCCTCCAAATAAGTTGGTGGATAAACCAGTTGAGGCATCCAAGATAACTGCAACTTCTAAAATCTAGGATGTCAACAATCCTCTTTTTGGGAGAAAATTAGGAGCGGTGGGACCATTAGCGGTAGTACGTCATACACTAGTAGTCATCCCACAGGTTGCAGGCCAAGCTGAGTAGGGTTGGTTGCAGAGCAGTGACAGACCAGGACTTTGGTCGACCAAATTGTCAATCGAATGTCCAGCTCATAGAGCACGATGTGTTAGCTACGGAGAAGAGTGTAAAATATGAAATGCAAAAAGAGCTTGTTGTTTTGAAAAACAAGATGGATGGTTGGAGGCCCTTGTCCAAACACAGTTGCAAGCTGCCGGATCAAGCAATAATGAAGAGTTCAAGATGCAGTTGGCCGAGATGCGAGCCCAATTTGCTAAACTGGCTGAAATGCCGATACAGGTGCCCACTCCAGTCATGCCAAAGTCTTTAATGAAGATATTCAGTGAGCATCCTACTACTCAGTCCCTTGACGATCTCTGGGGGGAACTCCCTAAAGGCAAATCCGGTAAGAGAAAACACAAAGGTGGAGAATATGATGAGGAGCTACCTACTGACCTGTCCAGAGAGAAATAAGGCAACAAAATAAGGCCCGCAGGGGATCAAGGAAGGAAGCTAGAGAAAAAGAAGAGCTTGATCAACAACAACGAGATGTAATGTTAGCTAGAGCTTCTGGTAGCGGAGTACCTGTCCCAGTGAGTGGTAGCCATCATGATCCTACGCTAGTTTATGAGAGTGCACCCATTGATAAGAGTGCTGATGTTGATCCGACTATCGGCGCCTAGAGCGTCGCGAGTATGACCCCTTCTCATAACCCTATTTTGTTCTTCGTCATTAACTTTGAGGGCAAAGTCTTTTTGTTTGGGGAAGGGGTGGTGAGCAACCTGCCATTCTAGCTGTTAGGATGAATGGAGGTTGACTCTGCGTTTATTGTGAAAAATTTAATGTGTTGGTTTTTGTGTTTTGATAAAGATATGAACTTTTAGTGTGATGAGCTGTGCAATAACTATTCTGTGTGAAATGATTACCTTGATCTGAGATTTGACTGTTAAGATCTTTAGATGAGATTTTAGGCACTCACGTGTGGAACATTGCTAATCTGTAAATAAATTGGTGAACCAAGAAATTGGAGAATGTAGTCTTGTGTCATGTGTGTGTGAGGTTTGCTAGAAGTCTAACGCTAAGAGCAGAAGCTAGAACTATCCCGAGTAGCCTAGCTTAAATTGGAGAATAACCGGATAGGAAAGGATTAGTAGGCCATCTTTGTTAAGCCATAAAAAAAAAGCCAAAACTAAAGCAACCAAATAAAAAGCTTATCACTTGAACCTGATTTGAGCCTGAAAATCAGTTTTTGTTCTTACCCAATAAATATCATATCATTTGGTCTCTGAAGATACGATGTCACAACTCAGGCTAAAAGCCTAAGTTAAGGGTGATTGCAATCCGAGCAGAAAGAAGAAGTGAAAAAGAAGGTTCAATCAGCTAGCTGAAAACATAAAAAAAAAAAAAAGCAAAAGAAAAATAAAAGAAAGAGAAAAAGAAAAAAATGGTTGATGGGATGTACTGAAATGAAGAAAAAGAGGGAATCATTTAGAAAGAGTTATGTGCAAACAAAACTTTGGAGAACCAAGGAAGTAGTCACTCACAAACCCAAAAATCCATTCCCTAGCTTGAAACTATGTTACAAGCCGATAGAGTCCTACAGTGATCCTACTCTGGGTGTTTTAAAGATAGAGCGTAGAAAGCAAGGGCAATCCTATGGTAGTTTGTTGTTAGTGTTAGAAGTTCTTGAGAGTGCGAGCATAGAACTTAGTCCCAAATTATCATGAGTGAGGGGTTTCTTTGGTGTGAGGACACAGTGATTGCATTTGAAAGTAGATTATGTTAGCTGATAGTTCACATACATAAGCATGATTGACTCTGAGTCACATGTCATATATTGATCCTTGCATGTTAGATTCATGGTTTTGGATACAAATTGTGTTTGAGATGGTTGTTGCATAGTTTCAAAAGTATTTGAATGATTTGAGGGTTGAATGCATTATCATCACTTGAAGACAAGTAATGGTTCTAAGTTAAGGGTGTTGATGTGCCACGAAATTGTGGCACATTTAATGCTTGAAAACTAAGAATTACTACTAGAATTGAGTGTATTTATGTAGATATGATGTGTTTGTACATGTGAAACAAGTGGAAGTGAAAGAAAATAGAAAAGATGAAAATGCAAGCTGGAATCTGAAGTTGCTCGCAAACCAAGTTAAGATCACGGACGCCTATACGGGCCGTGAAGATCAAGACGGATCGTGATAGCATCCATGGTGCAATTTTCAGTATGCTTGCATTGAAGACCCAAACTTGGGAAATTTCAAGTGAAGACCACGGACACCCAGACGGACCGTGGTCTCTATAACGGTCTGTGGTGTTGTTTGTGATGCAATTTCCAGTATGCTGATATTGGAGACCCAAACTTGGGAAATTCTAAGTGAAGACCACGGACACCCAGATGGACCATGGTCTTTTTAACAGTCTGTTGTGTTGTCTGTGTTGCAATTTACAGTGTGCAGGCATTGAAGACCTAAGTTGGGGAGTTCTAAGTGAAGACAATGAATGGCTTCACGGACTGCGAAGCCCTTGATGGACCGTGGTAGCATCTGTGAGGTTCTCGACAGTTCATTTCTACTTTGAGTAAGACTCTTTTTAAAACACTTTATTTAAATTAATTAGGTTTTTTTATTTTTTATCTCGTCTTATTTGGAACGAAGAACAAGTTTTCAAATATTCTTACATTATGGTTTTGAAGATTAACATCAAATTAAGTTTGGAAGTTGAATTTACGGTTCTTGAATATCAAAGTGCATATCAATTTGCTTATTTTTGTAAGTATTTTTCTCGTCATGTTTTTATTATATTCTTTTGTATGTTTACGTAAAATCATGAGTGGCTAAATACCACAACTAGGATTGAGGGATCTATGACGTAAATCTAAGTGTAATTCCGTAAAATGAGTGAAAGGCGATTTACATTTGCAAAAATATAATATAGCTTTCGTTATTCATGTATTATAATGAGTGCACGCATTAGGGTGAGCGTGTATCTATCATTTGTTCGAGAGAAAAATGATAGTTAGGAAAAAGCTAAATTAACCTAAAGAAATGGAATTAAAGTTCGAGTTCGAGAGAAAAGAACTTTAACACTATTGTAAGTGAGGGTAAAATGTGTAACACTTTGGGACCGAGAGGACTTGAGTGAAAATTATCTGATTAGACTGAGAAGTATCATATATATTTAGCTCGTCTGTATTTTGTAGAGACAAATTGCCTGAAACTCAAATACGGAAGAACATTAGATGCAACGTTATGGGGAACACAATCCTAGTTTCATTTAATTATCGAAACAACTTTGGAGATGATATTCTGTTAATTGTTGCATTAGATCTTAGTTAAAAATCTTGGTTACTAGAGCTTTATAGCTAAACCCAATTTTACTTTCCGTAATTGCTTTTTTAGGAAATAATAACGACATTTGATTAAAATACAACACTGAAATCATTTATGTAAAGAAATTCTATGTGGATCGACCTCAACTCACGTTGAGTTCTATAAATTGACTTCGACCATTTATATCTCTTAATTGAGATGTCAATTTGGAAGTATCAACGACTTTCCTGCCTGGTTGCACTGTACCTCTGCCTGCATTACCATTTCCCTTACCTTTGTGGCCTCACTGATTTCCTCTTCACCCACCTTGTGGATGCCCTCGACCATTAATATCATTTCCCGCAGGTACCACTGCTATAGTCTGCTACTGCGTGGAATCCATCATGTGCGGGTGGGGACGATCTCTCCTCATATGCCCAGGTTCTCCACAGTTATAGCAAGTACGATCAAAAGATAGCATGTTGCTCGTCGAAGGTGCGGCAATTCTGAGGTAGAGTTCCGAAATAATTACCTGTAAAAGCGGGCATAGAGGACTGAATTGACTGGGCTGCAAGTGTTGGCCTCCCTGAATCTCTGGAGTAAGATCCCTAAAAGTTGCCTGAATTTTTGGCTTTCTTAGCCAATGCCTTAGCCTGGCTGTCTCGCCTCACCCCCTCCACTTTCTTGACAAAGTTTGCTACTTCATTGAAGTTTTTTCCTACAAAGGTCATATGAACGGACAATACCTGCAACTCAGAATTAAGCCCCTTAACAAATAGACGGATCCTCTCTTCCTCAGTAGTCACTAATTGCATAGTATATCTAGACAAGGCATAGAACTTTGCCTCATAAGCATCCACAGATATACCACCTTGCTCCAAAGCCATGAACTCATCCTTCTTGCGATCTCTCAAAGTCCAAGGCACATACTTCTCTAAGAACAAAGCATGAAACTGGGTCTAAGTGGGTGGAGGTAAAACTGAAGATCTGCATTCAACATAAGCTCTTCATCACTGCTTAGCCTCACCTTGAAGTTGAAAAGTCACAAACTCAACTCCATGTTGTTGGACATTTCCCAGCTTATGAATCCTCTCATAATAATCTAGGATGAACTCATATGCATCATTACTCTCAGAACCATGGAACACAGGCAGTTTAAACTTCAAGAACTTAGTCAACATCTCATGCTCATTACCAATCATAATAGGACCCAACAAAGGACGGAAGAAGGCATCATTACCTACAGTTCCACCCACCTTGGGGACAGTGATAGCAATAGGGAGGTTGGCGGGAGCTTGAGGTGCTTGAACAGAGGGAAGCACTCCAAGACCAACCCATCCCTTTAGGAACGACATAATCTGCTGAGCTAACACTGGGTCTAAGAGAGGAATACATGTAGTCTCAGCCTGCACCTCTTCCTCTTGTCCAACATTCTCTTCATTCTTAACCTCGATATTCTCCTCTACCTCTTCATGATGTGAAGGAAGGGCCTCATTTCTGGGAGCACTCTCAATCGGTGCTCCATCCCTAGTAGGCTCCACCCTTCCTCGGCCTCTGCCCCTACCTCGACCGTGACCTCTCACTGCAGATTCCTCAGTTGGAGCGTTGACGGGAGCTACGGGCCTAACGTCATTGCACCTAGTGTTAACCATATGCGGACAGAGAAGTGAAGGAGGTTAGATACTAATTTAAATCGCCAGCTACCAATTGGAATCAAGTTATAGCATGAAAGGAGACAAGAGAAACAAAGAGATTTCCAAAAGTCCTATAGTTTCTCGAAGAAAAGTACAGACCTCTCCATACCATTTCGCAAGACTCTACTAGACTCATTTTGGTACATCGAGATCAACGAACCTAGGCTCCGATACCAACTTTTTCACGACCCAGATCGTTGTAAGTGGAACCCATAATAACCCTCCGATGGGAGAACCATTAATACTAATTAGCTAACCAATAACTACACAACTTAATCAAAACTAAGGCATTTAAAGTTACAGAAACAGGTTTAAATGCTAAGGAAAAGAAATAGAGTTTCCATAAACTCTAAAAATCTAACAAAACAATATGGAAAATAACGCCTAAAATCTGAAAGTCAATGTACTGCAACTCTAACAAGAACCATAAGTCTTAACAAGAAAGGGTACAACCCCTAAACTAACATACAGATAACTAACTAGAGAGTCTATGTCCGAAATGTGGACATAAACATAAAGAGAAGAACTGGCTCACCCTTGAATTCGAAATGATCACTAATCTTATAAGCGAGGTCTATCAACAGCTGCTTGAAGATGCGTTGTACTCAACAAAGAAAGAGCAAGTGCAATATCAGTACACAACCACAGTGAACTAGTAGGATCACGCGGCTATCCCACTAAGTGCAACATACATAAGTCATTACAACAATATAACAACATGCATACACCGAACATATATAATATCAACATCATTTATGAACAAACAGAGCATTTCAAATTCTCAATTATACAATTATGTCAAGTCAATGGTTCTCTCCTGGAACCCAAACCCAAACTGTTAGTGTACCGCTACATGGTACCCGTTCCAAGTTAGTGTGTCGGATCATGACACCCGTTCCAATATTTATGTCGGTACATGGCAATCAATCCCAGTTAGTATGTTAGAACGCAACACCCGATCAATTCAACAAACCACAATCACAAGTGTTTTCTCATAATCATACAATCAATTCATGATTCATGGCATTCAATCATTCAACTATCTTCATTTACAATTAGTGTGATCAATAATGCAACATTCGCATACAAACATGTATCATAATGAAGCAAGAACAAACATATATCACACAACATGAAATCACAACCATCACCTACCTCAAACAAAGCATGAATCCCCTAAGAAACTTAATCCTTCCCTTTGCGGATTCTTTCTGCTTGTTTTTGGTCTACAAACCATCATAATAACACGAAAATCAATAAACGATGTCTAATTACCCGGATTAAAGTCAACACTATCAACCCTAGATCAAACTCATGATCTCAATATCCAAAATTAGGGCTTTTCCCACCATCCAAACAGTTCCAAAACGCTTCCCTAATAATAATTACCCACGAAACTAAGTTCTACGTATCGAAAAATGGATTCGGGGAGTGTAAACCTTACCTTTAGCCTCAAGAATGGTGGAAAACTGTCAAGAAAATACTTGGGGTCGTCTCATAGCTCTCAAAGTCAAAAAGTGCAGAATAAAATATTTTTGGGGTTTAGTTCTCACTTAAGTCTTGTCTGTCCCGCCACATAGGTCCTTACTTTGGTACAGTGGCCCTACCCTGGCGGCACAAAATCCCGCCATGACGGCTTGCACGAAATAGAGAACTAAATAAAGAATTTACAAAACCTTATTTCACACACACCTTCATCCCATGACACTCGGAAAATACCCGTTCACGCTAAGATCAGTTTCGGGAGTTCTATTCTCCCGAATTCAATTATGTAAAGTCGTACAGGTTTCTTAACATTTTAGCTATCTACCCATATGATCAAATTCATAATTAGATCAACCAATTGTTACCTGATTTTCCCTAGACCTTATTGACTCCGATTTCGTCCAAATCTGGACTAGGTTGAAAAATTCCAAGTTACCACAAAAAAGTTTTTTGGCACAAAATTTTCCCCCGTTGACTTTTCTATAACGACGGGAACCGATCGCTACAGGGGCGTAGTATCGTGTATATTTAATTTGTTTTATTACCAATAAAATAAGCATATGTATCAATGATTTATGATTTTTATTTGAGATAACTATTAATAATCAATAATTAGAAAAAAGTATTATAATTACTATTTGAGAAATATCATTACATCAGTAATAAAAAATATGATTTAAAGAAAAAAAAGGTTCAAATAAATAAATTAAAACCGTCTGGGCATAGGTTTTTATGCCCAAGACTTACGTTTTTATACTCAAGGCTTACACCTCAAATTTTAGGACTTACGCCTTATGGATCTACGTCTTTAATTTATGACCCAAAGTATTTTTGGTACAACCCGCCCCGAGACTCGCCCTAAAAACATTTTTGAAAACTCTGCTTTTGACCAATAATTTTTCATTTTATTATACCGCCCCTATTTATGTGATAACACGGTGTAGTTATTTTTCTTTGGACGAATCATGCTTGGTTGAATAAATTAAAAATTGTTTACAAGGATATGAACTATATTTTTGTTGGGTGTAAGATAAACAGGTGATTATATTGGTTGAATAAATTGAAAATTGTTTACAAGTATATGACCTATATCTTTGTTGGGTGTAAGGTAGACAAGTGGTTATATATATGATTTCACAGATAGAATATACTCTTTAATTTTAATTTTTAATTTTTTCAGTAAAAATAAAAGGAAACATTTCTCAATTAACTATGGACAGTCAGATAACTATGTTTGATTTATGTGCACAATCAATCGAGAAGTCAAATATGAGAGCCGACAAAAAGAACGTCATTTATTATGTTATAACTTATAAAATAAAAACTAATATACAAATATAGTTCTAAAAAATAAAATATAATTGTTCTCCACATGTTCATATGACATCTAAACAGATTAAGTGGAATACACGTGCAAAGCACATCTGGTTAGATGACAAGAAAAATACACAACAAATATCGTTTATAAGGTAATATTAGTGGGATACGACTAATTACATGATTGAACCTCATTAAATTGAAATAAATATATACATTATTGTGTTTAACTAATAAAATTATTCATTGACCATCTTACGAGGTTCATGTGAATAAGAGATATATATGATGGTCCATATTGAACATTCACAAAAGAATCTGCAATGTTATTTTGTGAAAACTTATTATTCAAATCTTCGCTTAAATTTTCTGAATTGATAATCACGTGCATATATATATGTATGTATGTATATATATATATATATATGTATGTATATATGTATTAATTTGAGAAGGAAAAATATGATTATCGCGTCTCAATCAATCAAGAATGCCTCAACAGGATAAATTCACTTATTTCACACAATTCTTCTGGTTAATTTGAAATGAAAATAGTATGAATATCTCGTTCTCTTCAAATTATTTTTATTTAAATATTAAAAATATTTGTTACCATCTCTCTCCTCTAACTTCCAACCATAAATTATTTTTATTTAAAATATTTAAAAAAATTGTTTGCCGTTTCTCTCTTTTAACTTTCAACTATTTCTCCCTAAAACTGATAAAAGCTTTATTTAGAATTATAAATCTCCTAAAATTAGTAAAAGTATTTTTAAATTGAGTAAATTTTAGAATAGCAAACATAATAATCATATTAGCGTTTTATAACTAAATATTTGCTATTTGCGCTTCATAGGAAACTATGTGTGTTATGGAGCATCTAATTTGTATAAATCACATGCATATCATTTGTATAAAATCGTAGTGATTTGTAAAAATCGTAGCAATTTGTATAAATCGCGGCAATTTGTATAAATAAAGCATATGTGACTATGAAAATTATGTTTGTATAGGCACATGCATATGCATATGCATATGTTCTTTGTGTTGGGCTAGAGTGGCAAGCCAGATTAGGAGAGAGAGGGCAGAAAGTGAAGGGAGGTGAATTGTATATGTATATTGGTTTGATAATTGTATACATGTAACTACTATATATGCGTATCAATGATTGTGTTTGTATATCTGCATTAAATTTGAATTCGTATACAATTGAATTGAGTTAAAACATTTGTATTTGTATATAAAATATCTCAAATCTCTCTCTCGCTTTATACAAACACAAATTATACATTGTATTTTGTATAATTTGTGTTTGTATAAAGCAAGAAAGAGAGAAAGACAAAAGAGAACTGGGCATGGAAAGATTTGTATTTACATAATTATAAGTGTATATGACAAACATATATGTATTTGTATTTGTATATATAGTTCTCTCTCGTTTTATACAAACACAACCATAATTTATACATTTGTGTTTGTATAAAGTGAGAGAGCCGAGCGAGAGAGTGGCGAGCGAGATTCAGGGGATAGAGTCAAATGGCAAGAAGTTTATTGCGAATCAGAATTAAATGAAACTGTAGCTATGACATTTATTTGAATTAATAGTTTGCTATAATGCACAATTTTCCCTTTTAATTCTGACTATTCTTCTTTCAAAGAATGTTCTCTACTATCAATAAATTATTTCTCTCAATTGTGTACTAGAAGTTATAGTGAAAATCTCAATTCATATTTATATAAATATAATATAAAGTATAATATATATTTATTTAATATATAAATAATTATAGATTTGTTCGTGTATTCAATTAAATATATTTGATCAAATATATGTTTGCACTATAATGTATACACAATTTATTTTCATATTTTGTTTGTGACTCACATAATCTAAACTTAGTATTAGGCCTCCAAAATATACATCTAGTATGTTGTGAAAGTTGAAATCTACTCAAATAAGTATGTATTCAATTGAACATGCGATTAAGTTTATATTTAATTACGTATACATTCGCACTATAATGTATATATTATTTACATTTTGTTTGTATACATTATTAGTGTACGTAAGTATAATTTGTAGATATTGATATGTATAGATATATTACCTTTCGTAAAATATTTCAATAAATAAAATTATGTTTGTAGACATACTTTCAACTACATATACATAATACCAATTGCATATACATTTAGTTTGAATACAAATAAAATAGACTATAATAGAATTTTGCCTCAATATATACAAATACATCTTTCACATTAAATAAGAATCAAATGCTCCTTCGTTTTAAATATCAAGGTGAGTTTGCATGTGTTGAAATCAATATTGTAAATAGAAAAATTTTAAAATCGAAATTATTATGCATTAGTACCTACAATTGACGATTTTCAAACTCATCTTCATTTTTCAGTGCGCCCATTTCCTACGGGGATTTTACATTGTGGTTACAATCTTCATCACTCTAGTACATATCTTCATCACTTTCTACATTTCTCTTTTGAGAATAAACAACTCTTACCTATTGAAATATAATAGAAAATACAAAAATTCATTAAAAAAAATCTTGCATCTAACTATAAGATAACAAATGTAAAAAATCCTTATTTATTTATTTTTCAAAAATGTAGACAATCAATATAAAAGAAATTTGGTGTTATTTGAGTTAGTTAGTAAAGAGTTGTTATTGTAATTGATCTCTAGCAGAGATATTTTAGAGATGAAGATAGAAGTACTAAACCTTGAAAGTGGAAGAAAAAAAGGGAAGAAAGAGAAAAGGAAGAGGAAAAAGGTGGAAATACGTGTTTGTCTAGAAGTAGAGAGAGAAAATAAGAAAAAACAGTTTTCAAGAAAAATAAATATGATTATTTAATGTCAAATAAATATTAAATAAATTTTTTTACAAAATAAATAAAACTGAGCGATTTATTGCCAATTAAATCTACAAGATATCACATTGTGCCATTTTTTTTTATATATTATATTTTGGGTCTATTTAGACCTTTTTGTACACATTTGTGATTTAATAAAAGAGTCTTGAGCTCAACCAAAATTGCTTTTTTCTTTTAAATTAAAAAAAAAAAACTTATCAATAATAGATTTAGATTTTTTAAAAAAAAATTAATAACTCATTTTGCATGTGCACGGTTCATTTTTGTGATGGTTATTTTTTAATATAATTATAAATTATAAATAAAACTAAGTTATATCTATATAAAAATATATTTTTCAGAAACTAATTTATAGATTAATATAAATTTACAATTAATATAATAAAAACAATACATTAGAAAATAATTATGAATATTAGGAATTTAGTTAATGGTTTTATATGATTTATAACATGTTAAACAAAAATATTATATCATATTAATAATAATAAAATAATTAAAAAGTGAAATGGACATAATAAATAGTACTTGCTGTTTTGAGAATTACCATTCACCCTGTCAAATATAGAGTATAGAGGAAAATATATGAGTGAAAATCATTTTCACCCTCTAACTAAGCTTTATAAATTAAACTCCCCCTCAACTTTGAACAATAATAAAAATCCCCCCTTAATTCTATTATCTTTTTAAAAATTTCTTATACCTTTTCATTATCAACTATTTTTTACTTCTTTAAAAATAATGATTTTTTTTTTTGAATTCATATAACAATTTTTTCATAAAAGCGTAAATATTATTTTTTGGATGAAAAAAGTGAGAAATATTAATTAAGTTTATGAGCTAATGATATTTTATAATGAAGTAAATTAACATAATGAAAAAAAATTATTTTTATTAATAATAATCAAAACTCTACTATTTATTTACACAAGTAAAATAACATAAAATAATAAATTTAATTGAGGTCAAATATTTAAAGATTGTAGATTTTAAAATTTAAATTATTTTAACTATAATTTATGTAATACTCCATTAATGTCAATCAAAACTTGTTTATTTATATAGAAAATAGAAGAATTCCTTGGATGTTTAGATTACTTGACTCTCATTCTAAATATAGTTATTTTGATTTACTTGTCCAATTAATGAAATCAAAAGAATTTAAAAATATTTTTCATTTCTACCCTTAATATTAATTAATAACTGCATAAATAGTAGTAGTCAAATTCAAAGTTTCAAAACATTATAGATAATGTTAGTTTACTAAAATACATCTCTAATGAAAAAAATTTAAGGGTAGATGATGTAACGACCTGCTAGGTCGTTTTGAGAACTAGGACTATTTTGACTCTTTCCGTAAAATTTAAATGAAAAATTTTAAACTATTCAGTAACTACAAGTATTTAGTTGATGAATTTTTGTTAAAGAATTAATATAGTTGAATAGTTAATGGGTAGAGTTCATAAATTTTTCGACACCCTTTTACCACTTGGCCCATGGTACAATAAAACTAACTAAAACGAGATTTATTGCTCCTTTACTCATAAGTCAAACAAATTGCGGCTGAAATTTCTCGGAGAGAACTTGATCTCAACGTCGACAACATTTAATTTACTATTGCAGGTATTATAAAGCCTTAAATATCTCAATCTTTGGTAATAGGATGAGTTATGAATAGTGGATTACTGGGTATACTTTAATTTACTACTATTTAGGGAAAGAATTGCAATTCTAATTTAGTTGGAATTTATTGATTTCTGTGAAACTCTTTTGACTATAAATGAGAATCTTTATACATTGAATAATGATTAGTCGTTAGATTACTACTACGGTGATCATTTGAGTGGGATAATGCATGTGGATTAAAATATTGTAAATAAATTAATTGCTCCAAAGTGGGTTTTAAGGTTAGTTTAGGTGTGAGATGGTCCAATGATTTTAGGCATATACTTTAATATTTTTTTAAGTGTTTATGCCAAGAATGGCTAGGGTAAATTGAGGTGAGGCTATTTTTCAATCACCGTTGCTTCTAGATCCATTGTTATTTTTAGTATTATAATTGAATAGTTACTACTACGGTACAAAAACAGTGAGCAGCTTCTAGATCCATTGTTACTTTTAGTATTATAATTTGAATAGTTACTACTTCGGTAAAAAAATAGTGAAATATTCGGGTTATATAATGGGATGTCTTGTGAATCCTTTACTTACGAATAATGTATATTTTATAAATTGAGACTTAGCCTTGGCTTAAAATTTAGGAATATGAGATTTGACATATTTAGTTGGCACCAAGATTTATGAATTTAACTATTGATTAGGGTGAGTTTTGGATCTAGGCTAGGCATATAGTGATATGAGTATCTATGGACTCATTTCCTTACGAATTGTGCATATCTAATTGATTCAAAACTTTCAGAGGCTCTACGAAAGGAAAGGTAAAATCTTGAGGGTTCGTGACACGTGTTTGACATTCAATGTATGTTAAGACTTTCAGACATCATTGAAGGACGTTTTTCTAATTAACATTAAAAATGGAATAGACCATGGGGAAGGGCAAAAGATGGGGGTCTCGTACAAATGGTGTGACGGGCATTGGTATGAGTACCAGTTTTATAAAGGAAAAGTTTATTATTATAGAATACTGATTGTAATCCGAGAATGCTAAACCATATGGGCATTAGCTGATATATTAATGATTTGATTTATTATGTGTGATTGTGTTCTTTATTGAACATGTATACTTGTGATAGCTGAGGTGATTACATATCATATTGATATTTGATGGAGATGTATCATCATCCCTTTTCATTGATATCATATTGTGCACATGCATGAACATGAGATTGACTATAAGTTGGGCACGTGGAAATCGTCTATGCATAAATTATTTGATTTTATGATAGTGCGTTGAGATCGTCTACATAGACGCATGGAGATCGTCTTTGTCGGTATATGGACCTCGCGAGTCCCTCATGGGTCATGAACTCTCGATGTATTTTCGAGGAGTATCATGTATATATAATTGAGAGAGTACTTGGTATTCTGAGGCATATCATTTTATGGTGTCATATTGCATTGCATCTCATGACACCCTTCATTCTTGATGATTATGTGTTTTATTGGTGGTTGGAAAGTACTTGATATTTGATTACCTCTATTAGATGAAACTTGACTGGTAAGTGTAATATAGACTTGTATAAGTAAATAACTGATATTTCTTATATAAACTGTGGTCACTACTTATTCGTTGTCGGTCTATGAGATATATTGGGTACACGTGGTTTCGTACTCATACTACACTTGTTGCACTCTTTTGTGGTGCAAATTCAATTTCGAGTACGAGCACATCTCGTGGAGCTTTTTTAGTCTGAGCTTATAGTATCTTGGAGTTGTGGTGAGCTGCTTGGCTGTTCCATGGCCCACACCTCCCTCTATCATTTATTTATTCTGTTATTTTAGTATTCAGATAGGATATCCCTTATGCTTGGATTTGTCATTTTAGTTTGAGACTTGCACTATATTTAGAAGCTCTTGTACTTATGACACCAATTCTTGGGTGGTATTTTAGTTTTCCGCATTTCGTATTCTAAAGGACTTAGTGTTGGAGATATTTTACTCGTTTTTTAACTTTTTACCTCATTAGTTATTTAAAATTGGTAAAATATGTTGGGTTGGCATACCTATTGGTTGGGAACATATGTTCCATCACGACTTGCCAATTTAGGTCATGACAATTCGGTAGTAGAGACCTAGGTTCATCGGTCTCACGAGTACAAGAGCAATGTCTAGTAGTTTCTTGTGGATCGGTATGATGACATCCATACTTATCTTCAGGAGCTTTGGGATATTTAGGAAACTTCTATCCTTTTATTCCTTATCGTTCGTACTTAAATTTATTGGAATTCTAATCTTGTTATCTCATTCTCTCACAATTAGTGAGGGCTCGTGCATCCGTGATCAACAATCGGGAGTTTGCACCCACACCTCCTGCTAGGGTTATTCCATTAGGTATATATAAGGGGAGGTCTAGATAGAGGTTCGGTTGTATCGTTTTTGGCTAATAGGTCTATCATGATTGTTTGTGAGTAGAAAACGATCGAAAGGGTTATGATGATGAAATTTTTTGACTTATACTGGTAACTTCAATGAGAATGCTTATGAAATTATAGTCAGCTTTCATGAGAGGTTGTATGATCTTGGATTAGGGGAGTCCCATGGAGTTAACTACACACCGTTCATATGATCGGCCATGTCAAGCAGTGGTGGAGGTATTACTCTTATAATAGGCCAACTAGATCACCTCTACTCTCATGGATTCAATTTGGTCAAGAGTTTTTAGATAAGCTTGTTCCACATAGTGAGGGGGAACGTACGAGGGCCAAGGTTGAGGATTTGAAGTAGGATGGCATGTTAGTCACACAAAATAAGGTTAAATTTCATGATTTGGCTAGTTACCTTTGATGATACTTTCCACCGAGGCTGAGAGAGAAGGTTCATTAAGGGATTGTTCATTTTGATTCGTATGGAAGTTTTTCAGGTTGCTGCCTTTTATTTTCCATTTTAGAAAGTTTTAGATGTTGTCAAGGAGTTAGAGATGATTGGACGTATGGGATTTAAGTAATGTGAGGGCTTCCGTCATTTGAGTTGGATATGGTATGTGAGTCACTTTATTTGTTTATACATGTTTCTACTTCTATTGGATATTTCATAGTGGTAGATCGAGTATATTGATCATATGTAGCTACGTTGAGGGGATGCAATATTCAAGTGGGTTTGAAGGTTTTATATATGATAGATTTTGATGTCATTTCTTTCGGGATGAATTGGTTATTTTCTTATCACATGATTTTGAATGGTCATGCCAAGAAAATTACATTAGTTATGCCCAGAATTCATACAATAAAGTGTGGAGAGTTTTTCTTAGTCACAGTTTAAAAGGGTGATATCATTTATTAATGGCTCGTCGTTTAATGGAGAAAGGATATTTGGCTTACTTGGCGTGTATTTGAGATACTAGTGTGAAGACTCTTGTGTTTAGGTCTATTCTAATGGTGAGTAAGTTTTTAGAGGTATTTTTGTCGAACCTACCAAGTCTTCCACATGATCGTGATATTGATTTTGTATTGACTTAGTATAAGACACTTAACCAATTTTCATTCCTCTTTATGACATGGAAATGTCGAATTGAATGAGTTGAAGAAGCATTTATGGGATTTGTTGAGCAAGGGGTTCATTGACAGAATGTATTTCCTTGGGCTGCTGTAGTGTTATTTGTAAAGAAGAAGGATGGATTTATACATAGGTGTATTGACTATCGACAGTTGAACAAGTTACCATCAGAAACAAGTACTCAATACCTCGTATTGATGATTTATGTGATCAACTTTAGGGTGTTTTAGGTTTCTCCAAAATTGACTTGAGATCCAATCATCAACAGATGAAGGTCAGGAAAAGGATAACCCTAAGATAACTTTCCATACGCGTTATAATCATAATGAGTTTTTAGTGATGTTTTTTAGGCTGACTAATGCACCAATAACTTTTATGAACTTGATGAATATGGTGTTAAGTCCGTACTTGGAATCCCTTTTTATTGTCTTCATAGATGATATATTGATATACTCTTGTAATAGTACAAGCACAAACATCATTTGAAGATTGTGCTTGAAATTAGAGAAAAAGCTTTGTGCAAAGTTTTTTTTTTATGTGTGAGTTTTGGCTTACTTAGTTAGCATTCATGGGACATGTAGTGTCCAAAGAGGGTATTATAGTGGATCCTAAAACGACTGAGACATTTCAAGATTGGGTCAGACCTTCTTTAGTTATTGAGATTCAGAATTTCTTGGGTCTTGAAGGTTATTATCGATGATTAGTGGAGAGGTTCTCATTCATTGCATCCTCATTAACTAGATTGACCTAGAATGAAGTGACTTTCTAGTGTTTTGATGAGTGAGAGGTGAGTTTTCAAAAGATCAAGACTAAATTGGTTACTTCTCTAATTTTGACTCTACTCGTGGAAGGAGAGGATTTTATCATATATTGTGATTCTTTTTGGATTGATCTTGATTATGTTGATGTAGAAGGGAAATGTAATAGTTGATGTTTCGAGGCAGCTGAAACTTGTTCATCAGAAGAACTTTCTTATCGATGACTTGGAGTTGATAGTGGTAGTATTCACAATGAGGATTTGACGGTATTACTTTTATGGTGTGTATTGTGAGGTCTTCAAGAACCATCGCAGTCTCTAATATATATTCAATCATAGAAACATCAATTTGGGGAAGCGGAGATAATTTTGAGTTGCTCAAGGACTATGACGTCAATATATTTTATCATTTTAATAAGGAGAATGTGGTAGTAGATTCATTAAGTATAAAGATGGTGAGTATATGGAAATTTGTCTTTGTTACAAATGAAGGGGCTTTCTTTGGCTATGGATATCCAATTCTTAGCCAATAGCTTTGCGAAACTTGATATTTCAATATCTAGTAGAGTTTTGTCTTACATGGAGGTGGAGCCATCCTTATTGGACCAGATCTAGGCTTAACAGCTTGACCATGGTGATTTATGTAAGATCCGAGACAAGGTGTCAAAGGGAGAAGCCAAGGATACAATTTTTGATAGTGAGGGAGTTTTGAGGATAAAATGTTGTATTTGTGTTCCTCAGACAGCTGGTTTGACTAGACTGATCATGGAGGAGGCATATAGTTTGAGGTACTCTATTCATCCGGGGGCTACTAAGATGTATCGTGACTTGAAGCAACATTATTGATGGTGTCGTATAAAGAAAGACATAGTAGATTTTGTATCTCGGTGTTTGAATTATCAGCAAGTAAAGTATGAACACCAAAAGCCTAGAGGTGTAACTCAGAGGATGCCCATACCTGAGTGAAAGTAGGAGCGTATTGCTATGGACTTTGTGATAGGGTTGCCACGTACCTTGGGTAAATTTGATGCTATACGGGTCATCGTGGATCGATTGACTAAGTCTGCACATTTCGTACCAGCTCAGACTACCTATAATTTAGAGAAGTTAGCTAAGATCTATATTCAAGAGATAGTTCGTTTTCATGGGGTTCCTATTTCTATTATTTTAGATCGTGGAACACAACTTACATCTCATTTTTGGCAGTCTATGCAGAAGGAGTTGGGCAATCGGGTGGATCTTAGTACAACCTTTCACCCTCAGATGTAACGACCCGAAAACTTGTTTAGCTGTATATAAAAAGATCCGTTTCGTTTTTTGAAAATCCGACTTCATATTCTTGTTTAGGGGGTCAAATTGAGTGGGAGATGGGTCTAACCCAAATTTTAGAGCAACCGTATCAAAATCCGAAATTTCCAAGTGAAGCCTTTTTCGAGGGTCTACTTTGGAGGGTCATATATCCTAAATTATTTGGGTGGCCAATAATATATCCATGGAAAGCCCTTTGAGTTAGCTACCTAACGCACTTCGTTTCATCTCATTCGGAGTTCGGACGAAGAAGTTATTCCCATTTTCGTAAAATCTGTTCGGCAGAAAAAGGCAATTTCCAGTAGGCGTGGTTACTGTTCACCCGCCTAACTTTTTTTCTAAGTGTTGGACCATTCTTCCAAAGGACTTATATTATTTCCTAGATACCATTAGTTCAATTCCCATTCCCTAAAACATTTCCCTCTCTACAATCCTCCATTAAGAATAAGAAGAAGTGGGAGCTAGGGCTTTGGATTCAAGGCTTTCTTCATCAAATTTCGTGGGAGATCATAGCAAAGGTATGGTGGTCTTGATCCTTGTCTAAATTTCCATTCAAGGAGCCAAATCCAAAGTTATTTCAAAGTATGAAAAATCTAGGTTTTCACTCAATCTCATGGGTTCTTCCACCAAATGGTTTTAAAAGATTTCTAATGGTACTTTATGGTTATATTGTTGTTGTATTGACGATTTAAGATGAAAATACTCCATGAACCCATGATTTCTCTTTATTCCTAGTTTATGCCTTTATGAAGTGGGTTGCTAGATAATGAATGTATATGAATCAAACTTGTTTAAAGGTCTTTAGATTGTTGAAGTATGTCATTACCCATGCTTATTTTATGGTGTATTGTAGGTGAATGGGTATGTGAGGCTTAGGGCCTTAAAGGCATAGTATGAGAAATTTGAGTGTTATCATGACATTGTATGAATGAGAAATCAATGAAGATAATGTGATCATGTTATGAACGTAAAGGTGTTGCTATTGAAAGATTATTTCTCAATTTGACACTCATGAATGTTGATGATAGAATATGAAGGATTCTTCAATATAAGGTATACCTTGAATTGGTAGGGCTTATGCATCATTTTCTTGTATAAATGATTATATTGTTGATTGTTGAATCCTTGGATCGGTAGGCTAGTGGCACCCTTCCACACGAGCTTATAATGAACCTTGGAATCGGTAGGCCTATGGCACCTTTCCATGAAGGTTAATGATGAGACTTGAACCGGTAGGCCCATGGCACCCTTTCAAGAGGAGTTAATGAGCTTTCCTAAATGAACCTTGAAACGGTAGGCTTAAAGCACCCTTTCACGTGTTAATAAATGTAATTTGGAGTTGGTAGGCCAATGGCACCTCTCATATGTGATAATGTCAATGTAACGAACTATTCTATGGGAATGTTGACTAAGCACCGAGTGGATTTGGTTAGATGGAAACTCCCCCAATAGTTAGGCATGAGTTTCAATGATCGTCTACCTTATCCCATAAACTATGTGCCCGCATAGGTAGCTAGTGGATCCATTAAGATATATATCGGTCTTCCTTAGGCAAGTAGACCACCTCTTTACGGTGTGGGGACTTATGACACCGGATTCCATGACAAGCTCTCATGGTCTATGTCGGTTAAACGCTTACTTCCCATCATGCGAGATTTCATTATGGTTTCTTGATAGGTTCTACAAAGTGTAGGTAGTAGTATGGGATGCTACCTATACATTGCACGAGTAAGCTTGGAGAGGGTCATAGTGAGTTTCTCTAAATCCTAATGTATGTGATACAATTGTGGCCTAAATGAGGTTATTAAAGAATGTTGGCTCTCAAACGTTTAATATGAGATGCATGCTATACTTGGGTTATATTACGAGTTATTTTTCCCTTGTCATGTCTTAATTAATGATATACCTCTTATGTATGAATATGGTCCAAAGGTGAAAGAAAGGAATGATAAGTTACTTTAAGTGACCTAAATGTGGTGCCTTAGTATGGATGGTGGTATGGGACGCCATCCATACATTGCACGAGGTATAGCATAAGGGTTTCTTGAGGTGAAGGTCCAAGGTAAAGGTTTTCATGTTGAAATTGTTTAAAAGTAATATTATGACTTACTTGATGTTTATGCTTGTATTGTATGTCTTTTATGCAACTATTCATGGTATTCCAAAAAGTGGCATAATGCATGATTTCTAACCAAAATGTCCCTTTTAAAGCATGTTTTACATGGTCATCATACTTAGTACATTTTGTGTACTAACCCATATTCTTCATATTTTTACTATAAGTGTAGGTTCCGGCAAGTGATCCCTCCTAGCTAGTTTGAAGTATTGGATTGCTTTCCTCCAAGACTTGGTATGTCCTCATGGATTCGAGGATAAGACTTTTAAGTTCTTTTGTTCATGTAATAGACTTCTTTTGATTGTAAAGGGCCGTGTCCCTACTTATGTTTTGTGACTGTGTCTAAGATGGCCATGTGAGACTTAGACTTCCGCTGTGTGTTTTTAAAGTTGTTTTAATGAAGTTTAAATGTGTGGATGTAAATAAGTTTTTTTTTTATTCCGCACTATTTTCATTATTGAATGCAGTGAATGACTATGTGGCTCGTATAAGACCCCTTCGGGGTCGAATACGCCATGTTACGACTAGGGGGTACTCTCGGGTCGTGACATCAGACCAAGTCAGACATGAGGAGTAGATATCCTCAGCTTTTTGAGCGTTCAGGTGCGTTTTATTCCTTTACCGTTCGAGGATGAACACTTATTTAAGTGGTAGATGATGTAACAACCCGCTAGGTCGTTTTGAGAACTAGGACTATTTTGACTCTTTCCATAAAATTTAAATGGAAAATTTAAAATTATTCGGTAACTATGAGTATTTAGTTGACGAATTTTTGTTAAAGACTTAATATAGTTTAATAGTTAATGGGCCAAGTCCATAAAATTTTAGATAACATTTTACCACTTGGCCCATGGTACAATAAAATCAACTAAAAAGGGATTTATTGCTCCTTTACTCATAAGTCAAACAAATTGCGGCTGAAATTTCTTGGAGAGAACTCGATCTCAATGTCGACAACATTCAATTTACTGTTGAAGGTATTATTAAGCCTTAAATATCTCAACCTTTGGTTTAAATGGGATGAGTTATGAATAGTGGGTTACTTGGTGTACTTTAATTTACTACTATTTAAGTGTTTATGCCAAGAATGGCTAGGGTAAATTGAGGTGAGGCTATTTTTCAATCACCGTTGCTTTTAGATCCATTGTTATTTTTAGTATTATAATTGAATAGTTGCTACTACGGTACAAAAACAGCGAGCAACTTCTAAATCCATTGTTACTTTTAGTATTATAATTTGAATAGTTACTACTTCGGTACAAAAATAGTGAAATATTCAGATTATATAATGGGATGTCTTGTGAATCCTTTACTTACGAATAAGGTATATTTTATAAATTGAGACTTAACCTTAGGCTTAAAATTTAGGAATATGAGATTTGACATATTTAGTTGGCACCAAGATTTATGAATTTAACTATTGATTAGGGTGAGTTTTGGATCTAGGCTAAGCATACAGTGATATGAGTATCTATGGACTCATTTCCTTACAAATTGTGCATATCTGATAGATTTAGACCTTTTAGAGGCTCTACAAAATGAAAGGTAAAATCTTGAGGGTTCGTGACACGTGTTTGACATTCAAGGTATGTTAAGACTTTCAGACATCATTGAAGGACGTTTTTCGAATTAAAGATTAAAAATGGAATGGACCATGGGGAAGGGCAAAAAATGGGGGTCTCGTACCAATGGTGTGACAGGCATTGGTACGAGTACCGGTATTATAAAGGGAAAGTTTATTACTGAAGAATGCGGATTGTAATTCGAGAATACCAAATCATATGGGCATTAGCTGATATATTATTTATTTGATTTATTATGTGTGATTGTGTTCTTTATTGAACATGTATACTTGTGATAGTTGAGGTGATTACATATCATATTGGTATTTGATGGAGGTGCATCATAATCCCTTTTCATTGATATCATATTGTGCACATGCATGGACATGAGATTGACTATAAGTTGGGCACATGGAGATCGTATGTGTTGGGAATGGTGATATATTAAGACTATAATTTGGGCACGTAGAGATCGCCCGTGTGGAAATTGTTTGATTTTATGATAGTGCGTTGAAATCATCCGCATAGACGTGTGGAGGTCGTCCGTATTGGTATATGGACCTCGCGAGTCCCCCATGGGTCATGAACTCTCGATGTATTTTCGAGGAGTATCATGTATATATAGTTGAGAGAGTACTTGGTATTCTGAGGCATATCATTTTATGGTGTCATATTGCATTGCATCTCATGACACCACCCTTCATTCTTGATGATTATGTGTTTTATTGGTGGTTGGAAAGTACTTGATATTTGATTACCTCTATTAGATGAAACTTGACTGGTAAGTGTAATATAGACTTGTACAAGTAAATAACTGATTTTTCTTATATAAACTATGGTCACTACTTATTCGTTGTCGGTCTATGTGATATACAGGGTACACGTGGTTTCGTACTCATACTACACTTGTTGCACTCTTTTGTCGTGCAGATTCGATTTCGAGTACGAGCACATCTCGTGGAGCTTTTTTAGTCTTAGCTTATAGTATCTTGGAGTTGTGGTGAGCTGCTTGGCTGTTCCATGGCCCACACCTCCCTCTATCATTTATTTATTCTGTTATTTTAGTATTCAGACAGGATATCCCTTATGTTTGGATTTGTTATTTTAGTTTGAGACTTGCACTATATTTAGAAGCTCTTGTACTTATGACACCAATTCTTGGGTGGTATTTTAGTTTTTCGCATTTCATATTTATAAAGGACTTAGTGTTGAAGATATTTTACTCGTTGTTTACCTTTATACCTCTTTAGTTATTTAAAATTGGTAAAATATGTTGGGTTGGCTTACCTATTGATCGGGAACATAGGTGCCATCACAACTTGCGAATTTGGGTCATGATAGTCATATTAGGAAAGGGCCAAGTAATATGAAACGCATAGAGTAGAGGGTGGAGAAAGACAATAATATACGCATACATATAGACACGCTTAATGCATATAAGGTTGAAACAACATTCATAAATATAATATTAAATTTTGTGACAAATTCATAAAAAACATATTCTACTTATAATGTTAATAAACTTAAAGAAAAAATTATACATACACAGGGTAAAAAATAAATTATACATAAGATAAAGAGTTATTACATATATGTGGTTTAGCAAGGATAAAATGAACAATGCATAGGATAAAGTGAGGAGTTTGATGATTGTTCAAAGTTGAGGGTGGGGTAAGGGGGTTTAATTTTTAAAGTTGAGGGTGGGGGAAGGGGGTTTAATTTTTAAAGTAAAGTTGGGGGATGAAAATGATTTTCACTCGAAAGATATAGATGGATTGAAGTCACTATCTCTAATCCCCCCCCCCCCTTTCAAATATAGAATATAGAGATGAAATTAAAAATGGATTGGAGATGGTCTAAGAGACATGACTCAAATTTCAAGCATCATAGACCAATCTATGCCCAATAACAATCAACACCGAAAGTTGCAACAGAGAGTGCACAAGATAGTTATGGTAATATGTAATGCAATATCTTCTAATCAAACCAATATATGCCCAATAACAATCAACACCGGAAATTGCAACACAGAGTGCGTAAGACAATAATGGTAATATGTAATGCAATATTTTCTAATTAGCATCTTCACAAGAGCTTACTAAGGATTAAGGACTGCCACATATGAGCGGAGATAAAAGTCGACATACGGGTTCGATCGAACCCAATAGATTTAGTTCATATCTTATATTTTAAAAAATCATTAAACATGCATAAAAATTAAATAAAACAATACAGTTACTAACACCTGATATTGTTATCCTAAAATTTGAAACACATAAATTCAAACCATGGCTCTGCAGGTGTTAATAAAGGCCAGGTCTCTTGGATAGAAACACTTAATGTGGATTCTACTTGAATGTTTTTCACCATTTTAGGGTAACATTTGGAATGAAATAATTTCTTAGATGTTAAGGTCGCTAAAATTCCCTAGCATAAAGTTGAGTTGAAAACTTTCCTTCCAATGGAGTTTCTCTATGAGATTATTCTTGAGTCAACTTCAAATAACCATAACTTTCAGCACAAAATGAGTTAGGTGGCCCATGAGGTATAAAATAGAAGGTCTTCGAGTCCTCTTTCCAACACCGCCGAGTTTGCTAAATTCCGAATTTGGATGAAAGAGTTATGCCTATTTGAGTGCAGCCTCTCCAATTTAGGCATGTTTCATCCGTTTTAAGGAGGGATATTTTGGTCTTTTCCTTACCCTACTAGCCTAACACGTTTTAACCACCCAAGTTAACGGTTCTAATCAGACTAAGTCAATTCTAAACATTCCAAAAGCATTTAGAAGATTAGGGCAAAGTTGAAAAAGAGAAAAAGGAAGAAAGTTTCAAGCATTAATCGAGTTTTGAAGATTTTTGCCAAGAACTTAGTTTATTTTGAGGTATGTAAGCTTTAATAGTGATGAATTTTTTCACCCTCACTCCAATCATGTGATTTTCATCCATAATTTCATTCTTGAGGTTGGTTGATTTGAGTTCTTGAGGTTTTTGCTTCATTCTTTAACAATGGAGGTTTGTTGAGTTCTTGAGGTGAGGGTCTTGCGAATGAGTGTCATTATTAATGGATTTTGTGTGGGCTTTCATTGGAATGGTGTTTGGTTTATGAATCTAGGATAATTTGGAGGAAATCATTCAATTTTAGAGGAGATAAGGCTGGAAATTGAGTTAGAAAGTTGTACTCATGAGTTCTTTATTGTCATTAAGATCATTGAGTCGAGTCGTTCATGTCCATAATTCCGCATGAACTCTATGAATTGAGCGTTCTTGAGTGGAGTAGTATCGTTGAGTTTTGAGTTCTGAATTCTTGAGTCCTTGAGTTCTAAGTATTGCGTTCTGTGAGGTCATTGAGGTCCTTGAGTTGTTTCATTATGTCTATATTTCACCATGAACCCCATTTTGAGTTACAAGTTTTGAGAAGTCTGTGAAAACCAAGTATGAGTTTTAAAACTAAGTTTTGAGGAAATAAAAGATGAGTTTTGAAAAAGATCTTTCAAATATGAATTGAGTTGAGTATAAGGGAACTAAGTATTCCCAAATGTATGAGATGTACATTGAGAAAAGAGAAACTTTGATTTCTAAAAAGAGTTTATGAGTTCAAATATATTTTTGAGTAGTTACCTCTTTTAAGATGGTAGTTTGAGCAATTATCTCAAACCAGAGGAAGGGTTATGTTTTTTCAACATATGAGCATAAGGTATATATTATTGGGAGTCGTATTGAGCACTGATATGGGGATGAGTTCAGACAACTCAAAATCCTCATAAACCATGTATGTCAACATAGGTAAAAGATCATATGTTTTAGATGATTCTTATTGATTTTAATCATACCTTAGTGAATCCACTTAGTTGAGGATGTCTTATACACCGGTAAGGTAAAGGAAAGTTCCTATAGCATGGACGAGACGGTGTATCATCACGTAGCTCATAGTGATGATTTTCGGTTAGGGAAACTCCCAAATAAGAGGAAAGAGTTTATTATTGTATTTTTATACATTTTGAGTTCTTGTCTACTGTTTACAAAGCTTTATATATTGCACCTTATTAGCATTGCTTTCATATTGAATTGAGTATTCTTGAGTTGACTTGAACATACTTTAGTTGAGTTGAGTATTCTTGAGTTGATTTGAGTCAAGACAAGGTGAGTAGGTCTTCCTTTTTATCAGTACAAGCCTTACATGCTCGTACATTCAATGAAATGACGTCATTCGACATGCATCGTTTTATGATACATATACAAGTGTTAAGTGATACCACTTACTATTCCAGTTAGCTTTGGTGAGCCTCCTTGCTTCCGGAGGGTTCCATATTTACTTTTCAGTTTGTTAGGATGTCGTGGGTCTTGTCTCGATATGCTTCTGTAATAGTAGGGCTTCATAGATAGACAAAGTTGAGTAGTTTTCAGTATATACCTTCTTTTGAGTTGTTTTACAAACTATAGTTTATCTACTGAGTATTGTTTAGACTTTTTAAAGTTGAGTATTTGAGTTTGATGATTTTAATTCAGTTTTAAGCTTATGTATGTTTGAGTTAGTCTTCTACTTGTAGTCAGTCAGGATGAGGGTTCGCTTGGGGACCAACAATAATTCTCGAGTGTTGGCCACGTCCATGGTGTAGACTCGGGTCGTGACAAACTTGCCAACATGGGTTCCCAACTTGTGACTTTTAACTTATAATTCACTTAAAAGAAGTCAATCTGAACACCACCTAAGTGAGAGTTTGTTTGGATTCACTAAGAGCTTGTTTGACATTGTTGTTAGGAGGCCAAAAGTGTTTTTTTTTTTTGCGAAAAAAAATACTATTTTTGAAAAAAAAATTAGTAAATTCTCAAAACTGCTTTTAAATGGAAACAAAGGCAGTTTTTCTGTTGCTGGGAAGAAGCTAAAAAATTCAGCTTCTTTAAAAAAAAACAAAAGTAGATACTTTCTTGAAGACTAAAATATTCCTCTCATATATATATATTTACCAATATATCTCTTATTAATTAATTAACATATCTCATAAATTTGTTTAAGTTTCATATACGAATTTTATTTTTTATTTTTATATAATATTTTTTCTTTTATTTTATGTTTATATATTATTATTATTATTATTATTTTATATTTTATATTTTATATATTATTTTATGTTTTATTTTACAGAATCAAAAATAAATGTAACAAAAACATTTTTGTAGGATTAAAAATCTGAAGGACATTATTTCTTTATGTGGTGAATTTTTCGTATATAGTGATTTAATTTGTAGAATGGTTTTAAAATTTATCTTTCTTGACATTGTGAATTATATTTAAGTCATCATGTTATTATTATATTAATATTTAATTAATTAATTTACTTATTAATGTATAATATTGATTGAATATTTGAATATATATAATTGAATAAAAAAAATTATAATAGATATTTAAAATAGTTTCTCTCTATAAAATAATTTAATACTAAAAGTACATTGATATGTATCATTTTTCGTAATTTGACTCTCAAAAGTACTTTTAAAAAAAGATTAGTCAAATATGATTTGCTTATTAAAAACAACACAAATTGCTTATTTTCAAAAGCATTTTTCTGAAAAGCCATTTTAAAAAAGTGCTTCTAAAAATTTGTTGTTTTTAGCAGCAATGTCAAAGAGGCTCTAAGTCAAAATTCATAAGTTAGAATTTTTAACTTATTATTTTTTATTTAGTTTTATCATCTTAGATTAAAATTAAATGCTTATACCCACATTTTTAATTTACCCAAACACTCTAAAAATGTTTTAAAACTATTTTAACTTAAAATCACTTAAATAAACAAATTCAAATAAACTCTAAATCAAAAGCTTGTAAAATTTTAAATTTGTTTTTGCTTCTCGACTCTCACATATATGTTGCCACATAAACTTTTGGAATGCAAACAATTCATAAGGGAAAAAAGGTTTGAAATATCCAAATTTTGATCGAAATTGCTGTAACGATACTGAACTTTGGAAAGGACCTTTTACCCCTGTACTATTTAATAATTTATTTTAAAGGTATATACGTGCCCACATGTACATCATAAATATTGCATCATTATAAATAGTAATATGTCCACGTGGGCACATATATACCTTTAAAATACACTATTAAATAGTGCAGGGGGTAAAATGTCCTCCATAAAATTTGGTATCGTAATAACAATTTCGGCCAATGTTGGAGTATTTTTCAGACCTTTTTTCCATTCTATAATAAAATAGTTATAAGGAATAAATAAAGTGTGAAAATTAGGTCATAATTTGAGGGATTAGTTGTGCCTTTTTCCCTATAAAATTGGTGGAGAAAAAGATCTAATATACCTCTCAATTTTGTCATTAGAGTTGATATATCATTGTTACAAAAGTGGCTCAAATATTTCCATTGTTACAAAAATGGCTCATAAATACTCATGTTGTTACCAAAGTGCCTCACATATACCTTTTTATCTAACAAAAGTGGAAAAATATTTTTTTTATTTTAATTTTTTAAAAAATCATGTAGGAGTATATATGTTCCTTTTCACACATGCTTTTTTTTAGGAAAAAGACATAAATTTTTCCTTAAATTTGTCTTGAAAAGTTAATTACACGCTTAAACTATCATAGTGACTTATTACACACTTATACTACTTAAAAGTGAATTTTCTTACCCCCTAAAACTGACGTAGCAAAAAAATAAAACAAAAATAAAAATAGGCGCATCATTAAAAAAAAAAAAAAGGTTAGACTCTTCTTTTCCACCCAACCCCCACACCTTTTGTTTCTTTACACCCCACCATTGTCTTCTTCTTCTTCTTCATTCTTTATTTTCATCACACTTCTTTATTTTTTATCACAATCTTAAAACACAATTATTTTTTGATTCACAATTAGGTTGATTCTCATAGATTTGTTAGTGAATAATTGTGTTTTATCTAGAAAAATTTCAATTGATTGTTTCTATCTTTTTCATTTTTTTGACTTTGTTAAAGAAATTTTAGTTGTTAATCGGTTTATGGTTTTGGTGATTATAGCAGTTTTATGGGTTTGGTGGTGATGGGTGACAAAAATTCAAAGAGGTAATTGCAGGTTGTGAAGAAGAAGAAATCGATATTGATAATGATGGTGGTGATATTTGGTGTTGGGTGACAAAGAAGAAGAATAATTGAAGCGATATAGTGGTGATGAAGAACAAAATCAATAATGAAGGTGGCCAGATATGATTTTTTTGATGAAATGGATGAGATTTAGTGATGAAGAAGATATAATTATTAGAGAATTAAAAAAAATTAATTCAATTAATTAGAGTAAAATATAATTAACAAAGAACAGTTAATTAGTAAAAAAAACAAAAAATTAAAATTTATGACATAACGCTAATATAATGTTGATATAGCAGCGAGTGTAATAAACCACCATATATCCACTCTAATTATATCTATATATAATAAGTCACAATGCAACTATCATTGTAACTATCTTTCAACCAAAAGCTAACAAGATTTTTAGTTACATATTTATTATTTAGTTAAATAATAAATATGTCTTGTTAGCTTTCAACCAAAAGCTAACAAGATTTTTAGTTACATATTTATTATTTAATTAAATAATAAATATATCATTGTATGAGCTATTTATTACTCATTCCTTTTGAATTTGTTAAATTTTGATCTGACACATAATTTACGAAAGTAAATTAGATTTTGAGAAAAAACATTAAGTGATACTTGAAGTTGTCCCAGATTTTCAAAAAGACACCTTAATTTTGTGTGCGTCCTATTACCTCACAAAACATTCAAAATCACAATAAATACACACTTTTTAAACAATATTTTCACTTTAGACAAAAATATCCTTAGAATGTGCAATTTCTTAAAAACAAAAAGTCGGACCCATTATTGATGTATTGAAGGATGCTTTGGTAATTTCCTATGATGAATTCGTTTTGTTTGTTTCTTTTAAATTTATTTTACTATACTAAATAATTCTATAAAATATTATGAATCACGATAATTAATTACTTAAATATTTAAAAGAAATAAAAAAATATAAAAGATCTGATTGACTCTTCAAATTTTACCCGTGACACATAAATTGGGACAAATGAAATAATATATATTATTTGAAAATTTCTTAAAAAGTACTATAAATTACAGTAATTAACAGTTAGAAATATTTCAAAGACAAAATAAATTGATTGAATCTCAAAATTTTTTAGTGCTACATAAATTGAGAAAGAAGAAATGACCTCTATTATTTGAAAATAACGTAAAAGTATTACAAATTATACAATAAGAATTAACAATTTAAAATTTTAAAAGACTTTAATGCTTTAAACTTATTCTATTTCCACTTTGGAAAAAAATATCCTCCCAATATGCATATTTTTTAAAACAAAAAGTGAGACCCATTATTGATGTATTCAAGGATGCTTTGGTAATTTTCCTATGATGAATTCGTTTTGTTTGTTGTTTATTTTTTTTAAATAATTGTATAAAATATTATAAATCACAATAATTATTTACTTAAATATTCAAAAGATATAAAAATATGTAAAAGATCTGATTAACTATTCAAATTTTATCGGTGACACATAAATTGAATAAATAAAATAATATATATTATTTAAAAATTACTTAGAAAGTACAATAATTTACAGTAATTAACAATAAAATATTTTAAAGATAAACAAATTTGATTGAATCTCCAAATTTTATTACTACCACATAAATTGAGAAAGAAGAAATAACATTTATTATTTCAAAATTGCATAAAAGATATTACAAATCATACAATAATAATTATCAATTTAGAATATTAAAAGACATAATTTTTTTTCCATAGTTAACAATAATTAAAAATTTAAATTAATATTAAAATTTGACTAACTCTTTAATTTTATTTTTATCATATAAATTAAAATAAAAAATAATATAAAATGGGCCCGTCCTAACACGGGCTCCGATGTCTAGTAGTACTAATATATCAGAATCCCCCCCTTGCCCCCGCTCCCCCAAATTCGTTAGATTGAGACATCCAGATAGAGTGCAAGATGAGGCATCCTTATGGGATGGTCCCCACTCTTACATATTAAATATTGGCACCTCCAAAGAATCTTATCGTTACATGTCACCCTTCCCATACTCTTTCTTTATCGGAAAATATAAATGGCAAGACACTAATTTGTCACGAAATGGCACGAGGAACAAAATATTGGTTATTTCGAAATTTGTGTGAAAATTTGAGGGTGATTGGGTAATTTCAATAATTCTTTGTACCCGAATTATCCTCAAAAGTAAAATCACTATCCTTAAAAAGTAAAACCACTTTTGAAAGTGTAACTTTTAATAATTACTTTTCAGTTCACACTTTCCAAGAGGTGGCTGACCATCCACTATGATAAATTATTTCCAATGATTTTATTATTTAACGACGATATATTAAGATGTCTTGTTAATTCGGATAATACAATTAGTTATGGTACATGCCAATTTTTGATCAATTTATCTTCACGTATTATGGATTATTAGACTATATTTATTGATAATATCACATTTTAAATTTTCTAGTGATATCCATTAAACAACTTATATGAAAGAGAGTAAATACATTTCCTTTCGTAATTATGAACAAATGACATTGCAACGCGAATGATTAAAGCTTAAATGAATAGTCTATAGGTCACGAGTTCAAAATCTAGGTTATGTCCCAATTTTAGGTCTTTTAAAAAAATTAGACTATTTGAAACTTATAGGATTTAAATAAATTTTTAAATTCATTTTTTTTGGTAAATAAGATTGTAAAAGTTTATATTTGGATTGTTTCACAAAAATTGAAATTTTTTCATTATTATAAGTTGAATTATTATGATGAAAATAAATGTAATGGATATAGTATTATATGAGTTATGCTCTCTCACAAATACAAGTTAATTGAATGCGATTATATATGCATGATCAATTTTTAATTGGGTAATACAATTAATTATGGTACATGTCAATCTTTGATCAAATTATCTTCACATTTAATAGTTATTAGACTATATTTATTGACAATATCTCATTTTAAATTTACTAGTGAAATTCAATAAACAACTAATATGAAAGAGAGTAAATACATTTTGTTTCGTAATTATGAATGAATGCTATTGTAGCGCAAATAGTTAAAGCTTAAACGAATAGTCTATATGTCACGAGTTCGAATCTAAATTTAGGTCCCCAATTTTAGATATTTTTTTTTAAGTCTATAGGTCACGAGATTTTTTTAATTTTTTTTTTCAAGCCTTTCGTATGCACCATCAAATTCTTCATGATTTTGGGACAACAAACTATCATCCTCATCTAAACCCAAAACATTATTCAATACTTGTTTAATTGACTATTCAGATCCATCTTGTTAAAATTATATAAATCTAACAACAAAATAAAATAAAACTAATGGGTGAAGTAAAGAAAAAACGATGAGTAAAGTAAGAGCGAGAGAATATAAGAGAGAAAAAGTCAAAGGGTGGTTTTCTATTTTGGAGGGAAAACCACAAGTGGTTTTGTCATCTAAGGGCTATTTGGTCATTTCGCCGTGTCTTGCCAATTCATGTCAAAAAAGTGTCTTGCCATTTAGCACTACTCTTTCTTTATTTCAAGTCTACCCTCTTCATTAAATAAAATACTCCTATCCCTATGTACGTAATACCCCAAAATAACATTATTATCAGTTAACATCATTAATTTCAAGCCCTAGTACATGACCCCATAACATGTCATGTCACTCGACTACTCTGTATAGTTATTCACCGTTAACTTGATATCATTTAAGAATTAATAAATAATAAGGATAGTATTATTATATTATCTTTGAAAAATGTATAAGATAATAAATAATATTTATTAACAAGGGTGAAATAGATATAAAAGATAAATTATATCTTGATTTTTTAAATTTGATAAGTATTATTGGATAACTATTTTTAATATAGTGGACAATTATTCTTCTATTTAAATTATACTCTCTCCATTCACTTTTACTTGTCACTTATTCGTAAAGTAGATTTTTATTCTTACTTGTCACTTTTGACATGTCAAGAAAATACAATAACTTTTTTCCATATTTTATTCACGACATTAAATACTTATTTTTCAAATCATTTTCGAAATATCATTTAATATGAGATAGTTTGATAAAATACTTATATTATTAATTATTATTTTTTAATGTGTGTAACAAGTAAAGTGAACAGAGGTAGTATTTTCTTCTATTAATTTATATGATACATATAAAATTTAAATAAGTCAGTTAAATTTTTAATAAAATCTTAAAATATTTTAAGTTTTTTGTTATTGTAACTTATTCAAATAATATATGTTGGCTCGGACTCCCACGGGGGCAGTAGTGGTAAATCTTGGACAACAGGCGAACTTTTTTACCACAAATAAAATTTGAACAGTCAATTAAATATAATTTTTAAATATTTTAAGTTGTTAATTATTATAATTTATAGTGTACATTTTTAAATAATAGAGTATATAATATTTCTTTTATCATAATTTATGTAGTGTTGATAGATTTTCTAGAGAAACAATTTTTATATTATTTTTAAATATTTAAAATTGTAATGATGAGTTGTGTGTTTCTAAAAAATTGTTCAAATTTTTTTGGGGGATATATTACAAATGTCACTATTACTACTCCACTATATTATACAAATATATTAGATGAAAAAATAAGTTAATTCTCTTTGCCGACATGATAAAGCGAGTCGGGCCCACAAAGTTCAACAATAAAAGTAATCTTTGATGGGACATACGAGTCATTATTATGTGAATGTTGGTTTATTTTTATTTTTTTCATCTAATAAAGAAATAGTACACTTGTAAAGTAGGATGATATAAAAGTTTACGGAAGAAAAAGAGTAAAATAAGCATAGTAACTAGTAACTAGTAACTAGTATTAACTAGATAAGATAAGATCATATATGAGTTTTGTCAGTGTGTGGACATTTTAATATTATAAAATCCATATTGCTTTGCCATATTGACAATTTGTCTCTAGGTCATTCCTTTCTCATTCATTGTTGCATTAGAATTAGAACGTTGGAGGCAAGTGTCCTAATTACTCTTTTGTGGAGTAAATGCTCTTTAGGCTTTATTGCCTTTGGTTACGTGGTCTTTCAAGACCGTTACTCTTTTATTGAAATTTCACTTTATTTCATTCTTTATTCCTATATTATACTTTATAACATATGTAACATCTAGGTCATTTATCTTCACTATTTACTATCTAATTATCTTCTTATTCATTGCTAAAAAGACTTTCTCAACTATAAATAGTGATGGTCTTTCATTTGGTTAAAAACACAAGAAAATAGAGAGTGCATAATGTTAGTAAAAAAAAGAGTTCTTATTAGTTGAAGGGAGGTGTTCTTTTTGTGGAGCTTTGAACTCAACTCTTGTCCAGAGTTTGTTGAGTTATACTTGTGATTAGGTTGTTGTGTCCTGGAGGGGACAAGTCAAGAGGGCTACTGCTGGACCAGTGAAACCATTTATTTCAGTGAATTTGAATATCTTTAAAAGAGTGAGTTATCCGCGCTTCAGTTTGAAGAGATTTTTATTTCTTCATTTTATTTTCAATTGTAATCTTATAATTCTGTTATTCTGTAATTTTTTCACTAACAATTTTAAGGAGATTCACATGGCTACAATTGAAAAAATCGTGAATGTCAAGATGAGAGACCTTAACAAGCCATTTCGATTCAATGATAACTATTTCAAAAGATGGAATATATGGTAAAGTACTTTTCTACTTAAGTCTTCTCAATGTTTCTTATGTGTTAACCGAGAAGAATCCTAATAAAGTTGATGACACCTCCATGAATGATGATGAACTTATTTCTCATCATGAGAAAGTGGAAAAGTACGATGGTGATGTTAGGGTTTTGTCTTAATTTTTTTACTTTATTTGAAGTTTATTTTTTCCTAAAAATAAAGACAAAATATTACCATAAATTTTTTTACTTTTCATGAAAGGAAAGTACAATTTTCTTCCTTATTAAGTTTATTCTTTCCTTGAAAGAAAAGTTTGGAACTCTATATATTGAATACCCCTCTTCTCACATCAAAAACACAATAAAATCCACAATGTAGTCGTTTAAGAGTCTTGTTTATGGAGAGATTTTACTCTCTATAATTTTAATGACTTTTTTATTAGTTTTTAAATATGTAGATCAATTGACCAAATTATATAATAATATTTTGATTTTTAGTATAAGTTTTTGACTTATCAAACACATGATATGCAATTGTAAGTTTTCGCATGACGCTCGAATCACCTTCCGAACCCAATAAGTGATATCATAGCACATATTTCAATGATCTAATGCTTGAATGAGGTTGAAGACATGTTCAAGTGGTTTCAAATCAATTTGCAATCAATGTGATGATAATGAAAAATTTTGTGCTACTACATGTGGGAAAAATTTCAAATATATTTTCAACAATCCTGCTTCTTCATCCTTATAAACAAAATCATTTTTCAACCCATGCTTACTCTAACACATGGGCTCCAACTTTCAACCCACCCCTGCAAACATTTAAGTTCGGGCTCTATTTTTAACTCATGCATTTTACTTTTAACGCATGAGCTCCACTTTTAACTCATGCATCTTACTTTTAACTCATGAGCTCCACTTTCAACTCATGCATATTACTTTTAACGCATGAGCTCCACTTCCAACTCTGTTCATAACTTTTAACACAGGTCTCCAATTTTTAAATCACGGTAAGCAACAATGATACATGAACATTGTGTGAAAAAGAGGATCAAGATTATTTTGCCAAAATATTCAAGCCAAAAGGGGAGATTTGTTAGGGTTTTGCCCTGATTTTCTTACCTTATTTGAAGTTTATTTTTCCTAAAAGAAAAGACAAAATATTACCATAAATTTTTTTACTTTTCACGAAAGGAAAATATAATTTTCTTCCATATTAGGTTTATTCTTTCCTTGGAAGAAAAGTTTGGAACTCTATAAATTGAAGATCCCTCTTCTCACATCAAAAACACAAATAGAATCCACAATGTAGTCGTTTAAGAGTCTTGTTTATGGGAGATTTTCTCCTAAATATATTTATGCTTTTTTAATATTAGTTTTCAATATGTAAGTCGGTTGACCAAACCATATCAATAATATATCTTTAGGATACTTTTATTTGTCGTCTAATTTATCAACATATGATTTGTAATTGTAAGCTTTCGCATGACGCCCTATTCACTTTCGAACCCAACAAGTGATTACTATAAGTGTCGGTATTATATTCTTAATTGTCTATCTGATAATTTTTACGATTATTATGATAGAACTTACTCTAGTACTGTAAAGAAAATTTGGAAAGCATTGCAGAGTAAGTATAATACCGAAGAGGCTAGAGCAAAAAAATATGCAGCTAGTAGATATTTTCATATCCAAACGGTGGATAATAAATCAGTGGTAGACCAAGCTCAAGACTTTATAATGATTGTTGGAGAGCTCAAGTCCGAGGAGGTAAAGATTGGAGATAACAATATTGCTTGTGGCATAGTAGATAAACTTCCACCTTCTTGGAAGAAGTTTCAAAAAACTATGCGCCACAAATAAAAGGAAACCTCTCTTGAAACCTTGATAATAAAAATCCGCATGGAAGAAGAGGAAAAAGGCCAAGATGCTCTTTTACAAACAGAAGAGAGCAACATCACAACAAAGGTAAATTTAATTACTTCAGATAATGTTACTCCTGAATCTCACAAAAATACTTATTTGAAGCCTAAGAAGAAAAAATTCAAGAAAAATAATGGTAGACCTCCCAAGAAAAATAATGATGAAAATAACCAAGTTCAAGATAAAGGATCGTGCTTTGTTTATGGCAAGAGTGGGAATATTGCTCGATTATGCAGATTCCGGAAACGTGGTCCTAACCCTCAAGCAAATGTTACCGAATAACCTTTTGTGGCGGCGATTACTGATAAACACTCAATTACACCTCATCCAATCTAGGTGTAGACGATCATTATCTAGTATAAAACCCAACGAAGAGTTGTGGTTGAACCCACAGAGAGCGGTACGAGTTTTAATTTAGTTATGAAGTTACAAATATGATCTAGTCGGTTATAGGAATAGAAATTCTCGAATTAAATTAGATAAATGAAAGGGGTGACAACAAATGTCAGATAGGGGGATTGGTTTGTCAATTATCAACTAAAACAAGTGCAAAAAATAGGGAAATCAACAATGGAGAGAGGAATTCTCGGGATGTGATTGATTAAAGACTAATTTCGCTATATGGGTAATTGCAATTTACTAACGATTGCTAAATCTCAGTAGGTAGGCTAGACTATGGATGCAATAGCTTTCTCTTGAACAACTTTTATGATTCAAGTGAGTTCTCTCGAAACTCGACAAGCTTAACAATATAAACAGTCCAAAACCCTAATTTATCTACTCTTTCGAGCTAGATAGGTAGAATCACATTTAGGATTCACTCTTTCGAGTTGAACCCACATCAACCCAATAACTACAATCATTAATCGAAAACCTTAGTTCTAAAACCTCTTTCTCAAGCAAGCCTAGAACTCTAAGTTAGAATTGCATTTGCAACTACAATTCATAGATTAAAATACACAACTAGCGATTAAACCCGCTTCAATTAAGCATTTAAATTAGTAAACAACAATACCCATAAGCTAATTAAGCCAATAATCACATGATCACACCCCAAAAATTGAGGCTTTAGCTACACATCATAAAAATAGAGAAAAACTATATTAACCATGAGCTGGACAATCATTTCCAAGTCTCTACAATGCTTCAAATCCAATTAAATAAAAAACCCAATTGTAATTCCTCAACAAAGTATCACAAGCTTCAAAGTTAACAATGGAAACTCAATAACTCAGAGAAAACTAAAACTCTCAAAACTCTCGGAATCAGAACTCCTCACTCTTCTTTTAAAATTTCAATTTATAGTTTTCCAATTTTTGACCTTCAGGGCCATTAGGCGAAGTAAGTCAAACTCGCCAACTAGGTTGACGATCCACCCTGTGCTCTAGTCCATTGCCGGTTTGCCTTAGCTCTCAATCCTCACAGGTTTTGTGACTATAAGCGATCAAGGTTGACATCACCGAGTCATTCAGCAGTCTGCCGACTGCCCATTTCTGTCACCAAGTAGGTTCTTCCCCAGGGCTGGCACGCTGGAACTTTGGGCGAGCTAAAGAGCCATACTCGGCGGTTCGCCGATTGGTCTTGGCGATCACCAGGATTGCTTTCCTTTAACTTTTTCAGCTTGTTCACTCCTTTTTGCCCGGTAATGTCCTTGCCTTGCCTTAGCCTTCATTCCTGCAAATTAACATTTTAACATCAGTTTAGAACATAAATTGGGCATTTGAGGACACTTAAACTATGAAAACAAAGCCCTAAATAAGTCGAAATCTCAGACTCATCAACACACCCAACTTAAACTTTTGCTTGTCCTCAAGTAAAACTCAAGAGCAATTAGCTCAACAAGGATGTCTACAAATAGTGCTGCTTAAGGCTCAACACAAATGCACACAAAAAGTTCAAACTACATATACAATGCTCAATTGTGCACTCAAAGTTTCAAATTGTGACTCACCATCATCAAGTATACTCAAGCTAACAATGCTTGCTTCAAAGGCAAGTTCAAGCTCAACAAAAGTATTCAAATGCCCTCACAACAAAAATGATTCCATATTCACACAAAATTTCTCAACAATGTAAGGTCCCGAAATCAAATACAACTCTCATAATCACAAAGATGAACACATGAATGACTCCACCCATAGGCTTGTCCTTATTACCCAATCAACATTCGATTTAGCTCACTCAAGATCACAAAGGTCTTTTCAAGGCTTGTAATGGAGCTGAGTGTAAAGGTATGGTCATTTAGGCTTGGTGGTTTCTCCCTTCATGAAGTATCGCCTGAAAAACACTTTTTTTTCTCTTTCACATTCAAATATGTTCATAATCCACCTCATTATTCAACTAAATATGACTCCCTGGATACGCTATTTCTTTTACCATTTCATACACTTTATTTCATAACTCTTTCTCTTTTTCAGTCTCTTTCCATTTTCACCAAAAAATTTTTTTTACATGGAGGGGTTCCATCTTTTTCAAAATAATCAGTCAAGGGGGGATTTTTCATACTTCTTGACTCTCCTCCTTTTTCACCACACCCCAACTTAGGATTTTGGCCTAAGTTGGCTATTCAAACGAACCAATACTTCATGAAGGCTATGGGTGATGGAATAAAGAGGTCAAAGTTGTTCAAGTTTCTTCCAAAGAAAAGGATAGGCTCAAAAGGTGCCAAGCAAGGTTCACACTTCTTAGAAGGTGGCCACAAAGAGGTATATTATCAATTTGGTTCACTCTTCAAAACTTTTACCCAAGATCATTTCAATCGCTTGCTTCAATCAATCAATCGGACCAATGGGGCAAATTTTAGGTGTCATCAAGCACAATGTTCAAGACAACCTCACCACACAAGGCATTCGATACAATTATCAAACAAGACTCCACACTTTCTACCTAGCATGCAATGTTCATCACAAGAGACTTAATCGATAATCGGCTAGTCACAATGAGATGCTAAAAGTCCACATATTACTTATATAAACCAGTTTGCCTCATTGTAGCCGCACATTTATGTCGTTCAATTAAGACCACTGTTCAAGTCATTGGTATTGACTATAACCAACACTCAAATTTGCAAGAGAACAACCATAATCACACACAAAAGAGGTGGCAAAATTTTAAAGATTGGTTCAAAATCATTCTCATATTAAAACAATGGACCACAATATATCAACAACCAAGATATATATATATATATATATAAACACCAATAGGCTCTAACATTCATAAAACCAAAACCAAAAACAAACCAGTATTCACAAAAATAACCCAATAGAGGTAGGTATGGAAATACATCACCCCGCAAAAAAAGTGTCTATCCTCAAATGCAACTAAACACAGAAATAGTTTAAAAAAGGAACATAAAAGGAGGTAAAAAGTCATCCTGCCAGGCTAAGCCTAGGTGAAGTCTGCATATCAATAACTCCCTCTTTCTGGGCATCAGTGCTCGGTATATCATCATCTTTGGCTCCACTAGAACCCACCATAGAAGTATCCTAGAGCGATGCCTGCCTACCGATCTTAAACATAGAACCCTCCAAGTCTATTAGGTCCTCATACATAATCTCTTCTCGAACACCGAGCTTCTCCTCATCTATCTCTGCCTCAGAATCAGCATCAACATCATCAGCTCTAATCTCATATTCGGTAGTATTCAGAGGCACCTTAGAACTAGCTAGAAAATTTGTGCTCGGGAATCTCCATCATACCGAACAACATCGACAGGTCAGTGAACTTCAGCTCGTCCACATCTCTACGAAGCCTAACAATATCGTTCTTCAAGGTCGTGACATTCTCTGTAGCACTCTGGCTCTGCTCAATAGACTCAACTCTCATAGCAAGGGCATCTAAAGCCAACTTGTGGCCCTCAATCAACTCTCTATGCTCCCTTATCTCAGTCCATATTGGGGTTAAGACAACAACAATTTCCCTTTCTATCAACCTAGGCATAACAACCTCTACCCGAAAGGCACACACATTAGAAGATTGGGCTAGATGACCCATCTTGTAGAGCATGGCCTAGGTGATAAGGGGTCGAGAGGCAGTAGCAACAATAGACGATCTAGTGGGAGGGGGTGCAATAGAAGCAAAAATAGAAAGGTCAGATATACCTGAGGGCCCACTGGCCTGAGGAGGCATGATTGCCTCAGTCGGCAACATATCCATATCGACCTTTGGGGATGTATCCACCGGTTCTGCCCTCCTTATGTCAGCCTCATTTCGCATGTACTCAACCTCAATATGCCGAATGTCAGTTGAAGAGGTGGGTGTCACCTCCACGTCCGTCTTCTAATCTCTCGAAACACGGGCCTGTCTGCATAACTTGTGATCAACGCCAGAAATGAGAGTGAGGTATGACTCTATTTGGCCCTCATGGCCATCTCTTGTTCGATCAACAACCCCAGGTTCAGTCTTTAGTGATCTATGATGGACCCTAAATAGGCAGCCTTCGGGTGTCAGATGGTGCTACTGATGAACCCAAACCAGTATCTGACAGCAACATTTAGGTCCTGCTTATCTATAGGGGAACCTACCTCAATCTACCTCAGGGTGACATTGGAAAGAGGGGGTTACAGCCAACCCTTAAGGTCCTCTAAGGTCTTCTTCTTGACCAGATCGATGTAATCATGCATGGTGTCTAAAGAGCACCCCAATTCAACATTTATGTCTAAGTAGCGACATTTCACTTTCTTGCCTCAAACCACCATGAAGTCCATCGATTTGAAGGCACTTGCCTTCTTGTTCCCCTTTGGCACTAACTCTCCGTAAGTCGAATAGAACTCTCGAACTCAAGTAGGAATGTAGGGGCCTCGGGGTTTTATAAAAGCCTTGAACTTGTGGAACTTGAGAGTTCTCAACACATCTAGGTATCTGTCCACCACACTATCAGGACAATTTTCTCTCCTCTAAAATGGTCCTCAAACCCTCGGCCTTTAATCGATTGAGTGACTGAGGAGGACCTTGAGCAGGTGGTGCATGTACCACTGTCTGTGCTAGAGGAGGAGCTGGGGGAGTGGGCATTGAAAGCTCTGAAATCCTAGATGGATCATGTAAAGATTTGGAGCGTAGCTCTGCTCTCCGGGCTTGTAGTAACTAATCATCCTTCGGCTTAAAAATAGAAGCCGGAGAGTCATCCTGGGAACCACCCTCACTGTCAGAGGTAGTGAGGTATGTGGTGTAAACCCCCTCACTATTGGAGCTCCCCTCTGTTGGTGTCAAATCAACGCCTTTGCTTCCTTTTGGAGGGAGTTTTGCAGCTAGTGCCCGGGAAGCAGCCACTTTCTCATTTATTACAATCCCATGTGCCCGCTTTCGGGGCGGTTGGTTCCTACTAGGTACTTTGGGTCTAGCCATGCCTTCAAAACAATGTGACAAATGTTAGATGAAATTGAAGAAAAATAATTGCAGGAAGACTCGCTAAACTAGTCGACTAGTCGGCAAACCACTTTGGCGAGCCAGGTCGGGATCGTTGAAAGTTCCAAAAAAAAAAAGGTTCAAAAAATCAAAGCTGGTTGGCGATGTCTAGGGCCATTCGGTCGATCACCGACACCTTTCAACAATCTAAAAGTAGCTCGTCGAAAGTTCTAGAACAATTTCAAGAACATGAGGCGCAAAAGGGCGATCAGGAAGCACTTTCGGTGAGTCACCGAGTGAACTCGGCGAGCAAAGGCGTATCATCGAAAGTTACAGAACACAAACTCCACATTTAGAGAATTAAAGGGTGATTTAGGGGAACCACATAGCGAGCTCGACCTAGCTTGTCGAGTAGCTCAACGTGCTAGATTTGTACCCCGTACTTTAAAATCATGCCTGCAGCCCACGAAATTAAAAATAAACACAAAAAGCATGCAATTAACATAAGACCCATATGACCCATCTCCTCGGGGTACTCAGAATCCCCCCGATTTGGCCAAAATTAGCCAATTGACGTCTTTTGCCCTTAAGAATGACGTCAACCGCTCTATCATCGAGCAAAATTCCATAATTAGCACAATTCAGGGTTACTCAGATTTCACCACGCTAGACCCATAACATTTTCAACACAACACACAAATTTAATCAGTTAACGACACGGGAACTAACCATTTACGATCAGTTAACAATGATTAAAACTAAGAACGGGTAAACCAACTATCACATGATAATTAAAATAACATTACACACAAATATCCACCACAAAGTATCAATTGCATTTGATTTCAACCAATAATTTAGTTCAGGGTTCGGAAAACCAATCTTGTATGCCGAAAGTTGAAAAGCTAGGAAGCAATGAAATCCCTAAAATCCGCCCCGAGCAAAGATCCCAAGCAAAACAAAAATGAAAATATACAAATACGAACACTCTAATATTGGTGTGAGAGTACGAAAATTGAAAAGTAAGAAAGTGAAGAGATTTTTGAATTTAAAACAGTTTGGCCTTTTAAAACTCTTCAGTTCGCGGGTTAGTCAACGAAGTAAGTCAAGCTCGCCAACCCATTCGACGATGCACCGAGTGGTACTTCAGCCCACCGAGTTTTACAGAACCTTCGGCAAATCAGGTGGTATTAACGGCAGTCCAAGTCGGGCTTGTTGACCTATTCTGCGAGTTGCTGAATGGATTTTTGGCTCGCCTAGTTGCCATTTTCCCAAAACTTCAACTTTTCAACCTACACATTCAACATTCATTATTCAAACAACAAAAATAAAAGCATTAAACCTTGGGTTTACTCTCAAGAAGCACCTTATTTAACGTCGTGGCACGACGTGGATACACTTCAAGATTCATTTTTCGAATTGACCAAGGAATCACTTGGTAGACCCCTTTTTGGTCTTGAGTTTAAATGAGATGAAATTTTACCCATTTGCATTTCCAATTGCCTGATGGACACTAAGTGTGAGGTAATAGTCTGATTGAGTGTGGAGATGTCCTCTTTCATTTCTTTCAAAACTTTGTCCGACCTTTCTAAATTATTGAGAATACGTGCAATCATGTCTTTCGTACGAAAGTTCTTTGGGCCAACCCTTTCCTCCTTAGGATTTTGGCGTTCATGGGGTGTGACGTATCTTTTCTTGCCACTATCCCTTTCCTTCCAAGTAGCATTACGGTCACACCATTCTCTGTCACGGTCTCTCCATCCATCATCTCTATTTCAACCCGAATTTCCATCTGGCCTAGGATAGTTAGAACGGAAACCTCCTCCTTGATTTTCAAGGAAGTTCACTTCCTCATTATATAGTGCCTCAAAGTGTGCTTCATCAGGGTTTTCTCCACCAATACCAACAACATTTACACTTTTCAACCCACTACCCATCACATTTTTTTACAAGATATCCAGCTGGGTCATCATATTGGCAATATTTTGGTCTCTCTCTTGATCCTTTGTCATTCTAAAGGTAAGAGAAGACATTTGGTTCTCACAAGTGTACCGTGCTCTGTTAATCTTGGTCATGCCATCGAGGAGATTAGATGCTATCTCATAAGGCTGTTGCATTATACCCCCTGGAACAACTTGATCAGCAACACCTTTGTTCACCAAGTCAAGACTCCTATAGAAGTGTTGTAACAAGTTGTTCGGAAGTTCGTGAGTCGGACATTGCACTACTAACTTCTGGAATCTTAGCCACGTCTCGTGGATTGGTTCACCTTCCAAGCATTTGAAACCTTGAATACTATCCCTTAATGTCATCATATTTGACGGGGAAAAAACCTCACAAAAAAAGCCATGATAAGTTCATGCCAAGTAGTAATGGAATTCCTTGGGAGATCAACTAACCACTTGGTAGCTTCTCTCATCAAAGAGAATGGGAACAACCAGAGACGGACTGATTCTTGAGAGATATTCTTGAACAAGAACATATCACATATGTAACACTCCGAAAACTATCAAGTTGAACTAGTGAGTTCTAGGGCCATTTGTAAGAGGTTTGGAGTGTAGTATGAGGATTAAAGGTTGTAAAAATGATTTATTTTAGGGGTCTATTAGGTATTTATAGGTGGTTTAATACTAACTAACCGATCTACCTTAACCCCTAACTAATTACTAACTTAACCCCTAAACACTTAACTAAAAACATAAAACCTAAAAATTGTCTGGACTCGTGAAACCACCACCCATAGACCCTAAGTTTGTCACGACCCAGGGGTACCCCTTAGACATAACATGGCGTACTTGACCCTGAAGGGGTCTCATACAAGCCCTTAGCATAATCATAACATAAGATAATAGAAAAGTATAGAAAATTTAAAACTTCTTTTAAACCATGCAATCAAAAATATTTTCATAAGAAAGCAAAAGTCTTTACTACACTTTTGTCTCACACCATCTATTAAACTCTTGAATAAAACTCTTGGGATGCAGCCCATACAAACTCTAAAACATAAATAAATGACATAAAGGAAATATAGGTTTGTCCTCGAAGCTATGAGGATTCACCAAGTCTTCAACTCCTTAGCTCCTTAGAAACCTAGCCTCCAAAGGAACTCAAGTCTCCAAAACCCTACATTTGATTAAAATGTAGGCAATATGCGTTAGTACAAAATGTACCAAGTATGAAAGCTAGCACAACATCATAAGAGCATCTCAAAATGGTTAGTCAACATAAGACATAAGCATTAGAGATAATAACATAGTCATAACATAATCATCATAGTCATAGCATCATCTCCAACATAAACATCATATAAAAATAAGTCAACATAAGACATAGTTAATGAGCATAGGAAATAAGTCATAATCATATAAGCATAATTGACTCTTAGTCATCTACACCATAATAGCACCATTCTCAAGTAACCTCAAAAGAATACACGTGCAAAGCAAGAATAGCATCCCATAGTACCACCCAAGACAAGTATCCCTTTTTGGTCATCTTAATCATAGTCTATATACATGGTCAGCTCTTAAGCTTCTCTACCATAAGGGTACCATACTCTTAAGCAACCTCAAAACACACTTGTGCAATGCATGCAAGTCATCCCATACTACACTTCACACTAAGCATAGCCTTGAAGTCATCTTAGTCATATTCACCCTCCTTTGGTCTTACTATTGGCGTACTACATATAGACAATGGAACTATCACCTTTAGTCAATCATATATTGGAAGGCAACTATAGAAACAAACCAAGCTAAGTCTATACTATGTGTAGGAACCCTTCATACCTAGCCTTAAGTAATACTTGTGCAATGTATGGATAGCATCCCATACTACTACCCACACTAAGTACTCCTTTAGACTATCATGAATGTTCACTAGTTGGAGACTAGTCCCTCTTGACTATTTGCCTCTATTCATATAAGGTACTTCTCTATTTAGTACTAGGCAAGTCATAACACATGAATGAACTCTATTTCTCAATTTAAGGCTACCAAGGAATAACCCCCGAATAGGCTAGACCATGATATCACTTACTAACATAACTAGGTTAAGCTAAGCTAACTACCATGGAAGACACACTAACATGCAAGTCCAAGCTACCCTAGGAAAGGTATAAGTGTCCTATCCTAGCTACTATGAAATACTCCTAGACCAACTAAGTCATGCTACCCTTACAAGTATACTAGGATACAAATGCAAGCTATCCTTAGGAGATATGCCACAACTTTAAGTTATTCTATACTAACAAGCTTTGATTCTAAAACTTTAAGTTATTCTATACTAACAACCTAAAATCATTCTATGTGAGAGAACCTTGGATCTCCTAGCATTTTTATGCCTAAGTGTGTAAGAGAGAAGCAATACATGACACAATCACATCATATTAGCTTTACCCCCAAAGCCCAAACAATTATGGATACAACCCCTACTTTCAAGCTTAACTTCATTCATGTCAAAATTACAAGCTATTCAATCACATTCTTTACTATCAAGTGATTCTAGTCATAATTCATCATAGAGGTTCAATTTCATCTTTACAAGTCAAGATCCTTCATATTCAATAATGTCTAGTTCAATTCATGATTATATGATCCTAACTTTGATCAATTACTATACATGACATTGATTTAGGAAGATCGCCTTTGAACCTTCAACTTTGCCTCTAATGGCATAAACCCACAATGTATCACTTAGATTAGGGTTTACCATAGAAATCACATGAAATCATCATAATATCACTTAAAAAAGCTAAATAAATCATAATTGGGTATTATCCACTAGAATGGAATCATACCCAAACTCTACCCACAATGTAAGCACAACCCTAGCTAGAATTGGGTTTTTGACTTCACAATTGGGGAAAACTATGAGGGGATCTATGGGGAAAGAACCCATAGATGAATAAACTAAACATACCTTGATTCAAAGCCCTAAAGAAAGCTTGCTTCAATGGAGAAAATCTACCTAAGATGCTGCCCTCTTCCCTTCTACTTCCTTTTTCTTCCCTTCTTCCTCCTCCTCCTCCTCCACCTCTTCCTCCTCCTCCTCCTCCTTCTCCTCCTCCTCCTCTTCTTTTTCTTCTTCTAGAGAGAAAATTTCTTAAGAGGATTTTGGGGTCTTTAGATGAATGAGTTAAAATGATTTAGTTTAGGGGTATATTAGGTATTTATATGTGGTTTAATACTAACTAACTGACCTACCTTAACCCCTAACTAATTACTAATTTAACCCCTAAACACTTAAAACCTAAAAACTATCTTGACTCACGAAACCACTACTCACGGACCATGGGTGGGGTCACAAAGCGTGCTGGCAACTCGTAGGTGAGTACTGGAGCTAACGATTTGCAGGCCAACTCAAGCCTTGACCCATGACCCCAACCTACAGGGGGTGGGTCCACCTACGGATAGTAGGTGGCCAAGCGTAGGTTGCTGCCAAAAAATAGATTTTTGGGCTGTCTTGAGGTCCTCCTCAGGACCCCTTGGGTGATCTTTGGGGGGTCGTACTTTGACGCCCTAACCCTTAAACCTCCATTCTAAGTACGAGAATCATTTTTACAACCTTTAATCCTCATATAACACTCCAACCTCTTACAAAAGGCCCTAGAACTAACTAATTCAACTTGCTAGTTTCTGGGGTGTTACAACATACGTCCACAAAATTCTGAATATGCTCATGGGGATCCTCATGCGCCAGCCTTCCATACAAGCCTTTTGATTTTCAAGAGCTGTAGCATTGTGCTAGTGACATGGAAGACATCATTCTCCTCAACAGGAGGTAGACGTATAGCACAAATACCACCTAATTGGATCGGGTTATTAACATCAATCAGATTTTCGATATCATCTAGGTGGCCAATATGGCTACCATTACGCCCATTCACGCTCATTTCTTCTTCTTTTCAAACACAACCAACAAATTAAGTCAATTCAACTACAACACAAAAAGATCACAATTCAAACTTCAATAAGAGAATTCTAAACAACACCACTCCCCGACAGCGTGATGTTTGTGTAATCAAGGACATAACTTCCGATGCAAGTCTCTACGATCGTGCAATGGTATAATAACCCAACCAAGGGTTGGGATCGTTCCCAAGGGAGTGGTTTTGAGAATTAATAGAAAAATAAAATTAAGTTCTAACTAGTTGTAGCTAAAGATATTAATGATTAAAAACATTATAAATTAAAGGGGGACACAAGAGTGTCAATTAACAATGGGGCTTTGTCACAAGTAAATAAAAACAACAAAATAAACAAGGTTTTCTAAGTAATAAGAGGGGATCCTTGGGATTTGACGAGAATACGGGTTAAGCTAGATTATTGGGTACATGCTTTCGATAGAAGATTCATAGAATAATTGTGACTAGGCTAGACTTTAAAGGGATAAACTCTCTCTTGAGCAACTTACCCCATTTCAAATGCGTTCCTCTCGAACACCCACTTGCCGCATGAAGACCAGCCTACGCCTTAACCCATTCACTTTCTCGAGCTGAGTGTGTGGACATGGGACTGGGGTTCACTCTCTTGAGTTGAACCTCATGTCGACTCACTCACACTGGCCATCAATCTAGTAGTCTTAGGTTTACGACCTCTCTCTCGAGCAAACCAAAAACACATAAATAGACTTGTATTTGCAACTACAAATTCATTGAATTCATCCACAACCACTAAATAAAATCACATTTAAACTACGAATAGACTATCAGCAAGCAAGACCCAACAATTATCTTAACCCATATTTGCTAAATCATATCCAAAGAATTGGGTTTTTAGCCACACATCAAGAGATAGAAATTTATACCTAAATGAGCTTACATTCAAATGGGTATGAAGATTTATGTCTTGTTACATGCCAAGAATGAAGAATCCAAGAGACCCAAGTCCAAATCCTTGGAGATTAAACCCTCTTTTTCTTCAAGTTTTCAAAACCCTCTCAAACTCAAAGCAAAAATATCAAAAAGTACTATTCTATATGAAAAATATAATAATTGTTCGACTCTTAAAACTACAACTCTAACTAGTATTTATAGATTTCACTGATTTGTGCTGCAGCGAATCATTCGGCGTCATTAATCGAAATTGCCGATCAACTCGGTGATTCGTCTTTTGGTGTAGTTCATCGCCGTCTTGCACCATCCATCAGCATCGTCGTGCTCTAGGTCATTGGGAGACATGGTACTGCTTCACGGAACTTCTCGGCGATGCGCCAATTGTTCCCTTTTTTCGCCGACTTGATCCTTTCCTTCAAGGCTCAGCACGCTATAACAAAAGGCGAAGTAAGAACCTTCGGCGACTCGCCAAGTAAAGTTGGAGATCCTCAGTTCTTTGTTCTTTTCAGCCTTTTCGTTCCTTTTTGTGACGTAGTGTCCATGCTTTCCTTCACACTTCAAATACCTGAAACTTAAGTGCTTTCATCAGATATTGAGATAAAATAAGCATTTGAGGACACATTATCTATTACAATATAGCCGTAAATGAGTCCAATTTGTGGACTTATCAACACCTCCAACTTAAACTTTTGTTTGTCCTCAAGCAAACTCAAGTTCAGCAGTTCAAAAAGGGTGTCTCTAACAGTGCTACACAAGACTCAATCATGAATGCACACCACAAGACTCAATTTTCTTATGTAAAGATCAAATGTGCACTCAAAGATTCAAGTTGTGACTCACCAATATCAAAGAATCTTATGCTCATAATACTTGCTTCAAAAGCAAGTTCAAGCTCAACTATAGTGTTCAAATGCCCTCACAGAAAGAATGATTCCTTATTCACACAATGGTTCACAGTTTAAAGCTTCGAAATCAGATGCAACGCTCACACTCACAAAGATGAACACAATGCATGCTTTCACCTATAAGTTTGCTGGTATTTTCCAATCAACATTTGTTTCAGCTCACTTAAGATCAAAAAGGTCTTTTCAAGGCTTTTAATGGGGCTGAGTGCAAATGTATGGTCATTTAGGCTCAGTGACTTTCATCCTCATGAAATGTGGTGCTCACAACACTTCCTCTCCTTTCCTTTATCATTTTCTTTAGTGCTCATAAGTCATCCTATTATTCACTTTGCCTGGATTGTTTGGGAACTCCATTTCTTTTGTACTTTATTCCACAACTTTCTTTCTTTTTTCTTTTTTTTATATGGAGGGGTTCCATTTTTCTTAAAACCATGGGTAAGAGGAGACTTTCCTTGTACTTCTTGACTCGGCCTTTTCTTTTCACCACACCTCCAACTTAGGCTTTTGGCCTAAGTTGGCTATTCAACTAACCACAAATCAAGAGGATTAATGGTTATAGATTAAGAAAGGTCTAATTTTTATCAAGTTTCTTCCAAAGAAGGTTAAGGTTCAAGGGGTGTTCAAGAGAGAATCACACGCTCATAAGGTAGGTCACAAATAAGGTATATGTCAAATTGGCTCACACTCTTAGAAGTTGCCTAAGATTATATTAAGAGATATCATCACTTAGATGACCGGACCAATGGGGAAAATTGTAGGATCTATCATGCATGGTTCAAAGTAAGCTCATCACACTAGGCATTGACACTACAGTCAAGCAAGACTCCGTACTTTCGCTAGTGTGCAATGATCATCACAAAAGACTCGATTTGATAAATGGCTAATCACAACGAGATGCAAAGAGTTTACATATTGTCTATGCAACTTCATTTGCCCTTGTCGTAGCCGCGCATTCATGTCCGTTCGATTGAGTTCAAGTCATCAGTATTGATCGAAACTGAGACTTAAATTTTGCAAAAGAACAACCATATTCAACACACGAGAGGTGGCAAAAAATTTTGGACGACTCAAAAACGTTTTTGCAATTTAAAATAAAAGAACCCATAAGCTTAATCATCCACAGAAAAGCAGTATTAACAAAATTTTAAACAGAACAACCCAAATATAAACACAAATCAAGGACAAAAGTAGCTCACAAAAGTGGGCATTCTCCACCACAAATAAAAGCTATTTGTCCTCAAATGCAGTTAACACAGAATCTGAAAGGTAAAATAAAGAATGACAGAGAGGGAGGTAAAGAGGGAATCCTGGCTAATTGGTCGCTTCATCTGTCTAGGCTTCAGTGCTCGGAGTTACCCCCAGAAGGACTAGCTTCATTGGATCCAGCAGCAGGAGCCTTTGCCAAGAAAGCCAACACATCAACATCTATCATGATTTCTTCAATCTCGGCTATGTCGTCCGCTGCAGCTCCCTCAAATATCTCTTCGTCAGTCTCTGCCTCTGATTCGGGATCAACTTTCTGCTTTATCCTATCCCCATTTCCAGTGGTGGTCTGAGGCATCTCATGCACATCTAGAATTTCCATTACTCCAAAGATCATGGACATATTTGTGGACTTTAGGTAGTCCACATCTTTTCTCAGCTCTGCAATGGCGACCTTTAAGGCTATCACCTCCTCTGTGGCTCATTGGTCGTGCTCACACACTGCTATCCTGGCCACTAAAGCATTAATAGTAGTGCTCAGTGGTTTCACAGCATCATCGAGGGTAGCCTGAATCATACCTCGAATGGAGCTTTCTATGTTAGTAGCCCAAAAATTAGCAAATTAAGAAGGCTGTCCCATCCGGATCAAGGATACCTGAGTGATCGGTTCACATGAGGCAACAACAGCAGTAGGTCTGGGTGGTAATGCAGCAGCGGAGGGACCTGGAGGGTCAGCAGAAGTGGTAATGACGTTAGATAAACCTGAAGACCTAGGGGCCGGAGTAGGCAAAGATGTCTCTGCAAGTATAGATCCAGTGGCCACAACTTCCTTCTGCTTCTTTTCCACATGGTCCTTAAGATATTCGGCTTTGATCTTTCGGATCTCAGTGGAGGTGGTGGCAACCGATTTTCCCTCTTTGTTTGTATCTCTAAGCACCCGAGCTCTTTTGCACAATCCAGTGATTAATACCGAGAAAGGGATAGATGTCTGACTCTGCTTTGCATGCATATGGATCTCAGAAGCAATGATCATCCCTAGATTTATCATGGTTTTCTCTATGATGCATCCAAGACAAGCTGCCTTAGCAAGGTGAAGGATTGATTCATTTTGTGATGGCATAATTTTGCTGCTGATGAACCCAAACTAGTATCTTGCAGCTACGTTCAGATCTTTCTTTCCAATCGAAACTTCTTCTGCTAACCATTTCGGAGCATTGTCATCTGAGATTAACGGGGCTAACCACTTTTTCATCTCATCCAACTTCTATGTTCTGATCAAGTGCTGGTAGTGATTATTAATCTTATTGGACATACCCAAGGCTGTGTTGATAACTTCACTATCATAAGCTACCTTTCTCCCTCTGACAACCACGTAGTCAACTGCTTTGAAAGACGACACTAGCCTTTTCCGTTGAGTTACCAATGCACTGTATGCATTGTAAAATTCTCTGAACCAGCTTGGTATGTAAGAGCCACGGGGTTTGTGAAGATTTGAAATTTGTCATATTTCAGGCAGTCCATTAGCTCGGGATACCTATCGATCACCCCATTAATGGACAATAATTTTTTCGCAATAATTGTTCTCAACCCCTCAGACTTTAATATGTTCGTTGATTTAGGTGGGGGGCCTTGTACTGGAGGTGCCACTACTATTGCCTGCTCTGGAACTGGAGGAGTCAGAGTGGTGGATCGAGGATTTCTAACTCGAGACGGATCATTCAGTTGTTTAGATCATACTTTATTCCTCCGTGCCTCCATCAGTTCATCTTCATCAGAACCCATACCTCACTGTCATAAGTTGTTGGGTCAATGGTGTAAAAACCACTACTTTCAAAACTTACATCTGATAGCTCAATGGTTTTGTCCTTTCCCTTGCCTTTCTCACCAATTGTGGAAAGTTTAATGGCCTTGGTCCTGGATGCAGTTGCATCCTCATTGATTGTGATCCCTTTTTCTTTGCTTCGGGGTGGTGTGTTGCTACCTGCTTTGTTAGGTTTAGTCATACCTGCAAACGATTGGGAAGAGTTAGGGAAAAAAATCAAATAGAAGCACAGGCAATCTACTGCAGGAAGACTCACCAAGTAGATCAGTGAGTTACCGAACCTCTTTGGCGAGCTAACTCGGGATCGCCGAAAGGATTGGCTTCAAATTATAGCAAGTTAGCGATAGAAAGGTCCTTTCGGTGAATTACCGACTACTTTCGTCAAGCATGGGTTTGTCCATCAAAAGTTACAGCATATTAGAGGGTCAGGAATGCAAATAAAAGGGGATCAAGAGTACTTTCGGTGGGTCGCCGAGTGCATTCGGTGACCCATGGTTTTTCACCGAAAGTTACAGACTCAAACATCTAATCTAGCACGATAATAAGGGCGAGATGTAGACAATGGGCGAACCAACGAACGATTCAGCGAGCTCGACCCAGCTCGCCAAATGGCCCAACATGCCCATTTTCAATCCATCTTCTCGAATTCAATCCCGCAAACCCCGAAAGCAAAATCAAAGCATGCACTAAATAAATTCAAACAAGACTTGTACTACCCATCACCTTGAGATACTCAGATATCTCCCAGATCTACCGAATTTGGCCATTTGACGTTATTTGCTCTTAAGAGTGGCGCCACTCACTTTATCATTGAGCAATTTTTCAACATTTAGCACAAATGTGGGCTACTCAAACTTCGTCCAATCAATCTAACAACATGCAATCACAACCCAATTCATTAAAAAACACAAAATTTTTGGGCATTCGACAATCAAACAATACGGGCAAGATTTTCAAATTAAAATAGGCATTGAAACATTCTAATCCTATCAGAGAGGCACAACACACATCAATAAGATACGATCATTGCAAAAGAGTACAAACTATTTAAAAGTAAACTCGGGGTTTGGAGAATAACCTTCTGTGTCGATTAAAATGTGATTGAAAAGCTAGGAAGCAAAGAAATCCAACTCCGAGCACAAATCAACCAATCAAAATAATAGTGGAATATAAGAATATTGGAAATACTAACTTGGTGTGAGTTTGTGAAGATTAAAAGTGAGGGAAAGTGAAGGATTTCAAATTCTATGACCTTTGGCCATTATAAACCGTCCAGTTCGCACCCATTCGACGACATTAGTCACACTCGCCGATCCAATCGGTGACACGTCGAATGGTCATTTACCTCGTCGAGTTTTACAGCAGCAGTCCAGGAGGACTATATCTGGAATTTCATGAGTGGGGCATCGAATTAGAAACGATTTAAACCTTCACCATGCTTCATGAATCCATTCACCTTCTAATTGTTTGACGATTAGAATGCGATCCCTGAACATCATTACTTCTAATGGAGGAAACTTTATTTGCTCAAGAGTTTGGCTTGACATACTCACCTTCTCTGTTTCAAAGCTCAAACAAGCAAAATACAAAACTAAAAATTAAGTTAGTAGACTACAACTAATAAGAACAAAAATTCTACTAATCTAAGAATTCTCAAATAATACCACTCTCCAGCAGTGGTGCCATTTTGATGTTTGCGTAATCAAGGACATAACTTTCGATGCAAGTGTCTACGATTGTGCAATAGTATAATAACCCAACCAAGGGTTGGGATCGTTCCCAAGAGAGTGGTTTTGAAAATTAATAGAAAAAATAAAATTAATTTCTAACTAGTCGTAGTTAAAGATATTAACGATTAAAAAAATTATAAATTAAAGGGGGACACAAGAGTGTCAATTAACAATGGGGTTTTTTCACAAGTAAGTAAAAACAACAAAATAAACAAAGATTTCTAAGTAATAAGAGGTGATCCTTGGGATGTGATGGGAATACGAGTAAAGCTAGATTATTGGGTACATGCTTTCGATAGAAGATTCATAGAATAATTGTGACTAGGCTAGACTTTAAGGGAGATAAGCTTTTTCTCGAGCAACTACCCCATTTCAAATGTGTTCCTCTCGGACAACCATTTGCCGCATGAAGACCAGCCTATGCCTTAACCCACTCACTCTCTCGAGCTGAGTGTGTGGACATAGGACTAAGGTTCACTCTCTGGAGCTGAACCTCATGTCGACCCACTCATACTGGCCATCAATCTAGTGGTCTTAGTTTTATGACCTCTCTCTCGAGCAAGCTGAAAACACATAAATAAACTTGTATTTGCAACTACAAATTATTTAAATTCATCCACAATAACTAAACGAAATTACATTTAAACTATGAATAGACTATCAACAAGCAAGACCCAACAATTATCTTAACCCATATTCGCTAAATCACATCCCAAGAATTAGGGTTTTTAGCCACACATCAAGAGATAGAAATTTATACCTAAATGAGCTTGCATTCAAATGGGTATGAAGATTTAAGTCTTGTTACAGGCCAAGAATGAAGAATCCAAGAGACCCAAGTCCAAATCCTTGTAGATGAAACCCTCTTCTTTTTCAAGTTTTCAAAACCCTCTTAAACTCAAAGCAAAAATATCAAAAAGTACTATTCTATATGAAAAATATAATAATTGTTCGACTCTTAAAACTACAACTCTAACTGGTATTTATAGATTTCACTGATTTGTGATGCAATGGATCATTCGGCATCGTTAATCGAAATCACCGATCAACTCGGCAATTCACCTTTTGGTGTAGTTCATTGCCATCTTGCACCGACCTTCAGCATCGTTATGCTCTAGGTCATCGGGCGATATGGTACTACTTTGTGGAACTTCTCGGCGATACGCCGACTGCTCTCTTTTTTTGCCGACTTGATCCTTTCCTTCAGGGCTCAACACACTGGAACAAAAGGCGAGTAAGACCCTTCAGTGACTCGCCAAGTGAGCTCGGCGATCCTCAGGCCTTCATTTCTTTATTTTTTTCAGCCTTTTCGTTCCTTTTTGCGACGTAGTGTCCATGCTTTCCTTCACACTTCAAATAACTGAAACTTAAGTGTTTTCATCAGTTATTGAGATAAAATAAGCATTTGAGGACATATTATCCATTAAAATATACCCCTAAATGAGTCCAATTTGTGGACTCATCACATCGCCATTTTTGATAAATGCTTAATTACACCTCATCCAATTCTAGGTGTAAACGATCATTATCTAGTATAAAACCCAACGAAGAGTTGGGGTTGAATCCGCAATGAGCGATACGAGTTTGAATTCAGTTATGTAGTTACAAATATGATCTAGTCGGTTATAGGAATAGAAATTCTTGAATTAAATTAGATAAATGAAAGGGGTGACAACAAATGTCATATGGGGGGATTGGTTTGTCAATTATCAACTAAAACAAGTGCGAAAATAGGGAAATCAACAATGGAGAGAGGAATTCTCGTGATGTGATCGATTAAAGACTAGTTTCCCTATATGGGTAATTGCAATTTACTAACGATTGTTAAATATCAGTAGGTAGGCTAGACTATAGATGCAATTGCTTTCTCTCGAACAACTATTACAATTCAAGTGAGTTCTCTCGAACCTCAATAAGCTTAACAATATAAACAATCCAAAACATTAATTTATCTACTCTTTCAAGCTAGATAGGTCGAATCAAATTTAGGATTCACTCTCTCGAGCTGAACCCACATCAACCCAATAACTACAATCATTCATTGAAAACCTTGGTTCTAAAACATGTTTCTCAAGCAAGCCCAGAACTCTAAGTTAGAATTGCATTGACAACTACAATTCATAGATCCATACATATCGAATTATTAAACCCACTTTTATTAAGCATTTAAAATAGTAAACAACAATACTTATAAGCTAATTAAGTCAATAATCACATGATCATACCCCAAGAATTAGGGTTTTAGCTACACATCATAAAAATAGAGAAATAATTACCAACTATATTAGCCATGTGATGGATAATCATTTCTGAGTCTCTACCATGCTTTGAATCCAATTAAATAAAATACTCAATTGTAATTCCTACACCAAGTCTCACAAGCTTCAAAGTTAACAATGGAAACTCAAAAACTCAGAGAAAACTAAAACTCTCAAAACATTCAGAATCAGAACTCCCCACTCTTCTTTTGAAATTTCAATATTTAGTTTTCCAATTTTCGGCCTTCAGGGCCATTAGGCGAAGTAAGTCGGGCTCGCCAACCAGGTCGGTGATCCGCCCTTTGCTCGAGTCCAATGCTGGTTTGCATTGGCTTTCAATCCTTAGGGGTTTTGTGACTTTAGATGATCAAGGTTGATTTCACCAAGTCATTCGGTGATCCGCCGACTGCCCATTTCTATCACCAAGTAGGTTCTTCCCTATGGGTGGCACGCTGGAACTTTGGGCGAGCTAAAGAGTCACTCAGCGGTTTACCAAGTGATCTTGGCGATCACCAGGATTGCCTTCCTTCAAATTCTTCAGCTTGTTCGCTCCTTTTTGCCTGATAATGTCTTTGCCTTGCTCCTTAGTCTTCATTTCTGCAAATTAACACTTTAACACCAGTTTAGAGCATAAATTAGGCATTTGAGGATACTTAAACTATGAAAACAAAGCCCTAATTGAGTCAAAATCTCAAACTCATCAATTATCAACATAAACATGGTTGAGAGTGTTGATGGATGGTGGGCTGATATTGGTGCAAATCGTCATGTCTGTTATGACAAAGACTGGTTTAAAATATATACTCATTTTGAGCAGCCTAAAACCATCTTAGTTGGTGATTCTCACATTACTCAAGTGCTTGAAATGGGAGATGTCGAATTGTGTTTTACACTCTGGAAGGGTGTTAACTTTGAAAGATGTACTTTCTACTCCTTTTATGAGGAAAAATTTGATGTCTAGTTTTCTTCTTAATAAAGCAGGCTTTAAGAAGATTATTGAATCTGATCAATATGTAATTGTGAAGAAGAGCATTTTTGTGGGAAAGCAGTATGCTAATGATGGAATATTTAAACTGAATGTTGAAATGAATAAAGTTTTTACTTATGTTTATATGCTTTCTTCTACCAATTTTTGGCATGTTCATTTGTGTCATATTAATGATCGTCATGCTGGAATCATGAGTAAGTAGTTTAGGATTAATTCCAATGGTTAAAAAGAATTTTGAAAGGTGTGAGGCTTGTAATAAAGTCAAAATCACTAAAATGCCTCATTTTCAAGTTGAAAAAAATGGATTTGTTAGAAGTAGTTCATATTGATATTTGTGAACTTGGTGGAATTTTAACTTGCGGAGGTAATAGATATTTTATCACTTGTATTGATGATTTTTTTAAGTTTACGTATGTTTACTTGATGGAAAATAAAAGTGATACTTTTGAAAATTTTAAAACTTATCTCCATGAAGTTGAAAAATAGTTTGGTAGAAAAATAAAAAGGATTAGAAGTGATAGAGGTCGTGAATATGAGTCAAATGAGTTTTTTTTTTGTTAGATCATTGAGAATAATTCATGAAACTCCTCCTCCTTATTCTCCTTCATCTAATGGTGTAGTGATGAATCCACAATTTGGACTCATTTAAGGCTTAATTTTAATAGATTTAGTGTCCTCAAATGCATATTTTGTGCCAATAACTGATGTAAATCCTTGATTCTCAGGTATTTGGATTGAGGAACAAAGCATGGATACTAATGAGCTAAAAGGAACAAGGTAGCTGAAAGAACGAAGGAAAAAAGGCATGATGATCGCCTAACCCATTGGGCGAGTTGCTGAATGGCCATGATCTCACCTAAAGTTCCAGTGTGCCAAGCCATGAAGGGGAAAATCAATTTGGCGATAGAAAGGAGCAGTCAATGAGTCGCCGAATGATTCTGCGATGCAGTGCTAGATTGCCCAAAGTTACAGAACTTGAAGATATTGAAGGACAAAGCAAAAAGGCGATGGAATTGACCAAAGGATGGATCACTGAGTGGATTGGCGATCCAGACTTATTGCACCGAATGGTCTTTCGCAGCACATTTTTAGTGACTATAAATACATTTTTAAATTCTTAGTTTAGTATCTAGTTTTTAATATAGAATCATAATTATCAGTTTTGAAGTTTTGAGCTTAGAACTGAGAGTATTGAGACAATATTTTCCTTAGCTCTGATGATTTGAAGATTTCCATTTTTGAGAAATTGGAAGTGGGTCTTTGAGATTCTTCAACCTTGACCTTTGTAAAGAGGAAATTAATCTTACCAAGTTGATGGAAACACAATTTGGTAACGATTTCTATCTTTTGATGATGTCTAGCAAAAACCCAATTCTTGGGGTGTGATTATGGGTTAATTTAGTTTCTGGGTATTGTTAATTGATAGTTTAAATGTTGTTTAAAAGTGATTTCTTTCAGTAATTGTGGCTAATCTAAAGGGTTGTAGTTGCAAATGCAACTCTATCTTCATGTTTTTGGCTTGCTCGAGAGAGAGGTTTTAAAATCAAGATTATTGATTTGATGGTCTGTAGGTATTGGGTTGTCATGGGTTCAGCTTGAGAGAGTGAATGGACTAAAGCATATGTTGTTCTTAATTGCTGCTTATTGGTGTTTGAGAGAAACTAATTTGATTCAGGATAAATTATTTGAGAGAAAGTTTATCTCCACTAAAGTCTAGATTATTTACTGATTTACATCTATTTACTATCAGTTGCAATCACCCATTTGTCTACCTTAGCCCATAATCCAATCACATCCCAAGAACTCGTCTCTATACTTGTTATTTTCGTGTTATTTGCTGTTGTAGTTGATAATTACAATCAAAAACCCCTGTTATTTGACACTTGTGTCACCCCAAACTTGAAGTATATTTTTATTCGTAAATGTTTTTACCTATGATTGACTTGAACATCCTAGCCTTCTTTCTTGCTGTGATTCCATTTCCTGCACCAAGCCAAGTTAGCTCATCATAGGGCTTTTTATTTTTAAGAAAGACTTATTCATGCTTTTCTATTGATTCTCAAATATGTACCACTCCCTGTGGGATTCGACCCCAACTCACTTAGTTGGGTTATATTACTGACTAATGATCGTTGGCACTTAGTATTGGATGAAGTGTCCTGATATGTGAAATCATGTAGTGGAAAGAATAAATAGAACTTTGGTTGAGTTGACTAATGTCATGCTTATTAAGTCACATGCACTTTTAAATTTATGGGGTGAAGCTATTTTTACTGCTTGTTATGTGTTGAATCGTGTGCCTCATAAAAAGTCTAAATTAACACTTTTTGAATTGTGGAAAGGTCACAAGCTAAGTTTGGGATATCTAAGAGTTTAGGGTTGTCTAGCCTTTGTGACGCTAATGGATCCCAAGATTACAAAGTTGTGTAAGAAAGTTACTACTTGTGCTTTTCTTGGTTATGTTTCAAATAGTATAGCCTATAGATTTTTTAATATTGAAGATAATATTGTGGTAGAACCGGATGATGCTATTTTTCATGAGAATAAATTCCCTTTTGATTCTAAACATAATGGGGGGGGGGGGGGTCAAAGGATTGAACAAAATATTTTGTCACTTCCTAGTTCTTCTACTTTTACTTTTAAAAATAAAAAAATTGATGATTTTGAGTTAAGAAGAAGTAAAAGTGCTAAAGTAGAAAAGATTTTGGTCCTGATTTTTATGGGTTTAATGTTGGAAATGACCCTCTTACTTTGAAAGAAGCTTTATCTTCTCATTATTCTATTTTTTAGAACGAGGCTGTAAATGATGAAATAATCACTAATTTCTAATAAAACTTGGAAGGTAGTTGATTTACCACCGGGTTGTAAAACAATTGGTTGCAAATGGGTCTTACAAAAGAAGGTTGAAACCGGGTGGATCTATTGATAAATAACAAGCTAGACTAGTTGCAAAAGGTTTTAAACAACTAGAAGACCTAGAATTTTTTGATTCTTTTTCTCCGATAACAAGAATTACATCCATAAAACTTTTAATTGTTATGGCTTCAATTTTTTATTTGCAAATTCATCAAATGAATGTAAAAATAACTTTTTTAAATGGAGACTTTAATGAGGAAATTTATATGGATCAACCCGAATATTTTGTTGAAGCAGGACAAGAAAGCAAAGTGTGTAAACTTACTAAATCCCTATATGGTTTGAAACATGTATCACGACCCGAGCCTACATCCTGGACGTGGACGACACTCGAGAATCATTGTTGGTCTCCAAGCGAACCCTCATCCTGGCTTACTACAAGCAGAAGATTAACTCAAACATACATAAAAATAAAATTGAAGTAAATATTTAAAAATGGTTTACTGAATCTCAAAATTATGCTGAATATACTGATTATTAAACATAAGTTTTAAAGAAAACCTCTCAAACTGAAAGACTCTCCAAAACTGTCTATCTATGAAGCCTCTACTATACAAAGATGAGTGTCGGGACAAGACCCACGACTCCTCTACTACTAACAACTCATAAAACTTGAGTATTCCGAAAGCAAAGAGTTCTCACACATAAGCAGACGAGAAGATGGAGTGATCTCATCAGACTCTCGTTGAGGATCCTAATAACTTGTATCTACATCATTAAAAGATGTCGGTCGAATGACATCAGTACATTGAATGTACGAGTATGTGATATAGTTTAATAACATATAACTGAAAGTAAAGACTGCAATAGATAACAATTTACTCAAGTTGAATGTAAAGAAATAAAGGAGTTAAATCATTTAAAGCTTTACAAAAAAACTTATCATCTCTGAACTCAACATAATAAGTGATATATAAAAATACACTTTAACTCTATTGGGAGATTCTCTAACTAACAACCATTACTATGAGCTACGTGATGATACAACGTCTCACCTACGCTACCAGAACTGTCTTATACCTTGTCGTGATATAGGACTCCTCAACTAAGTGGATCCACTAAGCTATGCTTAAAAAGCAATAAGGAATCATCTAAAAATTATGATCCATTACCCATTTTGGCATACATGATTTATGGGGTTTGTGAGTTTTTTAAACTCTCTCTCATATCGGTGCTCAATACTACTCCCAATAATATATACTCATGCTCATATGTTTAAAAACACAACTCTTCCTCTCGTTTAAGATAATTGCTCACACTACCCTCTTAAAAGAGGTAACTACTCTTGAAATATCTTTTGAACTCATAACTCATGTAGAAATCTCAGTTTCTCTTTTATCAATGCAAAAATTGATACCTTTGAGAATACATAGCCCCGTATACTCTTACTCAATTCATACTTGAAAATTCTTTATCAAAAACATATAACAAATTCTTCAGGTTCTTGAAGAATCTTGAAGAGTCTTGAAGAATAACTTCATTAGAAGTCTTAAAACCCTAGCTTGAAGGTAAACAATCAAGAAAACCTTTCTTTAGATTCTTGAATTAGTTTCTTGTATGGAAGAATGTGAGTTGGAAAGAATGAAATTCTTGGAGAAGGACTTACCTTGAAGAAGAATCTTGAAAAAGATTGAAAGAATCTTGTATGGAGTCTTCTACTTTGATTTTTCCTTAGAGTTTTGTCTTAGGGTTTGAGGAGAAGAGAATGATGGATTAAGAGATAAAAATATGACTTTTTGGGTCTTTAATTAGTAAAGAAATTCGTTTAGGGTTTACTTAGAGGTAAAATGACAAAAACGACCTTTTAAATGTTTTTCCATCGGCTAATTCATAACACTACTGTATCAGGCTACTAAAATGGTCATATACTCAAACCTTGGATTGTTGCGAAATTTGTGGCGTTGGAAAGAGGATTGAAATACCTTTAATTTGATAGGTTATGGGTCACATAACTCTTTATATTCTAAGAGATATGGTCGTTTGAGATTGACCTAAGTAGAATCTTACATCAAAACTTAATGAGTAAGGAAACTTTCAACTCAACTTTGTGCTAGGAGATTCTAGTTACCTTAATTAATATCCAAAATCATTCCCACACTAAAGAATTTACCTTTACACATATGGACAATTTAAGAATCACCTGTATGACTCTACAAGTAAATGAAATAGTTCGGGTCTTAACTTAGAAATTTTGGGGTGTTACAATATCTCTCTCTTGGGATCATTCGTCCTCAAATGATGGTTAAACTGAGAATGGAGGGAAATATAGTTAATTATCACTACCTCTCTTGACTTCTGAGTTTGCCTACTAACACAGGTTGAACTGATTGATACTAATAGTTTTGAAACTGGACTAGAGCACCTAAGTCACGAACGATGTGAGTTTGAACATAGTCACGAAGTAAGAATATGAATGAAGTAACATTATGTTTATAGCCTTCGAGAGTAAATCATGAATTTACGAGACTGAGCATATCATGAGACATGAGTGCTTATATGAATAGGTTCATATCATGGGGCTGCTATCTATAACTTTATGGAGTAAGATTGAGATCAATGGGCTAAAGGCTTTACCCCTCATTCTAGAAATTGAGAATAGATGTGAATCTCTCTAACGTGTATGAGCATAGGTCATAGACACAATTCTGATATTAGAAACGTCAACAAGATGTTGTAATAACTGAACTTTAAGGAATACGCTAGAGTATGAATGGAATGATTTATCTCTAAAACTCTGTATAAAGACATCACTATCTCATCCTCAACACTTGACTTGGTTTCTCATAATTTCATCTCTCCCTTAGGTTTGAAATTGACACTTTAAAGCTATGGATCTATTCCATCATCTCTAAATTGGTCTACATTCACTTTACTCTAATACTCAGGAAAGGCTTATCTCATGGCTATTGAACTCTCCATAAACAGGTACTAAGACTCCTTCTAAGACCTCTTTCTAATATACTTCTATCAACCTCTTCTCATTGGCTTATAATGCTGCTTCATCTAACTCTTTAAGGGAAAAATAATGCTTACTTCAGCCAATTCCGCATTGATAGCTCAATTATACTCTCTAGGCATACAGGAGAACAAGAAATTTAATTGGAACCTCGTCTAATTACATACAATCTTGGGTTCACCTCTTAATTCTCTTCTTACTCTTATGACTTAACCACACTTCAGTACCCTTATCTAAAAGTTAGAATCTCATACTTGTACCACTCACACTTGTAAAAAGTAACACCTTAATTTCTTACCTACTCTATGTCAATTCTACCAGATAAGATCTCGAACTAACATAATCACTCTCATGTTTCCATTCTTTTTTGCCACCACTCATCTCAAATTCAAGCCTAATGTTTATTACTAAACCCGGATATCAATATGGTTGCTCTCTTACTATACTAACTTACAACTACTAGATAAAATTAAGAAACATTCGCTCACTAAGACCTCATAACAAATAGTCAATCTTTATCTCTTCGTATACATACTTATGAATTATCGTCACATTCGATTTCACGACTTTAGCACTATTTACTCATTCACTATACATCATTGCCTAATTAGTTCTATGACCTCTTTGAATATTATGGGGTTCTCCTTTTAAAAATCATAGGCCTAACTTAAATCTATCACCTTATGACTACTCTGCTCTTTTATTCAACACCTACAATTGGTCGTTACTAACACAATGACACATCATCATAAACTCCTTTCTAGTTAAAGCATACTCTAACTCATCCTAACTAGTAACTATTCCTCTACCTTCTATCATGAACTCTATACAAAATTATTACTTCTTAGTCTACCCATAAAGGAAAACTCCTCATCAATAACCTACTGGTGCATGACTATAATAACATGGTATGCCTCATCATTATCTCCCTTTCTTAGATTACTAAACCTCTGCATGCATTTTTCTAAATTTGGGCACTCTTACTACTACTGTTTATAATCTCATAATTCATACTATCCTTTTGGATGAAAAATACTACACAAGCTCCAAAACACACTTTTGCATAAGGGCCTCAACTGAAACAAGGTTTAGAGAAAAGAGTCTGGGAATACATCTCGCTTTTAGCTCGAACGCACGATTCATATGAATAAGAGTGCATTCTTTTGAATCTCAACACTTAAGATAACTCATGGGATTCTCTTAAGCCCCTTTACATTCTCATGACTTCCTCAAGACTTTTATTGAGAGTAATTTATCGATTTAAAACTAGCTTTGCTTTTTTACTACCTTGAGTATGAGGGGTAGTCGAATGAATTTGAGAAACGCATGAGTTTTGAATAAGTTCCTTATGACACAGCTCTACTGCACTATTTAGAGAATGAAAGAAGGGAAACTTTTCTTAAATGTCTGTAGTCCCTCATTTATAGAAGTGGGGCCCTCACAACCATACATAGGATTCTACTTGACACAGCTTCATAGACACCCTAGGACACTTGAACTTTTTGCGCTGATACCAAATTTTTCACGACCCGACCCTACACCTTGGACGTGGCCGACACTCGAGAACTATTGTTGGTCCCCAAGCGAACCCTCATCTTGGTTGACTACAAGCGAAAGACTAACTCAAGCATAAAATTGAAGTAGATGTTTAAAACCGGATTACTGAATCTCAAAACTACATTGATTATACTAAGTATTAAACATAAGTTTTAAAGAAAACCTCTGAAGCTAAAATGCTATCCAAAACTGTCTATCTATGAAGCCTCTACTATACAAAGATGAGTGTGGTACAAGACCCACAACTCCTCAAAAGAACTACTACTAGCAACTCATAAAACGGGAGTACTCTGAAAGCTAGGAGGTCTCACTCATAAGCAAATGAGCGGATGGAGTGATCTCAACAGTCTCTTGTTGAGGATCTTAATAACCTATATCTACATCATTAAAAGATGCAGGTCAAATGCCATCAGTACATTGAATGTGTGAGTATGTAATATAGTTGAATCACAAATAGTTGAAAGAAAAGACTACAATAGATAATAATGTACTCAAGCTGAATGTAAATAAATAAAGGAGTTAAATCATTTAAATCTTTACAAAATACTTTCTCATCTCTGAACTCAACATAATAAGTGATATATAAAATACACTTTAACTCTATTGGGAGATTCTCTAAGCGATAACCCTCACTATGAGCTACGTGATGATACATCGTCTCGCCCACGCTACCAGAACTGTTCTATACCTTGCCGGGATATAGGACTCCTCAACTAAGTAGATCCACTAAGCTATGCTTAAAAAGCAATAAGGAGTCATCTAAAAAGTATGATCATTTACCCATGTTGGCATACATGTTTTATGGGGCTGTGAGTTTTCTGAACTCTCCCCCATATCGGTGCTCAATACTACTCCCAATAATATATACTCATGCTCATATGTTTAAAAACATAAATCTTCCTCTTGTTTGAGATAATTGCTCAAACTACCCTCTTAAAAAAGGTAACTGCTCTTGAAATATCTTTTGAACTCATAACTCATTTAGAAATCTCAGTTTTTCTTTTATCAATGCAAAAATTGATACCTCTAGAAATACATAGTCCCCTTATACTCTTACTCTAGCATAGGAATGGGTCAATGTGTGCAAGAAATATAGCATGGGATCTTTGAACCCCTGCTTGAATATGAGCTACCGACTTTTCTCTTCATCTAATATCATATATCATACATTAGCTATGTTTGCACTTACTAGCACGCTTTGCTTTAAAGGACTCGAGAGTCAACCAAAAGTCCTGTGATTGATCTTTTGATAGATTGTGGCAGCCAAAGTATGAGCTGGCAATTATCCCCTGTTTGGAGAAACTCCATATTAATCAAGACCAACTTCTTCCTAAATACCCAAAAATATATATATAAGAAATTAAAAAAATAAGATAAACAAATTAAAATGAAAGACTTATCAAAAAATTACATAAATACCCTAAAGGTGCTCAAGCAGGCATGTTGACTTGCTGCCTAACGTTAGTTGATATTGACATGATAATGTATAGCGCTTAATAAAGTGATGATTGATTTGATGCACTCTTCAATTGGAACTTATCTTATTGTAGATGACACACCGAAGATTCTAAAATAAAAGAAGGGAAAACTCCAATCATAAATCAAAAGAAACTCAATGTCATCGAAGTTTTAATATTTTATTATTCATAATCTTGAGTTGTGACAGTGTTTAAAAGAGACCCAATTGTGTGATATTAGCTAGAATACAAGTTTTGTTTTTTAGATGGGGTGGAACTTTACTTGGGAGATGTGGGAATGAAACGATATTGTTGTGAGCCATCAGTAATGAAATTTGTATACATTTAAGCTCTAATGGAAGATCTCTATATAGTTATTCGATCTCCTTGAAACTATGTAAACTATGTTTAACGTGATTCATTTGAGCAATTTTTACACTTGTGTTGATCCTTTATATTTACCTTCCTGATGTACATATACGCATGTGACGTTGTGTGGCATTCTATAGCCATGTTATATAAAAGCAACTTAATACATTATATGAGTTTAAAAATTTTGACCATCTCTTGTAATATCTACAGGTGTCAATATTTTTATGAAGACTACTATTAGCATGGTGAAAGACGTCATCCGGTGTAGATATATAAATGATATTTTATTAATGTAAAGAATGCAATCAATTATTCGTCACATGACATTTATAACTAGAAGTTTTGTTCTTAACTTCATGTAAATATTACTATATGAAGTTATGTACATTCAGTTTGATATAACTTTACTATTGCTACAATTTTATAACAACTCAAAGCTAATCACTTTTAGTTAAATCACTAATCAACAATTAGAATTAATATAGAAACATTGGTCCCGCAAAGCGGGCCAGCCCTCATCTAGTATATATATATTTGACTTTTTCTAAGGCCTAAAATTTTATTAATATTTTTGAAGTTTTTATTTATTTTTAAATTTTATATTTTTTCTAATTTTAAAAGACTGAAAATTTTACATTTAAATTTTATTGAATATCAGAGGTCACCACATTTAATTTCATTCATCATCACTCATTCTAATTCTTTTAATTCCTTACTTTAATTTGATCATTACTCTCATTCATACCATTGCCTTAAAACACTTCTTTTAGTTTTATATTTTTTTTACTTTTTTATTTATTTATTACAAGAAATTAGTTTTTTTTCGATAATGAAGGATTCATATATAAAACTTAATTAGAGGTTAACATACTGCTTGTAGCAAGGTTGTTTGAGGTTTGGGCCATGGTATGGCCATTAATATTACAAAAGTTAGAATTTATTTTTCTAGAGTACATAGTTCCTAAAATGTCTGCCCAAGTTGCATCTTTCGCATACAGTGGAGGAACTATCAAAGAGGTTGGAATTCCATAGCTACTGCTTTTAAGCCCTTCCTTGCTGAGCATGTTCCCCACCTTGTTCTGTTCTCTGAAGATATGTGTCGGCATTGTAGCTCCCATCTTCTGTATGAGTGACCTGCATTCAGAAATCAAGTTAGAGTAGGGGTGGTTGTCATGCTCAAACAAGTTTATCAAGTCGGAGGAATCGGTATTAATGTCAAGTGGGTGAATCCTAGACTTCAAAGCCATATAAAGTCCTTGTCTCAAGGCTCTGAGTTCAGCAAGGATGGGGTTCACATGAGCTTCTCTACTGGTAAATCCAATAATCTAATTGAAATGACCCAAAAAGTTCCTAAAAATGTGCTTCGGAAGTTACCGGAAACTTGTTTTAGCTATATCTAAAAATTCGTTTTGTTTTTTCAAAAATCCGACTTCATATTCTTGTTTAGCGGGTCAAATTATATGAGAAATGGGTCTAACCCAAATTTTAGAGCAACCGTATCAAAATCCAAAATTTCCAAGTGAAGCCTTTTTCGGGGGTCTACTTTGGAGGGTCATATCTCCTAGCACACAAATAATTGGGTGGCCCATAACATATCCATGGAAATCCCTTTGAGTTAGCTACCCAACGCACTTCGTTTCACCTCATTCGGAGTTCGGACGAAGAAGTTATGCCCATTTTCATAAAATCCGTCAGTGCAGGAAATGCAATTTCCAGAGAACGAATTTACTGTTCATAAGCCTCATTTTTTTTTCAAAGTGTTGGACCCGTTTTTTTTCTCCAAGGACATATTTTATTTCCTATATAGCATTAATTCAATTCCCATCTCTAAAAAAATTTCCCAAAATACCTCTCCCATACTTAGACACATTTTCTCTCAAGAACCCTAATCCAAAACCTTCCTCAAGATTGAAGAGATTCTTGCTCCAAGTTCCAAGCTTCCATTGAAGACACTCTCAAGACCTTCATAAAAACTCAAGGTATGTGGTGTTGAACTCATGGTTCCTTCCACCCATAGTGCCTAGACTCTATTCTACTCACTAATTCATGGTTTAAGTTGAGATTCATAAATTAGTCTTGTTCCATGTATAAATTTCCTGCACAGTGAATTCTAGCATGCAAAGTGGTTGTTTTAAGCATGTTGTGACTCTAGAACTTGAATCTAAACTTGGAATTGATGTGGAGATTTTTCATGTGGTCTTGTGGGTGTTAAAAGGCGTTGTTGCAGGTTGTTCACTGGTTTTGCTGCATAATTACTACCCTATGTTCCATGCTCTTTGACCCTATTACATGCCTTCAAGGTGTTTGACAAAATGTCCAATTATGGAGAATTGATGAATTGATGCTTTAAGGCTTGAGTTATGAGATGTATGGCATTCCAGATGTGTTGATAACAAACTAAGCTTGTGTATATGTTCATTCCATACATGAGATTGCATTAGAGCCTAATGTGAATTTCCTATATAAAGTGTTGCATGACCATGCCCGGTCCAGGGGAAAAAAACCGGATAACCATGTGAGGGGTTTATACCTCACCACCTAGGATGCTTGGGGTATGACCAACATCAACCATGTGAGGGGTTTACACCTCACCACCTAGGATGCTTGGGGTGTGACCAACATCAACCATGTGAGGGGTTTATACCTCACCACCTAGGATGCTTGGGGTGTGACCAACATTAACCATGTGAGGGGTTTATACCTTGCCACCAGGGTGTCCGGGTGTGAACGGCATCCCCCATCCTAAGTTGGGGTTATAGATTGGTTGGATTATGCACACACATATGATATCTACTATTAGTATAGATCTACTTAAACATATTTTGACGTCACTTTGATCATGCATCCTCATATTGTTATTCATTATGCCTATGGAACTATTTCTTGCATTTCGATTGTGTCCTTGTCTATTGTTGTATTGCACCCCGCATACTTAGTACATTCCAAAGTACTAACACATATTTTACCTACATGATGTCACCATGTAGGGACCGGAGCTACTCTTGATCCTTCTCTCCATCCACATGGCTAGTATGGTACTTATCCGAGTTTGTTGGTGAGTCCTCAATGATTCGAGGGCTATGTTATGTTTCCTACTTCTATGTTTTGAGACTTTAGCTTGCAATTGTATTTTGACTATGAGGGGAGCCGGTAGTATGTCATGGCCCCCGTCCTATCTATGTATGTAGAGGTGTGCGTTGGACAAGTATTTTGTAAATGAGTTTGACTCTTATTCTATGATGCTATTTTGAAATAGGTTTGCCCTTAGCCCCTAATTCCCGTTATTTAATGTTGAATGTACTTCCACGATCGATGAAGAGTGATGACAAGTTTAAGAGGCTTGGTTGGGGTTCCTTCGGGTTCCTCATTCGCCATGTCACGTCTAGGCCCTAGGCTTGGGTTGTGACACTAATCCCCCTTATGGTTTCGAATTACACCTCCCAGTCCCTAGGGCCAGGGTTTGTTTTCACTGCCCCATCAGTGTTGAGTTTGAATCTGCTAGCTGTGGGAGGTTCCCATTTTACAAAGATAGAGTATTTGTCCTTGTTATCTTTGCGATGATCTTTGATAAGGAGCTGGAACTCATAGGAATGGTTTATGACATTGTTGATGGGAATGATGTCCTTCTTTTTATTGAAGAGGTTGTGATTCCTTAGGAGCCAGATGGCCCAGAAGCATTGGGGGATGATAACATGCTAGGAGAGGTGACGGTTGTAATCCTTTCCTTTGGTATTGTTCCAGAGTCTGTGCCAGTTTTCTATGGAAAGCATGTTCTTGTCGAGCTTGTGGTTGGAAGTATTCCTCTTAATGATGGTTTCCCAGAAACTGGTTACTTTTCTGCATTTGAAGAATATGTGGTCAATATCCTTTATTAAGTGGCCATAGGTATGGCATCCCGGGTGGATGTTAAGGCCAATATTGTTGAGGTGCAAGGAGGTAAGGAGCTTGTTGTGGAACATGAGCCAAATAAAGGTTTTTACTTTGTTAGGGCAACTCAATTTCCAGATCCAGCCAAAGTCCCTTTTCTCAGAGCTTATGCTAGCTTTGGTGTTGCTAGAGTGGATAAGCTTGTAGGCATTTGCTGTGGTGAACTCCCCATTCATGGTAAGGTTCCAGATGGGTTTATCATTTATCATGCATTGGGGATTTACATGGATGGCCTTAATGCTGGCCTTGATTTCTTCAGGAAGGTCAAACGATATGTTATCAAGGTTCCAGATGCCATTTTGGATCATATCCTTTACCAGCATTTCCTCTTCTCCTTAGCATAGGGGTCCATACATGATGTTCCTTATGGATTCATAGTGGGGAATCTATTTATGGTTGCAGAAGTTGGTCGTGTTTCCATTGTTGACAACCCACCTAAAGCCTTCCTTTGTGTCTTTCCAACCTTTCATTATGAACTTCCAAACTCTGGAGATTAGTTTTCTCCTCCAATCAGTGACATGGTTAGAGTATTTACTGATTAGCATTTGACCCCAAAGGTTGTTTGAGTGTTTGATCAATCTCCATGTCATGCTAGCATGGAGAGTTCTGTTCCTTAATTCACTCTTCTGAAGGCCTAGACCCTTTCCCCCTTAGGGAGAGTGATGGTCTCCCAATTGACAAGATGCATTTTTTTTCTTGTCTTGATTAGTCCCCTAGACAAAATTCCTCTATTTTGGAAGGGACCTGAATGTATTGCATAATATGGCTAGAGATGCTGCTGAGAGAGTCCTTAGCTAAGACAGTTCTGCCAGCCATATTCATGAAATTGGTCTTCCATCTTGCAAGCCTGTTTTTCATGGAGTCCAGTATGAATTGGAAATCACTGTGATTAGGTTTCTTGTGGAAGATGGGAAAGCCCAAGTATTTTCCAAAGACACTACTAGCCTGGATGTTGAGGAGGTTAGAACAGTGGGAAGCATTTTGAGCAATACAATTAGAGGAGAAGACCACCTTGGACTTGTTGTGGTTGATGCTTTGTCCAGACCTGAGGCAGAAGTCCTCAAAGGTCTGGGTGATAGTGTTGCAATTGAGGGTATTGGCTCTAGCAAAGAAGGTGAGGTCATCAGCAAAGAAGAGGTGAGAAACTTTGGGGCCAGAGCTGGTAGTTTTGATAGGGCACCAATTTTTCCCCTCAACTTCCCTGTTAATGTCTCTCGAGAGTCTCCATATAGATGATGAAGAGATAGGGAGACATAGGGTCTCCCTGCCTAATGCCTGTAGAAGGTTTAAAGGGGGGAGTTTTCCCTCTATTGACAATGATGGAGATGGAGCTGCTGCTAACACATGACATGATGAGATTTGTGAGCTTAAGGGGGAAGTTAAAGAAAATGAGGGAATCTCTAATGTAAGACCAGTCAAGCTTGTCGAAGGCATTTTCAAGATCAATCTTAAGGATCATGTTAGCATTTTTTCCTTTCATTTTTTTGAAATGGAAGATGAATTCTTGAACAATGATAGCATTGTCAGTGGTTCTTCTATTGGAGAGGAAGCTGGCTTGATTGGGGCCAATGATAGAGGGGAGGAAGGGCTTGATTCTATTTACAATGATCTTGGTGACTAACTTATAGGTAGTGTTGCATAGTCCAATTGGCCGAAAGTTCTTAATGCAAGTGGCATTAGGACTCTTAGGGATGAGACAAAGCAAGGTGGTATTCATGTGATGAGGCATGATGCTACTGGCAAAAATTTTCTTACAGAATGTAGTGGTTTTTGTGCCAACCTCATTCCAGTAATTTTGGTAGATGAGGGGATGAAGTCTATCTGGTCCAGGGGCTTTGGTGGGTTTGAAGGATTTAAGGGCCTGGGTGATTTCAGTATCTCTCAAAGGCATGTCCAAGGTTGCCAAAAGAGCGTTGGGGTGGTTATCTTGAATTCTAGTCTGACACTTAATGTTGTATGAATGATTAGTAGTGAACAACTTGGTGAAGTAGGACTGGATATGGGTGGCAATCCGAAGAGGGTCAGAGATAGTGTTACCAGTGTCCCCTATAAAGTTATTAATCCTATTTTTCCTCCTTCTATTGATACTGGTTGTGTGGAAGAACTTAGTATTGGCAACCCCTTGACTGAGTGAATCAATTCTGGACTTCGTTCTCCAAAAACCCTCTTCCACCTTAAGCAGGGCCTTATATTCTTTTTGGAACTCTGCCTCAAGGTTCCAAAGGAAGTGGTTGTAAGGGTAAGCACTGGACTTTTGGATTCCTTGCAGTCTACTTATAATTTTCCTGATTTTCTGGAAGATGTTACCAAAGGTGTTTTTGTTCCATTCCATGGCCTCCCTTTGGAACATCTTAACGGAATTGGGGAGGTCAGAGGTGGTGTCAAAGCAATTCTTGACAAGGTTTCTAAAGGTTGGATGCCCACACCACATGGGCTCCATTCTAAAAGGCTTGTTGTGCATAGGGTTCTAAGTGTTGTCAAGTCTGACCTAAAGTGGGAAGTGGTCGGACTTGGCCCTAGGAAGGTGGGTCACAGTGGTATTAGGGTATCTAATAACCCAAGAGGTATTAGCCACGCACCTATCTAATCTTTCAAGGATAAGATTGGTCCTATTTCTATACCCTTTATTAGTCCAAGTGTATTTACAACCTCTATAACCTAACTCTACCATGTTACAGTGGTCCAAACACTTTTGGAGCATACTAGCCCTAAAGTTATTAATACCCCTACCTCCCAGCTTCTCACTACCTCTAAGAATTTCATTGGAGTCACCTCCAATGAGCCAGTCGCAATTGGTGTTATTAGAGAGCTCGATGAGTTCTTTCCACAGATTATTTCTAAGAGAAAAGTCATTGCTAGCATAGATTGCAGAAAAGAGCCAGGGGTTAGTATCAGTTGTTACCTGGACCATGACGTGACTGCTCTGCGGAGTGATGGAGATATCACTGAGTTTTAGGGTGTCCTTTTTCCACATAATGACTATGCCACCGGACAGTCCCACCACTATTGACTGAATTCGGGAGTCAAATTTGAGAACCTCCGTGAAGCGCTTATTCTCTCCCATTCTTGTCTGCAAAAGTACAAGCATCGTAGGCTTGTGCATTTTCACCATTGCCTCACACTGGCGCCTGAAGTTTGTGTTGTTAGAACCCCTAACATTCTAGATTATGAAGTTCATTAGGGATGTTTCTTTGTGTGGATTGTGCATTAGGTACTTCCCTTTCTCCACTTGGGAAGGTCCCTTCGTCTCCTTTTATGCCTTTAGTGCAAATGCAGGTGGGGTGTTGTCTTTCTAAGGGGTAGGTGCTGTAGGATTTTGGCTGGGTGAAGGCGGTGGCGATTTCCATGGGGGTTGCTTCTAAAGTGACTAGGGGTGAGAAAGATTTCTTTGATTTGGGTCCAAGTGGGGCCATTGCAATTAATGGAGTTACTATGCTTAAGCTAGGATTTAGATCCCAGTTTAATGCTATTTTGATGAAACTGACTGGGAGCAGATCCTTTGGATTTTTTGGGGATATGCTCATTAATGATGTTAGGTGGGGAGTTATTGGGGAGGTCAGAATTCAAAGGGGTGTTTTGGGAATTTGAGGGATAATTAATAACCTCTTTTCTTTACCTCTTTTGTTAACTATAGTCAGCGTTCGGGGGTTGCCGGACTCAGTATATGTCGAAAAGAAGAGGGCAAGATTGCTGAAAGTGTTAGAGTTAGGATTAGGGAACTTACATGGGCCTGTCGCTGAGGTACCTACCTGTAGGTGTGAGCGGTTTCTTGGATTTTGAACTTGCTTTGCACTCTACGTGGCTGGTGGATTTTGTTTGGGGTTTTTCTTCTTCTTTGGGAAAGATACGATCTCCCATGTCTCAATCGCAGGGTCCAAAGGTTTATCTACATTGTGGGGGGTGTCTTTTGTTATTGTGGTGTGTTTAGCGCAGTTTTTTTGGACATGCCCAATTATGCCACAGCTTGTGCACAGGATCCCCTCCCCTTCGTACACCACTTTTTGGGTGTGGTTTCCAATTTGGACATCGCCTTGTAGGGGTTTGCCTATCAAGACCTGCATGCAAATTCTTGCATAACGACCGTGAAGAGTAGCTGAGGTACATGAGTCAATTTTCAGAAGACCCCCTAGCTTCTTCCCAAATTTTTCCAAGATTTCTCTACCATAGAATTCTATGGGTAGTTGTGGAAATCTTGTCCAAATCGCGATGTGGTATTCCATTGTTTCATTTGGTACGGAATTTGGTTCCCAACGTCGGGCTGAGAGAAAACTCCCGATGACAAACCAAGGGCCTTCATGTAATGCCTTATGCATATTTTCTTGTTTGCTGAATTTAGCGATGCAGAAATACCAACCAAGGTCAATCAGAGTGAGGGACTCGGTGGGTTTCCACTTTTTTGTTAGTTTGCTCCTTATGCAGTTATGAAAGATTTTTTTTTCCGAATAACTTCACTATGACAGAGAATTTCCATGGATTATAGATCCTTTTTTTGTCTTCTTCTAACAAAATTATTGGTCCACCGGGTTGCTCAGCATCGGTGATGTGAATTTTCTCCATTTGATCGTAAGCTTGATTCAAGTCTCTCTCCTTGTTGAGGAGAACTTCTTTGAAAGAGGTCCCAGGTGGATCTGGCGGCTTGGGCGGTGGGGATACTGTGCTCAAGTTGATGTTCATTGGGTAGTCTTAGGGAGAGAGAAACTGAAAGAAAGAACTTAGTTATGAGACTCTTTAATCAAAGAAAGATACGCTCTCTCATGCTTTGAACTTTTGGAATACCAAAAGAATAAATGCATATAATGTGTACGTGGATTCAGATGGAAATGGAGAATCATTCGCCTGCCCTTCGCCCTAAATTAGTTATTATAAGTTGGTAAGAATTACATATACATATTTTTTAGGAAATTTGTTTTATTTCATTTGATTTTAGATCATTTCTTCTACTAAAGATTCATATCTATATGTAATAATAAAGTTAAAATTTGAGAAGGATGACACTCTTCTTACTTCAGATATTTATTTATTTTTATCAAAAAAATTTACAATTTCTCTTATATGTTCTTAAAATAATTGCTAAAAATTGTGTTTAGAAGTGTATTTATTTATTTTTCTAAATTTAATTTTGGTATTTTCCAAATTTTTAATAAATTGGAAATTTTATGACCATATTTAAATCCTTTCATCATTAATGTTATTAATTTTGAAAAAAAAATCATTAATCTCATCATTAATGATATTTATATCATTTTCTTAAATCACTTCTTTCCTTTCTTTGTACTTTAATTTATTTTAAAAATTAATTGTTATAATTTTATAAGAATTGCAGTATTTTTATACATAAATAGAATTTGATTTGTCATTTATTTCTAATTCTGTTTTTTTTTACTTAAAACATTTTTTTTTCTTATCTATCTTTTATATCTTTAATTGAAGTCTATTTTATTTTATATATATATATATATATATAATGTGACATTTTCTAAGGCCTAAAATTTTATTTATTTTTTGGTAGTTGTTATTTTATTTTTAAATGTATATCCTTTTAGTTTTGAATATCAAAGGTGACTACTTAATTCTATTCATCATCAATCATACTTTTTTTTAATTTCCTTACATTGATTTGATCATTACTATCATTTCCTTAAAACACTTCTTTTACTTTACTTTCTTTCTTCTTCTTTTTTTTTTTTATACTTTTTTTAATCTATTTATTACAGAAAATTAGTTATTATAACTTGAAGAATTAAAAAAAATAACATTTTTTTACGAAATTTGATTTATTTATTTTTTTGAATTTAGGTCACTTCTTCTATTAAAGATCCATATCTATATGTAATAATAAAATTAAAATTAGAAAAGGATGACACCCTTCTTACTTTAGATATTTCATTTATTCATATCAATTTTTTTTGGACATTTTCTTAAAATAAATGCTATAAGTTGTGTCTGAAAGTTCTTAATTTATTTGTCTAATTTTTGTTTGTATTTTTTCAAATTTATAAAGACAAAAAATTTTACGTTAAAACTTTATAGAATATCAAATAGGACCATATTTAAATCCTTTCATCATTGATGCTATTAGTGTTTAAAATTTTCTTTCCTTAATTTCATCATTAATGTTATGTGTATCATTCCTTAAACCACTAATTTTCCTTTCTTTGTGCTTTTTACTTTTTTTATTTTTTTATTTTAAGCTGGAAGTTTTTTTATTTATTTGTCTATTTTTTCCAAATCTTTGAAAGACAAAAAATTTTACCTTAAAACTTTATAGAATATCAAATAGGACCATATTTAAATCCTTTCATCATTGATGCTATTAGTGTTTAAAATTTTCTTTCCTTAATTTCATCATTAATGTTATGTGTATCATTCCTTAAACCACTAATTTTCCTTTCTTTGTGCTTTTTACTTTTTTTATTTTTTTATTTTAAGCTGGAAGTTTTTTTATTTATTTGTCTATTTTTTCCAAATCTTTGAAAGACAAAAAATTTTACCTTAAAACTTTATAGAATATCAAATATGACCATTTCCTTAAATCACTTATTTTCCTTTCTTTGTTCTTTTTACTTTTTTTTTATTCTAAAAAATATTTTTTATAACTTTATAAAAATTGCATTTTTTTTTTATATATAGTAGAATTTCATTTGTCATTTTTTTTTGAATTTTTAGATCACTTCTTCTACTAAAGATCCACATCTATATGTAATAATAAAGTAAAAAATATAAGAGGTGATGTGACATTCTTTGTCCAAATATTTATTTATTTATTTGTACCAATTATTTTTTGACATTTTCTTTTATATTTTTCTTAAACTAATTGCTTAAAAATGAAGTTAGTTTATCTAGGGATGATAATGGGGCGGTGCGGATGTGAGGGGGTTGCGGGTGTGAGGCGGTGTAGGTTTAAGGCTATGCGAAACGGGACGGATCAATATCTAAGCAAGTGTGAGGCGTGGCGCGGGGGGTCAAAGCCTTGATTTTTTATAATTATGCGGGTGCGGGGCGGGTCTCCTCTGCTCTTTGTCAACAAAGCCAGCATTTTTAAAATTATGTGTGTTTTCTTTTAAGTTTTATTTTTTATTTTTTAAAGATTGGGATTTAGTTTGAGTTTATTTTCAATTATTTATTAAGCCTCTGTTAAAAGAAAATACGTTTTCAATTGTGTTGAACCAAAAAAAAGGAGAAGAAGAGAAGAGTTTTAAATTTTATATTAATTTAAATTGTGTAGAACAAAAAGAGGAAAATAATACTAAATACTACATTATTAGTACTATCAGATTTCATAAAAAAAATAAAAAATCTACTAAAGCTAATTGGTTATAGTGAGGTGATTATTGGAGAATGCAAGATATTCAATTTTTAAAATTTAAATTACATTGTATAATCATTAGCTTCTACTTTTATTTTCTTTAAAGGTCAAATTTCAAAAATTTATGTCACATTGTTTCTCTCCCTTTTTATCAAAAAGACTTAGAGAAAGCATATCGCCACCAAGAAGTTAAAATCTGTATGACTTTACATTCTAGAATTATATTTGGAGTGGGGCGGGTTGGAACGGGTTGAGAATAGAAAAAAGTGATATGTGGGGTGGGGCCGAGCGGGTTGAGAAATTTGTGGGTTTGAAAAAATTCATTTTGTCACCGTTCAGCACCGCCTTGCACCGCCCCATTGTCATCCTTAACTTTTCAAAAAATTTAGGGATAAGACACAATAATTTAAAATGGAATAAATACTGACGTGGCATAGAGAGTGTGCACACTCTTGTAGGCAAGTAATGAATACACAAATTGGACACATGGCATTTTTTAATTGGTAACTTTATAATTAGTTACTCCCTCCATTCCATATTAATTGAATTTCCGAGGAATTTTCCATTTTTCAAATTAACGTAATTGTTCAGTTTTCAAGATTACTTTTAGAGTGTTCTTCCAATTTTACCCTTCATTTGGATTTTCAATGTGATGACTTCAATAAATTTGACAATAATTAATAAGGGTAAAAATGAAAAAATTATGTTCAATTTATGTCTTAATCTACTTTTCTTAAAGGGTGTGAAACACCTTAAAAATTTAATTAATATGGAATGGAGGGAGTAGTACACATATTTATTGATATTAAAACTTATTTATATAATTCTTTTTATTTCTTGCTTTGTAAAATATTTATTTTTATTTCTTTTTCGCTTTTAACTTTTTTTAAAATTGTAATTTATTATCTTTTCACTTTTAATTATTTCTACAAAATTATGTGTATTTTTAAAAAAAAAACAATTAAAAAGTATTAACATTTTAATTTTTATGTTTTATTTTATTTTCTACCCTGATTTTGATATCCGTTCGAATTTAACTTATTTTAAATACAAATCATTTGGAATTAAATTTGAAATCAAATCAAAACGATTGACAAGGACAATAAGAGGAGTAAACAAAATCAATAGAAAAATAAAAGAGAAAAAACAATGAATCAAGGTAAAAAAAAAAGGTTCCGGTACAAGGTAAACAATGTGTATAACTTAATGTAAATACAAGATAAAGAAAATAAGAATTTTTTTTAAAAAAAAATTAAAAATTTAGTTAATTTTTTAAATATAAAATAAAAAATATTATTTACACACATGGCAGGTGGGTGTGGATAAATACAACCAACTTAGTGTCACGGCCCGGGGTTACCCCCTAGAAGTAACACGACGTAATTGACCCCGAAGGGGTCGCATACAAGCCTCATACATTCATGAACATTAAAGCATAGGAAAATAGTGCGGGATTTAAAACTTTTCTTTACAATCGAAGTCTCTTATAAAAAATGACAGAGTATCTATGACACTGTCTCAACCATCTATTATACTTGGAATAAAACTCTTGAAATACAAATCTTAGGGACACGACCCTTACAACAAAAATCTAAAACATAAAAGAAAGACAATAAGGACATAAGGTTGAACCCTCGAATACAATGAGGACTCACCAATCTTCTTCTTCTTGATCTCCTGTGAACCTAGCCACAAGAATGAAATCCAATATCTCCAAAGCCTACACTTATAAAAAAAAATGTAGAAAGATGGGGTTAGCGCAAAAAGTACCAAGTATGGAAGCCATGCACAAAACCATTAAAACATGCATGAAAAGGGACTTTTCATTTGAAATCATGCTATATGCCATTTTTGAACATCATCTTTGAAATAGTTGGAGAATGCAACCAATAAGGCAACTCACATACATTTCATTATAACATGAGAGATATCATTATAATAACAAGCATAGTCTCCAACATCAATATAATACAAATCTTAATCTTCACAATACATTGCCTCCAATCATAAGTTAATACAAGTCAAATACCAAGACCATCTCATCATTAAGTAATCATCACCTAAGCAACTCCTAAGAAGCACTTGTGCAATGTATGGTAACTAACATGCATTTACAATGTACAACACAAGCCAAGATCACATTCATACTCATTTAATAGTAAAGCCATCACCTTAGTAATGCCTAAGGAACACTTGTGCAATGTGTGGTTAGCATCCCATAATACCAACCCTACTAAGCACTCCTTTGAAGCTACCTTAGTCACGCACTTCATCTTTAGACCTCATTATAATCAATAGTGACAAATAAGGAAAATAGTCATGTACATTACTTGAATTATAAGGAAAGTCATTCATAACAACTATCCATTCAATATACATGCAGCATTTAAATCTCATCAAAATGCAAATGGACTATCCCATGACATCCTACTAAGTCTACTTGTGCAATGTGGAAGTGAAGTCCCATACCCCCACTCCTACTAAGTGAAACTTATTAAGAAGTCATAGTATAATTCATGTCTCATTCATTATCTTTATTATATAGGGAAATGTTGCCATAACCGACATAGACCATGTAAGCTGCATGGAATTCGGTGTCGTGTAAGCCCACACAGAAAGAAGGTGTCCTACTTGCCAAAGGTAGAACTAAATGTATAGCTATAAGCTGGATCGACTAGCTAAAGTCCTGTGTTGGCACATAGTTATAGGATAGGGAGATTGCTTCTAGAAACCCGACCTCTTGTATTGGTGGAGGAGCTTCCATCTCATGAGTTCACTTAGATGACCTCATTGTCCTTATACACTCAGTGCTAAGCATTATTTTCCAAAAGTATACATTATTAGTCTTTGAATTGCATTTACATGTATGAAGGAATACCTTGCCCTTCATTCAATACAATTCATCAAAATAGCTCATAGATTCATTAAAGCGAAAATGTACTTTCAACTTTAGAATCATAATTAATATGTGAGAATGACTTTAACACTTAGATCATGTGCTTTCATGAGAATGGACTTTCAATCAACACAATAGGATCATCATGGTCATGTACATTGCATGCACAATAATCTGTAAAGGTGCATATGAGAACTATACTTTCAATTAACACAATTGATACATAATGATCATGTTTATGCATGGAGTGTGTGTGAAATTGTCCTTGCAATGACACAATCAACAATATTATAATCATCCTAGACCATTCATACAATATCAAGTGTAGGGGTAAAGGAAGAATAACCTTTTCAACAATACCACAATATACTCAATAGTCATAGGCCTTTCAACATCTAAGTAAATCATGAGTTCACACACAATACCACAATATACTCAATAGTCATAGGCCTTTCAACATCTAAGTAAATCATGAGTTCACACACAATACCACAATATACTCAATAGTCATAGGCCTTTCAACATCTAAGTAAATCATGAGTTCACACACAATCTTGCCAATATGCACAAACCTTCACAATGTGCCCTTCAAGGGCTATGGACCAACTCATCCCAAACATATAGCAATAGTACAATAGATAAGGGAATACCATGATCCAACAACTCATCAATACATTAATCACATCATGATTGGCACTTTATACTTCAAGTATTCACAAGCATGCACATGATATCATGATCAAGTCAATTCATGTTTAGAAGTATAACCTAAACCAATTCAAGTCTAGGTGGTCTAATCTAAGGCATTATATTGTGAAATTCATCATTCTTGGAGGATCACATTCAAACCCTCAATTAGCCTCTTTCGTGGCACAACCCTAGACTATATCAATTCACCTTAGAAATATTAGGTTAATCAAGTATATATGTTAAATCACACTTAGATCATGCAATTACATCATAATTAATGCACATTCACTCAATTGGACCAATTTGTAAAACCATCGCATAATGTAAAGAAGAATCGTAGCTAGGGTTGGGGAAAACTCATGGATTCTTTGTAATTCAAGTTAAAATCATCTAAAATCAGTAGTATCATCAACAACAAACATAATTCAACCTTTAAGAACAACTTTGAAAGGAATCCATGGGGTTGAGTTGAAATCCTAGCTAATTGGGTTTTCTAGAATTGAGTTAAAAACTTTTGAAAGGGCTCCTTGGGTGATAGCTTCCCAAGGCTGAAGAACTCCCATACCTTAGTGTAGAATCCAACCAATTTCGTGTAGAAAAGCTCCCTTATTGAAGCTCTTACTTGGTTTCCTTCTTGGTTCTTCAATGGAGTTTCTAGAGAGAAGATTTTTGGAGAGAAGAGTAGTTGGATTTTGATTTGGGGTCTTGGGTTATAATGACTTAAAGAGGTGTTTTATGGCCCCTAATGGAAACTAATTAAAAAGGAATTAATTGGAAACTACCTACCTTGGCCGAGATGTTTGGACAACTTACACGTGTGGTTCACGAGACCCCAATCCACAAACCGTGGATGGGACCACGCCCCGTCCTGTGGGTCGTGGTTTGGGTCTATAGTTAGGCCTTGGTGGCCTTGTCCTATGGAGCAAGACCACGAGCCATAAATCAATCTGCTGGTCGTGGATTGCATCCGTGGTTCACAAGTTTTTGCCAACTTTTTCTTTAAGGGGCAGCCTTGGGCTTAGGCTTTAGGGTCCCCCTCAAGGACCCTTGTTTGGTCCTTGGGGGGTCGTACCTTGAAGTTTAACCCCTATAACCCTTATTATAAGTTTGGGAAGTCAATATACAACCTAAAACCAAACATCAAACTTAATAGCTCACACGTTAGACTATAGTTTCCCTACTAGTTTCCATTAGACTCTAGCTTGGTCTCACTAGTTTTTCCGGGTTGTTACATTATCTCCCCCTTAGGAACATTCGTCCTCGAATGACACTTGAGACACTTTTTGGAATTAAAGACTCGAGACTAGCAGCCCAAACAAGCATGAAACATCAATAATGCACAACTCAAGATACGATATTCACAATGGGCACTTATCCAAAAGAGGTAACATCAACTCCAATTCAACTTGTTCAATGCAATACAAGGAAGTATGAACTATATCTACACAACCTATTTATGCATGATATTCTCACAACTTGTCATGTTCAAGGAGGAACTGCCATCTCATAACTAAAACATGTCCATTTATTCTTCTTATGAAGTACAATAGGCAACTATTACTCAAAGCACCACAACATAAGGAAAACAATTCACATAAACTCATTTTCTTTCAAAACAAAAGTTTTCATGAATATGCAATATATAAAGAAGTCATGGCAACATATGAGCACATAACAACAATATTAGCTAGGCATACCGTCTCCCCCTTAGGAGTGAGCCTACACAATACTTCTAAACATCATTAATCACATAGTCATAGGAATAATTACATTTTTTCATTAAAAGCAAGCTCAACACAATCAACATGGAGCCCAAGTGCCATTTCATCAAAGACACAACAAAACATGTTCATCACACCATCTTATAAAGTCAAATATGACATCTCTGTACTAGGATGCACAACAACATGAGGAACATGTAAATCATGAAAAATACATTTTATACAAAGTAAGAATCCTTCAAAAACATGCAAAACTTAAGGAGATCGTGGGAATTTGTAAAACACTCATGACCCCTAGATATAGAACAAGCCCAAAAAAGGGAACTCTTGGTCTCAAGCTAGAATATGAATAGAACAAAAGATGAGGATATCGGGACTCTCAATCAATGTTGCTACCCAAGCACATGATCTCCTCCTTGGGAGTAATCCCCTTTTTACAAAAACCTCAGATACTACTCCTTTCAACAAACTCAAGACATTATCAAGACTCATTATAACCTTACCGGGCTCTAAGACTAATAGAGGTCTAATAATCATGCATCCAAATCCTACCAAGGTTAACGAAAGTAACTCTATGGGACAAGGAAATTATAGGACACACATAACATCCAATACTCCATGATCAAGAAATGGGTCAAGGAGAACTCATCATCTTAGGATAGAGGAGGAATAGAAGGGGACATAAGGATATTGGGACATCTCATTGGCCCTTGGCCTCCCAATTAAGCACCTTCAACTAACACCCTTACTAAAATACCACTCCTTAACATTTTCATGGAAACACTTTCTCACTCTTCTACATCCGGTCTAAGATTCCAATTGGTACTTCTAAATTAGAGAGGTTCTCATCTAAGCACTCTTGCTCACAAGAAACCTTACCAACTCCACTCAAAACCCCATATGAGCCTACCAAACCGGGCCAAACTTCTCAAACTCACTACACCTCTTAAGGTGAGATTATCAAGCAAGCCTAATTTATGAACATCAAGGACGCTCAATGACCTTACCATCTATGCACATTATCCCTCACTTGGGGTAAGCCTATACAAACTCTTTACAACATCTCTTCCTTCAATTCTAAGATCGGAGCAACTCATAACTAAATCTTCACACTCATCACACAATATGATTCTAAACCATGGAGGATTACACTTCTATCCTCTTTTAAATGAGTTTACTCACTCAACTCCTCTAGGCATCACTTTAAACACCACCATTCATCCAAATCCACCGCATCATAAAACTCATTATGGCTAAGTTGGGTTATACTAACAACCACATGTGGCCATAATTAACCCATGAATACTAAGGACAACACAAAAGTTCATCATATCCAATTTATCAAGTCACAAAAGACAAGTATTACCAAAATAAAAATAAGCATGAAACACATACCGGGAGCAACATTAAGAGGATACTCTTGTTCACCTCTATCTTGAAGAGCATCAGACCTAACTTTCTTCCTTTCCTTTCCCCTAGTGGCAAGTACCGGACAATCTCTTATTTTGTGGTCATTCCTACCACATCCATAACAATCCTTCGAGCCGGCTAGACACTTCCCATTATGTTTCTTTCCACACCTAGCACAAGTAGGCCTAATCACATAAGATCCACTACCACTCACTCCTTGATATTTTGGGGTAGACATCTCCATTTGGTTAAACTTAGGGGGAATATGGGAAGAGCTTTGACCATAAAACCCTTTTTGGGAGTCATCATCATCTTCAAGCCTATGCCTTTTTGTTCCTCTAGGCCTCTCTTCAAGTTTCTCCTTTTCAAACCGTTGAGCACGAATCACAAGACGATCTATATCCATATCATTCTCAAGCATAACCATACTACACTCCCTTTTTATCAAGTCATACAAACTTACTCATCTTCATCTTAGGGTTGGCTAATATGGATGGAGCATATCTTGCCAACCTAGTGAAAACCCGAGCATATTCCTCAACACTCAACCTACCTTGACGAAGGTTAACAAACTCAAGTATCTTAGGCTCTTTCACCTTTAAAAGGTAAAACCTGTCAATGAACTCATTCTTAAATTTTTCCCATACCATGGGGGCCGCTTCTACCGACCTAGCTCCTTTCCATTGACTAAACCACATTAGAGCAACATCTTTCAATTGGTAAGCGGCCAATTCTGCCTCCTCTACTGGTGTTACTCCTATAAAGTTCAACACCCTAGATATTTTCTCTATAAACTGTAGAGGATCTTCCTCCATCTTTGACCCATATAAATCTGAAATCTCTATCTCTAACTCGACTTGAGTCAACCAATGAAAACCATACCTAATACTCTCATTTGACATTAAGTCAATAAGAACTCGAGGATCTTGAGGAGAATCTCATTGATCATCATAGTCTTCTTCAAACCCACCGGTGCAAGCTCCTTCAGTAGTCATATCTAGTAGATCACCGGATAAGGTTTAGAAGAAAGACCCCATAAGGTTAAACTCTATTGCACGACTCAAAGAATGAAGAAGAAAAGTTTTTCATAACATCTGATATCCTCTTATTCATAAAATGTGGAGCACTTCACATATATGAACAAGACTCTACTAGATGTGGTTTGACACATCCTAAAAACCACCCCATACACCTTATGCTCTGATACCACGTTTGTCACGACCCGGGGTTACCCCCTAGAAGTAACACGGCGTAATTGACCCCAAAGGGGTTGCATACAAACCTCATAGCATTCATGAACATTAAAGCATAGGAAAATAGTGTGGAATTTAAAACTTCTCTTTACAATCAAAGTCTCTTATAAAAAATGAAAGAGTATCTATGACACTATGTCTCAACCATCTATTATACTTGGAATAAAACTCTTGAAATACAAATCATAGGGACACGACCCTTACAACAAAAGTCTAAAACATCAAAGAAAGACAATAAAGGACATAAGGTTGAGCCCTCGAATACAATGAGGACTCACCAATCTTCTTCTTCTTGATTTCCTATGAACCTAGCCACGAGAATGAAATCCAATATCTCCAAAGCCTACACTTATAAAAAAAAATGTAGAAAGATGGGGTTAGCACAAAAAGTACTAAGTATGGAAGCCATGCACAAAACCATTAAAACATGCATGAAAAGGGACTTTTCATTTGAAATCATGCTATATGCCATTTTTGAACATCATCTTTGAAATAGTTGGAGAATGCAACCAATAAGGCAACTCACATACATTTCATTATAACATGAGAGATATCATTATAATAACAAGCATAGTCTCCAACATCAATATAATACAAATCTTAATCTTCACAATACATTGCCTCCAATCATAAGTTAATACAAGTCAAATACCAAGACCATCTCATCATTAAGTAATCATAACCTAAGCAACTCCTAAGAAGCACTTGTGCAATGTATGGTAACTAACATGCATTTACAATGTACAACACAAGCCAAGATCACATTCATACTCATTTAATAGTAAAGCCATCACCTTAGTAATGCCTAAGGAACACTTGTGCAATGTGTGGTTAGCATCCCATAATACCAACCCTACTAAGTACTTCTTTGAAGCTACCTTAGTCACGCACTTCATCTTTAGACCTCATTATAATCAATAGTGACAAATAAGGAAAATAGTCGTGTACATTACTTGAATTATAAGGAAAGTCATTCATAACAACTATCTATTCAATATACATGCATGCATTCAAATCTCATCAAAATGCAAAGGGACTATCCCATGACATCCTACTAAGTCTACTTGTGCAATGTGGAAGTGAAGTCCCATACCCCCACTCTTACTAAGTAAAACTTATTAAGAAGTCATAGTATAATTCATATCTCATTCATTATCTTTATTACATAGGAAAAGTTGCCATAACCGACATAGACCATGTGAGCTACATGGAATCCGGTGTCGTGTAACCTCACACCAAAAGAAGGTGTCCTACTTGCCTAAGGTAGAACTAAACGTATAGCTATAAGGTGGATCCACTAGCTATAGTCCTATGTTGGCACATAGTTATGAAATAGGGAGTTGCTTTTAGAAACCTGACCTCTTGCATTGGCGGAGGAGCTTCCATCTCATGAGTTCACTTAGATGACCCAACCTATTGCATTGGTGGAAGGGCCTTTACCTCATTGTCCATATACACTCAGTGCTAAGCATTATTTCCCAAAATTATACATTATTAGTCTTTTAATTGCATTTACATGTGTGAAGGAATACTTTGCCCTTCGTTCAATACAATTCATCAAAATAGCTCATAGATTCATTAAAGTGAGAATGTACTTTCAACTTTAGAATTATAATTTGTATGTGAGAATGAATTTTATACCAAGATCGTGTTTTTCTCATGAGAATGGACTTTCAATCAACACAATAGGATCATCATGGTCATGTACATTACATGCACAATAATGTGTAAAGGTGCATATGAGAACTATACTTTTAATTAACACCATTGATACATCATGATCATGTTTATGCATGGAGTGTGTAATTGTCCTTGCAATGACACAATCAACAACATTATAATCATCCTAGACCATTCATACAATATCAAGTGTAGGGGTAAGGGAATAATAGCCTATTCAACAATACCACAATATACTCAATAGTCATAGGACTTTCAACATCTAAGTAAATCATGAGTTCACACACAGTCTTGCCAACATGCACAAACCTTTACAATATGCCCTTCAAGGGCTATGGACTAACTCATCCCAAACATATAGCAATAGCACAATAGATAAGGGAATACCATGATCCAACAACTCATCAATACATTAATCACATTATGACTGACACTTTATACTTCAAGCATTCACAAACATGCACATGATATCATGATCAAGTCAATTCATGTTTAGAAGTATTACCCTAAACCAATTCAAGTCTAGGCGGTCTAATCTAAGGCATTATATTGCGAAATTCATCATTCTTGGAGGATCACATTCAAAATCTCAATTTGCCTCTTTCATGGCACAACCCTAGACTATATCAATTCACCTTAGAAATATTAGGTTATTCAAGTATATATGTTAAATCACACTTAGATCATGCAATTACATCATAATTAACTCACATTCACTCAATTGGACCAATTTGCAAAACCATCACATAATGTAAAAAAGAATCATAGCTAGGGTTAGGAAAAACTCATGGATTCTTTGGAATTCAAGTTAAAATCATCTAAAATTAGTAGTATCATCAATAACAAACATAATTCAAACTTTAAGAATAATTTTGAAAGGAATACATGGGGTTGAGTTGAAACCCTAGCTAATTGGGTTTTCTAGAATTGAGTTAAAAATTTTAAAAGGGCTCCTTGGGTGATAGCTTCCCAAGGATGAAGAACTCCCATAACTTAGTGTAGAATCCAACCAATTTCGTGTAGAAAATATCCCTTCTTCAAGCACTAACTTGGTTTCCTTCTTGGTTCTTCAATGGAGTTTCTAGAGAGAAGATTCTTGGAGAGAAGAGTAGTTGGGTTTCGATTTGGGGTCTTGGGTTATAATGACTTAAAGAGGTGTTTATGGACTTAAAATACTTTATATACATGTATAATTACCATATTAAACTACCCCTAATGGAAACTAATTAAAAAGGAATTAATTGGAAACTACCTATCTTGGCAAAGATGTTTGGACAACTTACAGGTGTGGTTCACGAGACCCCCATCCACGGACCATGGATGGGACCACGCCCCATCCTGTGGGGTCGTGGTTTGGGTCTGCAGCTAGCTCTTGGTGGCCTTGACCTACGGAGCAAGACCACAAGCCATAGATCAATCTACTAGCCGTGGATTGCATCTGTGGTTCACAAGTTTTTTGCCAACTTTTGCTTTAAGGAGCAGCCTTGGGGTTAGGCTTTAGGGTCCCCCTCAAGGACCCTTGGTTGGTCCTTGGGGTTCGTACCTTGACGTTTAACCCCTATAACCCTCATTCTAAGTTTGGGAAGTCAATATACAACCTAAAACCAAACACCAAACTCAAAAGTTCACACGTAAGACTCTAGTTTCACCTACTAGTTTCCATTAGACTCTAGCTTGGTCTCACTAGTTTTTCTAGGTTGTTACACTTAGGTGGTTGAAGATGCCACATCAGCACAAAAGGTGCACAAAAATACGAAAAAATGGGTTAAGGGGAAGGGGGGGGGGGGTAATAGGACCTAGTTAAGTTTAGGTGTGTGTGAGAATTCGATCATAGTCTAGGAGGTACTTGTACCCTTATCCCCTTTATGATAATTACTTGCATTCATTGCTCAATTAAAACATAATAAAATCATTTAAGAGAAATAAAGTAAGCATGAAACATTTCGATTTTTAATTTTTTTTTTTATTTTCATTAGAGTACAACCTAAAATAATGTGTTTTAAAGTTGCTCATTTTAATTCTCACATTTTCATTGTTCATTGTTTTATGTGAATAAAATACACATCTTCTTCATTCTTATACCGATGGTTATAGTGCACTCTACATAACCCGAAAATCGTTCACTTTTGTCATAATATTCGTTTTCAACTTCTTTCACATATATAAATGGTGAGTTCTATCAACTTCTTATATACATGAATACTACCTCTGATCAGTATGGTCTTTTAGGTTATTTGCTATTAAGTTTTCTATTTTTGCTAATTAGTTCTTATTTTTTTATTTTGTTGGAAGGTCCTCATTTTTTTATGAATATTATACTATTGTGCAATTTTTTTTTCTATTTATACAACACATATTTTTTTTAATCATTTCTTAATTTATAGCACAGTAAATTTTTAAAATGAAAACTTTATTTACATATATACAATATTAGATTAAAAAAGTGACCTTGCAATCAGAGATTGTCAGAAAAAAGATAGATGGAACAACAAATTAGTTAATTTGATGTTGGTAAGTCTTTTTTTTTTATTTGAGCAAATTAATATCAATGTCGTTATTAGTTGATACTGGATCATTCATAGCATTACTATATATTCAGTTTTATTTTCATTTTTCAATGAAAGTTGATAACCTACAAAATTCAAACTTTATTCATATTGTATTACATATTTAAAAGTAATCAATTTTAGATTACTAAATTATTTGTGATTCACTAATTTTCTAGTTATCTAACATCATATATTAAAAGTATTAATTTCGTTCTTATTCTTGATTATCACTAGACTATTACAACTTATGAATTTAAGGATTTCAACAAAAAAAAAAAAAAGATCATATGGACTTAAAGTATAGCAAATTATATTTCATGAAGAGGTACTTTATAAAAAAATTATTTTAAATTATTGTTATACCGCATAAAGCACGGATAAATTTTCTAATTCAATATTAAGTTAAAAAATTCATATCTCTAAAGTAGTATAGATAGAAGATAGATATATAGTTTTGTTCTTAAAACAAAGCGAGTTAAATTATGATTTCAAATGTCAAACATAGGTTGATAATAATTGGTATAAGAATTTCCATCAATTAGCAAAAGTTGACATTTCTTCTCACCATAAAATATAAGACTTGATATTTTTTAAAAACATTCACGTGAGCTACTAGTTAAACTTGATAAATTCTATGAGCTCACATCTTTTTTTCTAGGGATAAGGGTCTGAAAAATATCTCAACTTTGGTCGGATTTGCTGTTGCGATACTAAACTTTCATAAGGACCTATTACCTCCCTAGACTATTTAATACTGTATTTTTTTACCTCCTAAACTATTTAATAGTGTATTTTAAAGGTATATATGTGTCTACGTGGACACATTACTATTTATAATTTGACATTATTTTTTTTGTCCACGTGGACAAATATATATGTTTAAAATACGGTATTAAATAGTCTAGGGAGGTAATAGGTCCTCATGAAAGTTTAGTATTGCAACAACAAATCCGACCAAAATTGAGATATTTTTCAGACATTTATTCCTTTTTTCTATTTCGATTATAAAATGAAAATAATGTCCATTTTTTATAGAAAGGAGTAAAATAATGGTACATACATAATGATAATAGCATAAAACAAGGGATGAAATGTCTGGTACCCCTAGGGCCAGTTTGGAAGGACAATCTGGTAATTGGATTTGGTGTAATTACACTGTCTTGTCCTGTTTGGAAGGACAGGTAATTACTTGGTCAGCAGGTAATTGGTGTAATTGGCAGGGGGTAATTACACTCTACAATTCACAGGCAGAGGTTGTGAATTGCTGGTAATTACATGGTGTAATTACCACGTAATTATTATTATTATTTTAATTTCTATTTTTTTTACTTCTATTATTTTAATTTCTTTTTCTTTTTATTTTTATTATTCTAAAAATTTGTAAAAGTCTATTTTTTATTTTTTTATTATTATATTTCATTTTATTCTTGTTCTCAACCTTACTTTACGTGATTTTATGTGATTTTCTTGTATTATCTATTTCTTTATGCCATGTTTATTTTCTCATTAGCATAATTTTATTAGTATTCTAATTTTTAAATTAAAATAGAATTTATTGTTAAGTAAAGTTATAGACTTACATTTTCTTTATTATGAAGAAATAAAAATAAATCATATTTATTGCTATGTTGAAATTTGTTATAAGAGTATTATGTTAAATTTTTTGTTTTGAATTTATTACTTATGTTATATTTTCAGTTTCATTTGTTTTAGTACTATTGAATTTACATTGCACGTCATTTTTTAATTAGACTTGATAGATTATACTTTTGTCAAACATTTAATAATTTATGATATTTTATTTATATATTACTATTCTTTTTATCAAACATGCATTTCACAATGTTCGTGGCAACTTCATACTTTTAGTTGTTACGATCAATTCAATTGAAATATATTAATTTGGAAAAATATAAATCAATTATTTTTTCATAATATTAGTTATAGTAAATATGTTTATTAATTAATATATTTTCAAAAAAGAATATATATCTTAAATATGTAATTTAATGTCATTAATAAAAATTTCTTATTTGTCTAGTATAAATTTTAAATGATTAATTTTTATTTTTAAAATATATTATAATTTTATGATTGCAATTGTGCATCCAAACAGAAAATGTATAATTACACTGTGATATCCAAACGGGACATGTGTAATTACACTGTGACAACCAAACAGATCAGTGTAATTACTAGATTATGTAATTACTAGGCTAGTAATTACTACCCTAGTAATTACACCAATTCCAATTACCTGGTGACTTTCCAAACAGACCCCTAGTAAAATGTCCGTGGTATTAAGTGAGTGGTGGAAAGGTGAAGGGTCACGATCATCTCCTGCTTCCTCACAAAAACAGTGTATGGCCCGATTTGGACACACATATTACTACCCTGTTATAAGTATAGGATAAGCTCGTAGAGATTGTTCTGGAAGCCCTTTTTTTTTTCTTTTCATTTTCTTCCGACTTTCTCTGTCAAGGTCTCTTCTTTTCTTTCTTCTCCTCTAGTTTCCATCTTACTGTTTGTTTATGCAAACAACACCAGATCATGATTCTTCTTTTGTTTTTCTCTATTTGATTCAATGAAATCACTAAGATCTATAGATGCAGATTATCATTCTTTTGATTATAAAACATGAAAAACAAATACCTTCGATTGGATTGATATATACATCAGCTTGTCTTCTTCTGATCTGTTCATTTTTCTTTTCTTTAATTTTGCTTTTATGGTGTGTCTTCTTTATTAAATCCGGTGAAACATCTTTGATCTGTTCACATAAAACGATTACTACTTTTTACACCTACTGTTTTGGTTACCGGTAGACTCGTTTTGATGTTTTGAACAAACAGGGCTCAGATTTCCTTTGTTTCAGAAATAGCAAAATGGAGCATGTCCAGCTTCTTTTCTTTATTATTAATAATAAAGCAAACAAGCATCTAGGGATCTTCTTTTTTGTTTGAAATAAAAATGTTCTTTGTCTTCTGTGATTTCCAAAGTTATTATATAGATTGCTAATCTGAATTAATTGATAGGCAAAAATGCAAGGAGGAGGATTCAAGCAAATGTTCTCTCATGGAAGTGTCTTCAAAAGTGCTGTCTTACGACATGTCCGATTGGTGAATCCAGTTCTAGTGTCGAGGCCCCTTATGTTTGTGCGCCAGGAAACAACTTCAACTGCTCGTATAGAAGAACATGGTTTTGAAAGCACCAAAATATCTGACATTTTGAAGGGCAAAGGTAAAGGTGCTGATGGCTCCTGGCTCTGGTGTACTACAGATGACAGTGTTTATGATGCTGTCAAATCGGTTAGTTAGTATTTGCATTTTATGATGCTGTTACTTTTATCCTTTATGAGAAACTCATTCTGTGTGTCTATGCCCAGATGACACAGCACAATGTAGGAGCCTTGGTTGTTGTCAAATCTGGGGAAAATAAGTCAATTGCTGGCATTATTACAGAGAGGGGTAAACACTTAGTATCTTAATTTCTTGTTTTTTCAACAGTCATTTCTGCAAATCTAGCTATATGTTTCAACATATAATGGAAGCAGGAACTATATCATGTTCATTCACCTCGTCTGTAACATTATTGGGATATTACTACCGACCACCCTTCATTAGTAATGCTCTAATTCATGAATATCTATGTGAATGAATTGTAAGCAAAATGGATATTTACTTAATTATCTATATGTGACGATGTGAATGTTAGTTATAAGACATAAGATAGCATTGACATGAATGTCGAATTGGGGAAGGTCACTGACATTGTCTGTTTCTTTCATTTTATAGTTGTTTTCACCTGAGGAAATGTATTTGTGAATAATGCAATTGGATTGACTTATTTTAAGTGTTCCAAAATAAACTTTTAAGCAGTTTTGTATTGTTTGGGTAAAATAAACAAGTGTTTTTAAGCCAAAACCATAAGTTAGAAATCCTAACATATGATTTTTGGTTTATAAGCCAGAAGTTCCAAACATGCTCTGAATTAAGCTATAGCCTACAGGCAATGTTTTCTAGTTGCATTTTCTGGTCTCGAATTTTGTAAGTAAAGTTTACTAGCTGTAAATACATAAGATTTCACACAGTTCTGATTATTCTGTTTTTCTTCAACCTTCTCATTAATTTTCTCCAACCAGATTATCTTCGGAAAATCATAGTACAGGGAAGATCATCCAAATCAACAAAGGTCGGGGACATCATGACGGAGGAGGTAAAACTCTAATGCCCCTCTTATCATGAGGAAAAGAAAAGAAACGAAGAAATCAAAAGTCAAAAGCATGCAGAGTTTGCTCCCTTGTGAAATATGTGGCATTTGGTATACATTATTAATGCAAAATGACTAATCATTGTATGCGTGTGTTTGCAGAACAAGCTTATCACCGTCACACCTGAAACCAAAGTTCTGAAAGCAATGCAACTGATGACAGGTGCTAGCTATTTCCTAGTAAACCTCGTACCTCCCTTTGTAGATTTCTGTCATTCAGCTCACGTGCTTTTCCATATTTCACTTGCCAGATAATCGAATCAGGCACATTCCAGTTATCGATCAGACAGGTATGATAGGGATGGTGTCCATTGGAGATGTTGTCCGTGCTGTTGTGAGTGAGCACAGGGAAGAGCTGAACCGGTTGAATGCCTTCATACAAGGAGGTTACTAGATAGACGATGATGACGACAAATAAATAGATAGACTGCAAGGTTTTCTGCTCTGCAGTTTAAAGATATGTCTGAGTTGGGGGAACTCTTAATCTTGTAAATGTTGACATCCTTACATCTTCTCTAGCTTGATGTTTGCCCATGGATATGGGCCTTTTAATTTTGGGATCAATAAGATACCGTCAGTCTGCACTACTATTGTTTTTAAAATATTAGGTTTGCTTGCAATTGGCCAGTGAGTTTCTTTAACCAAAACTGAAAAGGTTATTTTTCGCATTTGTTTTCAAAAATGAATATTCTGTAACGGGATTGTTATCTCTTAGCTTCAAATTGTTCCCTAACCTTTTAAACATACAAAGATTAAAATAACCACAGTAGAGACTAGGAAAAAAATTACTTGAATTTTGATTGTACCAAGTAACTGTGAATATTCTTTAAATATATTTAGACAAGTGCAGTAGTATATCTATGACGAATGAGGCAGCTCATTCTATATGTGTCACGATCCAAAACGAGTCATGAGTAGCAATCACGCTTAACCTCATAAGTGAGCGAACCAACGAATTCATCCCCAACTTATGTCGAAGCTCAAAACTTATTAAAGTAACCAATAAAATAACCTCTACAGTCTATTACATATTATCCCCAAAATCTAAAAGTCATCACATCAAGGACATCTATTCTCAAAATACAATGTCTAAGAGTATTAAAGACATCAAAATAAATAAGTAGAATAGTCTATGCCAGAAATCTAAGGACATCATGCTATAACCGAGAGAATCCAACACAAACTGGAAGTTATTAATAGCTCACCCTGAAATCCGATGTGCTGGAGACTGACAAGAGCTAAGGGCGAGTCGAACTCGATGTTACACTCGCTGCACTCCACAAAAGGAAAATGAAGAAAACACGAGTAGGGGTCAGTACAAGGGAATATGTACTGAATAGGTATCATCAGTCAACTCAAAATAGAAACTAATATGCAATAAGTAATAATATAAAATCAACAATGACACTTAACAGGCGGCAAGAAACAACCAACATGAACAAGTGATAGCAACACTAAAGTAAGTACGTAATCAGTCAACAATATCAAGAACACACATGCGAACTCGTTCCTCCACACCAAGCTCTTTTGGGAATTGAGTTCTTGAGATTGAGTACATTAAATTGTTTTAACATGTTTCCCTTTAATGTTACCATGCCGGAACGTGACACCCAATTCAATGATATTGTAACACTCTGAAAACTAGTAGGCTAAACTAGAGCTTGATGTGAGGGTTAAAGTCATGAACGTACCTTCCCGTACCTAAAATATAGGGTTTTGTGTTAGAACGTCAAGGTACAAGCCCCAAGGACCAACCAAGGGTGCTTTAGGAGAACCCTTAGAAACTGTCTGACAGTGAGACAGTGACCCACGGAGGGGACTCACGCCTCGTGGGTCAACCCACTCCCTGTGGGTGAGGGTTCATGGGTCAAGGCCTCAAAAACAGGCTCCAGTAACTCCACCCACGGTTCACCAGCACGCCACGTGGGTCCATCCACAGATCGTGGTCGTGGGTGGTCACTTGTGAACGATTTTGGTGAGTTAGTTGAGGGGTACTTTGGGGTTTTCTGGTTTTAGTTAATATTAAGTGACGTCGTTTTACACTAAATTTAGACTAACTATATCATGATTTAAGACCCCTAAATTAAGTCATCTTCCTCATAATTCCAAAATTCCAAATCAAAACCAAATTTTCCCCAAAATTCTCTCTCTAGAACTTCAAGGAAGAAAAAAAGGAAGTTAGAGCTAGGGTTGAAGGAGAAAGGTTTTCTCCTCAAATTCATTAGATTTCATTGCTAAGGTATGGTAGCTCTTCATCCATGGATAAAATTCATCCATGGAGTCCCTTCAAAACTCAATTTCAAAGATAGAAATTCCCCAAAAGCTAGAGTTTGACTCCAAATCGTGGATTCCTTTCAAAAATGATTCTAATGATTTAATTACTTTATATTATGATTACATTGATGATTTATTATGGTTTTTATGTTGAAATCCCTAAGAATCCATGAAATCCCCCTATTCCCAAATTATGACCTTGTGATGTGGGTGAATTGATGAAAGAAGGATATTATGAGATTATGCTTGTAATAATTGAGCTATTTGAATAATGTTATCATCCATGTCTAATGTAGTAATTATAGATGTGTTGATGGAATAAGATCTATGGTCCTTGAAGGGTAAAGTATGAGAATTATGCACAATTATGAGATTTATGTATATGCTTTAAGAACACTTTGAGAGTAAAGTGATTATGATTATGATCTAGTTGCTGTGTTGTTAAAAGGTTATCCTCATATACACACCTATGTATGAATATGATATGATGTGAAAGGTTTTCTCACAATATGATGATTCTAAGGTTGAAAGACTATTCTCACCTATTTAATCTATGACCTATAGTAGGAGTTATATTGGATTGAGTGTCAAGATATTCTTCCATGAATATGAACTTAAGTCAAGACTTAATATGAACTCCGTGGGAATTAATGCTTAGCACCGAGTGGATAATGATATGAGATGGAAGCCCTCACGATAGTAGAGACCAGGTTTCTAGAAGCAATCTCTTGGGATAGAAGCCCTCACGATAGTGGAGGCCGAGTTTTCTAGTAGCAATTCTCTTATCCCATAAACTATGTGCCCTCATAGGTATTTAGCTAGTGGATCCACCAAAGCTAAGAGTATGGTTTTACCTTAGGCAAGTAGGACAACCTCTTTACGGTGTGGGATAGACACTTGATTCCATGTTAAGCTCGCATGGTCTATGTCGGTTAAGGTCTATCCCACTGTGCTAGTATGAACAAGAATATGAATTATGGGCTATAGCTACTCAAGAAGCTCTACTTAGTACGGGTGAGATTATGGGATCTTATTCATGCATTGCACAAGTATGCTTTGAGGGTATTTATGGTATGTTCCTCTTATGGTATGATGATTTGTGAATTGATTATGCTTATGAGTTATGCTTTTCCATTATCTTCAAAATGATGCTTTAACTTAGTAAATTGCATGCATTCAACTAAAATGTCCATTTTAGCATATTTTCATGATTTTTATGCATGACTATCATACTTAGTGCATATTTGTACTAACCCATATTTCCTACATTTTCCTCAAGTGTAGGGTATGTTCTCAAGGTGATCCTTATTGTGGCTAAAGCTTAGATTTGCTCATTTCTCCTAGCTTGTTAGTGAGTCCTCATGATTCGAGGACAGATGTTTTCACGTAGTAGTTTCATTCTTGTATTTTCCTTTCGGATTATGTTGTATGGGTTGTGTCTCTATTTAATTCAAGTATTGTAATAGATGGCTATGTTGAGACAAGTCTAGACTTCCGCTTTTCTTTATAAAAAAATTGGACTTGAAATGCGTTTTTACTCTTATTGTTCTAATGCGTTATGTTATGATATGCTTAGTGGCTTACATGATACCTTTCAGGATTCTATGTGCCTTGTTACATCTAGGGGTACCCTGGGTCATGACAAACTTGGTAATTAGAGCTTTAGGTTTAGAATGATTCTAGGATGATGTCTCGTAAGACACGTCTAGTAGAGTCTTGTTCATAAGTGTGAAGCGCGCCACACTTATGAATGAGAGGCTATAAGATGTTTAGGAAACTACACCTCTTTCATTACTCTTAAGTCATGCCAGAGTCTAACTTTATAAAGTCCCTCTCCTAATCTTTCTCTTGTGTCTTCAGGATATGAATACAAGAAGGTCTAATGAAAGAATAATGGAGGGTGACAATGTGAAAGAAGAAGCTCCTTAAGCTAATCAAGCTCTGATTAATATTTCGGCTATGTCGGATGTGAAGGTTAGGCCGGCTTTTCAAATGTTGGTCCAAGCTTTGAAGACTTAAGCTTAAGTGGTGACGGCTTATGCCAATAGAGATGTTGTGACTCATATGAATCCTAATGTGAATTCGGCTACTCCAAGGGTTAAGAATTTTGCTAGAATGAACCCTCTCGAATTTCATGGCTCTAAAGTGGAAGAGAATCCTCAAGAATTTGTGGAAGAGGTTTATAAAATACTTGCTATTATGGGGGTGACTTCGGTAGAGAAAGCGGAGTTGGCCACTTACCAATTGAAAAGTGTTGCACAAGTATGGTATAATCAATGAAAGAGCAATAGGCCAGTAGGAGCAGGTCCCATAGAGTGGGAAGTATTTAAATCAGCATTTTTTGATAAGTTCTTTCCCTGAGAGTTGAGGGAAGCTAAGGTGGAAAAGTTCATTAAACTTCGTCAAGGAAGCATGAGCATGAAAGAGTATGCACTAAAATTCACTCAATTGTCTAAGTATGCTCCAACTATGGTGGCAGATTCGAGGGATGAGATGAGTAGGTTTTTGACGGGGGTGTCCGGCTTAGTAGTAAAAGAATGTAGTTCGACAATGCTCTATCATGATATTGATATCTCACGTCTTATGGTGTATGCTTAACAAATAAAGGAAGAAAAACTCAAGAAAAATAATAAGGAGGTGAAAAGAACTAGGACCGGTGATGGGAACTTCTCCAATGCTAGGTTTGATGGACAAGGTCGACCAAGGTTTAAACAAAGGTTTTCCAACCAAGGCTCCTTTAGTACTCCCCCAAGGGTCAACAAGGATAGGGTGTCTAACCCTAAACCTCAAGTAGGTAATAGTGGTGGTTCTTATGTGGCTAGGCCCAATTGTGCAAAATGTGGAAGAAAACATGATGGTAAGTGCTTATTTGGCTCAGACGATTGCTATGGTTGTGGAAAGAGTGGCTATAAGATGAGAGATTTCTCGATGCTCATGGCCAAGGGGAGAGAAGGTAAACAAGCTCCTCCAAGCGGTTCAAACTCCAATGCCCTAAAGCAAAACCATTTTTATGCTCTTCAATCCCGAGGTGACCAAGAGAGCTCTTCGAATGTTGTAACCGTTATGTTGAAAGTCTTTTCTATTGATGTATATGCCTTGTTATATCCCAGTGCTACTTTGTCCTTTGTGACACCTTATGTGTCCATGAAGTTTGATATGATCCCCGAAGTGTTATAAGAACCTTTTTTGGTCTCCACCCTGGTTGGTGACTCGGTGGTGGCTGAGAGAGTCTATAGGGGATGTCCCGTTTCCTTATCCCATAGATTTACTTTGGTGGATTTGGTAGAGTTAGATATGTTAGACTTCGATGTGATTTTGGGTATGGATTGGTTGCATGCATGTTATGCCTCTATCGATTGTAGGACTCGAGTGGTGAAATTCCAATTTCCAAATGAGTTTATCTTAGAGTGGAAGGGGGGAAATTCTATGTCTAGAGGTCAATTTGTCTCTTGTCTTAAAGCTAGGAAGATGATCTCCAAATAATGTATTTACCATTTTGTTAGGGTGAGGGATGTTGAATCCGAAACCCCTTCTCTAGAGTCGGTTTTGGTAGTAAATGAGTTCCCGAATGTTTTCCCCGATGATTTGCCCGGTATTCCTCCCAAGCGGAAAATAGATTTTGGTATTGACCTTCTTCCGGATACGCAACCTATCTCCATTCTTCCTTATAGAATGGCTCCGACAGAGTTAAAAGAGTTGAAGGAGAAACTAAAGGATTTGTTAGACAAGGGTTTTATCCGACCGAGTATCTCTCCATGGGGTGCTCCCGTATTGTTTGTTAGAAAGAATATGGGCCTCTTAGAATGTGCATCGACTATCGTCAATTGAATAAAGTGACCATCAAGAATAAATATCCCCTTCCAAGAATTGATTCTTTGTTTGACCAACTTCAAAGGGCTAGCTATTTATCTAAGATTGATCTTCGTTCGGGTTATCACCAATTGAGGATGAGAGGGGTTGATATTCCCAAGACGACTTTCTGAACTCGATATGGTCATTATGAATTCCTAGTAATGTCATTTGGCTTGACTAATGCTCTGGCGGCGTTTATGGATTTGATGAATAGAGTGTTTACGCAATACCTAGACATGTTTGTGATTGTGTTTATCGATGACATTTTGATCTATTCAAGGAGTGAGAATGAACATATGGACCATTTGAGAATTGTATTGCAAGTTCTTACGGACCAACAACTTTTTGCAAAGTTTAGCAAGTGTGAATTTTGGTTAAGGTTTGTAGCTTTTCTTAGTCATATTATGTCAAACAAGGGTATTGAGGTAGATCCTAAGAAGACGGATGCGGTCAAGAGTTGGCCTAGACCTCTAACTCTTTCCGACATTAGAAGCTTTTTGGGTTTGGCCGGTTACTATAGGAGGTTTTTTTAGGGGTTTTCCTCCATTGCTTCTCCGTTGACGGCTTTGACTCAAAAGAAAGCTAAGTTTGTGTGGTCGGAAGCTTGTGAGAAAAGTTTCCAAGAGTTGAAAGATAGACTTACTTCCGCTCCGGTGTTGACCTTGCCATAGGGTACAAATCGTTTCGTAGTATATTGTGATGCCTCTAGAGTGGGGTTGGGATGTGTCCTCATGCAAAATGGTAAAGTGATTACCTATGCTTTAAGGCAATTTAAAGTCCATGAGAAGAATTATCCTACCCATGATCTTGAATTAGCGGCGGTTGTGTTTGCCTTAAAAATATGGAGGCATTATTTGTATGGAGTCCATGTGGATGTTCGATCACAAGAGTCTTCAATATGTGTTTAGTCAAAAGGACTTGAATCTTCGTCAACGAAGGTGGTTAGAATTATTAAAGGATTATGACATGAGTGTCTTTTATCACCCCGACAAAGCTAATGTAGTAGAGGATGCACTTAGTAGATTGTCCATGGGTAGTGTGGCTTATGTAGAGGATAAGAAGAAAGAATTGGTTCGTGATGTGAATAGGTTGGCTCGACTAGGTGTTCAACTAGTGGATTCCACCAAGGGTGGTGTCATGGTCCATAATGATTTTGAATCGTCCTTTGTGATGGATGTGAAGTCTAAGAAAGATCTTGATCCTTTATTAGTTGAGTTAAAAGAGTCGGTACTTAAAAAGTCCGTTGAGGCTTTCTCCCAAGGGGGAGATAGGGTGCTTAGGTACCAAGGTCGGTTATGTGTTTCGGATGTTGATGGTTTGAGGGAACAAATTTTAGAGAAAGCTCAGAGTTCTCGGTATTATATTCATCCAGGAGCCACCAAGATGTACCGTGATCTATGAGAAGTCTATTGGTGGAATGGTATGAAGAAAGATATTGCGGGATTTGTAGCCAAATGTCCTAATTGTCAACAAGTTAAGGTTTAGCATCAAAGGCCGGGAGGATTGTCCCAAGATATAAGTATTCCCACTTGGAAGTGGGAAGATGTAAATATGGACTTTATTGTGGGTTTGCCTCGCACTCGAAGGCAACTCGATTCTATTTGGGTCATTATAGATCGGATGACAAAATCAGCCCAATTTATTCCCGTTAAAGTTTCTTATTCGGCGAAAGACTATGCTAAGTTGTATATAAGGGAAGTAGTGAAATTGAATGAAGTTACTCTATCTATTATTTCAGATCGGGGTACTCAATTTACTTCTCACTTTTGGAATTCATTCCAAAAAGGACTTGGTACTAAGGTCAAGCTTAGCACGACTTTTCATCCCCAAACCGATGGTCAAGCGGAGCGTATCATCCAAAAATTAGAAGATATGTTGAGGGCATGTGTTATAGACTTCAAGGGTAATTGGGATGACCACTTGCCATTAATAGAATTTGCCTACAATAATAGTTATCACTCAAGTATCGGTATGGCTCCCTTTGAAGCCTTGTATAGTAGGAGATGTAGGTCTCCGATTGGTTGGTTTGAGGTGGGTGAAGTCGCTTTGATAGGTCCCGAGCTAGTTTATGAAGCCATTGAGAAAGTTCGGCTTATTAGAGAGAGATTGAGAACGACCCAAAGTAGACAAAAGTCTTATGCCGATGTGAGAAGAAGGGATCTAGAATTTGAAGTAAATAATTGGATCTATTTAAAAATCTCACCCATGAAGGGTGTGATGAGATTTGGCAAGAAAGTGAAACTTAGTCCCCGGTATGTAGGCCCCTATCAAATTTTGAAACATATTGGGAAGGTTGCCTATGAGTTGGATTTTCCAAATGAGTTGGCCCCGGTTCATCCGGTATTTCATGTTTCTATTCTTAAGAAGTGTATTGGAGATTCGGCATCCATTATTCCCCTAGGAGGGCTGGGAGTTGACGAAAGTCTTTCATATGAAGAGGTTTCGGTAAACCGGCAAGTCAAGAGATTGAGAAACAAGGAAATAGCTTCCGTGAAGGTTTCATGGAGAAATCATTTAGTTAAGGGTGCTACTTGGGAGGCCAAGGCCGATATGAAGTCCCGATATCCTCATCTATTTCCTTCTACTCCTATTCAAGGTTGAGGTAAATAGTTTCTCTTGAGTTTTAGTATTTTGGGAGTCATGTGTGTTATATGTGTTTTTCCCATGATTTCCTTATGTTATGCATGTTCTTGATGAAATTCATGTTTACTAAGAACATGGGTTTTCATGATTTATGATCCTTATATTGTTGTGCATTTAGTATAAGTTGCCTATTTGACTTCATGAGATGAGTTGATGAAAATGCTTTAATATGCTTTTGAGAGCAATTGCATATTGACTCCATGATATTGTGTTGAGCATGCTTTTAGTTGAAGAAGGTAGTTCCTCTCCTATGAATATGAGAAATGTTGAGCTTCATGCATAATAGGTTGTTAGATGTAGTTCCTACTTCCTTGTGTTGCATTGATTATGTTTGAGATGGAGTTGAAGTTTCCTCCTTTGAATTGGGCATTATTTTGATGTTTCATGCATGATGGGTTGCTAGTTTTTGAGTCTTTTATTTTGTAAGGTGTCTAGATCGTCATTCGAGGACGAATGTTTCCAAGGGGGAGATATTGTAACACTTTGGAAACTAGTAGGCTAAACTAGAGCTTGATGTGAAGGTTAGAGTCATAAACGTACCTCCCCGTACCTAAAGATATAGGGTTTTGTGTTAGAACGTCAAGGTACGACCCCCAAGGACCAACCAAGGGTCCTTGAGGAGAACCCTTAGAAACTGCCTGACAGTGACCCACAGAGGGGACTTACGCCTCGTGGGTCAGCCCACGCCCAGTGGGTGAGGGGTCGTGGGTCAAGGCCTCAAAAACAGGCTCCAGTAACTCCACCCACGGTTCGCCAGCACACCACGTGGGTCTATCCACAGACCGTGGTCATGGGTGGTCACCTGTGAACAATTTTGGTAAGTTAGTGAAGGGTACTTTGGGGTTTTCAGTTTTAGTTAATATTAAGTGACGTCATTTTACACTAAATTTAGACTAACTATATAATGATTTAAGACCCCTAAATTAAGTCATCTTTCTCATAATTCCAAAATCCCAAATCAAAACCAACTTTTCCCCCAAAATTCTCTCTTTAGAACTTCAAGGAAGAAGAAGAAGGAAGTTGGAGCTAGGGTTGAAGGAGCAAGGTTTTCTCCTCAAATTCATTGAATTTCATTGCTAAGGTATAGTAGCTCTTCATCCATGAATAGAATTCATCCATAGAGTCCCTTCAAAACTCAATTTTAAAGATAGAAATTCCCCAAAAGCTAAGGTTTGACTCCAAGTCATGGATTCCTTTTAAAAACGATTTTAATGATTTAATTACTTTATATTATGATTGAATTGATGATTTATTATGGTTTTTATGTTGAAATCCCTAAGAATCCATGAAATCCCCCTATTCCCAAATTATGACCTTGTGATGTGGGTGAATTGATGAAAGAAGGATATTATGAGATTATGCTTGTAGTAATTGAGCTATTTGAATAATGTTATCATCCATGTCTAATGTAGTAATTATAGATGTGTTGATGAAATATGATCTATGGTCCTTGAAGGGTAAAGTATGAGAATTATGCATGATTATGAGATTTATGTATATGTTTTAAGAACACTTTGAGAGTAAAGTGATTATGATTATGATCTAGTTGTTGTGTTGTTGAAAGGTTATCCTCATATAGATACCTATGTATGAATATGATATGATGTGAAAGGTTTCCTCACAATATGATGATTCTAAGGTTGAAAGGCTATTCTTACCTATTGAATCTATGAGCTATAGTAAGAGTTATGTTGGATTGAGTGTCAAGACATTCTTCCATGATTATGAAATTAAGTCGAGACTTAATATGAACTCCATGGGAATTAATTCTTAGCACCGAGTGGATAGTGATATGAGATGGAAGCCCTCACGATTGTAGAGGTCGGGTTTCTAGGAGCAATCTCTTGGGATAGAGGCCCTCAATTTAGTAGAGGCCGGGTTATCTAGTAGCAATCCCCTTATCCCATAAACTATGTGCCCTCATAGGTATTTAGCTAGTGGACCCACCTAAGCTAAGAGTATGATTCAACCTTAGGCAAGTAGGACAATCCCTTTTCGGTGTAGGGTAGACACCGAATTCCATGTTAAGCTCACATGGTCTATGTCGGTTAAGGCTTATCCCACTATGCTAGTATGAACAAGAATATGAATTATGGACTATAGTTACTCAAGAAGCTTTACTTAATATGGGTGAGATTATGAGATCTTATTCATGCATTGCACAAGTATGCTTTGAGGATATTTATGGTGTGTTCCTCTTATGGTATGATGATCTATGAGTTGATTATGCTTATGACTTCTGCTTTTCCATTATCTTCAAAATGATGCTTAACTTAGTAAATTGCATGCATTCAACTAAAATGTCCCTTTTATAGCATGTTTTCATGATTTTTATGCATGGCTATCATACTTAGTGCATTTTTGTACTAACCCATATTTTCCTACATTTTCCCCTAGTGTAGGGTACGGTTCTCAAGGTGGTCCTTATTGTGGCAAAAGCTTGGATTTGCTCATTTCTCCTAGCTTGTTGGTGAGTCCTCATGATTCGAGGACGGATGTTTTCATTTAGTAGTTTCATTCTTGAATTTCCCTTTCGGATTATGTTGTATGGGTTGTGTCCCTATTTGATTCAAGTATTGTAATAGATGGCTATGTTGAGACAAGTCTAGACTTCAGCTTTCCTTTATGAAAATTTTGGACTTGAAATGCGTTTTTACTCTTATTGTTCTAATGCTTTATGTTATGATATGCTAAGTGGCTTACATAGTACCTTTCGGGGTTCTATGTGCCTTGTTACATCTAGGGGGTACCCCTGGATCGTGACAAATATCATGTCGGAATGTGACACCCGATCCAATAGTATCGTGCCGGCTCGTTAAATTCTTGTTTTTTTTAACTATTTCACCACATGTGGAAGTGGTGGTGCCAGCACTATCTAATTTTTTTCATTACTCATGCACTTGGGTATTTCGTAAGTTGAGGATAAAACATTTAACTTTTGCATATATTACAATTAATGAAAAATCATTTTGAATAGAGTCGATGTCATATAATAATAATTCTTCAACATAACTAAACTTGTTATTTCCATTAAAGTATCAATAAGTTATAACACTCTTATAAAAAATATATCACAACCAAAGAATTTTCATAAATAATTAAGGCATTTTAGAAGGAACAAAAAGAGATTTTTATCAAATTTTAATTTAAATAGGATAATCGGGGTGGTACAATAAAACTTTCAAATTTAAGCTCGTACAGAGAATAATCTTAAACACCCATGGTGTTACAAAAATATTAATAGATATTAATAATGTTATAACTTTATAAAAGAAATAATGTTTATTATTCAATTTAGGGAAAAGGCTCAAATATGCCATCGAACTTTCAGAAAAGGCTCATTTATGCCATCCGTTAAAAGTTTGGCTCATCTATGCCATTACCGTTTAAGAAAAGGCTCATTCATGCCATTATTTTTTAACGGTGGTTTTGCAAAACCATTTTTTACACGTGGCCAATTATAATTCGGCCATGTCATTATTTTTTTCAAAATTTTGATTTTTTATTATAAAAAAAATAATGACGTGGCCGAATTATAATTGGCCACGTGTAAAAAATGGTTTTGCCAAACCACCGTTAAAAAAATAATGGCATGAATGAGCCTTTTCTTAAACGGTAATGGCATAGATGAGCCAAACTTTTAACGGATGGCATAAATGAGCCTTTTCTGAAAGTTCAATGGCATATTTGAGCCTTTTCCCTTCAATTTATATGATTTTAACAAAGATAAGTCTTTAACTACTCATAAAAATTGAGCGATTTCGTACTTTGATAACGGCCTATTAGAACAGAAGATATTGCCCTTTAGAGATTCAAGGTATTTTTTCTTTGATGTTAGCATCATAGATATTGTTGCATGTCAATATTGTTGAAGGCATTATACGAATTAGCTTTATATTTTGCAAACATGATTTGTAAGAGGAGATGAACTACCCCACTAGGCATGTAAATTTGTTTGCAACAAATTTTCTCTGGTATGAAAAATTAATTGCAATCACAAAACAAAGAAAAAGTGATTTTATTTATCAAGGTTGTGGGTACAATTTTGTGCATTATTCTTAAATTTTCACCACGATTCGATAGTCATTAGTAGTATATTCCTCAAAATTTGAACCTCCTTAAGATATCTCGAGGAAGAACACATCTTGATTACCTAGACTTTCAGAAAGACAATATTTGATCTCTTGATCTTTTTATGAATACCAAAAGTTCATGGGATATATATACTCCTTTACATAGGTGTGAGCTAGGATTAGAATAGAGCAACCTTTAAATAAAATTTGACGGACATTTCACTTGTCTCATCATAGAGTAGAAATGAGACTATAAAAGAACCATAGAAATTCTGTAACAAGCAGTACTAGTGGCCATTTGGGCACTACACTACTACAGAATTCAAGGTCATTTTCCAGTGGTAGCTGAATGATGAGTTGTTCAGTTTCGTAAATATGTGCTCAGTTTGGCCATTTGGGCACTACACTACTACTGAATATTCACTGCATATCTGTTTCCGCTGTGGACCTCAATGTCATAATATATAGCCCAGAAAGTGGCTGGCCCAACTTAAATGAGATATGATAGATTCGGTATGATCTATCATTCTTGCCAATACATTATCTTCATTTTGCTTCAGAGAGAAAAAAAACAACACAAGAGTCAACAAATGAACAATATTTTGGCCAAATCCACTGGATTTCTAAAACTCGCCTTATGCAATTAAGAGAACGCATCTAACACCAAATTAGTATTACCTTCAGCAAGAACTAAAAGTTTAAATTGGTGCTCAAACTTGGCCTGGGGAGCATGCAGCTCTCAAACAGGCACATAAACAAACACAGTTAAAAACCACAAATGAAACAGTAAATTGAGAAGAAATGTATGAGGTGTTAATCCTGAGGTTAACTCAAAACCAGTCATAACAACACTTGATCAAATACGACAATTTCATCTAGGATTGGTGGTTTTCTGTTTGGCCTTCTCTATAAGAGGTCTCAGCTGCTTCTTTTCAGCTAGAATTTTCAAAAAGTTGAACAGAAAGGGTATATAGTTGTGCTTCCGACGGATATTTTCAGTTTTCCATTTCTTGAACTTCTCCTCCTCCCTCAATATCTTATCACTAACAGATTCAATAGCAGAATTTACCTCTGCTAAGGATTTATTTAGTGATTCCACTGGGCTGCTATCCACCATTCTCTCCGACTGGGATGCAGCCAGCTGCTGCAGAATACGCTCCCTCCTCTTTTGAAGCTCCTTCAGCTCTGCAGTATACACCTCTTTCCTGTTCTTTACTACAGCCATCAGATTGAATCTTATTTCACTTTGGGAATACCTCTCAATACGTTCCTGAATAACTGGTTGCACCATGCGCAACCACTCAATATCACCTTGCCCACCAGGGCATGGTCCAAGACTGATTGGTCCCTCCTTCAATCCATCAAGCTCATACAACACACCGTCCACAGGTATATAGCTGATAAAATGATATACATCATCATCTTTTCCAGCAGCTTTCTGCTCCTCGGGCACAAATGGCTCAGGTCTTGCAAAACTATTATGAGCTGTGCGAATTGCTTCACTGTTATTGATAGCCAAACCTTTAAGCTCCGGTGGGAAATTCTTTGTGAATTCTTTTAGTGCAGATAATTCTGGGCCAATATCAACATCTGGACTGTTCAGGAGGATTGAAAGGATTGCTTGGGTAGCACAAGCATTGTTTATCACCTGTTTCACATCATCAAGAAAGTTGCATGTCATAGTGTGCTAAGAAACTCCTAGTAGTTTAACCACATATATCATGTAAAGGTATTTGACCTGACTAGCAAAGAATAGGTTTGGGTTTGGGTCCTTGATCACAAGGCGATCATCTTTTTCACCAGGACGCCATTTGAAAAGGAATATCAAACCGTACACAGGCCTGTAAAATATCAAAAGATAAATTATTATTTCCTTCTTGAAAAACTTGGAGAACCACAAGCTTGAAGCCCCCGAGAATAAATTGTTCGCACAAAACCATACAACTAATGCTCAAGTGGCAGAATTGATTCACCTAAGACTGTTGAGCTCATCAAGATCCAAAGAATACAACTCCTCGACCTGTTTCAACATGGAATAGTATGAGAAGATAAAAAGTTAAATCACCCAAAAGAAGGTAAACCAACCATTTTAACAGTCCATCCTTCCCAATCCCCCCACCTATTCCTTTGGTTTGTCTCATAGGAAAAGCATATCAATCATAGCTTATCAGCTTCTACAGTGAGGGCAGAAGAACTCCTCCATATAGAAATGAGATAACCACAGAGATATTGAAAGAGTTTTTTTTTGTTTTTTATTCTCTGGAGAAAGTAATAACTTGTATTCTATTTCCAAAAAATCAAAAACCTGCCACAACAAGTAACTGATTCTAGATCTTCCATACACTCCTGTTTACACCAAAAATGAAACAACACAACAATTCATCTTCATCTTCTGGATGAAGTTGCTCTTGTTCTGGAAGCACCAAGAAGATACAAAGGGTTTAACAAACAAACATTTGTCAGCTTTTATACAGTTGAAGTACTACAAAACTAATGAGCTGACAAAATCCTCAAAAAGCATCAAAATTATTAACAGGGGAAAGGTTAGCCCAACTAAATAGGCTAACCGACATCTAGCCTCCAAAATCCTGTTGAAGTTAATACGCCATCAAAGCATCTGTGATTCCTCTCAATCCAAATACACCAGAAAATGCTTGCAGGCACCATGTTTCAGATTTTTCTGATGGTCTTGCCAACTTCCGTTGAGCTCCTGCTCACATAGGCATCTCTTACGGATAAAGGTACTGACCATTTCAATCTAAAAATGTTTAGAAACAGATTCCAGATATCTGTGGCCACAGGGCAGTGAAGGAGCAGGTTGACTAGCACATGAAGCATCTGTTTGCTAGTGAAAAGTTCTTTCTAGTTAGGTTGTCTTGGGTGAAGCAAACACCCTGTAGAGCCAACCAGCACTTTAGGTGAAAGTTTTGTTTTCCAAACTAGTTTGGGCCATAACTCAATTATAATATTGTCTGAGCACAGGTCAGCACACCTTAACACCTAACGGTGTAAAGACCTTCCTTAGAGTTGCCCCATTTCAGTTTGTCCTTTATCTGGGGGTTTGTTGTGTATTTCTCTAATGTTTTCAGCATGCCAATGAGCTCATCTATCTTCCAGTCTCTACGGTTCCTCCTAAGATGGGTTCCATGTGTTGACTTCTCTATTATGACAAATAATAGAATCTGAATTGCCTGCAACAAGGAACATATTTGGGAATACTTTCCTTCAGTCTACAAATGAGGCCTAAGACCTTCCATTGCCATTGTTATCAAAGGCAAAAAGCGCAAAAAAGCTCTAAGGTCCATGAGGGCTTTAAGCGTAGAGAGCAAATAAAGAGTGGGCTTTAATGAAAAAAGGTGCAAAGGTAGAAAAGAATACTGTCGTGATGCACTACCTGATTCATTTTTCTCCGAAACCCAACTACTTGATGATTGTAATAAGATAGGGCCAGCTTAGTTTGTCAAAGGCTTTTAAACATCAAGCTTGAGTAGGAGCCTATTTCCACCCGACTTTAACTTCCAATCCATAAGCTCATTTGCTATGAATGCAGGATTAATAATTTGTCTTCCCTTAATGAAAGCAATCTAGTGGCCTGAAAACTTATGGGTTTGTGTTTTCTAAGTTCAATAGCTCCTTTTCTTTTGGAATGAGAATAAAGGATGCATTGAAGGACTTGACCATGATAGTGAATATGATTGGGAATAGCTAATATGGCATGAGTAATGGTGTCCCAAGCTTTCTGGTAGAAGGCCATTGTGAATCAATCAGGACCAGGACCTGGACTCTTGTCAGGAGCACATTAGTTGATGGAATCTCTCACTTCCTCCTTAGTGAAAGCAATAATTGTATAAGACTACAGGATGGATAGAGGAGAGAGATGAAAAAACCACTATGGAGGAAAAAATCAAAGGACAAGCTTTTTCCCTTCAGCTAAGTTCTAACAGAAGGTATTCACCACTCACCAAAGAAAATGGTTCCTCGAAATCCCTAAACTTAACAAACATACAACTTGCCTCAAAGCTCTATACGGTGCTAGCAAAGATAACGACTCCATTAAGTCGCATTACATGCATCTGGCATGTAACTGGTAAATACGGAGTTCAAGTTCATAATTGCATGTACAAAAGCAATAACTACATGGGAGATATATGATCATCAAATTAAGGGGGGAAAAAAGAAAGGAAATCGCCAAAAAGCATATTCTCGTTGCTTAGTGGAAATGTTCAACACAACTAAGAAATTAAACCACCTACGATTGAAGAAAACAAATCATAATTTTAGAGTAAACTGAAAATACCTGCACACCTTTTACTTGCATCTGCTGCATAAGTTCAGTAAAAACCCCTGCACGCAAGCAATGTCAGTATCTTTCATATTCAAGGGTTTTACCAAGTGAAACGAAACAGGGAGATCACCAGAAAAGCTTATCATAGCGCTAGAAATTTAGAGGTTAGGTGGATTTAGAACCCCAAATTTAGTAGCTATCATCAACGATGAAGAAGATGTTACATTAGATTGTTCCCAGTCGTATTGAACACTACAGGAAACCAGTCTCCTTCTCCCCCACACCCAAAACCCCCACTCAAGAATTTTAATTTTTCTGGGGTAATAGTTGTGTCCAGACCAGCTTGCGTGCATCACAATAATAAAGATGAAGAAGAATATTGCATTGCATTGTTTCTTCTCCTCTTGAGCAGCACAACAAACTGGTCTTCGAGCCACACATGAATCTCTGCAGCCCTTCTTCCCTGCCATTAAAAACTCGTCCTTGAAAAAGCAAAAAAAAAAAAAAGGAATCACCAAATAGTCATTCAAGCCCTCATTTGACCAAGTTTGATGAGAAGAAATGGTATGTACGTTTGATACAAGGTTAGGAAAAAGATTTCAGACTCTGGCCCAGATCCCTATGCCTAGGGGTTTGCAACGATTGAGTGAATTAATTATCTTTACATCAACAAGAGAACAAAACAACTGTATCACTCCACTTTAATTGAGAATGATATCACTCCACTTTTAGCACCCCTAGTTTTACTGGAAAGAGATCTTCTGAGTGTCTCTTTCCAAGCCCTCATGCCTAGGGCTGCAATAACTGAGTTTTTAACTTTTATCACTACCTGAGCAAGACAACATAACTGTCAAAAGACATAATAAATCTATATTAATGTACTCTCCGCAACAGTTTAAGACTTTAGATGACATGGTCAACACTTCAACATAGTATCACTGCATGGGGAGGTTTTGGGCTCGGGTTTTACTGCCACCCATTATAAAATAATAAGTAAAAAACTTAATTTTTCATATAGCAATAGCTCATTTGTTTGAAGAATTCGTCAATATCCATTTTTGCATTTGAAAGTGATAAAATTCATATATCCCAAAGACCACCAGTAAAACCATGCTATAAGAAAGAGAAGTTGAACATCAAACGTTACACAAGTTATCAAAAATGAGTAGGTATCCTTCAACAAAAGGAGATACACCCAATCAATGAAGCAATATGATGTCATCCCAACGTACAGCTCCATACATTGCATGCACAAACTACCAAAATTAGGAAAATAATTTATGACATGTGGATGATAAAACTTTTTAATACTTAATGATGTGAAATAGGTAGCCTGGTTGCTTAGCCTCCGCTGATGGATGGGTAAAATGAGGAAAATTTTGTGTATCATAGCATGCAGCACATATGCCCTTTCAGACTAACTTTTATTGTCCAAAGGCACAAAAGGCGGTGCTTGAGGGGAAAAGAACTATGTGTCCCCTTTTTTGGGATAAATGGAGAAACATTGGCTAGTACAATGCAACAAAGGGAAGGATAGCTTCTTTCTGTAAATGTGATACAAGTGCAAACATTTTACATATATTAGCAGAACCACAAATTGTTCTTTGAAAACATTTTTAACCCTATAGCTTAATACAAAATAGACATAAAAAAGAACTTCTCTTTTTGGAGGTCCATGAACTGTTGATGGTTTAATTGACAGTCCCAATAAAAGCTTTTATTTTACAAGGCAATCCTAATTAAAACTAATAGTAGCTACTTCTCCAGCAGCCAGGAAGGACATCTACAGTTATCTTTTCTTGCATCTACAGTTATATCGCTGCCAGACCATTGCAGCAATAGTGAAATCTAAACCAATAAAAGATGAATTACAAGCAGGGAGTGGAACACAAGGAGAACATCATTGGGGCATGACTAACATTCACAATTTAAAGTGTGAAGTCATGTGAGATGAGACTGAAGCAGCTAGAGCTGATATTGAGTATTGTGCCTTAGTTTCTTTTAGAGACTGTCTTCCTGTTTACATTAGAGTGAAGTACAATAACCTAACAATCTTTCTATTTTTCTATTTTCCTTTAAGATTATAACATGATCATCTAATACATCATTCTGTTGTCTTACCCATTTGGCTAGAGACTAATGACATATTCAGAAAGCCATTAGTAGTAGGGATTATACTTTCAACTCTTGACCAAATAATGCTGGGACACTTACCAGGATCAGACTCGATAGTGCACCACGACATGATTGTAAATTACCTGAGAAAGTAGAGACCATTAAAAAAAACAAAAACCAAGGGCGGCTCAACTCTAAAGCCCCAAAAAATAAGGGCCTTCAAACAACCAAATTCAGTTCGCTCAAATACGAAAACATACCACCCAAAAAAAAAAAAAAGACCAACAGGCAAGTTTAAAGGAAGAACCAAAAGCAGATGAATGAAGGAGATATATACATATACATACATAAACGAGACAACCAGATCTGATGAAGGTGCACCGTATTAACCAATACAACACTTGCAACTAGGGCTGGACGTTCGGTCGATTCAGTTCGGTTTTTCGGTTTTCGGTTTGGCAAAAATGTGAAACCAAACCAAATTGAAATAAATTCGATTTGGTTTTCGATTTAACCAAATTTAATTAACAATGGTGCATTTTCAAAATTCAATCACTTTTGTTCAATTTCTTCAACCTCTCATGTTCTTACAAGTCACATCCAATTCTATGGCTTGGCAAATGTATTGACAGTTCAAGAGAAGTTAAAAAATTAATGGTAGAAATTCAAAAATTAGGCCATGACTAAACTCACAATGACATAGTTTTACCTGTTCAAATATCAAGTTTGTGCAAAAGGTAAGTTTTCACCTCAATACCTCATCACCTGTGGCCTGTGGCTGTGTTGCTGTTCAAATAATACAACGATCAACATTAAATTCTATAACAATCAACACTCAACAATACTCTCCAAACTCCAACAACCTGTGCCATACAGTTTGGTTTTTGCCTTTCAAATTTCAACAAGCATTTAACTTGCAACTTACCATATCATTGACTAAAATATCCAAACAAATCTGATAATTCTTGTCAAGCAGTCCAGCAGGAAGCAACATTAACAAACTAGTCGAGTATAAGAATAAAAAGACTATCAAGAGTCAAGACAACAACACTAGAAAATTCAACAAACATGTGCCCAGCCCTAAAATAGAGTTACAAACTAAAGTCCAGCTGCCTAAAAATAACTTAATTACAGAAAGACACAGTACATTACAGTTCACGATCACACAAATAATCACATAGTTGCATACTTGCATTCAATGATTAAAAAACCCATAGAGGAAGCAGTACATTTTTTTCATATTCTTGCCATGGGTTTTCATCAGATTTTGCTCTTAATGTGTATCTAACAATTTATCTTGCTGTTTCACTTCAAGAATCTCTTTTGTTGTGATGGGTTTTTACCAAATGTTGCTCTTAGTAATGTATCCCTATGTTTGGTATTACAGCAATAGAATTCACAAGTTACACATGTACCAACACATCCTATGTCTAAACACGCCCTGTGTATTTTAATTTTCCTTTCGATAACCAACTTCTAGAATGCTACACTGCTACTCGTGTAATCGTGTTGTTTTCCACAAGTTTATTAGATTCCATTATTAATCTTCTATCAAAAGAAAGATTTCCAGATGAGAGTTGGGACACGATGAGCACTAACCTTCGAGGCGCGACTCGCGAGCGAGCACTGAGCAGTGGCCAGTGAGAAGCGGCTTGCAGGCTGCGAGCACTCAGCGTGGACTGAGCAGCGGCTGGCCTGAACTTAAGAGTCGACGAGCTGAGAGATGAGAGTTGAGAGACGAGCTGCGGCTTAACGTAAGTCGAGTTGAGAGATGGGAGTGGGATTTCAGTTTAGGGATTTTCTTATTGGAATTTGGGTTGTGGGCTATGGGCCGGCTGGGGCATGGGCACCCGTGTTAAAGGGAAAATTACACATCTAATAGTTATGATCAACTTTTACATATATCAAACATAAAAATCGTATTTGTATGTTATAGCTATAGTTTGTATAATTGCACTCCATAGCAAATTTTATGTTTGTTATGAAACTTTTGATTTGTATATTTCGCTACAAACATTCAATTTTATACAAATTGTTCATATTTGTACAAATTCATTTATACATTGTAATTTGTATAATAAGATTTATATTTGTATAATTATAAGTGTATATGAAAAAAATATATATATTTGTATTTGTATCTACACTTTTCTCTCGCTTTATACAAACGTAAACGCATTTTATACATTTTATACTAAAATGTATAAAATGGCTAATTGTATATCGAAAATGATTAATTGTATACAAAATCAGATGGCAAAAAAGGGGGATGTTTGCTGCGAATTATAATTAAAATAAACTATGGCTATATCATTTAATTTGAATTAATAGTTTGCTATTTCATACATTTTTTCCAGTTATAAATATAAGGAAAATTTTCAAAATGTCAATATTTTAGAATTTAATAGGATTTCTTATCCACATTTTCAATATTTATCAAAAGTGTTAATATTCAATTTGTTATATATCTAATTGATTTATGTATTTATTAATTTGTTTAATTTGAAAGTATACAATTATTTAATAACAGAAGGAAGAAAATCAAGGAAGGGAATATTTGTCACGACCCAAAAATGGACGTGATGACACTTGTCTTATTCCACCAAGATAAGTCAGCCTAAAACTCAGCCTTTACGATAAAATGCAAAAAATTATAATCAACTTAAAAATATCCCAAAACCTTGTTATCACGTGTACAAGCCTCTAATGTGTTATAATAAAATTGAAAGAAAATACAAGTCTCAAATGACATTGTTTCTAGAATACAACAAGATCATAATTAAGGAGAAAGAAGGTCCGCTAAAATGACAAGTAGCTACCTCACAAACCTCCACAAGAAGCCTTGGACAAGGAGAAGAGAAAATATCACAAAGGTCTGGGCTAGTAACCTACAAAAAAATGTAGTAGTAAGGGGTGAGTACCAAATCACACGGTACTCAACAAGTAAACTTCTAAACACAAGCTAAGGAAATAGAATACGGGTACTCCTTACACCCTAATCGAACCCCCACAACTACAACTTGCATAAAACTAGTCCAACCTAACAGTTCACAATTTATACAACACACAGCTCAACAACAACACTCTAACATTACATATCGTCAACAACCAGCTCAATATTCATTACTCACAACTATCACCTGCATAAAACCAGCCCAACCTAACAGTACACAATTTACATAGCTCACAGCTCAACAACAACATTCTAACCATTACATATTCTCAACAACAAACTCAATATTCATCAATCACAAGTTCCACAGAAAGGCACTCACAAAATCAGCAACACACAAGATCAAGTTCACTAATGATAAAGATGTGTGATGGAATGAAATGCAATGTCAAGTATAGTAATGTAGACCTAATGATACACACCCGTTGTCTCTTAGTCCGGGACCCATGGGGGACATATTTGTCCATGCATCCGTCGCGGTACGCGACACGTCCCTCGATAATAGTATCCATCATGGCGCGTAATACATCCCTCGATTTATAATATCAGTCGCGGCAGGCGACACGTCCCTTGAAATATAGTATTCGTCGCGGCGCGCGACCCGTCCCTCGAAATGATACATCCTCTTTCATTTCTTATTCTTTCTCAATTCACATAACACTTGTCACAACCATGTCTCAAAACAATGCAAATGACATGTTCACATAAATAATGAAGAGATGGTAATTTTCATAATAATGCACAATTCACAACAACACAATCATGATACAACATCAATAATGAGTCAATAAGCCTTCAAACCATTCTCAACACATCACACACCAACAATTAATCACATTGCATTTTATTCCCCCTTTTTCATCATTAGAATTATTCAATATGGACAAGTTAACCCATCACCAAGTCCCATTACCTCAACACATACCACAAGGAAATACACGATTCTATACACTTAACAAGGTTTAGAAATCCACTTGCCTCAAATAGTCGAACAATTACTTCAGGACTTGAGTCTTCCCCTTTCATAAAGCTTTAAATTGCTTCCAATCTATCAAATACATAATCTTCATAAGAATATGAATCTAATGACACTCATATTACTAAATTTAGTTTCGGCTCGAAAATCAGATCAAAAAGTTATCCCGAGCCACCAAATTCAAATCTGAAATTTTCTTTCAGATTATGTTTGCCCGTGATAAAACAAACTTGCATGCAAAATTTCAACTAAAACTGATCGTTATTCGACCCCTAAATCAAGATTTTGTTCTAAAAATCCTAGACTTATATTTTCTTAAATCAATCCAAATTCTACAGGTTTATATCCTAAAAATCTATTCATTATCACATAAAATTTAATGGAAAGGACGAGAATCATTACCTTAACACTTTAGCATAAAAATTTCTATTTTGCTCCTCCCTTTTTCTCCCTTTCTTTTTTTTTCATCAACATTCTTTGTCTTTGCGTTACTTTACTGCACAACAGCAGGAACCAAATATGACTTGTGACTCCTTTTTTTTCTTTTCCTTATTTTCTATTGGGTAGTTGCCCTTTTTTAATTTTATTTTATTTTAATTTTATTTATTTATTCATTTAGTAGGGCACTTTTCCCCTTTTTAATTATTTTATTTTCTTTTTCTTTCCTTCTATTTTTTCCCACTATTCTTTAACAACAAAATAATCCTTTATTAAATCTGAAAATTATGTCACTCATTCTTATAACTCATAAATTATTTGTAAAAGCTACTAAAATATCACGACCTAAATTCACAAGTCGTGATGATACCTATGTTCCATACCGATAGATAAGTCAACCCAACATATTTTACCAGTTTTAACTAACTAATGAGATAAAAAGATAAACAACGAGTAAAAATATCCAACACTAAGTTCTTTATAAATATTAAATGCGGAAAGCTAAAATACCACCCAGGAATTGGTGTCATAAGTACAAGAGCTTCTAAATATGATGCAAGTCTGAAACTAAATGACAAATCCAAACATAAGGGATATCTTGTCTGAATACTAAAACAACAGAATAAATAAAAGATAAAGGAGATGTGGGCCACGGAACAGCCAAGGAGCTCACCACAACTTCAAGATACTCCAAGGTCGGACTCAAAAAGCTCCACGAGAGGTGCTCATATTAAGGATCGAATCTACACCACAAAAGAGTGCAACAAGTGTAGTATGAGTACGAAACCACGTGTACCCAGTATATCTCATAGACCGACAACAAAGAAGTAGTGACGAGAGTTCATATAAGAAAATCAGTTATTTACTTACAAGTTTACACTATACTTACCAGTCAAGTGTCAACAAATAGAGGTACATCAAATATCAAGTACTTTCCAACCACCAATAAAACACATAATCATCAAGAGTGAAGGATGTCATGAGATGCAATGCAATATGACACCATGAAATGATATGCCTCAGTGCCAAGTACTCTCTCAACCGTATATACATGATACTCCTCGAAAATACATCGAGAGTTCATGACCCATGGGAGACTCGCGAGGTCCATATACCAACACGTACAATCTCCATGTGTCTGTGCGGACGATCGCAATGCACTATCATAAAATTAAATAATTTTCGCACGGATGATCTCCACCTGCCCAAATTATAATCTTAATATCTCACCATCCCCAGCACAGACGATCTCCACGTGCCTAACTTATACGCAATCTCATGTCAATGCATGTGCACAATGTGATATCAATGAAAAGGGATGATAATGTATCTCAATCAAATATCAATATGACATGCAATCACCTTAGCTATCACAAGTATACGGGTTCAATACATAACACAATCACACATAATAAATCAAGTCAATAATATATCAGCTAATGCCCATATGCTTTGACATTCTTGAATTACAATCCCCATTCTATAGTAATAAACTTTTCCTTTATAACACCGGTACTTGTACCAATGTCCGTCACACCATTGATACGAGACCCCCGTCTTTCGCCCTTACCCATGGTCTATTCCATTTTTAATCTTTAATTAGAAAAAATGTCCTTTAATGAAGTCTGAAAGTCTTAACATACCTTGAATGCCAAACACATATCACGAATCCTCAAGATTTTCCCTTTCCCTTTCGTAAGACTTCAAAATTTTCCCAATCTATCAAATATGCAATATTCTCAAACAAGTGCGTTCATTGCCACATGTGTTACTATAGGTCTAGCATAGATCCAAACTCATAATAATATATAATCAAACTCCTAAATTCGGTGTCAACTGATATGTCAAGACACATATTTGTTAAATATCAAGCCTAGAGTTAAGCTCCAACCCCTCCAAATATCATAAACCTATGAATATTCATATAATAAAATACAACCAAACTTAATTTCCTATATCCATATATTAAACTTCAACTATAAAGTAATAGAAAACCAAATTTCATACTATTAGAAAATTTCAAAATTTATAAAACCAAATAATTCCCACCATGTAACCTTAACAAAAACGAAAGTACCCAGAATTCAATTGCACTATCTTGTTTTGCCAAGTATTAATTTTTTTCCTAATAACCAATTTTTCTACCCCCAAACAGAACCATCACGTGTTGCAGCAACTAATCCAAAAATTTGATTCTTTTCCTCTATCTTTCCAACCAAAAATTCTAAAATTTTCAACCCTATGCCACGAATTCCTAACCCACTAAATTGCAACCATTTTCCACCAATCAATAAAGCAATAAGTGACGTCCAACATTCCAAAAATCAAGATTTGTAAATATACTTTGGAGTTTTGGCAAGAGTTTTTACCTGAGCAGTTTCGTCTTTTTCGATATCAAAACCGTAAAGTGCCCTCATTTCTATTTTATTTTATTTTGAGTTTTGTTGTTTCTAGTTATGACTCAGAAATTATTAAATCCCTCTTTACTTAGTTTAATTGTATACGTGGGCCAAGTTGTATGGATATTAAATGAGTATAAATTATAGGAACCACATTTTATAAGTACTAAATAACATCCTATTCTTTTTAGTTTTCTATTTACCAAAATTCCCTTAAAAATAATTTTTGCGGGATACATAGCATTGTGCACGGGATATATTAGGTTTGATACATTCCACATAGCGGGATACATAGCATTGCGCATAAAATATATGCGAGATACATAGCGTTGCGCACGGGATACATAACGTTTGATATATTCCACATAGCGGGATACATAGCATTGTGCACAGGATACATGCGGGATACATAGCGTTGTACACGGGATACACATGTATTGGCTGTAAAAAAGGTGGGAAATCTTTATGTATCTTACAGATTTTATTAATTGGGGGAAATAAGGGATTTTTGAAATAAGTAGGGATAAATGGATATTAAGGTAAGTAAAGGAGTGTAGTTAAGTAATTTGTCAATTAAATAAACTATGGACTTGGCCCATTAACTACCAACTTAAAAGATACTTTACTTTATTTGATAAATACCTGCTAATTAAATAATCACAGTTATCGAATAGTTTAAAATTTTCATTTAAATTTTTTACGGGGAGAATCAAAATAGTCCTAGTTCTCAAAATGATCTAGCGGGTAGTTACATCATCTACCACTTAAATAAACGTTCGTCCTCAAACAGTAAAAGAATAGAACACACCTGAACGCTCAAAAAGCTGAGGATATCTACTCCTCATGTCTGACTTTATCTCCCATGTAGCCTCTTCCACTGGACGATACATTTATTGAAGCAATCTCTTTCGACCTCAACTTTCGAATTTGCCTATCCAAAATGGTTACTAACTCCTCCTCAAAAGTCAGATTTTGATCAAGTAATACTGAATCCCGTTGAATCACATGAGCACCACCCTGATGATACTTTTTCAACATCAAAATATGAAATACGAGATGAATACCCGATAAACCAGGTGGCAAAGCCAACTAATACGCCACCTCACCAATACACTCCATAATCTCGAAATGACCAATATACCTTGGGCTCAACTTACCTTTCTTTCCAAATCTCATCACACCCTTCATGGGCGAAACCTTCAATAGAACCCGCTTTCCCACCATGAACTTCAAATCACGAATCTTCTGATGTGCATAACTCTTTTGCCTACTCTGAGCCATGAGAAGTCTATCTTAGATCAACTTAACCTTGTCCAAGGACTCCCTCAGCAGATCTGTACCCCACGGTCTAATCTCAAATGCATCAAACCAACCAATTGGAGATCGACATCTCCTACCATACAAAGCCTCAAAATGTGGCATCTCAATGCTCGAATGATAACTATTATTGTAAGCAAACTCCGCTAATGGCAAGAACTAATCCCAGTGACCACCAAAGTCGATCACACACGCCCGCAACATGTCCTCAAGAACCTGAATAGTCCGTTCATACTGACCGTCAGTTTGAGGGTGAAAGGCTGTACTAAGATCCACCCGAGTGCCCAACTCCTTCTGCATAAATCGCCAGAAAGGAGATGTAAATTGTGTGCCACGATCTGAAATAATAGAAATAGGAACCCCATGCAAATGAACTATCTCTCAAATATAGATCTTGGCTAACTTCTCTGAATTATAAGTAGTCTAACTAGTACGAAGTGTGCAGACCTAGTCAATCGATCCACGATGACCCATATAGCATCAAACTTACCCAAGGTATGTGGCAACCCTACCACAAAGTCCATAGTAATACGCTCCCACTTCCACTCGGGGTATGGGTATCCTTTGAGTTACACCTCCAGGCTTTTGGTGTTCATACTTTACTTGCTAACAATTCAAACACCGAGATACAAAATCTACTATGTCCCTCTTCATACGACACCGCCAATAACGTTGCTTCAAGTCACGATACATCTTAGTAGCCCCAGGATGAATTGAGTACCTCGAACTATGTGCCTTCTCTATGATCAATCTAGTCAAATCACTTGTCTTAGGAACATAAATACGACCCTTTATCCACAAAACTCCCTCACTATCAAGAATTGCATCCTTGGCTTCTCCCTTTGACACCCTGTCCCGAATTTTACATAAATCACCATCATCAAACTGTTGAGTACGAATTTACTCCAACAATTATGATCTAGCCTCTACATAAGCCAAAACTTTACCAAATTCTGAAATATCAAGCCTCACAAAGCTATTGGCCAAGGATTGGACATCCCTAGCTAAAGGACGCTCACCATCCTGTAACAAGGCTAGACTACCCATACTTACCGCCTTTCGACTCAAGGCATCTGCTACCACATTTGCCTCACCCGGATGATAAAGAATAGTCATGTTATAGTCTTTGAGCAACTCCAACCACCTTAGTTGCCTCAAATTGAGATCTCTCTGATTGAATATATACGGGAGACTACGATGATCCGTGAACACAACACAATGTACCCCATAAATGTAATGCCTCCAAATCTTCAATCCAAACACTACAACCGCCAATTCCAAGTCATGAGTATGGTAGTTCTTCTCGTGGATCTTCAACTACCTCGAAGCATAAGCTCTCACCTTTCCCTTCTGCATCAATACGTAACCAAGACCAATTCGAGAAACATCACAATATACAACAAAACCCTCACCCTTTATAGGTAGGGTCAAAATTGGAGTAGTAGTCAATAAAGTCTTGAGATTTTGAATACTCACCTCACATTCAACAAACCACTGGAAAACCACTACCTTCTGGGTCAATCTAGTTAATGGGGATGCAATGGATGAGAACCCCTCTACAAGCTATTGATAATAACCTGCAAGGCCTAAGAAACTCTGAATCTCAGTAACTGAAAAAGGTCTGACCCAATCTCTAACTGCCTCAATCTTCTTAGGATCCACCATAATACCCTCCTTGGACACTACATGTCCCAAGAATGCTACCAAACTAAGCCAAAACTCACACTTTGAAAACTTTGCATATAGTTTCTTCTCTTTTAGAATCCTAAGCACTATACTCAAATGATGCTCGTGTTCCTCCTTACTACGAGAGTATGTTAGCATATCATCTATGAAGACAATAACAAATGAATCCAAGTACGGTTTGAACACTCCATTCATCATGTCCATAAAAGCTGCTGGGGCATTGTCAATCCAAAAGACATTACTAGAAACTCTTATTGGCCATAACGTGTTTGAAAAGTTGTCTTCGAGATATCCTCTACCCTAACCTTCAGCTGATGATAACCGGATCTCAAGTCAATCTTGGAGAAAACTAAAGCACTCTACATCTGATCAAATAAATTATCAATACGAGGTATTGGGTACTTATTTCTGATGGTAACCTTGTTCAATCGTCGATAGTTGATACACATACGCATGGATCAATTTTTCTTTTTCATAAATAACACTGGAGCACCCCAAGGAGATACATTCGGTCTTATAAAACCCTTGCTTAACAAACCCTGCAACTGCTCCTTTAACTCTTTCAATTCAGTCGGTGCCATACGATAATGAGGAGTGAAAATAGGCTGAGTGCCTGGTTTTACATCAATACAAAAATAATATCACGGTCAGGCGAAAGACTTGGTAAATCTGTCGGAAATACCTCCAAAAATTCACTCACCACCAGAATAGACTCAAGCATAACAATCTCAACGCTAGTATCTCGAATGTGCGCTAAGTAAGCCAAACATCCTTTCTCTACCAAGTGACGAGCCTTAAGAAATGATATCACCCTTTTATGAGGGTGACTAAGATAACCTCTCCATTCTACTATAGGAATTCCAAGCATAGCTAAAGTAACTGTCTTGGCATGACAATTTAAAATTGCGTGATAAGGAGATAACCAATCCATACCAAGAATCACATCAAAATCTACCATATCTAAGACTTTTAAATCTGCGTGAGTGTCATATCCCATCAAGGTAACTATACATAGTCGATACACCTGATCTACCACTATAGATTCCCCAATAGGAGTAGAAACATGTACCGGCAAATCAAGAGACTCACATAATATATCCAGACTCGAAGCAAAATATGTTGACATATAAGAATAAGTGGAGCCTAGATCAAATAATATAGTAGCTGGTCGATGACAAACCGAAATAATACTTGTGATAACAACATCTGAAGTCTTAGCCTCTGGCCTACCCGAAAAAGCATAATAGTAAGAACGACCACCCTCAAACTGTGGACCTCCACGACTACCACCTCGACTAGAAGGAGAACCACCTTTACCTGAATGAGAAAAAACTTTGTTACTCTGTACACCTCCCCTAGTTGGAGGTTGTGCAACCCTGAAAGTCAAAGCCTAAGAACCTTGATGCGAGCCACCACGTCTGGTCCTAAGGCAATCTCTCATAAAATGTCCCATATTGCTACACTCAAAACAACCTCTACGAGATGTAGGCTGATGAGAGGAATCTGAATGACCAGAATACCCTCCATGACCTACAGGTCTGAAAGATAAACCCTGTGACGTATGCACTAAACTCAAAGAACTATGCCCAGCGTAATCAACCTCAATTGGTATATCAACATGAATGGGTCTACTAGACTGAGAGTGATAACCTCTCCCTGAGTAACCTCAATTCTTAGGCGAAGCACCACCATAATTACCTGAATGATGGGCCCTTTTTCCCTTACGTTACTCAAATCCCTCACGTCGAATCATCTCTAACTCCTTAGCTGCATCCACAACCTTATGGAACGAAACACCAGAAGAAAAAACTTGAGAAACTCCCAGACGAATCAAAATAATTAGCCTCTTAACAAACCTTCTCACCCACTCAGACTCGGTGGGAAGTATCATCAAAGAATGCCTAGCCAAGGCATGAAATTTACCCTCAAACTTAGCGACTGACATACCATCTTACTGCAAACCCTCAAACTTGGCCCTCTTGCGCTCCCTCTCATTACGTGGAAAAAACTTGGCTAGAAATACTTGAGTAAACTGAGTCCATGATAGTGGAGGAGATCCAGTTGGCGTACTACTAATATAATCCCCCACCACTACTTGAAAGAGCCAGTCATCTGAAATGTTGTGTAGTCAACTCCATGAGACTTCACTAATCAAAGATTATGCAACCTCTTATGACGACTAACTATAAATTCATATGCATCCTCAGTTAAGTCACTAGTATAAGTTGGGGGATTCATTAGTCAGAACCTCCTAAACATCTTTTGTTCATCAATAGTCATGGAAGGCCTGTTTGCCAAATGTGATGCAATACTTAGAAATTCCATACTATCTAAACAGGGAGCTATAGCAGTAGCTGGCTGATTCTGAGAATCTAGAGAGATCATCAGATTTGGAGTCTGACCTTTAACATGGGTCTGTGAGGCATCAGAGGTGACAAGCAATGTTCCCGCCTGAGCCATCCCTTCTAGAAGTCCTAAAATACGAGTCAAGGTATCTTGAAGCAACCGGGTGGCAATAATACTTGGTGGAGCCTGAGCTGGTCCATCCCTCTCGACACGTTCCTGCACATCCCCATGAATAATATTCGCATCAGGAGGTACTGTCCTATCATGGTCTGGGTAGCTATTAGTACTTGTCCTTCCACGGGTGCTGCAATACGAACCTTACCCCGACCTCGACCCCGACCTCATCCCCTGCCTCTACCCCGGATAGTGCTCCCAGAAGCACTTGCCGATGTACGAGTCCTCACCATATGAGAGAGAATGAGCTATCAAGATTATAATTTCAACAAGGTCAAGTGTACACGATAAGGAATGAAAGAATAGAATTTTCCTAAATTTCCTATATCCTTTCGAAGATAGATATGGACGTCATTATACCGATCCACAAGATTCTACTAGACATTGCTCTTGTACTCGTGAGATCGATGAACCTAGGGCTCTAATACCAAATTGTCACGACCAAAATTTACAAGTCGTGATGGCACCTATGTTCCCCACCAATAGGTAAGCCAACCCAACATATTTTACCAGTCTTAACTAACTAATGAGGTAAAAAGGTGAACAACGAGTAAAAATCTCCAACACTAAGTTCTTTATAAATATGAAATGCGAAAAGCAAAAATACCACTCAAGAATATGTCATAAGTATCAGAGCTTCTAAATATGATGCAGGTCTGAAACTAAATGACAAATCCAAACATAAGGGATATCCTGTCCGAGTACTAAAACAACAGAATAAATAAAATATAGAGGGAGTTATGGGCAACAAAACAGCCAAGCAGCTCACCACAACTCCAAGATACTCCAAGCTCGGACGCAAAAAGATCCATGAGAGGTGCTCGTATTAAGGATCGAATCTGCTGCACAAAGTAGTGCAACAAGTGTAGTATGAGTACAAAACCACGTGTACCCAATATATCTCATTGATCGACAACAAATAAGTAGTAACGTGTCAAGGCCCGAGCCTACACCCTGGGCGGGACTAGAACTTGAGAACCATTGCTGGCCCCAAGCGAACCCTTAGCCTGACTTACTTACTCATTGGAAGACTTAAACATAAGAAACATAACTCATGCAAGAACTTAAGAGATAATAATTTAGCCAAAATAGAGACTCAAGTCTTAAACATATACAATTGAAATAAATAAGACTAAAGAACTATAACTATCTGTCTATGAAGCCTTAAAAGAATGAGGGATGTCGAAATAAGACCCCTAATCATCCTAACAACTAAAGTACTAGAAACAAAGTAAAATGAGTCCTCCAGAATGCAATAAGGCTCACCAACTGACTCTAAGTGCTCAACTGGACCAATGGGGCCCTGGATACTGATCTTGATTACCTGTGTCTACATCATAAAACAATGCAGGCCAAATGGCATCAGTACATTGAATGTACGAGTATGCGAGGGGAATACTAAACATAACATAAGCTTGAAAGGAATCTAAAAGAAACACTTACCTTGACTTTACTCAACTCATGAACAACTTAACTCAATATAAACAATAAAACACATGTAATATATAGAAAGATTTTAAAACAGTAGAAAGCAACTCAGTTCATTAAAGAAATGCAATAACAAACTTAAATTTACTCATGTAATAAAGTAATAATTTATGTGGGAGTTTCTCTAATCGACAACCACCACTATGAGCCTAAGTGGTGATACATTGTCTTACCCACGCTGCCAGAACTGTCCTAGTCTTTACCGTCATATAGAACGCCTTAACTAAGTGGATCCACTAGTCTATGCTAAAAGGCACTTAAGGAGTCATCTAAAAAGTATGATATTTTACTACCCATGATGGCTACATGGTTTATGGAGACTTGAGTTAATATGAATTCGTATCCCTATATCGGTGCTCAATACTACTCCCAAAAATATACTTAGCTCATATGTTTTTAAAACAAACCTTCTTTCTTTGATTTGATATAATTACTCAAAACTTAGCTTAAAAGATCTTCTTGGAAATCGGTGTTTCCCTTTCTTGTTCAAATGTGAAAATATTTTTAAACACTTGGGAATACTTAGTTCCCTAATAATCTTTGAAGAAATGAACTTCATTCTTTAATTCTTACTCCCTACTCAACTTGAACTTAAATTCTTAAAATAAAGTTAAAAGTATTTGCGAAAGACTTCTTGAAATGACTTTTAAAACTTCCTAGGCTTGGCTCTTAACTTTCTTTGAATTTGAATTTATGGATTGAAGGTTATGATTCATGTTTCTGGATGATTTCTAGATGTTTAAAAGTCATTTAGAGTAGTTAGAATCAATAGGAAGTGTTAGTACACTTTAGGAGGACTTAAACGGGATAAACAACGAAAAATGGGTGGAGTCGATGATCCGGGCGCGCCGCGCCAGAGCCCCAACTTACTGGGGCTCATTTCTGGTTCACTGCAGGCGCGCCACCCCAGCCTCTTTGGCGTAGATGGGGCACGCTGTGCCAGGCCCTCCTTAGGTGCAATTTGACAAACTTCTTTTCTAGTTTTCTGATCTAAATTCGACTAAACTCGATCCCTTTTCTCAAATGCTCTTTAGAATCAGATAGTCAGAACATATACACAAGATTTAACTCAAACAACTCGAGGAATTGACACTCTAATCTCAAGAAACTCCTCAATCTCAACCCAAATTCAAGTACAAAAGCAATTCAAGAACACCATCAAGAATATTCAGACTTCCAATCTTTTAGAACGAATTTACGTTGAATTAAACATGTTTGGCACGTGGGTGAACGAACCCAACGTTATGAAAGTCTCACATACCATGTAGGATTAAATTTTTGATGAATTCCACATGCAAACCTCCAAGAAATCGACAAATCTTGAATTTTCGTCTCCTTTCTCCTCTATTCTCTTTTCTCTAAGCCCTAGCGGGAACTTCAACATTTCTAAACTGACTAAAATCTGATTTGACTCAAATTAAACTCCTAAAAATGGATTAAAATATTTAGGTAAGGAAAAGACTAAAATACCCTTCCAAAATCCGATTTTAGACTTTCCTTATTTGAACTGCCCAACTTCAAACGGTCATAGCTCACTCATACGAACTCGGCATCGCGCAAACTCGGCGGTGTTAGAAAGATTATTCAAAGATCTTTCTTACAATATCTGAAACACACCTAAATCATCCTTATCTAGGAGTTATGATCGTTTGAAGTTTACCAAAAACTCAACGTAACATATTTAACAAATTTTCCATATTTCTATTTTTTCCAAAAATTGACTATTTCCAATTCTTAACTTCTTCCTAGTTATTTCAATCTGTGAGATGTTACAACATCTCCCCCTTGGGGACATTCGTCCTCGAATGAGATTACTCTTACTAGGATAAGAGTGTAACATCTAACATTCAGTCCAAACACCTAACAAGCAATGCAATTACATCATACAATCTCATAAATTAAAGAGTATTAAGAAGAGAATTAGTACCTTGATCTGGAATTTCTCCGGTTTCAAAGAGGTATGGATACCTCTTTTTCATATTTTCTTCAGCTTCCCAAGTAGCTCCCTCAACAAATTGGTTCCTCCAAAGAACTTTGACTGATGCTACTTTCTTAGTCCTTAACTTGCGAACTTGGCGATCTAGAATCTGAACCGAAATCTCCTCATAGGATAAGCTATCCTTGATGCCAATATCTTCAGTTGGTATGATCAATTAAGGATCACCCATGTACTTCTTCAACATGGAGATGTGAAAGATCGGATGAACCGTGACTAACTCTTGTGGTAGCTCCAACTCATATGCTACATTACCTACCCTTTTCGATATTCTGTAAGGGCCAATATACCAGGGACTAAGCTTCACCTTCTTACCAAATAGCTTCACCTTCTTACCAAATCTCATAACACCTTTCATGGGTGAAACTTTCAAGTATACCCAATCATCTACTTCAAACTCTAACTCCCTTCTCCTAACATCAGTGTAGGATTTCTGACGACTCTGCGCTATTTTCAACCTCTCTTGAATCACTTTCACTTATTTCCATAGTTTGATGAACTAAATCTGGTCCTATCAACCCAGCTTCACCAACTTCAAACCATCCAATAAGAGATCTACATTTTCTCCCATAGAGAGCTTCATAAGGAGCCATTTATATGCTAGAGTGTTAGCTATTGTTGTAAGCAAATTTAATAAGGGGTAGATGATCATCCCAATTACCCTTGAAATCAATCACACAAGCCCTCAACATATCCTCTAAGTTCTGAATAGTGCGCTCTGCTTGCCCATCTGTCTGAGGATGAAAGGTAGTACTCAAGTTCATCTTTGAAACCAAGCCTTTTTAGAATGACTTCCAGAACTGTGAAGTAAATTGCGTACCTTTGTCTGAAATAATCGAAACTGACACCCCATGAAGTCTAACTACCTCTTGAAGATACAGCTTCGCGTAGTCCTCTAATGTATGGGTAGTCTTTACCGAGAAAAAATGGGCTGATTTTGTCATTCTATCAACAATCACCCAAATCGAATCATGCTGTCTGCGAGACCTTGGCAAATCGGTGATGAAATCCATATTAATCATCTACCACTTCCATTCTGGAAGCTCTATAATCTAAGCCAAACCACCGGGCCTTTGATGCTCTACTTTAACTTGTTGGCAATTTGGACACTTAGTAAAAAATTCTGCAATGCCCTTCTTTATACCACTCCTCCAATAAACCTCTCTCAAATCGCGATACATATTTATGGAACTCAGATGAATAGAATAGCTAGAGCTATGATCTTATTCCATGATCCTCTCTTGGAGTTCATCTACCCTTGGTACACACAACTTACCTTGATACCTCAATACGCCATCTCCCCCTTGTTCTGAAGCCAATACTTTTTGCTTCTGAACATTTACCTTCAATTTAAAAAAATAGGATCTTGATCTTACTTCTCTTTTACTTCTGACACTAATGATGATTTAGCCCCATTCATCACCACTACTCCTCCTTCTGTGGAATCCATTAGTCAGACTCCCAGGCGTGCAAGTCTATGCACATCTTTCACTAACTCTCTCTTTTCTTCCTCAACATGGGCGGTACTACCCATAGACAATCTGCTTAAAGCAACAACAACAACATTAGCCTTACCTGAGTGATAAAGAATACTCATGTCATAATTCGTAAGTAATTCTAACCACCTCCTTTGTTTGAGATTAAGCTCTTTCTAAGTGAACACATATTGAAGACTCTTGTGATCAGTGAATACATCTACATGAACACCATACAAATAATGACGTCATATCTTCAAAGAAAATACTACAGCTACAATGGCTAACTCTAAATCATGGGTTGGGTAATTCTTCTCATGAATTTTTAACTGTTTGGATGCATAAGCTATAACCTTGCCATTCTGCATCAACACACAACCCAAACCAACTCTAGACGCATCACAATATACCATAAAACCTTGAGTACCTTATGGTAAGGTCAACACTAGGACAGTACTTAACCTCTTTTTCAATTCTTGAAAGCTTTTCTCACATGCTTCAGACCATTGAAATTTCACTGTCTTCTGAGTTAACTTGGTTAAAGGGGATGAAATGGATGAGAACCCCTCTACAAACCTTCTTTAATAGCCATCCAAGCCCAAAAAACTCCTAATGTCAGTTGGAGATATGGGTCTAGGCCAATTCTGCATTGCTTCTATTTTCTGAGCATCAGCTTTAATTCTCTCTCCAAACTCAATGTGGCCTAAGAATGCCACAGACTCAAGCCAAAACTCACACTTAGAGAACTTGGCATACAATTCTATATCTTTTAGAGTTTGGAGAACTATTCTGAGATGACTAGCATGATCTTTTTCATTCCTCGAATAGATTAGTATATCATCAATCAAGATAACAAAGATATCTAAATAAGGTTTGAATACTCTATTCATAAGGTCCATGAATGCTGCAGGCGCATTGGTCAAACCAAAGAACATAACTAAGAACTCATAATAACCATAATTGGTCCTGAATGCTGTCTTTGGAATATCATATTCCTTTACTTTCAACTGATGAAAACTTGATCTGAGATCTATCTTAGAGAAACAAGTAGCACCCTGAAGCTGATTGAAAAGATCATCAATCCTTGGGAGAGGATATTTGTTAGTAATGGTAACCTTGTTCAACTGACGGTAATCTATATACATCCTAAGGGAACCATCCTTCTTCATCACAAATAAGACCGGAGCACCCTAATGTGAGACACTTGGTCGAATAAAGCCTTTATCAAGGAGATCTTTCAACTGTTCTTTAAGCTCTTTCAACTCCGCTGGTTCCATTTTATATGGCGGAATAGATATAGGACGAGTATCTGGAGGAATGTCTATACCGAAGTCTATTTCTCTCTCAGGAGGGACTCCAGGAAGATCATTAGGAAAGACTTCTGGAAACTCTCTTACTACTGAAACTGACTGAATAGGAGGTATCTCAACACTAGAGTCATTAACTTGGACTAAGTGATAGACACACCCCTTGGAAACTAAATTTCTTGCCTTAAGGTACGAAATGAAATGACCCTTAGACATTGATGAACTACTTTTCAGCTCATTTGGAAACTGAAACTTGACAACTCGAGTTCTACAATCAACTGAGCCATAACAGGCATAAAGCCAGTCTATACCATGAATGACATCAAAATATACTATGTCTAATTTGACTATCATCCATGATGTCCTTGTGATTGACGGAAATGACACAATCATGATATACTCACTCAGCTAGAATAGACTCCCCAACAGGTGTTGAAACACAAAAGGGTTCATAAAGTTTCTCAGAAAGAACATCAAAACTATTTGCAGCATAAGGGGTTACAAAATATAAACTTGCTCCTGGGTCTAGAAAAGTATAAACATCAAGAGTAAAGACTTTGATCATACTAGTAACAACATTCGGAGAGTTGTTTTGCTCTTGGCAACTAGTGATCGCATAAAAACGGTTTGCTCCTCCGCTAGTACCAGAAGTAGCTCCTCTAGGTGTTGCCCTGTCTGGTGGAGCAACTGATGAAGATTGGGCTATATTTCCCTGATTCCCATTACCTTGCCGGTTCTTGGGGCACTCTTTCATGAAATGACCCTCTTGTCCACACTTGAAGCAACCTGTGGAACCATCGCGACACTTACCTAGGTGGGTTCTACCACACTTAGCACATGCAGGAGCCTAGTTACCTCCTTGTGCCACACTATCCTGAGATTGGGCAGGTCTAGCCCTGAAATGCTGGGAATTTTGACTATTGTACTCACCTTTGTTTCTGGGTATAGGTGCACTAGCAGATGATGGAGAAGGTCCCTTTTGCTTTTGCTGAAAGGACGAATGGTTCACATTACCTCTTTGTTGCCCAGATTCATTTCCTGTCTTCACTTTCTTGTTTCTAAACTCCTTCCTATCCCTCAGCTTCTCTTGCTCAACCTGCTGCACATAGAGCATCAACCTTGATATATCCATGTCACCTATTAGCATTGCAGCCCTACCTTCCTTACTCGACAGACAAGACAGCCAAACAATAAACAAGCTCATTTTACTCCTCATATCCGTAACCATCTCCAGAGCATAACAGGACAGTTGGGTGAGCTTCAACCCATACTCATGAACACTCAAAGAATCCTGTTTAAGTGTGAGGAACTCTCGTACCTTAGCCTCTTTCAGTTCTTGGGGAAAGAAATGCCCCAAGAAGGCCTCCTCAAAATAAGTCCAACTCACAGGTGGTGCTCCCTCAACTCTACCCTTCTTCCACTGGTCAAACCAAGTCCTAGCAACATTCTTCAGTTGATATGCAGTTAGTTCAACTTGCTCAGTATCGACAAGGTGCATAACATCAAATACCTTTTGCAGTTCCTCAATATTGTTCTTTGAATCCTCAGTAGTGCTTGAACCAGTGAAGCTTGGAGGGTTTATTCTCAAGAATTCACGGATCCTCGAAGTGTCAGCCTCTTCTCGTCGAGGCCCTTTTTGTTGCCTAACTTGGTTAGTCACAGCTTGACTTAGCATCCTTATCGCTTTTCTGAACTCATTATTAGTAACTTCTCCTTGGGGTTGCACTTCAGGTGCATTGGATACCCTTTGCTCCATAATATTACGCCTAGCAGGACGACCTCTGATAGCTCTTTATGGAGGCAGGATTAACTGAAAAGCACGCGCAAGCACGAGTTAGAAGAAACTTTTTAGAGATAAAACTCTAACAAATGAAATGAGGATGAAAGAAGTGAGATAATTTCCTAAGTGGTGCAGCCTCCTAATTATAAATGTGGCGCATTTTACACCGATAAATAGGATTCTACAAACACGACATCATAGACTCCCTAGAACTCTTGAACTCTGTGCTCTGATACTATGTTTGTCAAGCCCCGAGCCTATACCCTAGGCATGACTGGCCTTCGAGAACCATTGTTGGCCCCAAGCGAACCCTTGGCCTGGCTTACTTACTCAGCGAAAGACTTAAATATATGAAACATAACTCATGCATTAACTTAATAGATAATAATTTAGCCAAAATGGCAACTCAAGTCTTAAATGTATACAATTGAATTGAATAAGACTAAAGAACTATAACTATCTGTCTATAAAGCCTCTAAACAATGAGGGATATCGGGACAAGACCCCCAATCATCCTAACAACTAAAATACTAGAAAACAAAGTAAAAGGAGTCCTCTAGAATGCAAGGAGGCTCACCAACTGACTCTGAGTTCTAAACTGGATCAACGAGGCCCTGAATACTGATCCTAATTACTTGTGTCTGCATCATAAAATGATGCAGGCCAAATAGCATCAGTACATTTAATGTACGAGTATGCGAAGGGAATACTAAACATAACATAATCTTGAAAGGAATCTGAAAGAAACACTTACCTTGGCTTTACTCAACTCATGAGCAACTTAACTCAATTTAAAGCAATAAAACACATGCAATATATAAAAAGCTTCTAAAACAATAGAAAGCAACTCAGTTCGCTAAAGAAATGCAATAACAAACTCAACTTTACTCATGTAATAAAGTAATATAGTTTTAGGGGGAGTTTTTCTAACCAACAACCACCACTATGAGCATAAGTGGTGATACATCGTCTTTCCTACACTGCCAGAAATGTCCTATACTTTGCAATCATATAGAACGCCTTAACTAAGTGGATCCACTAGTATATGCTAAAAAGCACTTAAGGAGTTATCTAAAAAGTATGATCATTTACTACCCATGATGGTTACATGGTTTATGGAGACTTGAGTTAATATGAACTCGTATCCCCATATCGGTGCTCAATACTACTCCCCAAAATATACTTAGCTCATACGTTTTTAAAACAAACCTTCTTTCTTTGATTTGAGATAATTACTGAAAACTTAGCTTAAAAGCTCTTCTTGGAAATCGGTGTTTCCCTTTCTTGTTCAAATGTGAAAACATTTTGACACTTGGGAATACTTAGTTCCCTAATAATCTTTGAAGAAATGAACTTCATTCTTTAATTCTTACTCCTTACTCAACTTGAACTTTAAGTCTTAAAACAAAGTTAAAAGCATTTGCAAAAGACTTCTTGAAATGACTCTTAAAACATCCTAGGCTTGGCTCTTAACTTTCCTTGAATTTGAATTTATGGATTCAAGGTTATGATTCATGTTTTTGGATGATTTCTAGATGTTTAGACATCATTTAGAGTAGTTAGAATCAATAGGAAGTGTTAGTACACTTTAAGAGGACTTAAACGGGCTAAACGACGAAAAACAAGTGGAGATCGATGATTCGGGCACGTCCCTGGCGTGTCGCGCTAGAGCCCCAACTTACTGGGGCTTATTTCTAGCGCACTGCATGCGCGTCGTCCCAGCCTCTTCTGGCGCAGATGGGGTGCGCTGCGCCAGGCTCTCCCTAGGTGCGATCTAACGAACTTCTCTTCTCGTTTTCTGATCTAAATTCAACTAAACTCGATCCCTTTTCTCAAATGCTCTTTTGAATCTACCCAGAACATATACACAAGATTTAACTCAAACAACTCAAGGAATCGACAATCTAATCTCAAGAAACTCCTCAATCTCAACCCAAATTCAAGAACACCTATCAAGAACAATCAAACTTCCAATCTTTTAGAACGAATTTACGCTGAATTAAACATGTTTGGCCCGTGGTTGAATGAACCCAACGTTATGAAAGTCTCACATACCTTGTAGGATCAAATCTTTGATGAATTCCCCATGCAAACCTCCAAGAAATCTACGAATCTTGTATCTTCTTCTCATTTCTCCTTTTTTCTCTTTTCTCCAAGCCCTAGCATGAACTTCAACTTTTCTAAACTGACTAAAACTTGATTTGACCCTAATTAAACTCCTAAAATCGGATTAAAATACTTTGGTAAGGAAAAGACTAAAATACCCTTCCAAAATCCAATTTTAGACTTTCCTTATTTGAATAGCCCAACTTCAAATGGTCATAGCTAACTCATACAAACTCGGAATCGTGCAAACTTGGCGGAATTGGAAAGATTATTCCAATATATTTCCAACGATATCTGGAAACACACCTAAATCATTCGAAGCTAGGAGTTATGGTCGTTTGAAGTTGACTAAAAACTCAACTTAATATACTTAACACATTTTTTCCAGATTTCTATTCTTTCCAAACATTGACTATTTTCAATTCTTAACTTCTTCCTAGTTATTTCAATTTTTGAGATGTTACATGACGGGTGTTCATATAAGAAAATCAGTTATTTACTTATACAAGTCTACACTATACCAGTCAAGTGTTAACAAATAGAGGTAAATAAAATATCAAGTACTTTCCAACCACCAATACAACACAAAATCATCAAGAGTGAAGGATGTCATGAGATGCAATGCAATATGACACCATGAAATGATATGCCTCAGTTCCATGTACTCTCTCAACCGTATATACATGATACTCCTCAGAAATACATCAAGAGTTCATGACCCATGCGAGACTCGCGAGGTCCATATTTCGACATAGACGATCTCCACGTATCTGTGCGGATGATCTCAAAGTACTATCATAAAATTAAACAATTTTCGCACGAATGATCTCCACGTGCCCAAATTACAATCTTAATAGCTTACCATCCCAGCCGGATGATCTCCACGTCCCCAACCTATACGCAATATCATGTCAATGCATGTGCACAATGTGATATCAATGAAAAGGGATGATAATGCATCTCAATCAACTATCAATATGACATGCAATCACCTTAGCTATCACAAGTATACGGGTTCAATACATAACACAATCACACATAATAAATCAAGTCAATAGTATATCAGCTAATGCCTATATGCTATGACATTCTCGAATTACAATCTGCATTCTATAGTAATAAACTTTTCCTTTATAACACCGGTACTCGTACCAATATCCGTCACACCATTGGTACGAGACCCCCGTCTTTCGCCCTTACCCATGGTCTATTCCATTTTTAATCTTTAATTAGAAAAAAACATCCTTCAATGATGTCTGAAAGTCTTAACCAACCTTGAATGCCGAACACGTGTCACGAATCCTCAAGATTTTACGTTTCCCTTACGTAAGACTTCAGAATGTTCCCAATCTATCAAATATGCATTATTCGCAAACAAGTGAGTTCATAGCCACACATGTTACTATAGGTCTAGCCTAGATCCAAACTCATATTAATCTATAATCAAACTCCTAAATTCGGTGTCAACTGATATGTCAAGACACATATTTGTTAAATATCAAGCCTAGAGTTAAGCTCCAACCCCTCCAAATATCATAAATCTACGGATATTGATATAATACAATACAACAAACTTAATTTTCTATATCCATATATTAGAATTCAACTATAAAGTAATAGTTATTAGAAAATTTCAAAATTTATAAACCAAATAATTCCCACCCTGTAACCTTAACAAAAATGAAAGTACTCATAATTCAATTGCACTATCTTGTTTTGCCAAGGATTAATTTTTTTCCTAATAACCATTTTTTCTACCCCCAAACAGAACCATCACGTGTTGCAGCAACTAATCCAAAAATTTGATTCTTTTCCTCTATCTTTCCAACCAAAAATTCTATAATTTTCAACCCTTTGCCACTGATTCCTAACCCACTGAATTGCAGCCATTTTCCACCAATCAATAAAGCAATAAGTGACGCCCAACATTCCAAAAATCAAGATATGTAAATATACTTTGGAGTTTTGGCAAGAGTTCTTACTTGAAGCAGTTTCGTCTTCTTCGATATCAAAACCGCAAAGTGCCCTCGTTTCTATTTTATTTTATTTTGAGTTTTGTTGTTTCTAGTTATGTCTCAGAAATTATTAAAACCTTGTTTACTTAGTTTAATTGTATACATGGGCCAAGTGATAAGGATATTGAATAAAGGGAAAATTATATATAATAGCAAACTATTAATTCAAGTTAAATGCTATAAACATAGTTTGATTTAATTGTACCCATAACAAATTATTGCTATTTCGCCTCTCTCCATAGTGAATCTCTCTCGCCACTCTCGTTCTCGTTGGGCAGTCTTGCTCGCCTCTCTCGCTTTTATACAAAAACAAATGTATAAAATGCGTTTGTGTTTGTATAAAACGAGAGAAAATTGTATATATACATATATTTTCGTTCCTCTCTCTCCCCTTTCCCATGTCTCGATCGCCACACTTTCAGATCTCAGTCGTCACTCTCACTCGCCTCTCTCACTTTATACAAACACAAATGTATACATTGTGTTTGTGTTTGTATAAAGCGAAATAAAATTATATATGCAAATACAAATGCATATATTTTTTGTCCTATACACTGATGATTATATAAATACGATCTTCCTCTGCCTAGTTTTCTTTTGTCTTTATGTCTTTCTCGCTTTATACAAACACAAATTATACAATTGATTCTTTTGTATATGTATATCAAAACAAATTATACAATTGCTTCTTTTGTATATATGTATAGCGAAATAGCCATAGCAAACATAAAGTTTGTTATGGAGTGCAATTATGCAAACTATAGTTATAGCATACAAATATGATTTTTCTGTTTGCTCTATGTGAAAGTTGCTCTTAAATAGACTTGGCCCATTAACTAACAACTTAAAAGATACTTCACTTTATTTGATAAATACCCATTAATTAAATAATTGTAGTTATCGAATAGCTCAAAATTTTCATTTAAAATTTTTACGGGGAGAGCCAAAATAGTCCTAGTTCTCAAAACGACCTAGCGGGTCGTTACATAAAAAGGGTTAATATTAGAAAAATGGGTAAAATTCATAAAACGACTAAGAGGGTCATTAGAATATTTAAAAAAAAGGTAAATATGACTTAATTTTCTCATCCGTTACATTTTCAAAGATAACTCAAACGTGTGCCTTTCTCACAATGTATTTTTGTTTTTTTTCTTCAGAATTTTGTAACCTTTTTAAAATCGTATTCATTCCAATATGTATACTATTTGTATTCATTCTAGTTTTCATGTTGTATTTTGTATAATGAAACTTGTATTTTTTTATTAGTTTGTTTTCATTCCAATAGTATGCCAAATGAATTTGTAGCTATTCAAGAAACATATTTGTATTCATGTACATTTTTCATTGTGTATTTTTTCTCTCTTTAGAATCTTGTATCCTTTCTTAAGTTGTATTCATTCCAATATGTATTTTATTTGTATTTGTATTCATTCTAGTTTTTATGTAGTGTTTTGTATAATAATATATAAAATACAAAAAATAGCATGATGAAAAAAATGAGAATGAAATTTAAAACTGAAAAGGAATAAGTGAATATTTGTTGCAATCATTATTAAATAACATACATAACTAGTTGGCATACTATAACGACCCATTTGGTCGTTTTGAGTACTAGAGCTTTTTATTTCATAAAATACTTCCGATAGATTCTAAATGGATATTTTGGACTATTCGTAACTACAATTATAGAATTAATGGGGTAATTTCAATAAATAATATACTTAGTGATTAAAGAAAATAACATTAAAATTAGTAGTGAGCCATTTTACCACTTTTGTAACTATAGTATATAACAATTAGGTTAATAAATATTCTATAGAAAAAAAGAAAAAGGGAGAAGAGGGGAATAACGGAAGGCGGCACAATTGAAAAAAATGACATAATTGTCCAGGTAAAAGACGCATATGTATCTTTAAATTTTATGAATAGTGTAGATGTGGAAATTATTATTATGATAACTATATTTTGATTTGGGCGAAATTGGGTTGCACATAGTTGTAGTGAATATAGGATTGTTTCTTTTTGTTAGTGTGGAAAAAGATTACAGAATTGGAAAAGTACAAAGTTGAGGACGTGATGCTTGGTGCAATTATAGGTGAAACAATTAATGGTTAAAAGGTTAGGTTGCAGGGAAGGTTATATATTATAGGGAAAAGGGTTTGACATACCTCTTAACTTTGTCATTTGGAGTTGATGTGCCCCTCGTTATGAAAGTGGCTCATATATACTTTTACCGTTATATAAACGGCTCACATATACCCCTACCGTTACAAAATGAGCTCACATATACCCTTCATTTAACGAGAGTGAAAAGATTAGTTTTAAATTTATATATTTAACCTTTATTTTTTTTAAAAATCATTTAGGGGTATATATGATCCTTCTAGCAAAGTTCAAGGTATATTTAATCTTTTCCATACATAAATTATTTTTTGACTTCTTTGATTATCATTATTTGAGTTTCTTATTCTTATTTTATTTTTTATTTTATTCCTTAATGTAAGAAAAAAATTTAAAACAATTTTTTTGTGGCTATATTATAATTTAAAACTATTTTTTCGGCTATATTGTAATTTAGTTTTTGTATTTGAAAAAAAAATTGGGTCATCTATGATAAATTTTACAAGAATATTAGTGAAACATAAATAAATTTGACCATCAAAATAATAAATCTAAATTAGTCATTGAAACAAAAAAAAAGTCAAAAAATATATGTTTGAGTAGGATTAAGTATTTCCATATGGGATTATATTTTGTCTAAAAAAATTATTAAAAAATTAAACTAAAATTATTTTTTTCACTTCCGTTAGAGAAAAAGGTATATGTGATCCATTTGTATAATAGAAGGGGTATATATGAGTCATTTTCATAACGAGGGGTATATCAGACCCTTTTCCCTATATTATATATGTGTGTAATTGAACGGTAACTGTTGTTTATGAATTGGGTGTTGGGTTGCTGCTAGTCCGTTTGCCACTGGTTTCGTGATCAGTGACTTCCATCTTTATATATTACTCCCTCTGTTTCAAAAAGATTGGTCTGGTTTGACTTGGCACGAAGTTTAAGAAATTAAAGAAGACTTTTGAATCTTGTGGTCCTAAATTAAAGTTATGTCAAATGTACAAAATTGCCCTTAATCTTGTGGTCTTAAACATGCCACGTGGAAAGCAAAAAGTAAAATGCTACCAAAAAAGGAAAGAGGTCATCTTTTTGAAACTGACTAAAAAGGAAATGAGGTCATTCTTTGTGAAACGGAGGGAGTAATATTTTGTTCTCACATTATAAATTATATTTTGATATATTGAGATAGGTAATTAAATATTAGGTGTATCAAATTATTTAAATTCCATTAATGTTATGCTGATTGGAGGAATTAAGATTCACCCTTGGGCTTAAACTTTAGGAAATTGATTATATTTTTGGATGAGTTTTTGGGTCTAGGCTAGACATATAGTAACATGGGTGTCTATAGACTCGTTAACTTACAAATTATGCATACTTGGTAGATTGGAAACGTTCGGAGACGTTGAGGAAAGGAAAAGTATTGGAGATATAGCTTGCTTGACTTCGGTTCTTCGGTGGAGGTAGGTTATGATTTATTCTATGTGATAGATAGACTGTTAATAGCGATTGATATTCATTGAGTGATATTGTGAAGTTTTCTATGTACTTGATTGTGTGGTTGCGTGGCTTGGTTATGTGGTTTTTGATTGGTTTGAAATCCTGAGACCGTGAAATTTATAATCTGAAACCCTCTCTATTGAAGTGATGCCTTGAATAAAGAAGGCTTGATGAAATATTGTTAATTCAGTGAAAAGTGGTGATAATTAATGATAAATTAACAATATTATTGGATTGGGGTGTCACGTTTCGACACATAATTATTGGATCGGGGTGTCATATTTCGACACGATATTATCGGTTCGGATGTCACGTTCCGACATGGTATCATTGGATTGGGGTGTCACGTTTCAACACGGTAACATTAAAGAGGAAAACATATTGAATTAACTTAATGTACTCAATCTCAAAGAACCCATTTCCCAAACCAGCGTGGTGTGAAGGCATGATTCCTCATGTGTGCTTGATATTGTGATTGATAACGTACTTGCTTCAGTTGTCACTTGTTCATGTTGTTTGTTTTATCACCTTCTAAGTGCTATAGTTGATTTTATACTATTACTTTATGCATATTAGTTACTATTTTGAGTCGGCTGATGATATCTACTTAGTTTATGTTGCCCTGTACTGGGCCCTACTTGTGTTTTCCTTTGTTTTGCTTTTGTGGAGTGCAACGAGTGTACCAACGACTTCGATTTGCCCTCAGCTCTAGCCAGTCTCCAGCATATCAGGTTCTAGGGGGAGCTATTCATTCAAGATCATGTTGGATTCTCTTAGTCATGGCATGATGTCCTTAGTTTTCGGACATAAACTATTTTATTCATTTATTTTGGTGTCTTCAATACTCTTAGACTTAGTATTTGAAGACTAGATGTCCTTGATGTGATAACTTTCAGGTTTTGGGAATGACATATAGTAGACTTTAATGGATTTCTATTTCTTACACTAATAAGATTTAAGCTTTAGCATTATGGTTAGTATTTTGTAAGTTGAATGAAAAATATAAGTTGGGGTTGAATTCATTGGTTCGCCCACCTAGGAGTTTAAGTGTGGGTGTCACTTATTACTCGATTTGGGTTGTGACACATACCTTTAGAATGAATACAAATTAGGAACAAATACCAGATTTATAAACTATGCAACATGATTTTTGAATGAATACAAATATTAATAGCATACATATGATTTTGAATAAAAATTGAGAAATGATACAAAATTCTGAATTGTTCTAATTAAAAAACAAAACAAACTAATAGAAAGTTGTTCTTCCTATAAATAAAATACATATCTAGTTGACATACCTTTGGGATGAATTCAAATTAGAAACACATACAAGATTCATAAACTATGCGACATGATGTTTTGAATAAATTCAAATATTAATAGCATACATACAGATTTGAATATTAATTGAGAAATGATACAAAATTCTAAAAAAAACTAGGGAAAATGGACAAATATACCCTCGAACTATCGTAAATAGTATGTATATACCTTCTGTTATACTTTTGGGACATTGGTGCCTCTTCCATCCAAAAACTAGAGCATATATCCCCTTCACTCTAACGAAAGACTAAATAGGGACACGTAACACAATCTTATCCGTTGATCCAATATTTAATAAATGTCGGTCGGTGGATAAGATTATGACACGTGTATGTCCGTTAGTATAAAGGATATATATGGTCTAGTTTTTGGACGGCAGGGGCACCAATATCCCAAGAGTATGATAGAGGGTATCTGCATACCATTTACAATAGTTTAGGGGTATATTTGTCTTTTTTCTCAAAAAACTTTAAATACAAAACAAACTAATAGGAAATTATTCTTCCTCAACTTGGTCTTCAACGAATTTTTCAAAATCTTTAGTACCTAATTTTTTTAAATTATTTTATTAATAGTGTCTTTACATAATAGAGGGAAACCTCAAAAGATACTTGGTGACAATGTATTTACTTTTATAAGTGGGTGAAAAATATTTTAAAGGAATTGTGAGATTTCTTGAAAAAATTGGAGGAAAATAGAAGAGGTGATTTTCTTAGACAAGGAATGGAGAGAACAATGTGTAACGACCCGAACTGTCGTTAATTAGGAGAGACAAAAATCTGGAAAATTTCTAGGCCTAGTCCCGCCAGAGCGGGCCAGGTGCCGCTAGGGCAGCGGTGCCACAATGAGGTAAGCTGGCGCCAGGGCGGGATTGGCGAGGCAGAACGTAAATTATGAAAATTCATATTTTCTCCATCTTCCTAAAATACATAAATAAGTCATAAAACACTCTAAAAACCTCAGAAAAGCTGCTCTAAGCTTGGGAAGGAAGGAGAAGGAGATTTTTAGTGTGAGGATGGTGAAATCTTGCAGATTTTTTACCAATTCTACCGTCGCGAAACTCGAAAAATTGGAATTGAAGTCAAAACTCCGTGCAACTGCTTGACACCCAGGTAGGCTAGGTTTTATGAATTGAGTAGTTTAAATCTGTGCTCACCATGTAATATTTGTAAATCAATGGTAGAGTTTATGAGTAGACCATTATGCACCGAGTGAATTCCATGGGTAATTCTTAGAAATCAAAGTAGTTGGGTTTATGCCTTAGGAACAAAAATTGATGACATATTAGGGCTCCTAGAATTGCTATCTTGGATAGAATTGTTTCAAGAATAAGAATACGAAATCATAATTGGAACTAGAATTATTAACGTATGCAAGACCACAAATTGGAGTGATTGATTTGAAGATTTATGATGAATTGTGATTTAACCCTAGAAAGAAGCCTTAGATAATGAACTAGGGCTAAGTATGACAAATTAATGTATGTTGATAATGTTGCATTGTTGATCACACTTGTTATGGATAAGATGGGTGAATTATCATCGAAATGTATGATATTGAGGATATACTTGTGTTTGTGATTGCGATGTGTTGAATGGATCGGTTGCCACGTTCCGACATAACTAACTCGGATCGGTTGCCACGTTCTGACATAACTATTGGATCGGTTGCCACGTTCTGGCATAACTATGGAATCGATTGCCACGTTCCAGCATAACTAACTTGGATCGGTTGCCACGTTCCGGCATAACTAACTATTTGGGTTTGGGTTCCATGAGAAGACCAATGATGTGGCATAATTGTGTGACTTGTGAAATGTGAAACTGTTTGTTGTCTGTAAATATTGTTAATGTTTTGTTTGCTCAAATATGCGCTTGGGAGTATATAGATGAATTTACCTATACATGTTGGACGAGTTAGATATAGTGGAAGGGCTATTGTCAAGGGGAGAGTAATAGATAGTAAGGTATGTTCAAGTGTTGTAACAGTGAGAAGAAGAGGTAGCATGTGTTATGAAATATGTTTAGGTGGATTTTCACTTTGGGGGAAAGAGATTTGAGTTTAGTATTAAGGGAACTTGATGTAATATATTATGTGACTATGGTTGGGTAATGTGACGAGGGAGCAGGGGTATAACGTGAACGGTTAGTCGAAATGTTGGTGTTTGTATTTGGGGGAATTTCTCTACGTATTAGAATGGTTAGGCTATGATCAAGTACCTGGTAGGTAGGATGATGGAGAAGGATGTTAATAGTTAGAATACTAGTGTATATTGGAGGTATTTCAAGAAAAGGGTAAAGGTGGAGAAGCGAGTGGTTTATGTCATGATCTTACTAGTTGTTTTCTTTTGTTATGTGGTGGGCATTTGGTTGACCAATGATGCCTACCAGTACGTGTGTTTTGTACTGATACTACTATTGCTATGTCTTTTTGACATAGTCTGGATGCAGGATTTGTGACGTTTCATTAGGTGTAGACGAAGGAAATCTCCAGCAACTTCTATTCTTCCTTCCGCATGGTTGGAGCTGTGTCTTTTAATTATTGTCCAGTTATACTCTTAGTAGCTCTTGCACATGTTTAGACTAGATCCATGAGAGTTGTTTAAATTACTTTACCAGTTTAACTAATAGTGTGTCTAAGGGTGTTATTTATAAAATCATAGTATTATCTTAATTATTTCTATTTTCTTTAAATTTTCTACATGTTTAACTAATTGAGATATGAGGGTTCTCCTACTTAGGTGTTAGAGTGGGTGCCCACACGTCCCGGTGGGTTGGGTCGTGCCAAATTAGTATCAGAGCCTAGGTTATCGGTCTCCCCGTACAGGAGCAAAATGTGGACTAGACTCCTGCGAATTAGTATGTTGACGTCTACATCTAATCTTCAAAAAGCTAGGAAGCATTCTAGGAAATTGTTCCACTCATTCTCTCCTTTTGTGCGAAGTGTCGCTTGTGGTATGAGATAAGTCCAATTGGTATCTCAACGAAGTGAACAAAACGTCATAGTCACGACTGAAGGAACACAAGCAAGGTAATTGGAATTGGGAAGGTTCCAATTGGTAGCTAGCTTTATGGGCTATAAAGAGCACGGATGACCATTAATAGTCATCTATGGAGCGAAATAACTAATTAAAAATTTGGGCTTGTCTTGAGTTGCTACTTGAATATGAGAGTGTGTACTTTTTGTTTTCTGAATTTATTATGAAGGTGAAGCTGTAATTGCTTGAATATGATGAGGTGATTATGTGTGCTATAATGTGTGCTTGAACCTTGAATTTGTGCATTGTGTTGGCTACATTGATTGAAGTTATGCAAGTCGTAAATGCTTTAGTGTCGAGAAACTCATTGCGAAAAGAAAGTCAGAACTAAGCTGGTGCGAGGGTCTAGCTAATTTATGAGGTGATTCGTAAAATGGAATTTGGATGTGCGTCGCAACTAATTACTAATCGTGTAGATGTCTGGGTGTATCCTAGGTATGTGTGGGTGTAATGTTCAATTAATGGGAACTAGTAGGATGCCGTGTCGTTAAGTTTGATTCAGATTAGTTAGTGATTTTCCTAGCTTGGAGATTTATCTTAGATTGTCTGGTTAAGCTGGAAACCTTGGGGAAATCTTAGAAAAACGAAAAGAACCTAGAAATTATTGGCCTAGGTTCTGGTCCCATCGGAGCCGCTGGGGCAGGATTATTCCCGCCATAGCAAAACTACCAGAGCGGGACAGGGCAAGACAGAACCTTAATCCTGCCTCCGCTGTTTTCCCTAAACTCAAAAATTCAACCCAAATGGGATCCAAACAAATCCCGGCAACCCCAAACAGTGTTCAGCAAAGTAGAGAATTTATAAAACCTAGAAATTCATCATTTACTGCAGAAAAGCAGGAAATCAAGCATCCGTGTGCTACAAAAACTTATGAAGTCGAAAGATAAAAACTAGCGTCTTAAATTACAAGCCAAATGAAGCAAAATAACAACCCAAATCAAGAACCTTCGGACTGGTAGTGTCCATATCTGAGTCTAAATCCTCCGGAGGTACTAGGACAGTAGCTGCCTCATCCATAAAGGTGACATGCTGGAAATTCCCTCTCTTGACCCAGGGGAGCTCCTGACCAGGGGCAACACAAGTGAATATAGTCCTCATGGTCTTCCAAATCCGGACTAGCAGGCGATCCCTCTCCAAATTCTTTCTCCTCTCCTGATGTAACTGGAGGCGGAGTATCTCAACCTCCAAGGTAGTGCTGGGTGGGGCTGGAGTGAAGTTGGTGTAAGCACTTCACAATCTCTCCCGAACGGCTGCCAGATCCTCCTCAACCCGGGCCTCATCGTTTGAATCAGCAGCCGCCTTACTGCGGCTAGTCCTGCCAGTCTTTTTCCTTTTGCTCCTAGAAGTAGAGCCTGCCCTAACCAAAAGAGGGTGAAGGAGGGGGGGGGGATCCATGGGAAGTACCTCGTTAACATCAAATAGAGGCATTTCTTCCCGCTTGCATAAGGCAGTGATAAGGCTAAGGAAAAAGAACGCCTTCTTGTTACCCCGATAGAACATCTTCCATTCTGAGATAATCTGCATCCCCACGTTCAGTTGTATATCCTGTATGGCGTAGGCCACCACCAAAGCCCAGGGAAAGTCATGTCGATGCGGTTGCCCGATGGGCGGATCCTCCTAGTCACCAAGTGCAGCCACCTCTTAGCATCCGGTGACCAATCTGTGCTAGTAATACCCTTAGCAGTAGCCTAGTGAACCTCAGCCACTCCAGATCCATCTCCCTCAACCTGGTCTCATACTTATGGTTCGGGACCTCCAGTACCTCTTGGGCCTCATTGATGGTAGTGGCATTCAGAGGAATGTCAATTCTCCTGACGTGAATGACAAGGTGAGAGTCATCCCATCGCACAATAGGCAGGATGACGTATAACTCCCTCACCAAAGTTGAGCGTGCATCTGGGGGAGCCTCAGTTAGTGGAATCCACCCGAACTCTACCAGAAGTGCATAGAAGGCAGGCTCCTTCTCCTCTAACTTGTGCAACACGAACCCCCTCTCGCAATAGAACCCCATGTTGTGGTTATCGTGATGTCTCTCCCGACTCGTGGTATCGGTAAACTGGATGAAAGGTAAGTGTTCATCATTTTGTCCTGCCATTTAGAAAGCTTGCAATAAGTAGAATATAAGTTAGAATGCGAAAGTATAGTCGGGGTAAGGCTAAAAGTTGAGAATTAAGAAAATAAAATTTTTGGTCTTAAGGGCAAGGCCACTGCCTGGAGCGTCTCGCCACAGCGGCCATAATGGTGGGATTATGAAAGCCGCCATAGTGGGATGAAGGCCGCCAGAGAGGCCTTCATCTGGGACGAACACTAGTCGCGTTAATGGCGCCTTTTCGTCCTAAGACCCCTGTTTTTGACAGAATTTTAGCAAATCAGGGTATATAAACTATCCTAGAACATAAATAAGCAATCATTTTGGCAAAATAACTCCTAAAAGAGGCCTAAATTGGAGTTTTACACCAAGAGACTCTTCAACTTCCCCGACCTATTTTTGTACCGAATTACCCATATATTTGCGAAATCCTTACGCCCAGGACGTTATGGGAACGTTGGGGGACGTAAGGGAAGTACCCTTGCTACGTTTATATTATCAATATAGCAACCTAGTTAAAATTCAAAATAACTACCCGAAAAATGGTCTTTGATTTGACCAGTTAGCAACATACAATCGTATTCAAATATTCTGCGGAAGTAAAAAGTGTAAGAATAAGAAGCTTACCTTAAAACTTGACGTTTGAAGCGAGGGGTTAGAGAGGTTTTGGGAGACTTGAGTAAGGGAGAAAGGGAGAAATGAAGAAATTCATTCCTCATTCCCCCTTTACTGTTTTCGATCTCTCGCTGAGGCGGGGGATCTCTCGCCATAGTGACCCCGCCTTAGCAGGAGGGCTGATAAGTCCACAAATTGGACTCATTTAGGGCTATATTTTGATAGAATTAGTGTCCTCAAATGCATATTTTATCTCAATATCTGATGAAAAACCTTAAGTTTCAGGTATTTGGAGTTTGAGGGGAAGCATGAACACTACCTAGCAAAAAAGGAACAAAGGTAGCTGAAAGAACGAAGAAATGAAGATCTAAGAATCGCCGAACCCATTCGGTGAGTCGCCAAAAGGTCTTATCCTCGCCTTTTGTTCCAATGTGCTGAGCCTTGAAATAAAAGATCAAATTGGCGGTGAAAAGGAGCAGTCGGCGTGTCGCCGAGCAGTTCCGTGAAGTAATACTATGTTACCCAATGATCCAAACACGACGATACTGAAGGATAGAGCAAGACGACAATGAAATCTACCAAAGGGCGGATCACCGAGTTGATCAGCAATCCTGACAAATGACGCCGAATAATTCGCTGCAACACAGATTTTTAAAAACTATAAATACTCGTTGAGAGTAGTAGCTTAATATCAGATTTTTAATATAAATTTTTAACATAGAATTTTGAGTTCTAAGTTTGGAGAGGGTTTTGAAGAACTTGAAGGTTCAAATGGTTTCCACTCCAATAATTTGGGTTTAGGTCTCTTGGATTCTTCACTCTTTGCTTGTTTTGAGATTTAAATCTTCATACCCATTTGAATGCAAACTTATTTTGGTATAAATTTCTCTCTCTTTTACATATCTAGCTAAAACCCCAATTCTTGGGGTGTGCTTTTGTGAATATGGGTTAGATTAATTATTGGGTCTTGCTTGCTGATAGTTTATTTGTTGTTTAGATGTGATTTCGTTTAGTAGTTCTGTTGGAACTTAATGAAATTGTAGTTGCAAATACGATTTCACCTTTGTGTTTTTAGGCTTGTTCGAGAGAAATGTCGTAAAACAAAGACTACTAAATTGATTGCAGGTGGGAGTGGGTCGACATGAGGTTCAGCTCAAGAGAGTGACCCCTACTCCTTCTCCCAAACATTCAGCTCGAGAGAGTGAGTGGGATAAGGCAGAAACTGTTCTTCATGCGGCAAGTAGGTGTCCGAGAGGAACCTTTTTGATTCGGGGTAAGTTGTTCGAGAGAAAGCTTACCCCTACTATAGTCTAGCCTAGTCACAAATATTCAATGAAATTACTATCAAAATCATGTACCCAACGATCTAGTCTAACCCGTATTCCTATCACATCCCAAGAATCCCCTCTCCTTGATTAGTACTCTTTGCATTTTTGTTTGTTTTTGCTTACTTGTGACTAACCCCCATCATTAATTGACACTCTTGTGTCACCCCTAGATTTATTATGTTTGTATTCAAAAATGTTTTTATCTATGACTAATTAGAACTAAATTTTATTTTTCTATTAATTCCCAAACCTACTCCTTGGGACTTGACCCCAACCCTTGGTTGGGTTACTTTACTATTGTACGATCATAGACATTTGCATAGGAAGTTGTGTCTTGATTACGTATACAAAACAGGGGTTGCCTACTGATACTATGGCTAACCCCAAAAATGGAGTTTGATCGTTGACATGTATCTTGCCATGACGTTAACTAAGGCGCTGTTTGGGAGGCAATCCAAAACCTTCTTAAATGCTTTAACTTGTTTTAGAAATAATGGTGTGTTAATTGTGTAGGAAGAAGTGTGGGAAACATTTGGAAAGAAGGAGATTGGCGAGGGAAATGTTGGTTGGCGAATCGCCAAAGTATGAGGCGACCCGACTCACACCGTCATTTGATCCAACCCAGCTTGGGTTTGGGGTCTGTAAAAACTCGACGGTCCCAAAGAAATAATTGGAGAGTCACCGATCAGCTCGGCAACCTCGATTTGTATCTCCATTTGGCTCCCGAATTTAACTGGGGGATTCTGTAGAACTCAACGAGGAAGGTGATTGCTCGGCGTGACACCGAATGGTTCGGCGCTCACGACTAATGTCGCCGAGTGGGCAAGAACGGGATGGTTTTTCAAGCCAAAGGTTTAAAAGTTTCAATTTCCTATGCTCTCCCTCATTTTCAAACTTTGCAAACTCGCACCTAGTTTATTCTCAATATCGCTGCATCTCTATTCTGTTTTGGTTATTAAATTGTGCTTGGATCTGGATTGCGTCGCTGCCTAGCACCTCAGTAGCATCCCAATCAGCATCCAAGGTCGGTTTTCGAGCCCTACGTCCCTTTTATCAAAAGTTGCACTCAAATGAAATGACATTACTTTGATGATGCGTATTGGGCCTCTCTGGTAGGATTAGAATATTTGTTTGCCGGTTAGGTTCACAAAATTACCCGTACTAAGTTAAATAGTTAATTCCTGAAGGTTGCACTTTAAATTAGATGAAAAAATGTGGGTTGTGCATGATTTTCACTGGGTCTAAGCCTAATTTGAGTTATGCATACCTTAATTTTGTTTTCGGGGGTTGCGGGGTTGAGTTTGGGAAGTTGGGTCAAAAGTAGGCACATTGGGTCATTTGGCTAGCTGGGTCGAGCTCGCCGAATCACTCAGTGGTTCTCCTAAAATCCCCATCTCACCTTTAATTTAATGCTAAATGTGATGTTGGATTCTGTAACTTTTGGTGAGAAACATGATGTCGCCGAAAGACTTCTGGTTCACCCTTTGTCTGTACCATTATATTCTCTATGGATTGCACTCGGCAAACCGCCTAAGTAGTTGCACGCTTCATCAACTGGTTTGGCGAAGTGATTCTGCAATTGAACAACCTTGCTTATGTCTAAATACTTGCTAACGTTTTCTCGAATCTTTGCAGAAATGGCTAGACCAAAAGTATCTGGAAGAGCTATGCCACCCCGACAAACAAGGGCAAAAAATTTCAGGAAAAAATACAAAGGCAACAAATCCTCCCAAAATGGATAAGGAGGGCAAGAAGCCCAGTGCTAGCAAGAGAATAAATCCCCGAGAACCTACTATTCCCTCGTGGAGACGTGGATTCTTCACAGCTATCCACTCATTTTTGGAGGTTCATCACTTGGACAATCTTAGTAAGTCAATTGCCACTGGATCTTCTAAAGAAGCTCCAGGGGCCATTATCAAATTCAAAGCTAACACATCGGGCACTGACTCCCAGATAGATGGAGCGACTGTGTAGACATGATTTTTCTCTACCTCCCCCTCAGTCTTACTTACTTTCACTTTTGGATACTTTATTTCATTTGCATTTGAGGACAAATACTTTTCAATTGTGATGGGGTGAGGCTCACCTTCTGTGTGCTATTTGTGACTCTTGTTTTTGTATATATATTTAGGCTGTTCTATTTAAAAATTGCGTTTGATACACTATTTTGTGTAGGTTTGAGCTTGTGGCTCCTTTTATTTTAAATTGCAAAATGATTTCAACCCGTCTTGTCCAAAAAAAATTGCCACCCCTTTTGTGTTGAATATGACTGTTCTTTTGCAAAATTTGAGTCTCGGTTCTGATCAATACCAATGACTTAAATAGTGTTCTCAATCGAACGAACATGAATGCACGACTACGATGAGGCCAAATGAAGTTGCATAGAAAATATATGAACTCTTTGCATCTCGTTATGACTAGCCTATCATCGAATTGAGTCTCTTGTGATGATCATTGCACAGTAACGAAAGTGTGGAGTCTTGTTTGATTGATAATATCAATGTCTAGTGTGATGAGCTTACCTGTGAACTATGCATGATGGATCCTAGAATTTGCCCCGTTGGTCCGGTCCACTAAGTGATGTTATCTCTTGATATGATCTTAGACAACTTCTAAGAGTGTGAGCCAATTTGACATATACCTCTTTTGTGACCTACCTTGTGAGTGTGTGAACCGCTTTTAAACACCTCTTGAGCTTTCCTTTTCTTTGGAAGAAACTTGATGAAAGCAATGAACTTTCTTTATCCATCACCCATAATCCTCATGAAGTTGTGGTTAGTTGAATAGCCAACTTAGGCCAAAAGCCTAAGTTAGGGGTGTGGTGAAAAGATAGGGGTAAGTCAAGGAGTGCAAGGAAAGTCTCCTCTTACCCATGGTTTTGAGAAAAATGGAACCCCTCTATATATAAAAAAAAAAAAGAGAGAGAAAAGAAAAAGAATAAAAAAGAAAGTTGTGGTATAAAGTGCAAAAGAAATGGGGTTTCCAAACAATTCATGGAAAGTGAATAATAGGATGACTTACGAGCACTAAAGAAAATGATGAAGAAAGAGGAAAAGAAGTGTTGTGAGTACCACATTTCATGAGGATGAAAGTCATCGAGCCTAAATGACCATACCTTTGCACTCAGCCCATTACAAGCCTTGAAAAGACTTTCTTGATCTTGAGTGAGCTGAAGCAAGTGTTGATTGGAAAATACGGGCAAACCTATGGGTGAAATTATGCATTGTATTCTTCTTTGTGATATGAGCATTGCATTTGATTTCGGAACTTTAAATTGCAAACCATTGTGTGTGAATATGGAATCATTCCTTGTGTGAGGGCATTTGAACACTTTGGTTGAGATTGAACTTGCATTTGAAGCAAGTATTGTGAGCATGAGATTCTTTGATATTGGTGAGTCACAACTTGAATATTTGAGTGCACATTTGATCTTTGCATAAGTAAATTGAGTCTTGTTGTGTGCATTCATGATTGAGTCTTGTGTAGCACTGTTTGAGACACCCATGTTGAACGACTGAACTTGAGTTTGCTTGAGGACAAGCAAAACTTAAAGTTGGGGGTGTTGATGAGTCCACAAATTGGACTCATTTAGGTCTATATTTTGATAGAATTAGTGTCCTCAAATGCATATGTTATCTCAATATCTGATGAAAAACCTTAAGTTCAGGTATTTGTAGTTTGACGAAAAGCATGGACACTACTTAGTAAAAAAAAAGGAACAAAGGCAACTAAAAAAATGAAGAAATGAAGATCTGAGAATCGTTGAACCCATCCGGCGAGTCGCCAAAAGGTCTTATCCTCACCTTTTGTTCCAGTGTGCTGAGCCTTGAAAGAAAGGATCGAATCGGCGCTGAAAAGAAGGAGTCGACGTGTCGCCAAGCAGTTCTGCAAAGCAGTACTATGTCACCCAATGATCCAAACACGACGATGCTGAAGGATAGAGCAAGACGGTGATGAAATCTACCAAAGGGCGGATCACTTAGTCCTTCTCCCACACACTCAACTCAAGAGAGTGAGTGGGCTAAGGCGGAGGTTGTTCTTCATGCGACAAGCGAGTGTCTGAGAGGAACCCATTTGATTCAGAGTAAGTTGTTCGAGAGAAACCTTACCCCCACTATAGTCTAGCCTAGTCACAAATATTCAACGAAATTACTATCAAAAGCATGTACCCAACGATCTAGTCTAACCTGTATTCCTATCATATCCCAAGAATCCCCTCTCCTTGATTAGTACTCTTTGCATTTTTGTTTGTTTTTACTTACTTGTGACAAACCCCCATCATTAATTGACACTCTTGTGTCACCCCTAGATTTATTATGTTTGTATTCGAAAATGTTTTTAGCTATGATTAATTAGAACTAAATTTTATTTTTCTATTAATTCTCAAACCCACTCCCTTGGGACTTGACCCCAACCCTTGGTTGGGTTACTTTACTATTGTATGATCGTAGACACTTGCATTGGAAGTTGTGTCTTGATTACGCAAACATCAAAGGTTGCTTCCCTGTCGAGCCAGGTTGTGTGGAATTGATACGTTCAGTTCTTCGTGTGGGTTTCATTTTTCCTCTAGTTGGTGGGGTACTATACCCCATTTGGTTCGTTAATTAAGTGAAAGGTTGCCATTTGTTGTGGTTCGTAATGGACCAATCCTTTAATTGAGAAATAAATTGAAATGGGGCGTGTGAGGTCCCGTGCACTGGTCGTTCGGGGATGAACGAGGGGTAAATTAGTATCTATTGTAATGACCCGAACCGTCGTTAATTAGGAGAGACAAAAATCTGAGAAATTTCTAGGCCTAGTCCCGCCAGAGCGGGCTAGGTGCCGCTAGGGCGTCGGCGCCACAACGGGGTAAGCTGGAGCCAGGGCAGGATAGGCGAGGCAGAACGTAAATTACGAGAAATCCTATTCTCTCCATCTTCCTAAAATACCTAAATAAGTCATAAAACACCTTAAAAACCTCCGAAAAGCTTCTCTAAGCTTGGGAAGGAAGGAGAAGGAGATTTCTAGCAGGAGGATGGTGAAATCCTGTGGATTTTTGGCCAAATCTACCGTCGAGAAGCCCGAAAAACTGGAATCGAAGTCAAAACTCCGTGCAACTACTTGGCGCACAGGTAGGCTAGGTTTTATGAAATTAGTAGTTTAAATATGTGCTCACCATGTAATATATGTAAAACAATGGTAGGGTTTATGTGTAGACCTTCGTGCACCGAGTGAATTCCATGGGTAATTCCTAGAAATCAAAGTAATTGGGTTTATGCCTTGGGAAGAGAAATTGATGACTTATTAGGGCTTCTAGAATTGCTATCTTGGATAGAATTGTTTCAAGAATAAGAATACGAAATCATAATTGAAACTAGAATTATGAACGTATGCGAGACCACAAATTGGAGTGATTGATTTGAAGATTTATGATGAATTGTGATTTAACCCTAGAAAGACGTCTTAGTGATCAACTAGGGCTAAGTATGACAAATTAGCGTATGCTGATAATGTTGCATTATTGATCACACTTGTTGTGGATAAGATGGGTGAATTATCATTGACATGAAATCATGACTTAAATGTATGATCTTGAGGATATACTTGTGTTTGTGATTGTGATGTGTTGAATGGATCGGTTGCCACGTTCCGAAATAACTAACTCAGATCGGTTGCCACGTTTTGGCATAACTATTAGATCGGTTGCCAAGTTCCGGCATAACTATTGGATCGATTGCCACATTCCGGCATAACTAACTTGGATCGGTTGCGATGTTCCGACATAACTAACTGTTTGGGTTTGGTTTCCATGAGAGGACCAATGATGTGGCATAATTGTGTGACTTGAGAAATGTGGAACTGTTTGTTGTTTGAAAATATTGCCAATGTTGTGTTTGCTCAAAAATGCGCTTGGGAGTATATAGTTGAATTTACCTACACATGTTGGACGAGTTGGATATAGTGGAAAGGCTATTGTCAAGGGGAGAGTAATAGATAGTAAGGGATGTTCGGGTGTTGTAATGGTGAGAAGAAGATGTAGCATGTGTGATGAAATATGTTTAGGTGGATTTTCACCTTAGGGGAAAGATATTTGAGTTTAGTGTTAAGGGAGCTTGATGTAATATAATATGTGACTATGGTTGGGTAATGTGACGAGGGAGTAGGAGTATGACATGAACGGTTAGTCGAAACATTGGTGTTTGTATTTGGGGGAATTTCTCTACGTGTTAGAATGGTTAGGCTATGGTCAAGTACCTGGCAGGTAAGATGATGGAGAAGGATGTTAATAGTTAGAATACTAGTGTATATTGAAGGTATTTCAAGAAAGGGGTAAAGGTGGAGAAGCGAGTGGTTTATGTCATGATTTTACTAGTTGTTTTCTTTTGTTATGTGGTGGGCGTTGGGTTGACCGATGATGCCTACCAGTACGCGTGTTTTGTACTAATACTACTCTTGCTTTGTCTTTTCGACATAGTCTGGATGCAAGATTGGTGACGTTTCATTAGGTAAGACGAGGGAAATCTCCAGCAGCTTCTATTCTTCCTTCTGCATGGTGGGAGTTGTGTCTTTTAATTATTGCTCACTTGTACTCTTAGTAGCTCTTGTACCTGTTTAGACTAGATCTATGGGAGTTGTTTAAATTACTTTACTAGTTTAACTAATAGTGTGTCTAAGGGTGTTATTTATAAAATCATAGTATTATCTTAATTATTTATGTTTTCTTAAAATTTGCCGCATGTTTAACTAATCTAGTTATGAGGGTTCTCCTACTTAGGTGTTAGAGTGGATGCTCGCACGGCCCAGTGTGTTGGGTCGTGACACAATGGTGAAAAAGTCAAGAGAGAGAAAGGAGGAATTTGGGGCAAAAACCTAGAAAGAGGGGAAAATGGGTAATGATAGTTTTTTTTTCTTCTTTTTTACGGGTAGGGGAGTAAAATTAGTCCTATGTGGGGCCTGATTCGAGAAATAAAAGGAAAGAAAATTAATAAATTATGATACATTTGTATTTGCTAAAATATTGACATATTGACATTTTCAATAATTATTTTAAAGTGTATATTTTTAATTATGTTAGGGAGTTTGACTAATTTGCTAATTTTCCGTAAATGGAATTAGCATCACTTTTAATGTATTTAAAAATATCAGCTTTAATTACCTACTAGTGAAGTTGTCCGTGCTTCTTGCGGTTATAAAGTAATTTTATAAATATGAATTACAGATCTAATTTGTACGTTTCATTTAAAATATTTCCCATTTTGTTTTGGATATAGAGTTCTATTTGAGAAATTAAATATTTTCTGTCATAATTTTTAAATATCTTGAAAGATTAACTATGCTGATTTGTTGTATTTTCCATATTAAATATAATTTTTTTTTTTGTTATAATAACTTTGAAGAATTTATACTCAAATTCATAGTGAAAAATATTTATATTTACCCTGATTTTCTACACATATATAGAATGAGAAAGAGAGTATTGAGTAAGAGCTTTCTTAGATGGACTTATTTTATGCATGTTTAAGTTAAAATAGTTTTTAACCATTTTTAGTGTTATAATAGAATAAGAAAATATTTCTAAATACCTTATTTTAAGCCCAAAAAAACAAAAGATAGATCAAAGATATAAGTTAAAATTTCTAACTTATATTTTTGGCTTATAACCAAAAGCTATTAACATATTAAAATATGCTTTCTTATTATTTCTACGTAGAAAGTAAAATTTTACTATACAAATGCACAAAATATAAAACTAAAATACTTTAAAAGTATAAAAATTGAAGACAGTACGCTTCAGGGGAAATAGAGAAAAGTGAAAATAAAATCATATATATATATATATATATATATATATATATATATATATATATATATATACCAAATTCAATAAGAAACGAATGATATGAACTATGTTAAAAAATTCATGAGAAATATTTATTATTATTTCCTATTCCATTCACTTCTCCATTATTAGGTTTCGTCCCCCTTCCTCTTCAACTTGTTCCCTTTTTTCTAAGTTGGAAATTATATTGATATTTAACTGTATTCTTTTTTTTTACAAATAAGTAAGATGATTAAGAAATAATTTATTGAATTGTCACATTAACAATGACATTTACAATATTTTCAACTTTAATATGAAGAGATCTTCTAAATTCCAAATTATAACGTTTTTCTTTTTCTAATAAGAAGCCTAAAACATTGTGCATAATGATCCATTATTCATGGATTTGATCTAACAATCAATTTTTAAATTATTAATTATGATTTACTAAATAGTAGGAAATGTTGTAACATTTGGTCAATAGAGCAAATGGTTGTATTACTAATGGTAGTAAATTTTAGTGGTGTCTTTTTGATTCATTAGCTGATTTTTTTAATACAAGGATAGATATTAGATTTTTAAAAATAATTAAATAAAAATAATAGTGAAATATATCAATAGAAAATGAGAAAATAATAATTAACAAATCGTTGTTATTGAAAAGTTTTATATCACCTTCTATATGTTTAATTTTATGTGTATATATATGATATAGATACTCAAAAAAATATAAAGTAATAAAAATAATAGATGGATCATCCATTCCTACTATTGAGTCATTATCTATTATATTATACATAATAAATATAAAATAGAGCACTTCCACTTTTATAAATAATAGGGATAAGGGTCTGAAAAATATCCCAATTTTGGTCGAATTTGCTATTGCGATACTAAACTTTCATGAGGACCTATTACCTCCCTAGACTATTTAATACCGTATTTTAAACATATATATTTGCCCACGTGGACATAAAAAATAATGTAAAATTATAAATAGTAATGTGTCCACGTGGGCACATATATACCTTTAAAATACACTATTAAATAGTTCTGGGGGGGTAAAAAATACGGTATTAAATAGTCTAGGGAGGTAATAGGTCCTCATGAAAGTTTAGTATCGCAACAGCAAATCCGACCAAAGTTGGGGTATTTTTCATATCCTTATCCCTAAATAATATACTTTCTTCTTCTCTTTCGTTTTCTTCAAACAAAACGGTATTATCTACATTTATAAGATCATGATTAAAAAAAGAGAGAAGAAGATGAATTATTCAACTTCTAACTACCATTACTATGGAAAGAAGTTACTAATTTACTTGAATGATATATTTATTAAGAAAAATGTAAAAGATTACACTTACTTAGTGAATAGTTTGACTCTTACATTACTCATAACAATTGTTTCAAATGCAGTGACATATATAATGTATAATGTATGTTATTAATTTTATGAACCAATACAAATGATTTATTTGTAGTAATAGACCTTTTAATTTCTTGTCAAGAATTTAACTTTTGCTTGTACTTTTGAGTCATAAACTTGAAAATAATTTTCAAAGCTAAACTATATCAATCACCAATCATATTCTTGAACAAATTTAATCTAAGAAAATTATACATTATAAAAGAAATCAAAATAAAATAGGAGCATAATTTATTTCTTTGAATTCAAAGATCAAGTGCATAAATCATTGTAGAAGAAATTCATCGTATGTACCAAGTTTCTCGATATAGCTGACATAGCACAAATCATTAATATTTGCAATAGAAGTACATATCTTTTATCAAATTTTCGTTGTATCTTCTATTCTTTTGTGTTGATTATGATCCTGCCTTATTGTAGTATCAATGCGGATTGTGATTATAGTTATTAGGATACGTGAATTCAACAAAAAAGGTATATTAAGGCTATTTCCTACTCACGGCATGTTTCCTTAAAGCTTAGAAGCAATGTATTTGGGTTGTTATCCTTGATATACTTGTAGCCGTGATTGTTGATTATTGGCTGCTTGAGTTGATATAATCCTTCCTTGTTGGGATTCTTATTCAGTTAGTAGTGTCCCTATGTTGGACACGAATTAGAGGCTGTTTGTATAGGTTGCTTATAACTAAATTGCTCGCTTTTAGTGATTGGATTGTTATTGTTGCCATTGGGGCTATTGTGGTTAGTTGCAAGAATGTGTTATATGCCTAGAAGGACTATGTTCTGCCTACAAGGCTATATGATTGCCTAAAAAAGGCTATGAGTTGCCTACGAGGCTATATTGATGCCTAGAAGGGCTATGAGTTGCCCACAGGGCTATATTGACGCCTAAGAAGGCTATGTGCTTCCAACAGGGCCATGTTGTTGCCTAAGAGGGCTATGAGTTGTCTATAAGCTATGTTGATGCCTAAGAGAGCTATGTGCTACCTACAGGGTTATATTAATGCCTAAGAGGGTTATATGACTGCCTACAGGGCTAGGGGACTACCGATAGGGGTATATAGGCTGATTGGCACCTTTCGGGATTATAGGGGCTTGAGTAGGTGGTCTTGTGTGTTGTTTGTACCTGCCGAGCTTATGGGGGATTGGTTAGGTTGTTGTTTTATTATTTTTGATAAGTTTAGATTTAGGAGTAGGTCAATACACTTATCTTATCCTTGATTTATTTATCAGATTATTCCAGTATATCAGGATACCTCATCATAGTCTATTGTCTTTCATACTCTGTACATTATTTTGTACTGACACCCTATTGCCTTGGGGGCATTGCATTAATGCATGCAGGTCCTGACAGATGACTGAGTAGACCTCCTTTGCAACAGGATTGACTTTTATCCGGTTGGCTAGCCTCTTTCCTCCGGAGCTGCCGGAGTTGGGAGGTTTGTTACCTTTGTTGTATATATCTTTATGGGTAGGCTGGGGCCCTATTCCACTAATATTTACTACTCTTAGAGCCTTGCACGCTAGTGTGTGGGGTGTATAGCTTTGTTATGGCCATACTGGCCTATGTTGTTGGTTTGTTGAAGCTTGTGAGCTGTTTGATGTATTGTATTGATATATACCTGCTTTTAGTTTTGGTATAGATATCATGATGGCCTCGACGGTCCATTTTGGACTTCTATGCTAGTTGGCTATTTATTTATATGATCTCCTGGGAGTAGCTGTTTCTTTTATAGATTAGTTGACAGGGGCCTTGCCAGCCGAGGGCTTAGTTTTAAGTTGAGATATACTTGTTTATTTTCTTGATTGTGTGTGGCTGCCATGCGCTAGTAGCAAATGGTTCAGCAGGGTCGGCTCGAGCCTAAGTTTTGGCATTAAGAGCCAGTTGCTCCCCTCGAGTTTGGGGCGTGACAAACTTGATGTCAGAGCATCGTCGTATCCTAGGGAGTATGCAAGCCATGTCTAGTAGAGTTTTGCTTATAAATGTGTTGTGCACCATATCGGATAAGAAAGAAGCTACCGGGCATGTTAGAATGACTATCTTTCTTTTGCTCACCTCGTGCTAAAGAGCGGTGTCTTAAGGGTTGAGGTTTCTAGCTTATAATTGATACTTGTATGCAGATAGAGATGATTGACACTAGACAGACCACAACTAGCCAGGGGCTAGATACAACTGTAAGTAAGGGTACCAGCAAGGTACCATAGTTGGAGGTAGCCCATTGTGAGACCCAGGGGGAGATATCTTCTCAGCCCCTTATAGCTTCTCCACAGCTTCGGGAGCCTCCTAAGGCTACAAGACTTTGGCTCCACCAATAGTACCACCTCTAGTTCCTCCTATTCCATCTGATCTGGATTTTAAGAGTGCAATATATATGTTAGTACAGTTACTAGCTGCACAGTGCCAACCAGTTGCACCAGATGTTGCTGGACCTTCTGAAAGTACCGGAAGTTCAAGAGTTAGTGAATTTCTTGCCTTGAATCCTCCACAGTTTACAAGGACAGATCGCAGAGAAGACCATCAGCACTTTGTTGATCAGCTTCATAGGATCTTCAGAGTCATGCATGCCTCAATGACTGAGTCAGTTGAGTTAGCAGCATTTCGACTGCGTGATGTTACAGTATTGTGGTATGAAAGTTGGGAGAGATCTAGGGGAAAATATACATCCCTACCCACTTGGGATAGCTTTACAGAAGCTTTCATAGATCACTATTTGCCTCCAGAGATTAGGGATGACCGGGTGGACTAGTTTCTCAACCTTCAACATGGTGGCACGAGTGTCTGAGAGTACGGGCTGAGATTTGATTCATTGGCTAGATATGCACCAGCATTTGTTGATACGATGCATGACAGGGTGCGTAGATTTGTGAGAGGACTTGACTCAGACTATATCGAGGCTTGTTCTACCGTTGCGCTAAATGATAATATGGATATCTCGCGAATTTAGGCCTTTGCAAAGGGTATAGAGGATTGCTGACATCTACAGTATACGAGTGAGAGGGTTGAGAGAGAGACAAAAGAGGGCTAGTCCCGCTGGTTCGCAGGGAGATTTTTTCAGGGTGGTCCCAGACCCCGATATTCTATTAGGCCACCTAGACCTCCACCACATCAGTTCCAGGGTAGTAGATTTGATCGTAAGGATTAGTCAGACCCAGGTGAGGGTTCATGAGCATCAGGCTCGCAACAGCAGAGAGATTCAGGCCAGGCTAGGACATCCCCACCGCGTTGCGCTACTTGTGGTAGGATGCATTTCGAGTGGTGCAGACAGGGTTCCACAAGTTGTTGTTCTTGTGAACAGGAGGGGCATGGGTAGAGAAACTGCCCTACCATATGTTAGGGTGGCATAGGTCAGTCGACCAGGTCAGTAGTAGGTTCCTTCTCATCAGCACTGTCTATAGGGCGTGGACCCCAGACTTCAGCAAGTACAGGCAAAAAGGGAGCATCTAGTTCTGGTAGTGGACAGAACCGTACATATTCATTAACCCGTCGACAAGACTCATAGTCATCACTAGATGTTGTGACATGTACATTGATTGTTTGCTCCTATTGTGTTTATGCTTTGATAGATCCTGGATCTACTTTGTCTTATGTTACTCCATTTATTGCGGGGAGGTTATGTATAGTAGCAGAGTCATTAGATCGATTTATTGTATCTATACCAGTTGATGAGTCTATTATTGCCTGGAGAGTCTATCGAGGTTGCACGGTAGAAATTATCGACCGTTAGACCTCTATAGATCTCGTAGAGTTATAAATGGTCAATTTCAATGTCATTATGGGTATGGACCGGTTAGCATCTTGTTATGCTAATGTTGAGTGCCGGACAAAGATTGTTAGATTCCACTTTCCAGGAAAGGCAGTTCGGGAATGGAAAGGCGATACAACAACGCCGAAATGTAGGTTTATTTCCTATCTTAAGGAAAGGAGGATGATTACCAAGGGTTGTATTTATTATCTTGTTCACGTTCATGATATAGATGTAGAACCACCGACTTTTCAGTCTATTCCGGTAGTTAATGAGTTTCTAGATATATTTCCAGACGAACTCCTTAGTATCCCTCCAGAACGGGAAATTGATTTTGCTATCGATATGCTACCAAGTACACAACCCATATCTATCCCTCCTTATAGAATTGCTCCTGCTGAGCTAAAGGAGTTGAAGGATCAGCTGAAAGACTTGCTGCATAAAGGCTTTATTAGGCCTAGTGCTTCACCATGGGGTGCACCAGTGTTGTTCGTAAGGATGAAAAATGGGTCACTAAGAATGTGTATCGATTACTGACAACTGAATAAGGCAACTATAAAGAATAAGTATCCCTTTCCGAGGATAGATGACTTGTTTGATTAGTTACAAGGTGATCAGTGTTTCTCAAAGATTGATTTAAGATTAGGGTACCACCAGATACGAGTTCGAGAGAAAGACGTTCCAAAGACAACTTTTAGAACTAGATATGGACACTTTGAGTTCTTGGTAATGTCTTTTGGATTAACTAATGCCCCAGCAGTGTTCATGGACGTGATGAATAGTATATTTAGGCGGTATCTAGATTTGTTTGTGATTGTATTTATTGATGATATTTTGGTGTATTAACGTTCAAAAGATGAGCATGCAAATCATCTGCGAGTAGTCCTTAAAGTTCTTTGAGACCGAGAACTTTATGCAAAGTTTTCTAAGTGTGAGTTCTGGTTGGACTCTGTAGGTTTCTTAGGCTATATTGTATCAGATGCATGCATTGCGGTTGATACACAAAAGATTAAAGCCATAAAGACTAATTGGCCCAGTCCCATGACTTCGAATGAGGTTTGTAGTTTCTTAGGGTTAGCTGGGTACTACAAAAGGTTTGTAGAGGGGTTTTTTTCACTTTCAACACCATTAATGAAGCTGACTCAAAAGTAGCTAAGTTCCAGTGGACTGGGGCTTGTGAGCATAGTTTCCAGGAGCTGAAAGGTAGGTTGACATCAACACCAGTTCCAGCATTGCCAGAGGGTTCAGAAGGCTAGGCGGTGTACTGTGATGCTTCGGGTGTTAGGTTGGGATGTGTTTGAATGCAACATGGTAAGGTTATCGCTATGCTTCAAGGAAATTGAGAAAGCACGCGAAGAACTATCCGACCCACGATTTAGAGTTGGCTGCAGTTGTGCATGCGTTAAAGATCTGAAGACACTATTTGTATGGCGTTTATGTTGACATATTCATATATCATAAAAGCCTTCAATATATCTTTAGATAGAAGTAAATCTTCGACAGCGTCGATGACTTGAGTTATTGAAAGACTACGACATGGATATTTTATATCATCCAAGAAAAGCGAATGTGGTAGCCGATGCCCTCAGTCGAAGATCTATGGGTAGTTTATCCTATTTAGGTGTTGAGAAGTGTGAGCTAGCGTGAGAGCTTCATCTGTTAGCTATCTTGGGAGTCAGATTGTTAGAGGAAGAATATAATGGGGTAACAATTTAGGACACAATCATATCATCTATAGTTGTAGAAGTAAAATCACGACAACAAGAGCATCCTATCTTAAAGCAGCTTAGAACCAAGGCTCAGGATCCACAGTTTTTAGCATTTGATATAGCAGGAGATGGAGTCCTTAGATATAGCGATCGATTGTGTGTTTCGAATGTTGCAGGGCTTCGACATCGAATTATGGAAGAGGCACATCATTCCCGTTATTCTATTCACCTTGGTTCGACGAAGATGTACCATGATATTAAAGAGATTTACGGCTGAAGACTATGCAGGGCTCTATATTAGAGAGATTGTTAGGCTACATGGTGTCCCAATATTTATTATCTCTGATAGAGGAGCACAATTTACCGCCAACTTCTGGAAGTCCTTCCAGAAAGGACTGGGGACATAGGTTAATCTTAGTAAAACCTTTCACTCTCAGACAGATGGCCAGGCTAAGCACACAATTTTGACACTTGAGGATATGTTACGGGCGTGCGCGCTAGACTTCAAGGGAAGTTGGGATGACCACTTACATCTTATTGAATTTGCATACAATAATAGTTATCATTCCAGCATCGGGATGGCACCTTATGAGGCTTTGTATAGGCAAAAATATAGGTCCCCCATTGGATGGTTCAAGGTAGGTTAGTCAGTGTTGAGTGGACCTGACTTAGTACAGCAGACAGTGGAGCAGGTTAAGCTCATTCGTGAAAGGTTGCTAATAGCTCAAAGTCGACAGAAGTTATACTCAGATGTGCGACGAAGGGACTTAGAGTTTTGTGTTGATGACTGGGTATTCTTAAAAGTCTCGCTTATGCAGGGTGTTATGAGATTTGGCAAAAAAGGAAAGCTTAGTCCAAGATTCATTGGGCCATACCGGATCCTTCGAAAGGTAGGACCGGTGGCTTATGAGTTAGAATTGCCTTCAGGGCTAGAATTTTTTCATCCAGTTTCCATGTATCGATGCTACAGAAGTGCGTAGGAGACCCTTCTCAGGTTATCCCAGTTGAGGATGTTCATATTACAGAGGAGTTTTCCAATGAGGAAACTCCAATTGTCATATTAGATTGGCAGGTCCATAAATTGAGGACCAAAGAGGTGGCTTCGGTTAAAGTATTGTGGAGAAACAAGAATAGAGAAGAGGTGACCTAGGAAGCTGAGGATGGCATGAGGTCCAAATATCCTCAATTGTTTCATACCCCAGGGTGATGTCATATCAATTTATATTAGTGCAGTGAGGTTAGATACCAATCTGATTTTTATATATTGTTGCTTATTATTATTGTTGTTGCCATTGTATATTTGTTCGCACTATTATTGCTGAGCTATAGTGCTTAGCTATTTATGTCATCCTGTATGACACCCAGCTTCAAAGATTGTTGCAATAGAGCTATCGCAATGGTTATACAACCGTCTTATCAGATCACATGGCAATAGGTCTACGACAACGGTTTGACAATCGTTGTCAAAGTCCATCATATTGCAATAATTATATTTTCACATGGAACGGTTCAAAACCGTCGCAAATATAATCTATTGTAACTTTTGTTCAGGTTATGGCAATACTTTTTATGGTATAATAATAACCATTATGAGGAGCTATAGCAACGGTCTTTTAGGAGCTACTTCAATGGTTTGGTGGCCTATTGCATTATTTGTCTATATAATTAAATATAATATAGTAAAACTTATATAAATAACAAAAGAAATATCCAAAAAAATAAAGTCATAATACAAATTAACGTGTTATCCATATATAAGAACAAAATATACAGTAATGTTTGACATATTCAATAGTGAGCATACATAAGCTTGCAAAACTTCTAAAATGAAAGATTTTTTAAAAATCTAAGGGCCTTGCAACGTTAAATCAATACTTCGAAGGTCTTCATTTCTTTTGTCTATGCCTTGTTCAATTCCTTCACCTACAAAATGATCAAATATACAAGGGTCTATATCAGATTTGGTTTAATAAAAATTAATTAGAAATAACTCACATGAAAGGCAAAATAATTTCATATTTACACCCATTAAAACACAAAAGCACAAACATACACCACTTTAAATATTATTTAAGAATCTTTACTAACCCCACATAATATAAGTACAAATTATTGATGGTAGAGAGAAGAAACTTACTTCCAAAAGAAGCCGAATCCTTAAAATTAATCTAACTGCAAAAAAGAATTAAAAAAAAAACTCTCAATTATCTTTATTACCAATATCATACTAGTAATAATAAACTTCATATTAATATTTTTGAGTGGCCTTGAAATTATTAGTGAATGAAGTTGAATGTTCAAGTCAGAATATTATTCGAATTTGCTTCAGCCACTAGATAGAAAATGTGTGCAGCAATAATCTATATTAATTTCATAAAAATTGAATATAAGAAACAAAGGCAATCTAGTGAATGAGAGTAATACAAACGAAAAACAAGATGTTAGACAATACTTTTTATTCACCAACAGCTACAATCTAGATTCTAGTGTCCACAAAAGACATTATAAGTGATAGTTCTGTCAAGGCATTTTGTCCCAACCAATTGCCAATATTTTTGTCCAAACAAAGCCCCTTCTAGCTCAATGAAATATCATCCAAACGAAGATGTTGCGGCTTTTTAGAAAATAAAATAAGAAAACTAGTTGCTGATTTTGGGTTTCAAGGTATGATAAATTATTTGACTGTCTTTCTTGGCCAAGTTTCGAAATAGTTAAAAGTTAGCAGAATAAGTGCCAGAAAACACATGCTATCAATTTTAACCATATAAAAAGGCTAAGTTAGGGTTAAGTATGTGCAAGTTTACTTATTAATTATTTTTCTAATGATCCAGCTTCCACATATAAGTGAGTATAGCTAAACAGGACTAAACTAATACCTTCAATAGGCCATTTAAAGTCATTGATGGAGGATTGAAACACCTAACAATGCTATAATTAACAATTATGATATTATATGTTGCAGTATTAGATGGAACACCAGAATGCAGCAATCATTTGTCCTTAAACCAGCCTCAAATGCATTCATTATTTGCCTTAACTTCAGCAAGAATATGCCTTCAAAAGGAAGCTACTAATGACCTTATAACTGCAGTAAATTGTTCACAACAACCATTCATTACATAGAATATGTGCAACATCTATTTTCATCAATATGAAACCACAAATTGGCTCAAAATGCCACATAGATGAGCTCAAAAGTACAACAACCATCCAGGAAATTTAGGCAGTAATGCATAAGTGATTCACATAAACAGAAATTCACAAATTAATCCCCAAAGTTAAACAAAGTGGGCTGTAAAATGCAGGAGTCATTTGACCTCAAATTTGCTTGACACAACAGTTATTTGGACTCAAATCTTGCCGAATTGCAACAACTATGACAATAAATTTTTAGCCAAGAGTGAAACAATAATGACCACAAATTGTAGGCAGCAACATATGTTCAAATATAGTAGTGGTTCTTATCTAGGTGTAGCATCTTTGAGCCACAAAAATGCAGTTGTTCCTCTTTCTTATAAACAAAGGCGACAATTAATTCACCAAAGTGTTGCACTTCAAGCTAAAAAAAGGGTCGCGAGAGAGCAGAGTGTACCGCCTTGCCATAGTCACGAGTCTGTTTATAGTCGCGACTGTAGTCATAGTCAACAAGGTTGACACCTCCAGGAAAAAACTTCGAGAAAGAAAAAAAGACTTCCATGAGAAAGAAAAGAAGACTTTCATTTCCACGCTTAACTCATACGTAACTTCCTTCTTTTTATGGGGGATGTGAAGCAGTGTCAAACTAAAATACCCAACAAGTATTATCTTTCCCTGAAAAGGAGGTGATCCCACCACACCTGATGCCCAAAATACAACAACTATTCTTTCCACCAAAGACCTCATACATTTGTGTAAAATATACAGTATATTTTTAAAAATTCAAGAGTTAAATATTAATCAAGCATACAAACTCGTGAATAAGGTGTAAGACTTGGGGTACCTCAATTCTCCTATTAACCCACAAACTGAGGGTATCAAATAAGTATTAATTAAATAATTTTATTCAGCAATTTGGAGATAAGATTGTAAAAAAGAAGTTTAAGAAGAAAATCAAAATAAGTTCGGTAACTTACCCAGCAACAGAGAACTTCATGATCGTACTTCAATTGATACAAAATAGAAGAATCTCAAAGATGAGAGATTATGATGAACAACGTTTTCAAGAGAAAAATATGCAGGGTGAATCTAAATTAACAAAACCTCTGATAACTAGTGTTCTTTGAGAAGAAGAGAGGAAGGCAAGGATGAGTAGAAAAAAGCCCTAGTCTTCATAAAGTTAATGGGTTTTTATTCACCATGTGTAGGGAACCAATAAATTTTTAAATAGAAAATAGAAAAATAATATATTGAAAACCATTGCAATAGATAATTTTTCTAAAATCCTGTTTTCGTAGATCATCCTATTGTGATGGTTATTATAGTTGTTGTCATAGGTAGAATTATGGCAACGGTTCCTCTGCTAATGCAACAGTGGAGTTATAATAGTGTGCTGATAGGTCTATGACCCTGAAGCAAAGGTCATAATTGTTGCAATAGACTATCTATGGCAACTGTTATATAATCATTGCGAAATAGTTGTTGCCATAGGTCCAATTTCTAGTAGTGGTAGCGGCTTGCACGAAATAGAGAACTAATTAACGAATTTCCAAATCCCATTTCACAACACACTTTCAATCAATGACACTCAGAAACTACCCATTCACACTAAGATCGATTTTGGGAGTTCTACTCGCCCGAATTTAATTCCGTAAAATCGTACGGGTTCCTTAACATCTTAACTATCTACTCATGAGATCAAATTCATAATTTGATCACCCAATTATTACCAGATTTCCCTAGACTTTAATGACTCCGATTTCATCCAAATTTGGACTAGGTTGGAAATTCCAAGTTACTATGAAAAAGTTATCCGGCCCAAAAATTTTCCCCTTTGGCTTTTCAATAACTATGGGAACCGATCGTTACAATTGTCACATAGGGGTAATGTGTTGCTCAATAATGTTAAACAATCATGGATAGGTTGGATCATCTTAAATGACATTAATCCTTTTTCGATCTCATAGTACCGAATCATAAAATCTCAATTCGGTCTCATTCATGTGAATCTCAAATCAACACATTACCTTACAGAATCTATCATGACCCAGACCATCGTTATTGGCACCCACACTAACCCTCCAATGGGAGAATCATTTATACTAATTAGCTAACCAACTTAATCAACATACTAAAGCATTTAAGTTACGGAAGCAAGTTAAATGCTAAGGAAAGAAATAGAGTACCCATAAACTCCAATCAAAGTCTAACAACAAAAACTAACATTGCGGAAGTAATGCCTATAACCTGAAAGTCAATGTACCAAAATTCTAACAATGAACCAAAAGTCTAAACAAGATGGGTTACAACCCCAAACTAATGAACTAATAACTAACTAAAAAGTCCAAGTCTAAAATGTGGAGATAGACTGAAAGAGAACTCATGGCAGCCTGGAAGAACTGCCTCATCCTTGAATTCGATCGGCGATCACTAATCTTCTAAGCGAGGTCTATCAATAGCCGCCTGAAAATGCCTTATACTCAACAAGAAAAGAGCAAGTGCAATATCAGTACACAACCACAGTGTACTGGTAGGATCAGATAGCTATACCACTAAGTGTAACATATATAAGTCAATACAAAATAATAATAACATACATACACCGAACATAGACAATATCATCATCATTTACTAACAACGTACAATTTCACATTTTTCAAGATACACAATTATGTAACCTCATTGGTCCTCTCATGGAACCCAAACCCAAACATTTAGCATATCGAAATGTGGTACCCGATTCAATATTTATGTCGAAACGTGGCAACCGATCTCATAATTATGCTAGAACGTGGCAACCGATCCAAGTTAGTGTGTATGAACGCAACACCCAATCCATTCAACAAGCCACAATCACAATCACAAAGTACATTCTCATAATCATGTAATCAAGTCATGATTCATGGCATTCATCATTTATATATCCTCATTTACAATTAATGTTATCAATAATACAAAATTCGCATATATACATGTATTATAATAAAGCAAGAACAAATATACATCACACAATCATAGAATCACAACCATCACCTACCTCGAAACAAGCTTGAAACCCTAAGAAACTTGATCCTTTCCATTTTGAATTTGTTCCGCTTGTTCTTGGTCTACAAATAATCATTATAACATGAGAATCAATAAACAATAACTAATTACCTGAATTACTAACAATCCTATCAACCCTAGATCAAACCTATGATCCCAATATCCCAAATTAAGGCTTTTTCCACCATAAATTCCAGATCAAAACTCTTTCCCCATCAATAATTATCCATTAGATTATGTTCTACGGATCAAAAAACGGATTCAACTTTAGACATAAAAATGGTGGAAAACTGTCAAGAATCATCTAGGGTTCGTCTCCTTACTCTCAAAGTCAAAAAGTTCAGAATAAATACATTTTGGAGTTTATTTTCGACTTAAGTCACGTCGAGCCCGCCACAACGGTCCTCACCCTGCTATAGCGGCCCTGCCCTAGCGACAAAAATTACCTCCAAAGCGTCTTGTATGAAATAGTGAACTATTTTAATAACTCCAATACCCCCATTTCACAACACGCCTTCAACCAACAACACTTAGAAACTACCTATTTATGCTAAGATTAATTTCGAGAGTTCTACTAACCCGAATTCAATTTCGTAAAGTCGTACGAATTTCTTAATGACTTATCTGTCTACTCATGTGATCAAATTCATAAGTAGATCACCCAAGTGCTACCAAATTTCCCTAGACTTTGATGACTCTAATTTCATCCAAATCTGGACTAGGTTGGGAAATCTCAAGATTCTACGAAAAAGTTTTCCTGCCCAAAAATTTTCTTCATTGGATTTTCTATAATGATGGAACCCGGTCATTACAATAGATACCAATTTACCCATCATTCGTCCCCAAGTGACAAACTTAGGAAAAATAGACTAATGAAAGAAAGGAGTAGTACCTGAATCAACAATCAATTAGGGATACTTATCTCGCATGTCCCTCTCAGTCTTCCAAGTAACTTCCTCCACTAGACAATGCTTCCATTGAACTTTCACGGACTTAATCTCCTTGGTCCTCACCTTACGCACATCACGATCAAGAATTGCAATCGGTTCCTCCTTATATTGGAGGACCTTGTCTAACACAATTGAGTCCCACTTAATGATATAATGCCCATCACCATGACATCTCTTCAACATGAACACATGAAATACGGGATAAACTCCCAATAAATTACGAAGTAAAGACAATCTATAAGACACTGTCCCTACACATTCAAGAATGTTCTCACCAGTCTTAAAGGTCATATCTCTTATTTTATGATCCACATACTTCTTCTGTCTACTCTAGCCTTCTAGAAGCTTAACTTGAATACTCCTCACTTTATTTTGAGCATCGTTCACTAAATTAACCCCTAAAAGTTTCACATCTCTAGCCTTGAACCATCCTATGGGTAATCTACATCCCCTTCCATATAATGCCTAAAACGGTGCCATATCAATGTTGGAGTGATAACTATTATTATAGGAGAACTCACACAAAGGTAAGAACTTATCCCAATGCCCTCCAAAGTTAATCACATGTGCCCTTAACATGCCTTCTAATACTTGAATAGTCCTTTCTGACTGTCCGTCAGTCTGTGGATGGAAGGCTGTACTAAAAGTGAGTGGTGTACCCAATTCATCATGTAATTTTCTCCAAAACATAGATGTTAATTGGGTACCACGGTTTGAAATGATTAAGAGGGGCACCCCATGCAACCTCACTATCTCTTTCACATAAACTTTATCCAATTGTTCAGCATTATAATCTATTCTTACCGGAATAAAATGGGCTGACTTAGTCAATCTATCAACCACTACCCAATGAGAATCAAACTTCCCCCAAGTCATGGGAAGATCAACCACAAAATCCATGGCTATCCTTTCCCACTTCCATTCCCAAATTGGCATTCTTTGAAGGAAACCTGCAGGCCTTTGGTATTCATAGTTCACTTGTTGAAAATTTTTACACTTAGCCACAAACTCCGTTATATTCGTCTTCATGCCCTGCCACTAATAAATTCACTTTAAATCTCAGTACATTTTGGTCACACCCGGATGAATGGAATATCGTGAACCATGAGATTCTTGCCAATAATTTCTGAATCAAGTTATCAACTCGAGGAACACAAATTCTTGCTTTAAAACTGAGCACACCTTCCGCATCAAGAGTGGTCTCTTGTGCTTTACCAATCACAGTCTTTTTCTTTAGTTCATTCAAATTTCATCCTCAAATTGCTTGACCTTGATCTCTTCAATAAACGTGGCCCTAACTTCAATGCTAGCTAACACCCCGCGTTTTTCTGAGATGCCCAACTGCATGAGCTTAGACTCCAAGGTCTAAATTTCCTTAGGGAAGAGTCGTCTAGTTACACTCAAGCAAGCTAAACTACCCATACTCTCTGCTTTTTGACTCAAAGCGTCTGCCACTACATTAACCTTAACTAGATGGTATTGAATGGTGACATCATAATCTTTAAGTAACTACATCCACCTTTGTTGTCTCAAATTCAGATCCTTTTGAGTGAACACATGCTGCAAACTCTGATGATCAATAAACACTTCACACTTAACACCATAGAGGTAATGCCTCCAGATCTTAAGAGCAAACACTACCGCTACCAACTCTAAATCATGTGTTGGATAATTCCTCTCATGTACCTTCAATTGACGTAATGTATAAGCTATAACATTCTTATCTTGCATCAACACAACACCCAAACTAGAATGTGAAGCATCACTATAAACAATAAAATCTTTACCTTCAATTGGTAGCGCTAGAATAGGTGCGGTGGTAAAAAAAGTCTTGAGCTTTTGAAAACTCTCCTCACATTTTTTAGTCCATTCAAATGGTATATCCTTTTTGGTAAATTAGTCAAGTGAGTGGCAATAGAAGCAACGTTCTTCACAAATCGACGATAGTAGCTAGCAGGCCCCATAAAACTCCTAACTTTCGTCACACAGCTAGGCCGAACCCAATTCTTTACCACCTCAATCTTTTGAGGATCTACCATTACCCTTTCTTTTGAAACTACATAATCCAAAAATGCAACCAAAGTCAACCAAAATTCACACTTATAGAATTTCACATATAACCTTTGTTTCCCAAGAACACCCAAAACAATACAAAGATGGTCGGCATGCTCTTCCTCACTTTTCGAATAGACCAAAATGTCATAAATAAAGACTAAAACAAATGAGTCTAAAAATGGTTTGAACACCTCATTCATCAAACTAATGAAAGTTACAGGCGCATTAGTGATGATTATCGTGACCAACGACACTAACCTACGGTACGAGTGTCTACGATTGTCAATAGTATAGTAACCCAACTAAAGGTTGGGGTCGTGTCCCAAGGGAGTGTTTTTGAGAATTGATAGAAAAATAAAATTAAGCTCTAACTAGTCGTAGCTAAAGACATTAATGAGCAAAAACATGGTAAATTAAAGGGGGTGACACAAAAGTGTCAAATATCGAATTGGAGGTTTTGTCACAAGTAGTAAAAACATAAAAAATTAACAAGAAAATCAAGTATGAGGAAATGTTCTTGGGGTTTGACTGCAATACAAGTCTAGATAAGTAGTTGGATACATGTTTTTGAAAGGAAATTTGTAGGATAATAGTGACTAGGCTAAGCTTTAAATAGAAATAAGTTCCCTCTCAGGCAACTTACCCTATTTCAAATATGTTCTTCTTTGACACCCATTTGCCACATGAAGACCAGCTTACGTCTTACCCCACTCACTCTCTCGAGCTGAGTGTTAGGATATGGGACTAGGGCTCACCCTTTCGGGCTGAACCTCATGTCGACCCACTCATTAGGCCATCAGTCTAGTGGTCTTGGTTACACGACCTCCCTCCCGGGCAAGCTGAAAACACATGGGTGACTTTGTATTTACAACTACAAATTCTTTAGATTAAACCACAAGCACTAGGTGAAATCACCAAGAAACTATATCTAACCTATCAGCAAGCAAGACCCAACAATAATAACATCACATATTTGCTAAATCACACCCTAAGAATGGGGGTTTTTAGCCACACATCAAGAAATAACAAAATAAATCTAAAATGATAGTCAAATCAAATGGGTATAAGAAATTAAATCTTGATCTTGATTCAAGCAAAGGAAGAAGAATAGAGAAAAAACACTTCTAACTTGGGGAAGATGAACTCCTTTCTTCAAGTTCCCAAAAACCCTCTCCAAACTTGAGAGAAACTATCTAAAAAGTACTATTCTATTCTGGAAATTAAAATAAAAGTTTGACTCCCTAACATTAATAACAAGCTCAGTATTTATAGACTTCAGAAAATAGTCGATATCGCCAAATGACTTCAGCGACTCTCCCTTGTCTATCTTATCGTCGTTTCATGCTTGGCTTCCACATCTTCAATTTCTGGACCATTGGGTGGTATAGTACTGCTTCGCGAAACTATTCGGCAAAGCGTCGACTGCTCCTTTCATCGCCTTTTTTATCCTTCTCCTTCAGGGCTTCGGGTACTGGAACAAAGGGCGAAGTAAATCCCTTCGGCGAATCATCAAGTGTGCTTGGCGATGCTCAGGCTTCAGCTTCTTCGTTCTTTTCAGTCTTTTTGTTCCTTTTTGCGCCTAAGTGTCCATAATTTCACTAAAACTTCAAATACTTGAAACTTAAAAGTTTTCATCAGGTATTAAGACAAAATAAGCATTCGAGGACACTATTTCTATCAAAATACAGCCCTAAATAAGTCCAATTTGTGGACTCATCGACACCCCTAACTTAAACTTTTACTTGTCCTCAAGCAAACTCAAGTTCAGCCTTTCAAAAAAGGTGTCTCAAACAGTGTTACACAAGAGTCAATCATGAACGTACACAACAAGATTCAAATTACTTATGCAAATATCAACTGTGTACTCAAAGATTCAAGTTGTGACACACCATTACCAGAGATTCTCGTGCTCGCAATACTTGTTACTTGTGCAAGTTCAAGCTCGACAAAAAGTATTTAATTGCCCTCACATGAAGAATGATTCCGTATTCACACACAGAGGTTAATCAATTCAAGATCAGGAATCAAATACAACGCTCACACTCAAAAAGAGGAACACAATGCATGTTTTCACCCATATGTTTCCCCTTATTTTCCAATCGACTTTTGATTCGGCTTACTCAAGATCAAAAAGGTCTTTCTAAGGCTTATAATGGGGCTGAGTGTAAAGGTGTGGTCATTTAGGCTCAGTGACTTTTTCATCCTTGTGAAATGTGGTATTCTCAAGGAAGTCCCTTCTCCTTCTTTATCAATTCTTTTTCTAATGCCTCTAAGTCACCTGTTTATTCACCTTTATGGATTGCTTGGAAACCCGATTTCCTTCGTACCATATTCCATAATTTTTATTTATTTTTATTTTTATTTTTATTTTTATTTTTAAGTTGAAGTGGTTTCCACTTATGCAATCCCATGGGTTAGGGGGACTTTTTCTTGCATTTCTTGACTTCTCCTTTTCCTTTTTACCACACCCCCAACTTAGGATTTTGGCCTAAGTTGGCTATTCACTAAATCACAAATTAAGAGGATTGTAGGTAGTGGGTCAAGTAAGGTCTAGGGTTTATCAAGGTTCTTCCAAAGAAAGGTAAGGCTCAAGGGGTGTTCAAAAGAGTTTCACACGCTCACGGGTAGGCCACAAAAGAGGTATATGCCAAATTTGGCTCACACTCTTCAAAGTTGCCTAAGATCATTTCAAGAGGACACCTTTCTAAATCAATTAGACTATCAGGGAAAATTCTAGGTTTATTCATACAAGTTTCAAAGCAAGCTCATCACATAAGGCATCAACACTTAAGTCGAACAAGACTACACATTTTCGCTAGTGTGCAACGGTCATTACAAAAGAATCAATTTGATAAATGGCTAATCACAACGAGATGCAAAGAGTTCACATATTGTCTATGCAACTTCATTTGGCCTCATCGTAACCATACATTCATGTTCGTTCAATTGAGAGCATTATTCAAGTTATCGATATTGATCAAATCTGAGACTTAAATTCTTGCAAAAGAACAACCACCTTCAACCTACGAGGGGTGGCAAAAATGTGCGAAAAAATCAAAAAAATTTGGAAGGGTCAAAATCATTTTGCAATTAAACCCAAAAGAGAGCCATACGCTCAGACAATCGCAAAGTAGTTTTAAAAACACAATTAAAAATAGAACAACCCAAATGTACACCAAAACACAAGTATCTGAAATAAGCAAAACAAAAGGTGGGCCTCACCCCACCACAAATAAGAAGAAATTTGTCCTCAAATGTAGGTAATATGGAATCCAAACTAGAAAATATAGTAAGACAGAGAGGGAGGTAAAGAGGTGATCATGGCTAATCTGTTGCTCCATCTCTTTAGGAATCAGTATCCGGAGTGACCACCAGAAGGACCAGCTCCACTGGATCCCGCAGTAGGAAATTTGCTAAAGAAGCTTGCATAGCAGTATTTATCATGATTTCTTCAGTCTCGATTATGTCATCCATTGTAGCTTCCTCAAATATCTCTTCGTTAGTTTCTGCCTCCGATTCAGGGTCAGCTATATGCTCTATTCCATCTCCATGCCTTGCGGTATTCTGAGGCATTTCGGGCGCATCTGAAACTTCCACTATTCCAAAGATCATGGATATATCAGTGGACTTTAGGTATCCCACATCTTTCTTCAGCTCTGCAATGGTGGCCTTTACGACTGTTACTTTCTCTGTGGCTCATTGATCGTGCTCACACATTAACGTCCTAGCCTCTAGAGCATCAATAGTAGTACTCAATGGTCTCACAGCATTGTCGAGGGAAACCTGAATCATGCCTGGAATGGAGCTCTTTATGTTGGTGGTCCGACAATTAGCAGTTTGGACAAGTTGTCCCATTCGGATCAAGGATGCTTGAGTGACTAGTTCACAGAGGGCAACAACAGCTGAAGGTTTGGTTGGTAATGAAGTAGTAGAGGAACCTGTAGAGTCAAAAGGAGTGGTAATGGCATCAGATATACCTGAAGGCCTAGGGGTCGGAGTAGGCAAAGATGCCTCTGCAGGTATAGATCTAGTGGTCATGGCTTCCTTCTGTTTCTTTTCTTCTTGGTCCTTAAGATATTTGGCTTCAATCTTTCGGATACTGGTGGAGGCGGTGGCAGCCAATTCCACATCCTTTGTTGCATCTCCAGGCACCCAAGCTCTTTTGCATAATTCAGTGATTAATACCGAGAAAGGGAGAGATGTCTGGCCCTGCTTTGCACACATATGGATTTCAGAGGATATGATCTTCCCAAGATTTATCTTGGTTTTTTCCATGATGCATCTAAGACAAGTTGTCTTAGCATGACAAAGAATTGATTGATTCTGTGATGGCATAACTGTACTGCTGATAAATCCGAATCAATACCATGTATCTATGTTCAGATTTTTCTTCTCAATTGGAACTCCTTCTGCTAATCGTGTTGGAGCATTGTCATCTGAGACTAGTAGGGTTAACCACTTTTTCATTGCATCCAACTTTTGTGTCCTAATCAAGTGCTGACAGTGGTCATTAATCTTATCGGACATTCCCAAAGCTATGTTGATAGTTCAACTGTCACAAGCTACCTTCCTTCCTTTGACAACCACGTGGTCAATTGCTTTAAAAGATAAGACTAGCCTTTTCCGTTGAGGTACTAATGCACTGTATGCATCGTAGAACTCTCTAACCCAGCTTGGTATGTAAGAGAAGTGATGTCTTGTGAAGATTTGGAATTTGTGGTATTTCAGACACTCCATTACCTCTGGATACCTATCAATAACCCCATCTATGGAACGTCATTTCTCCTCAATGATCATCCTCATACCATCCATTTTTTATCTATTCATTGATCCATGTTTGGGGCCTTGTACTAGATGTGTCAGTACTAATGCTTGCCCTGGAGCTGGAGGAGTTGGAGTGGTGGATTGACTGTCTCTGATCCGATATGGATCATGTATCCTTTTGGATCGTAACTCAACCCTCCTCACCTCTGTCTGGTAATCTTCGTCAGTCTTTGTACTCTCACTGTTATATGTGGGTGGCTCGATAATGTAGAAGCATGTGATGTCAGAGCTTGCGTCAGATAATTCGAGGGCTTTTCCCTTGCCCTTGCTTTTTGAAGTTGTGGTAGCCTTGCCCCTGGGTGGAGGTGTGTTTTCTCTGATCACAATTCCTTTCTCCCTCCCTCTAGTCGGTTGTTTGGGAATATCTGTGAAATGTTAGAGAGAGAACAGTGAGTAATTATATTGTAGCATAAAATTTCAGACAGACTTGTCAGCAAATCGCCAAACCTCTTTGGCGATCATAAGTATGTCCACCGAAAGTTACAGAACCCACAACACTTAAGATAAGAATTTAAAGAATCGTTGAGTGATTCGGCGAGCTCAACTCAGCTCACCGACTAACTTAACGTGCTTGAGATTTAACTCACTTTTCAAAATCGGTCGCACAAACCTCAAAAGCAAAATTTAACCAAGCATTAATGAAATTTTAGCCTAGAACCATAGTACCCATTCATGGTCAACACCCATTATGCATAGTTTTCCACATTTAGATTCAAAGTAAGCAAAGTGAGAAAAAAAAAGTTGAACAGTAAAAACAAATAGGCCCCAACTTACAAAACAGAAGCAGATACTCGAAAATGTCTACCCATATCAGAGAGATCTATAACGCAATAGTGGACTCCTAGGTTGCAGATGAGGTCAATCTTTTCTAGAGCGGATGAAGAGTTTTCAGAAACTAACCTTTTCGCTGAGCAAACAAATTTGTAATGCTAGGCGGCAACGAAAATCCAAATTCCAAGCACTAACCGCTACTAAAATACTAATTTAAAGTGAGAAAATGTAAATTACTACCTTGGTGTGAAGTTATGGAGTTTGAAAGTGAGAAAGAATGAAGAAGTGTGGCTATTGGTCATATATGTTGTTCAATTTGTGTCCATTCGGCGAGGTTAGTCGCACTCGCCAACCTACTTGGCAATTCACCGAGTGGTCATTTATCCAGCTCTTTCTTCAAGAAATCTTCAATTTTCAGTGGGTAATTTTGGCGGTCTGCATCAAGATCGCCAAGCTTGTTAGTGATACGCCGAGTTGCTTTTCGAGTCCACCGAGTTTTACAGGCTCTGTACGACTCTCATATTGAGCCAAATGGCGGATCCAGTCAAGCTCGCAAACCTATTTAGTGACTCGCGGAATGGACTTTCTGCTCGCCAACCTGAAGTTTTCCACACTTTCCTCGTTTTAACCTACAGCACAACACATCATTATTCAGAAAAGTAAAATCCTAAATGTTTAAGACCTTAGGTTGCCTCCCAAGCTCCTTATTTACCTTCGTGGCACGACGTAAATGTTTGCTCAAATTTCATTATTGGGGTTGGCCAGGTCCTCATTAGGCCACCCTCTATTTCTCTGCTGATGAAGTTGAGGCAACGCATTACTCATCAGGTCCTCGAGCAGTTGGACAGCTTTGGAATGAGACCAAATCATCTACTTTATTACTTCAATGATTTCCTTCATTCGTTTCAGCTGTCTATCTTGCTCAATTACCTTGTGGAGTATGATTGAGAGCATTCCCTCAAGGCGTTTAACCTCATTGCCCTTGAGACTTCTTCGCTCATGAGAAGGGATGTATTTATCCTTCTTCTTACACTGGATTTCAATTTTCACCATCTTTTTAGCCAAATCATTCATCTGAGTTATTAGGGCGGCTAACATGAAGTCCTTTTCTACTTCTTGGTTTGTTTCAGCCATTTGATTAAGAAGTTGGCTGCTATCACATATGGTTGTTTCGCAATGCCTCTTGGAATGAGTTGGTCGACCAACCTCTTGTTTCCAGGACCAAGACTTCTGTAGAAACAGTCAAGGATAGCTATGTTGGGAATGTTATTATTTGGCCATTGATTGATCAGTTCATTAAACCTTACCCGTGACTTATGGATCCGTTCACCCTCCAATTTCTTGAAGGTGAGGATACGCTCCCGGAATATCATTACCTCTAATGGAAGAAACTCCATTAGCTCCCAAGGGCTGCTTGCCATACTCACTTCCTCTGCTTCAATATAAACAAGATAACAAAACTACAAGTTAAGTTAGTAAACTACGACTAAGAAGAACAAAAAAATTTCTAATCTAAAAATTCTCAAATAACACCACTCTCCGATAGCGGTGCCATTTTGATGCTTATCGTAACCAACGACACTAACCTACGGTATGAGTGTCTACGATCGTCGATAGTAGAGTAACCCAACTAAAGGTTGATGTCGTGTCCCAAGGGAGTGATTTTGAGAATTGATAGAAAAATAAAATTAAGCTCTAACTAGTCGTAGCTAAAGACATTAACAAACAAAAATATAGTAAATTAAAGGGGGTGACACAAAAGTGTCAAATATCAAATTAGGGGTTTTGTCACAAGTAGTAAAAACAGTAAAAAATAACAAGAAAATCAAGTATGGGGAAATGTTCTTGGGGTGTGACCATAATACAAATTGATAAGTAGTTGGATACATGCTTTTGAAAGGAAATTGGTAAGATAATAGTGACTAGGCTAGGCTTTAAATGGAAAAAAGTTTCCTCTCGAGCAACTTACCCCTTTTCAAATGCATTCCTCTCAGACACCCATTTGCCACATGAAGACCAGCCTACGCCTTACTCCACTTACTCTTTTGAGCTGAGTGTTAGGATATGGGACTAGGGCTCACCCTTTCAGGCTGAACCTCATGTCGATCCACTCCTTAGGCCATCAGTCTAGTGGTCTTGGTTTCGCGACCTCTCTCTCGGGCAAGCCGAAAACACATGGCTGGCTTTGTATTTTTAACTACATACCCTTTAGATTAAACCACAACCACTAGGTAAAATTACCATTAAACTACATCTAACCTATCAGCAAGCAAGACAACAATAATATCAACATATATTTGCTAAATCACACCCCAAGAATGGGGGTTTTTAGCCACACATCAAGAAATAACAAAATACACCTAAAATGATAGTCAAATCAAATGAGTATAAGAAATTAAACCTTGATTTAAGCAAAGGAAGAAGAATAGAGAAGACCCACTTTCAACTTGGGGAAGATGAACTCCTTTCTTCAAGTTCCCAAAAACCCTCTCCAAACTTGAGAGAAAATATCTAAAAAGTACTATTATATTCTGGAAATTAAAATAAAAGTTCGACTCCCTAAAATTAATAACAAGACGGGTTCTTGCGATGTGATTGGATTATGGGCTAAGGTAGGTAATCGGGTAATTGCAATTAATAGTGAATAGCTGTAAATTAGCGAATAAGCTAGACTTTAATGGGGGTAAACTTTCTTTCGAACAATTTACCCTGAATCAAATTGGTTTCTCTTGAACACCAATACGCAACAATTAAGAACAACATTCGCTTTAGTCCATTCACTCGCTCGAGCTGAATGTGTGGAAAAGGGTTTAGGGTTCATTCTCTCGAGCTGAACCTATGACAACCCAATACCCACAGACCATCGATTCAGAAACTTTGAATTTAAAACCTCTCTCTCGAGCAAGCCAAAAATACGAAGTTAGTATAGTATTTGCAACTACAACCCATTAATTTCAACCACAATTACTGAATGAAATCACTTTTAAACATCATTTACATTATCAATCAACAATACCCAGCAGCTAAATCAACCCATAATCACACCCCAAGAATTGGGGTTTTAGCTGGGCATCATAAAAAAGTAAAAATCATTACCAAGTTATGTTTCCATCAGTTGGGTATGATTGATATTGTCTTTACAAAGGTCTATGATGAAGAATCTTTAACACCCACTTCCAATTTCTCAGAAATGAAAATCTTCAAAGCTAAGGAAATATCGTCTCTAAACTCATATATAAGCCCTCAAACTTGAAAAATGAATAATAATGAAAATTTCTGAATGTTTGATACTAAACTAAATATTTAAAAACGTATTTATAGTCGGCCAAAAATATGCTGTGAAGGACCATTCGATGCAATAAGTTAGGATCGCTGATCCACTCAGCAATCCTCCCTTTGGTCAATTCCATCTCCTTTTTTCTTTGGCCTTCAGAAACTTCAAGCTATGTAACTTTGGGTGATATGGCACTGTATCGCGGAATCGTTTGGCGACTCGCTGACTACTCCTTTTTATCGCCTACTTGATTTTCTCCTTCAAGGCTTGGCACACTAGAACATTAGGCGAGACATTAGCCATTTAGTGATTCACCCAATGGATTAGGCGATCCTCAGGCCTTCTTTTCTTCGTCCTTTCAGCTGCCTTATTCCTTTTTTCTCATTAGTGTCCATGCTTTGTTCCTCAATCCAAATATCTAAAATGCAAGTATTTACATCAGTTATTGGCACAAAATATGCATTTGAGGACACTAAATCTGTTAAAATAAAGCCCTAAATTAGTCCAAATCGTGGACTCATCACCTTTCCCAGTTGGCAGCATCGGGAAATCGGACAAAAGGAAGATTCTCTTCATTAGCACTAGCCATTTAGAGAAGCCTAAAAAAGTTGAAAGGTATACGTTAGAACATGATAGGATTAGACAATTTAAGGTTGAAAAGGGTAAAGAGAAATTTTTTGAGTTACGATACTTAGGCTATTGCTCCACAGAGTCCTGCCACAATGGGATGAGGGAGCTACTATATTGAGATAAAGGCTGCCAGTGTGGCCTTCATCTGGGACAAACTCCACACGTGATCATGGAACCTCTTCATCCCAAAACCCATGTTTTTCACATAATTTTAGTAGATCAGAGTATATAAAGTGCCCTAGTACTTAAATATGCAATTATTTTCTCAAAACAACCCCTAAATGATGTCCAAATTTGAGTTTATGCTAAGAAGACCTTTCAACTTCCCCAACCTATATTGGTATCGATTCGACAGTATTTTTGTGAAATCCTTACGCCCAAGACATTGTAGAGACGTTGGGGACATAAGGGAAGTGCCCATGCTACATTTTTCTATCAAATAAGCAACCTATGTTCATATTCAAAAACTACCCCAAAAACTATTTCTAATCAATTAGGTAGCAACATGCAATCATTGTTAATCAAGTACTGAAGTAAAAAGACCGTAATGAGCAAGAAACTTACCTAAAAAAATTGACGTTTGGAGCGAAGTGATCAAGTGTTTTGGAAATTTTTGGGAGAGTTTGGAAAAATGGGGGAAAATGATCTTTTTCCCCCTATGTACTGTTTCCCGATCTCCCGCTTTAGCGAGAGTATCCTCGCCACAACGGCCTTACGTCAGCGAAAGGGCTACTGCCCTGGCGGGGTCAGGCTATGTAAGTTAGACGCGTTCATTTCTTCGTGTGTTGCCTTAGATTCCTAACCGACCCCCTTTGAGTATAGCATCTTTTGTGTTTCGATTTGAAAGAGTCACCATCCGTCATGGTTTCTGTAATGGACCGATTCTTTAGTTTAGAAGTAAAACGAATTAGGGCGTGTGATAATCCGTGACTAGTCATTCGGGGACGAATAGAGGGTAAATTGGTATCTATTGTAATAACTCAAACCATCGTTATTTAGGAAAAGAAAAAAATTTGAGAAATTATTAAGCCACTGTCCCGCTAGGGTAGGCCAGATTCCGCTAGGGAGGCGGCACCACGACGAGGTAAGGTAGCGCCAAAGCGGGATAGGCGAGACAAAATGTATATAACGCGAAATCTTATTTTCTCCTTCTTCCTAAAACACCTAATTTAGACATAAACCACCATAGAAACCCCCCAAAAAGCTGCTCTAATCTTGAGAAGAAAGGAGAAGGAGATTCCTAGCGTAAGGATACCCATGGATTGTGGATTTCCAATCAAGATCACCATCACGAAGTCTGAAAATAAGAATTGAAGCCAAAAACTCCGTGCAACTTCTTGGCGCCTAGGTAGGCTAAGTTTAATTAATTGAGTAGTTATAAATTTGTGCTCACTACGTAGTATAATGCAAATCAATGGTAGGATTTATGCGTAGGCTTCGTGCACTGAATAAGAGATAATTAAATCCTAGGAAGAAGCCTTAGACGATGAACTAGGGCTAGGTGATGGTTTTATTTCTTGGTTGTGTGATATATGTTGATGATTTCCACATTATGATGCACGTGTGTACTTGAATGAAGCATTGTAATTAAACCTAATGTAAATAAGTATGAATGAAGAACTGCCTACCATGAATCACCTCTTGATGTATGTTTGTGAGAATATATATGATTGTGATTATAGGTGTTGAATGGTTCAGTGTTACGTTTCGACACACTAACTTAGATCGGTTTCCATGTTTCGATATAAATATGGGAACGGTTGCCACGTTCCGGCATAAACATTGGATCGGGTACCACATTTTGGTATGCTAACAGCTTGGGTTTGGGTTCCATGAGAGGACTAATGACTTGTTATAATTGTATATTTGAGATTGTGAAGTTGTACGTTGTTCTTAAGAGATAATTGATGTGGTATTATTCCGGAAAGGTTAAATGATTATGGTGACCATATATGTTTGTTCTACTATGTTGCTTTAACTCGTTGAGCATCTCGTTGTTGAACGAGCTGGGAAGGGCCAAAGGTTCAAGATTCGTTATATTGAGAGAAAGGTTGTATGTGTGTTGCAAGAGATTCGGGGTTAGAGGTTAGGAAGCTTGATGAAAGGCATCAAGTGGCAAGGATTGGGTAAGATGAAGAGAAGGCAAGGGTATGTTGTTTGGGATTGTTCGTTCAGGGGAATGTTAGTAGTTGTAATTGTGGACTCTTTTATGGGTTAGAATGGGTAGGCCATGACTAAGAACCTAGTAAGGTGGGTTGACTGAATCGGAAGTAGTGGTAAGGGTGCTAGTGAAATTCTAAGGTATTTGAGAAAGGGTAAAGGTGGAGAAGCGAGTGGTTTGTTTGCATGATCTTGCTAGTTGAATTCTTATGTTATGTGGTGGGCATCGGATTAATCGATGATGCCTACCGGTACATGTGGTTTTGTACTGATACTGCTCTTGTTATGCCTTTTGGCATAGTCTGGATGCAAGGTCGGTGATGTTTCATTAGATGAAGACGAAGAAATTTCCAACAGCTTCTATTTTTCCTTCCGCATGGTTGAAGCTGTGTCTTTTTATTATCATGTTTCGCTTTGTACTCTTAGTAGCTCTTGTACTTATTTAAACTAGATCAATGGGGGTGTTAATTACTTTACAAGTTTGTACCTTGAGTCGTTTTAAACTCTTGTTCTATAACAACATGATATGAGTTTCCTTATTTCGACAATTTTCTTTAATTTTCTGCATGTTTTCAACTATTGGGATAGGATGGTTCTCCTACTTAGGTGATAGAGTGGGTGCCCGCACGGCCCGGTGGAATCGGGTCATGAAACTAGTGAGGTAGTTTTAATAATTAATTTAGTTGGTGGTTAAAGAAGATAGCATTAAAAACTTTATATTAATGGAGGTGCTAATATGTCACATTTAAAAACTTGTTCATGCTTATACAAAAGGCTAGTGAATTTGATGTTTATGTTGGAATAATGTTATTTTCATGAAATGGTATTATTTATAAGTAGTTATTGATCTTTTTTTTTTTTTTGAATCTTGATATGTTAGTAAGTGAAAATACTCATTTTATTATCGCTTATTTCAAAATACTTAAGGTTGTTGATCTTGCTCACTTTGTGTAATGACCCATTTGGTCGTTTTGAATACTAGAGCTTTTTATTTCATAAAATATTTCTGATAGATTCTAAATGGGTATTTTGGACTATTCGTAATTATAATTATGAGACTAGTGAGGTAGTTTTAATAATTAATTTAGTTGGTGGTTAAACAAGATAGCATTAAAATTAATAGTGGGTCACGTTTACCACTTTTATAATTAGTCTTTAAATAATTAGTGTAATAAATAGCTTGTAGAAGAAAGAACTGAAAATAGAGGAAGGCGTAAGACCGTAAGGGAAATTTGGAGGGCACAACTTCAGGTGAGATTGTTTTCTCCAACTCTTCAAGTAGGCGACTATAGTTAAATTTTCAATGTGTTGGATTTAGAATGTAAATTGCTGGATAGATGAAAAATCTTAATTAGATTGAGAAAGAAAAGAAAAGAATATTGGCGAATCTGGTTACAAGTTGTTGTTTAGCGTTCTGGTTGCCACCATTAATAATGATAACCATATGATTGTGTCAGGTATTGGCATATAGAAAGATTGGGTGTATGGTCTAACATTCAGAGATAGTCACATTCCCATGAGTTTGGTCATAATGTGGCGTCATGGGTTTTATTTCCATATTTGTTCCTTTTAATTATTATATTAGGGTTTAAGTTTTAATTAATTGAGATAGGCAACTAAATATTAGATCTATATTATTTGAATTCCATTAAAGATATGCTAATTGGAGGAATTAAGACTTAGCTTTAGGTTTGAACTTTAGGAAATTGATTATAGAATTAGGTGAGATTTTGGGTCTAGGCTAGACATAGAATAATATGAGTGTTTATAGACTCGTTAACTTACAAATTATGCACATATACTTGATAGATTGGAAAGGTTCGGAGGCATTGAGGAAAGGAAACGCATTGGAGAAGTAGTTTGCTTGACTTCAGTTCTTCGGTGGAGGAAGATTATGGTTTATTTTATGTGATAGATAGACTCTTAAGAGCAATTGATATTCATTTACTGATATTGTGAAGTTCTCTATGTACTTGATTGTGTGGTTGTGTGGCTTGGTTTTGTGGTTTGTGATTGGTCTGAAATTCTGAGACCGTAAAATTTATAATCTGAAACTCTCTCTATCGAAGTGATGCCTTGAATAAAGAAAGCTTGATGAAATATCGTTAATGAAGTGAAAAGTGGTGATAATAAATGGAGAATTAACGATATATTGGATTGGGTGCCACGTTTCGATAGGGTATTATTGGATCGAGGTGCATGTTTTGACACGGTATTATTGGATCGAGGTGTCACGTTCTGGCACGGTATTATTGGATCAGATTGTCACGTTCTGACACGGTAACATTAAAAAGGATATTAAATTGATGGAATGTACTCAATCTCGAAGTACCCATTTCCCAAACGAGCGTGGTGTGGAGGCATGAGTCCTCGTGTGTGTGCTTGATATTGTGATTGATTACGTAGTTGCTTCATTTGTCACTTGTTCATGTTGTTTATTGTTTATCACCTGCTAAGTGCTATAGTTGATTTTATACTATTACTTTATGCATACTAGATACTATTTTGAGTCGGACGATGATATCTACTCGGTACATATTGCCATGTACTGAGCCTTACTTGTGTTTTTATTTTGTGGAGTGCAGCGAGTGTACCAATGCCTTCGACTTTCCCTCAGCTCTAGTCAGTCAACAGCATATCAGGTTCCAGGTGAGCTATTCATTCAAGCTCGTGTTGGATTCTCTTGATCATGGCATGATGTCTTTAGTTTTCGGACATAAACTATTTTATTCATTTATTTGGTGTCTTTAATACTCTTAGACTTAGTATTTGAAGAGTGGATTTCCTTGATGTGATGACTTTCAAGTTTTGGAAATGACATATAGTAGACTTTAATGGATTTGTGTTTCTTACACTAATAAGATTTAAGCTTCCGCATTATGGTAGTATTTTGTAAGTTGAATGATAAATATAAGTTGGGGTTGAATTCATTAGTTCACGTACATAGGAGGTTAAGTGTGCGTGTCACTCATGACTTGGTTTGGGTCGTGACAAACTTGGTATTAGAGCATTAGGTTCGGTGATCTCATCAAACAAGGACAAGTCTAGTAGAGTCTTGCAGAACGGTATGGGGACGCCTTTACTTTTTCTTCGAGAGACTATAGGACTTTAGGAAAACTTCATTCCTTCTTTCTTTTGTGCTACTACTTGAATCAAATTGGTATTTAGGTGATACAAATTGGTATATGAACTTTTTTACTCTATTTCACATATGGTTAGTACTAGAGTAGTAGAAGTGGAAATAGCAACACCAGGGGAAAAAAAAGTCTCCTTGAAAATAGGTATATTTTCTCGATTGACTACAGGGCCTGTAATGACTAGTAATCAATATGATTTTTTATCAAGTTCATACAGTTGAAACCCTCTTTGTTCATGGGTATTGATTATGAAGATGCTTATAACTAATGCTGCAGGTATGATTATACCCGAGGACATCGGACAACAAGCAGCTGTATTTAATTTGTTTAATTTTCTTCTTATTTTTCTTAACTTTCTACTAATATGTTTCTTCCTATGTTTCTTATTATTCATGGCTCTGATAAGAAGAAAATTAAACTTTTAATATCCTAATTCGGAACTTTTAATCTACTACTCAATTAAAAAGAAAATGCATTTAATAACATTAAAAAGTTATTAGTTTAATATTTTTTTCTCATTGTACTAATTCAATTCAATCAAACTTAATTTTAAAGATAAAATAACAACTTCATTTTAATTGTTATCAATATATTTCAAAAAATTATCGTGAAAAGGCATTTCTTGCAGCTTATTTTAATTTTCATATACTATTATTATTTTTTCTGTCATTTTTCAATGATTTTTATTTCGATATAAAATTTAATGTTTATTCTTAAAACTACGATGGTACAAATTAAAGTGGAGTAGAATATAATAAATGATGATTCTTCTACTAAATAAGAAGATATAACGAAATTGAAAGGGTGAAGTTTTTTTTTTTTAAATGGATAGGAAATTCTATTAAGGTATCATTACGTCATTATTCTATATATTTTGAATATAAATTTCATTTGTTGATGCATTTGTTTAGTACTCCCTCTGTCCCTAATTACTTGTTCACTTTTTCTTTTATAGTTGTCTCTAATTACTTGTCCATTTTGACAAATCAAGAAAGAACATTTTTTTTACCTATTATACCCTCAATTAAATGATTAATTACTTTGAAAATTGCAGAACTTTTCATCTATTTCATAATTAATAGGGGTAAACTGATAAACTCACTATGTCATTAATTGATTTCTTAATAAATGTGTCAATTTAAAAGTGGACAAGTAATTCGGGACAGAGGAAGTATTACAGTGTTATTTGACATTATGAGATATTTCTTAGACATTTAAGGAGAGTGGTACACCGGAATATATATTATATATTAAAGGATCAACCTCATGCAATGGAAGAATTTGTTATTAGCAAATATATTTTAACTTATTTGATAAAAAATATATTATTCCTCATTTAATAGATGTAAAATTTGGGAAGCTTTATTTTTTTTCACAATCTTCATATTATTAAAACAAATAATAATATTACGATTAAACAACAGAGTAAATATAAAATTAATCAAAAATATTTAATTTTAATGATCGCGCGAAGTGCGGCCAAGTTCTCTAATTTAAAACAAAGAAGTAAAATTTAAATGGGTCTACTATAGAATTCCTAGAAATCCAACTTGAAAAATTATGTTAAAAATGGAAAAGAAAAAGTGAAATAAATTTAATTGAGAGTTATCCTTCGTCTGTCCCATTTTATGTGACACTTTTTATTTCTCGAGAATCAAATTTGCGTATGATATCTTTAATTTTTTAAAATGAAATTTATATATTTGTAAACTACGTAAAAATCAAAATATTATAATTCATAATAATGAATAATTCAAAATATTTTAAAGATCTCTTTAGTGTTGTGTTGGTCCTCCCAAACTCTCATTTCAAATAAGAGGTACCCATAGAATTTAGAGAGTCAATTAAATTTTTTATATAAGTTTTAAATATTTAAGTTGTTAATTATTCTAATGTATACTATTGCTTATATTATTTTTAAATAAATTTAAATATTATATGTTAGGTTTTTTATCCTAATTTATACGACATTGATAGAATTTAAATTGTCAAATAATTGTTAATTATTGTAATAGATAATATGGAGTATTTAAGTCATTTATAGTATAGTAATTAATATATAATATGTAGTATTTAAGTAGAAGGTGGTGGGGCCCACTTATATAGTTTGATAAATATATTGAATATTAGTAGTGATTTATAGTATAGTAATTAATAATATATAATATGTAGTATTTAAGTGGAAGTTGGTGGGGCCCACTGTGTTTGTCCTCCCAACTCCCACTTCTATATAGGAGTAAACACCTGTACTATAGTTCTTTCCCATCAAACCACGTGTACTATTTAGAATAAATTTAAATATTATATGTTAGGTTTTTTATCCTAATTTATACGACATTGATAAAATTTAAAGTGTCATGATAAAATAAATAATTTTAGTGTGAAGAGGAAGAGTGAATTGGTGTGGCAGTGATTGATATTTTAGATTTGGAAAATTTCAAAGTAATTAATTCATTTTAATAAATTAGAGTTAGTTGTTAGTATTAAATTATGGTGTTAATTAAGGTGCATATGCAATTAGTCAAGAAATGGTGAATATAAATAGATGATTTTTTTTGTAACTCATTAGATATAATTAGAATAGTAAATATGATTGAAATTTTTATTTAATAAATGAATTATTTAATGAAAAGAATAAAGAAAAAATCTCAAAAAAAAGAAGAAGAGAAAAATATATACTAATATATAATATGTAGTATTTAAGTGGAAGTGGTGGGGCCCACTGTGTTGGTCCTCCCAACTCCCACTTCTATATAGGAGTAATAAAAATACCCAAAAAGCCCTTTAATCAAGAAAAAAGATAAAAATAATTTATAAAAAACATTCTTGAAAGTATGTTTTGTAGTTAAGATTTGCAAAGTTCTCTAAAATTTTGATAAAATAAATAATTTTAGTGTGAAGAGGAAGAGTGAATTGGTGTGGTCAGTGATTGATATTTTAGATTTGGAAAATTTCAAAGTAATTAATTCATTTTAATAAATTAGAGTTAGTTGTTAGTATTAAATTATGGTGTTAATTAAGGTGTAGATGCAATTAGTCAAGAAATGGAGAATATAAATAGATGATTTTTTTGTAACTCATTAGATATAATTAGAATAGTAAATATGATTGAATTTTTTATTTAATAAATGAATTATTTAATGAAAAGAATAAAGAAAAAATCTCAAAAAAAGAAAGAAGAGAAAAATATATACTAATATATAATATATAATATGTAGTATTTAAGTGGAAGTTGGTGGGGCCCACTGTGTTGGTCCTCCCAACTCCCACTTCTATATAGGAGTAAAACTAGATGGGGAAGGCCCGTGGCAAGCACGGGCCCAATAGTCAAAATATTATGCTTGTTCAAATATTAATATTAATGAATGAAGAGTGATGGCTTTTACAAAACATGGATAATATCATATATTATATACTATTAGATATATTGAGAATGTGTACAACATATATCAGTATGATGATGACTTGCGAAAGAGCAAATGAAAATTTAAGAAAGAACAATACATGATGAGTTAAAGGAATCTCGCAAAATGAGCAAGACGTTGAAGGTAAATTTATATGCCCATTAGGTATGAAATAGAAAAAATTTGAACGAATGACGATAAAAGTGATAGATTCCCTGTTGAATCTCAAATGAATGATAACATTGAAGGAAGTAAAATGTTTCCTTGTTATAACACAAATATCTTAATTCATCGAAATTGTTGATGAACATACAAACATTATGTGATGAAAACAAAAATACAGATAAAACTAACATTACAAAGTCTACATCTGTGCCTTTCAAGTTAATCATATGTCAACTTCAAGAGCGATGAAGAACTAATTGAATCTTAAATCAAACCGAAGTTACATGATAAATGAAAAAATATCCAAGGGCTCACACAAAAGAATTCTGCTACATAAACCAGAGAAATGAACTGTGAGTTATCTGCACAAGGTGATAGTATACTCATGAATCATGATGATACGCGGGATATTAGAGCATGTCCAATATAAATGATCTCCATGACTCTTATTATTTAAAAGATGCTTATGTATTTCATTAAACATATCAAGAGACAAATTTTGACAATGTAAGTTGTAAGGATAACCAAATTTTGGGGTATTGAATAGAACTCAGTTTCTCCTCATCTTTGACAATACTGTATTACTGTTTAACTTTCACTAACTATTTCCAGTAATTGAGAACTGACGTTAGTCAGCCCCTATGAACGTGAAAAATGTGAAACCAATTTGGTGTCTATCATTTTTGTTTCTTAAACGTTGATGATCTTATATGCTAAACAACTATATTATATAGGTATGCATCCATGTTCTCTGAACTCCCATGAACAATAAGCCATAAACACATAAAATAGAACTTCAGTCATCTATTATATCAGTTACCGATCACATTAGCAGGTAGATAATATTACATATATTATATATTATTAGATATATTTACAATATGTACAATAGACATCAGTATGATGCCGATTTGAACGATCTGCAAATACTAACTTATGTAATACAACCAAAATAGTATAGCAGATGTTTCAGTTTGGGAGTTCGCTTTGTAGTAGCGAATTTTCTTCATTCAAAAACCCATAGTATAGGGAGACTGATTCATTTTATTCTCCCTATTAAGCAAAAGTGGCAAAATGAAGTGAGAGAGTTCCTGTAATTAGAGAATTTAAAGTCTATTAGAAACTGAAAATATGGCAACACATAGCAAAACAATTTAAATATTAACATCTAAAGTGGCACATCTTTAGTACAGAACCTGCAAAAGAGCAAATGGAAATTTCAGAAAGAACAATAGACGGTGAGTTAGCAGGGGGGGGGGGGGGTAATCAGTTGAAGTCCAACAATGTTTGTCGAAAAGTAAATAAATGAAGTTGCAAGCAAATATAGATATCTAGTGAGCTTAAAGCAAGAAGCAAAAACAAAATGCAGTCACAAAGAAGATTAGTTTTTCACGGAAGTTGAAATGTAAATTTAGAGAGAGTATGCTTAAGCGGAAAAATGTGTGCTGCTAAAGCATTGAAGAACATTCACCAAAGGAGATAGTATATCACAATTAAAAGGAGTATTAAACTTGCATAAAAATTTGGAGTACAAGTCACTTTCCATAAGGAAATCGCAAACAAACAAAAATCTTTAGGACTCCAAAAAGGGCAAATTACTGTACAATTAGTACTACTTTCAGTACAATTAAATGATTCTAGTTTTACGTTTAAAAACTGTGTTGTTTTTTTTTTAACCAGAATTTGTTGAAATACTTCTAAATATGTGGAATTGATAATCATTGTGACTTATAGTTTGGTGTGAAAGTGAGATGTAGACTGACCTTTTACAGCTTTTTGGTTGGTGTGGGTGGTTCAAATGTTGGCATTGCATTTGAAGAACCAGCTGCAGTAGTTGTTGCTATCATATCCACCTCACTTATTTCCAAAGGCCTTAACTTTTTAGAATTCCTATCAGTAGTGGTCTGTGGAGTATGTTCCTTTTCCATGTAGGAAAGAATGGACAAAGTTGCATGCGTGCTATTTGAGCTGGCCCAAGATGACTTCCTTAGCTCAATTTGGAAGACTTTGTTTGACAACATCTGATGGACACTATCAAGAGACAATGACTGCCGCTGTAAATGTAAAGAGTGACAACAAACACTTTAGAACTAAGCATATATGGTAAACTGTTTGTGCTGAAGACATATGGTATTGTGACAATACATGTGTAGAAGTAGCCAGCGGGAATGAGAGATCACCTTAGTGCAAGTTATGTTAAATATGTCTTTCGCTATCATGGAGAGTAATTTTTCTTCCAGTTCAGCAGAGATAGATGTTGTGGCTGTAGCAGTACCATCAATAAGATCAATTTGAAAGATACACCTGAAATGATGGCAAGTTTGAAATTTGTGCATAATCTACGCTATATTTTGCAGAAAGTGTAATTTACAAGTTAAAAGTATAGTACCGAGGCACTAATGCTGTTTTCCGATTGCATTTTGGACATTCAAAATCCTTTATATCCTTTGTGCGCTTCTTCTGTTTGCATCCTGAACATTCAAGCACACAAAACTCTTGGAATTCATCTAATATGGCCATTTCTGCCTCAACATAGAACACTCCCATCTGTCAGAAAATATCATATGTATAATACATGTTAAATTACTCATGAGCAAATATAATTTGTTTTTATTATTCAGGCAAAGGTAGACAATGAGAAAATTAGTAAGCATACTCTCAAATGAGCAGCTTCAAGTATGACTTACAGAAGGTGCTGATGAGATTTCTTCAACAGAGATAAGTTGTTGGCCAGTAGGAGTGACTATCATAGGAGTGACAGATGAGCTTGTTGAGGTTTTCTCTGACGCATGACTTAGCAACATTGTTTTGTTTTCTTTTGCCCTATTGTTACAATAGATAATATGTTCAGTAGGTTCTTGACATGCAAAATAAAGCTAGAGAATGATGATGAAATGTTAGTACCAGTTGAGGAGTTTTACTGCCTATGGGTAATTAGGATTCACACGTACTGTGGAATTGAACCTAGTCTGCAGTGACAACCCTGTATAATACATAGCTTGTCTAATCTTTTCTTATTATCTAAAATTATCTTGGTAAAAAGTTCAGTGGATATGTACCTTGAAAAGTAGAGATTCCTATACTCCTTCCGAGGATTACAATCAGATCTGCCGTTGTTGCCATTTTAGAGGCAATTTCATGTCCTTCTATTTCTCCAAAATCCTCCCATAGGGTGAGGAGAAATTGATTTTTCTTGAGAGCATGAGAACATAAGGAGAGAAGAGTAAGTTGCATTATAATGCTCAAACCATAATTGATGATGCAAAAAAACAAATGGAAAAAGTGGTTACTGATTCAAAATATTTGCAAAATATGGGAAAATAGAAGGTGAAATTTTGTACTCACTGATTGTCACAAAGGGTAATTTCTCTACACCTATGATGACTGCGACTTGAGTATTTTTTAGGACCACATCGAAGAACAATTGCCAGTATATCTGCATATATAATACATAATGATCAACTTTCTAGGACGACATTGCATTATCCTAAGAGAGGTCGTTAAGCTATCCACAAAGACAAGACATATAAACAATCTACAAAAATAGTCAAGTTGTTCTATAATAATCAAATTACAAAACCACAAGGATTAATGAGCATACAGTATCCTAGATGATCAACCTATGCTATCAAGAAAGACAATAAAAATCTTGAAATTGCTGTAAATAATCAAATATCTAAATCACATAGATTGATAATAGGACAATACTGTAGAAGATCACATTAAGATATTTACTAAGACCAAAAAAATAAAGTAAGATTGGTCTAAACTAATCAAATTTCAAAATCAGAAAAAGCATGGAAGTACAGTATCCTAGATGTGAGGTTAAACAATATAGAAAGAGAATACAGGAAAAAAAAAATCTCTCTTCAGACTTGCAGTGGAAGAATGTCTTATGAGTTCACCGAGAAAGTGTTGATAATAAGACAGAGAAACTGATTAACGTCAGCCACGAAAGCAAATGTCTCTCTGTCTGCCCTTTTTTTTGTGAAAGTTACAATCTCTAATAAAACAAAAGAAGGAACATAAAAAATCGAAGATTGAGGAAGTTAGCAGTCATAAACATAAATTAACACAGTAGTCATATATGTTGGAAAACAGTAACCGAGAAAGAATTCTGTAAAAAATATTTTGGCCTGATAATTGCTATTAGGATGGATATACCAATTTCAGCAGCAGAATCAACCATCAGATGAGGAATGCGGTCAAAGGTTGTGATATTCAGCTTCGTTGGCAGTCGAAGTGGTTTTTCAAGTTCATTAGATGGTTTGATATGTTCAATTACTGTTTCTTTGTCAAGAATCCAGTAAAATTTATGTATTGGTTTGCCGTATGAAGTTGGCGAGACTTAGACTCTTGCGGTAGAGATGAGGTAGGTATTGATGAGTTTAAGCTTGTCTGCATACTGCTCAATTTCATCAGCATACATAACTGCCTTAATCTGACATTCCTGAAAGTAAGAGTTATACAAAGCTGAGATTAACAAAGTTGAGAAAAACCGTAGCTTGCTTACCAACGAGCAAATGTAGGAAAATTGTTCAGATGACGTAAAAAGAAAAACAGTAATATTCATAAGATAAAATATAAGAATGAGCTGACCTCTTCATCTTCCAAAATCAAATTTTGGAATCTACATTTTTTGTCAGGGCTTTCTCGCGGGCGTCCCATTTCGACAATTTGAACTTTGCAAATCCAATCTCGTGTTGCTAATTCAATTCGGTCGATGTTCAATCTTAGTACCATTTTTGTAGGAAATATAGCTAACCAAACTGTAGTATCTTGAGGATAACATGAGTATTCAGTCAAAGTCCTATCTTTTTGTGTTTTTATGAACAGGGTAATGAAATTAGGAAGATGCAACAACATAATTGCTGTCCACATACTAAAAATCAGATATATTTTGGCAGAAAAAGAGAAAGTGCAAAAACATGTTAGTACAAAAAAAATGATAATTCTTTTATCAAGAGTACATTAAAAAAAGGAACTAATGCAATCCACTTTGTTGGGTAATCCAATAAATTTCATGAGTTTAGATGGCTGTACTGTTGTTTTTGTTCTGAATCTAAAGCGCTGTTATAACTTCAACTTTTATTTTTGAAACTGAGTACAAACTTCTGTAGGATAAAATTAAATTACATGATCTGAATACAATTAGGTGCACTGAAAGAAGAGATGGAAACTTTTGGTGACTAAGCTTATCCCTCAAACAGCTAAGATAAACAGCAAGATAGACAACAAGATAGATAAATGTTAAAGCCTGTAAGGTAGAAAATTTAAGTATTGGGAATTTAGAAAATCTCCCTGTAAGGTGCCAATAACTGAACTCTAAGATGTCATGATAAGGAAAGGGGAAGCAATAACTTAAAAAGGCATTTTAAAAGATGTTTCTGCAGCAACAGGAAGACCACTGGTATTTCAGTAACAGTAGTAGATTGATTGCTTCCATGATCGAGGACAACAAAATAAAAGAAATGTCCTTAAGAATATTGTATAAAGAATTGAATTAACATGGAAATGGTAGGAACATCCTTTTAGCTTGAGATATGTATGACACACCCTTTAGGATATTTCATCGGTAAAGGTATATTCCACTATCCCTCATGATTTAACAAACTCTTGTAGTATAATTTATGAACAGAAATAACAAAGAGTAAACAAAAGAATCTAGCACTGCAAAAAGAAAAAGGAGAAGAGCTTGTCTATTTTTTCCACACTTTCAAAATGAACACATAGGATTATATATAGGCAAGGCAGTGAACAAAGGCATAACATTTGATAGCTTGTAATGTCAAATATTATAACTTTAAAGCTATTCAAGGATCTGATGCAATTGCACAAATTGAATTCAAATGGTTTGTTATATTTTTCAAAGCTAACATTGAATTGTAAAAAAATAATTATCATATTTAAGTCTCATTAACACGGTATGAAAAGAATGAACCTAAACATGAATTTAAACAGTCATCAAAATCATTTTTCTAACATGTCTACATGCCATGCTACTGCCTCACAGCTTCAAAGAGAAGCTGAATTAGCTTAAATTGTGTTCAGATAGAACACAGTTGCCAGTGACACGAATAATCTTGATGATTTATATAAGGATTAGTAATTTTCTCATGAAAAATGGGTGCTTTTGTTTGCACTCTTAAAGGGGAAAAAATTACCTGAGAAAGGGAGCAAAAGTTTTTCCTCAATGGAAGCCTATTAAATTTGTGATGTATGAGTAATATATATAAATATATATTAACTTACCCTTATTTTTAATTTTTAATTTTAGAAATTAGGAAGGACAATAAAATTACATGTGTCTTGTTAAAAATTCATGGGGTTTTGGTTGCCAATGAAATTGTGCCAAAGAAGAGACAAAATCATTACATTTGGTAGTCAAAAAAGACAAAATCATTACATTTGACTACCAAATGTAATGATTTTGTCTATTTTTGGCACAATTTCATTGGCAAGCAAAACCCCATGAATTTTGAAGAAGACACATGTAGTTTTATTGTCCTTTATAAATAAGGGTTAAAAATATCTATCTATCTTTTCTATCTCTCTATCTCTCTCTCTCTCTCTATATATATATATAACATGTGTTCTATAGTGTGAAATTATAAGCAAACAAAATACTTGAAACATATAATATGATACTGTGCAAAAAATAAATGTAAGATTGCATATTATATACCTGTCACTAATGAATATTTTCACTACCTTTGCCTTTTCTTTTACTGCATCTGAAACTTCAGTGATAGTCCCTCTAGCTTTCCCCCATAGTACGCCAAATTCATAAATGTGTATTTCTCATTATTAGGGACTTTAAATGTCAATGATCTGAGCCTATATTATTATGGGGAGAATTAAGTATACTAAGTGGAACAAAAAAGCTAAAACATTGGTATATATTTCAAAAGTAAATAAATGAAGTTGTAAGCAAATATACATATCTAGCCAAAATTTAGAGAGAAGAAAATGAATTTATTTTTAAATTTGATAAAATGGGGAGTCTGACATACCATGTAAAAGGTATTCTGGAGCCACATAAGCCAGAGTTCCTGAAAGCTTGATATTGCTCTTGCTCAAGTTCCATCCAGCTATAGCAAGGCCAAAATCAGAAAGCTGATAGAAGTAAAAGCTAATTGATTCAGACAAGCCAAAACATATGAAAATGTTTATAAAGGAGAAGCAATTGAGTGAGATCTATGTGCTTATATTGCTAGTTTACCTTTGCATTGAAGTTGGAATCCAGTAGAACATTAGATGACTTGAGATCTCTATGGATTACAGGGGGGTTACAGCGTTCATGGAGGTATTCTAGTCCCTTGGTCAATTTGAACAACATAACTATAACATTAACTTCCAGAAATACAGAACTGAGGGAGAAAAAAAGAAAGAGGTAGCACTAATAAATCATAACATTACATACCTAGCCACATCCAATGCAATTTTCATGTGAAGATGCCAACTGAAAGCTGATCCACGAGGAGGTCCTGATCACGCAGGTCAACTCAATTATGGAAAATGGATAACAATGTAGATAACATATTTACAGTTGTTCTCTTTTGTACGTTATCTGTGCTATTTGGTGGCAGGAGATAGGCGTCATAACTCCCAATATATGTCAAACAATCGACCTGATTGAAGCAGTCTGTAGAATGTCGTTTTTGCAGCACTTTGGTCAGGTTCCTATAGATTCTTATTATGTTCATGGTAAGAATTTCACTAAGCACATTTATCTTTCCTCCAAATTTAAAAGGGATGAGCTACAATGGAAGACAAGGTATGTGTTTTAGGATATATCATGTATTATCTTGCATAATTTTCAGATTAGAATATAGAAGAAAGAAGGAAAAAAGTCGAACTGGAGTAAACTGCTCATCTAAAAGCTTATCTTTTATAGAGTTAGCACATTTTCATTACCTATCTGTACAACTAAAAACTTTAGAAACACTTCTTCCCAATATTCACCACTAATGTAAAGCAAATGACAGAAAAATATCAGCTTTTAGAATCTTACAACAGGTGCAGTTCTAGCTGTTTTGGCAAATCGACCATGACAAGCTGAATCATTTGGCCTATAAGCTTCCACCTATGAAAGAAGAACATCAACCCCATTATTCAAAACAATGAAGCAGCACAAACACATTGAATGAAGAACACATGTTAATCTCTTTATGAATATTTCAAGAGGATTGGTAGCTAGTAGCACATTTCTCGAAGGGGTTGTTAGCTAGTAGCGTATTTCTCAAACATTGAAGACCACATCTTAATCTCTTTATGAATATTTCAAGAATTTATGGAATTTTGAAGATGTCTCTTAAAGATAATATATAACCCTTAGTATAGAGACATGAGCTGGAGTTTAGAGTAGAGTAACCTCCGAAAACCCGAATTGAAATAGAATTCGGCTGGTAGAGTTCAAAATTTTTTGAGGTCTACAATATGAATCTGCCCTTGTAATTTAGCTTTAACAAATAGTTATGTCCTTTCACTTTTACATGCATATAGACAATTAAATTATTATAAAATCAGAAAAACTAAAAGTTTAGTTTCAATATAACAAATCAACAAGGTCATTTGTAATCTCTTACCACCATGATTATCTAGCTGGAATAATTATACTAACAAAAAGTGTTCTTGCACAGCTGCACTATCCCTAAAAAGATATTTCCAATCAAAACCTCAGAACAATAAAGCAGCACAAACACATTAAATGAAGAACACCAATAACATTAAAAGCTCAGAGCAATGAAAGCAGCACAAATACATTACAACAATAACATCAAAACCTAACAATGAAGAAGCACAAACAGATTAAGTCAAGAACACCAATAACATTATAAAACCTCAGTTATCTAAAGAAGCACAAATACACATTAAATGAAGAACATCAACAACATATGTAGCAAGGTGATGTATATCTTACATCACCTTTCCTTTGCATATTTAGAGGAAAGGGGGTGTCATATAGTGAAAATGCAAGGTTAGAGCGATATGTAAATCTGTCTAGAGAAGTAAGGTGATGTATATCTAGTATGCATGAAAAATTTCTGAAATGAAAAGATAGAAGCACCCAAGCAGGAAGTTGAAGATACTACTCCTCTCAAAGATACTCAAGTTGAAGAAATGACCGGAGTTCTAAGGTTTTGACACTGCTAGTAGCGTCGGTGATCCTAGTTTCAGCATCTTGCCTGAAGTTGTAAGGTTTTGACACTGCTGTTGTCAATCGTAGTTGAAAAGGTCATTTTCCTTTTGTTTGTTTCACCGGCACTTGTCTCAATCCATTGATTTAGGATGTCACAGAAGTTGAGTACATATTTACTCAGAATTAATGGGTCATTCTTTAAACAGTTTGAATATAACTTTCATCAAACATGTTATGTACAAAGGAATATGATTACTAAATAAGGAAAGAAAATTAACTGCACTTTCTGTGACTTCAAAGATATGAGCCTGCAAGCTACCAGATTGCTCTAACCGAGACCAAAGATAATAACTGAAAACTAATAGATAAAAAGAATTAAGTGCGCCCCTCTATCCTATTTGTACAAACTGAATAGCCCATTTATACAGAATGGTAAAGGGACTACTATGATCATCAACCATAGAAATAGAAATAAAGTGTTAATCCTTACCGACTTGATCTTGTTGCTCTTGGCAATAAACATGCATGAACCATTTGATGAAGTATACATAGTAAAATAAAGACAATGAGGTCATTTGTTCAGGGGAGTGACAGAGGACGCATTTGGCCTTTGGGGTTCAAAGATGGATGATCTCCATAAAAAAATAACATCAAGGAGCTTAAGTCAAATCTGTTTAATTAGAGTGCATATTGCAATCAAATAAAAAGAAGGGATACGATTGCAACCAATTGCATTACCAAACGTTGTTCCCTGTATCTTGAAATGGCACATAACTATTGTATGTGAAAGTATCACATCGTATGGAGTCTTCATTCTATCAACAATTTAATTCCACAACATAAAGCAGAATCATAGAGAGTCTACTATTACACTAAGTGTACACATTACTGAATAATCAAGTCTAATGAAAAAAACAACTTAGAGAGAATAAAACTCGATAATTAATATTTCTATAACATGGAAGACATCATGGATTGCTCTATTTTACAATAATGTTCTCAACTACAATTCTCGGATCAAACAAATCATACAGGAAAAATAACTGCTGGAAAAAAAAACCAACTCACTCTATCTTCTTATTTGTTTTTGCTCGCATGAACTAACAAAACACATGATATAACATTTTAACATGCATAAAGCAGGGACTTCATAGTCGAATTTCAGACATAACACCTAATCTGATGTGGATTTGAGGCACCCAAAAGAGATTGGCCATTGACAATATATCAATAAGAACATCATTATGCTGATGATTAGAATTTCATACACAAATTTTCTGCCTAATACAAATGATAGAGAACTTGAGAGGAAAATATTAAGTGGAAAAGTAAGGTTACGACAGAGTGGTCAAATGGCCAGATTGTTTTGAATAATTGTAAGGAAAATATATTACTCATTTTCAGAAGGGTAGCAGATGAATACTCATTTTCCGAAGGGTAGTGAACAGACTATAAAAAAACATTTAACTCAAGTTTTGGAAGTTCCATTAGAAGATCAATGAAAAGAAGCGAAGAAACAAATGACACGATTTGAGGTCATTGAAAGCATAATTACCATTACTCCATGAGGTAATTTTAAGAACACTAAGTGTAGACATAAGTAAAGTGCAAACCCAAAACATCTCCAATTACACTTATATCAGTATTTTAGGGTCATGCAACACATTCTCCTTGTTTGTGAAACATTACTATTGCAAGTAGTTGTCAATTTTGTTAAAGTTCATAGCGCACATATGTGGATCACCAAAGTGAGAATTGAGAGAACCAATTTTGTTATTAATGTATATCACACTTTGCCAATGCAGAGAATCGAGATAACCAAAAGATTAAAGCAATTAAAGGAAAAAAAAACATAGGTGAAGTAAAGCAAATGGAAAATGGTCTGTTCAAATATGGTAAAATTACTTGCAATTTAAAAATAAAGACATTTATGAGAAGATAAACATACTATAGTAAGGTCAATACGGTAATGTGCAAAGTTAAATAACAAACAAACAGAGAAGATAAGCAAGAAAAATTCATAGAAATTACAGTCAACAAAGTTAAGAGCATTAATTGGTATAACATTATGACTGCAAATTTTGCCTACCTCATGATCATTTCTTTGCAATTGCATCATCTAAAATAAAAAGGTTTGAAGCCTTAAGAGATAGGTCATCTTTGTCATCTCCTTCAGCTAGAACTATACAAACAATTACCTTTGATAGAATAAGTTGTTCCTGCAATGTTAGAATTTACGTTAGTCTAAATGAACATTTGAAATTGAAGTAATTGGCCAGGCACAATCTAAATTGAAAGCTTAAATAAAAAAAAATGTTGAAATATGATTGGGAGCCAACTCTTAGTTATCTTAAAAAACAGATAAAGTAAAAGAATCGGGAATTTCACAATGTGTAGCATGAGGGTGCTTACTTGTTACATTTATTGGTTTTAAAAGTATCATGAGAATGCTTTTCGAATGATTTCGTCATAAACTACATTATATGTAGAATGATCATCTGTGTCCTCTGTTGTAGGCGGATGTATTAATATTTTGACGTTGGCTAAACATTTTGCTCGCGATAAAGCAACATAAAGTTGTCCATGTGAAAAAACTAGTTCACGCAAATATATTCCAACAAAATCTAAAGTTTGACCTTGAGCTTTGTTTATAGTCATAGCAAAACATAACCTTATCGGAAATTGTGTTCTTTTGAAGGGAACTGGTAGCTTCTCATCTTGCGAAGCCAGTAATGGTATCTTTGGAATAAAAACATGTTTATTTTTAAAATGACCACTGGAAATAGTAGCACTAATAACATGTGATTTAAAATCACGACATATCAATTGTGTACCATTGCATAAACCTTCAGTAGGATTTAAGTTTCTTAATAATATAACTGGACAATATTTTTTCAAAGTTAATCTATAAGGTGGTAAGTTAGCAGGATGTAAGGTATGCAGAAAATCTTCAAATTGGCACTGATCATTTGGTTCTATTGTTTCATCAATAGCTGTATACACTGTAGCATCACCGGAAAATCTATGTATAAGCATGTCATTTATTTCATCAACAAAATCATTTTTTGTAGTCAAAATAATACGGGAAGTCATAAAAGATGGATTAGAATAGAATGTATGGAAATCAGGATAAGTTACATTAAACAAAAGATTCAAAGATTATATTTCATGTGTAAAGGGAATGATAAAATTATTGGGAATTTCAATTTTGTTACAGTTGTTAGTTTTTTCTTGTCCATTTCCAATTCTCATTAAATATGCAGAAAATGCTGGATCTTTTTTTGCACGCATGTTTTCAAATAAGCATAATTTTTTGAGATGATTCCAAATATGAGAGTATAATAAACTTTGACTAATAAAGTCTTCTTTTTTTCCATTACGAACAACATGAAGTGTTTGTCTAAAGTCTCCTCCAAAAACTACAACCTTTCCACCAAAAAGTGTTTTTGTATTCATAAGATCTTTTAAAAGTGTATCAAGAGCTTCAATCATGTTTTTTTTTGCCATTGAGACCTCATCCCAAACAATTAACTTTGAATCTCGAATTAGAGTGGCTAATGAACTTTGTTTACTAATATTGCAGGTGAAATTCTCATCGATGTCAATAGGAATTTTGAAACGTGAATGAGATGTTCGTCCTCCTGGAAGTATTGAAGCTGCCACACCAGAACTTGCAGTCACCAAAGTTATGCATCCTTTTGTTCTTACAGTAGCCAACAAAGCTCGATAAAGAAATGTTTTTCCAGTTCCACCAGGACCATCAATGAAAAATGCTCCTGATTTATTGGAAAATACTCTTTCAAGAATTATGTCATATGCTCTTTTTTGTTGAACATTTAATTTGTGTTGTAGAAGTATATCTTCTTCAGACACTATTATATTTCTTTCGAAATATATTTCTTTGGACTCATTAGTTGTTCTAGAGGAGCTAACATTTCCAAATATATCTTTGAATTCATTTATGTTATGTTCCATTGAAAGTAGAACTTCATTGATATGATTTAAAACTAACTGGTGGATATCATTTTTTGTAACATTTGAAATTGTTTTAAAATCTTCCAACGTAGAGTCTTCGTATAATTTCCAAAGATCTTTTGGGTTACCAGGATTACAATAAACTAATAATGTTGCAAATAGTCTTCTTAAACTATAAGGCATTTGATAGCTTACAGCTTCAGACATACACTCAATTAAGTTGTTATCAGAATGTAATAAGCCTTTTTTTTCTGCAGCTTCTCTAAATGTAGTGTAGCATCTTCCATCCATTGTACGAAGATCTTCGTATGATTTTGGTCCTCTGACGTTCATTAGAAGCAACCTAAGATAATATCTTTCTTCTTCGGTTGGATGACATGTGACAATACGTCCAATAGTAAGGCGTTGTTTTCGACGCGACCATATTTTGTATGATGATGACCATACAAAGGGTTGGGGAAACTCTTTATATAGTAAATTGAGATTTATAGCATCGTTATTGATTTTGTTCATAAGAAAGAATTCTGTTAACATCGTTTTCCTTATCATTGGATTGTTTATTATTTAATCCACAGTTTGGTTATTTTTTAAAGAAACAAATTGTTGTCCATCAAGATGCAATTGCAACTGGCAAACACTTGGAGTCATTTCACTTATTGAGAAAGCAAACAGACGCCATGTAGCCTCTGGCGGAGAAACCCATCTAGCAGATTGATATTCTTTGATTTCATCTATTTTTCTACAGTAGTATCATTATTATGTACAGAAAATGCAATTTTGCCATGTCCTTTGCAAATATATTTGTAAATGTATTTGATAACCTTAATGTTAGAACATATTTCAACATTAATATGACAACCAAATTTCTTCAGTAAAAACGGATTGTACGGAACAATCCAAGAATTATCAATGTTGTGTCCTCGAACTTTGATTGGTGTGAGCATTTTTGGTCTTTTGTAAAGAGGATATGAATTTTTTCCGTTGGTTGTTTGTTCAGTAAGTTCTTTTGGATATTTAAACTTACATTTTCCTTCTTTTTGCATGCAAGAATTTGAAGGATTTAAATAGCCACAAGGACCATGGATCATGTGCTTGGTGACAAATTTGTGTAGATGATCATCAATATGGGGATCAGGTAATTGAGCACATACAATTTTATCATAAGCCTGTGGTGTTAGCAATTTATATCCATCCATAAGTATAATGAGAAAATGGGCGTGTGGAAGACCCCGTTTTTGAAACTCAATTGTATACATAAAAGCTGCAACCTTTCCAAATATGTTGTTTTTTTGAATATCTGTTTTAAGTTCTTCAACTTTTGCTCTGAATACTCTACTAACTAAATCAGGTATGTTTTGAACTTCTTCCATTGGCTGTAATTGTTCTTGTATTTCAGGCCAAGAAGGATTACAAGTCATCGTAAAAAATATGTCTGGTTTTCCAAAATGTTGTACCAAAGCAATGGCATCCATATATCGTCGACGCATATCTCTTGGGCCTCCTATGAAATTACCAGGAAGGAATTTTGTCTCCCAATATTGGAAGCATCTCTTTCTCCTTGCCTTAATAAATCAATAATTCCTTGAAAGGCTTCAACTCTGAATAGATCTTGGTTAAATGAAACAAAATCTAATCTTTGTGTCTCAAGTTTTATATATTGGTCAACTATGTATTGTTGAAAAACTCTTCCAGAATGTAAAGTTTCATTTGGTTGTTGATCTCTTATTTGAATTTTATAACAATAATATTCACGACAAGAAACAGTGTCTCTTTTTCTCAATCCTTTTGATAAAACTGTAGATTCGACGTGAAGGAGTCCATCAATAGAAGTCATGTTCATTATACTTGGGAGCTGCTCATATTCACAATACATTTGTGTTTTGGAATAATTGTGTGTCTTTTTTAATTTTTTAATACCACAATGCCAACCATTTTGACCATAAGGAAACAACAATGGATATTGCAATGGGTCATAACATCCATAGTAGTAATTTACCAATTGACTTCTATTACTATGAGTATAAATTCGAATATGTGGTGTGGGAATTGGATAATTTAATTCATCTTCAATCCAAATTGCCCCAACTTCGGATGCAGTAGGTAAGTTATGTGTTCTTTGGTCTAAATTGAAACTTGAGTTTAGAGCAATATAAAATTCAGATAAATTTGGAAGAACTGTCAATGATCTTAGAAAAGTAGAATAAGGATTATGTTTTAGTATATCCATGAGTTTTGTAACAATCAGCTCATTAAGATTATCTGCTAACGTCATTCGATTTGTTAGCTCATTTTCGTTATCATAGAAATATAACTGTAAATTTTTTCCTTTTCCTGTTGAGGGTATCAAATCATCAATGAAGTGATACATTTGTCCTTGCACTTTAAATGTATAGATGTCACGATTTCTCTTTGCTAATTCTCTATCATAATGTACTCCAAGTGAAGTGAATGCAAACATATTATTGTAGGCTCTACTGTAAGTGCGAAAATGTTGAGATTCTTTAGAGTCACCTAAGAACAAATTTCACAACTCAGTAGGCATGTTATGAGAAGTTAGTCTAATTGATCCATTATCACAACAAAAACCTGGTGATTCATATTGAAACCTTTTTGCTGCGCAAAATTTGCAATTTGGAACTTTCTTTAAAAGTAAGTAATCTTTTGGCAATAAATTATCATTTTGTAGATTGACGTCTAACTTATTTCTACCTGTGCATGGTAAAAATAAATGATTTGTTATATAAACGCACGAGAATACATGTATTTTTATTACTTTGGTAGAAAGAAGCATACCTCTATTTGCAGTACGTCTCGAAGTTAATTTACTTGCAACATGAGATGCAGTTGATGTTGATCCTAGTATGAGGAATTGCAATATTTACAGACACGTAGGCAATTATTAAAAATGAATATAGTAAAAATTGTTGAAGTAATATTTCAGAACTGACCTACTTCGAAGGTAGATAAGCAATTAACTATACGTTCTCCTGTAGTTGAAGTAATTGCTAGGTTTGTAGCTTGGGAACCTTAAATTACAAAATGAGGAAAGAAATTATAGTAAGAGTAGGTGAGCTGAAGCATGTAATTATAGCTATAGCTATGAGAAGACAGATTTCATAGAAGGAAGATAAGAATATGGTTAGCTGACCTTGTTGAGGAGAAAACGAAGAAGTGTTGATTGTAAGAGCGGGAGTACTATTTGATTGATGAAGGATTTTTTGTCTTTTCGATTGAGCCCTTTTTTCTCTTAAGTGGGATAAAAATAATTCTTTTCTCTCTGGTGACATCTGTGCATATCTAGCATGACGACGGAAATTTTTGTCAAAAGTTCTTTCTTGGACAGACACATTATCTCTATGTTCTTCCATTCTTGTTTCGAGTAGTTCACGATTTGTAAAATTAATTTATAACTTAATGTAATGTGGGAAAAATATGTAGAATTGACCCAAAATAAATCGAGACAATAGCAAATGATGGTAACAAGAGAACCATTGGGATAAAATAGCATACATTTGAGACATATCAATGTAGCATTTGGGAAAATAAGAATTATTTAACTATTACAATAATTAACAATTGTTTGACACTTTAAATTCTATCAATGTCGTATAAATATGGATAAAAAACCTAACATATAATATTTCAATTTATTTAAAAATAATATAAGTAATAAGATGCTTAAAGATACACAACTATAACCATACAACTACAAACATTTATAACTATTTTGATGCAAACGTATGTTGAATGAACTACTTAAATTTTGCATTAAAAACAGCTTCATTCTTTTTTCTGTCTACTTCTATCTAAATCAGTACAGCTGACTTGAGATTTTCAGCAAAGCAAAATTAATTTGAAGATAATGACAATGAATATAGGATATTAAAACAAATTTTGATGTAAATCATAGAGCAACAAAATGGAGACTGCAATAAGAACATATTAGTATTGTGGATATCCAACATACAACTATTATGTTTTATAAAAAGGGGACAAAAATGAAAGAGAGGACAATATATGTTGCTAATGTTGAGCAAGTTTCTCCCAAAATTTGGAGCCAACAAATTATACTTATAATAAAAATTATTTCTTCTCCTAAGTTTTCACACCTCACTTGAATTTAAGTAAGCTAATATATAATTATTGCAATTCTATATCATTTAAGTAAGCTAATAGATAATTATTGCAACTCTTTAAAATTTAAAAAGAAAAAAAAGAGTTTATATATATGTATATATATATTATATTTACAATAGTAGATGCCTAAAGATACACAAGTATAACCATACAACTACAAACATTTATAACTATTTTGATGCAAACGTATGTTGAATCAACTACTGAAGTTTTGCATAAAAAACAGCTTCATTCTTTTCTCTGTGTACTTCTATCTAAATCAGTACACCTGAGTTGAGATTTTCAGCAATTTTTTTTTTTAAGATAATAAGACGATATCTGTATTCCTAAAAAAGTGGAAGAAATGATGATTAAGAGATAAAAATGGTATGAAAAGGGGAAAAGTTTAGCCAACAGGATGACCTAAATTTTGATGATACTCAGTAAAGCCAGGATATATTTGTACAACAGTGAAGTAGAAATACACATCCCTGAATGCTAGTTACATTCACGCTCCTGGTCCTGGAATCTGCTTCAGCGAAAAATTGGAACACTGATCAATTGGCTAATCAGTTGTAACCAATGGAACTATCACTTTTCAACACTCGAGATTGTTGAGGCCTCCAAAATAAGCAGGTGTGTCAGCAGAGCAGAATGAAATGATCTAATATGTTGTTTGTAATCTATAATCTGAGGAGCCAGAGGCAACATTATTGGCATAATATACTTGTTCTTTATTCTCTACGCGAACTCTAAGTTGTGTTCCAATACTACAGTTGCAACTTTTATCCAATCGAGAAACAATTTCTCAGACAAATACAACACCAAAATTAGTCACTGTCCATTATCAATACAGAAACTGGAGAACTGAAAATTCTTTCAACATTAATTTGAAGGTTCTGAAAGAATGTGGAATTATACCTGAAGGCTTGGAAATTGGAGAACGCGAAATCAATCCTTTTGTATAATTTGAGTTTATGATACCCAACCTAAGAATCGAAAGAAAACGTAAGAATCGAAAGGTAAGTACTGACATGTAACTGAAACTGAGAAAGCAAGAAGCAGAAAAGAAGAACTGGATTTGAGCAATGATGAAAGCTATAAAATCAAACCACATGCAGAACTTTATTTTGTAAAATTCTAAGCCATCTATATTAGTTTGAACTATGTAACTATTGATTTTATGTATTTCACAACATTTATAACCTAAAATTATTTTTTGCATATTCCAATTTTCATCAATCCATGTACTAAAGTACTAAAGTAGTAGATAAAGAAAGAAGCAATATTGAGTATATTGCAACATTTACAAACAAGAGATATTAGACTGCAAGGCAGTAAGTAGGTTTCGAGCTTCCTAGATAGAGTTTTGATTAATTGCGCCTACCCAATAGATAATACAAAATACTCGGTTCAGTATTTGCCCAGTTACATAAACACGAGAGATTTAATATGGAGAAATGTTGGAGAAGAGTAATTCATCTCCCAGTGAGGAAGATGATCATTGAAGATAAGACTCCAAATAGTAGATGAACATCTGGTAAAACTGAAACTTTTGGAATTTAGACAATAGAAAATGACCAACAAGCAACAAAATGGACTCTACAAGCTGCATATAAGTTATGTACAGAATATTTCTAATAATTCAAGCATATTTGTGTAGCTCTATTTTTAGAAGTTTGAATTACTTTTAGCTGAATCCCAACACTTTATCCCTACGTAGATCTGTGCCCTGAATCTTAAGATTTACATCATGATGAATCCGGTTTGTAGATCTGCACCTGTATTGAATACTTGCACCCCTAGCCGGACAACACAGACAGCAGTTAGAAGTAGATTGCTTGTGCAGAAGAAAATATGCTTTGTAGTTTTAAGCTTCAACATTATTTCCTAAAATACAACTTATGTGTCGCTTTAAGCATATATGTGATATTTTTTTCTTCAATGAAGAGCATGTATGTGGTACTTTGAGAATCAATAAGTTCTGCTATGCATATCACCACTTGATAAATATATATAATGAGAAACTTAGCACCTCCTGAACAACGAAATGCAGATTAATTGACAATATATAGAGGGAGGTATTTACGTTGACAAGATGCTTCAAGAGAAGAAGAGGTCAAGTTTGCATTAACCATCAATATTGGACTGCAGGTTATTTTGCACTTGAACTTTTCTATCCACCTTGGAGTGAGAAACTGTTCCTGTTTTAGAGGCATTAAACACACATTAATAGTAGGTAACAGGGAGTATTAACTTTTAACTGCTTCATCTTTAAATCAACTCACAATTGACTCTACATGAGCTACACCAGCTGCCACTTCACTTTTCTCATCAAAGATAGGACAAACAACAGCAGTTTCAATATTCTGATGTCTCTGGACACCTAGTCAAGGATGACTAATCAATATAGCTAATATACACTGAAAATTCAAAGAAAAAAATATATCAACAGCTATATGAGTGCATATTATGAACTTCAAAAGAAATTGAGTGCTACATTATTCCATCACTAAAATGAGTAACAGAGAAGATCATTCACTGCCTCAAATCTAGTAATCGACAGGGAAAATAATAACAAAAAACATACTGTACAGCTACATATATAGAAGTAACATAGACCGAAAATTGCGAAGAAGAAAATAACAATAGCTATATGCATGTGTATTATGAACTTCAGAAGAAACTGAGTGCTACATTACTCCATCACCAAAACAAGTACCAAAGAAGATCAATCACAGCCTCAAATCTAGTAATCTACAGCGGAAAAAAAAACAAAAAACATAATGTACAGCAACATATATAGTACTAATATACACCGAAAATTCAAAGAAAAAAATATCAATAGCTTTATGAGTGCATATTATGAAAATTGAGTACTACATTATTCCATCACTAAAACGAGTAACAGAGAAGATCAATCACAACCTCAAATCTAGTAATGTACAGCGAAAATAGAAACAAAAAACATAATGTACAGCTACATTTATAGTACTAATATACACCGAAAATAACTTGGTTAAAAGTTTCCGAAGATCCACATGCAAATATTATACATTCTATTAAAAATATATTGCATCTGTATTTGTCAAATAGAAAATCCTTCCTTCACATTCTCTAAAATCTAATCAGTTATTATATCTACTTATTAAAACAAAGGAGGCAGAAAAGAGAACAACTCAGGAAAAAGAAGAAAATCTAATGACCAAAAACACATAAAAACTAAGAAAGTAACATAGAAAAACAACAGTAAAACCTAAGAATCCAAAGAATAATGGGAAAAACTACCATTATAGGTTGTCTTCAAGAGTTGGAGAGATTACCGAAAAATTGGGGAAGAAGGGAAAGCAAAAGCTACTGTAACCAACGATTAGAGCAAGATCGAAGAAACAGTTGATGCACAAGTGAGATCCAAAAACGCTGATCCGGATTTGATGAAGAGCAAAAGGCAGCGATAGTAGGAACTATGTGGAGCAGACGGTAGATGAACAATGAAGAATGAAAGAAGGGCTAAAGTGGATAGAAATTAGGGCAAAGTTAAATAGGAGTAATTACCTATTTGCCCTTGTTCGTCCTTCCCTACTCCCACTTCTAAAAAGGAGTAATATATATATATATATATATATATATTACTAACCAATCAGCATTATCCAAAGTGTGAATATCATTATATTATTATTTTAATATAGATTTCATGACGTCAATTCATAATAATCTAATAGGACAAAAAAAATTAAATTCACCTATAATGAATGATAATTCTCTAACTTCAATTCTTCATCATTCTAATAGAATAATTATGACATTGAGAATATACACGTTCAAAGCAGCAAACCTGAAGCTATGAGAATCTCTTTCGAAGTCGCGGCATGCTTGTGAAAATAACATTATAGGTTTTGTGCGCCGCTGGATTTTTTGTTACACGGCCAAGTGGTTTAGGGTATTGAATATTATGGACTTGGCCCATTAACCACTTACTAAAATTAACTATTTAAAATTTACCCGCTAATTAAATATATGTAGTTCAAAGAGTAATTCAAAATTCCCATTTAAATTTATAGAAAGGGACTTCTATGAAAGAGAGGGGACTAGTTCTCAAATGACCTTATGGGTAATTTACATTATCCACCACTAAAAATCATGTTCATCCTCAAACATAAAGAAGGAATAAGAAAGAATAACCGACATTACCAAAAGCCTGATGTATGACCTACTAGACGGTGTTCATCTCTCTAAGTGAGCTTATCCTTAACACCATTCCATCAAGATCAACTACTAAGAACTGAACTTTCAAATCAAACTTTGGAAGATCTACAAATCAGGAGTGATTATCAAGCCACAAACTAATCCATGAATCCAATCTAAGCTGAAATCTACCAGACCATAACACAACCATCACGACAAATCTTTTATTACATAACCAAGATAATATTTTGAACGATACCGGTTGCAACCAGAAGTGAACTTGAACCAACCACCACACACTCATAACGCACAAACCATCACAAGTCTTATCAAGATTTCCTTTTCACAACACAATCTTTTCATGAGCTTAAGTTATAAAAAAATCTGTTCTTTAGACATTCGGTAGTCATCAAGGTAGAATTAAAATTATCTAACCCAAAGAAGAAAATGATCAAGTAAACCCAACAAGTTAGTCACTTCAAAATGCAGAACCTCTAACAACACTCTTAGACAATTGCAACTCTTCATAGTAACTCTTATATAAATTCCCATAAGCAAGGTTGTGCGTGTAGAACTACTTGTATACTTCAACTATCCCAAACAACACTAAATTTTTTATAATTGAAATGGCCAAATCTGCCCAAGAATTTCACCCAATTAATAGAACAATCACAAGATCGGCACACCCAATCCACCACTAGGAATTCACCCATAGATGTAGAAACATGTGTTGGCATAGACATCTAATCACACTCCAAATCATATCCAAAACGAAGTAGGTGGTCACATAAGAATATACAGAACCAAGAACGAATAATACTAGATAACTCTTTCAGAGTGCCCATATCAAAAAAATTTCACTCATCTGACACTATTTACTTGATTTTTATCCACCCACAATCAACCAGTCTGATCCCCATTACAATCTTACAAATACTCAATTTATCAAACCCTACATACTTCTCACAATACTTAATTGAAGACAACACACTTAATACTAACAAACATCATAACCACACCAACCATTTACCTTACTCTCAAACTGTCATTAGTATCAAAGTCTTCTTAGCAAATACATTATAGCCTTAAAAAATTTCGAACTATGGCTCTATATGTTTCCATTTAAGCATTTCATGTTAGATGCAAGTCACACATAAGACTGATAAAACTAATTCCAAATCTAATAGTACTTTTGCATCGAGGTACAATAATTGAATCACACTCAAAGTCAACTTCACTTAAACTTTCACATACAACATTTCAACTACCATTCATACCATAATGTACCTTATGTCAGAGCTCAAATAAATCCTTAGTCACTCTAATAATTATATATATTATAAGCTCATGACCTCTATTCATCATCAAATGTCTATGTAACACATCATAATCGTGTGTGTAGTCCCATCAATAGAGTCGTTTGACCCCCCCTTAAAATCCTCAATAATCATGTAGAATTGTAGGTCCATATATTTACTCATCCATAAGTCACTACCATAACTTGACAATCCAGCTCTATACACCAACACAAAATCTTCAACGCATCTCCATTTGTCACCAAACAAAAACACAATCTTCATAAAGTCGCTGATAAACTCCTAGTAAATTTGTGTTGAACCAGTTCAGATCTCATAGTCATTTATAAACACAAAGATAAGAATTCATACAATGTAATGACCGGGTTTCGTCGTTATAGAAGAGCCAACGGGGATAAATTTTGGGCCGAAAAACTTTTTCGTAGTAACTTGAGATTTCCCAACCTAGTTCAAATTTGGACGAAATCAGAGTCTATGAGGTCTAGGGAAATATGGTAGCAATTGGGTGATCTAATTAAGAATTCGATCACATGAGTAGATAGATAAGTCATTAAGGAACCCGTATGACGTTACAGAATTGAATTTGGGCGAGTAGAACTCTCAAAATTGATCTTAGCATGAACGGGTAGTTTTTGAGTGTCATTGGTTGAAGGTGTGTTGTGAAATGGGGTCTTATCAGATTTATTATTTTTGCTCACTATTCCATGCAAGCCGCTATGGCGGGGATTTCTGCCGCCAGGGTGAGGCCACTGTGGCGGGGCAGATGCAAGTTGAAGTTGGAAATAAACCCCAAAATTATTTTATTCTGCAATTTTCAAACTTGAGAACTAAGGAACAAATGCAGGGCTTTTCTTGATAGTTTTCCACCACTCTTAAGGCTAAAGGTAAGATTTTCACTCCCCGAATCCATTTTTTGATCCATAGAATGTAATCTAATGGGTAATTATCGATGGGGAAGAGTTTTGACCTGAGAACTATGGGGGAAAAAGCCCTAATTTGGATATTGGGATCATGGGTATGATCTAGGGTTGATAGAATTGTTAGTAATTCCGATAATTAGTGATTGATTATTGATTTCCATCTTATTATGATTGTTTGTAGACCAAGAACAAGCAGAACGAATCCAGAAAGGGAAGAATCAAGTTTCTTAGGGGATTCAAGCTTATTTTGAGGTAGGTGATGGTTGTGATTCTATGATTCTGTTATGTATATTTGTTCTTGCTTCATTATGATACATGTATGTATGCAGATATTTCATTATTGATCACATTACTTGTAAATGAGGATATATGAATGATGAATGCCATGAATCATGACTTGATTGTATGATTATGAGAATGCAATGTGTGATTGTGATTGTGACTTGTTGAATGGATTGGGTGTTGCATTTCGACACACTAATTTGGATCGGTTGCCATCAATAACTGTCGTTCAAATTCAAGGGTGAGCCCGTTCTTGTAGGCTGCCATGAGTTTTCTTTTTGTTTATGTCCAGATTTCGGACTTAGACTTTATAGTTAGTTGTTAGTGCATTAGTTCAGGGTTGTAACCCTATTGGTTAGACTTATGGATCTTGCTAGATGTTTTGGTATATTGACTTTCAGGTTCTAGGTGTTACTTCCGCATTTGTGTTTAGTTGTTAGCCTATTGTTTTGGAGTTTATGGGAACTCCTTATTTCTTTCCTTAGCATTTAACTTGCTTTCGTAACTTAAATGCTTTAGTATTTTGATTTAGTTGGTTTGCTAATTAGTATGAATGATTCTCCCATCGGAGGGTTAGTGTGGGTGTCAATCACGATAGTCTAGGTTGTGACAAAGTTGATATCAGAGACTAGGTTCATTGATCTCGATGTACCAAAATGAGTCTAGTAGAGTCTTGCGAAACGGACGGGGATGCTTGTACTTTTCTTCGAGAGGCTATAGGACTTTAGGAAATCTCTCTGTTTTCTTTTGTCTTCTTTCGTGCTATAACTTCATTCCAATTGGTATTTGACGATTCAAATTGGTATCTAACCTCATTCACTCTTTTGTCCGTAGATGATTAACACTAGATTCAATGGCGTTAGGCCAGTAACTCCCGTCAATACTCCAGCTGAGGAATCTGCAGTGAGAGGTCGCGGTCGAGGCAGGGGTAGAGGATGAGAAAAGGTAGAGCCTGCTGGGGATGGAACACCATTGAGAATGCTCCCAGAAATAAGGCCCCTTCTGTGCATCATAAAGAGATAGAGGATAATGTTAAGGTTAAAAATGTTGAGAAGGTTGGACAAGAGGAAGAGGTGCAGGCTGAAACTATAGGTGTTCCTCATTTGGACCTAGTGTTAGCTCAGCAGATCATGTCATTCTTGAAAGGGTTGGTTGGTTATGGAGTCCTCTTCCCTCTGTTCAAGCAACTCAAGCTCCTACTAATCCCCTGTTGCTATTAGTGTCCCCAATGTAGGAGGGAATGTAGGTAATGATACTTTCTTTCGTCCTTTGTTGGGTCCTGTTATGACTGGTAATGAGAATGAGATGTTGACTAAGTTCTTCAAGTTGAAACCACCTGTGTTTCTTGGTTTTGAGAGTGAGGATGCATATGAATTCATCCTAGATTTCTATGAGAGGCTTTATAAGTTGGGAATTGTCCATCAGCATGGGGTTGAGTTTGTGACCTTTCAACTTCAAGGTGAGGCTAAGTAGTGGTGGAGGGCTTATGTGGAGTGCAGATCTTCAACTTTACCCGCACTCTCTTGGACCCAGTTTCATGCTCTGTTTTTAGAGAAATATGTTCCTAGGACTTTGAGAGATCGCAAGAAGGATGGGTTAATGGCTTTGTAGCAAGGTGGTATGTTTGTGGTTGCTTATGAGGCCAAGTTCCATTCCTTGTCTAGATATGCTACTCAATATGTGACTACTGAGGATGAGCGGATCTATTTATTTATTAGGGGACTAAACTCTGAGTGGCAGGTATTATCTATTCATATGACCTCTGCAAGGAGGAGCTTTAATGAGGTAACAAACTTTGTTAAGAAAGTGGAGGGAATGAGGCGAGACGGTCAGGCTAAGGTATTGACTAAAAGGACCAAGAACTCGGGTAACTTTCAAGGTTCTTATTACAAAGGGTTAGGGAGGCCAACACTGGCGGCCAGGACAATTCAGTCTGTTATGCCCACCTCTACAGGTAATTACCCGGGAACTCCATCTCATAATTTGATTCAGGATAGCCAAGGAGCCACACCTTCGGTGGGTAGCAGGCTATCTTTTGATCGCACATGTTACAACTGTGGTGAACCTAGGCATATGAGGAGAGATTATGCCCACCCGCGCATGATAGATTCCACGCAGCAGCAGACTAGAGCAATGGTAACCGCGGGAATTGGCTATAATGATTAAGGGTGTCCACAAGGTGGGCGAGGCCGTGGGGGTAGAGGAAATGGTAATATAGGCAGAGGTGCAGTGCAACCAGGCAGGGAAGTCACCCGTCAAGATGATAGGGCTCAGTGTTATGCCTTTTCGGGCAAAAATAAGGCAGAAACGTCTAACACAGTAATCACATGTACTATTCTTGTCTGTGACCGAATGGCTAATATTTTATCTGATCCAGATTCTACTTATTCATATGTATCCATGCAATTTGCCTCTAAATTTGCTATGATTTGTGATATACTTGATTCCCCCATCCATGTTTCTACCCTAGTTGGAAAGTCTATCATAGTCAGCCATGTCTATCGTGCTTGTCCTATTTTGTTTATGGGTTTTCAGACTTCAGCTGATTTGGTGATTTTGGATATGACTGATTTTAATATAATCTAAGGCATAACTTGGTTGTCCCCCTATTATGCTCTGCTTAATTATAATACTAAGTCTGTAACTCTAGAAATTCCGGGAAGGGAAAAGTTAGAGTGGAAAGGGGTGTACAAGCCTAAGCAAGCTAAGATCATATCCTCCATTTGGGATAGTGAACTAGTAGAGCAGGGTTGTTTGGGCTATTTGTCTCATATTCGGGATGTTGAGGTTGAGTCCCCATATATTGAGTCTATTCTTGTGGTGTCAGAATTTAGAGAAGTGTTTCCTAATGATTTGTCTGGTATGCCTCCAAATAGAGATATAGATTTCTGCATCGATTTAGAACCTGGTACTCGTCCCATTTCCATCCCTCCATATCGCATGGCTTCGACAAAATTAAAAGAGCTAAAGGCTCAAATCCAAAAGCTCCTTGATAAGAGATTTATTAGTCCTAGTGCTTCCCCATGGGGTGCTTCATTTTTGTTTGTTAAGAAAAAAGATGGTAGTATGACAATGTGTATAGATTACCGGCAATTGAATAGGGTCACTATTCCGAACAACTATCCTTTTCCTTGAATAGATGATATTTTTGACCAATTGCAAGGTGCGTTAGTTTTCTCCAAGATTGATCTAAGGTCTGGTTACCATCAATTAAAAATTATGCCTGAGGATGTGCCCAGGACGGCGTTTAGAACCCGTTATGGGCACTATGAGTTTCTAGTTATGTTTTTTGGTTTGACTAATGCGTCTGCAACTTTCATGAGCTTGATGAATAAGGTGTTCAAACCATTCCTTAATTTGTTTGTTATAGTCTTTATTGATCATATTTTGGTTTATTCGAAAAGTGAGGGTGAGCATGCCGACCATCTTCGTATTGTTCTGGGTGTTCTTGGGAAACAAATGTTATATGCTAAATTTTCTAAGTGTGAATTTTGGTTGACTTCTGGTGCATTTTTGGGACATGTAGTTTTAAAAGAAGGGGTAATGGTAGATCCCCAAAAGATTGAGGTAGTTAAGAATTGTGTTCGGCTTAGCTCTGTGACGGAAGTTAGGAGTTTTGTGGGGCTTGTTACTTACTATCATCGATTTGTGAAGAACTTTGCTTCTATTGCCACTCACTTGACTAATTTGACCAAAAAGGAGATACCATTTGAATGGATTGAAAAATGTGAGGAGAGCTTTCAAAAGCTCAAGACCTTTTTGACCACCGCACCTATTCTAGCACTACCGGTTGAAGGTAAATATTTTATTGTTTATTGTGATGCTTCACATTCTGGTTTGGTCGTTGTGTTGATTCAGAATAAGAATGTTAAAGCTTATGTGTCGCGTCAATTGAAGATGCATGAGAGGAATTACCCAACACATGATTTGGAGTTGGCAGCGATAGTGTTCGCCCTTAAGATCTGGCGACATTATCTCTATGGGGTTAAGTGTGAGGTGTTTACTGATCATCATAGTTTGTAGCATGTGCTCACTCAAAAGGATCTGAATTTGAGACAGTGAAGGTGGATGGAGTTACTCAAGGATTACGATGTGACAATTCAATACCATCTGGGTAAGGCTAATGCAGTGGCATACGCTTTTAGTCAAAAAGCAGTGAGCATGGGTAGTTTAGCTTGCTTGAGTGTATCCAAGTGACCCTTGGCTAAGGAAATTCAGACTTTGGATTCTACGTTTATGCAGTTGGGCATCTCAGAAAAAGAGGTGGGGTGTTAGTTAGCATTGAGGTTAGGTCCACGTTCATTAAGAAGATCAAGTCAAACAATTTGAGGATGAAAATTTGAATGAACTTAAGAAGAAGACTGCGATTGGTAAGGCATAAGAGACCACTCTTGATTCGGAAGGTGTGCTAAATTTTAAAGGAAGGATTTGTGTCCTTCGAGTTGATGACTTGATTCAGAAATTATTGACAGAATCTCATGGTTTGCGATATTCCATTCATCCGGGTGTGACCAATATGTACCGAGATTTGAAGCGAATTTATTGGTGGCTGGGCATGAAGAAGGACATAGCGGAGTTTGTGGCTAAGTGTCAAAATTGCCAACAAGTGAAGTATGAACACCAAAGGCCTACAGGTTTGCTTCAAAGAATGCCAATTCCTGAATGGAAGTTGGAAAGGATAGCCATGGATTTCGTGGTTGGTCTTTCTAAGACTTTGGGGAATTTTGATTCTATTTGGGAACTGGTTGATAGATTGACTAAGTCTGCCTATTTTATTTCGGTAAGAATAGATTATAATGCTGAACAATTGACAAAGGTGTATGTGAAAGAGATAGTGAGGTTGCATGGGGTGCCCCTTTCTATCATCTCAGATCGTGGTACGTAGTTTACCTCCAAGTTTTGGAGGAAATTACATGATGAATTGGGCACACAACTCACTTTTAGTATTGCTTTTCATCCACAAACGGATGGGCAATCGGAGAGGACTATTCAAGTGTTAGAAGACATATTGAGGGAATGTGTGATTGATTTTGGAGGGCATTGGGACAAGTTCTTACCCTTGTGTGAATTCTCCTATAATAATAGTTATCACTCCATCATAGATATGGCACCATTTGAGGCATTTTATGGGAAGGAATGTTGATCACCCATAGGATGGTTCAAGGCAGGAGATGTGAAACCTTTGGGGGTTGATATAGTGAAGGATGCTCAAGATAAGGTGAGGAGCATCCAAACTAAACTCTTATCATCCCAGAGTAAACAGAAGAAGTGTCGTGCCCCGTTTTTTTTCAAAATGGGTTTTGGTGCACGACCTAACAACTCTTTTGGGCTTTGGAGGATTAAAGAGTTGCCACCTAACGAATTAATGCGCGTTAGGGCACCTATCTAACCTAGCTAAATCTAACTAAGGTCAACAAACCAGAGATCGGGTAAGGGTTCAAATTACCTCAAGGGGAAGGTGTTAGGCATCCCTCGAGGTCCACAAATGTGGGTCCCGATCGTGTCTCATGCAATTTATGTGGGGTTACAAGTAGCATTTAAGGTCACTTCATTTAATAGTATTTATTAAACATGATTGCTAAGTGATAACTAATATTAAATAATTAAGATTAACTCATTTATTTATTTTTTGTTTATTAATCATACAAAACTAGGTGATAACATAATACTAAATAATTAATACAAATAAAATTTAAAAGAGATAGCGAGAAGATAGCAAGTAGACAACTATATAAATAAATATTATTTTTTATTTAATTAAACTACCCCAAATAAATATAATTATAAAACAAGTAAAGGGATAAGGGAAAGGGAGACTCTGAAGGACTTTACAGATCAACACTTGACTTTCTTTATTTCGGTCGGCTTCTCGTAGGGACAGACAAAACCAAGGTTTTTCCTTAAAACGTAGTCGATGTCATCATCTCCGTAGGGCCTAGACTACCCCTACCCCACCACCACATGCTTTTCGTCTCTACAAGGTGCCTATCGTCCTCGCTTAAGGTCCAAGAGGCATTGGACTGCTATTAGGGTGGATTTAGACAAAGATAAATTATATGATTCCTAATAGGCCCACCTAGACACCAAGTCAAACAAATAGGACAACACTTAGCACGTAACTCTCACATTAGCCTCTAGATTTTAATTCACATACTGTCAAACACAGATAGAGTGAAAAGGTCTCATGCTAAGTATGTGACATACAAAAACATAACCAAACTTCATATTAATGTGATAAATAATTTAACAAGGACAAACGGTTATGACACAATGCAAAATTTATTTATTTTATTAATAGAGCATGCATGAATATTTATTTATTAGTTGATTAGAAATGGCAAGACAATTATTAATAATGCAGAGACTAAAAATTCAAGCAGAATTTTATTAGGACAGATTTTAAGATTAAAATATGCAGGAGCGGATTTAGTAGAAAAATAGTAATGTCGCAATATTTATTTAATATTGGTAGAGAGATGTTTTAATGCAGAAAATAATTACCAGGCAGCAGGTATTTAAGGTAGCAAAATTTTAATGAAAGCATAATATTTAAAGCCAGAGCTTCACTTAATTTAAAATCTTTATCTAGATAGGGCAAATTTTAAATGGGCGTGCAGAGGGAAATTGCTAAATTTTATTTTTTAAGTGGCAGTAACTCGTGTTACAGAACAGTTGCAGAAAAATGCATAACAAGATGTAATTCAATTATTTGACATGCTGGAAAGTTGATACAATTTTAAAATAAGGATTCCCATGATTAGCATGTAAAAATATATCAAGAGCCTATATACTTGATTCTCTACTCCCAAGTGGCAAAGTTTTAGTTACATTCTATATGCATAATATCTACTTAAGTGGACATGACAAACGTTATTGAGACAATGACAAACATTATCAAGATGTTTATTTATTAGCATATTTTAACAGGGCAGATGAGCATGTAGAGAAAGAACTGCTTTTATCTTAAGTAGCAAAGCGATTGATTTAATGAAAAAATTAATTATTAAGGAGGAAATTGATCAGGGGGCATATTGGGTGTTTTAAAACAGACTTTAGCATGCAGGAAATAGTTAAATTAAATTATTTTAAGTGGCAAAAATAAATAAATATATTACGACATCATTTAACTTGGCAGAACATATGCGTAACAAATGCTTCAGCTATTATCATGCCTAAAATTGTTTAATCTGGTTAATTAACACAACGATCTTAGTGAGTCCTGAATGCATGATTTCTAATTGTAAACATGCTAAAAATATTATCAAAACTATAGGCATGGTATCTATTTCAATTAAGCAAATTATTAAACCCTATATGTAACAAAGTTTACACCTATATGCACACATACTACACTTCTAAAACTATTTAGATCCTATAGGCATGGTATCTAAGATGACAAAATAATATAAAATGTTATGACAATATTCAAAATTTATTCATTTATTTTTTTAAAAAAAATTTAGTTGAATTACATGAAACAAAGAGCAAATATAAATCACTTATTTGTTAAATCATTATGAAGGTGGTTAATGCTAATCCCAACATGCTATAATAAGCAATTAAAACCCGATCCACTTTTAAATTGATTAAAGGATTAAATAGATGATCAATGACAATAGCATATTTTGTTTTATTTTAGTTAGATCTAAGGCAATGTTACAAATTATCAAATAATCACAATCCTATATGCATGCTTTCTAAATGAGTAACGATAGAATAAACACGTAGCATATAATCCCCCTCCCTCTTAGGCGATCCCCAAATATTTATTATAGAGAGAGAGAGTTAGAGTTATACAATTATTACAATACCAAAATAAAATTGAGGCAATAAAACTATAATAAACAAAAATTAAATCTTGTTTGGAACCCATCTTAGGTGACTTTTCAAAACTTGAACTGAATGTTCAAAAACCCCTGCTAAACAAAGAAAGCAATACAACACAAATATAATAGAAGTGGTACTTAACATTATTCCTTTTAATGGAGACGGGAAAAAGGACATAGTCAGATTAACTCAAGCATCGAATTACTCAAATAAGTAGCAAACACTGAATATGACATCACACACATACATCACATGTAAAAGGGGGAAGGGAGCTAACTCAGATGCTTCCTTTACCATTACAAACTTACATAGATGTATGGATGAAAAATAATATAAACGCTAAATAAGATTACTAACCAATTAGGTAAATAAGAAATATCAGCAATGAAGACCCCTTAATCCAACTTTCGACCCGTACACAGCAAAATAACAAGTATAGAGAAGCTTTAAGGTTTATCGAAAAACTTAACTCTATCCTAAAGAGTAGAGAGCAATATATATATATATATATATATATATATATTTATTCAAGTAAGACCGTTGTAGAGGTGATCAATGTTAGAAAAATCTCTGTCTAAATAATGAAAGGAGAGCCTCTTTATATAGTAAAAGAGTAGGGCACCTAAAAGAAAAGAATCAATTAAGGAGTCAATTAAAATATATTCCTTATGCAAAAGGAAATCAAAACAGATTTATGTAACCAAAGATAAACAAATAAGAATCTGTCAATTTTAATTAAGGCAACACGAATCAATTAGCAGAAAATAATATAATCAAATAAAATCAAGTAAAAGTGGGACAACTACCTTAAAGGAAAGAAAATAAATATGCAGCCCACAATAAGTTATAATAGTGCTAAGTTAACATATTCTAATATATACTTGCCATGTAAATTTATATACCCAAGACACTAGCACCAATAAATATACCACTGAATCAATATTGCCATAGTTAAATCAATAAGATAAGGTACGGATTGTATTTTATTTCGGGGAAGGAAAACAATAGCGATAATTGCGAAAAGGAAGATTTAATCACTAATAATACTAATACTAAATACCATAATAAAAAAAAATCACCACAATCTAAAGATGGCAAACGAGAGTACATCAAGGAAAATCAACAGATCCAGCAAATTCGAACAAGTATCATAACACAATGCAATTTTAATCGGAGATATCAATTTAAGAATTCAGAAAGCAACAAAGACTATGTGAAAATCCCCCAATGATTAATGGTTTTCTACACAAAATAATCGCATACCTCAGAATCATGAACTCCATAATCAAGCCAAAAAATAAAATAAAATAAATTAAAATAATGAATCGGAAAGGAAGCAAACCTGGACGGATCTGTCCAGATCCGTCATAAATAAACTTGAAATTTCTGGGGAAAAAGGCTTCGCCGGAGCTGTTGTTGCCCAGTCGGAGCACCCCTGATTGCTGCTTGCTGCTGTTCATCCTCACCAGCTGCTGGAGTTGTTGTTCAAATGACTGTCCTCGTCGGTGGAGAAAAGAGAGGAGAGAAGCAGAGGCGGCCAGCAGCTGTTGGCTTTGCCGGAGCTACTATTTGCCACGCTTGGCTGTGGTCTTCGGAGCTGCTGGTGCCGGTGGGGGAGCTGTTTGCTGCTGCTGCTGCTTGTTGCTGCGCTGGCTACTGTTGTTTTTGCCTTTATCGCCAGTTGCCTGGAGAGAAGAGAGGAGGAGTAGCAGCCTCGCTGCTGCTGCTATTGGTAGAGGGAGGAGAGAAAGGAGAAGAGGCAAGGGGAGAGAGATAGAGGCCAATGGCTGCCTCTTGGTGGTGGCAATTTTCGTTGGAGACGGACGGAAGGAGAAAAAGAGAGAGGCGACTGCTGATTTTTTGAAGAAGAGAATGAATAATGTTTAGGTTTAGGGTCTTCTTTGAATAAAATAGGAAATAATAAATTGATAAATCTGGACCCTTGAATGGTATCGAATGGAGGGCTGAGATTTTAAATAAAAAAGATCGACGGTTAGGATTAAAAGGCTTGGTGATTTGGAATTGAATTAAATAGGCTAGAGTTGAAATAGATAAATGGTTATAATTGAAATGAGAGTTTGAATTGGATTGGCTAGAATTGAAATAAATTAGAATAGAATAGGCTAACTTTTAAATGATTTTGAGAAAAATTAAAGAAATGCTATTCGATTAAAATACTACAAAATATTATAATATTTTTTATATAATTAAAATCACTTAAATTTAAAACATTTGAGTAAAATAAATATTTTGAGTTTTTACTAATAATTATTTTTTAAAAAATATTTTAATAATATTCACAGTAATTTTATAAAGCATGTGTACTAAAATATATCATTTTTAGAAAAAATCGACCAAAATTTTAAACTCGAGATATATTTAAAAATACATATTTAATCGAATAGCATTCCCAAAAAGGGTTAAAGGTCGATTAAAATTGGGTGTCAACAAGAAGTATGCAGATCATAAGGTGAGAGACATGACATTTCAGACTGGTGAGAATGTTTTCTTAAGTTATCACCCATGAAAGGGGTGATGATATTTGGCCAAAAGGGCAAGCTAAGTCTGCGATACGTCTGTCCCTTTGAGGTTTTTGAATGTGTAGGGCCAATGGCTTATAAAATGACTTTACCTTCAAATCTATCGAGAGTTCATCCAGTATTTCACGTGTCCATATTGAAGAGATATCATGGTGATGGGGATTACATCATTAAATGGGACTCAATTGTGTCAGACAAAAACCTCCAATATGAGGAGAAACCAATTACAATTCTTGACTGTGATGTGCGCAAGATGAGGACCAAGGAGATTAAGTCTGTGAAATTTCAATGGAAGCATCGTCTAGTTGAGGAAGGTACTTGGGAAATCGAGAGGGACATGTGAGACAAGTATCCTCAATTGTTCATCGATTCAGGTACTACTCCATTCTTTCTTTTTCCTGTTTTCCTAAGTTATCACTTGGGAACGAGTGATGGGTAAATTGGTATCTATTGTAACGACCGGGTTTCATCGTTATAAAAGAGCCAACAAGGAAAAGTTTTGTGCCAAAAAACTTTTTCATAGTAACATGAGATTTCCCAACCTAGTCTAGATTTGGATGTAATTGGAGTTGTGAGGTCTAGGGAAATCTGGTAGTAATTGGGTGATCTAATTATGAATTCAATCACATGAGTAGATAGATAAGTCGTTAAGGAATCTGTACGAGTTTATGAAATTGAATTTGAGCTAGTAGACATCCTAGAATTGATCTTAGCGTGAACGGGTAGTTTCTGAGTGTCATTAGTTGAAGGTGTGTTGTGAAATGGGGTCTTAGATTTATTATTTTTGCTCACTATTCTGTGCAAGCTTCTATGGCGGAGATTTCTGCCGCCAGGGCGGGGCTGCTGTAGCGGGGTGAGGCCGTTGTGGTGGGGAAAATGCTACTTAAATTCGGAAATAAACCCCAAAATCATTTTATTTTGCAATTTCCAAACTTAATCACATTAATTGTAAATGAGGATATATGAATGATGAATGCCATGAATCATGACTTGATTGTATGATTATGAGAATGCAATATGTGATTATGCTTGTGGCTTGTTGAATGGATTAGGTATTGCGTTTCGACACACTAACTTGGATCGGTTGCCACGCTCTGGCATAATTATGGGATCGGTTGCCACATTTCGACAAAATTATTGGATTGGGTACCACATTCCTATATGCTAACAGTTTGAGTTTGGGTTACATGAGAGGAACAATGACTTGATATAACTTTGATATTTGAGAATTGTGAAATTATTCATTGTTCATAAATGTTGATGATATTGTATATATTCGGTGTATACATGTTATTATTATTGTTGTATTGACTTATGTATGTTGCACTTAGTGGGATAGCCGTGTGATCCTACCAGTACACTGTGGTTGTGTACTGGTACTGCACTTGCTATTTCTTTGTTGAGTACAGGGCATCTTCAAGCGGCTATTGACAGACCTCGCTTAGAAGAACAATGACCGTCGTTCAAATTCAAAGGTGAGCCCATTCTTGCGGGCTGCCATAAATTTTCTTTCTGTTTATGTCCATATTTCGGACTTAGACATTCTAGTTAGTTGTTAGTGCATTAGTTTAGGGTTGTAACCCTTCTGGTTAGACTTATGAATCTTGCTAGATGTTTTGGTACATTGACTTTCAGGTTTTAGGTGTTACTTCTACATTTATGTTTAGTTGTTAGACTATTGTTTTGGAGTTTATGGGAGCTCCCTCTTTCTTTCCTTAGCATTTAACTTGCTTCCGTAACTTAAATGCTTTAGTATTTTGATTTAGTTGGTTAGATAATTAGTATTAATGGTTCTCCCACCGAAGGGTTAGCGTGGGTGTCAATCACGACGGTCTGGGTTGTGACATACAACTTTTAACTCCGAACCAAGAATCTATACGAGAGGTCTTATTATTTCATCTTTCTTAAATCATTGTCGAAAATTCTAAATGCCTTGAACTATTTAATATACCAGACTCTTGTTCCTTTCGCTAACTCACTTACCAATATTATCATTTGACCAATAACCCATGGCATGTTACCTTATACTCTAAACCAACACCTTTAAGTGAAAACCTTATGTCATGACCCATGGGTACTCCCTAGATGTAACATGGCGTACTTGACCTCGAAGGGGTCTCATACAAGCCCTTAGCATCATCATAACATAAGATCATAGAAAAGTAGGTAAAATTTAAAACATTCTTTCAAACAATCTAAAACATTTTCATAAACAAGCGAAAGTCTTAACTAAGTCTTTTTCTCACACAATCTATGAATAACATGAATAAAAGTCTTGGGACGCAGCCCAGCCCATATAAAGTCTAAAACATAACAAATGACATAAAAGGAAAATAGTGGGTTTGTCCTCGAAGCTATGAGGACTCACCAAATCTTGAAGTGTTCTTGCACCTTACAAACCTAGCCTTCAAGCAACTTAATCTCCTAACACCCTACATTTGATTAGAATGTAGGCAATATGCGTTAGTACAAAATGTACCAAGTATGAAAGCTAGCATTACATTATAAAGCATCTCAAATGGTTAGTCAACATAAGACATAACCATATGAGACAATGACATAGTCATAACATAAACTCCAACATAAGCATCATATCATCACAAGTCAACATAAGACATACATAATTTCATACTTCAACCATTAGTCTTTCATATTCAAGAGACTACTCCTCAAGCCACCTCCAAGCATACTTGTGCAAGGCAAAGATAGCATCCCATAATAGTATCCAAGCTAAGTACCTCTCTTTGGTCATTCTTGGTCATATTCAACCTTCATAGTCAAGACCTAGTTTTTTCATATCATAAGAGCACTATACTCCTAAGTAACCTCAAGGCACACTTGTGCAATGCATGTGGGGAATCCCATAATACCACACACACTAAGCATATCCTTGAAGTCACCATATTCATATTTACCATTTCTAGGTGTCACTATTGACCTACTTCATATTGACAAGGAACTATCAACTTAAGTCAATCGTATCAAAGAAGACAATAATAGCAACAATCCAAGCTAGCATACATCACATAAGAGGACACTTCATAAGTAGCTTCAAGTCATACTTGTGCCATGTATGAATGGTATCCCATACTACCACTCACACTAAGTACTCCTTTAGTCTAGCTTACTCAATGCTTACTAATCATCATTCTAGACTATCAAAGAATAGATACTTCTATGCTAGACCTAACTACCATGGAAAACACCCTATCATGTAATACAAGCTATCCAAGGAAGGATACGAGTATACCAACCTAACTACCATGCTAACATTTAATAGGATGGAAGCTACCCTTAGGGGAGTATGAATCTGCAACCCTAAGATATCCTTAGGAGAGTATGGTGTCTCAATCCTAAGCTACCATGAAATGGTCATGGTCTAACCAAGTCAAGCTACGATGAAGTGCATTCTAATAATGCTAGTTCAAGCTACCCATAGAAGAGTATAGATCCTCAATCCTAGGCAACCATGCCTATACTAATGCAAGCTACCATGAAAAACATCCTACCAATGCAAGTTTAAGCTAACCTTAGGAGAGCTTAATTCCTCAATCCCAAGCTACCATGAGATCTACCATCCCAACCTACATAATTCAACTATCCATGAGGGAATCGTACGACTCAACCTCAAGCTATTTTATTCTAACAAGAATGATTCATTTTAGTTGATTAACCCTTCACATTCTACATACAAGCATTCATATAGTTCTAGGTAGGTCATGTGGGTGAAAGCCTTCCACCATAACTTTATATCTATTGTATACTAATTATATGCAAGATAGTTTATCATATTAGACTTACTCTTTAAGCCCTAGTGATCAACATTATGACTTCAAGCCCTACATTCAAGCTTTTATCAACAATCATCATACTAGTCTATATCACATGACACATTATCCCTAAGCCTTAGCCATAGGCAATTCTAAGCATATTTCATCAAAAGTCCCAATTCTAATCATATCAATTCATATTCTATCATACATGAATAAGTTTAGTTCAATTCATTATATGGTATTCCCATTCTTAGATAAGTTCTATTCGTGGTGACAATTTTAGAAAATCTATCAAGAACTATCAATTTCTCATCAAAAAGACCTAAACCCACATACTTTGAAAATTAAGGTTAGACAAGGCATTAAGATAAATTCTTCATAATATCATGAATCAAGACTAAATTAATCATGTATGAATAGTATCCAACCGTTTGGAATCATACCCACCTAAAACCCATACATTGAAAGTAACCCTAACTTGATTGAGGTTCTTCTTCACAAATTAGGGGGCATTCTAGGGGACTCTATGGATGGAAGAACCCATAGATTAAAAGCTAAACATACCTTAATCAAATCCCTAGAATAGGCCTTAAGCAATGGAGCCTTTGTTCTTGACCTTAGCTTCAACCCTAGCTTCTTCTGCAATTGAGGTCTTCTTAGAGAGAAAAATATTTGAGAGATGAGTGATTTGGATTTTTGATTTGTGTCTAATGTAAAGTGACTTAAACTTGGGGTCTAATGTATTAAAATCATATATATAGGTGTATAAAATACATACAAAAGGACCCCCACTTAAAACTAGTCAAATAGGAATTTACTTAAAAACCCCTAAACTAGGCAACCCCGTCCAGTGGCACGCCCACTTGTACGGACTGTCAAGGTCACCATGGACCGTGGTGGTTCCCATGGTCCCTTTACCAGTGTCTTCCCCTACTTTCCAAGCCCCTAAAACACTAAGGCACCTTCACGACCACTTTGATGGACCGTGGTCAAGGCCACGGTCCGTGAAGTGGCTCGTGAACTTGGGGCAATAGCTTGGCCTCAAGGCCTTGACTCCCAAGTGACTAAGGCATCTTCATGGACCCCTTCATGGACCGTGGTTAAGACTACTGGTCGTGAAGGTGGTCGTGAACCCTTAGGCAGTAGCTTGCCAAGGTTGGGCAGCCTTGCCCTTTTGGCTTTGACTTGCCCTTTTGCCCTGGTACTTGCCCTTCCCATGCTCAACCAAACTCTAAATGGTCTTCTATATTACGAGGTCTAATACGAGCCTTGCCTTTCAACCACTAGACCCTTCATTCTATTACATAAAGTCTCATCTACGACTCTATTTTACATACATCAAACCTTAGAACCCTAGCTTGTGGCTCTAGTTTGGTCTACTAGTTTCTGAAGTGTTACAATGTTTCTCATTTGGGAACACTCATCCTCGAATGATCTTTCTAAACACTTATTAAAGGAAACGACCCTAGACTAGTAGCCCATCATGCATGAACTACATCTATATGCACACAACCAAATAAGGAAACTTCAATTCCAAGCTAAACATAATCAATGCAACATAAGGGAGTATGAACCACATCTACCAACCCAAAATGCATGAAATTCTATATCTACTCATTTTCAAGGAGGAACTAACATCTCCTAGTTACAACATGCTCAACATACATTCATGGAGCCTAAAATACACATTGACTCAAAGATGATACAGCATGAGACAAAACAATGCATGTAAGTCATTACTAATAAGACCTAAGCATTTTCATGAACATGTATATGAGGAAATCATAGGAACACATAGTCACATAATAGCCTTATTAAGTAGGCACACTATCTTCCCATTGGGAGCAAGCCTACACATTCTTTTCTAAATATCATTCATGGCAAGGACAACAACAAGTCCAACATAATAAGTCACAAAAGACAATAAATCCGGAAAAATTTACCAAAGCATAATACATATACCGGAAAGGACATGAGGAGATCACTCTTTATCTTCTCTAGATTGGAGGGAACAAAACCTATTCTTCTTTTGAGGCTCAACATCCCCACCACAAAAGCAACTTGATTACCCTCTCTTATAGAAACCTTTGCCTTTGGGCAATCTTTCTTTATGTGGCCACTCTCACCACATCCATAACAACCATCTCTATCGGCTAAACACTTACCCTCATGCCTCTTACCACACCTAGAACAAGTGGGCCATAGGGATTCATTACTCATAACTTGTGGCTTAGGGGTAGATGCCCTCTCATCTTTATACTTAAGAGCATTAGAAAAGCCTTGCCTGGAAAACTTTTGTCGATTCCTAGAACGACCATGTCTATCGGACCCATCATGAAAATACTTTTCATTATCCATCCTCAACCTCTTTTTCTCCCTAGATTTTTCCTCTTGAAGTTTATCCCTCTCCATTTATTGAGCATAGACCATAAGGCGTGAGATGTCCATATTATCATGGAGCATTGCCGTACGACATTCTTTTGACACTAGCTTGGATGCTCCCATCACAAACCTATTCATCATATCCCTAGGACTTTCTACCATAAATGGAGCATACTTAGAAAAAAGGGTGAATTTCAAAGAGTATTCCTCAACACTCATATCACCTTGCTTAAGATTGATGAATTCTCCAACTTTGGCTTCCCTCAACTCTCGGGGGAAGAACCTATCTAGAAAAGCTAACTTAAAAGTTTCCCACTCTATAGGTCCCCACTCTATTGGCCTAGCATCTTTACATTGCTCGTACCAAATTTGGGCAATATCTTTCAATTGGTAAGCGGTTAGCTCCGCTTTCTCTCTAGAAGTTACCCCTATGATGGCAAGTGTCTTATAAACCTCATCTATGAACCCATTTGGATCCTCCTCCACCTTGAAGCCACTAAACTCCGAAGGGTTCATCCTCAAGAACTCCCTTATCCTATAAGCACCCATCACCCTTATAGGGTTTGCCAGAGCCACCACATCTCTATTGGCTTGCACCATCAAGGCTTGAGCCAATAATTGCATAGAAGCCCAAACTCCACAAGAGTGACATTCCCAATTGGAGGGTCATTTGGAACTTGAGGAGGAGCTTGATTTGGGACTTGAGGAGTAATCTTTTGGTCCCCATTGTCTTCCCCTTCTCTCCTAGCATTCGCCATAGTAGTAGCCATGCCCTGAAAAACCAAAGGCACGGATTAGAAAAAGGGCCTGTAAAAGCCAAATTTTATGGCATGACTAAGAGAATAAAGAAGAGGGATTTTTCCTACGCATCCAATAGCCTCCTATTCATAAATGTGTCGCCACTCACACCCATGAATAAGACTCTACTTAGACGTGATTTCAGACAATCCTAGAACCATTCTAAACCTTTTTGCTCTGATTACCAAGTTTGTCACAATCCAGGGGTACCCCCTAGACGTAACATGGTGTACTTCACCCCGAAGGGGTCTTATACAAGTCCTTAGTATCATCATAACATAAGATCATAGAAAAGTAGGGAAAATTTAAAACATTCTTCCAAACAATCTAAAACATTTTCATAAGCAAGCAGAAGTCTTCACTAAGTCTTTGTCTCAAACCATCTATGAATAACATGAATAAAAGTCTTGGGACTCGGCCCATATAAAGTCTAAAACATAAGAAATGACATAAAAGGAACATAGTGGGTTTGTCCTCGAAGCTATGAGGACTCATCAAATCTTGTAGTCTTCTTGCTCCTTACAAATCTATCCTTCAAGCAACTCAATCTCCCAACACCCTACATTTGATTAGAATGTAGGCAATATGCATTAGTACAAAATGTACCAACTATGAAAGCTAGAATAATATCATAAAGCATCTCAAATGGTTAGTCAACACAAGATATAACTTAAGAGACAATAACATATTCATAACATAAACTACAACATAAGCATCATATCATCACAAGTAAACATAAGACATACATAATTTCATACTTCAACAATTAGTTATTCATATTCAAGAGAACTACTCCACAAGCCACCTCCAAGCAAACTTGTGCAAGGCAAATATAGCATCCCATAATACTATCCAAGCTAAGTACCTCTCTTTGGTCATTCTTAGTCATAGTCCACCTTCATAGTCAAGGCCTGGGTTTTTCATAGCATAAGAACACTATACTCCTAAGTAGCCTCAAGGCACACTTGTGCAATGCATGTGGAGAATCCCATAATACCACACACACTAAGCATATCCTTGAAGTCACCATATTCATATTTACCATTTCTAGGTGTCACTATTGACCTACTTCATATTGACAAGGAACTATCAACTTAAGTCAATTGTATCAGGGAAGGCGACTATAGCAACAATCCAAGCTAGCATACATCACATAATAGGACACTTCATAAGTAGCTCCAAGTCATACTTGTGCCATGTATGAATGGCATTCCATACTACCACTCATACTAAGTACTCCTTTAGGCTATCTTACTCAATTCTTACTATTCATCATTTCTAGACTATCAAAGAATAACATACTACTATGCTAGACCTAACTACCATGGAAAACACCCTATCATGTAATACAAGCTATCCAAGGAAGGATACGAGTATACCAACCTAACTACCATGCAAACATTCAATAGGATAGAAGCTACCCTTAGGGGAGTATGAATCCTCAACACTAAGCTATCCTTATGAGAGTACGGTGTCTCAATCCTAAGCTACCATGAAATGGTCTTGGCTTAACCAAGTCAAGCTACCATGAAGTGTATTCTAACAATGCTAGTTCAAGTTACCCATAGGAGAGTATAGATCCTCAATCCTAGGCTACCATGCCTATACTAATGCAAACTACCATGAAGAGCATCCTACTAATGCTAGTTCAAGCTAACCTTAGGAGAGCTTAATTCCTCAATCCCAAGCTACCATGAGATCTACCATCGCAAGCTATATAATTCAACTATCCATGAGGAATCATAAGACCCAACCTCGATCTATTCTATTCTAACAAGCATGACTCATTTTAGGTGATAACCCTTCACATTCTATATACAAGCATTCATATAGTTCTAGGTAGGTCATGTGGGTGAAAGCCTTCTACCATAACTCTATATATGTTGTATACTAATTCTATGCAAGATAGTTCATCATATATATTTTTTTTAACGACCCTTGGGGGGGTCAGGGGCTTAGCAACGCCCCCAGGCCTTAGCATTAATAACAAAACAAAAACAAATACAAGGAGGGGGACATAAACCTTACCTCCGAACCTATGGTGGTATATGAGTCTACCTTCCTACTAAGGCTAGTCGACTCATCCCCGTACTATAAAAGGAGCCTACTAACTATGCGCCTAAAGGAGAGGACTCCTCTCCGTACATCATAACTAGTAAGCAATAAATTAGGGAGACTCTCCCCTTACATGGAAAAGAATAAACCTAATCTAGAGTCTATCCAAAAATTAAGGAGGTTGCTTGATTCTCTTTATTTTCTTCCTTCTGAAATTGTATACTCCCATCCTTTCTAACAGATAGCTACCTTTAGCAACTGTAGGAAGCTGATGATGAGTGTAATATTGTCTGATAATGTCTGAGTTGTGGCTTCCCTTTGCAAGGAAATCTGAGGTATTGTTAGCTTCCCTGAAGATGTGCTTGCATTCAAAAAATTCTAGCTGTCTAACAAGTCTGATCAGTTCCCTGATGTGTTGTTAAATCTGCCAGGGAGGTTTAGATTTGTAGCTGATCCAATTGGCCAGCAGCTTTGAATGAACTTCTAGGATGATCTTCTTAAAGCCATGTTGAACACACCAGTAGATACCATGTTGAGCTGCAAGTGTCTCTGCTAAATTATTTGAGCCAATTCCAAGGGGGCTGCTAAATGCATATATCATGTTGCCTTGATGATCCCTCAAAATTCCTCCGCCCCCAATTCTGCCCGGGTTATTCATTGCACTACCATCCGTATTGAGTTTAAAGATATCTGTAGGAGGAGTTTTCCAATTGGCCTGAATGATCTTGATTTCATGTTTGCAGGCCTCAATATAATTGAGCAAATCATGCCAGGCCACAGGCCATTGCAAATATGGAAAAGCAATATGGAGAAGCATTATGATATCCTTCTGAATAAGGACTTTAACTATGATGATGCTAGATTTTTTCCCTCCATACTTAGCTGAACATCTATTTTTCCACAGATTCTAACATATTATAATAGGCAAGTCATGCAGAACCAATTTCTGTACTGCATTTTTGTGTTCTGTTCCCCACCAGGCAGTCAGTAGGTTTCTCAAAGTGTTCTAATTGTGGGTGATTCCAACACTTGCTGCAAAAAAATTCCATATGAAGCTAGCAAAATCACCATTAACTAAAATATGATTAATATCATCGGGTCCAGGCTTGCTGCAGCATGAGCAGTTGACGGGTTCAGCTCCAAAGTTGATGATCCTCTCATTTGTTGGGAGTTTGCTCCTAATTTCCCTCCAAAGAAAAAAAGACATCTTGAAAGGAATGTGTTTGTGCCAAAGCCATGTGTTGATGATGCTTTTGCCCTTCTTCTTTCTGATTAAATTCCAGGCTAAGGAACATGAGAAAACACCATTGTCATTGGCCGTCCACACAGCTTCATCAGGGACTCCCTCTTGCAAATGCAGATTAGTGTTCAAGATTTTGGGAACTAATGGAGGAGGAACTCTTTGTCTGATCATAGTCTCATTCCATTGTCCATTCAACAAAAAATGAGACACTGTGGTATTATTAAGACTGATGATAGCATCACAGTGTTGAGCTAAATGTCCATCCCCCAACCAATTATCCCACCAAAAAAGGCAAGTACCAGAGTTGATCCTCCAGGTGATGTAAGATTCCATGTTTATCTTGTTCTTCATCATGTACTTCCAGACCAAAGATTGTCCTGTGCCCCATTTCTTTGCTACCGAATTAGATCTTTGACAATATTTTGCTCTCAAGAATTGACCCCATAGAGAATTGTTGGTTCTGAAGTTCCACCACTGTTTGTATTGCATTGACATACAGACGTCTTCAAGGTTTCGCACTCCGATGCCCCCTTCATCATAAGGAAAGCTGAGAGTTTCCCATGAGGCCCAATGATATTTCTTACTGTCTTTTTCCAGCCCCCAAAAGAAGTCAACTGTCACCCTTTTAATATATTTGAGAGTGGTTTTAGGGGGAGAGATAGCCGTCATGGTGTGAATAGGTATAGATTGCAAGACATGTTTAACTAGAGTGACTTTGCCCCCAAAGCTTAGGATTCTAGAATGCCATCCACTTATTTTCTTCACCACTTTTGCCACTAATTCAGAGTAATAGATAATCCTCCGACCCCCTATATACAGAGGGCATCCCAAATAAGTGATAGGACTATTTTTCTGAGAAAAACCAGTAATTTCTTGAGTTAAGGAGATAATATCAGGTGGAGTGTTGGAAGGGATCATGAAGTGACTTTTGGATTTGTTGATAAGCTGATTTGAAACTGTTTCATAAGTACCCAAAGTCTTCATAATCAATTGCAAGGAATCCCTAGTCCCAGAAGTAAAGATAATTACATCATCAGCAAAACATAAATGGTTGATCCGAGGTCCTCTAATTTCCATCTGAAAGCCTTTATAATTGGGGTCATAGTGTAACAGGTTTAGCATTATTGACAGAACTTCAGCTCCTAAAATAAATAGGGCTGGAGAGAGGGGGTCACCTTGTTTGAGGCCTCTTATGGAATGAAAGAAATCGTGTCTAGTACCATTAACTATGACTGAGTACCAGTTGTTGCTCATGGTTCTCCAAACCAAGTCAATAAAGACCTCACCAAAGCCCATAGCCCTCAGCACTAAACAAGTGAAGGACCATGACACTCTATCATAGGCCTTGGCCATGTCTAGCTTGATTACCACATTATCACCTTCCTTAGGTTTTTTAATGTTATGCGTAATCTCTTGAGCCAACATAATGTTTTCAGAGATGCTCCTTCCTCTAACAAAACCTGATTGATTCTCCGAGATGAGATGAGGCAGAATGGGAGCCAATCTGAGACACAGAATTTTGGAAATAATTTTATTGGTGAAATTGCTGAGACTAATAGGTCTGAACTCATTAAGCCTATTAGGGTGCTCTACCTTAGGAAGTAACACTAAGCAAGAATGAGACATGAACTTAGGCATTATGTGACCACTGAAATATGCAAGTACTGCTTCCAGTAGCTCATCTTGGATAATGTCCCAACAGGCTTGGTAAAACTTCCCTCCAAAACCACCCGAACCAGGAGCAGAATTAGGATTCATAGAACAGACAGCCTGTTTCAATTCTTCTCTGGTAGGGAGAGCCTGTAAGTTTTGGTTCTGTTCTTCTGTAATCATTCTTGGAATGCACTGAAGAATATTCTCTGCTATTCTGTTCTCGTGCCCTGTAAAGGTCTCCTGGAAATAAACACAGGCAGCCTTGGCAATATTTTCATCCCCCTGGATCCATTTATTGTCATCAGTACTGATTTTATGGATGAAAAGCCTTCTCCTTCTTCCTCTCATGATAGAATGAAAGTACTTTGAGTTGGCATCCCCATCCTTGAACCATTGGAGCTGAGTCTTTTGTTTGAGGATGGAGGATTCCAACTTAAGGTACTTTATATATTTAGCATTACAGTGATGAAGCTTAGCTCTATTAGCTTTTGTGTTGTTCATCATCATCTCTTCTTCAGCCTGTCTCACCTGTTCTTCATACTCTTTAACAGCTGTAAAAATATCCCCGAACTCTCTTCTTGACCATTCACTAAGGGTAGAAGCAAGTCTCTTCATTTTTTGGTGAAGTTTCCACATTGGGTTGCCCTGTACTTCTCTTTCCCAACAGTCCTTTACAGTGTGCATGAAGTTTTCATTTTCAATCCAACAATGCAAAAATTTAAAATATTTAATTTGCTGGCCTTCTCTACCAGCAATTTCCATAAGCAAAGGGCTGTGATCAGATCCTATTGCAGGTAAGTGAGTTATAGTGGTCTGAGGCATGTGTTCAAGCCATTTATCATTGGTCATAGCCCTATCCAATCTCTTCCAAACCCTGGCTTCAGCAGCTCTTTGGTTGCACCACGTAAAGTGAGGACCACTGTACCCCAAATCCATTAAACCACAGGCTTCTATAACACTAAGGAAATCAAAACTTTTGTTCATGTTGTAGGGAACCCCTCCTTGCTTTTCTTCAGTAGAAGTGATCACATTGAAGTCTCCAATAGTGCACCAAGGAATGTCTTTATCTGAAAGTTGCATGAGTTTATCCCAAAGGGGCCTTCTGAGATGATCCTTACATTTTGCATAGATGAAGGAGATCATATATTTCTCCTTGCATTCTACATGATTCAGCTCACAAGTAATATGTTGATCCTCATTTTCTAGAATTTGACATTGGATATCAGCATTCCAGAAGATCCAGATTTTCCCATTTCGGTTAGAACAGGCCTGATCCATACTAAGCTGGATTCTGTAGCTATTTATATAAACTTGATCTGCAAAAGGTTCCAAGATTGCAATCATGGAAACGTTGTGCAATTTCTTGAGAGTTTGAACTCTTTCTAATGACCCCTGAGTGTTAAGACTCCGGGCATTCCAACAAAGAGTTGTAAACATTAAAAAGCTCTACTCCGGGACCTGGTGTTGGGTCTGCTAGAGTTAGCAGATGTGTTGTTGTTGGCCTGTTTGAATTTTAATCTGCCCCTAGGAGACAGACCCTACTGATCAGTGACCTCTTGGAGTTCTTCTTGGAGTAAAGTTGATCCAAAAGCTTTGATTAAATGAATGCTAGTCTCCTTTTTCTTATTGTTATTTTCCCCCAAGGATTGAGTATCTTGGTCAAGCTCATCCTCAGATGGAACAGCATTATACTCATCATTGTCTACACTTCTATGAGTTTGCCCTTGAGGATGGGATTTGTGAGTGGGACCTTCATTTACACCCTGCCTAGCAGCTTCTGCTTCTTGTCTTCTTTTAATTGCATTCCTTTTCTTCTTACTCATTTTGCCTTGAGACTTGTTGATAGGAGTTTTCTTTTGAGCCTCATTCTGGTATGGCAGATGCCTTGTTGTACCATTTCCTGACGTATCAGTATTATTTTGTATCTGACCTGTGCCCATGTTCTGAACTTCAGTACCCTGGTCAACCTGATCTGTGAGTTCTTCTGGATCATGCTGAACTTGACCAGTGTCAACTGTCTGCCCTTTGTGATTTTTGTTAACTTTTTCTTGAACATTCTGCGAATTCTGAACTGGTATAGGGGTAACAGAGGCTCTAGAGTCAAGCCTATGGTCTGTGTGGACAACCTCATGCAGAACATGAGTCAAACTCCCCCCTTTGGTAACCCCTTCCTGCAAATTAGTAGGTTTCTTCTGACACCCTCCATCCATCCCTCCGCAAACTTCATCAGCATTTTCAGCATCAACATAGATAACAATGGGGGAATGGGGTACTGGGAGAGATAAGTCAATACCTGATTCATCTCTTGACCCTTCAATTATTTGCACGTCGTGATCTGATTGTCCTTTATTGGTGCTGTACCCAGCAATACCTTTGTTTGGTTGTTCCTGCATTACTAAGTTAATATAGTTATTATGAACCGGGATGTTAGATAATATACCTGCTGTGGAAGGTGCCTGCTGCATATTGTTCTTGGTTGTCTTATATTGTGGAGATACAAGTCTCCATGCTGTTTTGGAAAGTGTTTGCTCCTGGTTTTTTGGTTGTTTCCTTTTCAGAACTTGCCATTGCTCTTCCTGGTCTATAACTGCCTGTTCATGATAGATCTGCAGTCCCTTCCTGATTTCCTGCTGTTGGTTTGTGTGCTACTGTTGTACCTATTTTTGCTTTTGGGCCTCACCTTCTTTGTAGTCTTTTTCTTGAACTATGTGTTGATGGCCTTGTTGCCTGGTACCTATTTCTGTTGTACCATTGCCTTGGTCGCTCTTCGTTTTGTTGTGTTTTTCAGTTTCCATTTCTTTCCTCCTTTTGAATTCTTCATCTCTCCTTTTAATTGTGCACACATTGTCCATGTGCCCTTGATGTTTACAGTACATACAATAATCCGGGATGCCTTCATATTGGATCTTTTGCCATCTCCCTTTGTTTGGGTCAGAATTCTTGAAGCCCATCCAAATGTGAGGAGGTCTTGCTTTGATTAGGTCAACCTGGACCCTCACCCTGGCCATACTGCCTCTAGTCCTTTGGGAGGTTGGGGAGTCTAAGTACAAAGCCTTTCCAATAGATTCCAGGAGAGTAGACAGAAGGACTTTATTGTAACAATGCCAAGGAAGTTCAGGTAAGGCTACCCAAATAGGAACTATAGGGGTTTCTTCCTCAGGTGTAAATTCCGAGGTCCAAGCTTGAATTCTCATAATTTGACCTTCTATACTCATCTTTTGTTTAGTCCACACCGTAACATAATCAAATTCATTGTCAAGATCAATGTACACATGTCTAGAGTTGTAGTGACTAATTTTCACCCCCCCCCCCTGTTAGCTGAGTCTGGAGGGTGAAGCTTCTTCTAATCAACTCCATTTTGGGCATAGTGTTAGTAAATTTACCCACAAGAGTATGCTTACAAAATTCAGCCAACTTAATACTATAATCATTCTCCTCAAGTAAAACAGCAGGTAGCCCTTGTCTAACAGTATGTATAGGCGCATCCAAAACAATAGGGATTTCATTTTTGGATTGATTGTACCTTAGCCGAGCAGCAAAGGATTGAACAATGGTAAAGGAAGTAGGGTCTGGAATTCTGTCCGGTTTATTAGTGTTTTGATCCTGGCCTTGCTGTTGAGCATTCGGTTGTTTTCCATTGTTCAGAGCTACTTCATTGTTCACTTTGGCAGCATCATCTCTATTCCTTTGTGGATTAGGGACATATCTAGTGAAGTTGTTAGAGATCTTAGGAAAGTTGTTGTGATATTCCATGTTGGCTCTGTCATTGCTGTCTTGAGTTCTACTTTTGCCTCCTTGTTGATTTATTTCCTTCAACTGGTCCTGCTTTTCTTCATTGTCTTTGTGGCCTGTCTGTAATTCCTTGCCTTTAGCTTATTTCAATTGGCTTGATTGATCCTTTCTTCGTTGCTGCACTTGTCCAGTTTCCTCTGCTAGCCTGTCCTGTGTTGCTGCGACCTGCATTAGATAGGTAATAGGAGTTGGAGTTAGGTTAGTGGAATCACCTTTAATACCAAATGAAAAATTAGAAGAGTGAGTTGCATCAGATGAATTTTCAGAATTAGGAATCCTGGTAGCTTGATCATTGGCCTGCGGCTCATCCAGAATATTATCCTGTCTACATTGCCTGCCTCCTGTGAAGTTTTTGCCCCTAACTGGTGATTTGCATCTAGTTGGATGTTGATTGCTGCAGGTGAGATTGGTAATGAGTTACTCCCTTCAGTGTTATGCATATTTCGACTTTTCCTTTCATTGACATTCTTCATAGAATCATTTGATCGATTAGCTTGATTAGTAGTTGTGTTTTTTCCATCAAAATTGCTTGAAGGCTCTGAAAGATGGATTTCTAGGGGAGGTGAATAATTCACATTCCCAAAATTTTCGTGAACTCCGACGATCTGGTTTGGCTTTTCGCCGAAACTCTCCCCACCGGCGTTTCCACTGTCCATTTGGACTGAGATTTCTGTGATATGTACTCCATCATGAGGGGAGTAAACCCCAGTGGTTGAATCAGCTCGAATTCGACCGGAGGTGGCTCGTAACTCAGTCGATTCAGTCGCGATTCTCGCTGAAATTGCCTCGCGATTGCTGTCGATTGGAATGGTGGAATCGAGGGATTTTTTACTATGTTGTAGCTCAGGACTGGTAGATTCCAGTGTCATTGACACTTTTCCAAGATTCGATCCAGAAATTTCATGGGAAATAAATTTTCTAATTCCTTCCAGCTCCCTTTCCGAAATCGCTGTGTTGACCGCTTTTGTATCTTGCGCTTTCGAGGAGCTATGGGATGTATAAGAGGGCGTGGATGACTGGGGTTTGTTGCCATCGTCATGGCGCTCCGACTGATGGTGATCCGGTAGCCAGCGGAGCTCCACCGGTGGCTCATGCGCCATTCCGGCGACGCGTGTTTCTGTTGAAAAATTAGCCATTAGAGACAGCTGCTGAAGTGATTTCTTTAGTTAGAGAATTTAGAGAGAGAAAAAATTAAGAGATGAAGGTGCGGTGTGTCGTTCATCATATTAGACTTACTCTTTAAGCCCTAGTGATCAACATTATGACTTCAAGCCCTACATTCAAGTTTTACTCCACAATCATCATACTAGTCTAGATCACAAGACATATTAGCCCTAGGCCTTAGTCATAGGCAATTCTAAGCATAATTCATCAAAAGTCCCAATTCTAATCATTTCAATTCATATTCTATCGTACATGCATAAGTCTAGTTCAATTCATGATTTCATATTCCCATTCTTAGATAATTTCTATTCATGGTGACAATTCTAGAAAATCTATCAAGAACCATCAATTTCTCATCAAAAAGACCTAAACCCACATACTTTGAAAATTAGGGTTAGACAAGGAATTCACATAAATTCTTCATAATATCATGAATCAACACTAAATTAATCATGTATGAGTAGTATTCAACCGTTTGAAATCATAGCCACCTAAAACCCATACATTGGAAGTAACCCTAGCTTGATTGGTGTTCTTCTTCACAAATTAGGGGAAATTATAGGGGACTCTGTGGGTGGAAGAACCCATATATGAAAATATAAACATATCTTAATAAAAGAGCTAGCACATGACTTAAGCAATAGAGCCTTTGTTCTTAACCTTAGCTTCAACCCTAGCTTCTTCATCAATGGAGGTTCTTCTTAGAGAGAGAAATATTTGAGAGAGGAGTGATTTGGGTTTTTGATTTGTGTATAATGGAAACTGACTTAAACTTGGAGGCTAATGACTTAAAATCATATATATATAGGTGTATAAAATACATACAAAATGACCCCCCACTTAAAATTAGTTGAATAGGAATTTACTTAAAAACCCCTAAACAAGGCAGCCCCGTCCAGTGTCACGGCCACTAGTACAAACTGTCACGGGCACCACGGCTTGTGATGTTGCCCATGGTCCCTTGACCAGTGTCTTCCCCCACTTTCCAATCCCCTAAAACACTAAGGCACCTTCACAACCACTTTGACAAACCATGGTCAAGACCACGGGCCATGAAGTGGCTCGTGGACTTGGGGCAGTAGCATGGCCTCAAAGCCTTGCCTCCCAAGTGACTAAGGCATCATAATGGACCCCTTCACGGACCGTGGTCAAGACCACTGGTCATGAAGGAGGTCGTGAACCCTTAGGCAGTAGCTTGCCAAGGTTGGGCAGCCTTGGCCCTTTGGCTTAAGCTTGCCCTTTTGCCTTGGTACTTGCCCTTCCCATGCTCAACCAAACTAGTGACTAAGGCATCATAATGGACCCCTTCACGGACCGTGGTCAAGACCACTGGTCATGAAGGAGGTCGTGAACCCTTGACCAGTGTCTTTCCCCACTTTCCAATCCCCTAAAACACTAAGGCACCTTCACAACTACTTTGACAGACCGTGGTCAAGACCACGGGCCATGAAGTGGCTTGTGGACTTGGGGCAGTGGCATGGCCTTAAGGCCTTGCCTCCCAAGTGACTAAGGCATCATAATGGACCCTTTCACGGACTGTGGTCAAGACCACTGGTCATGAAGGAGGTCGTGAACCCTTAGGCAGTAGCTTGCCAAGGTTGGGCAGCCTTGGCCCTTTGGCTTAGGCTTGCCCTTTTGCCTTGGTACTTGCCCTTCCCATGCTCAACCAAACTCTAAATGGTCTTCTATATTACAAGGTCTAATATGTGCCTTGACGTTCAACCACTAGACCCCTCATTCTAAGCACATAAAGTCTCATCTATGACTCTATTTTACATACATCAAACCTTAGAACCCTAGCTTGTGGCTTTAGTTTGGTCTACTAGTTTTCGAGGTGTTACACCTTCCTAAGGTCCTCTAACAATCAAAACAAATTTTATTACCCAGACCATGCATATGTTCTCTAAAATGCTTAATATCTGATCCGTTCGATCCTTTCTTACCTTACCAATCCATAACTTGACATAAAAAAAACTATCATGATAGTAGTCTTACAATGAATAACTTAATTATTTTATTCCAACCATATCAGTTACCGAACTCAAAACCACAAAGTAGTTATCATAACACTCGACCCGATTTTTTTAGATTTCTTTCTCAAATCTTATCCAATAAATTATAGCCCATATGAATGTCATGTAACATTATAACCATAACCAAAGTAAACCTGATAGAACCACGTGTCTCTGAACCCAAATCTTTCACTTCCTCTGAAGATACATTTTTAACCCTTGCAATCAATGTAAATATCCTAGTTCTCTCTTCCTGGTGAAATCTAAACTACATACTAGTAATTCTTTTCATTTATGACTCTAACTCTTTCAATTCTATTCAAGCGGTGTCTCAACACCTCCTACAACTTTTCGTGCAACCACACTACTCACCAGATAGTAGCAACCCACAATCTTAGATACTCGCAAGTCGTCATTACAATACAAAAATTCGTTTAACCTACAATTCTTATCATATAGTTGCATCTCAATCACAATCCATCCAAACTCTTATTACCATCATGCTTAGTTGGCCCCTACCATCACCATGAAGTCAACTTTGTCATCGACCTGACATCTCAAACTTAGCTATACCAACCAATTCCAAAGGACTAATCCACTTGTATATGCACCTTTTTATTTTACTAAAATCTTCAATTTCCTTCCCACAAGTATACTCTTTGGGACTTCCTTTACCCATAAACTTTTCATTCTCGTATCTATCCACTCCCTTAGAGCTTATGATGAAACCACTAGTCCTCATCTAGAATTTTTGAGATTCACTTTACAACCTAACATATTAATAACGTACCAATTATCCACCACTAAAACCTTTCTTATAAACACTACTTAACCCAAGCGTCCGTAGTAATAATTTAGTTAGTTTATCAAATGTGAATGCAACATCGAATCTCATTATAAGAGCATGTGATACAACTGATAACTCCTTAAGTAGTTAGTATTCTCACTTGACAATCGACGTATCCATTTCCATATACAACTAGTACCATGAAAGCCCGTTAGATCCACCACTAGAACACATCCTATCCCTTCAGTAGTTGCAAAACATTATTAAGTTTGTTCGGTCTCTAACCCAAAGCAATATGCACTCCTTCAGAGATCAGGTTGATGGCAGAAGTAACACACTCCATAACTCTCACTACTAAAAAACTGCTGAAAAATAACGGAAGTAAAAGCGATGGAAGTAGAAGCGACGAACGACGTCACTCCAAAAAGCGACGAACGACGTCACTCCAAAAAGCGACGAACGACGTCACTCCAAAAAGCGACGAACGACGTCACTCCAAAAAGCGACGAACGACGTCACTCCAAAAAGCGACGAACGACGTCACTCCGAAAAGCGACGCCATTAGCCACATTGTATGTCGCTTTTTAATAAAAATAATATATTTTTTTTAAAATACGACGGACAACATCGGTTAGTCCGTAGCTTTTTTTTGCGGATTTTTGCGCCAAATATATATATAATCAATAATTAATTATTTTTTGTAGATTGCCACGCAGTCCGTCACTTTTTATTAAAAATAATTATTTATAAATTAAAAAAGCCACGCCGTCCATCGCTTTTTCTTAATTTAAATTGTTTAATTATTTTTTAAATACGCGATGGACAACATCTTTATGTCCGACGGTTCTTGGTCAAAATATATGGTCAAATATTTTAAGAAAGTGACGGACGGTGTCTCTTAGTCCGTCACTTTTTCGTTAAAATGTTGGTCAAACATTTTTTAAAAAAAGTGACGAACATAGAGACGTTGTCCATCATTTTTTATTAAATATCTAAAAATAGATCCGCGATTTTCCCCCATTTCTCCATTTCCCCATTTGTGAAATCTCCTCCTTCTCTCCACTATTCACCACCACCACTACGTCGCTGCTGCTGCCGGACCCACCGTCGCTGCTGCCTGCGTCTCCTCTCTCTTTAATCTCTACTTCTCCTTTAAGGTTAGGGTTTAATAATGCATCAATTTTTTTTCAAATTGAACTATATTTTGATTTTGTTAGCTATTTATTTGTAATTAGTTTATTGATTTGTGTTTATTGATTGTTAGTTTGAATTAGGATTATTAGTTAGTGAGTGAATTGAAAATTTTAATGTTAGGGTTAGTTTGAATTAGGGTATCTTGGGATTTGTTTGAATTTGGGTATTTCTTGAGTTAATTAGTTTTGTTTTGGGATTGTAGGATTAGTTTGAATTTGGGTATTATTTGAGTTTGTTTGATTTTTGGATTTTAGGACCAATTAGAGTTTGAATTATTATTGAGATTTTAGGATTAATAGTTTGAATTTGGGATTAGGAATAGCTAGCTAGTTTGAATTTAGGATTTTAGCACTAGTTAGATTTTAGAACTAGTTTGAAATTGTGATTTTACGACTAGTTTGAATTTGGAATTTAGGACTAGTTTGAATTATACTTGAGATTTTAGGACTACTAATACTTTGAATTTGGGATTTTAGCACTAGTTTGATTTTTGAATTGTAGGAGTACTTTGAATTTGTGATTTTAAGACTAGTTTGAATTTAGAATTTAAGACTAGTTTGAATTATATTTGATATTTTAGGACTAATAGTTTGAATTTGGGACACTATCTAGCTAGTTTGAATTTGAAATTTTAGGGATTTGAATTACAACTTAATTAGAACTTATAATTAATTATAAATTGAACTTAATTAGGGTTATGAACTTGAAATGTTGTTGACTTTAATTTATTAGAACTTGGATTTTATTTGAACTTAATTAGAATTTTGTAGTACTTGAAAATCTTATTGACCTTAATTAATTAGAACTATATATAAATTAATTAGAACTTTATTAAACTTAATTAATTTATAATAACTTGATAACTTAATTTTGATCAACTAATTAACTAGAACTTGAACTTAATTTGAACTTAATTAATTAGTATTGATTAATTAATTAAGCTTTAACTTTGTAGATCTTGAACTAATTGAACTTAATTAGACAAAACAAAGAATATTTTGGGAACTTAATTAGACAAACAAAGAATATTTTGAAGTTGAACTTAGACTTGAACTTGAAATTAGAACTTGAACTTAGAATTTGAACTTGAACTTAGAACTTGAACTTGAACTTGAAATTAGAACTTGAACTTGAACTTAAAACTTGAAGTTGAACTTCTTGAAGTTGAAATTAGAACTTGAACTTGAACTTAAAACTTGAAGTTGAACTTCTTGAACTTGAAATTAGAACTTGAACTTGGAACTAATTAAGTTTAGAAATTAGATATGAACTTGAATTGAAAACTTGAATATATATATATAACTAATATTCTTGGATTTGAAGTTTATATTTAACTAATTTTAGAACTTTTCGTGCTAAGCAACTAAGGAAGCTCAACATTTAAAAAAGTTGATACAAGACTATATTGCCTCTTTCATCAAAGTAGGAGATAAGGTTGGTGCTTCTAAATTTCTAAAGTTCAAGTACAATTGTTTTCAATAATGTGTTTGTGTTCATCTAGTATTGATACTTAGCTTTAATCTTGTGATAATTGTTTTGTGTCCATCGAGTGTTTGTTAAGCATAAGTATCAACACTAGTTGATCCTATTGATAACGAAATTGATTTTCTTGCAAGATCGATTTGTGTCCATCTAGTGTTGACACTTAGCTTTAAATTTAAAAATAATATATTTGTTAAACATAAGTACCAACACTAGCTGATCCTATTGATGACAAAATTGATTTTCTTGCAAGATCAATTTGTATCCATCTAGTGTTGAGCTTTAAAAAATTGTTAAGTTGTTTAAATAAGTTAAATTAAATAATGTGGTTTTGTTGATGGATTTCGTTGTTGAAATTAAGTCAAAACTAAACTAGTTCAAGTTAAAAAAATGTTAAGTTTTTAAAATAAGTTAAAATAAATAATGTGGTTTAGTTGGTGGATTTAGTTATTGTATTAAGTCAAAACTAAACTAGGTAAAGTTGTTAAGTTGTTTAAATAACTTAAATAAATAATGTGATTTAGTTGGTGGATTTAGTTGTTGGAATTAAATCAATACTAAACTAGTTCAAGTTATAAAGTTGTTTAAATAAGTTAAATTAAATAATGTGGTTTTGTTGACGGATTTAGTTGTTGGAATTAAGTCAAAACTAAACTAGTTCAAGTTAAAATGTTGTTAAGTTGTTTAAATAAGTTAAAATAAATAATGTGGTTTAGTTGGTGGATTTAGTTGTTGTATTAAGTCAAAACTAAACTAGTTAAAGTTGTTTAAATAAGTTAAATAAATAATGTGGTTTTGTTGATGGATTTAGTTGTTGGAATTAAGTCAAAACTAAACTATTTCACATTAAAAAGTTGTTATGTTGTTTGAATGAGTTAAAATAAATTATGTGGTTTTGTTGATGGATTTAGTTGTTGGAATTAAGTCAAAACTAAACTAGTTCAAGTTAAAAAGTTGTTAAGTTGTTTAAATAAGTTAAAATAAATAATGTGGTTTAGTTGTTGTATTAAGTTAAAACTAAACTAGTTAAAGTTGTTAAGTTGTTATTAAATTTTATTTATAATATACTTAAATATGTATATTTTTGTAGATAAATCATCGTTTGTGGATGTATAATATGCATTATGAAACTGGTGCTGGTTTGAAACCTAAGTTTATTGACGGTGTTAGAAATTTTATTGAACATACAATGACACTTGACATTTTCAAGAATAATGGATTGGTTAGGTGCCCTTATAGTGCATGTAAGTGCTTAAATTTTTTCAAACCAGATACAATTGTGGTTCATTTGTACCGTAATGGATTTAAGCCTAGATATTTTGCATGAATTGATCATGGAGAAAGTGATGGATTGGATGGTATGTTTTATAATTCGATGCCTATGGATGTATATATTATGGTTACACCATATGGCCAAATTAGGGTTGAACATGATAGGGTTCATGAATGATCAATGATGTTTTCGGGGTTCAAGGTGGGATGGAACCGGGACATTATTTTAATGAAGCTCCTAATGAAGAAGCAAGGCGCTTCTATGATCAATTAGAAGAGTCTAGCCGTCCACTACGTGAAAGGAGTCCGCATTATGCCTTGTCGGTTACGGTTAGATTAATGAATATTAAATCAGATTGGAATGTTCCTAATGTGGCTTTGGACTCAATGGTTGATCTTTTGGGTGAAATAGTTAATCTGGAGTTTAACATACCAAAGAACTTCTATCATGCAAAGCGTTTGGTGTCCAAGTTAGGATTGACGTATGATAGAATTCATTGTTGTGTTAATGGTTGCATGTTGTTTTACAAGACTTATAGTGAATTAGAAAATGTAAGTTTTGTGGACATGCTCGTTATAAGAGGGGAGGGCTGGAAAGATGGTCCCAGTTTAGGCGATGCATTATCTACCTCTCATTCCTAGGTTAAAGAGGTTGTATGTTTCAATGAGGTTTTCCCCACATATGAGATGACATCGTGAATATAGAAGGTCGTCGGGTGTCATGTCTCATCCATCTGATGGTGAGCCAAGAAATGTTAGATTGGGGTTGTGTTCAGATGGCTTCACACCGTTCTCTAATAATGCTTTGCCTTATTCATACTGGCCGGTATTTCTTACTTCGTATAATCTTCCTCCTGAAATGTGCATGACCAATCCCTACATCTTTCTAAGTTGTGTTATTCTAGGTCCCCGTAATCCAAAAAGTTTTATTGATGTCTATCTACAACCATTGATAGATGAGCTCAAACAATTGTGGTTTGAAGGCGTTTTGACTTACGATATATCAACTAAGCAGAATTTCGTTATGCGTGCTTCTTTAATATGGACTATTAATGATTTTCCTGCATACGGGATGTTGTCTGGTTGGATGACAGCATGGAAAGCTAGCGTGTCCATATTGCATGGAAAATAGTAAGGCATTCACTTCAAAGCATGGCAGAAAAAAATACATGGTTTGATTGTCATCGCCAGTTCTTGCCAATGGACCATGAGTTTAGAAAGATGAAAAATGCATTTAGGAAAACTAAGGTTGAAAGTGACCCCCCATCTCCATTACTCACAGGGCATCAAATTTGGGAGAGAGTTTCTCAATTACCTAAAGTTACAGAAGCTTCAGCTTCTAGACTTCCTGGATATGGTGTTGAACACAATTGGACCAAACAAAGCATATTTTAGGAGTTGCCGTATTGGAAGGACAATCTGCTACGACATAATCTAGATGTGATGCACATTGAAAAAAATTACTTTGACAATTTATTTAACATAGTGATGGGTGTTAAGGGTAAGACAAAACACAATCCAAAAGCTAGAATGAGCATAAAGGAATATTGTAAGAGAAAAGAGTTATGGCTGCAGGAATTACAAAATGGTATAATAATTAAGCCCAAAGCCACCTTTCCATTCACATTGGATGAGAAAAGTGAAATTATTGAGTGGGTTAAAAATTTGAGGATGCCGGAGGGCTATGCTTCAAATTTAGGAAAGCAGGCAGATATGAATGAAGGAAAATTGATAGGTATGAAAAGTCATGATTGTCATGTGTTCATGGAAACTTTAATTCATATTGCTTTTAGCCATCTACCCGAAAGGTTATGAAAACCAATCACAGAGATAAGTCTTTTTTTTAAAAGATTCGTGTTCTGGAAAGTTGTTGGAGAATAGTTTAAACAGGATGGAGGAAAATATTCTTGTTACTACTACTATGTTGGAGAAAATATTTCCATGTGGTTTCTTTGATGTGATGGAGCATCTTCCAATTCAACTTGTACAAGAGGCCCGCCTCGGAGGTCCGGTTCAAACAAGATGGATGTATCCATTTGAAATATTCACTAAGTTATATATATTTTCCAAGTCTTTTATATATTAACATATATATACATATATACATGCAGAAAAATTGGTAGTTCAAAGCAAATGATTAAGCAAAGGGGAAGGATCGAAAGATCATTTGTTCAAGGTCGTATTGGGAGAGAAACTAGTGATTTTTATTCTTATTACTTTGGCGATGATGTGTCATGTAGGAGAAACAGGCCCAATCGCAATGATGAAGGTGATATTGATCCTTTATTTCCACCGATATAAATTTTTAATCAAAATGGTTGAGGATCTAAAAAGCGTGGAAAGCGAGGCTTCACTAATATGAAAATGCAATCAGATGTGACACATATTTTGCTTAATTATCCAGAGATTCAATCATATGTCAAGTAAGTGTTAAAAATATGTTACTAAATTACATACTAATAAGTGATCATTACCTAATGAAATACTTAAATGTAAAATGATCAGCTTGTTCCTAAACACATGGGGTAATGAAGCCATCTATACAAAAATTTTCAAAAGGCTGAGAAACTATGTAAGTGTGCAATCACTAAGTATTTAATAATATATTCATGTTATACTAAATTATATTACTTGAAATAACAATCACGTAGGTATAAGATGAATACTCAAGTGTCCAACATTTGCAATTAGTGAAAGAAGTAGCACTTGGACCTGAATCTCAAGTACTGACAATAAATAAGTATTGTGTCAATGGTTTTAAGTTTCAAACTGAACAAGAAAACAAATAATAGCGGTGTCTACATACAAGGTGATGTTGATGGTACTGGTCAAACTTTTGAATATTATGGTGTCATTCAAGAGATTATTGAAGTGAGGTATTCAGGTTGGCCTAAGAAGAAGATTGTATTGTTTCGGTGTGAGTGGTTTGACCCATCACATAGAGGCACAAAGGTGGACCATCAACATAATATAATTGAAGTTAAGCACACTAAGAAATACAGAAGTTGTGATCCTTTTATTATTGCACAAAATGCTAAACAAGTGTATTACGCTCTATATCCATTGCGTAGAGACAAAGCTGATCGGTGGGTTGTTATAAAAAGTAAGCCTGTGGGAAGAATTGAAATTGACAATGTCTTAGATGTGGCGTATCAAAATGATGTTGCAATTGTTCAAACAACAAGTTGATGTTGAATTGGAAACCACACTACAACTTCCTCAACACATATTAGAAGAAGTATCTGATGATGAGATACTGAATGTTGAGGAAGAACTATCCGAGAATGAGGAAAATAAATCATTTGATGATGAAGAATGGGACGATAATGAAAATGAAACAACTGAGGAGGAAAAATAGGAGAATTATGGAATTGAAACAAGCAAGGAGGAATAGTGTAGAATGAATGCTAACTAGTATATATATGTAAGTGTACTTTGCTAATTTTATTTAATTTATGATTTTTATATATATTATACATGTAAATTTGCATACATATGTCATAGGGCGGTGCGGTGATAGACATCGCGAGAATCTTGGAGTTAGCCAGATTAAGTAGGCTAAGAAGAAGAAGTCTAGGAGACTGATAGATCTTGAGGATATTGCAGGATCTATTTCTTCTGCGTCAGAGCGCATCAGCCATGATACTCATTTATTTGTTGTTCCGTTTGGTACAGCGGATCCTCGGTAATACTATCCTAATTACCGTCGACCAGTCGGTGCTTAATCTACTTCACAGGCATTGCCTTGACGATGCTATGAGGACCTACCTTTACACTCTATTCGTCGAGCACGACCCTTATCGGCAGGTACTCCATCTCCACATGTACATCTCCTCAGTTATCTGCCATGAGGCTTGGAGATTCTAGTAGCGAGCAGTCAAATGCTATGGTCGGTACACCTCTATTGACTCAGCATTTTGTGCATCCTGATGTATCACCCTCGTCTACAGCTACACCTAGTGCTAGACCAGATGATAAGATGCCTGCTCTAGCTCCTGGCCCGAAAGAAAGACTTGGTAGAGTCATGATTAAGCCGGATGGATCACCGTAAGTTTGTTTTGTTATCTATCTGTTAGTTTATTTTATTTATTTCTTATACTTTAATATATTATTCATGAACTAACATATTTATTATGTGTTTTGCAGGTGGCATCTTGCAAAGGATGTTGCCCGGGCTTTAAAAGACTGTGTTAGAAGACTCTATACACAGACTTATCACTCTTTGAGCGAGGTTCCAAACAGTATACGCCAGACGATGTTTAATAACTTTAAGGTATATATTTTTTAGTTAGGTTTAGTATACTTTACTCTTTTTACTATCGATCTAATTAGTGTTATTCAATTTATTTTCAGAATATGTGTACTTGGGAGTCGAGGTACAATTTGGTCATTGGGACCACATTTGAGAGGAAGGGATCCGCTAGACTGTCTAGTTGGCTAAAGAAAGTTTGGGATAATGGTGAACGTCCTGGTTGGATGTTGCCTCATGTTTTTGATGAATTGGGTCAGTATTGGAATACATACAAGTTTATGGCAATATCAGATCAAGCCAAAAAGGCTAGAGGTAGTCTTAAAGGTGGCTCGTTAGACATCGGAGGTGCAAAGACGGTTAGAACAATTGCACAAGAGATGGTAAGTTCTAATTCAAACTTTTAAATAAATAATTAGTTGATTCATATATATCGTTATAAATTTCAGTTTTTATTTATAGGAAAAAGAATTGGGACGCACTACCATTGAACCAGAGGTTTTCAAGAAGACTCATGTCAGGAAGAAAGAAAATGAGTCGAATCCGAATGTGTGGATGGAGGAAAGGGCCGAACGAACTTTTGTAAGTTATTTAATATGAATAAAATATATTAATAGTGAATATATTTATGATATATATATACATATATTGATGTCAATTTTTATATTTAATATACAGAATGACTTTCATTAGTACGTCGCTGAGAATCTAGATAGTTCGGTCCAATTGACCACCTGAACTTTCCACTCATATTTGGAAAGAAAGAGTGGTAGGGGGACACACAAGGGTAGATTCTATGGTTTAGGCTCTCGAAACAGTGTAAGACGACTCCAGTTAGGCTTAGAAGGAATTGGATCTTCACGACAAGCCGAGGCACTTGATAGTGTTCAGATTGCTGCTATGTCGACTCAAATAGCTAAACATACAACGACACTGGCAGAGTCGGAGCGGAGAAGAGTAGCTGAACAAGAAAGCATGAGTGAGACCGTTTAGCAAATCAAAGAATAAGTGATGAACCTTGCTCGTCGACCTACTACTTTGGCTCCCGATGACACCGACGACGAGAGTAATGAGGATGATTATGTAGAACCCACTCCCTAGTTTAGATCTCTAGACATTTATGAATTTTTTGTAAATTTGAAACGAATTTTGAAAGACTTTATAAGTCTCTAATTTGTGATTTAGATACTTTTTAATGTTATTCTAAGTTTATTGTTTTATGTTTTGTTTAGATTGTTTATAATTGTGTGTGCTTCATTGGGCTGAATAGTGTAGAATTGAATTGAATTCCATTTGTAGGTGGGCAATAGAAATTACTAGTTTTTGCAGCCAAGAATATTGCAGGAAAAGCGACGGACAATGTGGTTTTGTCCTTCGCTTTTTTGGGTTTTATTTTTTTTAAATCCCAAAAAAGCAACGAATAGCGTGGTTTTGTCCGTCGCTTTTGTTAAGAAAAATTTTAAAAAAAGAAGTCAAAAAGCGATGTTGTCCGTCGCTTTGTAGCGACGCAGTCTATCGCTTTTTGAAAAGCGTCGGGCTAAAAAGCGACGGAGGTGACTGCGTCGCTTTTCCATCAATTTTGACCAAAAAAGCGACGCAGTCCGTCATTTTTTAACAATTTTTTAGTAGTGTCTAACCAACTAAACATTGGTATTGTTGTAGTAATCATATCATGACCCTCCTTGGTATACATTCAATCTATGAAACCACAAAAGATATTTTCACCTCAATTGTCGTAACATAACTCTCATTATTCGCTAAGCAACTCATACATGTTATGACAACTTTATTGACTGTATATTTAAAAGGTACAACATTTATTATCTAGTCATTCCTTAATCATTCCACTTCCAATAGTTAAACCACTCTAAATATCATATATACCACACAAGTACTATTCTCTGTACTGGGGTAACTAACCTTGCACAACCCTTCAAAGTGCTGAAAATTCTGAATCTAATCACACATTTGTTTCCATAAGTTTATCACTTCCACTTTAGTATTAGGTCTAACATCCAAGTCATACACGGCACACTATAAGAGAGAGAGTGGAATGAAGCGATAAAAATCAAATTTGACCAAGGACGCACGATAAAGATTCAAAAAGTGAAGATTTTTTTCTAGAAGTCACTATAGCCTCTCGAAGACAAGTACAGACGTCTCTGTACCGATCCTCGAGACTCTACTTAGGCTTGACTTGTATACACGCGAGACCTATGAACCTGGGACTCTAATACCATTTTCTCACTATCCAAAAATGGACATGATAACACTCGTCTTATCCAACAAAGACAAGTCAGCCTAAAACCCAACTAATACGGTGAATGCGGAAATAAAATGAGAATACAAGTTTAATACTACAAAATAGTGCGGAAACTTATAATCAACTTAAATATACCCCAAAACTTGGTAGTCACGTGTACAAGCCTCTAAAGTATTACAATTGATTCAAAGGAAAGATAAAAGTCTAAAATAGCATTGTTAATAAAATAGAATAAGATCATAAATAGGAGTAAGAAGATCCGCTGAGATGATAAACATCTACCTCACAAATCTCCACAGGAAGCCTCGGATAAGGAGAGAATATAGAGTATCACAAAGATCTGAGCTAGTAAACTACAAAAAATGTAGTAGCAAGGGGTGAGTACCAAACCACATGGTACTCAACAAGTAAACTTCTAAACACAATCTAAGGGAATAGAATACAAGTACTCATTACACCCCAACCGAACCTCCACAACTACAACTTGTATAAAACCAACACAACCTAACAGTTCACAATTTATATAGCACACAGCTCAACAACAACACTCTAACAATTACATATCCTCAACAATAAGCTCAATATTCATCAATCACAACCTCCACAACTACAACATGCATAAAACCAGCCCAACCTAACAATTCACAATTCACATAGCACATAGCTCTAAAACAACACTCTAATAATTGCATATCCTCAACAACAAGCTCAATATTCTTCAATCACAAGTTCCACGGAAAGGCACTCACAAGATCAACAAAACATAATATTAAGTTCACTAATGATAAAGATATGCAATGCAATGGAATGCAATGTCAAGTATAGTGATGCATGTATGACCTAGTGATACACACTCGGTGTATCTCAGTCCGGGACCCATGGGGGTCATGTTTGTCCATGCATCCGTCACAACGTGTGACACGACCCTCGATATATAGTATCTGTCACAGCGCACGACACGTCCCTCGAAATATAATATTCATCGCAGCACACGACATGTCCCTTGAAATATAGCATTGGTCACGGTGCGCAACACGTCCCTCGAAATGGTATATCCTCTTTAATTTCTTACTCTTTCTCAATTCAGATAACACTTGTCACAATTATGTCTCAGAATAATGCAAATGACATGCTCACACAAATAATGAGGAGATGACTATTTTCATAATAATGCACAATTCACAACAATACAATCGTGATACAACATCAACAATGAGGCAACAAACCTTTCAAACCATTCTCAACACATCACACACCAACAATTAATCACATTGTCTGTTATTACCCCTTTTTCATCATTAGAATTAATCAATATGGACAAGTCAACCCATCACCAATTTCATTACTCTCCAACACATACCACAAGGAAATACACGATTCTATGCAATTAACAAGGGTTTAGAAATCCACTTGCCTTAATTAGTCAAACAATCACTTTGGGACTTGAGTCTTTCTATTTCGCTGGGATTCCAAATCAATGCAATCTATTCAAATAAATAATTACAATAATAATTTCAAGCTAACAATAGTCCTATATTACTATGTGTCTAGCCTAGAACCGAAAAATCACCCAAAATAAAATTAAGTTTAAACCTGCAAGGATAAAGCTAAAATTCTATTAAAACTAAATTATTCATAAATCGTAGGCCCCAAATTTATATTCCATAAATAAATTATAGAGTGCAACATGTCTTGACCATTGTCTTTGAAGACATGGGGTACGAACACATGTACACCAAATTTATCATATTTAACATCAAGCTTATAAAATTTCCAGATTCTAGTATCTATACATTTAATAAGGAGAGTATAATTTATGAGAATTAGAATACAATTTAAAGGAACGGATCAGCCATTACTTTCTGATCTACTTCATTAGTATAAAATAAATTCTCATATAAAATTCAATAATTAAAATAACCATCATGTTGTCCTAGTGCTAAATAAAATCAATACCACCATCTGAATATATATATATATATATTATTTTGGTTTTTTCAGTTAACCGATTTTCTTTAGCTAAAAATCATAAATCGAACAAAAAAATTGAAGTATTGAAATTTGAAACTAAAACTGACCGAAAAGACGGAAAAAGTGAAACCGAAATTTAAAAGAATTTAGTTCGGTCGATTTTCTCAATTTTAACCATATTATGCCCAGCCATACAGTTGCAACAAACAAAATACCTTAACTACAATATAAAAACAATTATGTATTTATTCTTATTATTATGAAATTAATTAAAAAATTCTTAATGTTATAAAACTAGTATACAGACCCCCGTTATGTGATAACACTCAAACTACCCTAAAAATAATTAGAAAAGTAAGTGGTAATTGTCAATAAAAATATCCAACAAAGACTCGGGGTTGAACCTCACAAGGAATGGTTTAGGGATAACAATTCAACTAGGAAATTAAGAATCCAAACCTATTCATTGTAGATTTGTAGTACTTTATAGCAAGTAGACAGATGATTCCACCAAATAAACTAAAATAGTTTGAAGTATCAATTGTCACAATTAAACTAAAATTCAGAAATCTAATCAATTAGAAGTAATCCAGGGATGTGGGGATTGGGATCAATGTCACATAGGGGTAATTGTGTTGCTCAATTGTAACTATCCTAAAATCGAATAAGTTAAACTAGAGCCTATCGGGTGTGTGTTTGAGTTTGGTGTGACATTTGATGGTGTTTAATGTTGTCCCGAGTCATGGTTGAGGGATTTAGGGGTCAAACATCAAGGTACGACTCCCCAAGGACCACCCTAGGGGTCCTTGAGGAGGACCCTAAGCTTAACCCCCAAGGCTGCCCCAAATGAAGAATGTTGCCTATTTGAGGGTGACCTACGGAAGGGGTTCACGACCCGTAGGTCCATCCACGCCCTATGGATGGCCTCCGTAGGTCAAAACCTCCAAAACCATGCCCCAGCCCTAGACCACAGACCAGCAGTATGGTCTGTGAGTGGACTCATGGTCCGTGAGTCTAGGGCTCGTAGTTCACACCTGCAATTTGTCAAATTCTCGGCCATTGTGAGGGTGAATTGGTAAATTCACCCCAAGTCCTAATAAGTGTATGGATGGTTATTTTAAGTATTTTATGGTATTTTAAGAGTATTAAAACATTAAAACCCTACTTTAGATTTCATTGTTCAATTTCCCCAAATCAAAAGCCTCCCTCTCAAAATATCTTCTCTCTAAAACTCCATTGAAGACCAAGAGAAGAAGAAGACTTAGGGCTTGAAGAGGAAGGCTAATTGAGTTGATTTTCATGGATTTCATTTATTAAGGTATGATGATCCTTTATCTAGGGTTAGATTTCACCCTAGAGTCAATTTCAAAGAAGTTTTCAAGGTTTTCTAGATTCACAAAACCCCTAGGTTTTACTCAATCTCATGGGTTCTTGCATCAATCGTTTTCAAATAATAAATTATGATTATATTAATGTTTAATTGATTATTTAAGATGAAAATACTCTATGAACCCATGATTTCTCTCAATTCCTAAATTGTGACTTATGAAGTGGGTTTGTTGATTATGAATGAATGTTGATGGATTTATGCCTAGATTGACTTATATTATTGAATTGTATCACCATCCATGCCTAATTATGGTGAATTTTTTTATGAATTGAGGATTTGTGATCATAGCCTTGAAAGGGCAAGCTTGGCCTAATTTTATGATAAAGTAGAATTGTGCTTGAATTGTTGATCCACTTGAAAGGTGGAGGTGTTTACTTACTATGTACATTGTGATCATGGCCTTGAAGGCATAGTTTGAGGAATTGAAGTGTTATCATGATATTGTATATGTGAATGTGATGTGAAGGATTTGCATGTGATTTCAATGATAGAATGATGATCATGTTTAGAAGCTAATCGTGTTAGGATTGAATGTTATATCTCTACTACCACTCATGAATGTTGATGATGGAATGTGAAGGGTTCTATAAAGAAATGTTGAATGTGATCTCTTGAATTGGTACGCTTAGGCATCCATTTCTTGTATGATGAGTATATCTTGACTTAATGTCTTGAATTGGTAGATCTAATATTGGTAGCCTTTTCATGATTGAATGAAAGAATGAATGAGTTTAATGATAATGTTAACGAATGTTGAGTCTATTGAAAAACTATTCTCAATTGTACTCTATCGAATGATAATGACGTGTTGATTGAAAGGATATTCTGGATCTTACACTAATGAACGATAATGGGATTATTAGATGAAAGGCTATTCTCATCTTTGAATCTATGAGCTATCCAATAAATGAATGATGGGTTTGAGATGGAAGCCCTCACGTGAGTTGAGTCAGGGTTTCTAGTAACAATTTCTTGAAATGGATTCCCTCACGTGAGTTGAGGCAGGGTGTCTAGTAAAAATATCTTATCCCTTAATGTAATGATTGTTAAAATACTCTATGGGAATGTAGACTAAGCACCGAGAGGATATTGAATGAGATGGAAGCTCTCACGTGAGTTAAAGTGGGGTTTCTAGTAGCAATCTCTTGAGATGGATGCCCTCACGTGAGTTGAGGTAGGGTATCTAGTAGCAATCTCCTTGTCCCTTAACTATGTGCCCACATAGGTCTAGCTAGTGGATCCACTTAAGCTAAATACCGGTTTACCTTAGACAAGTAGACCAACCCTTACGATGTGGGACAGTACATCAGATTCCATGATCTAGCTATCATGGTCTATGTCAGTTAAACGCTTATTCCCATCATGTGAGATGTGCATTATATTTTCTTGAGGAGTTCTATGAAGTGTGAGTAGTAGTATAGGATGCTATCCATACATCGCACAAATAAACTTCAAGAGGGCTATAGTGAGTTCTCTAAGTCTTTATGACTAATGAATGAAGTGTCTTGTAAACGAAGTTAATGAAGAATGTTGGTCTAATGTATATTGAATGAAGGTCATCTAAATGAAGCTATTGAGCAATGTTGACTCTTATATGTTTAAATGTAAATGATGCATGCTATACTTGGATTGTATTATGAGTTACTTCCTTGTCATGACTTATTGTATATGAATGTGCCTTGTCTAGGGTTACTTCAAAGGAGTACTTAGTGTGAGTAGTAGTATGGGATGCTACTTGCACATTGCACAAGTATGACTTAGAGTTGTCTTACATGTTGGTCTTAATGTGATGATGTGATTCATGTAATGTTTATGTCTCTTAATGTTTTATTGTGTAAAGGTGGAAAGGGTGAATGGTAAGTTCACTTTTGGTGACCTTAAGGCGGTACCTTAGTGTGGGTAGTGGTATGGGATGCTATCCATACATTGCACAAGGTATAGCTTGAGGGTTACTTGAGGTGAAAGCTTAAGGTAAAGGTAAAGTTTTATATGTTGATCTTGTTGTAATGTGAAAATGTGACTTGTATGTTGGTTGTGACTTATATTATGCCTCTTTTATAAATGTTCATGAAGTTTTACTAAAATGGCATAAAGCAGTACTTTCAACCAAAAATGTCCTTTTAAGCATGTTTTTGCATGGTCAACATACTTAGTACATCTAATGTGCTAACCCCATTCTCCCCCTTTTCTTACTAAAGTATAGGGCTTGGAGTTATTGGTGTTCTATGCTTGAAGGATAGGTTTCTAAGGTGCTTGAAGATGAAGACTTGGTGAGTCCTCATAGTTTCGAGGACAAAATCCATCATGTTCCTTTTATGTCTTTTAGTTTATGTTAAAGCTTTTTTAAGGGTTAAGTCGCAATGTTTTATTCAAAGTATTAGATGGTTTAAGACATAGTGTTTAAAGTCTAGAAAGTCTTCTGCTTGCTTTTAATGAAAATGTCTTCGATTGTAAAGGAAGTTTTTAATTCTTCTCTATTTTCCTATGTTCTTATGTTCAAGAATTCTATGAGGCTTGTATTAGACCCCTTCGGGGTTGAGTACGCCGTGTTGCATCCGGGGCGTACCCCCGGGTCGTGACATCAATAGTGCTAAACAATCATGGATAGGTTGGTTCGTCTTAAATGACATTAATCTTCTTTCAATCTCATAGTACCGAATCATAAAATCTCAATTCGGTCTCATTGATGTGAACCTCAAATCAACACATTACCTTACAAAATCTCTCTTTCCAATAGAATGCAAATGAAATTCATCATCTTACGTGCCAAAAATATAATGAAGCATCACATACCTTTCATTGATTACACTTTTTTTCGTTTAAAATTTTAAAGCTAATAACAGGTTTTTATGAAAATAAACACAATTGGATAGAATTAATCACAATTTTATTTTTATATTGTGTATAATTTGTAATGACCCTCTAGGTCATTTATCTGTACCCACCTTTTTTTTGTCAGTTAGAGCTTTCCTACAGTGACCCCAGGTCATTTATGACTTGCTGACATTGATAGTTCGGTCGCTTGGTCGTTCGGTTGGATTAAAAAGTGACTTTTAGTTAGTTCATCAGGAAAATGGCCTCAGAATGGAATTCTGACAGTTCCATCAGCTCTGGAATGGACAAATTAGTCTAGGTGTGTGGTTGACTCAAGTCCCGAGGCATTCGGTGTGAGTTTAAACCATTTTTAGCATTTTTGCCTTGAAAACTGGCAAGCGGTTGACTTCGGTCAACATTCTTGGAAAATGTGTCCGAATGAAAATTATGATAGCACGATTATCTTTGAAATATCGAGTTTGGTCTAGAACAACCTTTCATTCGACTGTTTAACATTTCAAAGACACTTTATCCAATTCTAAGTGTCAACGATCGTTAGTCAGTATATAACCCAACCAAATGAGTTGGGGTTGATTCCACGGAGAGTAGCTTTCTTTTGAATTCAAATATGAAAGTATAACGGTGACCTTTTCAGTCGAACAAACACAACACTTAGGAGTGGAACAATCAAATTCCAGGAAGTTTCTACCAACCAAATTCAACCAACGAGGAACAATCAAATAACTAGAGAACACTTGAGGGATTGACTAACCAATTGTCACATTCAACTTAATGGGTGTACATCATTACCAACAATGTTAATTCGTCGTGGGTAGAATGGACTATAAGTAAGGCAAATTTCTCTCGAACAATTACCTCATTTTCGTTGAGTTCTCTTGAACCTTGACACAATCCATAAGACGTCCAGCCCACTCTCTCATCAAATCCACTCTTTCGAGCTAGATACAAAGGTTGAATCTTGGGTTTCACTTTCTCAAGCTAAAACCATCATGACCCACTACTAAGGATGCCAAATTACTACATTGGCTCTGTACTTCTCTCTCGAGCAAGCACAAAACTCTAAATTGTATTATACTAAATATGCAATAATGAAATCAAACCACAGTAATAATTCAGACCCACTTTAAATTAACACCAAAATTAACTAATTGATAACACCCGTTTAGTCAAATGCAACAATTGGTCACATTGTCAAACCCCTAAGGTTAGGGTTTTAGCCAATCGTAGTAAAAAGTTGAAATTCAATACCTTCCAAGTTTTTCATAGCTGGGTAAACGAAATTCAAGAGTTAAAATTAACTAAAATCTCCTCTATTACAAAACCTAAAGGAAAAACTCTACTAAAATCACTTAAAATCCATAATGGTAGTGTTTTTGCTCTCTATCTTGTGTTTCTAACATTGTCTGAATACTTTCTCTCTCTTGCAAAAATCAATTTATACGAGTTTGATATGTGGCTCATTGGGACCAATCGACAAGGTAAGTCGGGCTTTGCCGACCGTTCGGCGACTCGATGATTGTCCTTCATTCTTCACATCTTCTTAGTCCAACCAATTTAATTTTAGGCTAGCCAGACCGGGATCACCATTTCATTCCGCAATGCGCAATTTTTCCTTTTATCTCACCCATCAACACTTATCTGGATCTCCATCAGTACTTTTGGAGACGAGATCATCCTCCGCCGATGTGATTGGTGACACGTCAAATGGACCTGCTGCTTGCCAAAGTTGCTCCTAATCCAGTCTCAGGGTTCTTTAAATTTAGGCGATAGAGGAGCAATTTGGAGATCCGCCGAGTGATCTCGACGATCATCAGGCTTGATTTTCCTTTTCTCTTTTTCAGCTTGTGTTGTCCTTGTTGCCCATTTCTGTCTTAGCTTTGTTCCTCAACCCATATATCTGAAAATCAAGGATTTTACATTAGTTATTAGCATAAATTGAGCATTTGTGGGCACTAATTCTATTCAAACAAAACCCTAAATGAGTCCAAATCTCGGACTCATTAACACCATCAACTTAAACTTTTGTTTGTCCTCAAGTAAAACTTAAGTTTAGCAGCTCAACAAGGATGTCTTAGACAGTGCTACAAAAGATTGAAAATATGAATGCCCACAACGAGACTCAACTTACTCATTCAAGGAACAACTGTGCACTCAAAGATTCAAGTAGTGACTCGCCATTATCAAAGATTTTCAAGTTCACAATACTTGCTTCAAATGCGAGTTCAAGCTTAACAGAGGCACTCAAATGCCCTCACAACAAAGATGATTCCACATTCACACACAATTGTTCAACACTTTAAAGCTTCGGAATTACATACAACTCTCACACTCACAAAGATGAACACATGCAAGACTTCACGTATAGGTTTGCTCTTATTTTCCAATCAAAATTCACTTCAGCTTTCTTAAGATCAAAAAGGTCTTTTCAAGGCTTGTAACGGGGCTGAGTGCAAAGGTATGGTCATTTAGGCTCAGTGGCTGCTATCCCCATGAAATGTAGTATGAAAATCACTTCCTTTCCTTTCTTCATCATTCTTATTCATGCTCAAAATTCACCTCATTATTCACTTTTCATGGAATACCGGGTACCCCATTCCTTTTGCAACATTCACAACTTTATTCCACAACTTTTTCATTCTATTCTTCTTTTCTCTCTTTTTTGTATGGAGGAGTTCCATTTTTTCAAAACCATGGATAAAGGGGGATTCTTCACGCTTCTTGATTTACCTTTTCTTTCCACCACACCCCCCAACTTAGGCTTTTGACCTAAGTTGGCTATTCAAACAAACCACATTTCATGAGAATGTTGGGTGAATGGATAAAGAAGGGTCACAATTGCATCAAGTTTCTTCCAAGGAAAGGGTAAGGCTCCAGAGGTGTTCAAGCAAAGTTCACACACTCACAAGGTTGGCCACACAAGAGGTATAATGTCAAACTGTTTCACTTTTTAAAATTATTGCCTAAGATCATTTCAATAGCTTGCATCACTTAGTCAATCGGACCAACGGGGTAAATTCTAGGTGTCATCACACATGGTTCACGGTAAGCTCATTACACAAGGCATTGGAGCCAATATCAAACAACACTCCACACCTTCGCTAGTGTGCAATGTTCATCACAAGAGAATCAATTCGATAATCAACTAGTCACAACAAGATGCAAAAAGTTCACATATTGTCTATTCAACTTCATTTGGCCTCATCGTAGCCAAACATTCATTTTTGTTTGATTAAGAGCACTATTCGAGTCATCGGTATTAATCTTAACCGATACTCAAATAAATAACTTTTTTGAATGAGCAAGGGACTCACTGACCAAACACATACCCCCACATAAAGCATTCAACATTGTCTACAATATGAGTAGAGAACAAATAACATAAAAATGGAAAATAAAGAGAAACTACTGATATGTAAACACGCAAAGCAAGGTGACAAGAAATCTTCACTAGGCGCCTATTTGGCGAAAAATTATAACAGTCATCGAACTACTCTGCGATTCACCCAATGATCTGGATATCGCCGTTATTTCCAATATGCCAGAAGGGGAGAAAAGGCAGGATTGAAAGAGTTCGCAAATCTGGTCGATGTTCTGCTTAATGGACTTGCAACCTTGCCAAATGATCCATTGGGTCAGGCCATCAGAGCAGGGGAAAGCGTGGAGAAAGTAGGGCCGCCCAATCACTTCGGTGAGTCGCCGAGTGATGAAGTTTCCCTGCCTAATGTTCTAGTATCTCAGTTCCGTTTTCAAAGTCCAGAGGGCGGGCTAAATAGAGCTCGCCGAAAAGCTTCGGCGATTCACCAATTGAGTATTCACCTCGCACACTTACTTGATCCTGCAAAATTAGTGCACATTATTTGAAACACTAACACTTGGGTAGCCTCCCAAGAAGCGCCTTATTTAACGTTGTGGCACGATGTGGAAATGCTCTCAAGCATCTTCCAGACACACCACTTCAATCAGACAAATCTCTTGGCACTCGCCAAAATACAACTTCAAGTGTTGCCCATTCACTTTGAATATAGGTCCCTCTTTACCTTCAACTTCAATGGCACCATTTGTGAACACCTGTATTACTCTGAATGGACATGACCATTTGGATTTGAGCTTTCTCGGAAAGAGCCTGAGTCGAGAATTATATAGCAAAACCCAATCTCCTACTCTGAACTCCCTCTTAAGGATTCTAGAATCATGCCAGTTCTTCATCATTTCCTTGTAAAGAGCTGAACTTCCATACGCCCTGAACCTTAATTCGTCCAACTCATTTAGCTGATCTGCTCTCTCTTTTGAAGTCTTTGTCCAGACTAGATTTAGAGCTTTCAATGCCTATAATACTTTTTGTTCCAATTCAACCAGTAAATGGCAAGATTTTCCATAATCTAGCTGATACAACAACATACCAATTGGTGTTTTGTATGCAATGTGATACGCCCATAGAGCATCATCAAGCTTTCGAGACCAATCAGTCCTATTTGCAATCACCATCTTAGCTAGGATACTCTTGATCTCTCGATTTGACACTTCAACTTTGCTGCTCGTCTGGGGATGATACGGAGTTGCTACTTTGTGTTTCACTCCATACTTGCTCAATGCGGATGCAAAATACTTGTTGCAAAAATGGGATCCTCCATCACTAATAATTGCCCAAGGAGTACCAAATCTAGCAAAGATGTAACGTTTTAGGAATTGAACAACACTTTTCCCTTCATTGTTCGGAAGTGCAACAGCCTCCACCCATCTAGAAACTTAATCTACCTCCAACAAAATATACTTATTACCAAAATAACTCATAAACGGGCCCATGAAATCTATTCCTAGACATTAAATAGCTCAACTTCTAAAATGGGCGTGAGAGGCAACTCATATCTTTTAAACACTCCACATTATTTCTGACATTGTGTGCACCTCTTAACAAACTCATGAGCATCTTTGTAGAGGACGCCCAGTAGTAACAACTTTGAAGGACTTTAGCAGTTGTACGTACACTACCATGATGACCCTCAACCGGTGAAGCTTGACAAGCATGAAGGATTTTGGTGGCTTCTTCCTCCGGAACACATTTCCTAATGATATGGTCTGTACACTATGGTTCATCCCAAAAGTACTTCTTAACATTGAAAAAGAACCTCTTTTGTTGGTAGAAGTTCAGTTCATTTGGCATTAATCCACACACAACATAATTGGCAAAATCAGCATACCAAGGAGGTTGTTTGAATATTACCGTGAATACCTGTTCATTGGGAAAGGCATCATTTATGTCGATATCTAGCTCTTCGTTTTCCTTGCCTTCCAATCTTGATAAGTGGCCAGCCACCTGATTTTCACAACCTCTCCTATCTTTGACTTCAAAGTCAAATTCTTTCAATAGTAGCACCCACCTTATCAATCTTGGCTTGGCATCCTTCTTTGCCATCAGATAACGTAATGCAGCATAATCAGTGTGAACAACCACTTTAGTACCTAGCAAGTATGCTCAGAACTTCTCTAACGCATATACTACCGCAAGTAATTCTTGTTCTGTAAATATATAGTTACATTAGGCATTGTTTAGAGTATTGCTTGCGTAGTAAATAGGTGAAATAGTTTGTTGCATTTTTGCCCAAATACAATACCTAATGCCGTGCCACTTGCATCACAGATCACTTCGAAGGGTTCTGACCAATCGGGACTAATGATAACCGAGGTGGAGACCAATTTTTCTTTCAAACACTTGAAGCCCACCATGTAAGCATCATCAAAGTGGAATTTCACCTCTTTCTCCAAGAGTTGGCATAGAGGATTTGCAATTTTTGAGAAGTCTTTGATGAACCTCCGGTAAAAACCAGCATGCCCCAAGAAACTACGAATACCCTTCACTGAAATTGGTGGTGATAACTTCTCGATCACTTCAATCTTCTCTTTATTAACCCCCAACCCTTTTTGCGGCACTTTGTGACCAAGAACTATACCTTTCTTGATCATGAAGTGACATTTTTCCTAATTTAGGACCAAATTTGTCTCCACACATCTTTGGAGAACTTGTCCTAAGTGTGCTAAACATGCTTCAAAAGTGTCACCCACAACTAAGAAGTCATCCATGAAGAACTCCATTGAATCCTCCATCATATCAGCAAAAATAGATAACATGCAACGTTGAAATATTGTCGAAGCATTACATAACACGAACGACATCCGTTTGAAGGCAAAAGTTCCATATGGGCAGGTGAAGGTGGTTTTTTCTTAGTCTTCCGGATCAATAGAGATTTGGTTATGACCGGAATACCCATCCAAAAAGAAATACCAACCTCTCTCTGAAAGTTGATCTAGCATTTGATCCATGAAAGGCATAGAGAAGTGATCTTTTTTGGTCCATGAGTTTAACTTCCGGTAATTCATGCATACTCGCCATCCGGTCACCGGTCTCAGATATACGAGCTCCTCCTTTTCATTTGGGGCTACTGTGATGCCTCCATTTTTTTGTACACATTGTACCAGATTACCCATTTGCTATCCACAATAGGGTATATCACACATACATCCAATCACTTTATTATCTCCTTTATCACCACCTTTTGCATCGGTGGGTTCAATCTCTGCTGATGCTCAACACTCGGCTTACAATCACTATAAAGCTAAATTTTGTGAGTGCAAATACCGGGAGGAATGCACATTATGTCAGCGATAGTCGAACTGATAACTTTAATATGCCTTCTCAACACCTCAAGGAGCAATTTTACCTGCCATTCAAGCAAGTCAGCTACAATGATCACCGGTAAGGTGTTATTTGCCCCCAAGAAAACATATCGGAGATGGGGGGAAGTAATTTCAACTCCAAATTTGGTGGTTCTTCTATTGATGGCTTTGCGAGAGGACTTTCTTGATTTTTTAGATCAATGTCCAACTTCAATGGAGTCTTTAAATACCCCCATGCCTGAAAGAGCAGCTACTATTTCTTCGTAGCCTTGAATTTCGAATTCATCATAGTTAGCAAGCACGACCTCAAGTGATTCACTTATACACATCAAATGGCTTACACTAGCCACCACCTTATCAATAACATCAATAGTGGAGACCACATGAATATCTCTTGGGTGTTTCATTGACTTACAACCATTAAAGGTTACTTCATCTTCATTTACCCGAAACTTCAATTCTTCACATTCAACATCCACCAACGCTCTCCCGGTTGCCAAGAATGGTCTTCCCAAAATGATGGAAATTTCAGCATTTATTTCACAATTGAGAATGACAAAATCAGCCAGGAAAATGAATCGGTTAAACTTTACCAAGATGTCATATAGTATCCCCACATGATGTTTAATTGATCGGTCCGCCATCAAGAGTCTCATTGTTGTGGCTTTCGGTTCACCCAACCTAAGTTGTTTATAGATTGCATATGGCATTAGGTTGATGCTTGCTCCCAAATTGCATAGGGCTTTAGAAAATTGGAGCATGCCGATGGTGCAAGGGATGGTGAATGCTCCGGGATCTTCTCTCATTTTTATCAGCTCCTTAGGCATAATTGCACTACAACTATGAGAAACTTCAATCGTCTCAAAATCCAAGCTCCTTTTCTTTGTGACTAGCTCCTTCATAAAGTTGGCATAACCCGACATTTCCAACAATGCTTCCACTAGAGAGAGATTAATCGATAATGTCTTGAACATCGATAAAAACTTCTTAAACTTCTCATCCTCATTCTTCTTCTTAAGGTGTTGGGGAAATGGAGGAGATATTTTGGGTAAAGGTTGCATAACTTTTAGGTTTGGATTGTGTTTCTCCACATCTTTTTGTGGCCCTTTGAAAATGCTTTGATGGATGGGTATTTCTTCTTCCTCCATACCTTTGTCTTCTTCATGCATTTGGGCTTCTTCATTGCCCGTCACATCGCATATCACTACCTTTCCACTACGAGTAACCATAACTAGCCCTCTATCATTATCTTTCCTCATCATTTTTTGTTTCAATTGTGCTAAAAGTAAACTCAACTTACATTCGAGTATCTTGATTGCATCTGCGTGAGAGTTTACTTTATTGTTCAATGATGAAAAAATAGATTTCATCCCTTTTTAAAAAATCATCTGAACTTTCAACTTTATCAAGGATGCGTGACAACAAATTATTCACCCGGGGACTACTTGCACTCCCTTTCGACTTTGGTCTCTCACTCGATTAAGTGTGATCATCTTCATGGTCATCCTCTTTTTTCCAATACACTTTGCTTAGCCCATTCTTGTTAGTATCTTCCTTGCTCTTCCCCCTTGTGATAGTTCCAACCTTGATTCCCACCTTAATGTAAATAGCGTGGGTGGAAACCCTCCTCATATATCTTGGAATTCCAACCTTGATTATCCCCCGACTTTGAATAACCTGAGGAAGAACCCGCCTCAACTCTAAACACTCCACTTGTTCCCTTGGGCTTTCCTACATTCTCCAACATATGCTCTTGTAGTAGCTCCATTTAGGTCAACATCTTCTTGATATTCTCATCCCTTTCTATTTCCTTATCAAGTTGTTCTTGTGTCATTCTAAAACAAAAAGGAGAGACTTGATCCTCTTGAGTGTACCAAGCTTGATTTATTTTTTTCATGTTATCAAGAAGAAATGAAGCCACCTCAAATGATTTGCAACATTATTCCCCCGCAAACCAATTGATCAGCCATTCCTTTATTAACCGAATCAAGACTCCGGTAAAAATATTGGAGTAGCAAAGTGTTTGGTAACCTATGAGTTGGGCATTGAAGTAAGAGTTTCTTAAACCTCATCCACGTTTCATGGATAGGTTCACCCTCCAATCACTTAAAACCTTGAATGTTATCCCTGAGTTTCATCATCCTTGACAAAGGGAAGAATCTTGCATTAAATGTTGTGGTAAGCTCATCCCACGATGTGATGGAATTATTTGGTAACTCATCAAACCACATGACAGCTTCCCCCATCAGAGATAGTGTAGATAATTAAGCTGGATTGATTCTTGTGGCACATTCTTGAATGAAAACAGGCTGCACACATCTATAAAATTCATTACATGATCATGTGGATCTTCATGAGCCAGCCCACCATAACATCTTTTCATTTGGAGGAGATGAAGAGTTGTGCTTGTGACCTCGAGTGTTGCATTCTCATAAATTAATGGTAGGAAAATTACACCCATTTCACCTAATTGGGTTGGGTAGTATGAACTGTTAATATCCTCGATACCATCTCAGGGGCCTGCTAGGCTACCATTCAGCTCTTCCTCACTTAATTTTACTTCTATTTAGTCTAGCCAACACTACACAATGCAGTCTAACTCGATTCAACTATAGACAACAAATTCACAAGTCAAATCTTCGATAAAAGAACTCTAAATAACGCTACTCCCCGGCAGCAGCACCATTTTGATTGACATTTCAAAAACACTTCATCCAATTCTAAGTGTCAACGATCGTTAGTCAGTATATAACCCAACCAAATGAGTTCGGGTCGATCTGACAGAGAGTAGCTTTCTTTTAAATTCAAATATGAAAGTATGACAGTGGCCTTTTCAGTTGAACAAACACAACACTTATGAGTTTAACAGTCAAATTTTAGGATGTTGTTACCAACCCACTTTAACAATTAATGAGGAACAATCAAATAACTAGAGAACACTTGGGGGATTGACTAACCAACTATCACATTCAACTTAATGGGTGTACATCATTACCAACAGTGTTAATTCGTCGTGGGCTGAATGGACTATAAGTAAGACAACTTTCTCTTCAACAATTACCTCATTTTCGTTGAGTTCTCTCTAACCTCGACACAATCCATAAGACGTCCAACCCACTTTCTTTCGAGCTAGATACAAAGGCTGAATCTTGGGTTTCACTTTCTCAAGCTGAAACCATTATGACCCACTACTAAGGATGCCAAATTACTACATTGGCTCTGTACTTCTCTCTCAAGCAAGCACAAAACTCCAAACTGTATTACACAAAATATGCAATAATGAAATCAAACCATGGTAATAATTTAGACCCTCTTCAAATTAACACCAAAATTCACTAATTGATAACACCCATTTAGTCAAATGCAACAATTGGTCACATTGTCAAATCCCCAAGGTTAGGGTTATAGTCAATCATAGTAAAAAGATGAAATTCAATACCTGCCAAGTTTTTCATAGCTTGGTAAACAAAATTCAAGATTTAAAATTAGCTAAAATCTTCTCTATTGCATAACCCAAAGGAAAAACCTTACTAAAATCACTTAGAATCCACAATGGTAGTGTTTTTGCTCTCTATCTTGTGTTCTCACATTTTCTAAATACTTTCTCTCTCTTGCGAAAATCAATTTATACAAGTTTGATGTGTGGATCGTTGGGACCAATTGGCAAGGTAAGTCGGGCTTCGCCAACCGTTCGGTGACTCGCCAATTGTCCTTCGTCTCACCTTCATTCTTCACATCTTCTTAGTCCAACCACTATAATTTTAGGTGAGCCAAATTGAAATCGCCGTTTCATTCCGTGATGTGCCCTTTCTCCTTTTATCTATCCCATCAGCACTTATCTGGATCTCTATCACTACTTTTGGCGACGAGGTCATCCTCCGCCGATGTGATTAGTGACACACCTAATGGAACTACTGCTTGCCAAAGTTGCTCCTAATCCAGTCTGAGGGTTTTGTAAATTTTGGCGATAGAGGAGCAATTTGGTGATCCACCGAGTGATTTCAACGATTAACATGCTTGATTTTCCTCTTCTCTTTTTCAGCTTGTTTTGTCCTTGTTGCCCATTTGTGTCTTAGCTTTGTTCTTCAACCTATATATCTGAAAATCAAGGGTTTTACATCTGTCATTGGCATAAATTGAGCATTTGAGTACACTAATTCTATACAAACAAAGCCCTAAATGAGTCCAAATCTCAGACTCATCAACGACTCCCGAGGCCTCTGAACTCATTTCGAGCCCCTTGGTAGATTTTGGTTTTGAAATGGCCTTTGGGAGTGGAACCCACTTTTTATCGAGATGACCTATAATGGAAATTTTGATTGCATCGTTAAGTCTGGAATGTCCAACCACTGAAACCAACCACACCATGACAATTCTCACAAAAAACTCCACAATCTAGGCTCTTGAATCACCAAATTAGGACATAAAATGGCCAAGAAATCATCTTCCAAAATTTCCCAAATATTGAGCTCGAAAATGAGCCTAGGCAACAGCTAAAACATAATTCTTACCTCCAAAGAAGCCTCAAATATGAATTCCACTCATACCAATGCGTTACCTTCGAAACACCACTCAAGATAGCCCAAAGAATCACCGAAATCAGACCTAAAATGGTTGAGATATCAAGTCTCAAAAATTCCCAAAATCAAGCTCACAAAAAGGGTCATAGCAGCATGTATTTCACAAAATTTACCTCAAACGGAGACCCTAAATCAGTTTGCAAGCTCACCAACACGTTCCTTGAGAAAACCCCCATAAAATGGACCTTCGATCACTAAAATCTGATTTGAAATGAGAGAGTTATGAAGGTCTGAAGTTGAGAAATGAGGTTGAGTTATTAACTAGATATTGCAAACTAATTGGTCACAAACATCCTGACCACATATGTTCAAAATGAAACGGAGACATAATCCCAGACGTCGATTTAGGGTAAAAGAAGACGATGAAGATAAGAAGCAGACAGACAAGATAAGATATGGACAAGATAAAAATAGGATAAGATTCAAGATGGCAGACAAGATAAACATGAATAGATAGATAGATTTAATGTAATGTAAAGCATTCTGTGAATAAAGTAAGTAGCAAAAGTCATAAAATAGGTATGGTAGGTGTACAAGTGTAACGTATCATGATGGGAAAGTAGGGGGTGTGATTTATTAGGTGACAAGTGTTAAAGTGAATAGTAGTACATTATTGTAGTATAGTATGAAAATCCTTCCTATATAAAGGAACAGATATGTAACTTAAAAAGGCAGGCAACGCCTAAATAAAATTTCCCTTTCAAAAAACACTTCTCTCAAGATAAATATTTAAAAAACTAATGAAAAAATCTGAAATCCAATCAGATATTTTAGATAGCATAGCTAAGCAAGAGACAAAGGTATATTGTTCAATAAATATGCAAAACTAATTTCATATATTCCTGAATATCATATATATGATTGAATAAATTTATGTTAGTTATTATGTATTAGAATTATTTGAATCATAATTTTTAGTTTATTAGCACACTGGAAACAGGGAGAAAACTTCTAGACTATGACATCCTAATGTTGAAACTGGTGGGCGAGGAAAGTCGTTTAGGGGAGTAAACAAAGTTGAGGCGCTGATAAGAAGGAAGTATCCGCTAAAGTACGATGCTAGTAGTGATAGGAGAATATGATAAACAGATAATCTAATTCATAATGATCTAATATGAATTTAATCAATTATGAATATGATAGGAAGGAATAATTTAAAATAAAAAACCTGCATGATAAAGAACATGACTACATACTTGCATGATAAAATGATAAAAAACTATGAAACTTTAATCTTATATATACTTAAAGATATAAAAATAATTGAATTAAGAAGAATTATATGGGAAAAAATATTTAATGATTACAAATCAGAAGATATATTAAACCAACAATGGTATGAAATAGACCTACATAATTTAGACTACGAAAGAATAGAATGGTACGATTTAGAATTAAATTCAGATTAAAATGAAATACGAATATTTACGATATTGGACAGAATCTATGGAAGATATAAAACTATTAGAACAATTAATGGAAGAAAATTTATATATGTACCAAAAAACCCAAGATATGTTATATCTAGAATATATCATAAATAATATTAAAGAAATATTCAGATTAAAACAACTATCGAAAGAATATTACAATTATTACATTTTACCATGAATTCCGCACCGAAAAATTATAATAAAATCTTTAATATAAATTACTCACCTACTACACTACCACCTACCACACTACCAATTTTCATGAAACCCTCAACTACCAGTCCCGCACCAAAAAATGGTATCAGATGATTTTTAAGAATTTTGTTTTTTTTTTCCTTTTTGTTAACCTTATTAGAACTTTTGTTATATATGTTGGATGTTGTTTAATACATTGATAGATTTTTAGGATTTTTTTAATTTTTCTTTATGTTAATCTTATTTGAACTTTTATTGTATTAAGTAAAACGTATTCTAATTAATTCTACTAAAGATTCACTAATTGAATGTTGAGAGAAATTAATTAATGTGAGAAAAGTACTGAAAGAAAGACTTAATCCTACTCCATCCGTCCAATAATTATTGTCTATTATATTATTTTGGAATGTCCTACAATACTTGTACACTTTATGAAATCAATGGATAATTTACCCCTTATCATTATCTAAATTTCTAATTGTTATTGTATGATTTGTAATATCTTTTACGCAATTTTCAAATAATAAAGGTTATTTCTTCTTTCTCAATTTATGTGGTACTAATAACATTTGGAGATTAAATCAAATTTTTTTATCTTTAAAATATTCTATTGTTAATTACTGTAAATTATTGTACTTTCTAAGTAATTTTCAAATAATATATATTATTTCATTTGTCCAATAAATTTGAAGAGTTAATCAGATCTTTTACATATTTTTATATTTTTTGAATATTTAAGTAAATAATTAATGTGATTTATAATATTTTATACAATTATTTTAAAAAAAATTAAACAACAAACAAAACGAATTCATCATAGGAAAATTACCAAAGCATCCTTCAATACATCAATAATGGGTCCCACTTTTTGTTTAAAAAAATATGCATATTGGGAGGATATTTTTGTCCAAAGTGAAAGTAGAATAAGTATAAAGCATTAAAGTCTTTAAAATTTTAAATTGTTAATTCTTATTGTATGATTTATAATACTTTTACGTCATTTTCAAATAATAGAGGTTATTTCTTCTTTCTCAATTTATGTAGTACTAAAAAAAAATTGAGATTCAATCAATTTTTTTTGTCTTTGAAATATTTCTAGTTGTTAATTACTGTAATTTATAGTACTTTCTAAGAAATTTTCAAATAATATATATTATTTCATTTGTCCCAATTTATATGTCACCGATAAAATTTGAAGAGTCAATCAGATCTTTTATATATTTTTATATCTCTTAAATATTTAAGTAATTAATTATCGTGATTCATAATATTTTATACAATTATTTAGAATAGTAAAATAAATTTAAAAGAAACAAACAAAATGAATTTATCATAGGAAATTACCAAAGCATCCTTCAATACATTAATAATGGGTTCGACTTTTTGTTTTTAAGAAATTGCACATTCGAAGGATATCTTTGTCCAAAGTGGAAATATTGTGTAAAAAATGTGTATTTATTGTGATTTTGAATGTTTTGTGGGGTAATAGGACGCACACAAAGTTAAGGTGTCTTTTTGAAAATCTAGGAGAGCTTCAAGTATCAGTTAATGGTTTTTTCTCAAAATCTAATTTACTTTTGTAAACTATGTGTCAGATTAAAATCAGATTAACAAATTCAAAAGGAATGAGTAATAAATAGCTTATACAATGACATAATTATTATTTAAAAGAAGTACTCCTTTTGGTTGAAAGCTAACAAGATAGTTACAATGTAACTAAATACTATAAAAATCTTTGCATTGTGGCTTATTTTATATATAAATGGGCCCAAATGAGGTAGGTAATTAATGGTGTTAAATTGTCCAATAATATAAATTTTAAAGGTACAACCATAAAAGAAGAATGTACAACACTATCTAAGCACATATCATCCAACACTTGTCATTTGCTAAGTAGTAGATATTCTCATTTATTATATATAGTAATATATATATATATATATATATATATATATATATATATATATATATATATATATATTTATTTATTTTTTTATTTTTTTATTTTTATTTTTGGGCCCAAATAAGGTAAGTAATTAATGGTGCTAAATTGTCCAATAATATAAATTTTAAAGGTACAACCATAAAAAAAGAATGTACAACACTATCTAAGCACATATCATTCAATACTTGTCATGTGTTAAGTAGTAGATATTCCCACTTATTATATATAGTAATATAAATAATTTTAAAATTGACACGTGTATAATTAATTTTTAAAAGTGGCACGTGTATATGTAAAACTGGCTTGAATTTATTTTATTGATTGTTGTATTTATGTAAGATATTTAAAAAATTAAGAAGTTGACACGTACATATTTCCAAATGCTGACAAATGTTAATATTTGTTTTACTTAATTATTATTTTAAATGTAAAAATAGTGATTAACTAAGAAGATGACACGTGTATATTTAAAACTGATTTGAATTTTTTTTCACGGATTGTTGTGTATATAATTAATTGTTAATTGATTTTTAAAAGCAAAAAATGTGAGATTAGTTGTGGCGCTGACACCTAAGCACTATCACCTCTCGTATTATATATATACTAGATATCGGAGCCCGTGCTAGCACGAGCCCAATATGTATCATTTTTTGTTTCAATTTATGTGACAAAGACAAAATTAAAGAGTTAATCAAACTTTAATATTAATTTAAAATAGTTTAAATTTTCAATTATTGTTAACTATGGTAAAAAAAATTTATGTCTTTTAACATTCTAAATTCGTAATTATTGTTGTATGATTTGTAATATCTTTCATGCAATTTTCAAATAATAAAGGTTATTTCTTCTTTCTCAATTTATGTGGTACTAATAAAATTTGGAGATTCAATCATTTTTTTTTGTCTTTAAAATATTCTATTGTTAATTACTATAAATTATTGTACTTTCTAAGTAATTTTCAAACAATATATATTATTTCATTTGTCCAATTTATGTGTCACCGATAAAATTTGAAGAGTTAATCAGATATTTTATATATTTTTATATCTTTTGAATAATTAAGTCAATAATTATTGTAATTTATAATATTTTATACAATTATTTAAAAAAAACTAAACAACAAACAAAACGAATTCATCATAGGAAAATTACCAAAGCATCCTTCAATACATCAATAATGGGTCCCACTTTTTGTTTAAAAAAATATGCATATTGGGAGGATATTTTTGTCCAAAGTGGAAATAGAATAAGTATAAAGCATTAATGTCACGACCCGATTTCTCAAGTCATGATGGCACCTACTATAACCCACCAGTAGGTAAGCCAACCCGTAACCCGGAACAACAAGTAATGGGTCTGAGGGTAGAAACTAAACAAGAGTAGACAAATAACAATATAAACAGGCGGAAGCAAACCAAAAACATATATACAAATAAAGATTCCTCCTTAACCTCGGAAGTCACTAGTACGTAGCTACTAACAAAATGAGTACAAGTCTCAAAAGTGGACAAATGAGACTGGACTGTCTCGAAAGGTAAAAGACAAGTCTATATATATAGATGGAGACTGAAATAGTACAAGACGTCGTGTGCTCACTCCTGTCTCCGGATCAGACTGCTCCAAGCTCGATCAACGCTGACTACTAGTGCCCGAACCTGCATCACGAAATAGATGCAGAGCATAGCATGAGTACCAAAACAACAGGTACCCAGTAGGCATCATAGGCCGACTGAACTTGAAAAGTAAAGGCAATATGAAAAGAAGGAATAATACAAACCGAGGGTCAAGAGCGGAAATTTAAGTAATAATGGAATGCACACGGGTGTACAAAGAACTAACTAAAGTAATCTATAAGCTAATTACACCTAACTGGGCCCCCATAAGCCCAGAAGGTACACTCGTGCGCAAGTTAAATAAAAACCCGAACGGGCCCCCATAAGCCCGACGAGTACACAGAATAACTATAACTAAAGAGAATTGCATAAAAGAACTCAAGAACGAAGAACATCGAACCAGAACCTCAACCCTAATTAGTAGAATCTGACAGTACGGAGGCCGGACCTCGAACCGGATGCTTACCAGAAGTACCCAGGTAACCAATCACAAGTAACCAGTATAAGAGGCCGGAACTCTAACCGGATGCTCTATATAGGTATCTGAGCAATAGAGGCCGGACCTTAAACCGGATGCTCTATATAAGTATCTGGGCAATAGAGGCCGGACCTTAAACCGGATGCTCTATAAAGGTGTCAATATAGCTGCTGAAAGAGTCCTAATCGATCCACACTCATAAATGTTCGTGGAACGCCATCCATGCTTAGCCAATCAATGTAAGTCCTTGGAACCAAATCGAAAATCAAATTCAAATCGCGAATTAGAATTAGTGTCGCCGGCGTAACTCTTGAAGTCGTAACATCAGGGAAAATAAGGATAACTAAAGTCGGAGCAAGCGTATTTCCTAGCTAAGGTCCAATCTATCAAACTCAAGTCTGCTACATCAGTCTACAAGGATCTAAGTCGGCCGAGCGACGTCGGGGTAAAACTAAAGCCTATCGGATCCGAATCATGTATTTCTAAGGCAAGCCCTAGTCAAACCTAAACTAAGGCCCAACATGCTTCAAATAAATAGTAATCTAGCATACAAATACTCCACATAGCCAAGGGGTACAATTTGTAACACAAAGCATGCTCATAGTTACCCGATAATTCTCGAAATAGGCCGAAAATATGATTTCTAAACACCTATGCATGATTCAATAACTACCCAACCCAAATCCCAACTAATCAACATGCATTCACATTCTCGAGCTCAATCTAAAAGAGGGAAACCATAGCCTACCTGTAAGCCGATCACATGCGCTCCAAAATTACTTCTCCGGAGCTTTTCCTTTCCGAACGGTCTCGAAACGCTGCCCCGCTATCAAAAATAGAGTCACAACGTTAATACGGTCGTTTAGACACCAAAATCACAACAAACGGAGACGGGTCAATTTTGAAGTCAAAACAGGAATCGTGGGACCCGCACAAGAAATTCCGAAATTAACCCCAAAAGTGGGTCCTAACCAGTTCCCCCAGCTTATGTCCCATAATGGGACACAATTCGGGGCTCGGGAACAACACAATACCAACATACAACCAAAACCCAAATTTTCTCAAAAAATAGAAATGGGACAGCAGCTAATTCAGCATATTTACCAAAAACGGGCAGTCTACAGTAAAATTTGACAACACCACAATGTTCTCCTCGAAAAACCACTCAAGATAGCCTCAAAAATCACTGAAATCGGACCTAAGATGGCTGAGAAAACAAGTTTTAAAAATTCTCAAAAATCAAGTTCATAAAAGGGTCGTGGCAGCAGGTATTTTTCGAAAATTACCTCAAACGGGGACTTCAAATCACTATCCGAGCTCACCAACATGTTATCCTCGAAAAATCTCACAACTTAGCCTTTTGAATCGCCCAAATCGGTTGAGAGATGAGAGAGTTATGAGGGTTTAAGTTTGGGGAATATGTTGCTGTTTTTCTGCATTTATTGCAGAAAATCTGCAATAATTCCAAAACTTAAAACTCCGACGGGGTGCTCCGATCTCGTTCGGAACCCTGTGTACGCAAACGAAATATGCAACCATACTAAATTCGACATTCCAGACTCAACGGCGCAGTCGAAATTTCCATCAGAGGTCATTTCGATAAAAAGTGGGTCCCACTTCCAAAAGCCCTTTTAAGTCAAAACCCACGAAAGGGCTCGGAAAGATATCTAAAACCTCCAGACACAAAAGAAGGGTCAATCTAGACCAAACTCGACATTCCAGAGCTAACCACGCTGACGGAATTCTCATCCGAGCGCGTTTACTCAAAATGTTGACCAAAGTCAAACTTATGTCAAATTTCAAAGGCTAAAACGCCTAATCGCACTGACTCACACTGAAAATCTCGGGAGTCATGACAACCATGCTACTAGCCTAAAATGACCCTTCCGGAGCCGATGGAATCGTCAGAATTGGATTCCGATGTCATCTTCTTGAACTTTTGATTGAAATGATCATTCAAGGTTCATAAGCTCTAAAACACAAAAACTCGCACCAAGACCAAATGAACGATCAGGTGACCGAACTGTCAGTCCCAGCAAGTCATAAATGACTTGGGGTCGCTATAGGAACGCTCTAAATGACATACAGAAGGCAAGACACAGAAATGACCTGGAGGGTCATTACAATTAAAGTCTTTTAAAATTTTAAATTGTTAATTCTTATTGTATGATTTGTAATACTTTTATGCCATTTTCAAATAATAGAGGTTATTTTTTCTTTCTCAATTTATGTAGTACTAAGAAAATTTTGAGATTCAATCAATTTTTTTTGTTTTTGAAATATTTCTAATTGTTAATTACTGTAATTTATAGTACTTTCTAAGAAATTTTCAAATAATATATATTATTTCATTTGTCCCAATTTATGTGTCACCGGTAAAATTTGAAGAGTCAATTAGATCTTTTATATATTTTTATATCTTTTAAATATTTAAGTAATTAATTATCGTGATTCATAATATTTTATAGAATTATTTAGTATAGTAAAATAAATTTAAAAGAAACAAACAAAACAAATTCATCATAGGAAATTACCAAAGCATCCTTCAATACATCAATAATGGGTCTGACTTTTTATTTTTAAGAAATTGCACATTCGAAGGATATTTTTGTCCAAAGTGGAAATATTGTGTAAAAAATGTGTATTTACTGTGATTTTGAATATTTTGTGGGGTAATAGGACGTACACAAAGTTAAGGTGTCTTTTTGAAAATCTGGGAGAGCTTCAAGTATCATTTAATGTTTTTTCTCAAAATCTAATTTACTTTCGTAAACTATGTGTCAGATCAAAATTTAACAAATTTAAAAGGAATAAGTAATAAATAGCTTATACAATGTAACTAAAAATCTTGTTAGCTTTTGGTTGAAAGCTAACAAGACATATTTATTATTTAACTAAATAATAAATATGTAACTAAAAATCTTGTTTGCTTTTGGTTGAAAGCTAATAAGATAGTTACAATGATAGTTGCATTGTGGCTTATTAGATATAGATATATTCTAATAATTGACATGACTATTTTTATTAACTAAGTTATTTACTCGCGCTTCGCGCGGGCATAAATAATCTCATTAAGCTTTTGAACGTCCTTTTCAATATTTGACTATTATAAGGAAAAAGAGAGTAAATTTTAGTAGGTTTTAAGAACATTTCAACAGAAATTAAATGATTTGACATTATCACATATCTCAAGAATTGTAAATATATAATGAATGATTAAGAATATCTTGATATCTAATAACTTTTATATTACATAATATATGTTTGGTGATACAATTTTCTTGTTAATATTGAGTGATGTTTTTATGAAGCGATGAAACATAACTTTTCTTTTATTTTTTTTGTATATAAAAAATATAGAATCTGATAATTTGATGGTTAGAATATTTCCTTGTGAAATTTTTTCATGTGAAATTTTTTGAAAATCAGTATATAAGTTAAAATAAGTTAAGACCGTTAAAAATTTATAGCACAACAACATAAATAATTTTTTTAGAGACAATCTACTTGTCTTAGGCCAACTGTTCACCACTTTTCGTTATTGTTACTTTGTTAGTCAAACAAAATTGATAAAAGGAGAAAAACAAATTTGAAACAACAACAAAATAATATTTTTGACTCCTTTTAGAAATTCATTCTTCATTAAACTGTTGCTCTCAATGCCCTTCTAGATGCTTCATTTGTACAACTTTACACCTTTATCAGAAATATGTATATATACTTGTTGTATTATGAAAGTACAAGTAGATCAAAATGTTGGATTCTAGGCTCATGCTAAAAAAGATATTCTCGAATATGAAAAAATAAAAAATGAGTCTAACCTAGAAAACTCAAACGCTCAATAATGATTTGGGATAGGAAGGACAACAAATCCATGTTAATAGACAAAACTTTCATAGCTTAAGTTATTACTTTTATTTAGAGTAGATTTTGATTCATATTCTTCAAATTAAGCTTGCCAAAAATTATCATAACTCACCCCAAAAATATTTAGAAGGACCAAATAAGAAGGAAAAAAGAAAAAATATTAAAAAGTGTCTTGTCATAGTGAGATCATATACATGTTAAACGGAATAACCAATTGTCACGATCCAGACTGTCGTGATTGACACCCACACTAACCCTCCCGTAGGAGAACCATTACTGAAGAGAATTAGAGAGCAGAGTTTGCAAGAAAAGATGCTCTATTTGAATAATTTTCCTGATGGTTCATACGCATATGCAGAGGGTCTAAATATAGACCTACTGCACTAATCTAATTAGAATAAAATTCATACTTTTCCTAATTATAAATATATCAAACGATCTAAATCCTAACTTAAGTTAAACTATAATTCCTACGGGTTTAGGATTGGTGTGTTGCTGTCGATGGAGTCCTTCTTCATGATGTTTCTCTCTATCATCCCCCCTCAAGCTGGACGTTGGTACTGACACAACTCGAAGCTTGCTCCTTAAAAACTGAAATTGATGCTTAGATATGGCCTTTATAAAAATGTCGGCTACTTGTGCCAAGGATGGGACATATCTGTTAATCATTGCCCCAGTGGAGATCTTCTCACGAAAAAAGTGATAGTCCAGTTCAACATGTTTTGTTCAAGCATGAAGAATCGGATTGCTTGTGAGGTGTAATGCACAAATATTGTCAGAATAAAGCACAGGAGGAGAATTGATATATACACCAAGGTGTCACAACAAATGAAGAGTCCATGTTACTTCAGCTGCGAGAGAGGCTAGAGCACGATACTCTGCTTCGGCACTTGATCGAGCTACTGTATGTTGTTTCTTAGATGACCACTAGATACAATTAGCTCCCAATGAAACACATAGACCTGTAGTGGACCTCCGAGTAATAGAACATCCTGCCCAATCTGCATCAGAGAATTTAACAGCATTCAAGGAAGAGTTGGATGTAATGCGCATGCCAAAATTGATGGTTCCAAATAGGTATCGTAATATACGTTTTACTCCTTGCCAATGTATAGTCGTTGGAGTCTGCATAAATTGACACCCTTGGTTGACATCATGTGTTAGATCATGACGTGTCAAAGTGAGCTATTGGACTGCTCTAACAGTGCTCCTATAGTCGAAGGGATCTATCGGTGAACCTGTGCAGGTATGAAAATCATTTTTCCATGATGTAGGAGTGTGAATGGCGCATGAACACATCATCATTGTCTTATTAAGAATGTCCTTTGCTTATTTGGCTTGACTTAGATAAAGACCATTTTTGTAGGCTGTACTTCGATCCCTAGGAAGAAATGGAGAGTGCCCAAATCCTTTAGAGCAAACTGGTTACTTAGTTGAGATATAATAGAATGAATAAAGCTTGGGTTGTTTCCGGTAACAGCTATGTCATCGACATAAAACAGGAGCACCATTATATCAGAGGATTTGCACAGAACGAAGAGTGAAGAATTGTCATGTCTCCCTTGGAACCCTAGGTGAAAAAAAGCTTCACTAAAACATTGAAACCAAGCCTTTGGGGCTTGTTTCAATCCATATATGGCAAGTTGGAGTAGGCAAACATAGTTTGGAGTAGTGTTGTTTTTTAATCCGGGAGTTTGTTCCATATCTACTACTTCTTTAAGTCGTCCATGGAGGAAAGCATTTTTCACATCTAGTTGTTGAAGTGGCCATTTTCGAACTGTTGCCAAGGTAAGAACCATGCGGATAGTAGTAGCTTTTACAACGGTACTAAATGTGTCTTCAAAGTCGAGTCCTTCAATTTGATTATACCCTTTGGTGACAAGATGAGCTTTATGCTTATCGATTGTTCCATCAGCTCTTAGCTTAGTTTTGAACACCCATTTCAAACCAACAACATTCATGTTAGGCTCACGAGGTACAATCGCCATGTTTTATTCACATGTAGAGCTTGCATCTCTTCTTCCATAGCTTTTTCCCAGTAAAGTTGAAGAAGAGCTTCCTTGAGATTTTTAGGTTCATGAATGTTCAATGACGAGGTAGTGGCCATAAGAGTTTGGAATGTCGGAGGCCGCTACATGTTTTTAGATTTTGTTCTGGTAATCATATGATAGGTACTATCAGGTGATCTTGAGGATGTAGTGGGAAGGCACTGGTATTTGCTGAAGTCGACACACAAATCAATTCCCGGAAGGTCTTCCCAGGCAGCACTGGGTGTGTGTTCATATGAAGGCGATTGAAGCTTAGCATGTTCGGTATCATTGCATGGACCTGCTGCAATTTTTTTTGCAGTAATTGTGCGTAACGAGCTAGGTGAAGCATCACAATTATCATTTATAGTTGCTGCAACTTCTTTAGCATCAATAGTGGATAAGGGATCTTGATGTGTTGCATGTGTTGAAACAGCACTATGATCATATGCAGTTGCTGCAAGATCGTGAGTATCAGTTATGGGTAAGGAATCATGGTGATCACTAATTGTTGCTTGTATTGGTGGAGCAATAGCTTTTGAAGTATCGTCCCTCTCCTACAATAGGCTTAGCGTCAATAAATTCCTTATAAGTAGACATTGAATAAATTGGTTCCTTTATAACCTGCGTGACTTTAGGAACCAAAGGTAAGCAATGTTCATCAAATATCACGTGTCTTGATATAAATACCATTTTTGTTTGCGGATGATAACACCGATATCCTTTATGTAAAGAACTATATCCTATGAAAATGTAGGAAAAGGTCTTCAACTGAAACTTATTGTTGTTATAACCCTTAAGATGTGGGAAGCATCGACAACCAAAAATTTTTAGGCTATTGTAATCGGATTTCCTCTGATGGAGCTTCTGAAGTGGCGAGACCATATTCAAGAGAGGTGTGGGAAGTCTGTTGATAAGATATAATGATGTCATGAATGCTTCAACCCACAAATATAGGGGAACACAAGCATTGCATAATAGTGTTAAACCAGTTTCAACTAGATTTATGTGCTTGCGTTCAGCAACCCCATTCTGCTCAGGTGTATGCGGACATGAAACTTGTCATTGAATTCCACATGTGGTGAGATGATCAATAAACACTTGGCTACTAAATTCACCGCCTCCATCACTCTGGAAAATTTTGATTTTCCTATCAAATTGATTTTTGATCAATCTCTGAAAGTTAATAAAGGTGTTAAAGAAATTGGATTTTCTTTTCAACGGATAAAACCAAGTGTATTTTGTATGATCGTCCACAAAAATTACATAGTATTTTGAACCCTGAGGAGAGTTAATAGGCGAAGGGCCCCATAAATCACAATGAATTTTGACAAGAGGCTCAATCTCGCCTTTATTAGATCGTAAAAGGTTGCTTACAACTTTTTCCCATTTGACAAAAAGTACAAACAGAAAATATTTTATTCCAACTACTAAATCTAAGAAGTCTATGAGAATGTAAAAAACATAATGTCTTAAAGGTTGGATACCCTAGTCGTTGATGCCAGACCTCATCTGATGCTTTACTTGAGCGTATAGTAGCTAAAGCTTGATGCACCTTCCCATATGCACTCTTTGAGTCTAAGGCATACAGATCTCCTTTTCTACTCCCTTTTGCCAATAGATTCCGGGTTTTCTTGTCCTTAACAACAAACTCAGAGTCAGTAAATTCCAGAAGACATTCATTATCACTTGCTAGCTTGCTTACAAACAACAATTTTTTCCTTAATTTAGGTACGACTAAAACATCTTTCAGTCGTAGATTTGTACCTATCTCCTTATTACCAACATGAGTAATTTGGAGTCGTTTTCCATCACCTACCATGACTGAATCTGAACCTTTGAACATAGTAGGATTATCGAGATTACCTGTTGTATGAACCATATGATGAGTTGCTCTAGAGTCCATGTAAAGATTGTTGTCTGATTGCTCATTGATTGTTAATGCAGAGAGACCTTGTGGAGTATCCTGTTGAGATTGATAGGAGTAATCCCATCTATAAAAACAAGAGATAACGGTGTGATTGTTTTTCCACAAATTTGACATGGACATGCCTGTGATTGAGAGTTCTTTTGATTATTTTGAAAATCAGATTGTCCACCAGTAGTATAAGTGTTGGAATTAGGTCCAAACCGTCATCTTCCTCGTACTTGTCCTCTTCCTCGGAAAGAATTTCCTCTACTTCTACCTCTACAAAACGAGCCAGGCGTCTTTTAAACTTGAAAGGCCATGGCTTGATCAACATGATCTTTTTCACTATCTTCTTCTCTCATGTCATAACCTCTCAATCCATTAACAAACTGAGTGAAGGTTGGATATGGATGCTTGCCTAACATAACTGTTCTGAAAGTTTTGTATTTGTGTCCTAAGCCTTTAGCAAAGTTTATAACCTTGCTATCTTCATCTAAAGGTTTGTGTATAGCAGTGAGACTATCACAAATTCCCTTGAAATCTTTTATGTATTCGTCTATAGATTTTGATCCCATCTTGATACTCTGAATTTATTGCTTCAATTGAAATTCCTTATCTTTGCTAGCTTGTAGGTAATTATCCTTAAGATTCTCCCAAATCTGTTTAGCCAAAATGCAACCAATGAAAAGAAACATTGACTCTTCAGTCATGGTTCCTGTTAGCCAACTTCTCACCAAGACATCTTTTTCTTCCCATTCTAAGAACTTGGGGTTTATGACTTCTTCATCCTTTTCGTTTACTACAACCATAGATGGTGGTTCTTTTACAATAATATCACCAATCTTCAAGGTCTGCATTAACTGAATTAGTTGAGTTTTCCAAACAAGATAGTTTGAGGATTTCAATTTTACAGGACATATAGTTAAGAATTGATGGAGAGACGCAAGTGAAAGAGATAGAGAGGAGGAAGATGAACTGGCCATTATAAAACGTGGAACACGATTCAGGATACAAAATAGCTTAGTTTAAACCCAAAGCCCTAATACCATGAAGAGAATTAGAGAGCAGAGTTTGCAAGAAAAGATGCTCTATTTGTATAATTTTCCTGACGAATCATACGCATATGCAGAGGGTCTAAATATAGACCTATTGCACTAATCTAATTGGAATAGGATTCATACTTTTCCTAATTCTAAATATATCAAACTACCTACATTCTAAGTTAAGTTAAAACTACAATTCCTACGGGTTTAGGCTTGGTGTGTTGTTGTCGATGGAGTCCTTCTTCATGCTGCTTCTCTCTATCAATTACTACAACCCAACTAAGCAACTTAATGGAAACTAGTACATTTAAAGATATGGAAGCAGGTTTAAATGTCTAAGAAAATATGGAGTTTCCATAAACTCCGAAAGTTTAATAAAACAAATACCAAAACATTTGTGGAAAACAACCCCTAGAAACTGAAAGTCATTGTACCAAAACACTGATTAACTAACAAGTCTAAAAAAGGGGGTGCAACCCCGAAAGGTAAACAAAACACCCTAAACAAATAGTCTGAGTCCGAAAAGAGTGGACTTAAACAAGAAAGATCCATGGTAGCCTAAAAGAACTGGCTCACCCTTGAATTCGGTCACGCTCAATAGTCACCTAACTGAGGTCCGTCAATAGCCGCCTGAAGATGTCTTGTACTCAACAAATATAGAGCAAGTGCAGTATCCATACACAATCACAGTGTACTGGTAGGATCACGCGGCCACTCCCATAAGCACAATACACACAAGCAATTACAACATAATAAGCATGCATATAGAGAATACAGTTTAGTCATCATTTTAGAGCAACATACCGTCTTCCATTTTCAATGACAAGTAGACATAAACATAACAATCATAATGGTCTCATGGAACCAACACCCTAACTGTTAGTGTGTCCGAATGTGACACCTGATCCAATGTATGTGTCGGAACGTGACACCCGATCCAATATATGTGTCGAAACGGGACACCCAATCCAATTATGTGTCGGAATGTGAGATTCGATCCAATATGTGTGTCGAAACGTGACACCCGATCCAATCAGCACAACAACAACCACAATCACACCCATAATGAACAATACTCAAATCATACAATCAAGTAATAGGTTCACGACATGTATTGTTCACACATAATCATTTCATTAGGTTCGATTCACATTTCCCTATTCACATACACGCATGCATACAATGTAGCAATCAACTGACATATATCACACAAACTGGAAATCAAACCATCACCTACCTTGAAACCAAGCTTGAATCCTCCAAAGACACTTGAGCCTTTCCTTTTCGGATTCTTTCCGCTTGTTCTTGGTCTACAAACGAGTAATTTAACGCAAGGATCAATAATTAAGGTCTAATTTACCCGGATTATAACAAACTCAATAACCCAAGACCATATCCATGATCCTAATGTGCAGCTAGGGCTTTTTTCCACCATTAACTTCAAGCCAAAACCCTCCCCCAACGATAATTACCCAAGGATCTAAGTTTTACGGATCAAAAAATAGATTATGGGAGTAAAATCCTTACCTTTAGCACTAAAAGTCATGGAAAACTGTCAAGATATTGCCATGGGTCATCTCCTAGCTCTTAAGAACAAAGTTCTACAAAAAATAATGATTTTGGGGTTTTTCCCCAACTTAAGTCACGATTGGTCCGCCATAACAAGACCCAATCCGCCACAGCGGCCCCACCTTGGCGGGAATTATCCTACATCGGTAGCTTACATGGAGACAAAAGCACGGAATTTGAGTTCCAAGCTCCCATTTCACAACACACCTTCAGCCTTTGACGTTCAGAAACTACCATTTCATTCTAAGATCAGTTTCAAGAGTTCTACTCGCCCAAATTCGATTATGTTAGGTCGTACTGGCTCCTTAACGTCTTAGCTATCAACTCATGTGATCAAATTCACAATTAGATCCCCCATTTATTACTAGATTTCCCTAGACCTCACTTGACTCAGAATTCATCCAAATCATGACTAGGCTACAATTTTCCAAGTCATTACTCAAAAGTTTTCTGGCCCAAATTCTTTCCCCATTGGATTTTCTATAACGACGGGAACATGTCGTAACAATAGATATTAATTTACCCATCACTCATCCCCAAGTGATAAACTAGGAAAAATTGGCTAAAGTAAGGGTAGAGTAGTACCTAAATCGTCGAATAACTGGGATATTTGTCTCGCATGTCATTCTCGGTTTCCCAAGTAGCTTCCTCAACCAGACGATGCTTCCATTGAAATTTCACATAATTTATCTCCTTGGTCCTCAGCTTCTGGACATCGCGATCAAGAATTGTAACCGGTTCCTCCTTATACTGAAGGTCATTTCTAATAGAATTGAATCCCACTTGATGATGTAATCTTCGTTGCCATGATACTTCTTCAACATGGACACATGAAACACTGGATGAACTCTAGATAAGCTAGGGGTAAGGCCAATCTATAAGCCATTGGCCATACACAGTCAAGGATCTCAAATGGTCCAATGTATCGAGGACTAAGCTTACCCTTCTTGCCAAATCTCATCACCCCTTTCATAGGTGATACTTTTAGAAGGACTTGCTTACTAGTCTGAAATGTCATGTCCCTTACCTTGCGGTCCACATACTTTTTCTGTCTACTCTGGTTTGCTAGAAGCTTAGCTTGAATGCTTCTTACCTTATCTTGAGAATCTTTCACTAAATCAACCCCCAAAGGTTTCACATCTCCAGTCTCAAACCATCATATGGGTGATCTACATCCCCTCCCATAAAGTGCCTCAAACGGTGCCATGTCAATGCTGGAGTGGTAACTGTTATTATAGGAGAACTTAGATAAAGGTAGGAACTTATCCCAATGCCCTCTTAAGTCAATCACACATGCCCTCAACATGTCCTCTAACACTTAAATAGTCCTCTCTAACTTCCCGTCCTTCTGTGGATGGAAGGTTGTTCTAAAAGTGAGTTGAGTGCCCAACTCATCATGTAATTTTCCCCAAAACTTGGATGTGAACTGCATACCACAGTCTGAGATGATAGAAAAGGTCACCCCATGTAGTCTTACTACCTCTTTCACATAAACTTTAGCCAACTGATTAGCATTATAGTCTACTCTAACCAGAATAAAATAGGCTGACTTAGTCAGTCGATCAACCACTACCCAAATGGAATCAAACTTTCCCAAGGTCTTAGGAAGACCAACTACGAAATCCATATCTATCCTCTCCCCCTTCCATTCTAGAATTGGCATTTGCTGAATTAAACACGTAGGCCTTTGGTGCTCATACTTTACCTACTGACAGTTTTAGCACTTAGCCACAAACTCAGCTATATCTTTCTTCATACCAGGCCACTAATAAAGGCGTTTCAAATCTCAGTACATCTTGGTCACACCCGGATGAATGGAATACCATGAACCATGGGATTCTGTCAATATTTTCTGAATCAAGTCATCCACTCGGGGAACACAAATTCTCTCTTTAAAACTAAGCACCCCCCGTATCAAGAGTTGCATTTTGTGCCTTGCCAGACACTGTCTTCTTTCTCAACTCATTCAAATTCTCATCCTCAAACTATTTTGCCTTGATCTCCTCAATGAACGTGGGTCTAACCTCAACGCTAGCTAACACCCCACCTTTCTCTTAGATGCCCAACTGCATGAACTTAGACTCCAAGGTTTGAATCTCCTTGGCCAAAGGTCGTTTGGATACACCCAAAAAAGATAAACTACCCATATTTACCCCCTTTCGGCTCAAAGAGTTTGCCACCACATTAGCCTTACCAGATGATATTAGATGGTGACATCATAATCCTTAAGTAACTCCAACCACCTTTGATGTCTCAGGTTTAGGTCCTTTTGGGTAAATACATGATGCAGACTATGATGATCAGTAAACACCTCACATTTGACACCATAAAGGTAATGCCTCCAGATCTTAAGAGTAAACACTACCGCTGCTAACTCCAAATCATGCGTTAGGTAGTTTCTCTCATGCACCTTCAACTGCCGCGATGCATAATTTATGGCATTCTTATCCTGCATCAATACAACACCCAAACCTGAATGTGTAGCATCATAATAAACAGAGAAATTTTTACTTTCCACCGGTAGTGCCAGAATAGGTGATGTGGTCAAGAGAGTCTTGAGCTTTTGAAAGCACTCTTCACATTTTTCTGTACATTTGAAAGGCACCTCCTTTTTGGTCAGCCTTGTCAAAATGTGTGTCAATAGAAGCAAAGTTTTTCACAAACCAACGATAGTAGCTAGCGAGCCCCACAAAACTCCTAACTTCAGTCACAAAGGTAGGATCGACCCAATTCTTAATCGCTTTAATCTTTTGGGATCTACCATTACCCCTTCCCTTGAAACTACATGACCCAAAAAGGCAACTGAATCCAACAAGAACTCATACATGGAAAATTTGGCATATAACTTTTGTTTCCCAAGGACACCCAAAACAATGCGAAGATGGTCAACATGCTCTTCCGTACTCTTTGAATACACCAAAATGTCATCAATGAAAACAATAACAAAATAATCCAAAAATAGTTTGAACACACCATTCATCAAACTCATGAAAGTTGCAGGCGCATTGGTCAATCCAAACGACATCACTAAAAACTCATAGTGCCCATAGCGGGTCCTGAATGCCGTTTTGGGTACATCTTCAGGCCTAATCTTTAACTTATGGTAACCAGACCTTAGATCAATCTTAGAGTAAACTGATGCATCTTGTAATTGGTCAAAAAGGTCATCTATCCGAGGTAACGAATACTTATTTCGAATAATGACCCTATTCAACTGCCGATAGTCTATGTACATCCTCATACTACCATCATTTTTCTTAACAAACAAGACAGGAGCACCCCACGGGGAAGCACTAGGATGAATGAACCCTTTATCAAGAAGCTCCTGGATTTGAGCCTTAAACTCTCTCAATTCTACCGGAGCCATGCGATATGGAATGATGGAAACATGGCGTGTGCCCGGTTCCAAGTCAATCTAGAAATCTATGTCTCTATTCGGAGGCATACCAGGAAAATTGGTAAGGAACACTTCCGTAAATTCAGACACTACAGAAATAGACTCAATAGAGGGAGACTCAATCGCAACATCCTGAATATGAGCCAAATATGCCAAACACCCCTGCCTTACAGTTTCCTATCCTGAATGGAGAATATGACCTTAGGCTTGTACATTCCTTTCCACTCTAACTTTTCCCTACCCAGGACAGACTTAGCATTACCATTAAGCACAACATAATAGGGGGACAACCAAGTCATGGCTAAGATTTATATCAAAGTCAATCACATCTAAAATAACCAGATCAACCCAAGTCTAAAAACCCATAAACAAGATAGGACAAGTGTGATACACATGGGTGACTATAACTGACTCTCCAATTGGGGTAGAAACATGGGTGGGGGCATCAAGTACATCACAAACCATATCAAATCCCAAGGCAAATTGAACTGACACATATGAATAAGTAGAACCCGGATCAAACAAGGCAATATCCATGCGGTCACAGACAAGAATAGTACATGTGATCACTGCATCAGACGCCTCAGCTTCGGTCTTTCTCGAAAAGGCATAACACTAAGCCATGCCATCATGATGGGTGACCTCTTTGTCTGGCTGCACTAGTCCTCTACTTGCATTACCATTTCCCCGGCCTCTATAGCCTCGTTGATTTCCTCTTCGCCCACCTTGTAGACGTCTTATACCATTATTACCACTAATCGCTGGTACCAATGCTCTAGTATATTGTTGTATGGGGTCGGACATGCACGAATGGGGACAATCTCTCCTCATATGCCCAATGGTCGGACTTGTGCTCTTGGGCTTCTTAGCCAAGGCCTTGGCCTTGCTATCACGTCTAACTCCTTCTACTTTCTTCACAAAGTCGGTCACTTCATTAAAACTTTTACCTGTAGAGGTCATGTGAACAAACAATACCTATATCTCAAAGTTTAATCCCTTGACGAATAAACGAATCCTCTCCTTCTCTGAAGTTACCAACTGAGTAGCATAAATAGACTCTCATGGAGCTTTGCCTCATAGGCAGCTACAATCATACCACCCTTCTCCAAAGCCATAAACTTATCCTTCTTATGATCCCACAAAGTCCGGGGCACATACTTTTCCAGAAATAGAGCACGAAACTGCATCTAAGTGAGTGGGGGCAAAACTACCGATCTGCATTTCACATAGGCCCTCCACCATTGCTTAACCTCACTTTGAAGCTGAAAGGTCACAGACTCTACTCCATGTTGATGTACAATACCTAACTTATGAAGCCTCTCATAACAATCCAAAATGAACTCATAGGCGTCCTCACTTTCAGAACCATGGAACACAGGCGACTTCAACATCAAAAACTTAGTCAACATCTCATGTTCGTTACCAGTAATCACGGGATCCAACAAGGGACGGAAGAAATAATCAGTGCCTAATGCTATATCCGCCTTGGGAATAGTAGCAATAATAGGGTGGTTGATCGAAGATTAAGCAACTTGCAATATGGGAAGGACTCTAGGGTCGAACAACTCCTTTAGAAAAGAGGTAATTTGTTGAGCTAACACTGGGTCTAAGGGAAGAACGCCAATATTCCTAGCTGGTGCATCCTCTTCCTATCCAGCATCCCCCTCTTCCTCAATCTCCACATTTGCTTCTACCTCTTCTTGAGGTGTAGGAAGGGCCTCTTCCCTCGAATCATTCTCAGTTAGGGCTCCACCCCTGGTGGGTGCTACTTTTTCTCTGCCCTTCCCCTTGCTCTTACCCTACCCCTGCCTCGACCATGGCTTCTGGCTGCGAACTCCTCTACTGGCTCATTAGTGTGGGCTACGGGTCTGACGCCATTGAATCTAGTGTTAACCATCTGTGGACAGAAGAGTGAAGGAAATTAGATACCAATTTGGATCACCAGATACCAATTGGAATCAAGTCTTAACACGAACCTAGGGCTCTACTAGACTCATTTTGGTTCAATAAGATCAACGAACCTAGGGCTCTGTTACCAACTTTGTCACGACCTAGATTGTTGTGATTGGCACCCACACTAACCATCCGGTGGGAGAACCATTACTACAACCCAACTAAGCAACTTAACGGAAACTAGCACATTTTAAAATACGAAAGCAAGTTTAAATGTCTACGAAAATATGGAGTTCCCATAAACTCCATGAGTTTAACAAAACAACTACTAAAATATTTGCAGAAAAAAACCCCTAGAAACTGAAAGTCATTGTACCAAAACTCTGATTAACTAACTAGTCTAAGAAAAGGGGGCGCAGCCCCGAAAACTAAATAAAACACCCTAAACAAATAGTTTGAGTCCAAAAAGAGTGGACTTAAATAAGAAAGATCCATGGTTGCCTGAAAGAACTGGCTCACCCTTGAATCCGGTCACGCTCAATAGTCACCTAACTGAGGTTTGTCAGTAGCCGTCTGAAGATGCCATGTACTCAATAAAGATAGAGCAAGTGCAATATCAATACACAACCACAGTGTACTAGTAGGATCACACAACTACTCCCATAAGAACAATACACACAAGCAATTGCAACACAATAACCATATATACACATAATACAGTTCAGTCATCATTTTAGAGCAACATACCGTCGTCCATTATCAATGACAAGTAGACATAAACATCACAATGGTCCTCTCATGGAACCCACACCCAAACTGTTAGTGTGTTGTAACGTGACACCCAATCCAATGTATGTGTTGAAACGTGACACCCAATCCAATATATTTATCGAAACGTGACACTTAATCCAATGTATGTGTCGGAACGTGACACCTAATCCAATCAGCACAACCACAATCACAACAACACCAATAATTAACAATACTCAAATCATACAATCAAAGTAATAGGTTTATGGCATGTATTGTTCACACATAATCATTTCATTAGCTTCAATTCACATTTCCCTATTCACATACACGCATGCATACAATGTAGCAATCAACCAGCATATATCATACAAACAGGAAATCAAACCATCACCTACCTCGAAACCAAGCTTGAATCCTCCTAAGACACTTAAGCCTCTCCTTTCCAGATTATTTTTGCTTGTTCTTGGTCTACAAACAGGTAATTTAATGCAAGGATCAATAATTAAAGTCTAATTTACCAGGATTATAACAAACCCAAGACCAGACTTATGATCCTAATGTGCACCTAGGACTTTTTTCCACCATTAACTTCAGGCCAAACCCCCTCCCCCTCAACGATAATTACCCAATAATCTAAGTTCTACGAATCAAAAAATGGATTAAGGGAGTAAAATCCTTACCTTTAGCACCAAAAGTCATGGAAGACTGTCAAGAAATCACCCTAGGTTGTCTCCTAGCTCTTAAGAATGAAGTTTTGCAGAAAATAACAATTTTGGAGTTTTTCCATGACTTAAGTCACGACTTGCCCACCACAGTGGGACCCAATCCGCCACAACAGCCCCGCCTTAGCAGGAATAATCCCGCCTTGGCGGCTTGCATGGAGACAAAAACTTGGAATTTGAGTTTTAAGATCTCATTTTACAACACACCTTCAACCCTTGACGCTCAGAAACTACCCTTTCACACCAAGATCAGTTTCAGGAGTTCTACTTGCCCGAATTCGATTATGTTAAGTCATATGGGCTCCTTGACGTCTTAGTTATCCACTCATGTGCTCAAATTCATAATTAGATCCTTCATTCATTACTAGATTTCCCTAGCCTCACCTGACTCAGAATTCGTCTAACTCTAGACTAGGCTACAATTTTCCAAGTCACTAATCAAAAGTTTTCTAGCCCAAATTCTTTCCCCATTGGCTTTATATAACGATGGGAACATGTCATTACATCAATACAATTTTAAGGAGAAAACAAAATAGCAAAAACATGCATTAAAGGAGTAAACTATGAGATATCCAATGATGATAACAAATCATTCTAACAAAAAAAGTTTCTATGTTTTGAAATAAGATACCTCAAAAAATTGACTAGCACTTTAATCAACGTTCACTCTTTAAAGTACTCATAATATGTTGTAATACCCCGACTTTTTGAGACTTCTAAATTAACTGGTATCTTCATGGAAAGACAAGGAAGGCAGGTAACAAATAAAGAATGATGTGGTATGTCAAATTTTAAGTTTTCAAGGATTGTATCTCAAGTTTTGAAGTTAGGTAAGTGGAAAAATAAAAGTTGGCAAAAGTTATCGTAAGTTCCTTTATAAAGATTTCTCTGAAATTTGGGTCAAATGTCTCGGAGGTTTTCTCCCGATCTATAAAGAGTTATGGGGCCCACGATCTATCAAATCGAAGGACTACGAGTCTAGTTTTTAACACATCAAATTGTTCATTCATACGACTTCAGAATACAGAGATATTTATGTTTTCATGAGACTGCACAAACAGGCACGTGATGTGGGGCCCTAGGTCGGTGGAACTTTTTATATATCATCTTCTTCAACTTTTCTCCATTTTTCTTAGTGAAGAACCAGATAACATAGAAAACCCACTTCTAGGATCAACCAAATTATATATTTTCTGGACTTGAGTCCTTGACAGAAGTTATTTTACGCGTTGAGCTCGTCATCATGGTATAATTTGTTTTATCGATTTCGTAGCATATCATATTTTGGTGTTAGGACAGTAAGGGTTTGGGCATAATTTAAGGTTTTGAGGTGTATTACGAACTTAAGATCAAGGTAAGATCCTTCTTTCACGGACTCTAGCTTTGATAAGCCACAAATAGCAATTTGCGATGGAAATACATATCTTTTATCGAATTATTGTGGTATCTTTTTTTTTGTGTGTTGATTATGGTCCTGCCTTATTGTAGTATCGAGGGGTTTAAGAGTAAAAGTCATTAGGCCACGTGTATTCAGTGGAAAAGGTATTTTAAGGTTATTCCCTTCTTACGGCATGTTTCCTTAATGCTTAGGGGCAATGCAATTGGGTTGTTATCGTTGTTATACTTGTCGGCAGTATTGTTGATTGTTGGCTGCTTGAGTGGATATAATCCTCCCTTGTCGGGATTCTTATTTAGTTAGCAGCATCCTTATGTTGGACACGACTTAGAGGCTATTCGCATAGATTGCTTATAGCTAAATTGCATGTTTTTAGCCTATTGGATTGTTATTGTTGCCCTTGGGACTATTGTGGTTAGCTGCAGGAATGTGATATATGCCTAGAAGGTCTATGTTTTGCCTATGGGGCTATATCGATGCCTAGAAGGGCTATGAGTTGCCTACGAGGCTATATTGATGCCTAGAAGGGCTATGAGGAGCCTATGGAGATATATTGAGGCCTAAGAAGGCTATGTGTTGCCTACAGGGCCATGTTGTTGCCTAAGAGGGCTATGAGTTATCTAGAAGTTATATTGAGGCCTAAGAGAGTTATGTGCTGCCTATGAGGCTATATTATTGCCTAACAGGGCTATGTGACTGCCTACGGGGCTAGGGGACTACCGATAGGGGTATATAGACTGATTGGCACCTTCTAGGCTTATGGGCCCCTAGTAGGTGGTCTTGTGTGATGTTTGTACCTACCGAGCTTATAGGGGCTTGGTTAGGTTGTTGTTTTATTATTTTTGATATGTTTAGATTTAGGAGAAAGTCAGTACACTTATCTTATCCTTGATTTATTTATTGGATTACTCCCAGTATATTATAATACATGTTCATAGTCTATTGCCTTTCATACTCGGTATATTATTTCATACTGATGCCCCATTGCCTGGGGGTACTGCATTCATACATGCAGGTCCCAACAAACGACCCAGTAGACCTCTTCAGCAGCAGGATTGACTTCTATTCGATTGGCTAGATCCTTTCCTCCAGAGCTGCCAGAGTTGGGAGGTTTGTTAGCTTTTGTTGTATATATTTTTATGGGTATGTTGGGGCCCTGTCCCACCAATATTTACTACTCTTAGAGGCTTGAAGACTAGCGTGTGGGGTTTATAGATACGTTATGGCCATGTTGGCCTAGTTTGTTTGTTTGTTGAAGCTTGTTAGTTGTTTGATGTATTGTCTTGATATATACCTGCTTTAAGTTTCGGTATAGAGATCATGGTGGCCTCAACGGCCCAATCAGGACTTCTGTGCTAGTTGGCTATTTTTTTATATGAACTCTTGGGAGTAGCTGTTTTTTTTTATAGATCTGTTGGCAGGGGCCTTGCCGACCTAGGGCTTAATTTTAAGCCGATATATACTTGTTTGTTTTCTTGATTACCTGTGGTTGACATGCGCTAGCAGCAAAGGGTTTAGCAAGGTCGGCTCGAGCCTCAGTTTTGGCATTAGGAGCCAGTTGTGCCCCTTGAATCTGGGGCATGACATATGCAGAGATTAAATTTAGTAAAAATAAACAAGGATTATTTATAAAAATAAAATAAAAATATGGACATGCAAAGTAATTAAGGGTGTGTTTGGTATGAAGGAAAACATTTTCCGGAAAATATTTTTCAATAATCTCATGTTTGGTTGGGTAAAATGTTTTGGGAAATATTTTTTAAATCAACTCACTTTCCTCAAATTTAAGAAGAATGACTTCTTTTCAAAAATTAAGGAAACTTTTTTCTAAAACTCTCCTCCAACTTCATATTAATTTTTTTTTTATTGAAAAAATAATTTTTTATTTTTCACCCCACACCGTGCCTACCCGCAACGCCCCCCCCCCCACCCCAATCAGCCCCCCACCTCTCCAAAAATAATTTAATTTTAAAAAAAAAAATATTTTCAATTTCAATAATTATTTTCTACTCTTTAGTAAAAATAAAAGATATTTTCTCAAAAACATTTTTCATTCATAAATTAAACACTAAAAATATTTTTCAAAAAATATTTTTTACTCACCAACCAAATATGAGAAAATAAATCAAAAATCTACTTGTTTTCTAGGAAAACATTTTCCTTCATATCAAACACACCCTAACTCTCAGAGGATTTTTTCTAGAATAGAAAATTTCATCCTTGAATTTGAAGGAATGACGTTGTTGCTGAAGAAATTAGAGATCTCAGGAAGGGACGATAATTTTATTTTGGACTCTAAGATGACATTTGGGCTGAAGTTAATGTATAATAGTTTTGAAAGGACACAACATAACTTCGAGCAACGGAGAAATTACCAACCTTATAATCCATAGTAGTAGCTTTCAACATCAAATTTTATTTTTTCTTCATGATACACATTCTTCTAACAAAAACAACATTAACTACGTAAAGCTCTAAAACAGACTAACCCTTCTTTTTCAAATTTTGTTGAAGTTTAATATGTTTTACTACAATAGGATAATACTTTAAAGAACTTTTGACCATACAACTCCCTTCTTCTTCTCCCGTGCTTTAATTTTTTCTTCTTGAATAAATTTATCCCTCTTCTCACCATCAACAGTTTCGTTGTCCTATATTTTTTTCTACAAAATCAGACCAACATCATAAGATCCTTTTCCTGTTTATATGCCATATTTCTTCAATTTCTCCAAAGCCTACATGCAATTTTCAGTTATTACTATTAAAATTAATTGTGATTACATTAAAAAACTCTCAATTGTACAATCACAAATTCAAAATACAAAGATAAATGAAACATCAATCAATTTGAGTGTGAAACTTAATGCGGTTGTACATTAGTTACTAACCTCCTTAAACTTAGACCTTTTTATTTGTATTAGATCTAGCTAGTTGAAACATAAAGATAGACAATTATAGTAAACATATTTTATGTAAGGCTGAGCGTCGGACCGATACCGGTCCGGTACCGTTTCGGTCCATTCCGGTCTGTTTCGGTCCGGTCATCTTCGAGACGGGATGGAATACCTTGAATCGATACTCGGAATAAAACGGTATCACGATTTGATACTGGTATTTCGATACCAGTTCATTTCGGTTCCATTCCAATTTTGATATTTTTTTAATTTATTAAATATATAATATATAGAGGCCCTATATAATAGGGCAATGTGTATTTGTGCCTACCGCCGCCTGCCATTGGTAGGGGCTGTCTTGAAAAGGCAAATGACTTAGTCAAAAGTCTGCCACTTTGCCAGCCTTCCCGACCCCCAATGCCCCAAGTCCCATCAGTCTTTTTTTTTCAAATGTTAATATTTCCAAACATTAATATTTAAACCGTTGATATTTCCAAACGGTAAGGTGAAAGAAAAAAAAAATTCCTCAAATTCCGTACTCCCCTTTTATTTCTAAAATATAAATCCTATAAATACTCCCTCTCTTTATATTTTTAACTATAGGTTTACAATAACAAATATTATTTTTTTCTCAATTTTCAATCTTTCTCAAAGTTTCAAGTTTCAAGTTCTAAATTTCAATCATATTATTTTGTAATTGTGAAGATTTGAAAAATCATTTGGTGAATTTTGGAGGAGGAATCTTCTTCAAACTTCAAGTTTCGACATCAATTTTTTAATTTTCGGTTATCATCGCTTGTTCTTTACACAAATGTTTGGTAACTTCATTCCACTCTCTAATCTTATATTTATTTTTTGTATTTGTTATTTGTAAGTTCTTCTTATTATATATTATTTGTTCTTGTTAAATTTCGTATTTTATAATTTATAATTTTATATGATGGAGTCCTTTAAAAAAAGTGGAGGTAAAAATAGTAAAAAATAAGGTTACAAAAAATAATAAAGGTTCTAGTTCTTCTAAATCTAAATTTCCTCTTGTTAGAATGAATACGGATGAATTTACGCATGTGAATGAAACTAGTTTTTCCCGTCCCGGTCCTATAGAAATTAATTCGGATACTCCTATAATTTTCGAAGAGCTTTATGAAAGACATTATGGTAATTATCAAGAAAATGAAGAAGTAGAAATTGATGAAGAAGTAGATTTAGATGATACACCGACTAGTCCCGACCTCAATAGTATTGAAGTTCCATCTCAGGAGGACAATCCTCCGGTTAGAACTAGTTGTCCCCCTATTGTTCCAACTAGAGGTAAGACCAAGGTACAACGTACTTTAAAATCAAATGTGTGAAAATTTTGTTATTTGAATGAAGAAAAAACTTCTAGTATATGTAATATTTGTAAACAACATTTTAAATATAAATTTGGTGGGAGTGGAGGTTCAACGGGGGGATTAAAAAAACATTTGATTAAAAATCATAGTAAAGAGTGGTTTGCTATATATCTTCTCTTGATGTTTGTGAAGATTCTAGCGTTGTAGCATCGGCTAGAGGGTCAAATATGGTTCAAGGTGAATTAAATACTTCGAACCCAAGTGGTGCTCTTACACATTGAACTTATAATAAGGATCTTGATCGTGAAAATTTTGCTAAAATGATTGTTGTTTATGGTTTACCTTTTATTTTGGAGAACATCCGGGTTTTATTGCATATATTCGTGATACATATAATCCTAGTTTTAAAGGTTTATCAAGAAGAATGGTAAAAAGAGATATTTTTGAATTTCAAGAAAAACATTGTCAATATTTGCATGCCTATTTTGAAATAATGGATTGTGGAGTTTCTATTACCACTGATATGGGTCGTAGTCCTAATGATTTTGATTATTTAACTGTTACTGCGCATTGGATTGATTATAATTGGAATTTACAAAAAAGAATTATCGGTTATAAAATTTGTCAACAGAAAAAAACTGGAATGTATATTGCTACTATTGTGTTGGAAATGTTAGATTTTTTTGGTCTTTGTGTTAAAGTCATTAGTATTACTTTAGATAATGCTTCTGCTAATTTAAATGATATTAATATGCTAGAACCTAGAATTTGTCCTATTAGTAAATATGTTTTTCATATTAGATGTGTTGCGCATGTATTAAATTTGGTTGTTAGTGACGGTGTGAAATTATTTGAAAATAGTTGTGATAAAATTGATAATGCTTATTTTTATATTTTTCATATGCATAGTAGTAGTAGAATTAATCAATTTAAAGAGCTTTGTAATGCATGTAAACTTCCGTTTAGAAAAGTTCTGAAATATGTAAAAACTAGATGGAATTCCTTTTATGATATGCTTGAAGTTGCTTATACATATAGAGAACCTATTACTATGCAATTTAATAGTCATAATGCTTATCCTGAATTAAAATGTAATGATAGTGATTGGGATGAAGTAAATGAACTTAGAATATTTTTGAAATCATTTTATGATGCTACTAAAAAAAAATCTGGAATGTATTATCCTACTATTTCTGAAATTTTAATACATATATGTGAGATTTCATCTCTCTTTTCTGAATATAAAACAAATGAATTATTTACTAGTGCTATTGAAGTTATGATTACAAAATTTAAGAAATATTGTTTTCCTATCCCTCAAATTTATTTAACTGCAATTCTTTTCAACCCTGAATAGAAGGAATATGGTGCAAAAACTTTAGTTGAATGAATTTATCAAAATTTATATATTAAACCAGAACCCTTTACGGGATTATAGCTGAGTTAGAGAAAGGTTTTACGGGACTATACAACTATTAGTATTACATTCGAGGCTTAGTTGAAACAGAACCCTTCCTAGAAGGTGGCTATGTAAATTATGCACTCTACTAATAGTTGTAACTTGTAATTTGTAATACAAATTTAAATAAATTGGATTGATATTTTTTTAAATTTGTCATTTGTGTCATTGTTTTATCCTTATTTTTATTTTTTATTTTTAAATTACAAAGTTAAGTTATTTAAATTACAAGTTGTAATTATAACTTATAAGTTATAACATATTAATAAGTAATAACTTATAAACTTCAAAAGATTCAAATCTTGAAATTTGAAAACTAAGCTAAAAAACTTTTTAATTTTTTTTTATTAAACTTAACTTGTAAACTTAATAGGTAAATTTTTTTAAAAAATATCTTTAAAATAAACTTAAGTAAAATTACATTATAAATTTCAAAACTATTAATTTAAAGTTTAAACTTAGAAAAGTAAAAAAAAACATTCATATTTTCGTAATTCAAAATATCAAAATAACTAAAAAAAAATTTTCATTTTTTTGAAATAGCTAGATATGTCATCCCGTTTATTCCATTTCGGTCCGTTCCGGTTCCATCCCGATATATAGTGGGATTAGAGGGAACCGAGTATCCGTCCCGATAATTCCGGTCTGGTTCATCCCGGTACCGATCAACAAACCAGTCAAACCATCCCGTTTTGGTCCGATACCGATTCGTTCCTGTCCGGTGGTTTCGTTCCGGTCCGTTGCGCAACCTTAATTTTATGTCATAGCCTATCTTCATGTATACCGACTATCTATTTAATAAAAGCTTATTACTTGAGCAAGATAAAAGTAAAACATATTCATATCAGTACATCGCTAGCATACCCAAAATTTGATAATTTATATGATGTTAAATTGTAAAATAATATAGCAGTTTCAGACCAAATATGTGCGCCTACAAAAATGGATTAATCTAAGAAATTATTAAAAAAACACAATTTTTAATACATATGTAATTTTGAAGGTTTAAAAAACTTACCAGATAGAAAGAGGCGAAAGAAGCAATTCATAGAAAGATTTGGCGCCGCTCACTAAATATTGTGGTTAATGAGATTTGTAAATCGGTTGTTCCTGTTTGGAGAAGAATCTACAGAATAGCTAATAGCATAAATACAGATCCAAGTAAAATATAAAGGAACAACTGATATGCTGCCTTAATCTCTCTTTGTCTCGAACCCTATACTCCTATAATAATGGTAGAGTCAGGGTGGCCCCAAAGTGGAATTGTCCGATGGTGCTTGGTCGAAGCTCCAGTAGGTAGCCACTCCCTTCTCAGAGAACCATACGTGAGACTTCCATCTCATACAGCTCCGTCCCAAGCTTTTGTCATTGTCCTTGACATTAAACCACTATCTATGCATGTATTTTCAGCCTGGACTGACGAATCTTTTGCTTCTCGGGTGGTGTCGAACAATGGTGCTTGCGTTGCTGGAGATGTCTGCCTGTAAGGTTCGGTCTGCTTCCCGCCCAAAAGAACCGCTCACTAGCTAGCCGTACTAGTGGGGGAATTATCTGGAGACATACTGAAAATCATGCCTTTCGAACCGAACACAATGCCCGTCTTTCAAATAAAAAGAGGGCTCGTAGGGAAGAAAGATTATGTGCGGCATGTAGAGCACATGTAAGGCACAATCGGGTTGCTCACGCAGCAGATCACTCTCTCAGAGAGAAAGAGGTGTGAAAGTAATAGCCATATGTTATGGCCTCCCCCCGACTTACGGCCTTTACGCTACTACTATTGTGATGTGAGCGGTTCAAATTGGTTGAATCTTTCCCAATCATCCTGGCCGGAACCTATATGCAGCACTTGTATGGAGCATAAAGGCTTGGAAGTCTTTTCTTATCTGAATCTTAAGGACATGAACCTACCCTATTCTCGAACCCTCTGACGAGCTGTACCCTGCCCACATTTCCTTGTGTTTTGAAGAGGAAAAAAATCTCTCTACCTGCTGCCAATAGTCTTTCTTCGGAATTATCTGAATGGGTCGATCCTCTCATCCCGTTTATTTTAGCAACTTATCCTAAGGTCTCCTCGCCAAATGCATGCCAAGAAAGTTTCACATACCACTATAATCAATCTTTTCTAATAAGGCATAACATGTTCTTATTACCTTTGTTGGCTATAAAAAGAGGAGTTCCCTCGCATTTTTAAACAACAAATTTCATAAGTTTTCTATTCTTCTTTTTCTTAAAACACCCAATTTAGTACATATACTATATTTATTTATATTATAATATAAAATATATTAAAAGAAGACATCTTTTAACATTGAATGATTGTGACTTTTCCAAAGGGTTGTGACTTTTTCAAAGAGTTGAGACTTTTGGTTGTTACTTTTCTGGAAGGTTGTTACTTTTCCAAAGAGTTGTGACTTTTCTGAAAGAGTTGGTTGTGACTTTTCTGATAAGGCATAATAAGAACTTATTCATACTACCATTTGTTGGCTATAAATAGAGGGGTTCACTCACATTTTTAAACAACAAATTTTCTAAGTTTTCTATTCTTCTTCTTCTTAACACCCAATTTAGTACATATTCTATATTTTCATACTATATTTTTTTTAAGCAACTTTATGGACCATTCGTTTGATTAATTGATTATATCAAAGTTGTTGGATAAGTAATAATACCAAAAGTGTTAGCCCAAATACTACAAAATATTCCATACTATATTTATTTATATTATAAAATATATTAAAAGTAGACACCTTTTTACATTGAAGGATTGTGACTTTTTTGACGGATTGTGATGTTTTCGAAGGGTAGTGACTTTTCCATCTCCGCCAAACTTTACAACATTTTTGAGATATAATTAATGCAACAACATTTCAACTCCCAATAAAATATATTAATAAATACAAGTACCTTATCAAGTTGCGGCGGAATTTATTCTCTCTTTGTTGTCTCTTCCAATTCTGATTTCATCAAGAATGCTTAAAAAGTTTTGATAACCAAAAACACAAAAGTAATTTAATAAAAATTCATAAAAGATAAAATTTTACAGATCATTGAATAAAACACAAACTTAAGTTGTCAGACAAAGTAATGACAAAAGAGAAAACCCGAAAAAAAAAGTAGGTATGAACCAAAAAATTGTCATGGTTGTGATTAGCTGAAATATAGTTTTTCTTTTGACATGTTGAATGGAGGAAAAAATTACAAGTAAATTATAGTTTTTTTTTTGTGAAGATCCAAAGTAGACTTCGAAGGAATTGACAAAGTTTCAAAGAAATTAGAGATTAAATTTGTCACAAAAAAATGATACAACAATTGGTATGATTTGCCTAGTCTTTATAGGTAGTTCCTGAAGAGATGCAAACAAAGGGACACATGAGTTGAAAAAATGGGTTTAAAGGTAAATATAAAATAGGGGTAAAAAGCCTAAAAGTAGAAAGAAAACCATAGAAATAAATTTCTGAATTCTAATGATGCCACCTAAGTGGCCTAGGATTCTCTTTATATATATATATAAGATAAGATATAAGATTGTTGTTTAGTATTAGGTCTTGAAAGATGATTTTTGGGAATAAGAAATTAATGCTAACGGTAAAATATGAAAATAAAATAGTTGTGCTTTTTTATATATGTGAATAGTGACAAATAAAACCAAAACAATATTTTTGAAATAGTGGATAAAAGTGAACAAAATGAGTATTTGACCAAAAATATTAATTCTGGCTATTTGATCCAACTTTAGGAGATTGGCTACACACTGCTAAGTAGAAGGGCAAATCACACAAATCTCACTAGTTTAAGGGTTAATAATTACTCTTTCATGAGTTTTTGATATTATAATTTGAACAATATTTCGGTCCCCAAACACATGTATCTAGCACGTCCAGAATCTGAGATATATGCTAACAGATACATCTAATTGTGTGTATCTAATTATGAAATATAATTTAAGTGCATCAATTAAAGAGCAAATCACGACTGTAGAGTATCTACCGTATCACTAATCAATTTTTTTTCAAAATTCATTACATTTTTTTAGCATCAATTTTTTTCATTGCCTCTTCCCTTATTTTATTCTTTAAGAAATTCAAAAATTTGAAATTTCATCCCATTTTTTGGAGTTCGAAAATTATTTTTCCATGGATATATATAATCTTAACTTCAATATATGTACACTTTATCAGATACATGAACTCTTAATTAGATAAATGTACACCTAACCAAATGTATATTTTTATCACCGTCTCTCCTCCTCTCCACTTGGTCTCTCCCTTCTCCAGCGAGCGATCAATGTGACCTCGCTGCTTGTCTCCTTACTTTCATGTAATCGCAGTCTTCGGTGAAAACTTCATCAAACGAGCGAAAAATTCTCCATTCTTTACTACTTTTCTCCTCACCACCAAAATTCCCGAAAGCCACCAAAAACCCAACGACACTCCATCTCTCCAGTAGGTATTAGGGCAACATCAACGAACAGTATATCATCATGGTCAAGCCTAAGCGGATTGAAAAGTAATTTTGGGTGATAAACGTGGGAGGGGAAGGAATACAATAGATAGTGAGAGTAAATTATATAGATAATTAAATAGATATATCTCTATTTTACACTATTTTGAAGAAGTGATGTATCTTAATGTATTTGACTCCAAATATAGTACATAATTAATAAATAGTAAAATAATAAATATAAATAATTATTTATAAGTAGAAACTGAATTAATAGATATAATTGCAGTTTCCCCCCAAATTGAACCCTAATGTGCCAAATTTCCTGTAGAAATGGATTTTATGATGGGTAGGAATATGAATTTGAATGGGGAGTGAATGTAAATATGAAATAGTGGTTGGAAAATCAAAATAAAGGAAGAAAAAAAAAAGGAATTGTGGTTATTGGCATTAAATTTCTTTCAAGGGTGTGGTCAATTCTCTGACTTAGAGAGTTGAAACATTCTTCTTCTTCTTCTTCCTCTTCTATGACAGTCATCTTTAATTTTCCTGTAAGAATTTGACCTATTTTGTGTTTGTATGTGAATCTTTTTCTGTAAAGATTTAAGAATTGATGTTCCCTTGTAGCAATATGTTGGGTCCTGGATTGATTAGCATAGCGGGTCATGCTACCCCCATTAAAGAATTACTGTGGCTGCTTTCTCTCTTTGCTGGTATCATCATCTGTAAAATTGTGAGTTTTTTCTTCTTCTTCTTCACATTCCACACCTTCACATATGCTTTAGCCTTAGTTTTCTATTGCCTTTACAAGAAAAAAACATATTATGATCTACCAAACCGCCTTGTATTTCTGCCTGTTTCAAACGAGATTCAATTCCATTTTTCTTCTTTGGGAATGAAATCTTTGACATTCTTGCTTGCTATTCTGGTCATAGTGTTTTGATGCATTCCCTATAAGTTAACCAAATTGTATTTGTCTGCACTTATTACATGCATTTGCTGGATAATATTTTTTTCCTTAGTAATTAAAAAAAGTAGAGGTTTTAAAATACAATTCTTCCTTACCTCTGATAAAAGTTAAACTTGTATGCCCTTTTCGGCCTTCACCTCTCTCTCTCTCTCTCTCTCTCTTTTTGCTTTGCTTGATTAGAATAAAAAACATAGCTTGTGTTATTGCTTGTCATCTTACTTTGGAAGATGTTATATTTTTTGGTTGAAGGTTTATCAATTAACAGGTGCTATAAGCCCTTTCTTCTTCACGGGATATGTTAAACTTGATTGGCAGAAGAAACTTGAATGGAACAACAGGTAGTAATCTTAATTGTCATGTGAAATTTTTATTTTTTTAATTTCTAGTGATATAGTTTATGTGTCTTGGATGGTGCCAGTGTCTTACTGAGGAATCTTTCGTTTGATCAGAGGATTTTCCACTTTCCATGCGCTCCTTGTAGCAGCTGCTTCTTTATATCTCTTGCTTGAATCAGACCTTTTCCGTGATGGTGCTCAGGATGAGTTAATGATAAATAGAACATCAGCCTTTTCAGACAGCATACTCGGGGTATTTATGCCAAAACTACTTTCATTGACTTCCTTTTAGATTACAATTATAAATGGTTGCCAATATTTCTCCATTTCGTCAGTTAGCCAGATTTTATCTCATATATAAAAGTTAGTTTAGATGAACAAATGTTTTATCCGTATTGTGAAGTATGTTAGTCATTAGGAGTTTTATTATTATAACCATTTCGGAGAGCAAAATGCTTAATTCATACTCTTATTAATTCCATGCATCGTTATGCTTTCAATTTCCTAGGGTAGTAACACAATCATGGCTCTACTTACCTGGGGCTGCTCTACTCTAACTTTCCCTGCAGGATCTAAACGTAATAATGTTGTTGTGGTCATGCTTTGAGTTTATACTTGAACAACTTATTTCTTCCTTCATCTAATTCAACTCTAGCTTCTTGTGTTGACATTATGTTGGATGTATATATTATCAATTCTCTGCTCTATTCTATCTGTATGGTGATGCAGATCTCCGCTGGCTACTTTCTGGCAGACTTGGCAATGATTTTCTATTACTTCCCAGCCTTGGGCGGAATGGAGTATGTAAGTATGAGAAAACACTGTATTTTCTTGTATAAGTATACTATCAATTTCATAAGTTGGGGTTGTTGGGCTTTTAATCAATGCATAATAGGTACTAATCCTCTCTACTTTATCCCGCCCAACTCCAACAATGAGTTCTTGTAAAAGGTTGATGTATGATTTTCTCTTACTCTTCATAGGGTCTGATTGTGTATCTTGTTGAATCTTTTGTGGCGTTGATGTTTAAGATTGTACTTTGACTTTGAATTTTTATTTTATCTTTCAGGTCTTACATCACGGACTTTCAATGTTTGCAATTGTTCAATCTCTTTTAAGTGGTCAAGCACAGATGTATATATTTATGGTACTTTTTACTGAGAGTACTACTCCCTTTGTTAATTTAAGATGGTAAGAGCAATCGGCATCTGCTATTCCTTGTCTTCCAAACCTAATATTCTACATTACTGACTGTATAAGCATATATGTAGGTACCTAGATGTTGCTGGTCAAAAGAACTCTCGGCTTTATGTCTGTAATGGAGTAGCTTTATTTCTTGGGTGGCTGGTATGGTCATGCACGAGAATATATTTCCTTCTCTCTTTGTTCTTGCAATTATGCGTATATGCTATGCGTCATTATGAAGCTAAGCTAGATTCCTACTTGGGTGGCTATAAATTTTAATTTGGCAAGAATGGTCTATTTAAACTTATGACCTCTTTTCTCATAAATTGACAAATTGCTTTTCTTCTTTGATGAAATCATTTTATGCACAAGGTACTTTTGATTTGTCCTCGATAAGTGTGTAAAGGTGGTCTAATTTCATCAGAAAAGTCTTTGTGCTACCACCAATGCAATGTAGTGTAACAACAATAACTAAACTTGAAACCAAGTTAGTTGTATCAACTATCTTGAACATTTGCTTCTATCATGTTCTGTTCAAAGTTTAACAACCGGTAGTTATACGGTCTGTGTTGCTGAAAATTCTGAAGATATTTGCGTTTCTACTAATGCTACATATGCCTTGAAATCTACTTGATAAAAAATGTGTCTGTGCCTTAGCTGGTTATGTTACAAGGATCTTTTTAAACAATAATTCAGCAACTCAAATATTATATTTGTGACCACTGACCAATAAATCAAAGTATCCACATTTTGAGAAACCAAAAGAAATTGCCTGGGTTTTATGCGATATGACAAACTTGCAATAATATTAAACATTTGTTTTGAGGTTAAGCTTGATAACATCATGAATCTTTTAATCAAGAGTTTTGACTTTCTCTCCAAGTAATTCATGAAAATAGAAGGAAAAGTCAAGTAAGCTATGTTTGACACAGTAACATCTTGAACTGTTACTATTTCTTATTCTCATTTGACTTGATCTTTTTATGATCTTTATTGTTATTTTTTGTAGTCTACAGACTTCTAAAGCTAATAAATTGTTAACTTTTATAACCAAGGTTTTTGATGTGATGCTTTCAGGTTGCAAGGATTCTTTTGTTTCTCTTCTTTTTCTATCACATGTTTAGCCATTTTGATCTGGTGAGTACTTATTTGCACAATGTGTAGAAGCTGAACTGTTTTAAGGCCTAATTCTTCTACAACTTAAATACTTGTGAGATTTTGAAGCTCGGCGGAATTCTTCAAGTCTGTTATACTAGACATTGATTTATAAACTCTAGGTCCTAATTGATTACGTAGCTAGGTCAAAAGTTTTGGTTCCCTCTGCATCATCCAAGTGTCTAAACAAGGGATACATGTATTGAGACTTTAGAGATTTCTCTAATTGATTAGGCTTTTCTTATAACTGCAAAATTTCTGAGGGTCATGGCCGGTGAATAATGGGCCTGCTCCTCTACCTTTCTTCACTTAATGGCAAGATTCAAACCCTGATGTGCATGTACTGTAAACCACACATCACAGATTCATTGTTACCACTAGACTAATGCCCTGGGGCCTAGCCTATTTAATTGATGAAAGTGAGACATCTTAAACTTTGTAGGAGTTATAATTATCTCATAATTTAAACATAATAAATGCAATTGATTGTCGGGTATGAATTATATGTCCATGAGATTTTCTTGATGTGATGTTATGTTTTATGCTTAGGATAGCTGTATCAACTGGCCCTACCTGACTAGAAGCTGTTTTAGAAATAACATATTTGTTTCCTCCATTTGAACGGAAAATGTATGTGTAAAAAGATAACAGGACACATTCTGACACTACTTCAATTGTTCTTCAGATCAAGAAAGTTTATCCGCTGGGATTCTATAGCTTGTTAACTGTACCTCCTGGTTTGGCACTGCTAAATATCGTCTGGTTTTGGAAAATCGCAAAGGGTTTGATTAAGACTTTGAGAAAGGCTAGACACAGCCAGTAGCACACAACAACTACTACTCTTTTGAAGCTTGTGCAGGTACTTGTGTGTTTTGCCAGGGTTATGATCAATGAAATCAACCTCTATGTACATCAAGTAAAGCTGCTTTCCCTACTTCTTCATTGAATTACTGAGCCAACAAAACAAGTGAAAGAAGTGATTGTAAACTAACATTTTTACAGCATCTTTATGGGAAATTACTAATCATAAACGTGACATCTCTTTCAAGAATTGTAGTGTGATGTAATGCCCAAGTGTAGGACTTGTTATTGACTGTGCTGTTGTTTTTGCAAGGCGACAAAGAGCCTAGTGGCTTAACAGTTTTTCTCATAATGCACAAGAACTGGTTTTGTCTTAGCAAAAAGAAACTCAATTTGGTGCTCACTAAAATCATATCCACTTGTGAGGCCTTTCACTCTCCCGCCTGATGTTTATATTAAATCAATGAAAATTGGAGTATATTTGTAACAGCCTGTTTGGCTAGGTTTATGAATAAGTTTTTTTTTAGAATGTGTTTTTTTTTTTCGAAAGTACTTTTGGTGAGAATCAGTTTGCATTTGGCCAATAAATTTAAAAATCACTTTTGAACGAGTGTTTTGGTCAAGAACTTTTTTAAAAGTGTATTTTTCTTACAAGTTCTTTGGAAAAGCTTGGTCAAACAACCTATTACATATACTTTTTATCACTTGTGGTAGCTAACGTTTAGTTTTAATCACTTTACCTTTGGACAAGAATAAAAAGAGCATTTGTCTATGCTTTATTCTTTTGAATGGAGAAATCTTGTGAGACAAAAACAACTGTCTTTTAGTCTCTCTGGTTTCATCTCAATTGTGTACCAGAAGGAATGTCTTGTATCATAATCGAAGGAAAATTATCGAGCATTTGTCTTAGCAATAATGAAGTTTCAGTTCAACACTTTCATAGTTCAATTTCTAATGGAGATTTTTTCAAAGAAAATTTATTGGAGCTAGTGGTTGCACTAAATTTCATTAATTAATCATGGTCACAAGCTAAATTGAGATAACAATACATATTAATTACTCGTGGGAAATTTTAAAAAATTATCTAAAGAGTTGTGTTATATATTTATTAATGTAATATTAATATCCATATCGATAAGTTTTCCCTTTAATTCCTAGTCTCTTGTTACTCATGTTGTCCCAGAAGATTTTTTTTATTACTACCCCTCCGTTTCAATTTATGTGACACATTTCATTTTTCAAGAGTCAAACAATTTAAGTTTGATCGAGAATTTGCTCATGGAATCTTCAATTTTTTAAAAATAAAATTTATATATTTGTAAACTACATAAAAAGTACTATAATTGACAATTCAAAATATTTAAAAGAAATATGAAAAATTTACCGTCAAAGATAGATTTGTTTAAATCTCAAAATTCAAAATGTGTCACATAAATTGAGACAGAAGGGGTAAAAAAAAGAAGAAAGGAAAATACTATAGTACTCAAGAAGTAGCAGTGAAAGCTACAGTTATCAATCTTAATGAAGAAAATGCTAGTGGTGGCGATGTCTACGCTATAAGTTTTTATCAAATCTGTTGGGATATAGTGGAACACGGGGGACTCTTTAATCTCTATCAGGGGGTTAAGCAAGGGGACTCTTTAATCTCTATCAGGGGTTAAGCAAGGGGACTCTTTAATCTCTATCTCAATGCATTCTATCAGGTGAAGTGTCATCAAGTGCTCTTAGTTCTTTATTTAAAATCATAACTATGTTAGTTATGTAATGCCTAAATTGAGCAAGAATTAAATCACTTAACTTATGCAGATGATACTATTATATTGGTATCAACAGAGAAAGGATCCTTCAATTTTTTTTTTTTGAGGATTTTAAAGGATTATGAGGAAATGTTAGGCCATATGATCAATGATGTACCGCAGATTTACAGTACTTATAAAGCTTTAAACTTAGAGTTTTGCATGTGTCTTATGCATTTGCTAGTAGATTCGATGCTATTTTTTTGGCTTTGATAATTATTTTCTGAAGACTTTGCCCATTTAATTCTTGAAGCATCATTTTATAATATAGCTTTTGTTCATCAATTCAAGATTCTGGATTTCAATTACTCTAACTATAAGTTCATGATTTATTTTAACAAACTTAATATGAATTGTGATTACCAAAGAATGAGTAGCTACATCCACAACTAGGGTTATGGGAACCATGAGGAATTAACAAAGTAGACAAAATAATTAGTAATTCTTGAATAGTGTTTATGTATGTATTGTTTATCTCTTTGCTTTGATTGCTTTTTAACGGTGCACAATTTGCCCTTCACACACCCATGAGGAGGCTTAGGACGAGTGGCCAAGGAGGTGTGACCATCACTGCAATTACGACCCCTTTTGCCTTTTTATGGGGTGGTGGACCTCTCACCGGAAGCTTTGGTCTAGCCATATCTGTAGAAAACTACAAACAAAACACATGCGGTTGCAAAATGTCATTTTCAAAAAGAGTGGAGGAAAACTCGCCAATTCACTCGATGAGTCGCCAAACCCATTCGGCGAGTAGTAGAGGGCTCGCCAAAAGTTCTTGAAAGAAACAACAGAAATTCAGCATAAAAGGGCGATATCATAGACCATTCGGCGACTGGGCGACCAGAGATAGCTTCACCGAATGTCACAGAAACAAACAACCAAAAAAAACGTAAGAAAGGTGAGACAAAACTCATTCGATGAGTCGCCAAGTAAATTTGATGAGCACACGCATATCGGTGAAAGTTTCAATGTAAAATACTAACAGATTAGGTCAAAAAGGTGATAAGGGGTTGATTGGCTAGCCGATGAGTCACTCGGCGAGCTCGACTCAACTCGCCAAATGGCCCAACATGGCGGATTCCCAACCCAAATTCCAATTCTTATCGCACAGCCTATGACAAGCAATTTCAAGGACAATTCTATGCAATTCAAGCTTACCCACGACGATTACCTATCCCGGGCTACTCTGACTTCCCTCAATTGATCTAGATTCGACCAAACAATGATTTTACCCTTAAGATTGACATCGCCCAATCCATCATTGGGCAAATTCGAATTTTTTGGTGGAACTTGGGTTACTCAGAATTCACCCACACAAAACCCAACATGCAAAACCCGCAATTTACACAATTTAAACACCAATCTCAAACTAATTTAGGCTAAACAAGATATCAGACATGCTTGATTTCTAAATAGATATTAATGAGCAATTTAACACAAAATCAAAGCAAATAATAGATCTACGAACTACTTAAACATATGCTCAACACAAATTTTGCAATTTAAAAACAAGTTTGGACAACCAACCTCAATTGCAGACACACGACACTAAGGTAAAGAGAAATAACGGGTAACACTTTAGATTCTGATTACACGAGGACACCCACAAAAATTGAAGTGAAAAACTATGATCTAAAATTTGATTGTAAGTGTGCAGGAGTCGAAGTTCAAAATAAGGAGAAGATGTGAATTTAAAACGGTTGAAAGGCCTTTGACCCTTCAGTTCGCGCCTCACTCGGTGAGGCTCATTAATACCACCGATCCCGTCACAACCCGAGCCTACACCCTGGACGTGGTCAGCACTCGAGAACCATTGTTGGTCCCCAAACGAACCCTCACCCTGGCTGACTACAAGCGGAAAACTAACTCAAGCATACAAGGCTTAAAAGATGATTTTGAATACCTGAATCTGCATCATGAAAGGATGCATGCCAAATGGCTCAGTACATGGAATGTACGAGCATGTAAGGGAAATTCTAAAGCGTAACATAAGCTTGAAACTTGAAAAAAAGGGAAACATACTTACCTCTTCTCAAAACTTACTCAACTCAAAGGGACTCAACTCGAAAGACTCAACTCATGATACTCAAGGATAAAACAAAATTAAAAGATGCAATATATATGGAAAGTTGTAAAATTGTAGATAGAAACTCAGTGTATTAAAAAATACCATAATACTCAATGTGAATATAAAAATACAATGTAACTCTGTAAAGTTTCTCTAACCGACAACCATCACTATGAGCTATGTGATGATACAACATCTCGCCCACGCTGCCAGAACTGTCCTATATTTGCCAAGGTATAAGATCTCTCAACTAAGTGGATCCACTAGTCTGTGTTAAAAAACACAAAGGAATCATCTAAAAAGTATGACCCTTTCTACCAACGTCGGCTACATGGTTTATGGAGACTTGAGTTATCTGAAGTCATCCCCATATCAGTGCTCAATACTACTCCCAAAATATACTCAGCTCATATGTTTTAAAAACATAACTCTTTATGTGGTTTGAGATTATTACTCAAAATCTTTCTCTAAAAAGAGATGTTACTCAACTGCTCAAAACTCTTTTGGAAATCTCAGTTTCCTCATCTTTTAAATGTGAAAACATTACCTCTTAGGAATACTTAGTTCCCATATATCATCTAAAGGAAAATGAACTTGACTCTACTCTTTCTCAACTCAAGTGCTCAAGTCTTTTGTAAAGGACTTCCCAAAATAGGGTTCATGTCGAATGGTGGACGTAATGACTCAATTCAAGGTTTTCAATAACTATACATAGAACCCAATACTCGGAACTTGACAAATCCGAACTCAAGAACATCAATGATACTGCTTATTTCAAGAATGCTCAACTCTGAGGGTTCATGCGGAATTATGGGCATGAACAACTCAACTCATGGACTTAATGATACTCCTTATCTTAAGATTTCTTGACTCATATGGTTCATGCGGAATTATGGGAATGAACTACTCAACTTAAGGACTTCATGGGTAACATGTAATATTTCCATGATTAGGAATATAATCTCAGAAGGGTTAGGAACTCAATACTCAAGACATAGAACTTGAAGGTACTACTCCTCTCAAAGATACTCAATTTATGAAGTTTATGCAGAATTTATGGGCATGAACGACTTGACTCAAGGCTCTACATAATCATATGGAACTCATGTATCTGACTCTTCTCATTCATATACTTACTTCCTCAAAACTTAGCTCAAATCGATAGTTGATCTCAAAGGATTCACAATTGAATTGAAAGACTTTCTTGAACTCTACTCTTAACTCTCTCTTGAATGTGAATTATGAATTCAAGAGTTATGGTTCATGATATGAAGGATATTGTGATGATAAAGTAGAATCATGAATACCTTCTCCTCATTCTCATACTTACTTGCTCGAGTCTTGAAGCAAGTTACTAGAAGTTGTAGAAGACTCCACAAAAGGACTCAAAGGGACTTTGTTAGAATGTCCGAAGGAATTCTCAAAACTTAACTCTTAAATCTACCTTGAATTTTAATTATAAATTCAAGGTTATGATCATATTATGAATGATTTCTAGGTGTTTAGAAGTAGCTTAGCGTAGCTAGAATCGAAAGGGAGTGAATGTACACTTTAAAAGAACTCAAACGGAGCAAGCGACTGCAAACTGGACGGGACAGGCGACCCTAGCGCACTGAGTGGCGTGGGGCGCCTAACCCTAAACTTTAGAACATTATTTGGGGCACACTGGCTGGCGCGTACCTAGAAAACCCGACAAATTTCTTTGCTCGTTTTCTCACCCTAACTCTCTTAGAATCTAACGGCTTCTTCCCCAATCACTTGGATTCAATTACTTAACATAAGTACACTCTAATATACTGAATACATCCCTCAAAACACTAACTTCCATATCAAGAAATCATCAAAACCCCAACACAACAAGATTTAGGATGAACTTCAAGAACACTTCTCAAGAACTCATCAAGAACTCTAATCTTTCAACTTCAAGAATGAAATTTCATTGAAAATAACATGATTGGTGTGTGGGTGAACAAAACCAACACTATGGAAGCTTACATACCTCTTAGGGATTAAACCCATGGCGATAATCCGCAACAAAACGCAAGACTCTCGACGAATGCTTTGATCCTCTCCTCTTTTCTCCTCTTTTCTATTCTTTTCTCTTCTTGAACTCTCAACGAAAACCCTGGGTGTATATTAGGATTATAAAACTGAACCTTAAAGGATTAGACCCTTAAAAACTTACTAAAATGAATTAAATCTGATTGGGTAAGGAAAAGATCAAAATACTCCTCACTATTTTTGGGTAACTTTCCTTATTTGGACAGCCTGGCTTCAAAACGACATATCTCACTCATCCAAACTCAAAACTTAGCAAACTCGATGGCGTTGGAAACATAATTGAAAGACCTTTCATTGGATACCTTGTAGTCCAGCTAACTCATCTTGTACTGAGAGTTATGGTTGTTTGAAGTTGACCCAAAACTTAAAGGAACTTAGGAATGACTTGAATGAACTCTCTTTAGTTCTTTTTGGAACTCAAGGTGCTACATCTAGTGACCTTAACGCTCAAGAAATTTTAATTTCATCCGTAAAATTTTACTCACAACGAATGATGGTTCGAGTCTTAGTTCGAAAACATTTCTGGGGTGTTACAATATCTCCCCCTTAGGATCATTCGTCCTCGAATGACTACTGGATTGGTATGGAATGGGGTGACTCTTACCAAGGTTTAAGTCTAATGGTACGCATTCTCTATATTCAAACTAAACCAAAATCCTTAGGTTCGGGTTCTATACCTCTCTATAGGGAATCACATCCCAAACTATTACTCTTTACCACCACATTGGGCTCATATCAAGAACCACCTAATGTTTAACAACACCACATTCAAGCTTAGTACTCTAACAACTCCATGGACTCCTACTAACCAACTCCTTCGGAACCAACTAAGGGCTCTCAATTAACTATTTCTCATAGTAAAACCTCATCCACCTTTTCCTCTTCATTTATAACCTTAGATGGAATTATTACACCATCACTATCACGATAAGAACATCAACCTCCTCTTTCTAACATCACTCTATTACAAAAAGGACCTCCGAAAGGATATCTCCCATACTCTTTGGAACTCATTACTATCTTACTCTCAAACACTTGACTTGATTTCTCATCTTGTCATTTCCCCCTTTGGTCTAAAGCTGACACTTGAAAGCTATGGACCGATTCCATCATCTCTAAACTGGTCTACATCTTATTTTACTCTAACACTCGAGAGAAGTTTATCTCATGACTACCGAACTCTCAATAAGCAGGCACTAAGACCTTTTTCTAAGGTGTTTCTCTTAACCTCTTTTGATTACGCACCATCTCAGTACATCTCTTAGTATTGATACTTACAATTTACTATCACATTTCCCTTCATAACTTGAGTAATATTCAATCATTCACTATATATCAATGCCTAATTAGTTCTATAACACTTTGAATATTATGGGCTCTCTCTTAAAATCATAAGCCTAGCTTAGATCTATCACCTCATGAATACTCCTGCTCTTCTATTCAATACTTACACTTGGTCATTTCCTACACAATGACACTTCATCTTCTAGCTACAACACACTCTACCTCTTATTATGGAATCTTCACTACTCATCACTTCTTAGTCCACCCATAGGGAAAACTCTTCATTAATAACTTACTAGGTGCATGACTATAGTAACATAGCTTACCTGAGCACTATCCCCCTTTCTTAGATTACTGAACCTCTGCATACTTTCCTCTAATTCTGGGAAGTTTCACTACTACTGCTCATGATCTCGTAACTCATGTTACCTTTTCGGGCTAAAATACTACCCAAGCTCTAATCATACTTCTTCATAAGGATCTTAACTGAAACAAGGCTTAAGGAAAAAAGTACAACTTGCTTTTATCTCAACGCACGATTCATATAATATGAATGCATTCCTCTTAAATTCAACACTTAACTCACTCATGGGTTTCTCACAAGTCCCTCCAGAGTCACATGACTTTCTCAAGACTCTTGCTAAGAGCAACTCATCCATAAGGGTCTTTACACTTTACTTTTCAACCACCTCTAGTATGATGGGTAGTTGAATGAATCTGAGAAATGCACGAGTATCAATAAATCTCTATGACTTAGTTCTATTGCATGATTAAGCGTATGAAAGAAGGGAAACTTTTCTTAAATGTCTGTAGTCCCTTGTTTATAGAAGTGGGGCCCTCACAATCATAAATAAGACCCTACTGACACGAATTCATAGACACCCTAGGACTCTTGAACTCTGATACCAAGTTTGTCACAATTCGAGACTATACCCTGGATGTGGTCGGCACTCGAGAACCATTACTAGTCCCTAAGCGAACCCTCATCCTGGCTGACTACAAGAGGAAGACTAACCCAAGCATACAAAACTTAGAAACTGAATAAAATGCATTGAACTTAATTACAAAATCTTAAACTCTGAATAAAATAGTATATTCAACTCGCCAGAAATAGGCAACTCAAGTCTTTAATACATTTCATAAGATAAATGAAACAGACTTCTCAAACTTTACTATTTATCTATGAAGCCTCTAACTAACAATGATGGAGGTCGGGACAAGTCCCACAACATCCTAACAACTAATATAATTGAAAAGTAAATGACATTCTGCAGAAGCAAGGAGGCTCACCATATCTAACTTGAACTCCATGTGGTATCAACAAAGCTCCTATTGATGATCCCGAATACCTTAATCTGCATCATGAAAGGATGCATGCCAAATGGCATAGTACATGGAATGTACGAGCATGTAAAGGGGAATTATAAAGCATAACATAAGCTTGAAACTTGATAAAAAAGGAAACATACTTGCCTCATCTAAAACTTACTCAACTCAAAGGTACTCAACTCGAAAGACTCAAGTCATGATACTCAAGGATAAAGCAATATTAAAAGATGCAACATAATTATATATATATATATATATATATATATATATATATATATATATATATATATATATATATATATATTTGGAAAGTTGTAAAACTATAGATAGAAACTCAATGTATTGAAAAATATAATAATATTCAATGCGTATATAAAAATACAATATAACTCTGTGGAGTTTCTCTAACCGACAACCATCACTATGAGCTATGTGATGATACAACGTCTCGGCCACGCTGCTAGAACTGTCCTATACTTTGCTAAGGTATAAGGCCTCTCAACTAAGTGGACACACTAGTCTGTGCTAAAAGGCACTACAGAATAATCTAAAAAGTATGACCCTTTCTATCCACGTCGGCTACATGGCTTATGGAGACTTGAGTTATCTGAACTCGTCCCCATATTGGTGTTCAATACTACTCCCAAAATATAGTCAACTCATATGTTTTAAAAATGTAACTCTTTTTGTGGTTTGAGATTATTACTCAAAATCTTTCTTTAAAAAGAGATGTTACTCAACTGCTCAAAACTCTTTTAGAAATCTCAGTTTCCTCTTCTTTTAAATGTGAAAGCATTTCTAATTGGGAATACTTAGTTCCCATATATCATTTTAAGGAAAATGAACTCGACTCTACTCTTTCTCAACTCAAATGCTCAAGTCTTAAAACAAATTTAGAAAAAGTTGTAAAAGACTTCTCAAAATAGGGTTCATGCCGAATGATGGACATGAATGACTCAATTCAAGGTTTTCAATAACCATACATAGAACTCAATGCTCGAAACTCAAAAACTCCAAACTCAAGAACTTCAATGATACTGCTTATTTCAAGAATGCTCAACTAAGAGGGTTCATGCGGAATTATGGGCATGAACAACTCGACACAAGGACTCAATAATACTCCTTATATCAAGATTTCTTGACTCATATGGTTCATGCGGAATTATGGGCATGAACTACTCAACTTAAGGACTTCATGGGTAACATGTAATAGTTCCATGATTAGGAATATAATCTCAGAAGGGTTAGGAACTCAATACTCAAGACATAGAACTTGAGGGTACTACTCCTCTCAAAGATACTCAATTTATGGAGTTCATGCGGAATTTATGGGCATGAACGACTCGACTCGAGGGTCTAAATAACCATATGAAACTCATGCATGTGACTCTTCTCATTCGTATACTTACTTCCTCAAAACTTAGCTCAAATCGATAGTTGATCTCAAAGGATTCACAATTGAACTGAAAGAATTTCTTGAACTCTACTTTTAACTCTCTCTTGAATTTGAATTATGAATTCAAGAGTTATGGTTCATGATATGAAGGATATTGTGATGATAAAGTAGATTCATGAATATCTTCTCCTCATTCTCATAATTACTTGCTCGAGTCTTGAAACAAGTTACTAGAAGTTGTAGAAGACTCCACAAAAGGACTCAAAGGGACTTTGTTAGAATGTCCGAAGGAATTCTGAAAACTTAACTCTTAACTCTACCTTGAATTTTAATTATGAATTCAACTTTATGATAATGTTATGAATTATTTCTAGGTGTTTAGAAGTAGCTTAGAGTAGTTAGAATCGAATGGAGTGAAGGTACACATTTAAAGAACTCAAACGGAGCAACCGACTGCAAATTGGACGAGACAGGCGACCCTGGCGCACTGAGTGGCGAGAGGTACTAGCCCTTAAACTTCAGAACATAATTTGGGGTACACTGGCTGGCACGACGCGCTAGGTCCCAACCCAGAAAACCCGACGAATTTCTTTTCTCGTTTTCTAAGCCTAACTCACCTAGAATCGAACGGTTTCTTCCCCAATCACTTGGATTAGATTACTTAACACAAGTACACTCTAATATACTCAATAAAGACCTCAAAACACTCACTTCCATCTCAAGAAATCATCAAAAACCCAACATAACAAGATTTAGGATGAACTTCATGAACACTTCTCAAGAACTCATTAAGAATTCTAATCTTTCAACTTCAAGAATGAAATTTTGCTGAAAATAACATGATTGGCGTGTGGGTGAACAAACCCAACACTATGGAAGCTTACATACCTCTTAGGGATTAAACCCATGGCGATAATCCACAACAAAACGCAAGACTCTCGACGAACAGTTTTATCCTCTCCTTTTTTCTCCTCCTTTCTCTTCTTGAACTCTCAACTAAAACCCTAGGTGTATATTAGGATTATAAAACTGAAACTAATAGTATTAGACCCTTAAAAACCTACTAAAAATGAATCAAATCTGATTGGGTAAGGAAAAGACCAAAATACCCCTCATTATTTTCGGGTTACTTTACTTATTTGGACAGCTTGACTTCAAAACAACATATCTCACTTATCCGAACTCAAAACTTAGCAAACTCGGTGGCGTTGGGAAGATAATTCAATGACCTTTCATTGGATAGCATGTAGACTACTTAAATCATCATGTACTGAGAGTTATGTTCATTTGAAGTTGACCCAAAACTTAAAGGAACTTAGGAATGACTTGAATGAACTCTCTGTAGTTCTTTTTGGAACTCAAGGTGCTACATCTAGTGACCTTAACGCTCAAGAAATTTTAATTTCCTTGGTAAAATTCTACTCGCAATGAATAATGGTTCGAGTTTTAGTTTGAAAAATTTTCTAGGGTGTTACAGATCAACTCAGCAATTTGTCAAGTGGACATTAGTTCACCGAATTCAACAGACACTTGGCCATACAGTTGGTCCAAAGAGTGAGATATGCGGGCTCACTGAGTGGACTTTATCTCACCCAATTTTCCTTTTTCTCCAAAACTCGAATTTGAACCTGCACATCTAGCAAACGTTATTCAAACAAAAAGTGAAACTTGGGTTGCCTCCCAAGAAGCGCCATATTTAACGTCGTGGCACGACGTTGCCATGTGATCATACCTCATTATTTGGGTTTAATAAAGTGTCACTTAGTTTCAAGCTTCTTAATGAAAGCTGAATGCGCAGTCATCATTTGATTTAGAAAAGAAATACCGCCTTTCATCTCCTTGAGTACCTTGTCTGATCCTTCCACCTTGTTCAAGATAAGAGCAAGCATATCCTCGGTCCGGAAGCCATTGGGATCAACCCTTGGTTGCTTCAGTTTTTGACTTTCATGATGAGGAACATAACGATCTTTGTTAATATCTCTATCTCTCCGATTTGTACCACGGTCACGCCATTTTGATCTCGATCTCTCCAACCATCGTCACGATCTCTATTCCAACCTTGATTCTCGCCCTCCCTTGAGTAGCTTGGATGAGAACCCCCCACTTGGTTTGACAAGAACTTCACCTCTTCGTTATACATGGCCTCAAAGTGTGCGTCATCAAAGTTAAAACCACTATTAGCACCAACCACATTCACAACCTTGTAACCACCTCCCATGACATGCTTCGTCAATAGGTCCATTTGGGTCATTATCTTGGCCATGTTTTGATCTCATTCTTGGTTCTGTACCATTTGTTCCTTTGTCAGCCCAAGATTCAAAGGAGACACATGATCTTCACTTGTGTACCATGCACGATTAATTTTTGTCATCTCATCAAGCAGGGCCGATGCTATGTCAAACTGTTGTCTCATGATTTCATCCCGAATGAGTTGGTTAGAGACACCTATGTTAACCATGTCGAGACTCTGATAAAAATATTGCAATAACACATTGTCCGGCAACCCGTGAGTCAAATATTGGAGAAGCAACTTTTGGAACCTCAACTATGTTTCATGGATAGGCTCAGCATCAATCTGTTTGAAGTTCTGAATATTATCCCTCAACCTAACCATCTTCGAGAGTAGGAGAAACCTTTCATAAAACACTTCTCTAAGCCTCTCCCAAGAAGTGATTAATTCCCTTGGTAGTTTGGTCAACCACTTCGTTGCTTCCCCCATTAGAGAAAAAGGAAACAAACGGAGTCGGATTGACTCTTGGGTGATGTTCTTGAAGGAAAACGTTCCACACACATCCACAAAATTTTGGATGTGGTCATGAGGGTCTTCATGAGCAAGCCCTCCAAAGAGACTCTTCATTTGCAACAGCTGCAACATCATGCTGGTCACATGAAACACCGCATTGACCACAATTGGAGGCAATCAAATAGCACCCACACTTGCCAGCTGATCCTCATTGACATCGTGCAAGTTTTCGATGTCATCATTGTTCCCGAGTTGACTTGCATTATTCCCGTTCACACTCATTTCTTCACCTGTTTTGGAGCAATCAACAATAGACAAAAATAAGATAATTCAACTACAATAGAATTAGTTCACGAAAACAATTAAATAAAATAATTCGAAGCACCATTCCCCGTCAGCGGTGCCATTTTTTAGAACACTCAACTACACTTCATCTGATTCTAAGGGTAGGCAGTCGCTAACAAGTATAAATCCAACTAAGAGTTGGGTTCGATCCCACGGGGAGTGATATGGTAAAGAATTTAATTAGGAAGTAAAACGTGTTCTAATTGTTTGTTGAGGTAAATATTTTACAACATAAAATTAAATCACGAAGTTTCAATGATTAATATCAAATGGGGGGGGGAGATTAGTAACCAATTTGTGACAAAGAACAACTAAAATGGGAATTAAACAATTAGACATCGGACCTTAGGAATGTGATCAATTGAATGCTAATTTCGTATATGGGTAATTACTAATTGCTTAAAGTTGTTGAATCTCAATGGGTACGCTATGTTTTGATTACAATAGCCATCACTCGATCAACTATCATGTTTCAAGTAAGTTCTCTCGAACCTCAATAAGCTTAACACTACCAAACAATCCAATTTCTTAATTAACCCACTTTCTCAAGCTGGGTTTGTAAAGACCCAATCAAGCCCACTTTCTCAAACTAGATTTTAAAGGCACAATCAATACAACTATCAATCAATGATTCTAATCTAGTACCTCTTTATCAAGCAAGCATAGAGAGCTAAGCTAGAACTGAATTTGCAACTTCAGTTCATCAATTAAAACACGAACAAATAAATGAACCTACTTCAAAACAACATTAAAATCAGCAAGTAATAACGCCCATTAGCTAATTAATCCATTCAACTACATGATCACATCCCAAAGGAAATGGGTTTTAGCCAAACATAGTGGAAAGTAAAAAATAGTTACCAACAAGATTTCCTATCTGAATTGCTAACTATCTTCAATACCCAATACCAAAATCAAAGCTAAAATCTTACCATCTTCAATTCTAGATCCCAAACTTCTCCAAGAATGTTTAACAATGTGAAAAATGCAAAAAAATCTCAAAGACTATATGTTCCAAAAATCTCAGTACAGAGTCCACTTATCGGGATTAGTTGAGATCGCCGATCAACTCCCCGATTTGCTGAGTTGTGCCTCTTATCACCTTTTGGCTTGACTCCTGCATCAAATTATTCTATAAAATTAGGCGATCTAGGTCGGGATCACCGATCCATTAGGCGAGACGCCGAATTACCTTTTGCTTGCCAAGTTTCCTTGGTCCATGGGCTACTTCACTGGAATTTTTGGCGAGTTGGAGGTTTACTCTATGATCCATTCGGCGAGTTGCCGAATCACCCTTTTGCTCGCCAAATTTTCTTGATGCATGGGATATTTTGTTTGAAAATTCGGCGAACTAGAGGCCGAGTAACCTTTTCGAGCTCCTAATTCACTTTTCTTCAGATTTTCTAACTTTTTCGTTCATTTTCTCCTCGTAATGTCCTTGCCTTGCCCTTAAGCCTTCATTACTGCATATTACCACATTAACATAAGTTATGAGCACAAAATAGGCATTGAGGACATTAAATCATTGGATAATAAGTCCTCAATGTGTCTAAATTCCCAACTCATCAAATATTCTCTTTCTCAATGTTTAAAGAGTAAAAATTGATAAAAAGATCCACTTCCACTCTCTTCCAAGCTATTTATACTTTCCCTAGAATTTTTTTCGCACCCCATTCGGCGACATTAGTAGCGTTTGCCAAACTCATTTAGCAAATCACCATTTTTATCTTTGAGTTTTCCCTTACTGGCTTCAAGTGTTTGAACTCCAATGTGCGTACTTGATGAAATACACCTTTCACAATTGATGAGTCACTAAATTTCACCTTGTTTGCCTAATTTAGCCTTCAATTTCACTCAGCAATCGGTCACTTTCGGTTATATCTTTGGATTTTCCTTTATTAATTCAGTGCATCACTGATGTGACCTCTTTTCGCCAATCTACCTTTATACTTGGACATCAAATATCGTCCACTTCAGTGATATTCAATTCATTAGGTGATTTTCCCTTTATTAGGCAATCAAAAGTTTGGAGATTTCTACCGTTTTAGTGTGTTTGGCCTCTTTTCATATTAATTATTTCTTGTCCTTTAGCCTCCATAGCTACCAATTATCAATATATCATCAAAATAAGAAATAATTAGGTATGGAGGACACTAATTGTTGAACTAAAAAACCTCAAATGAGTGCAAATATATCACTCATCAAAATACCACTACAACTGGTCTTCGCAATCGCGACACTTTGTTGAACTAAAAAGCCTCAAATGAGTGCAAATATATCACTCATCAAAATGCCACTACAACTGGTCTTTGCAATCGTGACTCTATGGGTCTAGCTATCACAATGAGTAAGTGCGTCCATTTTTCTTATTGATTATCATTTTCAGCATGCATTATCAAAGGTCAGCTTCTTTTAGGAAATTTGGAGCTCAATTCTTGAAGGAATTTAGCAGGGAGTTATTGGGAATCGTTGGTGGATGGTGTGGGAGCATTATTGGGCTCATTAATCTTTTGTTATCTTCTAAGTTCTATTGATTTCCGCTCTTAAAATCTTTTTATCATTCTTGAGCTTAATATGGTAAAGAGGTTTTGAGACCAATTGATGCTCAAATTGTGCCTATTTTTAGGGCATAAGTTCCTTGAGAGGTGGGACCTTGTGACAAACAATTTTTTGATTTCGCGTATGGGTCTCACGGTCTTGTTTTTACCTTATTTTTGGGTCTGAATCTTTTTATAGCAATTTGGGTATCATTTCTCTTGTATTGATGTTTACATCACTAATTTGATAGTGTGGCATCGTTTGGAGGATACTCGAAAGGGAAAATCTCAAAGAATAAAGGTTTGGCTGTGGTTTTGCCCTTAAGGTAGGTTGCAATTTCTATTTTTAGACTTGGCTTAGCTAGTTTCTATATAACTTGAGTAGCATTGATTATTAGGAAGATTTTAGGATGAGATTGTAGGTTTGTATGATCCTCAGTTATACTTTTGGCCATTTTCAATATATTTTCATGCTTTTTGCCATGAAGCCTTAGATTAAGTTTAGTCTTAGACTTGGTAGATTCTATAGAATTCTTAGAATATTTCTAGGTGGCTTGAAACTTAGGTTTATATGCGTTGGTTGGCTTAGTTTGATTGTGTGCCTTTTTTGATTATTTTTGTGTTTTTACTTAGTTATTATTTATTTGTGGGCCTAAAACCTTGGACTTAGACTGACTGGAGTTTCAGATTAGTACAATTATACTGTGACAGGTGTCTAACTGATTGTTTGTGTGTTGTGACTGATTTATAAATGGTTTAATTGTGTTTTGTATGAAAACATGTTCGAGACATCTTGTAACACCTCGAATTCTAGAAGACAGGAAAATTTTAGTTTTAAGAAATCTGGTGACAGTTCCTACGATGCCATCCACGGCCCATGAAACAACCCACAGACCGTTGGTCAGGTCCGTGGTTAGCCAGACAAGTTTTCCCAAAAGTGTCGAGTTCCAGTACTTTCAATGGTTCACCAGGACGGTCCTTTATCCAATGCATGAGTGGTTAGTAGGGTTCATAGATGAGTCTCAGGCTTAGTTGAATTCAGGATCAAATTGTTGGGACCTACAACCGAGGTCCATAATTCATCATTGGACTCACGGACTGTAGGTGGCTGTCATCGATGAGGGTCTTGATTTTGAGTCTCTAACACAGAACGACGGTCAACTAGGACGGTCCGTTGTTGGAACCACAGGCCGTAGGTCGTCACCGTCGTTGGTGCCGATAGTTAAATTTTTAGGAGTTTTCGGGTCTTTTCCTAACTATTCTAGCCTAATACTATATCGTTTTACCCTTCACCAAAACCTCTATATAAGTGTTTTTAACCCCAAAATTCCTCAATTGAAAACATTCTCTCAAATTTACAAAAGAAGAAGAAGTATTCCTCTCAAATATTTCTCTCTCTAAAAGTTGAAGAAAGCTAGGGTTTGGAAGACAAGTCTCCAATCCCACCATTGAAGTCAAACTTTTGGCATTGAGGTATCATAATTTTCATCCATGAAGCTCTTTCCTCCAAGGAGTTCCCAAATTCTCCAATTTATAAAGATAGAATTCCCCAATTGAGTTAGGATTTTATTCCATGTCATGGGTTCCTTTGATTATTGATTTATTTGATCTTTTTAAGATCTATCAAGCATGAATTGATATGATTACATGATTTTATGATGAATTCCCATAAACCCATGTCTAACCTATTTTTTCTAGATATTGATAATTGAAAGTGGGTTTTGATCTATGAAAGGTGAGTTATGGAATTATGCAAATTCTTATGTATTTGATGTATAAGTTTTAAGGATGCTTTGAGAGTGAAGTATCAATGATGTTGTTATTGTTGTGTTGTTGAAAGGATTTCTCATATACACATGAAAGCATGATTGTTAAAGGTTTTCTCACATAATAAGGGTTCTTACGGTTGAAAGGTCTTTTCACCTAAAATGAATCAATGTTAAGGAGCTATTCTAATGTTGAGGCGAGAGGCGATTACCCATGATCTCTAATTGAAACCCAAGAGGCGATTACCCATGTCACATGATGTACAAACAAGAGGCAATTAGCCATGTTCCTTCAAGGGATAAGATGAATATGATTAAGAACTATTCCGTGCAAGTTAAGCTTAAAACCTAGTGGACAAGTGGAGATTACCCGTGTCCCATAAATGATGTGCCAACATAGGATTGTCTAGATAGACATTATCTAGTGGATCCACAAAAGCTAGAAGTTCATGGTCCTTACCTTGGCAAGTAGGACACCCCTTTTTGGTGTGGGGCAGACATTGAATTCCATGTTATTATCTCACATGGTCTTATATATCAGTTAAGGCTATTTCCCACAAGAAAACTATGATGAACTAAGGTTACTTCGAGGAAGTATCTCATACATGTTTAAGATGATGGCCATGTGCATTGACTATGTTTTATGGTTCATATTTTATAACTCTTTATTTCATGTTTTAGCCTGGTAATTGCATCTCATGAAGGTATCTCTTTTTAGAATGACTTTATATGATTTATGCATGGCTATCATACTTGGTACATATTTTGTAGTAACGCATACTCTTACCTACATTCCCCAAATGTAGGGTCCGACAGTTAGGGTTCCCAATTTCGTTGCTAGAGCTAGTTGAGGAGGTTTTGAGCTTTGGTGAGTCCTCATGCTTCGAGGATCGGACATTTATTTTTTTTGTCTTTCATTCTTATGTACTAGATGTCTTTGAGACGATGTTTAGATTTCTGTTGTGCTCTATACAAGTTTGATATATTGAAACTGTCTTTTAAATCTCTTTATTATATTTCTTGTATGATGAAATCTAAGTGGATTGTATGGGGCCTCTCGGGGTATTGTATGCTATGTTATGACTAAGGACTACCTTGGGTTGAGAAAAACTTGGTAATCAGAGCACAAGGTTTAGAAAGGTCCTAGGAAGTCTCATAAGCCACGCCGAGTAGAGTCTTGTTCATAAGTGTGAAGCGCACCACATTTATGAATGAGAGGATATAAGATATCTAGAAAATTTTACTTTTTTCATTACTCTAAAGTCGTACGATAGACTTTAACTCTATAAGGTCTCTCTCCTAATTCTTATTTGATGCTCTACAAGAGATGACTACTCAAAGAGCTTATGCTAGAAGGAATATGAGGGAAAATGTGGAACAAGAAGTTCCTCCTCAAGCTCTGGTCGACCCTTTGGCCGAGCAAGTGCCTAATACGGAGTGTAGGGCTGCTTTTTAAGTATTGGCTCAAGCCATGACGGCCCAACCCAACAGGAAGGTTGCGATCCCCGTGAACCCAAATATGGGTATGGAAACATCTAGAGTTAGGGACATCACTAGAATGAATCCTCCAGAGTTTTATGGTTCTAAGGTTGAGAAAGACCCTCAAAAGTTCATTGATGAGGTTTATGAGGTGTTGATGATCATGGGAGTGGCACCGGTGGAAAAGGAGAAATTGGCCTTTTATCAACTTAAGGGTGTTGCTCAAATATGGTTCAACCAATGGAAAGTTAGGATGCTGGAAGATGCGGGCCTTTCAATTGGAAAAAGTTCAAAGTTGCATTTCTTGATAGGTTTTTTCCCTTTGAGATGAGGGAGGCAAAGGTGCTTGAATTCATCAACCTTCATCAAGGAAGTATGAGTGAGAAGGAATATGCTTTGAAGTTCACACAATTGTCTCGATATGCTTCTACTATGATTGCAAATCCTAAGGCAAGGATGAGTACGTTTATTTTGGGTGTGTCCAAAATGGTGGTTAAGGAATACCGTACCACTATGCTTGTCAATGATATGGACATCTCTCATCTCATGGTTAATGCACAACAAATTGAAGAGGAGAAACTTAAGAAAAGGTCTAGGGAGGAAAAGAGAGCTAAGACCAGTGATGGTAACTTCTCACATTTAAGGTCTGATGGACATGGTCATTCTAAGTTTCGACAAAGGTTTTCCGGTCAAGGTTCCTCTAATGCTTTTTCTAAGTTCTTTAAGTATAGGGTGTCTAACCCTAAGCCGCAAGGAAGAAATGTTAGTGTATCTTCATTGCCTACTTATGCTAAGTGTGGAGGAAGCATGAGGGCATGTGTCTAGCAGGTTCCAATGCTTGTTTTGGTTGTAGTAAGATGGACCACAAGATAAGAGATTGTCCTTCAGTTTCTATGAATGATGGAGATAATCGTCGAAGAGTTTAGCCTAATTTTTCATCTGGTCATAATGGTTTAGGTTCAAATGCTCCCTAGGAAAACAAATTTTATACACTTTAGACTCATGGTGAACAAGAGGATTCTCCCGATGTGGTTACTAGTATGTTGAAAGTCTTTCAACTTGATGTTTATGCTTGACTTGACCGCGGTGCTACCTTGTCTTTTGTGACGCCATATGTGGCTATGAGATTTGATATTCTTCCGAAAGTGTTTTTAGATCCTTTTTTCTGTCTCCACACCTGTTGGTGATTCTATTATTGCTAAGAGGGTCTATAGAAAGTGTCATGTCTCTTGTCCCATAGAGTTTCTGGCAAAGCTTGATATGCTAGACTTTGATGTTATCCTTGGTATGGATTGGTTGCACTCATGTTATTCTTCTATTGACTGTAGAACTCGTGTAGTCACGTTTCAGTTTCCAAATGAGCATGTCCTAGAGTGGAAGGGGGGAAATTCCATACCTAAGGGTTAGTTTGTCTCTTTTCATAAAGCTAGAAAGATGATTTCTGAGGGTTGCATATACCATCTAGTTAGGGTGAAGGATGTGGATTCTGAAACCCCTACTCTTGAGTCGGTCCCCGTGGTTAATGAGTTTTCGAAAGTGTTCCTAGATGATTTACCTGGTATTTCTCCCAAAAGAGAAATAGACTTTCGTATTGACCTTCTACCATATACACAAGTTATCTCTATTCCTCCTTACCGAATGGCTCTGCCAAAACTAAAGGATTTGAAAGAGCAATTGAAATATTTGTTGGATAAAGGTTTTATCCGACCAAGTATTTCTCCATGGGGTGCTCCAGTCGTGTTCGTTACAAAGAAGAATGGTTCTCTCCATGTGTGTATAGACTATCGAAAGTTAAACAAGGTTACCATTAAGAATAATTACCCTTTCCCAAGGATAGATGACTTGTTTGACCAATTTCAAGGAGCGAGTTACTTTCCAAGATTGACCTTTGGTCGGGTTATCACCAATTGAGGGTGAAAGTGGATGACATTTCGAAGACGGCTTTTCAAACTTGGTATGGTCATTGAGTTCTTGGTAAAGTCATTTGGTTTGACTAATGCTCCGGCGGCATTTATTGATTTGATGAATATGGTGTTTGAACAGTACCTTGACATGTTTGTGATTATATTCATTGATGATATAATAATTTATTCGAGAAGTAAGGATGATCACATTAATCATTTGAGGATTGTGTTTCAAGTCCTCAAGGACCAACAACTCTTCTTGAAGTTTATTAAATGTGATTTTTTGTTAAGGTATGTGGACTTTTTTGGTCATATTGTTTCAAGTAAGGGTATTGAGATAGATCCTAAGAAGACAGATGCGGTTAAGAGTTGGCCTAGACCTCTATCTCGTTTAGATATTATAAGTTTCTTGGGTTTGACTGGCTACTACAGAAGGTTTGTTGAGGGGTTTTCTTCGATTGTTTCTCCATTGACATCATTGACTCAAAAGAAGGTTAAGTTCATATGGTCCGAAGCAAGTGAAAAGAGTTTTCAAGAATTGAAAGATAGACTTACTTCCGCTCTTGTGTTGACATTATCGGAAGGAACAAATGGGTTTTTCGTTAAATGTGATGCCTCGAGAATTGGGTTAGGATGTGTCCTTATGAAAAATGGGAAAGTCATTGCCTATGCTTCAAGGCAACTTAAAATTCATGAAAAGAATTATTCAACCCATGACCTTGAACTTGCGATAGTTTTTTTGCCGTAAAGATTTGTAGGCATTATTTATATGGTGTTCACATGGATATCTTTACTGACCACAAGAGTTTGCAATATGTGTTTAATTAGAAGGATGTAAATCTTCCCCAAAGAAGGTGTCCAGAGTTACCCAGAAAGGTGAACGTTGTAGTGGATGCTCTTAGTCGACTATCTATGGGAAGTGTTGCTCATATGAGGATGATAAAAAGTAGTTGGTTCGATATGTGCATATACGGGCTCGGTTGGGTGTTAAGTTAGTGGAATCTACCAAGGGTGGTGTTATGATTTACAATGGTTTAGAATCGTCTTCTGTGGCAGATGTGAAAACCAAGCAAGGTCTTGATCCGACTTTGGTGGAATTGAAGGAAGTAGTGCTTAAAAAGTCCATAGAGGCTTTCTCCCAAGGGGGAGATGGAGTACTTAGATATCAAGGTCGGTTGTGCGTTCCTAATTTAGACGACTTGAGAGAATAAATCTTGTAAGAATCCCATAGTTGTTGATATTCCATTCACCCATGCGCCACCAAGATGTATAGTGATTTGCGGGAGATCTATTGGTGGAATGGGATGAAGAATGATACTGCAGAATTTATGGCTAGGTGTCCCAATTGTCAACAAGTGAAAGTTGAGCATTAGAAACCGTGAGGTTTATCCCAAGATACTAGCATTCCTACTTGGAAGTGGGAATATTTGAATATGGACTTCATTGTTGGCTTGCCTCGCACCTGGCGGTAACATGACTAGATTTGGGTTATAGTAGATCGAATGAAGAAATCGGCTCATTTCATTCCTATTAAGATTTCTTATTCGGCGGAGGACTATGCTAAATTGTACTTTAGGGAAATGGTAAAATTGCATGGAGTGCCTTTATCCATTATCTCATATCATGGTACCCTACTCAATTTTGGAAACCTTTCCAAAAGGGCCTTGGTACTCGTGTTAAGCTCAGTACGACCTTTCATCCGCAAATCGATGGGAAAGTGTAGTGTACCATCCATACTTTGGAAGATATGTTGAGAGCATGTGTAATTGACTTCAAGGGTAATTGGGATGACCATTTGCCATTGATTGAGTTTTCATATAACAATAACTATTAGTCAAGTATTGGTATGGCTCCATTTGAGGCATTATATGGTAGGAGGTGTAGATCTCCTATAGGTTGGTTGGAAGTGGGCGAAGTCACTTAGATAGGCCCCGAGTTGGTACATGAAGCTATGAAGAAAGTCCGATTTATTAGAAAAAGGTTAAAAATGGCTTAAAGTCGACAAAAGTCCTATGCTGATGTTAGAAGAAGAGATCTTGAGTTTGAAAATTTCACCCATGAAGGGTGTAATGAGGTTTGGTAAGAAGCGATAGCTTAGTCCCTGATATGTAGGCCCATATCATATATTGAGGTGTATTGTAAGGTTGCTTATGAACTTGAATTGCCTAATGAATTGGCATCAGTGCACCCAGTTTTTCATGTCTCGTTGAAGAAATGTGTTGGTGATCCGACAACTATAGTCCCCTTAGAAGATTTGGGAGTTAAGAAGAACCTTTCTTATGAGGAAGTACCGATTGAGATTTTAGACTGGCAAGTCAAGAAGTTGAGAAATAAAGAAGTTGCGTCCGTGAAAGTTTTGTGGAGGAATGAGTTAGTTGAGGGTGCTAGGCGCGAGGCTGAGGCAGAAAAAATGTCCCGTTATCCTCATTTTACTTCTATCCCTACTCTAGCTTGAGGTATTGAGTTCCTCATGGTTTACTCTTTTGGTGTCATGTGTCTTAGATATTCCCATGATTTCTTTATTTATGCATATTCATTGAAAAACATAAGTTTTGAGATAATGAGTCGACTTGATTGATTTGTACATGTTTATGTGCATTAAGTATGACTTGCATATAGACTTCATAATATGATGTTTAGAACAAGCTTTATCTTGGAGTTGATGTTTCCTCCTGATATGTGCATTATGTGATTGCATTCATGTTGGGCTGTTAGGTTTAAGTTCCTACCCTCCATATGATGTCTTGAATCTCATTCGAGGACAAATGATCCCAAGGGGAGATAGTGTAACATCTCGTATTCGAGAAGACAAAAATATTTTAGTTTTAAGAAATCTGGTGCCAGTTCCTATGGTGCCATCTACGACCCTTGGAATGACCCACAAACTGTAGGTCAGGTCTGTGGTTGTCCAAGAAAGTTTTCCCAAAAGTGTCAAGTTTCAGTACTTTTCAACGGTTCACCACAGTCCACTTTCCAATGCATGAGCTGTAGGTAGGGTACGTAGATAAGTCTCAGATTAAGTTGAATTCAGGATCAAATTGTTGGGTCCTAAGTCGTGATCCACGATCCGTTGTTGGACCCACATACCGTAGGTGGCTGTCATAGATAGGGGTCCTAATTTTTAGTCTTTGACACCAAATGATGGCCGGCCAGGATGGTCCATTGGTGAAACCACAGATTGTAGGTCGTCACTGTCATTGGTGCCGAGAGTTAAATTTTTAGGGGCTTTTGGGTCTTTTCCTAATTATTCTAGCCTACTACTATGTCGTTTTACCCTTCACCAAAACCCCTGCATAAGTATTTTTAACCTTAAAATTCCTTAATTGAAATCATTCTCTCAATTTTACAAAAGAAGAACAAGTCTTCCTCTCAAATATTCTCTCTCTAGAAGTTGAAGAAAGCTAGGGTTTTCAAGACAAGTCTCCAATCCCACCATTGAAGTCAAGCTTTTGGCATTGAGGTATGATATTTTTCATCCATGGAGCTCTTTCCTCCATGGAGTTCCCAAATTCTCCAATTTATAAAGATAGAATTCCCCAATTGAGTAAGGGTTTTCTTCCATGTCATGGGTTCCTTTGATTATTGATTTATTTGATTGTTTTATAATCTATCAAGCATGAATTGATATGATTACCTGATTTTATGATGAATTCCCATGAACCCATTTCTAAACCATTTTTTCTAGATATTGATGATTGAAAGTGGTTTTGATCTATGAATGGTGAATTATGAAATTATGCATTATCTTATGAAATTACATATAAGTTTTAAGAATGCTTTGATAGTAAAGTATCAATGATATTGTTATTGTTGTGTTGTTGAAAGGATTTCTCATATACACATGAAAGCATGATTCTGAATGGTTTTCTCGGATAATAAGGGTTCTTAGGGTTGAAAAGTCTTCTCACCTAAAATGAACTAATGTTAAGGAGCTATTCTAATGTTGAGGCAAGAGGCGATTACCCATGCTCTCTAATTGAAAGACAAGAGGTGATTACCCATGTCACATGATGTAAGGACAAGAGGCGATTACCCATGTTCCTTCAAGAGCTAAGATGAATATGATTAAGAACTATTCCGTAAAAGTTAAACTTAGAAATGAGTGGACAAGTGGAAAATACCCATGTCTCATAAACTATATGCCAACATAGGATTGTCTAGATAGACATTAGCTAGTGGATCCACATAAGCTAGAAGTTCATGGTCCTTACCTTGGCAAGTAGGAAACCATTTTTTCCGTGTGTGGCAGACACCGAATTTCATGTTATTAGCTCACATGGTCTTATATGTCGGTTAAGGCTACTCCCCACAAGCAAACTATGATGAACTAAGGTTACCTCAAGGAAGTGTCTCATACATGTTTAAGAAGATGACTATGTGCATTGACCATGTTTTATGATTCATGTTTTCTAAGTCTTTATCTCATGTTTTAGCTTGGTCATTACATCTCATGAAGGTATCACTTTTTAGCATGACTTTATATGTTTTATGCATGGCTATCATACTTGGTAGATATTTTATACTAATACATACTCTTGCCTACATTTCCCCAAATGTAGCGTCTAACAATTAGGGTTTCCAGTTTCGTGGCTAGAGTTTGGTGAGGAGATTTCAAACTTTGGTGAGTCCTCATGCTTCGAGAATCGAACATTTACTATTTTCGGTCTTTCCTTACTTTCAGTTTTGGAACATGATGTACAGGCTTTGCCCAGATTCATTCTTATGTACTAGATGACTTTGAGACGATGTTTAGATTTCCGTTGTGCTCTATACAACTTTGATATATAAACAACTTTCTTTTAAATCTTTTATTCTATTTCTTATATGATGAAAGCTAAGTGGCTTGTATGGAGCCTCTCAGGGTCTTGTATGCCACGTTATGCGTAGGGGCTACTTGGGTCGTGACACATCTCCACTTGACATATTTTGGACAGAAAGGTGTAACTGATTCACTTAGATGATTTTATTAGGATTTTTACTTGTCTTGGGTTTAAGAGAGCATGTTACTGAGTTTTTTTTAATGAAAATTTGCAGCTTGGAATTAAGTATGTCTTTTTCGGAAGTTTTCGTTTTATGGAGTTATTTACTTTAAGATTTTTTATTTCATTTTCGAGACTCGAATGTTTTGGAGGAAAAACACTATTGTTACGAGAATTTGGATAAAACGGGGAAATTATTTCAAAAAACATATGGATATTCCAAGATGCTTAGGTGACAGAAGAGGTTTTTACTTTATATTGTGAGCCCAATGGGATATTAGGGTTGCACGTCATGCATATTACATAAGTTAATGATCTCTGGGAGCTCGTATACTGAATTCTAAGTTTTAATTCTACTACACTTGTTTATGAGATCCGAGGGGTTATGCAGTTTTCTCGAGATGCCTACGGTGCGGTCGGTCAGATGATTCTGGAACTTTTTACCTATTTCATGCATTGGCCTCATATACATTGCATCGCCTTGTGTTTTATGTTAGTTTGTGATTGGCTTGAATTGTAAGGATAATTTTTTTTAATTATTATTATTATTATTATTCTCTTCACTATTAAGTGGTGGTTGTATACTTTTAGTCAGTGAATTATTGAATCGCTGCGTTAGCACTATCATGACATCTTTATCTATATAGTATCTATCTAAGCTCGATTGGCCTATGATGCCTACTAAGTGCTTTGTTGTTTTGTACCCATGCTACATTTCTGCATCTTTTTCAGATGCAACTCCTAACACTAGCAACCCACGATGAGTTCGGATCTCCCGTGGTTGTTGTTATTGGATCATGGTTAGCTCTTGGCATCGATAGATTTACTGGTTTCCTTCTTTTTACATTGTCCATGTAGTTTGCACTTTTGATTAGACAGGTCTGATGTATATTGCCTTTCTATACTTTTTAACACTCGTGTACTACTGACTCCAGGTGTGGAGTTGCATTCCTATGCATAGTTTTTTGTTTCTCGATCACTTTCTGACCCTTTTTGTATATCTTGTAGCGTCCTATACACATCTATGCTATGGGTCCCTCTTTCACATTTTGTTGTATTTATTGATTGTAGTGGAATTTCGACTTGTCTAGCGGAGGATTTATGTTAGGCGACATCATGATCCAATTTTGGATCGTGACATTTTGTTGAAAACCTAATGCATGAAAGGTTGAGGATTTCCGCCAAACTAATTTTATGAAAATCATTATAAGTAATTCTTTGCATCTTGCACTTACTATTCAATTGACAACTTCCTATTTTATTTTATTTTTTAAAATCTATTAAACCTCGAATCTACTGAATCATTTTTTTCTAACATTATCAATGATAATCTTCTATATTTTCACTCTATACAATACTTAACAGTACTATTTTTATACCTAATAACATTTGTCCAAAAAGCATTTGTAAGATAGTTAATCAAATAAATATTAACAAGTAAAAAAAACTAAAAGAAATGAAAATCATTCTTGTAGGAAAAAAGAAGTAGCTTATTGAAACTTAAAAATTATATTTTTTTTTGTGGGGCGGAATAGAAACAAAGAAGGATGAAAATAAAATAAAAAAAGTTATGCAAGGTGGGGCGAAGCAGGATAAGGCAGAACAATTGAATTTTTTTTATAGGTTAAGCCTCAACTCATCCCAACCCTGCCCCATGATCATTTCTAGCTCAAACTCACCTTATTGTTATTATAACCATATCAATAAGGTTGTAAAAAGTCTGAATTAGCGTAAGCAAAATGAGTCCATATTTTGGTAACCTGCACATATTTTAATGGGTTGGGTCAGTAATTTTTATATGGCTAAAATATGGGTAGATAAACATATTCAGCCCATGAAAATATAGATAAAATATGGATAAACAATGAGTAAAATATGGATTAACCAAATGGGTTAAACTTCCAATTTTTATTCACTCAAAATTCATAACATCACTAAAAATATTGTAACTTCTCCTCCTTTTTATGTTCTTCTATAAAACCAACGAGTGTAATTACATAATTAAATTAATATTTAAAATAAAAGAAAATTATAAAAATTAGAAGTTAATATTTAATAAATATACGCCTTTGCGATGAGTGGAGCATTAAATTAGGTATTTAAAATACATAATATTTCTTGAAAACTATATTAATAAAGGAAAATTGATCGCCTTCAGATACGTCTAGATACATGTATCTCGAGATCCATGGAGTCAAAATTAAGTGTAATTGATTCTAGATACACTGTATCCAAGTGAATTCGCATGTATCTGGGATACATAGATAAATCTTGCTTACCTCCCTCTCATCTCGCTTGCCACTTCCCTATATATCTGGTACTCCAGATACATACGAATCACACCAGATACATATAGATACATGTATCTAGTGTGTAGATCCATGACTATTTCGCTCACCTCTCTCCCTATTTTACTATATCTGATAGCAAAATACATGTATCTAGGTGTATCTTTCTCAATATATGGTAGGAAACTCTTAATTAGTGGTAAGATATCTGATCTCGAATATTCATGACTAATTTAATGTGTATCTGAAATTGTCTAAGGAAGAAAATTGGACGAAATGTAAAAAAATCTAGAAAAATTGTTGAATTGGTTGAATGAAAGATTTGATTAGGACCGCTATCTTCTAGGCTCTAGATATTCGGAGTAGATGAAAAAGTGACTTGAATATTCGTTTTTATAAATTGTTAGAGATATAGAAATTTATTGAGGTAAAAAAAATGATGTTTATTGTAGTTAGGGTTGTAGAAATGATTGGGGAAGAAAGGAAGAGGAAGGAGAAGAACTTTAAAAATGAAAAATAAAAAAAATGGTGAAATACACGTGTCAAGTGCGTGTATGTCACCACAAGACACATGCCTTGTAATGACATTTCAGGGAAGAAATAATTCAACTTTAAAATAGTTCAAGGGGTAATAGGACCCCCGTAAAGTATAAGTGTGTAGTTTGAAATCTAGTAATAGGTTGGGGGTCATTTGGCCATTTTCTCTCTCTATAAATATATACTAAAGTATGGATAACCTAACTTGTTTTCAACGAGACAATTAAAATTACTAAATAATTTTAAAACTATTTTCTTGAAAAGGATAACATGAACTACCTTTCTGTATATATTACATATGTACATATTCATAAATATACATCACATATATGACAAGATGCCTATGAGTGGACATTTTCTTTGTTCATCTATAACTATTTCTTTTGCTTTCAAGTACAGTGAAAGAGTAAAAACTACTTCCCCTTCTAAACCACATTATTGTGGTCCTTTTTTCTTTTATAAAAAAAGAACTTTTTAAAATGGAAAAAGACTAGAGCAATATTCATCCTATTCTTGACACCAAAACTTTTTCAACAAAACATGGCTAACATAGGCTATAGCCAAAACAAACTTGAAATATATAAACCCCACATGTTACATATGAATTGTCAGAACAAATTGACATTACGATTGTTGTATCACGTGAGTTTCAACTGAAAAGAGCAAAAATTATTTCTTTTCAATATACTAGTGAGTTGACTTACCTATTGGTTGGGAACATAGGTGTTATCACGACATGTGAATTTTGGGTCGTGAAAGTAACCATTTTTAGGGTAATTTACATAAATAATATATTATATTAAATAATATATTATATAAGTTTATTTATGAATTATAACATATATAATTTACTCTTACACTGATTAGCTTTACTTTTCTTACCACAAATAGCATCAACAAACCGAGCCACTATCACAAGTTCTTTTATTTATTTTTTTAATTTCAAAAGTTACAAAATTTATTTACTTGTTACCATGCACTTCTATGTTTGATGAAAAAACAATAGAAAAGTGCATACGTTTACACATTAAGCAATGAGCAGTTGCACTAGTATAATACCTACATTTTTCATCTCTTTTTGCTCTTACATATTACTATAAGTATTATGTGTGAATTTCAAATATTTTGGTATAATTTAAAATTAATTTTACGTTGTTAAAATGTATTATATTTGATGAAATAACAACAATCGAATTTATAACAATGTATAATATTAAATTCAAATTGTATTACAACTATAGTTTAATTTATATAATAATAACCCATAAATTAATTTGAATTTTTTTATACAATTCAAATTGTATTATAACTATCGTTTATATTTATACAATTATAATATAGATTTTTCATAGCTTCACCTTGTCATGACCCAAAAATGGACGTGATGATACTTGTCTATTTCCACCAAGACAAGTCAGCCTCAACCCAAACGAAAACAAAAGCAATATTGTGGAAATAAAAAGCAAAAATAAGACAAAGGTGGAAAACTTATTCATTCTAAACAATACCCCAAAACCTGGTTTTCACGTGTGTAAGCCACTAATGAAAATACATATTTCGAAAGATAAATACAAGTCTGAGACTTTGTTTCTCAAGTAGAACAAAGCTTAAAGAAAAAGGAAAAGAGGGCCGCCAGGATGACAAACAACTACCTCTCTAAATCTTTCCCGAGCTTCGACTGTCAGGAGAACAAGAAAAAGATCACGTAGGTCCCGCCTCAAAACCTACATAAGTAAAGAAGTAAAGTGTGAGTACCAACAAACAACCTAAGAAATAAGACAACTAGCTAGAAAACGAATATCCCCTGACTCTCCAACCGAACCACCTCAAACTACAACTTGCACAGAAATTAGTTAGACCTAGCAATTCTACTATACATGGCTCACAAGGCCCAATAATCAGAATCTAATAGCCACAACTCAAAAATTAAAGGGATCAAATAAGTCAACCTCAAATTTAAGTAGTTCAGTCACACACAACAAGTATAACAATCTCAAGTATCAAGCAAGTCATGCATAAGCATCAAAGACATCAAGTCACATAGTCAATCTCTCGTCGGAGCCATTTCCTATAGGCACAATGTCACTAGCCGAAATCATTTCTCATCGACTTTGTAAACACTTTCCAGAAATGACCTTGGCATCACAACACTCACTGGCAAAAATCTCGGCATTAAAACACCTCGCCGGCAAGGACCTCGGCATCACAAAACTCACTGGCAAAGACCTCACCATCGTATATCATCATATGTATCATCATGGTGTTAAAAATGAATGCACACAAGCAATATCACAACACGTGGAAGAGACAAAAAAATCATACAATTCAAGCCCACAATCATGCTTTCAAGCATTTCATCTATCAATCAACAAGGATCACAATAAGACAATTCACATAATCATGTTCATCACATAGTCTTTTTCAGTTCTACCTCTTTTTTTAGATATAACAAGTAGACAATTAAACCCTTCACCTCATCCCCATTACTCCCAACACTCAAGTAACGGAGGAAGCATACGAATTCAACTAGAATACAAGGTTCTGGAAGCCACTTGCCAATCAAAGAACAATCACTCCAAAAGTTGAGTCTTCCCCTTCCGAGTCACTTCCAAAGCAAAACAATCTAAAATATTAAAGGATTCACAATCACCCATCAGAGACAACAATTCCCACATCAATATTATAGATAAATCGATCAAACAACTCAAAATCCAACATCAAAATGGAGGTTTGAATCCGGAAAACACTACTTGAAAACATTACTCAAGGCTTTAGGAACTCATTAGGGAAAATCATTTTGAAAATGGGCTTAAAATCAGTTCATAAACTCACTTTTACTTCAAAACTTAAGTTCATGAAGAACCCCCAATTTATCAATCCAAAATCTTAGTTTAAACTCATAAATTCAATAATAATAATAGGTAATTAAAGATCTAGAGTTAAGAAATGTTACCCAATAATTTTATCTCAAAAAGACCACTTGAAATCACCTCTACTAAGTTCTCAAAGCTCCAACAATGAAAATGGGGATGAAACCCCGAAATTTGGGTTTAACACTTCTAGGGGTCCTCCACAAATGCAACCTTTAAATGAGTTGGACCGCCGCAAACGTGATAGGTCTCCCGTGAGCGCGGAGGTCAACATTTTGACCTGTAGCGAACACAATTGAGACTCTATGAATGTGGGGTTCTCATCCCTGCCCCTCCGTGAATGCACCACAAGCTCCGTGAATACGGAGAGTTGCACCAAAACACAATGAAATCAGCCAACTCAATAATCATCGAAAGGACCCTCGAGATTTGTTCAGAACCTTGTGAAGACAAACCACATATGCTAATTAATTATACTCAGTGTTCTAGACTCAATAGAGCCATCAAAACAAAAGTTCGAGATCTCTTTGACCAGGCATCCACGAAAACCACAAGAAACTAACTCAACGACTAAAAAGGCTAAAGCATACCCGGGACCTCTCAGATCTACCAAGACCTCACCTAGGACTAAAATTATCCCCCGAGTCCAACAGATCTCTAAGAATTCTGATCCGAGTATCTGAGCCCGAATGTTGACCAAAGTCAACCCAAAGGCTAAATTTCCACAATTTCACAACTTAGGACCTCAAATCTTTAAAAAAACTTGAAATCTGAAACTGACAACTCTCACAAGTTAGATTTCACATTTCGGGATTGATGAAATCAATGAAATTCCATTCCAACATTTGAAACTCCAAAAGACCCCAAAAACCACTTTCCTAACAACTTACCCTTTAACACTCACAAACTTAACAAAATGTTAGCTTTTAACCAAAAGTTCAAAACCAACTCTTCAAACTCAATAAAAAAAGACTCAGGGTCGATATCAAGAGGGGTAAAATAGTAAATTCATGAAACTTTCCAAAAATGACCAATCGAGTCTTTACATTATCTACTACTAAAGACCATGTTCGTCCTTGAACATCAAGAAAAAGAAAGTACCTGAAGCTTCGAAAAGTTGAGGATTTCTGGCAAGCATATCTGACTCTATCTCATAAGTCACCTCACCAACTAAACGATGCTTCCACTACACCTTCACTGAAGTGATCTCTTTGATCCTAAGCTTCCGGACCTGCCTTTCAAAAATGGCTATAGCTCCTTCTCAAAAGATAATTTTAGACTCAACTTAACTGGATCAAGAGAAAGTACATGGGACTCATCTGGCACATACTTTCGAAGCATGGAAATATAAAACACGGGATGCACAATTTACAAGCTAGGCGGTAAGGCCAACTTATAGGCCACCTCTCCCACACGATTAAAAATCTCAAAGGGTCTTATGAATCTAGGGCTAAGCTTGCCCTTCTTTACGAACGTCATCACACCCTTCATGGGTGACACTCGAAGTCCAACATGGTCACCCTTCATGAATACTGAGGCTGAAACTCTCTGATCCACATAACTCTTCTATCGACTCTGGGATGTCAACAATCTACCCTGGATTATACGAACCTACTCCATATCATGTTTAAGAAAGTCTGTATCCACTCAGTCCATCTCAGTTGAACTAAACCATCCGATCTGAGATCTACACAATCTTCCATACAATGCTTCAAAAAATGCCATCTGAATATTGGAATGATAATTATTGTTATAGGAAAACTCTGCTAAGGTCAAATGTCGATCCCATCTAGCACTAAAATCAATCATACAAGCTCGGAGCATGTACTCCAATACCTGAATCGTCTGCTCAAACTGACCATCAGTGTGAGCATGAAAACTTGTACTTCATATCTAACCGAGTGCCTAAACCATGTTGCAAAGCCTTCGAGAAATGGAAAGTAAACAAGGAGCCTCGATCGGAGACAATAGAATATGGGTATCCATGTAGTCACACAATAGCTTGACTAACTTCTTCGACGTATACTTCACTCGAACTGGGATGAAATGGGTGGACTTGGTCAACCTATCAACAACAACCCAAATGGAGTCATAACCACTCACGGTGGAAGGTAGTGCCACAACAAAGTCTATAGTGATTCGTTCCCACTTCCAAGTAGGAATAGGCATCCTCTGAGATATACCTCTAAGTTGTTGGTGCTCACGCTTGACCTGATGGCAAGTTAAACACCTCAAAACAAAAATCTGCAATATCCCTCTTCATACCAGACCACCAATAGTGTTAGCTCAGTCATGATACATCTTTGTCATACTTGGATGGATGGAATATTGAGAATAATGGGCCTCCTTAAGAATCAGTCTAACCAACTCGCCTACCTTGCGCACATAAATCCTGCCTCTGATCCGTAAGACACCATCTGAATCAAGGACAGACTCATTGGCTTCCCCTCTCATCACCTTGTCTCGAATGATCCATAGTTTCTCATCACCAAACTAGTGCTCACGAATCTACTTAACTAAGGAAGAACAACTCTCAATGAAAGAAATCAAACCACCCATCTCCTTAGAAATTCGTAACCAGGCGAGATTGTTGGCTAACCTCTGCACATCTCTAGTCAATGGTCTCTCCTCCACACTAATAGTGACAAGACTTCCCTTGCTAGAAGTCTTCCTACTCAAAGCATCGACCACCACATTGGCCTTCCTTGGATAGTACAAATAGTAATGTCATAGTCCTTCAGTAGCTCCAGCCATCTACGCTCCCTCAAGTTCAAATCTCTCTAATCGAAGATATACTGAAGACTCCGATGATCTGTGAAAATATCCCAATGAACTCTATACGGATAATATTTCCATAGCTTAAGCATAAATACAATGATTTCCAACTCTAAATCATGGGTAGGGTAGTTCCTTTTATAGATCTTCAACTACCTAGAAACATAGGCAATCACCTTACCCTTCTACATCAGAATGCCACTTAACCCGACTCCAGAAGCATCACAATAAATAGTGGCATCCAGACCCTCCTTGGGTTAAGTCAAAACAAGAGAGAGCTGAAGTCAACAAGGTCTTGAGCTTTTGAAATCTCTCATCACACTCATCAAACCACTGGAAACTGACACTCTAACGAGTCAATCTAGTAAGAGGAGATGCAATGGTAGAGAAGCTCCAAAAAAATTATCGGTACTAGCCTGCAAGCCCCACCAAACTCTGGATCTCAATAACCGATATAGGTCTGGTCCAGCCCCTTACTGCCTCAATCTTGGTAGGATCCACCCTAATACACTCGTTGGAAACCATGTGTCCCAAAAATACAACAGAATCAAGTCAAAACCCGCACTTTGAGAACTTGGCATAAAACTTCTCTTCCCTCAATCTCTGGAGTACAATCCTCAAATGTCGATCGTGGTCGTCTTCAGTCTTAGAGTACACCAAGATGTCATCAATGAACACTATAAAAAAGGAATCCATAAAAGGTCGGAACACCTCGTTCATCAACTCTATGAATCACTACTAAAAAACTGCCAAAAAACGACAGCCACAAGCGATGGACTGCATCAATTTTTTGGTTAAAATCGACAGAAAAGCGACGCAGTCATGTTCGACGCTTTTCAAAAAGTGACGGACTGCGTCGCTTTTTGATTATTTTTTTCTGTTATTTTTTTTACAATAAGCGACGAACTCCGTTACTTTTTTATATTTTCATTTACTTTTTATTTCCAAAAAGTGATGCAGTCCGTTGCTTTTTTGGAAATTTATATTTTGATAATTCTAGAAAAGCGACAGACTAAAGGACACTATCCGTTGCTTTTCTAGAAATTAATTTTTAAAATACCTAGAAAAGCGATGGACTAAAGGACCCTATCCATCGGTTTTCTGGGTTTATTTGAAAAAAATAATGCAAAAAAGCGACGAATGAAACCACTATGTTGGTCATTTTTTCCTACAATTTTTTGACAGTTTCTACTACCCACCTGCAAATATAAATCAATTCAATTCATATTCAACCAGCCCAATAAAATAATATAATGTAAACACACAACATATACAACATCAAACTTAAATTAATCTTCAAAACTAAACAAATCACAATACAAAATCTTATATAGTGTTTCACAATGTGTTTCAAAAGAGACCTAAAGTAAGGAGTGGCATCTACAAAAATTCTCCTCCTCACTCTTGTCGTCGGTGTCCTCCACAGGAGAAGATGTAGTAGGTCGACGAGCGAGGTTCAACACTTGTTCTTTGATTTCCTGAATGGTCGCACTCATGCTTTGTTGTTCAGCTACTCTTCTTCGCTCCGACTCTGCCAGTGCTGATGTAAGCTATGCTATTTGAGCCGACATAGCAGCAATCTGAATACCATCAAGTGCCTTGGCTTGACATGGCGATCCAATACCTTCTAAGCCTGATTGGAGTCGTCTTACATCATTTTGAGAGCCTAAACCATAGACTCTACCCTTGTGTGTCCCCCCTACCACTTTTTCTGTCCAAATTTGGGTGGACAATTAAGGTGTCATTTGGACCGAACTATCTAGATTCTCAGCGACGTACTGATGAAACTCATTCTGCATTTTAAATATAAAAATTGACATCAATATATATACATATTATAAATATATTCACTATTAATATATATTATTCATATTAAATAACTTACAAAATTTCATTCGGCCCTTTCCTCAATCCACACATCCGAATCGGACTCATCTTCTTTCTTCTTCACATGAGTCTTCTTGATATCCTCTAGTTCAATGGGGTTGCGCTCCAATTCTCTTTCCTATAAATAAAAAAATGAAATTTATAACGATATATATGAATCAACTAATTATTTATTTAAAAGTTTGAATTAGAACTTACCATCTCCCTTGTAATTGTTCCAACGGTCTTTGCACCTCCGGTGTGCAACAAGCCATCCTTAAGACTGTCTCTAGCCTTTTTGGCTTGTTCGGACATTGCCTTAAACTTATTTGTGTTCCAATACACACGCAAATCATCAAATACATGAGTCAACATCCAACCCGGACGTTGATCAGTATCCCAAATTTTCTTTAGCCAGCTAGACAATCTCGCGGATGCCCTCCTCTCAAATATGGTCGCAATGACCAAATTGTACTTCGACTCCCAAGTACACATATTCAAATTCTAATTAAGTTCAATTAGTTCAAGATCTACAAATTAAAGTTAAAGCTTAATTAATTAATGAACACTAATTAATTAAGTTCAAATTAAGTTCAAGTTCTAGTTAAGTTCAAAATTAAGTTTATATTAATTCCTAATTAAGTTTTCAAGTTATTATAAATTAATTAATTTTAATAAATTTCTAATTAATTTATATTAAGTTCAAATTAATTAAGGTCAATAAGATTTTTAAGTACTACAAAATTCTAATTAAGTTAAAATAAAATCCAAGTTCTAATAAGAATAAAAATTAAGTTCTAATAAATTAAAGTCAACAACATTTCAAGTTCATATTCCTAATTAAGTTCAATTTATAGTAAATTCAATTTATAATTAAATATAAGTTCTAATTAAGTTGTAATTCAAATCCCTAAAATTCCAAATTCAAACTAGCTAGATAGTGTCCCAAATTCAAACTATTAGTCCTAAAATATCAAATATAATTCAAACTAGTTCGAAATTCTAAATTCAAACTAGTCTTAAAATCACAAATCCAAAGTGCTCCTAGAATTCAAAAATCAAACTAGTGCTAAAATCTCAAATTCAAACTATTAGTAGTCCTAAAATCTCAAATATAATTCAAACTAGTCCTAAATTCCAAATTCAAACTAGTCTTAAAATCACAATTTCAAACTAGTCCTATAATCCTAAAATCTAACTAGTGCTAAAATCCTAAATTCAAACTAGCTAGCTATTCCTAATCCCAAATTCAAACTATTAGTCCTAAAATCTCAATAATAATTCAAACTCTAGTTAGTCCTAAAATCCGAAAATCAAACAAACTCAAATAATACCCAAATTCAAACTAACCCGAATATTAAAGTTTTCAATTCACTCAATAACTGATAATCGCTAATTCAAACTAACAACCAATTACATAAATTCAATAAACTAATTACAACTAAATAGCTAACAAAATCAAAATATAGTTCAATTTGAAAAAAATTTTGATGCATTATTAAACCCCAACCTTAAAGGAGAAGTCTATCTCCTATCAAGTATGCTCCCCAGACATAGACTACGTACAAGGTAGTACTCTTGGAAAGATAGAATATCACCGCGTGAACATAACATTACATGTTGTTACGAATGTAACTCCCGAAGGATCGACCACTATTCTAAATATAATAAGGCGGAGAACTGTTGTTCAGTGGAGCGCCGGAGTGCGGAGGTTGTTCCCATCATTGAAGTCAGGGTGTGGGTCTGAGCCTTCCGAATGAGAAAGAAGAAAAGTGCTTAGTTTTGTTGGAAAAACCAACGAAAATATCATATTGACTTTCTCTCGCCCTACTTCTAAAGATAGATAGAAAGGGGTGGAGAGAATTTCAGGGAAAGATTGAAGAGAGAGGGGAGGCATGTGGCGGCGTCGACGTCTGATCCAACAACAATGGAAAAGCAGGAGGCGGCGGCTGCTAGTTCGCGACGGACAGCGTCTCTATGTCCGTTGCTTTTTTAAAAATAATCGCGGATCTGTTTTAGATATTTAATAAAAAGCGACGGACAGCGTCTTTATGTCCGTTGCTTTTTTAAAAATAATTGACCAGAATTTTTACCAATAAGCAACGGACTAAGAGACACTGTCCATCACTTTTTAAAAATAATTGACCAAGTATTTTGACCAAGAAGCGATCAACATAAAGATGTTGTCCGTCGCTATAGTAAAAAAATTAATATCTTAAAATAAATTAAAAGCGACGGACAACGTGGTTAATATTTTAATTTATATAAAATTATTTTTAATAAAAGCGATGGACGGCATCGCTATTTATATTAAATAAATAATTATTAATTATATATATATATATATATATATTTGGCGCAAAAATCTTCTAAAAAAAAGCGACGGACTAAGAGATGTTGTCCGTCGCTTTTTGTCAAATAATTTTAAAAAAAATATTTTACTAAAAAGCGACGGACAGCGTGGCAAAAATCGTCATTGTTTTGAGCGACATCGTCCCTCGCTTTTTGGCAGTTTTTTAGTAGTGAATGTTGCAGGTGTGTTAATCAAATCGAAAGACATTAAAAGAAACTCATAGTGCTTAAAACGAGTCCTAAAAGTTGTCTTAGGGATATCCATTGCCCTAATATTCAGTTGATCATAATCAAATCTCAAATCAATCTTAGAAAACATTAATGAAACTGATCAAACAAATAATAAATACAAGGAATAGGATACTTGTTCTTCATTGTCACTTTGTTCAAATGTCGATAATCAATATACATCCTCATAACTCAATCCTTCTTCCTGACAAACAACACTTGAGCACCGCACAGGGAAATACTAGGGCGAATAAATCCTTTACACAACAAATTCAGTAACTGATCCTTTAATTCCTTCAACTCAATTGGAGCCATACGATACAGAGGAATAGATATGGGCTTGGTGCTCGGCTCCAAGTCAATAGCAAAATCAATATCCCTATTTGTAGGAACACCTAGAAGATCACTAGGAAACACATCTATAAGCTCTCAAACCATGAGCACAAACACCGTGGGAGGTGGTTCAACACTATTATTCCGAATGAACGCCAAGTAAGACAAACACCCTATAGCAACCAATCACTGAGCTCTAATGAAGGAGATGACCTTGCTAGGGTAAGAATTAGTAGAACCCATCCACTCAACTCTAGGGACACCTGACATCACTACGGTCACAATATTAGCATAACAATCAAGAACATCATGATACGGAGCAAGCCAATCTATACCCAAGATAATATCAAAGTCTATCATTCCCAAAATAATCAGGTCTACCCAACCAAAGGAATAAAATAGGATGGATACAATTGATCCACAATTAAGGATTCACCCATTGGTGTAAAAACATGAATAGACACAGGCATGCAAGAAAATTATCATTTCAAACCCAGCAGAAAAATAGGTAGACATATATGAGAAAGTAGAGCTCGGATCAAAAAATACAGACGCATGTCAATGGCAAACTTGGATGATACATGTGATCACAACATCAAAAGTCTCAGGCTCAGGCTTCCCTAGAAAAGGATAGCATTGGCCATCTTGGCCGCCTTTGGCTTGAGTAGAACCTCTACCTCCACCCTGCGGAGCGGGAGTACTCCTACCAAAAGTACTACCACCTCTACCAGTCTGAGATTTGCATCGACCCTTGACCGAAGACGCTGGATCCCTAGCTAGAACTGTAACAACCCTAAAAATGAATAAGTGAAAGTAGAGCCTAATGTGTGTGTTAGAGTTTGGTGTGACGTTTGATGGTGCTTTATGTTGTCCCGAGCCATGGTTAAGGGGTTAAACTTCAAGGTACGACTCCCCATGGACCACCCTAGGGGTCCTTGAGGTGGACCCTAAGCTTAACCCCTAAGGCTGCCACAAATGATGAACTTATCAAAAAATGGGGTGACCTACGGAAGGGGTCCATGCCCCGTAGGTCCATCCACACCCCGTGGATGGCCTCCGTAGGTCATGGCACCTAAATGCACATCTCTGACCTAGAACATGGGCTGACATTATGGTCTATGAATGGACTCACGGTCCGTGAGTCTAGGCCTCATGAATGGCACCTGTGTGTTGTCAAAGACACAGCCAAGCCAAAGGTGTTTAGTAAATTCCTCCCTTGGTTAGTTAAGTGTTTGGACGATTATTTTGGGTTTATTTAGGTATTTTAAGAGTATTAAAATATTGAAATACTATTTTAGATTTCATTGTTCAATTTCCCCAAATCAAAACCCCTTCCTCTCAAAATATCCTCTCTCTAAAACTCCATTGAAGACCAAGAGAAGAAGAAGACTTAGGGCTTGAAGAGGAGGGATAATTGAGTATATTTTTCATGGAATTCATCTATTAAGGTATGGTGATCCTTTATCTAGGGTTAGCTTTCACCCCAGAGTCAATTTCAAAGAAGTTTTCAAAGTTTTCAACTTTCTCAAAAACCCTAGATTTTTCTCAATCTCATGGGCTCTCTCATCAAACATTTTCAAATTATAATTATGATTATATTGATGTTTAATTGATGATTTAAGATGAAAATATTCTATGAACCATAATTTCTCTCAATTCCTAAATTGTGCTTTATAAAGTGGGTTTGTTGATTATGAATGAATGTTGATGGATTATGCCTAAATTGCTTTGGGTTATTGAATTGTATCATCATATATGCCTAATTATGGTTAATTTTTGGTGAATTGAGGATTTGTTCATAGCCTTGAAAGGGTAAGTTTGACCTAATTACTTGTTGAAGTAGAATTGTGCTTGAATTGTTGATCCACTTGAAAGGTGGAGGTGTTTACTTACTATGTATATTGTGATCATGGCCTTGAAGGTATAGTTTGAGTAATTGAAGTATTATCATGATATTGTATATGTGAATGTGATGTGAAGGATTTGCATGTGATTTCAATGATAAAATGATGATCATGTATAAAATGTAAGTGTGTTGTTGTTGATAGTATATTCTCAATTGACACTCATGAATGATAATGAAATTAATGTGAATGTTGAATCTTGAATTGGTAGGCTATGGAATCCTTTTCTTATATTGATGAATGTGATCATGAATGAAGTATCTTGAGTTGGTAGGCTTAGGCATCCTCTCTTGTGTAATGAATGTGTCTCGACTTGATGTATATGAATCGATAGGCCTATGGCATTCCTTTCATAAATGACTAATGAATGTGTCTTGACTTGAGGAATATGAATCGATAAGCCAATGGCATTTCTTTCATAAATGAATGATGAAATATTCTAGGCTATGACATGAATCGGTAGACCTAGTGTTGGTAGCCCTTCATGATGAGTCTAGGAACTAATGTGATGAACCTTGAATTGGTAGACCTAGTGTAGGTAGCCCTTTCATATGTGAACTGATGACCTTGTATCGGTAGACCCAATGTTTATGGCACCCTTCTTGGAAAGTCAATGAGCTATCCTTAATGTACCTTGAATCGGTAGACCTAGTAATGGTGGCCTTTTCTTGTGTAATGTACTTTGGGTCGGTAGACCTAGTGTTGGTAGCCCTCTCAAGTACAATGATGTAAATGAGAATGAACTACTCTATGAGAATGGAGGCTAAGCACTGAGTGGATATGGTAAGATGGAAACTCTCCCAATGTTAGGCTAGGGTTCCAATGAACATCTTCCTATCCCATAACTATGTCCCCACATAAGATTTATAATAGCTAGTGGTGTCTACCAAAGCTAAGATATAACCTAGTTCTACCTTAGGCAAGTAGAACACATTTCTTCGGGGTGGGGTTATATGACACCGGATTCCAAGATTTAGCTTTCATGGTCTATGTCGGTTAAACGCCTATTCCCATCATGTGAGATGTTCATTATAGTTTCTTAAGGATTTCTATGAAGTGTGGGTAGTAGTATGGGATGTTATCCATACATGGCACGAGTAGGCTTCAAGAGTGCTATAGTGAGTTTTCTAATTCTTAATGACTAAATGCATGAAAGTTCTCTAAATGCATGAATATGTCCTAAATGAACCTAATGAAGAATGTTGGCTTAAATGCTTAAATGTAAAGATTAATGCTATACTTGGATTGTATTATGAGTGACTTCTTTGTCATGACTTTTGAGTGTGAATGTGTCTTGTCTAGGGTGACTTCAAAGGAGTACTTAGTGTGAGTAGTAGTATGGGATGCTATTTGCACATTGCACAAGTATGACTTAGAGTTGTCTTAGGTTTGGTCCTAATGTGATGATGTGATTCATTTAATGTTTATGTCTCTTATATGCTTTATTGTGTAAAGGTGGAAAGGGTGAATGGTAAGTTCACTTTTGGTGACCTTAAGGTGGTATCTTAGTGTGGGTGGTGGTATGGGATTCTATCCATACATTGCACAAGGTATAGCTTGAGGGTTACTTGAGGTGGAGGCTCAAGGAAAAGGTAAAGGTTTATATGTGATTATGTTCTAATGTTCTAATGTGACTTGTATGTTGGTTGTGACTTATATTATGCCTCTTTTATAAATCTTCATGAAGTTTTACTAAAATGGCATCTTGCATGGTTTCTAACCAAAATGTCCCTTTTTAAGCATTTTTTGCATGGTCATCATACTTGGTACATTTTTGTGTGCTAACCCATATTTCTCTTATTTTTACTACAAGTGTAGGTTTCGGCAAGTGATTGCATTCTCTAGTGAAGCTTGGGTATCTTTTGGTATGTTCTCATAGATCGAGGACAAGGACTTTTAATGTTTCTAGTTCTTTTAGGTTTTGGGACTATTGTTAAGACTTCGATTGTAAAGGGTCGTGACCCTATCTTGTTTATAGTTTTGTCTAAGATGGCCATGTGAGACTTTAGAATTCTGCTGCTTTATAAATGAATGTCTTTAGATTGTATGGTTTTTGAATAAAAAGTTTTAATTATGTGCTATTTCTATTACCTATGCGATGAATGAATGCTATGAGGCTTGTATAAGATCCCTTTGGGGTCGAGTACGCCATGTTACGACTAGGGGGTGCTCTTGGGTCGTGATAGGAACAGCTGAGCAAGAACGTTGAGGTCTTGAATGAGCCTATAGAGGATATTGTCGCATCATATGACCTGCATCCCTAGAATTAAAGCAAGATCTTGGCACAACTAACTGTTGTTACGAACCAGACGAACTACCATAGTTACCTCAGTCAAGATCATAAGATCTTTGGGTTGACTGCCCACTCTTAGTTGTTTCCATAGAAGCATGAACTAGACCACAACGCTAGAAGGAATCACTACACTTATGTGAACCTCTGCCTCCAGATAAGGCACCACAAAACTAACTAGAATAACAGGCCCTCTTGGGCTCCCTAAACACCTCTAAAACCATCAACTCCGCCTCCTCGGTGGTTCTCTCAATGGACTTGAAGGAAGCCCCCTCTTTAGCTGCCCTAAACACATAAGATTTGACAAAGAAAGTCAACCCTCTCACAAACCAACAAATTCTCTCTGCCTCGTCAAGAACAATAGAAAAATAATGCCTAGAGAGAGCTCACTAAAAAGGGCCTCATACTCGATCACAGACAGACTACCTTTAACCAAGCTCTTAAATCTCAGACAACTCTCCTCTCTTACGCTCCAAGGAATGAAGTGGTCCTGAAAAGCACTAGAAAACACATCCCACTCTATCGGAGGAGATCAAACTATTCTAGACCTCACAAAAGTCCTCTACCCTTATCTAGTGTGACCACGAAGCTAAGTGCAACAAACTGGACACCACGAGCTTCTACCATACCCACTTCCTTTAGCATCTCATGGCACAAGGTCAAGAACTCATGATCATCCTCACTCTTACCTTCCAAAACTAGGGTGGTTTCATCTTCTGAAACCTCTCATAGCACTATTGATTTGTCACTGTCAAAATAACCTCAGGATTAATATGTGCACCAAACAGCCATTGGTGGTTGGCCCACCTGAACATGAACTCCTAGAGTTTGTTGCTGACCTGCGGTCTGTGCACCTGGATAAAGGTTCTCTAACACACCAAGCATCCTCAATAAAGTCTCTTGAAACAATAGAGCTCTAAAATCGGGAGGAACCTGGTCCTCAACAACCTCAACATGTGGCTCAGGAGAAACCTCTCTAGCTCTACCTTTGGCTGGTGTCGTTCAATGGGTACGACCTCTTATTGGTGCTACTCCACGAGCACGACCTCTAGCTCGGACCCTACCTCTAGCCTTAAATAGGGTCTCAACAACATCCTCGGGGAATGTCTCCCCTTTATCACTAGAAATAAAAGTTGGTCCTACGCATCTGCCAAAACAACATGCGGCAATTCAATACTAGCAAAAGTAACCACGAACGATAAGAAAGGATGGATAAAAGGAAGCTTCCTAACAATTCTAGTAGCCTCTTGAAGATAAGTATAGATGTCTCCGTACCGATCTTCAAGACTCTACTTAGACTTAGTTTGTACACATGTGATACCTATGAACCTTGGCTCTAATACCATTTTGTCATGACCTAAAAATGGAGGTGATGACGCTTGTCTATTCCCACCATGACAAGGCAGCCTAAACCCAAATGAAAATGAAAGCAATGGGGAAATAAAAAGAAAGAATAAGACAAAGGCAAAAAACTTATTCATTCTAAACAATAGGCCTAATAAAGCTTAAAGAAAAAAGGAAAAGATGGCATGCAAGGATGACAAGCAGCTGCCTCTCTCAATCCTTGAAGAGCCTCGACTATCATTAGAAGAAGAAGACATGTGGGTCCAGGCTCGAGACCTACACAAGTGAAGAAGAAAGGGGCGAGTACCAATAACATGGTACCCAACAAGTAACCTATAAACAAGGAAACTAGCAAAAAAATAAATACCCCTAACTCTCCAATCAAACCTCCTCAAACTACAACATGCACAAAAATCAGCCCAACTTAGCAATTCTACAATACACGACTTACAAGGCCCAATAATCATGGTTTAATAGCAACAATTCAATAATTAAAGAGATCGAATAAGTCAACCTCAAATTCAAGTAGTTCAGTAACAAACAAAAAGTACATTAATCTCAAGTATCAAGCAAGTCACACATAAGTATCAAAGGCATCAGGTCACATAGTCAATCTCTCGCCGGAACCATTTCCCATCAGCACAATGTCACTTGCCCCAACCATTTTCTATCGGCTTTATAAGCACTTGCCAGAAATGACCTCGGCATCACTAACACCCGCCGGTAAATCCTTGGCATAATAACACTCGCCAAAAATGACCTTGGCATCAGAACACTCGCCGACAAAGACCTCAGCATAATAACACTTGTCAGTAAAGACCTTGGCATCACAATACTTATCGACAAAGGCCTCATCATAATAACACTCGATGGCCAAGACCTCGACATCATAACACTCGCCAACAAAGACCTCGGCATCACAAATCATCACACGTCTCATTGAGGTGTTCACAATCAATGCACACAAGCAATATCACACCACACAGAAGAGACATCAGTTCATACAATTCAAGTCCACAACCATCCTTCAAACAATTCATCAATCAATCAACAAGGATCACAATAAAGCAATTCACATCATCATTTTCATCGCATAGTCTTTTTCATTTAAACCCCTTTTTATTCATTTAGATATAACAAATGGACAATTGAGCCCTTCACCTCATCCCATTACTGCCAACACACAAGCAACAAGGAAGTATACGAATTTAACTAGAATACAAGGTTTAGGAAGTCTTGCCTTAAATAAAAAATCAATCACTCCAAAAGTTGAGTCTTCCTCTTCTGAACAACTTTCAAAGCCAAGCAATCTAAAATAATCAAGTAATCACAATCACCTATCAGAGACAACAATTCCCACATTAATTATATAGAGAAATTGTTCAAACAACTAAAATCCCAATATTAAAATGGAGGTTTGAATTCGGAAAAGAATACTTGAAAACATTATTCAAGGCTTTAGGAACTCATGAGGAAAAATTATTTAAAAAATGAGCTTAAAATCAGTTCATAAACTCACTTTTACTTCAAAACATAAGTTCATGAAAAACCCCCAATTTATCAACTCAAAATCTTGATCTAAGCTCATAAATTCAATAATAATAATGAGCAATCAAAGATTTAGAGTTAAGAAATGTTACCGAAAATTTTTAACTCACAAAACCTACTTGAAATTGCCTCTATCAAGTCATCAAAGCTCCAAAAATCAAAATGGTGAAGAAACCCCAAAATTTGGCTTTAACACTGCCAGGGGTCCCCTACGAACGCGGACCCCTGCGCGCGAACGTGGACTCTAAATGAGTTGGACCTCTACAAATATAGAGGTCAGCACTTTGACGTCCTGTGAACGCGTTCGAGACTCCGCAAATGCAGGGTTCTCATCCCTTCCCCTTAACAAATGAGCCACAAGCTCCGCGAATGTGGAAGGTTGCACTTGAACACAGAAAAATTAGCCAACTAAAAAATCATCGAAATGAGCCTTGGGATTCGTTCGGAACCCTGTGAATACAACCCACATATGCAAATAAATTATACTCAAAGTTTCGGACTTAATGAAACCATCAAAATACGAATATAAGGTCTCATTGTCTACCATCTGTGAAAACAATAAGAAACTAACTCAACGTCTATAAAAGCTAGAACATAACAAGACCTCATCTAGGCCTAAAATCATCTCCTGAATCCAACGAAACTCTCGGAATTCTGATCTGAGCATCCGAACCCCAAATGTTAACCAAAGCCAAACGCTAAATTTCAACAATTTCATAACTTAGGACCTCAAATCTTAAAAAAGACTCAGAATCTAAAACTGACAACTCTTATGGGTCAGATTTCACATTTTGAGACTAAAGAAATTGATAGAATTCCATCCCAACATCCGTAACTTCGAAAGATTCCAAAAACTACTTTCTTAATAACTTAGGCTTTAAAACTCACAAACTCACCAAAATCTCATCTTTTAACCCAAAGTTCAAAACCAACTCTTCAAACACAATCATAAAAGTCTTAGGGTCAATATTGAGAGGGGCAATACAATGAATTCATGAAACTTTCCAAAAATGACCGATGAGTCATTACACACCTCTTCTTTTTCGATAAATTGCCCCCACCAGACCACCAATTGTTTATATTTAATACAGTGTTAATACAACTTTAGTACAATTGTTCAGAACTTCACATAATATATAACTAAAATATTTTAAATACAAATATATTATAAGTATTATATGTGATTTCAAACATTCATGTACTATTTAAATAAGTTTACATTGTTAGAAATGTATTATATTTGTTCTGGAATAATAACTATCAAATTTATAGTAATGTATAATATAGAATTCGAATTGTATTATAACTATCATTTATATTTATACAATTTTAATACAACTTCAATACATATTTTTGTAGATTCACCTCTTCTTTTTTGGTAAATCACCACCACCAGACTACTAATTATTTATATTTAATATAATTTTGATACAATTTTAATACAATTTTTTAGAACTTAACCTAATATCTATATAACTAAAACAATTTTAATACAAATATATTATAAGTATTATATGTGAATTTCAATTATTTCGGTACTATTTAAATTAGTTTAAATTGTTAAAAATGTATTATATTTGTTCTTGTAATAAAAATATAGTAACAATTAAAAGCGTAATTGATCAAATAAAATATTGTTTACGTAAAAATTCCTATTTTTACTGTGACACAATTATTATTATTATTAGATAAAAGTGCAAAACTCTAAACCGTTCATTGTTTGTAGACTCCGACTAAAACTTCTTTTTGGTTATGAAAGTATATAAAATAATGAGAAGAAAGTAGGAAGAAAAGAGAAGACTTATTATTTCTCTTGAGAGATGATTTTACAATGAAGAGACCCCATATATTTATAGGGAGAAATTGACTTGGTCCCAAAGTTAGAGTTCCTAAATTTTCTCTAACAGATAGACATTCATTATATGTAACATCCCGCTGTTTGAAAGAACTAGAATTAGAAAGAAAACATTTTTGGAAATAATCAAATTTGGAAAGTTTGACAAAGTTAAGCTAAGTATGAGTTTTGGTTCGACTTCAAATGACTGTAACTCCTAGCTCAAGATGATTTACGTGTGATACAAGATACCGTAGGAAAGATCTTTGCATTATCTTTCTAACTCCACTGAGTTTGCTCAATTTCGAGTTTGTATGAAGGAGATATGCCCATTTCAAGTTGGGTTGTCTAGCTAAGGAAAGTCAAAACCGGATTTTAGAAGGGTATTGTGGTCTTTTAACTATCCAATTATTTAATTTCAGTTTTGGTAATTAAGTTGGGGTCTAAATTGATTTGGTTCAGTTTACGCTTTATCAAAATAAGTTAGGGTTTTGAGAGAAGAGAAAAAAAGAGGAGAAAAAAGGAGACGAAGTAAGGAATCGTCAAGTTCTTGAAGCTAGGCTTGTGGATTTCGTCAAGGGTTGATCCCTATGAGGTATGTAAGATCACATAGCGTTGGGTTCGTTCACCCACGCGCCAATCATGATTTAATTCAGAGAAATGATATTCTTGAAAGTATAGAAATAGAGTTCTTGATGGATTTTGTTGAAGTTTCTATTGGGTTCTTGATGGTTGAAGTTGTTGAGAGTTCTTGATTTAAATTCATGAAATTAGATGTCATTTTGAGTAGATTCTTGCATATTTTGGTTATGTAGTCGAATCTAAGTATTTGGGGAAAGAACCAATTGAATCTAGAGGGTTTAGAGTTGAAAAATGACCAAGAGAATTAGTCAAAATTTGGGGAAAAGGTGGGGCACCACTCAAAGTGCCCTACATCAGGCTCTGAAGTTTTGCCTCTGGGGTGCCGCGCCAGCCAGTGCGCCCCAAGCCAGCCTTTGTAGTTCAAGCTCTGGTGCCCCGCTCCACTCAGAGGCCAAGGTTGCTAGGCCTTCCACCTTTTCCCACTTCTTTCTGTTTGAGTTCCTTTGCAACGTACTTATGTTTTCTAGTTGATCTCTACACTCTAAGGTACATCTAAACAACATGGAATCATCCATAACATGAGATCATGAGCCTTGAATCCATAATTCAATTCAAGGAAAGTTAAGAGTCAAGTAAAGAGAAGTTCATAGAGTCTTCCAAAAGTCTTTATAAATGTTTTAACTTTGTTTTAAGACTTGAGTTTTGAGTTGAGTAAAGAGCAAAGATTGTAGTTTATTTCTTCGAAAGAGTATATCGGGACTATATATTACCAAAGAGTAAATGCTTTCACAATTAAGCAAGAGAGGAAACTTTGATTTCCAAAAGAGCCTCTGATCTAAGTTTTTAGCAATAATCTCATACCATAGAAAGAAGTTATGTTTTTCAACATATGAGCTAGTCTCTTTTGGGAGTAGTATTGAGCACCGATATGGGGGAGAGTTTAGAGAACTCCCAACCCTCATAAATCATGTAGCCATCACAGGTTGAAAAGGGTCATACTTTTTATATGATTCCTTTGTGCTTTTTAGCATAGACTAGTGGATCCACTTAGTATTTAGGTTCTATGCCCTTGGCAAGGTATAGAACATGCATGTCAACGTGAGGCAAAATGTTGTATCATCACATAGCTCTTAAGTGATGGTTGTCAGTTAGAGAAACTCCCACATAAGTATTTTTTACTCTTATATACACAAAGTTATTTGTATTTTATATACACAGAGTTCATACTGTATATTTGCATACATACAGAGTTATTATTGTATTTGTACATACACAAAGTTGTTATCTATATTTTAAAAGCTTTCTTGATATTGCATTTATATTATAACTTTATATTGAAATGAGTTAAATTGAGTTGAGTTGAGCCTAGGTTTGTTCTTTCAGTTCCTTTTAAGCTTATGTCTTGTTTTAGAATTCCCCTCGCATGCTCTTACATTCAATGTACTGACACTATTTGGTCTGCATCGTTGTTATGATGCAGATACAGTTACCCACGATTAGCACCCAACACTTCATTGATCCAGTTAAGCATTCAGAGTATTGTGGTGAGATCTCCTTACTTTACGGAGGACCCCTATTTATATTGCTTTAGTTGTTTTCAGTTGTTAGGATGATCGGGGGTCTTGTCCCGACATCCCTCCTAGTTTAGAGGCTTCATAGACAATTAGTTAGTTCATTTGTCATTATCGTGTTATTGGCTTATGTTAAACTTTGAGTTGCCATTTTGGCTAGATGAATGTTCTTTCAAGACATTCCAAGTTATTTCATGAGTTTATCTTTCAAGACTATTATCTTGTTATTTAAGTCTTCCGCTATGAGTTAAGCTAGGCCAAGGGTTTGCTTGGGGCCAGCAATAGTTCTCGAGTGCCCGTCCCACCAAGGGTGTAGGCTCAGGGCGTGACAAACTTGGTAACGGAACATAGAGTTCAAGAGTCCTAGGAAGTCTATGAAGTCATGTCTGTAGACTCCTAGTTATCGGTGTAAAGCGCGTCACATCTATAATTAGGAGGCTACAACATTTAGGAACTATCTCACTTCTTTCATACTCATTTCGTGCGATATAGTTTTATCTTTAAAAAGTTTCTTCTAATTCATGCTTGTGTGTGTCTTTCATATCATGCTTCCATGAAGAGATGTCCGAGGTTGTCCGGCTAGAAGGAATGTTGAGGAACAAGGGGTACCCAATGCACCAAAAGTGCAACCCTAAAGAGAGGTCACCAATGCTGAATTCCACAAAGCTATTCAGATGTTAAGTCAAGATATGACTAATCAAGTTGGACAAAGAGAGAATCGTCAGGAAGTGGCTGATACTTCTAGGATCCGTGAGTTCTTAAGGATGAATCCTCCAAGCTTCACAGGTTCAAGTGTCACAGATGATCCAAAAAACTTTGTTGAGGAGCTCCAGAAGGTTTTTGAGATTATGCATGTTACTGATGCTGAAAGGGTGGACCTAGTTGCATACCAATTGAAGGGCTGAAGGTGCACTACTTATGAGTTGAGTTTGTTTGAGGAGGCCATCTTGGGGCGTTTCTTTCCCTGTGAACTGAGAGAAGCCAAGGTATGAGAATTCCTTACTTTTAAGTAGGAAGCTATGAGTGTTCATGAATACAATCTGAAGTTCACACAGCTTTCCCGCTATGCTCCGGAGATGGTTGTTAACATGAGAAGCAGGATGAGTTTGTTTGTTGCTGGGTTGTCTCGTTTGTCAAGTAAGGAAGGCAAAGCAGCTATGCTGATAGGGGATATGGACATAGCAAGGCTAATGATCTATGTGCAACAAGTTGAGGAGGATAAGTTGAGGGATAGAGAAGCGTTTAAGAATAAAAGGGCTAAGACACCAGGGAATAAGTCTGGGTAGCAAAAGATTAATGCGAACTGGTCTTCCTTCCAATAGAAACAGAAAGGACCTGCTCCATCATCTGCTAGTGCACATGCACCAAGAAACAGAGGTGAGTTCTAAAATTAGAATTCCTAGAATTTTAGAGCTAGACCTGTGCATTCTCAAGTTAGTATGGTATAAGGGGGTACTAAGACTCATGCATGTGCTAAGCGTGGTAGGAGCCACTCAGGGGTGTGTCGTGATGGCTCCACTGGTTGTTTCAAGTGTGGTTAGAACAATCATTTTATGAGAGAGTGTCCCAAGAACAAGCATGGAAACGGTAATGGGGGCAATAGAGCCCAATCTTCTTCAGTTGCTCCACCAGACAGAGCTACATCTAGAGGAGCTACTTCAGGGGTAGGTGGAGGATCAAACCGTCTTTATGCTATCACTAGTGGCCAAGAGCAAGAGGATTCGCAAGATGTTGTCACTGGTATGATCTAAGTCTTTAACTTTGATGTTTATGCTTTGCTAGATCCAGGAGCGAGTTTATCTTTTGTAACTCCATATGTTGCTATGAATTTTGATGTTCTTCCTGAGCAACTTCTTGAGCCCTTTAGTGTTTCTACACCTCTTGGTGAGTCTATTCTAGCTGAGAGAGTCTATTGTGATTGTACAATTTCCGTCAGTCACAAGAGTACCATGTCAGACTTAGTTGAGTTAGATATGGTAGATTTTGATGTCATTCTAGGTATGGACTGGCTCCATGCCTGTTATGAATCAATAGAATGTAGAACTCGAGTAGTCAAGTTCCAGTTTCCAGTGAACTAGTTATATAGTGGAAGAGTAGTTCAGCAGTGCCTAAGGGTCATTTTATTTCGTACCTTAAGGTGAGAAAGTTAGTTTCCAAGGGGTGTGTCTATCACTTAGTCCGAGTTAATTACTCTAGTGTTGAGATACTTCCTATCCAGTCAGTTCTAGTAGTAAAAGAGTTTCCAGAAGTCTTTCCAGATGATCATCTCAGAGTCCCTCTTGAGAGAGAAATAGACTTCGGTAGAGATATTTTTCCTGATACTTGTCCTATATCTATTTTCCCATATAGAATGGCACCGACAGAGTTGAAAGAGTTAAAAGAGCAGTTGAAAGACCTCCTAAAGAAAGGTTTCATTCTACCAAGTGTCTCACCTTGGGGCACTTTGATACGCTCAAATTACACCTCCCTATAGAAGTATAAGCGATCGTTATCAAGTAAAGAACCCAACTTGTAGGTTGGGGTCGATCCCACGAGGAAAATGGTTTAGACTTTACTTTAACCAACAATTATATCCAATTAGTCAAATTACTTCCAGAAACAGGTAATTAAAGGGGGGTTTTGTTTGTATGAAACAAATAGTAAGAATTTAATAAGCAATCAGTAATCAAAACTCAATTTTGGTTGTTATCAAGATGAGAAAAATAACTAGGGTATACGTGTTTCCCATAAGCTCATAACGCAATAATCCTAGTAACAACAATCATTTCCTAGTGTACTACATGCAAAGTGATAAGTTAGGTATCTCTAAATTCCTGGTTTGGCATCTAGAGAATTTCACCCCGCACCTTGGTCCGGCTACATGTGTATAATTTACTAACCCTTACCTTTACCTCATATTAGACATCATAATCGATGTTTGGATTAGTTATTAGTTCGCACCAATCGACACTAGCCTATTAGATAGTATCACACTAAATCTATGTTGATAATTCTTTTCTTGTTGATTACCTCCTTGGTTCGGCAAGTAGCAACAAGGCGAGTTCTAACGCGTGCACTCGTTAAAAAGACTTCTAAACGAAAAAATTATCAATGCATGCAAAATACTATTCAAGAATTCCTTATTTACTGTTCATACTTTGTTAATCGCTCATGGTTCCCACAACCCTAGTTGTGGATTTAGTTACCCATATTAGTAAGAACACAATTCATAGTTTTAAATGAAGAAATCATGAACTTACGTAAAGAGAATAATAAACCCAGAAATTCAACTTGCATTGCAAAGCCAAAATCTTCAAAACGAACTTAGGAACTCAATAATTGCTGGAGTTCCCAATTAATTCCAAAGTCACAAAGTAAAACTAGAATAATAATGTCTAACCCCCAAAAACGAGGTTTACATGCCCTATTTATAGAAAAACAAATCCTAAATAAAAAGGGAACCAAATTAAGGAAAGTTTGTTCAGGCACCCGTCTTCGTTCCACGAGACTGACTTACGGACCGTCGATGGATCTACGGTCCGTTAGTCTCTTCCGTCAGCCAGGAGTTAGAAAATATTTCAGCTTCCAAAAATCAGCTTCTCTGAAGCAAACGACGGACTTGCAGGACGGACCGTAGATTAATTTATGGTCCATCAATCCCCTCCGTAGCTCCGCACTTAGAATCTTCAAAAATCAGGTACTGGAACCCTCGCAGTCTCATTCTACGGATCGATCAGTACGGTCCGTATATCAATCTACGGACCATCAATGGCCACCGTGGTTCCACACTTGGTCAGATTTCCCTAATTTGTCATCCATACCTTGCCTGCTAATCTACGGTCATCACCTACGGACCGTTAATGGAACTATGGTCCGTAGATCACCTCCATGAATGCCCTTTTTTTGCATTTTCTCTCAGCTGTCTCCATACTTCCGTGCTTGAACATCTTTCCTGCAAAAGAACAATAAAAACACATAAAAACCAATACAAGATGGCCCTAGACACACACAACTTGTAAGTGAAATGTATTAGAAATACCGTAAACTCACAGTATATCAACACCCTCAACTTAAATTTGTTGTTTGTCCTCAAGTGACGCAATATGACTCTAAATGACACTTATTTACAAGCAAACATTTCAGGCTCACGCAATCACATGGCTCTCTACTCCCCCCCTCACTTTTCGGGTGCAACTTCGTTATTTTAGACTCGACAAGTTAATCCATGCAGATCAAACCATGACACAGATCGACCAACTGACACACAACATGCACCTTCTCACTATTACCAAGCTACCAACTTTCTGACAATGTAACCAGTGCCCTTACTTCAAACGAAATCCCCTTTTCACAAAAAATGAATGCCATTTATGGTACAAGGATTTATTCAACACTCACGCTCAAAAGTAATTTCAAATACAGTTAGTACTTTATGCCATAAGCTTGCCCTTATTTTCACTGTTTAGACTCTCCAAACTAGATTCTAGGATCACTATAGGACTTTATTGGCTTGTAATGTAGGCTCAGGGTCAGGTGTGGTACATTTGGGTACTGCTTAGTGACTTTCTGCCCTTTTTGACACTACACTTGGGCTTTTAGCCTTTTTTTGCCCTATTTTTGTCATACTATCGCTTTACCTTCTTTCCCTTAACTTTCTTCACCCACGGATGTGACTTTAGGCTTTGTAGCTCTTTTTTTTTTTACTTTTTGTTTTATTCTTCTTTTAGCTTTCAACAAGTCACATCCTTTCCTCACGTTTTTTTTTTCACATCACTCTTTTTATACCCATTTTTCTTTCAGTATCCTCTTTCATAGCCACCCTCAACTTATGGATTTTTATTAGTTGAGGTGCACAATACCCGATGTCGGGTCAGGGCCAAGATTGAAGTTTCTTTTTACATTAGCCACCCTCAACTTAGGGTTTTGGCCTGAGTCATAGTGCACATGTCGAAGGAGGGACCGGGGCCAACATAGTGGATTATGGAAATGTGAGTTCGGGGTTTAGAAAGAAATGGTTTACTTTTAGGCTCAAAGTTGGATCAAAGGGAGCAGTGATTTCATTTGGTTGGATCTTTCTTTTAGGCAATTTGTGGACTTTTCAGAACAATGGCCTATGATCACTTCCTAACTTCTAGATTGAATTGTCTTAGCAGGACTAACCGGGCAAGTTCTAGTTTTGTACAAAAACTGTTTGAACACTCAACGACTCTCACCCACTCTTGGCACATAGTTTCATTATCAGATTATCAGATTACCCAGTTCAAGTTTCAGCTCAAGTCATGCCATCGAGTTGATTCGTTATTATGTCATACTCAGAGCCAAGACATTCAACTAATCGTAGCCTACAACTTCTAGCATGCATCCCAAAATCTGACGGGTATCATTTTTCATAAGCCATCATGCTTCATTCTGTATCATGCTTCTACACATACAATCCTAAGACATGCCGGTTTAACAAAAATTAAACAGTCCCTTGGGGAAAAAGAACACAGGCAAGAAAATCCCAAAGGAGGATTCATGAGTTGGGTTATTCAGATTTCACCCTATCACTCATAATTCATTTACCCCACCCCCAACAAAAATAGATGCAATTGTCCCTAATGCATACAGAAACATTAAAAGAAAATGGATTGGGTGAAGCAAACCTGTGGCGCAAAGTGCCGACGAATCATCAACAAACAGGGGGGTCCGGATTCCCAGAACCCGCTGGAACAACAATGGGAGCATCCTCAGTAGTGCCCACATCAACAATCATAGCACCCTCAGTAGTGCTCTCTATCAATCTCTCCGCACCAGCAGTGGTGCTCACCATGTCCCCCAAAACAGGCTGGGCCGCTACAACTGGGGCAGAGCTCGATGCCCCTACAATTCTCTCACGCACTCTCTGCTGGTGCAGCTCTTCATCTACAATCGAGGCCTTCCTTGCCTCCTTCGCCTGCCTACATTGTCTCTTGAGAGCTTTCTCCTCCTCAGTGCGGTGAGACCGGTGCCGCTTGCCTTTGGCATGCGTAGGGGTAAGCTTCTCCTCGATGGTCCCATTGAATAGTGCGTCTAGAACTGTATCATCAACCAATGTAGTCGGTGCAACCTAAGGTTCAACTAAAGGTGCGGCAAGGATGGCATCAACATCAGTCCGGAGGCTGGCTAAGTCAGCCTGCAAAGCAGAGAGATCTATGGCCGGGGCTGATCGCTTGAGAACTCACAGTTCAAAGGCATCAAGGCGCTTATTAACGGCCTGGACCTTCCGGTCCATCATCCTTTCCATCCGGCGCTCCATTCGGGCCTCAGACTCAGCTATTGACTTTTGCATCCATGGTTGGATGTGATGCAGCAGGGTGGCCATCTGAGCTTCTAACTTCTGTACTCTGGCCAATGGGACAACAGTAGCTCCTAACTATGGTGTGGACTAGGAAGAGCTAGAAGCCATGCTAGCTACCTGAGATGATGAGCCTGGGACAGTGTCGGTGTGATCGGGGATGCTGAGGTCATTACCCTGTGCCTGCCCCACTGTGTTTGCAAGATCGACACCTAAAGGAGGTACCTCAACCTGAGGCTCTCTGCGAGGTGCTGCTACATTTGCCTCATCTTGAATAAGGCTGATGTCCAATGCCCCTGTAGGGTGGACAAGCTTATCACAATGCCAGATCGGCACTCCAGAGTCCCTGCACAAATGAAAAATTAGACAGGGGAAGGGGTAAGTAGTGGAGGTCCTGAATGCCCTCTCGTGAATCTCTGCTAACAACATGCGGGCAAAGTCAATCTCAACTCCTGCTACCAATGCCACAACCATAGCCGCTCTGTCCCACGTGACTTGATTGTCAGCTTTTGTCGGTGAGACTCTGTTACGCACCAGCAGCTAGAAGAACTTGGCCACAAAATTTAATGTGGCCTTCCAGATGCCCAATCGTGGAGCTGCGACCCATTTCGCACGCTCACCATCTGTAGCAATGTATCTGGCCAACCATAATATAACAGCCTCTCGCTGCTTAGCATTGCTCTGGAAAGCGCCACTCCGCACGATGTTCCATCTGTAGTTAACCTCAGCTGTGTTGAGAGACCAAAAGTGACCCGCAGTAGGACCATAGAGAAACTGTCTGATCGTGGCAGGTGATATGTCCACTGAACACCCTCGAACCAAAGTGGAAGTGAGCGAAGCCTGAGCTAGGGGCTTTGACCGCTTGGAAATGGGACCGCTTGGAAATGGGACCGCTTGGAAATGGAACCGCAGAGAGTGGCAGCATAGGAAGCATAGAACTCCCACACAATCTCCTCGCTATACGTCCCTGGGTCTCAAGCCATCCAGTCACACTTGTGAAGGTTGAACAACCGGTGAATGTCTGGAACAGTATACAAGGTCCCCGTAAGGACTCTGCGCTCTTCTGTAATTAGTCGAGCCATCTTCTGTTTGTCGTTGACCATCTTACCATCCCGGTAGATTTGCCATTGGCCCTTTACACACCACCTATTTAGCTCGTCGGCTACAGGAGTGGGGTCATCATTCTATGGTGCGGGTATGGACTTCGAGCTAGTTGCCTCGTCAGATGAGGCTGCTTGATCATTCTCTCTAGACCCGGTGGATGATTTAGTATTGGACCCTGCAGCATGGGCAGACTCGGACCCGGACATAGACCCCTCTGAAGTGGAAGCAGCCCCAGTTGGTTACCCGATCAGTGTGTGCTCCTCATCAGACTGGGAGACAGTGACTATGTCAGGAAGCACCTTTCGGAGGGTGCCTCTGGTGCGAGAAGTCTTAGTGTTTAGAGGCACATATGCTGGATCAGTGTCGGTGTCTGTGTCCTCATCAATTAACCGTAAACTAGGGGCAATAGATTTGGACTTGCCCCTTTTTTAGTAGGTGACCAGCTTTTTGGGTGCCATTGTACCTGCGGGAACGATATTAGTGCCCAAGACTAACCAAAACTATACTAAGAAAAAGTGAAAAAACTATAAACGAATAGTAACATAGTCCCAAAAAAATTTGCACACACAGGCTACAGTAGTCATCCACGGAGGGTACCTACGGTCCGTAGATTGATCTACGGTCCGTGGATCAGGGGACCAACAATATAGGTTGCAGATGGAAACCATGGATGTGCAGAACAGTCCGTAGATTGATCTACGGACCGTAGTCCACGTCCGTGGTTTCACACTTGGTAATTTTTTTGTGTGCATCCAGTGACGAACCTCATCTACGATCCGTAGATGGATTGACATTCCGTAGACGGGGTATCGTGGATGCCATCTGTGCCAAGTTTTAGCCATATTTTACTAATCAATCATATTTGGCCTTATTTTTCAACATTAACAAAACCTCATCATGCATTTCAACATTCAATTATGCTAGTTCTTCATCCTTAAGATTTTGATCGGTTATTTTACCATACAATTTAGACAAGTTTTGGAACCCTAAGTCGAAACTTACATATAGGCTAACAATCACATACAATAAAGCTACACAATCACTATCTATCATTCCAAGGGCATTGTAATTTTTAAATTTATCGTTCAATTACATCTAATAATAACCCAAGGTCAAGACCCAACTCCCGACTTTCTATATTCAAGCTATGAATCAAAATTCAAAGTGAGGGGAAAGTCCATTACCTCACAAGCAACAAGGAGTGGGGTGATTGTGTGACGACACTGCTTAGCAAGACCAACGAATCACCTTTTCGCTACTAACCGAACACTGGACCCTATTTGGTGGATTATGGAATGGGGAGTAATTGAAAAGTGAGGGGATTTTTGGGAATTTATGGAAGGGAGTCTATTATGTGGTAGTTATAGAGTGATTTAGGGAGTTTAAAGGGTGGGGGAAACGGTTTTGGGAGTAATGAAGGGAAGGGAAATGGTTTAAAACATGGGGGTATTTAAGTAGGGGGTCCGCGTTGGGTCAGATAGCCTTAGGGTGTGGACTCACGAGACCCCGTCTACGGTCCGTGAGTCTATCTACGGTCCGTAGATTAGGACCATAGATCACTACTACACTTAGAAATTTTAGGGGCTTACCTGGGATCTATAGACACCATTGACGGTCCGTGGATCAATTGACGGACCGTTGATGGGATCCGTAGACCTCTGCACCAAACCATTTTCTGCAAATTTATTACGTGGTGTACCTGCACATGTAGCAACCAATAGGCTATTATTTTTTTATATTTTTTGGACACTTTTTAGACATAGACCCTATACTAATTCTAGCCAACACTAAGAACTAAAACACTGAAGCACCTACCTACATTGATACAAAGATGCAAGTAATCAGAGAAAGCTAAACTACTAAATGGAAAACATAACCCTATCGTTGGCTAGATTGTACATCTTGGGTTGCCTCCCAAGCAGCGCTTGATTTAACATCGCGGCAGGACGCATGTGTCTTGATTACTCAGACTTCATCAAGATTGTAAGCCTCAATCACTTCTTGCATAGTTTCAGCATTTCCCAGATAGATCTTGATCCTTTGCCCATTCACCACGAACCTTGTTCCATCCCTATTTTCAAGCTCAACTGCCCCATGCGAGAGCACTTTTGTGAGAAAAAATGGCCCGGTCCACTTGGACTTGAGTTTGCCTGTAAATAAGCGCAACCTAGAGTTGAATAGCAGCATAAGATCACCAACCACAAATTCTCTCTTTTCAATTCTTTAGTCATGATACCTCTTCTTCTTCTCTTTGTACAAGGCTGAACTTTCATTAGCTTTTAGGCGAAACTCATCAAGCATATTTAAGTCATTCATCCTTTGGTTAGATGCGGCGCCCCAATCCAAATTTAACTTCTTCATTGCCCACATAGCCTTATGTTTTATTTCTACTGGTAAATGAAAAGACTTCCCATATACAAGTTGGTAAGGAGACATACCTATGGGGGTCTTGTATGCAGTGCGATATGCCCATAGAGCATCATCAAGCTTCCTTGACCAATCCGTTCTATTAGCATTCGCGTCTTTGCCAATATCTCGTTTGATCTCTCTGTTGGATACTTCAACTTGACCGCTAGTCTGTGGATGGTAAGGAGTGGCTACATTGTGACGGACACCATATTTCTCAAGTAGTACCTTGAATAACTTATTACAAAAGTGAGAACCTTCATCGCTAATAATGGCCCTCGGTGTACCAAATCTAGAGAAGATATTCTTTTTCAAGAATGCGGTGACGCTTTTACCTTCATTGTTGGAGAGTGCAGCTGCTTCCACCCACTTCGATACATAATCAACCGCAATAAGAATATACTTCATCCCATATGAACTCACAAATGGACCCATAAAATCAATGCCCCATACATCAAACAACTCTATCACCAATATAGGATTCATTGGGAGCTCTTGCTTCTTTGAAATCTGTCCTTCTCTTTGGCAACGATCACAAGACTTGGCGAAGTCATGAGCATCTTGGTGAATGGTAGGCCAGTAGTACCCACATTACAGAATCTTACGTACAGTCCGAATGCTACTATGATGCCTACCAACAGGTGATGAATGACATGCTTCAAGTACACTCAACATCTCAACCTTGGGCACACATCGACGAATAATCCCATCAGCACAACTACGATACAAGTAAGGTTCATACCAGAAGAATCTCTTCACATCATGCATAAACTTTTTTCTTTGGTGAAAAGACAAATCGGGGGGCACAATATCGCTTGCCAAATAATTAGCAAAGCCGACAAACCAAGGAATCAAATCATGAGAAGCAGCCAATACCTGTTCATCTGGAAAAGCATCATTAATTTCAGCCCTATCTCCAAGCTTTAGCATAGCCTCTTCCTCTAATCTGGACAAGTGATCGATGACTTGATTTTCGGTCCCCTTTCTATCTTTTACTACAAAATCAAACTCTTACAACAGCAATACCCATCTAATCAATCTCGGTTTTGCATCCTTTTTCGCCATCAAATACCTCAATGCAAAATGGTCAGTATGCACTATGACCTTAGTACCAAGCAAGTATGATCGAAATTTCTCGAATGCAAAAACCACCGCAAGAAGTTCTTGTTTGATCACCGTATAGTTCTTCTAAGCCACATTTAGATCTTTGCTGGCATAGTAAATAGGGTGAAGAATTTTCTCTCGCCTTTGTCCCAATACTACACCAAGCGCCAATCCACTTGCATCGCACATTACCTCAAAGGGTTGTCCCCAATCCGGTGAAATAATGATTGGTGCTGTAACTAACTATTTCTTCAACTCTCCAAATGCTCTAAGACAGTCATCATCAAAATAGAACTTACACTCCTTCTCGAGCAGTTTGCACAATGGATGTGCAATTTTGGAGAAATCTTTGATGAATCTTCTATAAAAACCTGCATGCCCAAGAAAACTTCTAACACCTTTTACAAAGATGGGTGGTGGAAGCTTTTCTATTACCTCAACTTTAGCTCTATCAACCTCAATATGGTTTACATCATACACCGCTGGAAGGTTGCTGGAGCACTGCACAACCCAAATAGCATCCATTAGAAAGCAAAAGTCCCATATGGGCACGTGAAGGTGGTCTTCTCTTGGTCTTCTGGAGATATAGAAATTTGATCGTAGCCCGAATACCCATCAAGAAAACAATACCAACCCTTTTCTGCAAGTCTATCCAATATCTGGTCTATGAATGGCATGGGAAAGTGATCCTTTTTAGTCCATGCATTCAACTTCTGGTAATCATACAAACTCTCTATCCAGTAACGGGCCTCATTGGAACAAGCTCATTTTTTTCATTTGGAACCACAGTCATACCTCCCTTTTTAGGCACACACTGCACAGGACATACCCAACTACTGTCTGCAATGGGATAGATGACTCCTGCATCCAGCCACTTTATGATCTCTTTTTTAACTACCTTTTGCATAGGTGGATTTAATCTTCTCTTGTGCTCAATACTGGGCTTATGATCTGCCATGAGTTGGATTTTGTGGAGCAAATACCGGGGGGAATCCCAATAATATCTGCAATAGTCCACCCAATGGCTCGCTTGAACCTCTTTAATATAGTCACCAAGCACTCTACTTGCCTTGAACTCAAATCTGTTGCAATGATCACCGGCAAAGTATTTTCTTCGCCTAAGTATACATACCTCAAGTGCGGTGGTAGAGCCTTAAGCTCCAATTTTGGTGCCTCCACAATAGATGGTCTTGTGGGTGGGGACTCGCGATTCTTCATGTCTAGCTCATACTTCTTTGGTTTGGATCGGCATTCATACTTATCAAGTGCGGCTACCAACTCATCTTACTCTTTAATACCATCACTATCGAAATTCATCATGACTGCTGCTAGTGCCTCAATACCTAGTCGCTCTTTAATTTGCACTTCTGACCCACTCTCCACTCTGTAAGTTATAGCAGATACTATTTAGAGTTCACCATTCTGCTTCATGGACCTACAGATATTGAAAGTTGTTTTTTTATTTCAGTCTAAACTTCATCTGTCCCTTTTTCATATCAACCAACGCACGCCCTATGGCAAGAAATTGTCTCCCAAGGATGATGGGGACCTCAAAATCAACCTCACAGTCAAGAATCACAAAATTTGTCGGAAAGATGAAAGACTCTACTTTCACTAGCACATTATGAAGCACACCTATGGGCCTCTTCACAGTCCGATCAGCCATTAGTAACCGCATTGCAGTGGGTTTTAGGTCCCCCAGACCCAAATTCTTGTAAATAGACAAAGGCATGAGGTTAATGCTAGCACCAAGATCACACAATGCCTTAGCAAAGTGTAAAAACCCTATAGTACATGGGATCGTGAAAGCACCAGGGTCTTCCTTTTTCTGCACTAGAGATCTTGTAGCAATAGCACTACAATACTGCAATCTATCGTCATCTTCAAAACTCACAGACCTTTTCTTTGTCACCATATCTTTCATAAACTTTGCATACCCAGGCATTTGCTCTAAGGCTTCTATCAAAGGGACATTGATAGAAAGTTGCTTTAACATAGTGATAAACCTGCGATATTTACCATCTTCAGTCTTCTTCACTAACCTCTGTGGAAAAGGTAGTGGAGGTCTAGGTATGGGGACCACTTTTTGAGATATCTCCACTTCTTGTTCTATCGTAGTCTCAGACTCCTCTCTAACTTCCACCACATCATCTTCTTTTCTAATCTCAGTATCCACCACAAATGGCATAGGTGGATCTATGGTTTACTTACCCCCTCGAGTAGTAATTGCCATACAATGACCATCATTCTTTGGATTCTAGATGGTGTTGCTAGGAAGAGTTCTAGGTTGACGCGGGTTCACTATAGTAGACAACTGAGTCATCTGCTGCTCTAGATGCTTTATTGACACTGCATGGGCATCAACCTTTTGACCAATACCAGATAAATCATTTCTCATCTCCTTCACATTCTCATCAGTTGCATCAAACCTTCTCATCATCTTTTGCATCATATATTCAATACACACCATATTATCTCCAGCTTCCCTAGCACTAAATTCCCAATTTTGAGAAGGAACATAGGGTCCAACCCGATCTTTTCTGTTGCCATAGTTGTTCCTGTTGTAGTTGTTGTCGCAATTGAAGTTCCCATCCCGGACATAGTGACCCTCTTAATTGTAATTTCCATAGTTCTGACCTTGGTTCCCTTGACCTTGGCGCCAAATTTTCGTGTTGGATCCTTGGGCATTTGGTCAAAAAACCCCTGTATGATCATTCACCGCATAAGTGTCCTCTTCATAGTAACACTCCTCAACTGGTGGTAGAGTTCTAGTTAAGTAGTTTACAGCATTTACCTTTTCTGCTCCTCTGCTCACATGCTTCAGTACCAACCCCAACTCTGTCCTCATCTGAGCCATCTCCTCATGAATATCATCTGCAGAGTTGACATTTGAATTATGAATGGCAAATGTGTTTCTCCCAGTATCTGATCTCTTAGTGCTCCATCATTTATTGTTGTGAGAGATCCTCTCTAATTTTTCAGAAATCTGTGCATATGTACAATCACCACATGAACCTCCAGCAATAGTGTCAAGAACTGCTTTATTGTTATCATACTGTCCTCGATAGAAATATTCCTTTAGCGACTCATTATCAATACGGTGATTTGGAACACCTCTTACGAATGCAGTGAATCTGTCCCAAGAGCTGCTCATAGACTCCCCAGGTAATGCTACAAAATTGTTAACCCTATCTTTGTGATTGAGCTTCTTGGACACTGGATAGTACTTCGCTCAAAACATGTCCGCCAGTTGGTTCCATGTAAATATTGAGTTATAAGGAAGCTCAGTGAACCATACTGCAGTGTCGCCTGTCAGTGACAGAGGGAACACTCGTAATCCAATGACATTTAGATCCAAGTCTGGTCTACCTACACAACTTTTGCAAACCACCCTTAGCTTGGCTAAGTGAGCATGTGGATCATCCGATGGCGATCCTGAGAATAAGCCTCTTGCTGTAAGCATTTGCATCAAACTACTGGTCACCACAAATGTGTGCCCTGGAGGTAGAGAGGGTAAGACAATAGGTCCATCAGAGTCTTCTATATTCATGTTGCCCCGATAGTTGTCATGTTGTCGTGGGCCTAGTGGATCTTGCGCCCTCAACACATCCCCCAATTGATTTTCAGCTAGACCCTGGTTATCCCCATCAACTACCCTCTATTGTTGTAACTCAACTGCATCATCTAGATTTCCTCTGATAGGATCAATTGGATCTATTGGATTGTTCATTCTTCGCAAAGTGCGGTTTAGCTCTGGATGGTAAGGAATAAGTGGTTCACCCTGACTCCGTGTACTTGGCATACACTAGAGTTAGAACATGAGAGAGACAAAAACAAAGAGAAAAAGTAAAATTAGGAAATATTTGATTAACGTTCAATAATGTAGTTAAAATAAATTTAAAAGCCAAATTTCCCGGCAGCGGCGCCAATATTTGATACGCTCAAATTACACCTCCCTACAGAAGTATAAGCGATCGTTATCAAGTAAAGAACCCAACTTGTAGGTTGGAGTCGATCCCACGAGGAAAATGGTATAGACTTTACTTTAACCAATAATTATATTCAATTAATCAAATTACTTCCAGAAACAGGTAATTAAAGGGGGGGTTTTGTTTGTATGAAACAAATAGTAAGAATTTAATAAGTAATCAGTAATCAAAACTCAATTTTGGTTGTTATCAAGATGAGAGAAATAACTAGGGTATACGTGTTCCCCACAAGCTCATAACACAATAATCCTAGTAACAGCAATCCTTTCCTAGTGTACTACATGCAAAGTGATAAGTTAGGTATCTCTAAATTCCTGGTTCGGCATCTAGAGAATTTCACCCTGCACCTTGGTCCGGCTACGTGTGTATAATTTACTAACCCTTACCTTTACCTCGTATTAGACATCATAATCGATGTTTGGATTAGTTATTACTTCGCACCAATCGACACTAGCCTATTAGATAGTATCAAACTAAATCTATGTTGATAATTCTTTTCTTGTTGATTACCTCCTTGGTCCGGCAAGTAACAACAAGGCGAGTTCTAATGTGTGCACTCGTTAAAAAGACTTCTAAATGAAAGAATTATCAATGCATGCAAAACACTATTCAAGAATGGCTTATTTACTGTTCATACTTTGTTAATCGCTCATGGTTCCCACAACCCTAGTTGTGGATTTAGTTACCCATATTAGTAAGAACACAATTCATAGTTTTAGATGAAGAAATCATGAACTTACGTAAAGAGAATAATAAACCCAGAAATTCAACTTGCATTGCAAAGCCAAAATCTTCAAAACGAACTTAGGAACTCAATAATTGCTAGAGTTCCCAATTAATTCCAAAGTCACAAAGTAAAACAAAAATAATAATGTCTAACCCCCAAAAATGAGGTTTACATGCCCTATTTATAGAAAAAAATCCTAAATAAAAAGGGAAACAAATTAAGGAAAGTTTGTTCAGGCACGCGTCTTCGTTCCATGAGACTGACTTACGGACTGTTGATGGATCTATGGTCTGTAAGTCTCTTCCGTCAGCCAGGACTTAGAAAATATTTTAGCTTCCAAAAATCAGCTTCTCTGAAGCAAACGACGGACTTGCAGGACAGACCGTAGATCAATCTACGGTCCTTCAATCCCATCCGTAGCTCCACACTTAGAATCTTCAAAAATCAGGTACTGGAACCCTCGCAGTCTCATTCTACGGATTGATTAGTATGGTCCGTAGATCAATCTACGGGCCGTCAATGGCCACCGTGGTTCCACAGTTGGTCAGATTTCCCTGATTTGTCATCCATACCTTGTCTGCTGATCTACGGTCATCACCTACGGACCGTTAATGGAACTACGGTCCGTAGATCACCTCCGTGAATGCCCTTTTTTTGCATTTTTCTTAGCTATCTCCATACTTCCGCGCCTGAACATCTTTCTTGCAAATGTACAATAAAAACACATAAAAACCAATACAGAACGGCCCTAGACACACACAACTTGTAAGTGAAAAGTATTAGAAATACCGTAAACTCACGGTATATCACGCTTCGGTCTTATTTATGAGAAAGAAAAATGGTTCCCTTAGGATGTGTATAGATTACCGTCAGTTGAACAAGGTTACCATCAAGAATAAGTATCCTCTTCCGAGAATTGATGACCTTTTCGATCAACTTCAGGGTGCCTCATGTTTTTCTAAGATAGACCTTAGATCAGGCTACCATCAGTTGAAAGCAAGGGAATGTGATATTCCAAAGACAGCATTCAGGACCCGTTATGGTCATTATGAGTTTTTGGTCATGTCGTTCGGTTTAACTAATGTACCTGCAGCGTTCATGGACCCTATGAATAGATTCTTCAAGCCTTATTTAGATATGTTTGTTATCATATTCACTTATGACATTCTTATCTATTCGAGGAATGAGGAAGATCATGCTAGTCATCTCAGAGTAGTTCTCCAAACTTTGAAGGATAAGGAATTATATGCTAAGTTTTCCAAATGTGAATTTTCGCTTGAGTCTGTGGCATTCTTAGGCTATATTGTTTTCAGCGATGGAATTAGAGTGGATACTCAGAAAATAGAGGCACTGCAGAATTGGCCTAGACCCACATATCCAACTGATATTAAGAGTTTCTTTAGGTTGGCCAGTGATTATAGAAGGTTCGTCGAGGGATTTTCATCTCCTTTGACTAAGTTAACTCAGAAAACAATGAAGTTTCAATGGTCTGAAGCTTGTGAGAAAAGCTTTCAAGAATTGAAAAAGAGGTTGACTACTACCCCAGTATTGACCTTACCAAAAGGTACGCAAGGCTTTGTTGTATATTTTGATGCATCTAGAGTTGATTTGGGTTGTGTGTTAATGCAAAATAGTAAAGTTATAGCTTATGCCACCAGACATCTTAAGGTTCACGATAAGAATTACCCTGCCCATGATCTAGAGTTGGTTGCGTAGTATTTGCTTTGAAAATATGGCGTCACTATCTTTATGGTGTTCATGTAAAAGTGTTTGATACGTCCCAACTTACACCTCAATTAAGAGATAGAAATAGTTGAAGTCAATTTATAGAACTCAACGTGAGTAGAGGTTGATCCCACAGAGAATTTATTTATAGAAATGATTTCACTGTCGCGTTTACTGAAATGTCGTCATTATTTCCTAAATAAATAATTACTAAAAGTAAAATGGGTTTAGCGTTAACTCTTTGGTAACCAAAGTTGTAAACTAAAGTCTAATTTAACCATGAACAAAATATCAGTTTTGAAGTTGTTTCAATAATTAACTAAAACTAGGATTGTGTTCCCCATAACGTTGCGTCTAATGTTCTTTCGTAGTTGAGTTTTAGGCAATTTATCTCTACAAAATACATGCGAGTTAGCTATATCTAAAACTTCTCAGTCTACTCAGATAATCTTCACTCAAGTTCTCTCAGTCCTAGAGTGTTACACGATTTACCCTCGCCTAATATGGTGTTAAGGTTTTTTTCTCTCAAACTCAAACTTTGACTCTATTTAGTTAGATTAGTTTAGCTTTTTCCTAACTATCATTTTTATCTCGAACAAATGATAGATACAGTCTCACTCTAATGTGTGCACTCATCAAAATACATGAATAATGAAAACTAAACTGTAGTTTGTAACCACAAATTGCCTTTCACTCATTTTACGAAATCACAATTAGAATTACGTCATGGATCCCACAACCCTAGTTGTGGTGTTTAGCCACTCATAATTTCACGTAAATGTTCAAAAATATCGAATGAAAACATGTTAAGAAGTACTTACAAGAATAAGCAATCAATAATCACTTTGATAATTCAAGAACCAAAATTCCGAACTTAAACTTAATTCAATGTTCAAATTGAAAATTACAAACTGAGAATTATGGAACTCGTTTGTCGTTCAAGGTAAGATAAGATAAAACATGAAAAATGACCTAATTAATTTAAAAATAGTGTTTTAAAAAGTGTCCTACTCGAAGTAGGACTGAAATGTAGGCAGCTTGACGGTCCATCACAAGCTTCATGGTATGTAAAGCATGTCGTGCTCTATACTTGACCAACTGAAATGTGAGTCTACTAGGACTATTCATTGGAATCCTTCACGGCTTGCATCACGACCCGTTATGAGTTCCACGGCCTGTCTGGGTACCCATGGTCCTTACTTAGAAATTTGAACACGCAGTTCTTCATGGCATGTACACTGGAAATCTACCATGGGTTGTATCACAAATCGTTATGATGACCACGGCCCATCTGAGTGTCCGTGGTCTTTACTTGGCTAACCCAATGTATAACTCCTTGAGGTTTTCCCACTAGTTCATCTCCACGATCAGCATCACGATCCATCATGAGGACAACGGCCCATCTAGGGATCTGTAGTCTTTACTTGGACTTTGATCATTAGTCTCAAGATTCCTAGCTAACTGCTTCATCACCATGGCCATTATGATGAACCGTTATGATGACCACGACATGTACTGGTCTGTGGTGTTTCCTTCAGTCCTGTTATTTTATGCTTCTTTTTCAACTTTTTCCATGCAAGTAACAACCTGTCTAGACTTTCAACAAACACATTAAATCTTCTATAAATACACTCGATTTGAGTATTAATCTTTAGTTTTCAAGCATCAAATGTGCCAAGATTTTGCGACACATCAACACCCTCAACTTAGAACCATTACTTGTCCTCAAGTGATGAAAAAAACAATATGTTCAGCCCTCAAATTATTCAAACACTTTTGCAACCACGTAGCAGCCATCTTAAACACAATTTGTATCCAAAACCATGAATCTAACATGTAAGGATCAATCTATGGCATCTCATTACTCACAGTCGATCATGCTTATGCCTGTGAATTATCAGCTAACACAATCTACTCTCAAATGCAATCACTTTGTCCTTACACCAAAGAAGTCCCTCGCTCATGATAATTGGGACTAAGCACTACGCTCACACTTTCAAAGAACTTCTAACACTAACAACAAACTACCATAGGCTTGCCCTTGCTTTCTACGCTATATCTTTCAAACACCCGAAATAGGATCACTGTAGGATTTTTTCGGTTTGTAACATAGTTTCAGGCTAGGGAATGGATATTTGGGTTTGTGAGTGACTAGTCCCTTGGTTATCCAAAATTTCGTTCGCACACAAATCTTTTCTGAGCGATTCCCTCTTTTACTTCATTTCAGTACATCCCAGCAACCATTATTTTCTTCTTCTTTTCTTCTTTTTTATTTTCTTTTCTTCACACTTCTTTTTTTTATATGCACTTAGCTCACTAGTTGGACCTTCTTTTTCACTTCTTCTTTTTGCTCGGATTGCAATCACCTTCAACTTAGGTTTTTGGCCTAAGTTGTGATATCGTATCTTCTAAAACCAAAGGATATGATATTTACTGGGTAAGAACAAAAACTGACTTGTAGGCTCAAATCGGGTTCAAGTGATAAGCTTTTATTTGGTTGTTTTATTTTTGGCTTTTTAATGGGTTAACAAAAATGGCCTACTGATCTTTTCCTATCCGATTATTCTTAGATTTAAGCAAGACTACTCGGGCAAGTTCTAGTTTATGCTCCTAGTGTTAGACTTCAAACAACACTCTCACACATACATGACACATGACTACATTCTCCAGCTTCTTGGTTCACCAATTTATTTCTCAGACTAGCAATTTTCAACATGTAAGTATCTAAGATGTCATCTAAATATCCTAACAGTCAAATCTTAGATCAAGGTAATCATTACATACAGACTAGCTACTGCATAGCTCAACACACCAACATAAACACAGGATCATAACAATTTTCACAATAAACGCATAGTCAAACTCCATTCATTCTAACAACTAAAATGGCAGGTTGTTAACCACCCCCTCCCCAAACAAAAAGACATTGCCCTCAAAGTCGATAACGACGAATAAAACAAGGCTATAAGGAGGGGTCATACCTAAGGCACTGGTAGTAGTGTCAGCACCCTTATCAATGGGTGCACTCTCATACACCAACTCAGGATCAGGATAGCTACCACTCACAGGGACAGGTACTCTGCTACCAGAAGCTCCAGCTAATACGGCATCTCGATGTTGTTGTTCAAGTGCTTATTTTTCTCTAGCTTCCTTCCTTGATGCTTTTCGGGCGTTATTTTTATGCCTTCTTGCCTCTCTGGATAGGTCAACAGGTATCTCATCACCAGATTCTCTGGCTATGTGTTTCCTCTTGCCGGACTTACTCTTAGGGAGTTCCCCCAGATATCGTCAAAAGACTGAGCAGTAGGCAACTCGTTGAATATCTTCATTAATGACTTTGACATGACTGGAGTGGGCACCTATACTGGCTTTTCAGCTAGTTTAGCAACTTGGGGTCGCGTCTCGGTTAACTGCTTCTTGAACTCTTCATTATTTCTTGAGCCGGCGCCTGTAACTGTATTTGGACATGTGCCTCAAAGCCATCCATCCTGTTCTTCAAAATAACAAGCTCCTTCCTCATTTCATCTTTAATACTCTTCTCCACAGCTAACACATTGTGCTTTATAAGCTAGGGAATCTTATGGATGATTTGGTCGACCAAGGTCCTGGTCTACTGCTGATCTGCAACCAACTTTTGAAGAAAAGTAGTTGGGAGAGTGATATAAGTACCTGTAGCCTGGGGGTTTGAAGCTGGTGGCGATGATGGTGCCCCCAAAGCTGGCTGTGATGACTCACCCTGCTCAATTTGGTCTGCAACCTGTGGGATGACTAGTGGTGTATAAGGTACTACTGCTAATGGTCCCGCTGCACCTGATTTCCTCCTATAAAGAGGACTGTTGACATCCTAAATTTTTGAAGCTGCAGTTATCTTAGATGCCTCCATCAATATTTCCACCAACTTTTTTGGAGGAATGTTTGCCTGCAAACAAAGCTTCCCTATCAGACAAGGAAATGACAAACCTGTTCTATCATTCAGCGCTCTATCTCGCATTTCTGTGGCAATGATCCGACCGACATTCACAAGGTACCCGGCCATGAGGCATGCAACCAATGATGCTAGTGATGGAGACAGTGTATTATCATTTGATGTGGATCGCAATCGTGTTAGAACCATTGACTACCAGATCTTGGCTGGAAAAGTGAGGGATGCTTTCGTAATCTGTACATTTGGATCAGACACCCATGCTACTGCTTCTCTGTGTGTAGCAATGTACCTGGCAATCCAATGCATGATACGCTCTTGTGAAGTAGGATCATCCATCTCTGAGTCACTTGTGACAATGTGTGTTTGCCCTCAAATAGTCCCACAGAGGCTGGTGTTGTATACTCAGGGCCATGTAACATCCGATTAAGAGTTTCCTCGAAGATGTTCACAGTCTTACCCTGAATAGTGATTGTGTCTAAATGAGCAAATGTGGCTGCAAGTGTCTTTTGTGCTCTCTTTGTTGTTTCATTTTCCACAACAGTTCAATAGGGTGGCGGCGTAGATATAGCATAGAACTCTCGAGGTAAATGGCTGGTGTATTCCCTATAAGCATTAGTCATCAATTCAAACTGGTGAATCTAGAACAGTTTGTAAATCTCTGGAAATGCCTGGATGTTTGCCATTACTACCCTAGTCTCGAGCATGAGTGGTCTCTTTTTAGATCCCCCTGACTTGCTTACAATTCCCTTTTCAAAGAAATCTTCCGATTTGTTCACCATCCACATAACTCTGAAATAGTGAATAAGTTGATGTCGCACTATTGGGTCAAATTCACCGATGCTCATATATTGGACCATTGTATCATCTGGAGTCACCTCATCATCCCCGTCGGCTGCACCTGTCTTTGTTTGAGCTCCTATATTATCCTCTGGTATTACTGCAGGTGGAGAAGTAATAGTATCTTCCTGAGAGCCGCTTTCAAACTCTGCACTGCCTCCCGACCCATCATCCCACTAGCTTCTCGAAGCAGCATCACATTAACTTCCCGATTCCTTCTTGCTATCGGAACTACTACCTCCCTCTTCAGACTGGGGAGGAGTGTCCTAGAGGATATCCCTAGCTACTGTGGATCTAGTAGCCCGAGGTGGATGATCGTCAAGTGTAATATTCATTTGTACTTTTGAACTACTAGATTCGGAAGCATTATGGCCTTTCGATTAAGATGCAGCAGAGGAGGAATGTTTGGTAGCGTTCTTTCATCGGGGAGGCATAGTACCTAAGAAACACAACACTCATTAGTACAAAAATCAGTAAAATGACACACTATCGAGTATTTATACTTCCCCTGTGTAATTACATCATGACGCCTTGCCTTAAGAATGTCATCACCCAATCTATCATTGGGAAGGGCCACATAATCAAAAGATGACAGAAATAAAAGTACAGAAAAATAAAATTTTACACACCAAGTAAATTGTACAAGAGCTCACATGAGCCGTGGTAGGTACCACGGTCCATAAAACTTCTCGCGGAGTTCTTACAGAGTCAATGTGCAATAGTGGGTTGACCAAGTGTTGTTCAGGGACAGTTTCACGGCCCGTGGAGTGAACCACGGTCCGCAATCATACTCGTGAACCTATTTATTGGGTGGATGTAATTGAAGTGTGGTCCACGAGTGGTTTCACGGCTCGTGGTGGCTTCCATGGTCCGTGAAGCCTCTCGTAATCTGATACTTAACCATTCATTCCATCAGTTTCTCCCCCAACTTCACCACAGTATAGGTTACCCCATTTTTTTACACATGACCATATATGACTTACTATCACAGCTGAATTTCAACAAGCAAGATGCTAAAAAGAACAATATTCATCAAACACACCTATACCCTAATCATACCCACACAAAAACCATCAATGTTACACAATTCAATCTAACCCACAACAATTTCACACCAATCTATATTATTTCTCACATGATCATGCTAATTTCAACTAAATCTAAGTAAATCTAACTTGTTTTTAAACAAGATCAAACTTATAACAAGTTATGAAGTGACTTATTTAGAGATTTAAAAGAGAATTTCGCTAAAAAAAAAGACTCAGTGGACTTGGCTTGAAGTTCTTGACAACATAGGTTTAGGGCTTCGATTCTTAGATTACCTAGGGATTAGTGGATGATGGGAACCATTTTTTAACTCTTGAAGAACCATTATAGGAAGAAGAAGAGGGAGAAAAATCTAACCTTTGGCACTTAGGAAGAAAATATACATTTAATTTCAACTTTGGTACACGCGCAGGTCGGGTCAGTTCACTATTACTACTGGGTTTTGAATGATGGACTGTGAAGTTGCCCGTGAAGGGTATCACAGTCCGTGAAAATATCCGTGAACATGACTTTGAACTAGAGTTCTCACCTGAGGTTCATGAGAAGCTAGACGGTCCGTACAGACTACGATGGACTATGAACCTTTTTATGGCAATTTCCAATAGCCTCGATATCCTGTAAGTGGTTGTGAAGGATCATGAAGTTGCCCGTGAAGGGCACCACAGTCCGTGACACTACCCGTGAAGAGTAGTCTACACCCAGTTATGCAACTCTTAGTCCAATCATTCCTATACACATCAACACACAGTGAATCTAAAAAAAAGGAAATACCTAATACAATTACATCTTGGGTTGCCTCCCAAGTGGCGCACAATTTAAAGTCGCAGTGCGACACATGTTACTTGATTACTCAGGCTTCATCAAGTTTACATTCCTCTACGATCTTCACATCTTCAGGAACACCCAAGTATGCCTTGATTCGCTGGCCATTGGCTTCGAACCTCTCACCTTTGTCATTTTCAAGCTCAATCGCACCCGACTGGAATACCTAAGTAACCTTAAAAGGTCCAAACCATTTGGATCTCAATTTTCCTGAAAACAGAGGAAGTCTGGAGTTGAAAAGTAACACCAAGTCACTAGGAGTGAAGGTTCTCATTTCAATATGTTTATCATGATGCAACTTCATCCTCTCCTTGTACAATGCATACCTCTTATACGCTCTCAAATAGAACTCATCCATCTCATTAATATGATCCAGTCTCAGGTTTGCTATTTCGCTCCAACTGAGATTCAGCTTCTTTAGTACCAGAGTTCTTTATGCTCAAGCTCAACCGGCAAATGACATGCCTTTCCAAACATCAATTGATATGGAGACATACCAATAGGCGTGTTGAAAGCTGTTCGATATGCCCATAGAGCATCATCTAATTTTTGTGCCTAATCTGTCCTGTTGGCATTCATTGTTTTAGCCAGAATTGCTTTAATTTCTCTATTGGAGACTTCCACTTGGCACCATATTTGGCTAGAACATAACTGAATACCTTGTTGCAGAAATGAGACCCACCATCACTGATGATAGCTTTGGTGTGCCGAACCTTGAGAAGATATTCTTCTTCAGAAAACCAGCAACACTCTTGCCATCATTCTCGGGCAAAGCAACTGCCTCAACCCATTTGGACACATAGTCCACTGCAACCAGTATGTACTTCTACCCATATGAGCTCACAAATGGCCCCGTGAAATCAATTCCCCACACATCAAACAACTCCACCTCCAAAATAGGTGTCATAGGTAACTCATGGCGCCGAGAGATGGCTCCTTGTTGCTGGCACACATCACAACTCCTTACTACATCCATCGTATCATGATGAATTGTGGGCCAGTAATACCCACACTTAAGTATCTTGTGGGTTGTCCAAGCATCTCCATGATAACCACCTATCGGAGAAGAGTGACATGCTTCTAGGATATGCAATATCTAAGCTTCAAGGATACATCGCCTGATGATGTTATCAGCACACACCCTGTATAGATAAGGTTCATACCAAAAATACTTACCCACATCATGCAAGAACCTCTTCCTTTGCTGAAATGTCAGCCCCTCAGGCATCAAATCACTAACAAGAAAGTTAGCAAATCAGCAAACCAAGGGATAAGATCAAGAGTTACAGCCAATACCTGCTCATCCAGGAATGCATCATTGATTTCTAGTTCAAACTCCTCTTTCTTTTCAGCCTCTAACCTAGACAGGTGATCAGCCACCTGGTTCTCACAACCTTTCCTATCCTTGACCTCGAAATCAAACTCCTGAAGAAGTAATACCCATTTGATTAACCTTGGTTTGGCATCTTTATTTGCCATGAGGAACCTTAGAGCCGCATGATCTGTATGGACTATAACTCTAGTGCCCAGCAAGTAAGCTCTGAACTTCTCAAAAGCATACACCACAGCCAGTAGTTCCTGTTCAGTAACTGTGTAATTTCACTGTGCTCCATTCAATGACTTACTAGCATACTAAATCGGATGAAACATCTTGTTGCGCTTCTGCCCCAACACAACTCCTAAATCAGTACCACTAGCATCGCACATTACCTCAAACGGCTCAGCCCAATCAAGGCCAATGATCACTGGTGCACAAATCAACTTCTCCTTCAGGCATTCAAAAGCTCTAAGACATGCCTCATAAAAAATGAATTTCACCTCCTTCTCCAAAAGCTTGCACATGGGGTGTGCAATTTTGGAGAAGTCCTTGATGAAATGCCTATAGAATTCGGCATGAAGACTTCTAGAGTGTCCTTCACCATGTTTGAGAAGATAGACATCACACACTTCTGGAAAGTTGTTGGTGCATTACATAGTCCAAATGGCATGTGTTTAAAAGCAAAGGTACCATAAGGAAATGTAAAGGTTGTCTTTTCCTGATCTTTAGGAGCAATTGATATATGTTTGTAGCCAGAGTATCCATCTAAAAAGCAATACCACACTTTGCTAGCCAACCTGTTAAGCATCTGGTACATCAAAGGCATCGGTAAATGATCCTTCAAGGTCCACTTGTTCAGCTTTTTGTAATCCATGCACACTCGCCATCCGGTAACTGGCCTCTGCGGGACCAACTCATTCTTCTCATTTGCAACCAGAATCATACCGCCCTTTTTGGGCACACATTGCACTGGATTGACCTAGTGACGATCAAAAATAGGGTACACCACCCCAGCGTCAAACCACTTGATAATCTCATTTTTGACCACCTCTTGCATAGGTAGGTTTAGCATCCGTTGGTGTTCAATGCTCGGGCTGCAGTCCTCCTCAAGTTGAATCTTATGGGTACATATACCTAGAGGTATCCCGATGATATCAGCAAAGGTCCACCAATGGCCCTTTTGTACCTAATCAACACTTTGATCACAGCTTGAACCTGTTCATTGTTCAAATCTACAGCCTAAACCACAGGTAAAGTGTTGTTGGCTCCCAAAAATAGATATCTCAAGTGAGTGGGTAACTGTTTCAGTTCCAGTACCAGTGGCTCCTCAATGGATGGTTTTGCTGGAGGACTTGGCCTGTTCTTCAAGCCTAGGTCCAATTTCTTTGGAGCATTAAGGTGTGCTCCCATACCCTGCAAAGCATTCACGGTCTCTACATAGTCAGATCAAAAATCGACTTCAAAATTCATCAGCACTGCGGCTAAGGTCTCAACATCCAGCCTCTCTTCAATAGTTGCTCCTATTTCTTCTTCATCAAAGACCTCTATTGCAGAAACCACACTCATGTCATGTGGCTACTTCATGGACCTACAAATATTAAAATTTACCTCTTCTTTGTTAAGTCTGAATTTGAGTTCTCCTCACTCAACATCTACCAATGCTCGTCTTGTGGCCAGAAATGGTCTTTCCAAATTAATGGGAACCTCAAAATCTACTTCGCAATCCAAGATCACGAAGTCTACTAGAAAGATGAATATGTCCACCTTTACGAGCACATCACATAAGAAGCCCATAGGTTGTTTCACTGACCTATCTGCCATCATCAATCTCATGGATGTGGATTTTGGAACCCCTAATCCCAATTGCTTGTAGATGGACAGCGGCATCAAGTTTATACTAGCCCCTATGCCACACAAGGCCTTTGCAAATTTGATTGATCCAATGGCTCACGGTATGGTGAATGCACCCAGATCCTCCTTCTTCTGTACCAGAGACCTGGTAGCAATAGCACTGCAGTGATGAACATTGTTAATTAAATCAATACTTATAGCTCTTTTCTTTGTGACCAAGTCCTTCATGAACTTGGCATATCCCGACATTTGCTCTAGTGCTTCCACTAGTGGGATGTTTACTGACACCTGTCACAACATGGTGATGAACTTTGCAAATTTCCCATCTTCGGCTTTCTTTTTAAGCCTTTGAGGGTAAGGAGGGCGTGGTCTTGGGATCTGTTGTAAAGGCATGGTTCCCTCAACCTCTTTTTATTTTGCTCCTGCTAGTTTGGCTGTTGGTTGAGCATACTCCAAGTCATCTACTTGTTCAGCTTCATCCTCCTCTCTTCCAGCTTTCTCCAACACATGCTCATGTTTAGTACCTGCAGAAATAGGGTCAGTAAGAGCCTTACCACTCCTGGTGGAAATAGCCATGCAATGCCCATCCTTCTTGGGATTTTGGATCGTGTCACTTGGTAATGACCCATTCTTTCTCTGATTTAATAAGCCTGAAAGTTCCCCCAACTGCTGCTCAATCTTCTTGATAGAGGTGGTGTGAGATTCTACCAGTTGAATCATACTAGAGAAATCACCTTTCATCTCATTTACCCCTGCATCAGTTGATTCAACCTTTTGGAGCACCTTGGCCAACATGTCTTCCATCTTAGACCCGCTGGAACTACCACTTGCCCAGTCTCAATTACCTGGGGGCACATAGACACCATTTCAATCATTTCTATACCCATCCCTATTCTGCCAGTTTCCTGCTCTCTATTTGTTGGCCTATCATACTATCCTTCCTTTGAATAGTTCTGACCTGCATTTCCAGAATTGTAACCCTGGTTGCCTAAGTTATAATTTTGGAAACCTTCTTGGTTGCCCAGGTAATTAGCCTCTTCATCTAGATCGATGTCCTGATCTTTATACATGTTTGACTGTCCCACGACATTTACTTTTTCAGACTTGGAGACAATATGCTTTGTGAGTAGATATATTTGGGTCCTCATGTGTGCTATGTCTTGATCCATTTCTTCTTCTCTCTTCCTTTGTTCAGCTGAAAGTTCATAAGTATACCCAAGATCTCCTACTTCTGCATCCCTGGTGGACCATGCCCTTTTATTCTTTGAAACCTCGTCCATCAGTTGCATGCTCTTTCAGAATGGCTTCCTTATAAAAGATCCTCCACACACTGCATCAGTAACAGGTTTAGTAACATAATTTAAAGATCTGTAAAATGCATGTATTAGATGTCTCTCAGTGAGACCATGGTTTGGTCACTTCTTCAGCTTTTGGCTGAATCTCCACCAGGTGTAATGCATTGCTTCTCTTGGTAGCTGTTTATGGGCACTTATCTCGTCTTTCATTTGCAACTCTTTTGATTCTAGAAAGAATAGTTCCACGAAAGCTTCCTTCAGTTCAGTCCAAGTCCTAATTGAGTCATTGGGCATCTCATTCAGCCAATTTTTTGCCTGTCCAGTAAGACACAATGGGAACATTCTCAGACTCATTGCTATCTAGCTAACTACAAGAATTTCTTGCGACTTGCAGATAGCCATAAAATTCATCAGATGCTGGTTAGCATCATCACCCGCTACACCTCTGAACATACCTTTCAGATTCAGCAGTTGAATCATAGTGTTGGTGATTATGAATTTAACACCTGGAGGTAGTACAGGTAACACTATCACTCCAGTAGCTCCAGCTCCATCCAAATCTAAGTCATCATCTTCATACATCATGTGAGCTGGAGGTTGTGGTCTACCCCTTGGAGCTATTGGTTGGCAGTGAAGAGGAATGATTTCATGTACTGCTATGTTTTCATCCACTGCCCTAAGTTAGTTGTTCATAACATTCGGCTGAATACCTCTTGCAACGGTTTCAGCTTCCAATCCAAATCTTTGTCTCTGCGCCTCAAGTTCTTGTGCGTTCACCATTTTGTGAATGTTTTTCGAAGTTCTGGATCGTATGGGACTAATGGGACTAATGGGGCTCCCTTACTTCTGGTATTTGACATACACAGTCGAACTCACTTGTAAGAGACATAGACAAAGAACAAGACATCAAATTAGGAAATGTAACTACACTTAGAATAAAATCTAGTAAAACACTTCTGAATTGAAAGTCCTCGGCAGCGGTGATGTTTGCGTAATTAAGACACAACTTCCAATGCAAGTGTCTACAATTATACAGTAGTAAAGTAACCCAACCAAGGGTTGGGGTCGAGTCCCAAGGGAGTGGGCTTGAGAATTAATCGAAAAATAAAATTTAGTACTAATTAGTCATAGCTAAAAACATTTTTGAATATAAACATGTTAAATCTAAGGGGTGACGCAAACGTCAATTATCAATGGGGGTTTTTCACAATTAAACAAAAAATAGCAAAAATACAAAGAGTACTAATCAAGGAGATGGGGTTATTGGGATGTGATAGGAATACGGGAAAAACTAAACTATTGGGTACATGCTTTTGATAATAAATCCATAGAATATTTGTGATTAGGCTATACTATAGTGGGGGTAAATTCTCTCTCGAGCAACTTACCCCGAATCAAATGGCTTGCTCTCGGACACCCACTTGCCGCATGAAGAACAACCTCTGCCTTAGCCCACTCATTCTCTCGAGTTGAGTGTGTGGGAGAAGGACTAAGGTTCACTTTCTCGAGTTGAATCTCCTGTCGACCCAATCCCACCAGCAATCAATTGAGTAGTCTTAGTTTTACGACCTCTCTCTCGAGCAAGCCAAAAACAGAAAGGTGAAATCATATTTGCAACTAGAATTTCATTAAGTTCCACCATAACTACTAAACGAAATCACATTTAAACAACAAATAAATCATCAACAAGCAAGACCCAACAGATAATCTAACCCATATTCACAAAATCACACCCCAAGAATTGGGGTTTTAGGTAGACATGTAAAAGATATAGAAATTTATACTAGTATGAGTTTGCATTCAAATGGGTGTGAAGATGTAACTCTCAAAACAAGCCAAGAGTGAAGAATCCACAAAACCCAAGTCCAAATTCTTAGAGTTGAAACCCTTTGAATCTTCAAGTTCTTCAAAACCCTCTCTAAACTTAGAACTCAAAAGTCTATGTTAAAAATTATATATTAAAAATCTCATATTAAGCTACAACTCTCAACGAGTATTTATAGTTTTCAAAAATCTGTACTGCAGTGGATCATTCGATGCTGTTAGTTGAGATCGCCAATCAACTCGGTGATCCGCCCTTTGGTAGGTTTCATCGCTGCCTTGCTCTATCTTTTAGCATGGTCATGTTTTTTTTCATTGGGCGACATAGAACTGCTTTGCAGAATGGCTCGGCGACATGCCAACTGCTTCTTTTTTACCGTCGATTTGATCCTTTCTTTCAGGGCTCAGCACAACAAAAGGCGGGGTAAGACCTTTTGGCGACTCGCCGAATGGGTTCAACTATTCTAAAATCTTCATTTCTTCATCTTTCAACTGCTTTTGTTCCTTTTTGCTAAGTAGTGTCCATGCTTTCCCTCAAACTACAAATACCTGAAAGTTAAGGGTTTTCATCAAATATTGAGACAACATATGCATTTGAGGACACTAATTCTATCAAAATATAGCCCTAAATGAGTCCAATTTTTGGACTTATCAAGCGGAGCCAAAATTTGATACGCCCAAACTTACACCTCAATTAAGAGATATAAACAGTCGAAGTCAATTTATAGAACTCAACGTGAGTTAAGGTTGATCCCACGGAGAATTTCTTTGCAGAAATAATTTCACTATCGCGTTTTACTCAAATGTCATTATTATTTCCTAAATAAACAATTACTGAAAGTAAAATGGGTTTAGCGTTAACACTTTGGTAACAAATGTTGTAAACTAAAGTCTAATTCAACCATGAACAAAATATCAGTTTTGAAGTTGTTTCAATAATTAACTGAAACTAGGATTGTGTTCCCCATAACGTTGCGTCTAATATTTTTCCGTAGTTGAGTTTCAACAAATTTATCTCTACAAAATACATGCGAGTTAGCTATATCTAAAACTTCTCAGTCTACTTAAGTAATCTTCACTCAAGTCCTCTCGGTCCTAGAGTGTTACAAGATTTACCCTCGCCTACAATAGTGTTAAGGTTCTTTTCTCTAGAACTTAAACTTTGACTCTATTTAGTTAGATTAGTTTAGCTTTTTCCTAACTATCATTTTTCTCTCAAACAAATGACATATACAAGGTCACTCTAATGCGTGCACTCATCAAAATACATGAATAACGAAAACTAAACTACAGTTTGTAACCATAAATTGCCTTTCACTCATTTTCCGAAATCACAATTAGAATTACGTCATGGATCCCACAACCCCAGTTGTGGTGTTTAGCCACTCATGATTAACGTAAATGTTTAGATTTATCGAATGAAAACATGTTAATAAGTACTTACGAGAATATGCAATCAACAACCACTTCGATAATTCAAGAAATGGAAATCTAAACTTCAAACTTAATTCAATGTTCAAATCAAAAATCACAAACTGAGAATTATGGAAACTCTTTCATCATTCACGGTAAGATAAGATAAAACATGAAAAACGACCTAATAATTTAAAAATAGTGTTTTAAAAAGAGTCATACTCGAAGTAGGACTGAAATGCGGGCAGCTTCACAGATAGCTTGACAGTCTGTCACAAGTTTCACGGTCTGTGAAGCCTGCCGTGGTCTATACTTGGCCAAGTGAAATGTGAGGCTTCAAGGCCTATTCACTGGAATCCTTCACGGCTTGCATCACGACCCGTTATGAGTACCACGGCCCGTCTGGGTTCCCGTGGTCCTTACTTAGCAATCTCAACACGCAATTCTTCAAGGCATGTACACTAGAAATTTACCACGGGCTGCATCACAGATCGTTATGATGACCACGGCCCATTTGGGTGTCTGTGGTCTTTACTTGGCCAACCTAATGTATAACTCCTTGAGGTCTTCCCACTAGTTCATCTCCACGATCAGCATCACAATCCATCATGAGGACAACAACCCGTCAGGGATCTGTAGTCTTCACTTGGACTTTCATCATTAGTCTCAAGATTCCTGGCTCACTGCTTCATTACCACGGCCATTGTGACGGCCCATTATGATGACTATGGCCCGTACTGGGCTCCGTGGTGTTTCCTTCAGTCCAGTCATTTTATTCTTCTTTTTCAACTTTTTCCACGCAAGTAACAACCTGTCTAGACATTCAACAAATACATCAAATCTTCCATAAATACACTCGATTCAAGTATTAATCCTTAGTTTTCATGCATCAAATGTGCGAAGATTTTGTGACACATCAGTGTTCACTGATCACAAGAGTTTTCAATATGTTTTTAGTCAGAAAGAGCTTAACCTATGATAGCGAAGGTGGTTAGAGTTACTCAAGGATTATGACATGAGTATTCTTTATCACCCAGGTAAGGCTAATATTGTTGCTAATGCCTTGAACATGATATCTATGGGTAGTACCACCCATGTTGAGAAAGATAAGAAAGAGTTAGCAAAAAATGTGCATAGACTTGCACGATTAGGAGTTCGACTAATGGATTTCACAAAAGGAGGAGTAGTGGTGATGCATGGGGATGAATCATCATTAGTGTCAAAAGTGATAGAGAAACAAGACCAAGATCCTATTTTGCTTGAATTAAAGGCAAATGTTCATAAGCAAAAAGTAATGGCTTTTGAACAAGGGGGAGATGGTGTATTGAGGTATCAAGGTAGGTTGTGTGTACCAAGGGTGGATGAACTCCAAGAGAGGATCATGGAGGAAGCTCATAGCTCAAGATATTCTATTCATCCAGGTTCCACAAAGATGTATCGTAATTTGAGAGAATTTTATTGATGGAGTAGTATGAAGAAGGGCATTGTAGAGTTTGTTGCTAAGTGACAAATTGCAAGTAAGTTAAAGTAGAGCACCAAAGGCCTGATGATATAGCTCAGAACATAGAACTTCCAGAATGGAAGTGGGAGGTGATCAATATGGATTTCATCATAGGTTTACCACGATGTCGCGGGCATCATGATTATGTTTGGGTGATTGTTGATAGAGTGACTAAATCAACCCACTTTTTGCTGGTAAAGACTACCCATTCAGCAGAAGACTATGCTAAGTTGTATATTCAAGAGGTAGTCAAACTTCATGGGGTTTCGGTGTCGATTATTTCAGACAGAGGTGCACAATTTACTGCACAATTTTGGAAGTCATTCCATAAAGTCTTGCGTTCAAAGGTGAACTTGAGTACTGATTTTCATCCTCAGACTGATGGTCAAGCTGAGCGCACCATTCAGACTTTAAAAGATATGTTGAGGGACTGTGTGATTGATTTCAAAGGTAATTGGGATCATCACCTAACTCTCATCGAGTTTGCTTACAACAATAGTTACCACTCTAGCATCCAAATAACTCCTTATGAAGCTCTTTATGGGAGAAGATGCAGATCTCCTATTGGATGGTTTGAAGTTGGTGAAGCTGGGTTGATAGGACTAGAATTAGTTCATCAAGCTATGGAAAAAGTGAAAGTTATTCAAGAGAGGTTGAAAACAGCACCGAGTCGTCAGAAATCCTATACAGATGTTAGGAGAAGAGATTTAGAGTTTCAGGTAGATGATTGGGTTTACTTGAAAGTTTCACCCATGAAGGGTGTTATGAGATTTGGCAAGAAGTGGAAGCTTAGTCCCTGGTATATTGGTCCTTACAGAATATCCAAGAGGATTGACAATGTAGCTTATGAGTTAGAGCTACCACAAGAGTTAGCAGTGGTTCATCCGGTATTCCACGTATCAATGTTGATAAAGTGCATGGGCGATCCTTCACTTATCATACCTACTGAATATATTGGTATCAAGGAAAGCTTATCATATAGAGATTCATGTTCAGATTCTAGATCACCAAGTTCGCAAGTTGAGGACGAAGGAAGTAGAATCAGTCAAAGTTCTATGGAGAAATTAGTTTGTTGAGGAAGCTACTTGGGATGCTAAGGAGGATATGAAGAAGAGATATCCACGTCTCTTAGAATCCGGAGAAGTTCCAAAATAAGGTACTAATCCTTTTCTTGGTTTTTATTTTAAGCTAGCATGTTGTATTTACATTTTGCTTGTTGAGTGTTTGAGCTAGGTGTGAGATGTTACGCCTTAGCCTACTAAGAGTAATCTCATTCGAGGATGAATTTTTCCAAGGGAAGATATTGTAACACCCTGCTATACGAAAGAACTAGAAAGAACTAGAATTAGAAAGAAAACGTTTCTGGAAATAATCAAATTTGGAAAGTTTGACAAAGTTAAGCTAAGTATGAGTTTTGGGTCAACTTAAAACTGCCATAACTCCTATCTCAATATGATTTAGGTGTGCTAAAAGATACTGTACGGAATATATTTGAATTATCTTTCCAACGCCACTGATTTTGCAAAATTTTGAGTTCGTATGAGGGAGATATGCCCATTTTAAGTTGGGTTGTCTACATAAGGAAAGTCAAAACCGCATTTTAGAAGGGTATTGTGGTCTTTTCACTACCCAATAGTTTTATTTCATTTTTGGTAATTAAGTTGGGGTCTAAACTGATTTGGTTCAGTTTACGCTTCATCAAAATAAGTTAGGGTTTTGAGAGAAGAGAAAAGTAGGGGAGAAAAGAGGAGAAGAAGCAAGGAATTGTCAAGTTCTTGAAGCTAGGATTGTGGATTTCATCTAGGGTTGATCCTTACGAGGTATGTGAGATCACATAGCATTGGGTTCATTCACCCACGCCCCAATCATGATTTAATTCAGCGAAATTATATTCTTCAAAGTATAGAAATTGAGTTCTTGGTGGATTTTGTTGAAGTTTCTATTGGGTTCTTGATGGTTGAAGTTGTTAAGGAATTCTTGATTTAAATTGATGAAATTAGATGTCATTTTGAGTAGATTCTTGCATGTTTTGGTTATGTAGTCCAATCTAATTGTTTGGGGAAAGAACCAATTGAATCTAGAGGGTTTAGAGTTGAAAACGACCAAAAGAATTCGTCAAAATCTGGGAAAAAGGGGGGCCGTGCCACTCAAATCCCCCATCATCAGGCTTTGAAGTTCGGCCTCTGGGGCGCCGCACCAGCCAGTGCGCCCAAGCCAGCCTCTGCAGTTCAGACTCTGGCGCCCCACGCTACTCACAACGCCAGGGTTGCCAGGCCTTCCACCTTTTCCCACTTTTTTCCATTTGAGTTCCCTCACAACGTACCTATGTTTTCTAGTTGATTTCTACGCTATAAGGTACGTCTAAACAACATGAAATCATCCATAACATGAGATCATGAGCCTTGAATCCATAATTCAATTCAAGGAAAGTTAAGAGTCAAGTCAAGAGAAGTTCATAGAGTCTTCCAAAAGTCTTTTACAAATGTTTTAACTTTTGTTTTATGACTTAAGTTTTGAGTTGAGTAAAGAGTAAAGATTGAAGTTCATTTCTTAGAAAGAGAATATCGGGACTATGTATTCCCAAAGAGTAAATGGTTTCACAATTAAGCAAGAGAGGAAACTTTGATTTCCAAGAAAGCCTTGGAGCTAAGTTTTGAGCAATAATCTCAAACCACAGAAAGAAGTTATGTTTTTAAACATATGAGCCAGTATCTTTTAGAAGTAGAATTGAGCACCGATATGGGGGAGAGTTCAGACAACTCCTAGCCCCCATAAACCATGTGGCCATCATGGGTTGAAAGGAGTCATACTTTTTAGATGATTCCTTAGTGTTTTTTAGCAAAACTAGTGGATCCACTTAGAAGTTAGGCTCTATGCCCTTGGCAAGTTATAGAACGACCCTGGTAGCGTGAGGCAAAACGATGTATCATCACATAGCTCTTAAGTGATGGTTGTCGGTTAGAGAAACTCCCACAGAAGTATTTTGTATTCTTATATACACAGAGTTATTTGTATTTTTATATACACAGAGAGTTCATATTGTATCTTTGCATACATACAGAGTTATTATTGTATTTCTACATACACAGAGTTGTTATCCATGTTTTAAAAGCCTTCTTGATATTGCATTTATATTATTGTTGTTTATTGAAATGAGTTAAATTGTATTGAGTTGAGCCCAGGCATGTTCTTTCAGTTCCTTTCAAGCTTATGTCTTGTTTTAGAATTTCCCTCGCATGCTCGTACATTTAATGTACCGACTCCATTTGGCATGCATCATTGTTATGATGCAGATACAGGTAACCAGGATTAGCACCCAGTGCTTCATTGATCCAGTTAAGCATTCAGAGTCTTGTGGTAAGCCTCATTGCTTTCCAGATAGCCCCTATTTATATTGCTTTAGTAGTTTTCAGTTGTTAGGATGATCGGGGGTCTTGTCCTGACATCCCTCCAAGTTTAGAGGCTTCATAGACAATTAGTTAGTTCATTTGTCATTATCTTGTTATTGACTTATGTTGACTTTGAGTTGCCATTTTGGCTAGATGAATGTTCTTTCAAGATATTCCAAGTTATTTCATGAGTTTATCTTTTAAGACAATTATCTTATTATTTAAGTCTTCCGCTATGAGTTAAGCCACACCAAGGGTTCGCTTGGGGACAACAATGGTTCTCGAGTGCCAGTCCCGCCCAGAGTGTAGGCTCTGGGTGTGACATTATATTTATAACACTCCCCCATGAATGTCTAATTTGTAGCTTATGTGCATCGTTAAAATTTTTACTATAAAATCTTTAAAAAAGGAAAAAATCTAGTGAAGGAAGCGATTACACATATCTAATAATATGATCTTGGCCACTTCATTACAAACCTTACAAGGAAATCTCAGTGGGATAAAACCTCATAAGGGACAAAGAGTACAATGCATATTAACTCCCCCTAATGAGAACATCAATCCCCCTAATGAGAACATCAATCCGAAGACTTAAATCTTCACATTCCAAGTTTATGCACCATCTTCTTGAAAGTTGTAGTTGGTAGAGACTTGATGAACAAATCAGCCACATTGTCACTCAAACGAATCTGTTGAACATTAATATCACCACTCTTTTGGAGCTCATGTGTGTAGAAAAGATTTGGCGAAATATGTTTCGAGCTATCTCCTTTTATGAAACCTCTTTCGGGATCAAAGAATTATGCAAGCTACTCACTTCAATTTCTTTAAGAAAATAATATATTGCCTTTTGAAAACTCTTTAAGAGCTTAATTCAAGTCATCAACTTGCATAGCAATATGAAAAATTCTTGCTTGATTTAATCTATATGAGGATTATATATTAGTTTCCCAAAATATTGCAAAAGTTTTAAATTTTGAATCCTTCATGTATTTTCATATCAATTTTGTCAAGTGACAACATTCAATATTAAATGTATGACATCTTCTAGTGTCTAGACTGCAAGTCAAATAAGCTTTACGCTTACCAAGATGCATTATTCCACTTTTAACTTGATAAATATTTCTTGCTAGTATGCTTTAATAGACTTAGAATTCATATCGCCGTATTCTTTTACAATATTGCGTTATATTGTATCAAAAATATCATCAACAAAATATCATTTTGTGTCTGTTCACACTATGACATAACTTATTGAGCTCTTATCACTTCATTATTTTCAGGTTCCTACCTCTCTCATGAGATTTCATGAAGTGTTATGTCATATGATCTTCAAGAGCACATTGCCTCCTCATTATGATCATTTCACTCATTTATTTCTCTCATTTTGTCAAGGATTATTTTATTTAGAATCGATTGGTCTATCATGCTTCATGCTTGTTTTATACTCTGTCATTTAGGGACATTCAATAGGAGCATTTACAACTCTTGTGTTGCTTCTTATCTCACTCTATGTTAGACAAACTAACATATATCTCAATCTATTTTGGAGAATCCATCTTTGTGCATCATTTTATATTCATTAATCATATACTACTCATTAAAATTATCAGATGAAAAATTGATCATAATTTATTGGTCTGATGCATACAATTACTTTAGTATGTAATACATTATATTTAAAACCATGAGATTTTATTATCATAAGCAATGATTGACTATTTATTTGAGGCATTGAATGTCACATCAGCTTGGATATTTATCAATATTATTAAAGATGAATTATCTTTATTTCATATTCTGAAAGTTATGCTCTTAACTCAATTATTTTGCACAACAATTTTGTGAATGTGAAACTGCAGGTTGAAAATAAACGCACATGTGATCATCTTATTGATGCATCTAATTCAACAAAACACATGACAGGTAAACGGGCCAATATTCACCTTTTACACTTTTCAGAATTTAGAAATTTAGTCCCAACATTAGTTGATCCAATCAACTATCACGAGAACAACTAACATAAAGAATTCTTGAATAATCTTCTAGTTCTTCAATGTATACATATTACTCAGTATGCACATCTTTGAGATTGTCAATCATTCATGTTAACTAATAAAATTATTATTATTACTAGTAAACTCCAAGTTTACTATCACATTACATTTTGCTTTAGTAAATTTCTAATTTACTATTATAGTAAATTTCAGATATGTTTCTTCTCAATTACTCTACCTCTTTTGGAGGTGAGTTGTAGTCCCATCATAATCAAGTGCACATTTGAATTGATAAACTTTATTTTACACTATTACATTTACTTCAATATTGAATTTATTCAATCCCAATCAATAGACAATAATCATTAAATATTTGGGATGAAAGCTCTGCAGTGTTATCAAGGTTGATGGACTTAATCTAATTATCAACAAATTATGTATTAATCATATTGTTGTTGCCAACAATTTTACAAATGTGGAAGTGTAAGATGACGATAGGCACGCATGAGACTATCAAGAAAAAGGACCATGAAGTATCTTACCAACTCACTAGGTGGGTGAATAGGTCCACAAATATTCACATGTATACGTTCCTAGAATGCAAGAGCACATACCATGTATACGTTCCTTGAATTCAAAGGACTCAAATTTCAATATTGGTGATGGTCTCACAATTAACTTGCATGGGTAACAAATCGTACTAGAAAATTCATCATTTAAAAGAATCTTTAGGTTCTTTAATGGATGTTCATTTGAATTGCCTATAACTTGTCTCATCATTATAAGTTGAGGATGTCCCAGACGATCTGAGTATTAAAATTATTGAACTTCTTATTTACTATAGACAGTGGCGGAGCCACCTCACAATGAGGGGGTACATCTAAACCCTCTTCGACGAAAAATTATATTATTTATACATGGTTAAAATATTTTTTAGGTATATATAGTAGAAGTCGAACCCCCTTCGGCTACTTCGTGTGTCTATTTATTTAGATTTTGAACCCCCTTATTGAAAATCCTGGCTCCGCCATTAACTATAGAATCTGTCTCAATTGCACTAATTCTTGTCTATACAAGCAGAAGATAAAACATTTAACTTTTCTATAACACGTGTCTACCAAGAGACAACTTGGTGATACCAAGTCAACGACAAAAATCATGACCTTTTAGATAACGCTCAACTATAATACATCCAATTCTAAGTGTAGGCTATCGCAATCTAGTATAAGCCCAACAAAGAGTTGGGGTTGATCCCACAGGGAGTGATACGATAGAGAATTCAATTACGAAGTGAAAGATGTGTTCTAATCGGTTGTAAGAATAGAATTTATCGAAACAATTAAAGTAAGTTTCAGGGGTTGACAACTAGTGTCAAATGGGGGGATTATATTTGTCAATTAACAACTACATAAACAGGGGAGTATTCAAGTAGAGAGGGATCCTTGGGGACGTGATCGATTAATTGCCAATTTTGGTATACGGGTGATTACTATTTACTGAAAACTATTGAATCTTAGTGGGTAGGCTAGACTTTAGATGTAATAGTCATATCTCGATCAACTATCACTATTCTAGCGAGTTCTCTCGAACCTCGACAAGCATAACAATTATGAACAACCCAAAACCTTAATTAATCTACTCTCTCAAGCTATATTGGTAGGATCAAACTTAGACTCACTTTCTCAAACTGAATCCACAACAACCCAATCACTACAATCACCAATTGATAACCTTAATTCTAAAACCTCTTTCTCAAGCAAGCATAGAATACTAGACTAAAACTGCATTTGCAACTACAATTCATGAATTAAGACTCAGTTTTCAATCGAACATACCTCAAAACAACAATTAAATCTGTAATCTAACACCCATAAGCTAATTGAGACAATTAATCGCATAATCACACCCCCTAATAATGGGGGTTTTAGCCATACAATAAAAAAAAGCAGGAAAATATTACCCATCGACTGGGTAACAAGATATTTCATCGAAGTGCCATTTCCATCGCTGAGTTGGCTTTTCCCAGGGCTGGCATGTTGTAACTTTAAGCGAGCTGAAGTACCACTCGGCGACTTGGCGATTGTCAACTTTTCCTTTCTTCAGCTTTTTAATGTTCTTGTCTTGCTCTTTTTCCCTCATAACTACAAATTAGCGCATAAACATCAAATTTGAGCATAAGATAGGCATTCAAGACACTAAAACTATGAATATTAAGCCCTAAATGAGTCGAAATCCAAGACTCATCACCACCCCAACTTAAAATTTTGCTTGTCCTCAAGTAAAATACAATATCAATCAGTTCAACAAGGATGTCTACAAATAGTGCTACTCAAAACTCAACATGCGTGCACATAAGAGGCTCAAACTACCCATGCAATGGTCAAATGTGCACCTTGAGTTTTAAATTGTGACTAGCCATCATCAAATAGAACTCAAGCTCACAATGCTTGCTTCTAATGTAAGTTCAAGATCAACAAAAGCATTCAAATACCCTCACACCAAGAATGATTTCATGCTCACACAAAACTCATCAAATTTCCAGAATTTCGGAATCAAACACAACTCTCACACTCTCAAAGATAAACACATGCATGATATCACCTATCGGTTTGCCCGTATTTTCCAACCAACATGACTTTTAGCTCACTCAAGATCACAAAAAATTTTAAGGCTTGTAATAGGACTGAGGGTAAAGGTATGATTATTTTGGTTTAGTGACTTCTACCTTTCATGAAGCATGTCCTGTATTTCACTTTTTCTCCTTCTCATTCACTTTTTTTTTATTTTCACAATCCACCCTATGTTATTTTAAGCATGACTCATTGGATACCCCATTTCTTTTGTCCATTTCACAAACTTTATTTCAACAATTCTTTTCTTTTTCGATCTTTTTCTTTTTTCACTTTTCTCTTTTCTATATTTTACATGGAGGGGTTCCATCTTTATCAACACGATCCTTCAAGGGAGAATTTCTCAAACTTCTTGACTTTCCCCCTTTTTCCACCACAAAGGCCTAAGTTGGTTATTCAAAATAATCAATGTTTCATGAAGATTATAAGTGGGCAAGAAAGAGGTCAAGTGTGTTCAAGTTTCATTCAAAGAAAAGGATAGGCTCAAACAGTGCCAAGCAAGGCTCACACTCTCATAAGGTAGTCACTGATTAATGTTTCAAACATACCTCATCCAATTCTAGGTGCAAACAATCGTTAAGCACTATAAAACCCAACAACTGAGTTGGGGTCGAATCCCATAGGGAGCGGTACGTGTTCAAATTCAATTAGGAAGTACAAATGTGATCTAACTAGCTGTAGGAAAAGATATTATCGAAAAAAGACATATCAAATAAAAGGGTGACACGAATGTCAAATAGGGGTCTTTGATTTTCAAATTATCAACTACAATCAGTTAAATAGCAAGGAGATAACAACAAGGAGAGAGATTCTCTGGATGTGATCAATTATAGGTGAATTTCGATATATGGGTAATCAAAACTACTAGTAAACAGCAAAATATCAGTGGGTAGGCTAGACTATAATTGAAATAGCTTTCTCTCAAACAACTATTCCGCTTCAAGTGATTTCTCTCGAACATCAACAACCATAGCAATTAAGAACAACCCAAAACCTTAGTGCATCTTCTCTCTCGAGCTAGATGGGTAGACTGGGTTTAGGATTCACTCTCTCCAGCTTAACTCATATCAACCCAATACATACAAATCATTAATCAGTAATTTTAGTCCTAAAGCCTCTCTCTCTCTCGCAAGCCAAGAAGACTATCATAGAATTGTATTGGCAACTACAATATATAAATTAAACCTCAATTAATGATTAAACTCACTTCAAAATAGCATTTAGACTAGTAATTAACAATACCCACACATTAATTCAACCCATAATCACATGATCACACCCAAGAATTATGGTTTAACCGAACATCATAAAAAGATGAAAACCATTACCGAATCGACTAGCCATCAAATGGGTAATAGGAATTCAAGCTTTACAATGCTCCAATTTGAAGAAAAATAGAAACCCACTTGTGAAATCTCCAAGTTGAGTCTCCAAACCTTCAAGTCTACTAAGAAATATGTTCTAGACTCTCCCAAAGATCAAAATTCTATTCCAAGGTAAAAATTCGATCAAAAACCTCTTAAACTAAATGTTCAAAATATTATTTATAGTTTCCAAAAATAAGCCACGAAGGGCTCTTCGGCAAAGTAAGTCAGGCTCGTCAAACCAATCGATGAGCCGCCCTTTGATCCCTTCCATCGCCTTTACACCTTGACATTCAGCATCCTCAAGGTCTATAACTTTGGGCGATCTAACTTTGCTTAGCGGAACTTCTCGGTGATTCACCAACTGCCCCTTTTCATCGCCAATTTGGTTTCTTCCTTCAGGGTTTGGAACACTGGAACTTTAGGCGGTCTGATAAGCCACTCAGCGACTCACCAAGTGCTTTTGGCGATCTTCAGGCTCACCCTTCTTCATTTCTTCAGCTTGTTTTGTTCCGTTTTGCATGTTAGTGTCCCTACTTTTTGTTCCTCAATCCATATACCTGAAAATCAAGGATTTAACATTAGTTTATGGCACAAATTAAACATTTGAGAACACTAAATTTATAAAAACTAAGCCCTAAATGAGTCGAAATCTCAGACTCATCAACACCCCCAACTTAAATTTTTGTTTGTCCTCAAGTAAAAACTCAAGTTCAGCAGTTCAAAAAGAATGTCTCAAACAGTGATGGATAAGACTCAACTTACTTATGCAATGATCAATTTTGCACTCAAAGATTCAAATTGTGACTCACCATTATCAAAGATGCTCAAGCTCACAATACTTGCATTCAAGCTCAACAAAGGTACTCAAATGCCCTCACAAAAGATGATTCCATATTGATACACAATTTCTCAACAATTTGTAGTTCCGGAATCACATACAACTCTCACACTCACAAAGATGAACAAATGCATGACTTCACCCATAGGTTTGCCCTTATTTTCCAATCAACAGTGTTTCAGCTCGCTTAAGATCACAAAGGTCTTTTCATGGCTTGTAACGAGGTTGAATGTCAAGGTATGGTCATTTAGGCTCAGTGGCTTTCACCCTCATGAAGTGTGGCCTGAACATCACATTCCTCCTTTTCTTTAACATTTCAAATGCTCATAACCCGCCTCATTATTCAACTTCATATGAATTCCCGGACACCCCATTTCTTTTGTAATTTTCATCATTTATTTCACAACTTTTTCATTCTTTTTCTTTGCTTCTTTTCTCTTTTCTCTTCTTTTTTTTACATGGAGGTGTTCCATCTTTTTCAAAACCATTTTCAATGGGGGAATTTCTCACACTTCTTGATTTTCCTTTTCTTTTCACCACACCCCCAACTTAGGCTTTTGTCCTTCAAACAAAACCACACTTTATGAGAGTTATGGGTGCATGGATAAAGAGGGCTCACAATTGCTCAAGTTTCTTCCAAGAAAAGGGTAAGGCTCAATAGGGTTCAAGCAAGGTTCACACATCTCATAAGGTTGGCCACAAAAGAGGTATATTGTCAAATTGTTTCACTCTTCAAATTTTTTGCCTAAGATCATTTCAAGTGCTTGCATCACTTAGTCAACTGGACCAATGGGGTAAATTCTAGGTGTCATCACACAATTGTTCAAAGTAATCTCAACACACAAGGCATTGGCACCAAATCAAACAAGACTCCACATTTTTGCTAGTGTGCAATGTTCATCACAAAAGGCTCATTCGATAATCATCTAGTCACAATGAGATGCTAAAAGTTCACACATTGTCTATGCAACTTCATTGGCCTCATCGTAACCGCACATTTATTTTGTTCGATTAAGAGCACTATTCAAGTCATCGATTTTGATCATAACCGATACTCAAATTTGCACAAGAACTGCCACATTCATACAAAAAAGAGGTGGCACAAATTTTTCAAAATTGGTCAAAATCGTTTCCATTCAAAACAAGGAAGGAGCCACAAGTTCAAACATCCACAAAATTGAAATCAAAGCATATATATAGATCACCAAACCCAATATTCACAAACAAAATCAAAACACAAGAGGTAGGTATGGAAATACCTCACCCCACCCATAAAAGAAAATCAGTTGTCCTCAAATGCAACTAAAATAATAAAAATCAATAAAAATGACAAAGAGGGAGGTAAGGAATGATCGTGTCTACACAGTCGCTCCATTTGTCGAAGCATCAATGCCCGAGGTCACACTCTGATCTTGGGCATCAATGTCTGGGGTAACATCAACACTCGCTCCACTGGAGCCTACCATGGACGTGTCTCTCAAAGAAGTCTGTCAGGCAGTCTCATATATGGCACCCTCTAGATCTACCAAATCATCATATACAGCAACCTCTCACTCCTAAAGTTGCTCCTCATCAGTCTCAGCCTCAGACTCGGCAGTAGTAACATCCTTCGTAGTATCATCTCCGGTGGTAGCCGGAGGTACCTCAGCATGGGCTGGAATCTCAGTACTCAGATCCTCAAGGGCCTAAGCTACTCCAAATAATGATGTGAAGTATGTGGACTTCAGATGGTCCACATCCTTCCTAAGCTCAGAAACCTCAGCTTCCAAAGTCGTAACCTCGGTAGTCACCATTTGTCCTCACTCACAAGTAACTACTCTCACAGTGAGAGCATCAATGGTAGCCTAGAGGGGTATAAGTGCAGTTGTGATGGCTCACTCAATCATCCAAGGCACCTCGGCCTCTAGCCGGGAAGCCCGCACATCTGCAGAATGGGTTAGGTTCCCCATCTTGAAGAGCATGGTCTGAGCGATTGGAGGCCTGAAGGTAGTGGTACCTGAAGTAGCTCTAGGCTGTTGGGAAGTAGTAGAGGAACCTGGGCCCTGGGAGGGACCAGAAGTAGATGTACCTGAACGCCCGGAGGTTGGAGTAGGCAAAGATGTCTCTACAAGTATCGAATCAATCTCAATCTCCAGGATGTGTCCACCGGAGCTGCTCTCCTTATATCCGCCTCATACCATATGCACTCTGCCTCAATACGCCAGATGTCCATAGAGGATATGGGTGTGACCTCAATGTCCCTTTTCTCGTCAAGAGGAACTCCAGCCCATCGACATAGCTTTATAATAAGCACTGAGAATGGCTGGGACGTCTGGTGTTGTTTGGCCCTCGTGGACATCTCTTGCTCTATCATAAGTCCCAAGTTAAGCCGCTTCTTGGCAATGATGGACCCGAGACAGGTCACCTTTGGGTGGTGGAGGATAGACTCATTTTGTGAGGGCATGATAAAACTGCTGATAAACCCGAACTAATATCGGCCTGCTATATTCAAATCCTTCTTCTCAATAGGGAGTCTGACCTCAATCTACCTGGGGTGGTGTCAGAAATAAGGGGAGCTAGCTAGCCCTTGAGTTCATCTAGTGTCTGTGAGGTGACCATACTCTCATATGCGTGCTCAACATTTGTGGTCCTGCCAAGTACAGCACTAATGTGATAGCTACTGCAACCCACTGTCTTCCCCCGAACCATCACGGACTTTACCAGTCTAAAGGCATTAGCCTTCTTCTTCCCCTGGGGTACTAGATCACCATATGTTGTGTAGAATTCTCTGACCCAGGTGGGAATATATGGGCCACGAGGCTTAGTGAATAAGTCAAGCATGTGGTACTGGAGTATGTCCCAAACATTAAGATACCCGTCCACTACACCATCCATGGATAATCTCTTTTCTTCCAAAATGGTCCTTAGTCCCTTGGCCTTTAGCCTATTGAGTAGCCGGGGAGGAGGACCCTGAAGTGGTGTTGCTGGGACCACCGTTTGTGCCAGAGAAGGCACTGAATCAGTTACAGGAGGGGTAGACTCCAGGATCCTAGACGGATCTTTGTGAGAACTTGCATGAATCTCTGTTCGCCGGGACTGTAGTGGTTGGTCATCATTCGGCTCAAAGAGTGAGACCTTTGAATTAAAAGAGTCCCCATCACTACCGAAGTTATGCTCAGGTCTCTCGGCTACGGGCGCTTTTCCCTTGCCCTTGCCCTTGCCTCCCTTTGAAAGTGCTTTCTTGCCTTTTTTGGAGGAAGCAGTAGCTCCCTTATTGATTACAATACCCCGTGCTCCTTTGCGGGGCGGCATTCCCCTTTCGTCCCAATTGGTCCTAGCCATATCTGCAAAACATATCAAAAAGAGTTGGAAAAATTTCAAGAAAAATTTCAGAATTCAAGTTGCAGATATACTCGTCAACCCAATTAGCGAGTGACCGAGTCACTTTGGCGAGCAAAATCGAGATCGCCAAATGGACTACCCTGAAAAAATTTCAGAAAAATGACAGGTCAGTGATGTGCAGGGCCATTCAGAGAATCGTCGACACCACTCGGTAAGCTCAGACTAGCCCGCCAAATTTTATAGTGCGTTTTAGAGGTTAGGAGCGTAGAAAGGGGGATCAAAGGGAACTTTCAGCGAGTCGCCGAGTAAACTCTGCAATCTCAGGTTTCTCGCTAAAATTTACAGACTCTAACTAATCCAAATTGAGAAATTAAAGGTGATCAAGGGGACGTTGGCAAACCGCCGAACCGTTCAGCAAGCTTGACCTAGCTCGCCAAATTGCCCAATGTGCCAAATTTGAACCCTATTCCCAAAATCAAGCCCACAGGCCCCTGAAAACAAAATCAAACTACACACGTATGAAATTAGGACAAGACCCATGCCTCTTTGGTACTCAGACTTCCCCCGATTTGGCCAAAAATGGCAATTTGATGACTTTGCCCCTAAGAATGATGTCAACCGCTCTATCATTGGGAAAATTACATTATATGGCTTAATCTGGGGTTACTCAGACTTCACTCAACAAGACCCAGCATAAATTAACTGCAACCCAATAATTTAAGATCAATTTAAACGCACAAAATTTGGGAATCATCATTTTAAGCAAATAGGCACAATTTCAAAAACTAAAACAAGCAAACCAACACATCAAATACAATTCCAACACAGGCTCAGCACACAACAACACAATTTTACCAAATGCATTTGAGTTCAACTTCTAAACTAGAGTTTAGGGATCAAAAAACCAACCTTTTAGCCGAATGAAGAATTTGATATGCTAGGCGATAATGTAATCCAAATCCAAACATAAGATCAAGAGCAAAAAGCAACAAAAATAGGTAAATATAAAATATCTAAGGTGCGGATGAGAGAGTACGGGGTTTGAAATGAGGGAATATGAAAGATTTTGAATTTTAAACGGTTTGGCCTTTTAAAACCTTTTAGTTCGCAGCCCTTTTGGCAGTATTAGTCGACCACGCCGAACTACTCGGTGATGCGCCGAGTGGTGACTTATCTCACCGAGTTTTATAGGAACTCCAATTAATTTGGGGATCCAAACGCCGAAAAAAATTAGTCTCGCCGACCTCTTCGACAAGTCGCCGACTGAACTCTTTGGCTCTCCAACCTGCATTTCTCAAACGCACTCCACTTTTCAACCTGCTCAATCAACACTCGTTATTCAAAAATCAAACTTCAAAAAAATAAAAACTTGGGTTGCCTCCCATGAAGCGCCTTAGTTGATGTCACGGCATGACGCAAGTACCCATTCAAGCTTCATTCTTGGGGTTTGTCATAGTATCACTAGGCAACCCCCCCCCCCCTTATTATCTTGGGTTCAGATGAGAAAAAATTTGACCCATTTGGGTCTCCAGCTGCTTGATAGAGATGGAATAAGAGGTCACCGTCTGGTTGAGAGTTGATACATCTTCCTTCATTTCCTTCAGCACTTTATCGGATCCTTCAACCTTGTTAAGAATGCATGAGAGCATGTCTTCCATACAAACACCCTCAAAATCTTTGGGCTTTTGACACTCATAAGGAGGAACATACCTATCCATCTTCCCCTCTCTCTCTTTCCAAGTGGCATTTCGATCACGCCAATCTCTATCACGGTTTCTCCAGCCCTTATCTCTATTCCATCCTTGATTTCCACCCGGCCTTGGGTAGTTAGCATGATAACCTCCTCCTTGGTTGGTTAGGAAGTTCACTTTCTCATTGTACAATCCTTCAAATTTGGCCTCGGGATTTACACCACCAATACCGACAACATTAACACTCTTTGTACCAGCACCCATAACATTTTTGGCCAAGATGTCCAGTTAGGTCATCATCTTTGTCGTGTTTTGGTCTCTCTCTTAATCTTTTTCAATTTGTTCCGTTGTAAATTAATAAGTAAAAGGAGAGAGTTGGTCTTCGTGGGTGTACCATGCCCGATTAATCTTGGTCATGCCATCCAGGAGTTGGGCTGCTATTGCATAAGGTTGTTGCATTAAACGTCCCAGAGAAAGTTGATCAGCCACTCTCTTGTTCATCGAATCAAGGCTTCTGTAGAATTATCGTAGCAGTATATTATCGGGCAATCCATGAGTTGGGCATTGCAGCACCATCTTCTTAAACCTCAGCCAAGTCTCATGGATTGGCTCACCCTCCAAATGCTTGAAGCTTTGGATATTTTCCCGAAGAGTCGTCATCTTCAAATGGGGAAAATATCGCACTTGGAATGCGGTAATAAGCTCATCCCACGAAGTGATAAAATCTCTTGGCAACTCAGCCAACCACTTGCTTGCCTCGCCCATAAGAGAAAATGGGAACAACCTCAGCCGGACCAATTCTTGAGATATGTTCTTAAAGGAGAACGATCCACAAACATCAAAAAAAATTGTATATGCTCATAGGGATCCTCATGAGCCAACCCACCAAATAAACCCTTCAGTTGTAGGAGCTGCAACATAGTGCTTGTGATGTGAAACACAGTGTTTTCTTCGGCTGGAGGTAAACGAATGGCACTAACCCCACCCATTTGGTTTGGGTCATTGACTTCATTGAGATTCCTGATGTCATCTTGGTGTCTCACTTGGCTACCATTACTTTCGTTGACGCTCATTTCCTCCTCTATTTTAACAAGCAACACAAAACCAAAAACAAAAATAAGTAGATTCAACCATAACTACAAAGATCACAATTTAACTTCAATAAAAGACTTTTAAACAACATCACTCCCTGGTAGAGGCGCAATTTTTTATTAATGTTTCAAACACACTTCATTCAATTCCAGGTGCAAACGATCGTTAAGCTATATAAAACCCAACAATTGAGTTGGGGTTGAATCCCACAGGGAGCTTAGGAAGTAAAAATGTGATCTAACTAGCTATAGGAATAGATATTATTGGAAAAAGACATATCAAATAAAAGGGTGACACGAATGTCAAATGGGAGTTTTTGGTTTTCAAACTATTAACTACAATCAGTCAAATAGAAATGAGATAACAACAAGGAGAGAGATTCTCGGGATGTGATCGATTATAGGTGAATTTTGATATATAGGTAATTGAAACTACTAGTAAACAACTAATATTAGTGGGTAGGCTAGACTATAATTGAAATAGCTTTCTCTCGAACAACTATTTTGTTTTAAGTGATTTCTCTCAAACATCAGCAAGCATTGCATTTAAGAACAACCCAAAACCTTAATGTATCTTCTCTCTAGATCAAGATGGGCAGGACTGGGTTTATGATTCATCAGTAATTTTAGTCCTAAAACCTCTCTCTCGAGCAAGCCAAGAACAGTAGCATATCTTTAAAGGAAAAAAAAAGAACACTAGCATAGAACTACATTTGCAACTACAATTCATAAATTAAACCTCAATTAATGATTAAACCCACTTCAAAATAGCATTTAGACTAGTAATTAACAATTCACACACACTAATTCAACCCATAATCACATAATCAAACCCCAAGAATTAGGGTTTTAGCCGGGCATCATAAAAAGATAAAAATTGTTATTGAATCAATTAGCCATCAACTGGGTAAGAAGAATTCAAGCTTTACAATGCTCCAATTCGAATAAAATTAGAAACCCACTTGTAAAATCTCTAAGTTGAGTATCTAAACCTTCAAGTCTACTAAGAAAACTATTCTAGACTCTCCCAAAGATCAAAATTTTGTTCCAAGGTAAAAATTCGATCAAAAAGCACTTAAACTAAATGTTCAAAATATTATTTATAGTTGCCAAAAATAAGCCACAAAGGGCTCTTAGGCGAAGTAAGTCGGGCTCGCTGAACCACTCGGCGAGCCGCCCTTTGATCTCTTCTATTTCCTTTACACCTTGACATTCAGCATCCTCAAGGTCTGTAACTTTGGGCGATCTAACTTTACATCGCGGAACTGCTCGACAATTCGCTGACTGCTCTTTTTCATCGCCAATTTGGTTTATTTCTTCAAGGCTTGGCACACTAGAACCTTAGGCGGTCTGATAAGCCACTTAGCGACACACCGAGTGCTCTTGATGATCCTCAGGCTCACCCTTCTTCATTTCTTTAGCTTTTTTTGTTCTTTTTTGCCTGTTAATGTCTTTGCTTTGTTCCTCAATCCATATACCTGGAAATCAAAGATTTAACATCAGTTTATGGCATAAATTAAACATTTGAGGACACTAAATTTATAAAAACAAAGCTCTAAATAAGTCCAAATCTCGGACTCATCAATCACAAAGAAGTATAATGGCAATATTGGTTGACTCTCCACAAATGATGCCTAAGATCATCTCTATTATTCGCCTACATTAATCGATTGGACCAATGGGGCAAGTTCTATGTATTATCAAGCGCGCATTTGAAGGCAACCTCACCACACACGGCATTAAACACAATCATCAAACAAGACTCTACAATTTTAGCTAGTGTGCAACGATCATCATAAGATTCATTTCAACAACCGGCCAGTCACAATGAGATGCTAAGAGTTAACATATGACTTATGCAACACAAGTTTGCCTCATTGGAATCACACAAGCATATCGTTCAATCAAGAGCACTATTCAAGTCATCGATATTGATCGCAATCGACACTCAAATTTGCAAGAGAACAGCCACATTCACAAATATCAAGAGGTGACAAAAAATTTAATTCGGGTCAATGGAACTAAAACCAATATATATATATAAACAAAAACTAGCATTTCCATAAACATTCACACAAAACAAAAAAAACAACAATGATATCCATAAAAATAGCCCAAAAGATGTAGGTATGAATATACCTCACACTGCCAAACTAGACTAGCAATTTTCTTCAAATGCAAAGAAATAAAAATAGTCTAAATAATAAACTGAAAGATAATCAAAAGCCCCTTTTCAGGCTAAGACTGAGGTGAACTCTGCATGTCTGTGACTCTCTCAGTCTGGTAATTAGTGCCCGGCTTCACACCATCCTTTGCTCTACTGGAGCTTATGAATCTGATATTTCGACTCATTTAGGGCTTTGTTTTCATAGTTTTATTGTCCTAAATGCCTAATTTATGCTCTAAACTAATGTTAAAGTGTTTATTTATAGCAATGACTACTAAGGAGCAAGCCAAGGACAATACAGGGCAAAAAGGAGTGATAAAGCTGAAGAAATTGAAGGCAATCCTGATGCTCGACAAGACCACTCGGCGAGCCCCTAAGTGGCTTTTTAGTTCGCCAAAAGTTCCAGCTTGCCAGCCCTAGGGAAGAACCTACTTGGCGATGGAAATGGACAGTCGGCGTACCACCGAACGAATTAACGACCTCAATTTTGATCGCCTAAAGTCAAAAAATCTCGAGGATAAAGAGCCATGGAAAACCGGTGATGCAATACAGCAATGGGCACATCGCTAAGAGGAGTCTTATCCAGTCTTAAATCTAGTCTTTCCTAAGTTTTCCATTGTAGAACTTAGACCTCTTGAGACTTGGTTTAGCGGAATTTTCAATTGGTTTTTTGAATTAAGTTGATTTGAAGCATTGTAGAGATTTGGGAACCATTACCTAGTTCATGGACAACATAATTGGTAATTGTTTCTTATTTTTTATGATGTGTCGCTAAAACCCCAATTCTTGGGGTGTGATCATGTGATTATTGGCTTTAATTAGCTTATGGGTATTGTTGTTTACCAATTTAAATGCTTATTTGAAGTGGGTTTAATTGATAGTTGTGTATTAATATATGAATTGTAGTTGCAAATGCATTTCTAACTTATTGTTCTGGGCTTGCTAGAGAAAGAGGTTTAGAACTAAGGTTTTCAATTGATGATTGTAGTTATTGGGTTGTGGTGGGTTTAGCTCGAGAGAGTGAATTCTAAACTCGATTCTACCTATCTAACTCGAGAAAGTAGATAAATTGAGATATTGGGTTATTTATAGTGTTAAGCTTGTCGAGGTTCAAGAGAACTCCCTTGAATGGTAATAGTTGTTTGAGAGAAAGCTATTGCATCAATAGTCTAGCCTACCCACTGAGATTCAACATTTGTTAGTAAACTCCAATTACCCATATAGTGAAATTAGCCTATAATCGATCACATCCCCAAGAATTCCTCTCTACTTATTGATTCCCCTATTTTTGTAATTGCTATAGTTGTTAATTGACAAACCAATCCCCTCATCTGACATTCATGTCACCCCTTTGATTTATCTTAATATTTTCAATAATTTTTATTCCTATAACCGATTAGACCACATTTATAACTTTGTAACTGAATTCGAACTTGTACCTCTCCTTGTGGGTTTAACCTTAACTCTTCGTTGGGTTTTATACTGGATTATGATCGCCTACACCAAGTAATGGATGAGGTGTAGTTGAGCGTTTATCAAAAATGGCATTTTTGTCGGGGAATGGTGCTTAGAATTCTATTATTATAGTTTAAATTGTGATCTTTTTGTGTTGTAGTTGAATCGACTTACTTTGTTTTGTGTTTGTTATTGGTTGTTTTTTAATAGAAGACAAGATGAGTGTAAATGAAAGTAACGATAGTCAACTTGGCCACCAAGATGACATTGGAAATCTGAATGATGTCAATGACCCGATTCAATTGGGTGGTATTGGTGTTATACGTTTACCTCAAATTGAGGGGAATGATGTCTTCCACGTGACTAGCATAATGTTACAACTCTTGCAAATGAAAGGATTATATGGAGGGCTAGCTCATGAGGATCCCCATGATCATATTAGGAACTTTGTGGACGTATGTGGTCCATTTTCATTCAAAAACATTACACAAAAATCAGTCTGTCTCCGGTTGTTCCCTCTTTCTTTGATGGGGGAAGCTACCAAATTGTTAGCTTATCTACCAAGGGATTCCACTACCACTTGGGATGAGCTCACCAAGGCGTTCTACATAAGGTTCTTTCCTCCTTCAAATATGATAGCATTAAGACATAATATTCAGGGCTTCAAACTCTTGGAGGGTGAGCCAATCCATGAGACGTGGCTGAGATTTCAGAAGTTGTTACTTTAATGTCCGACTCGTGGGCTTCCAAACAATGTGTTGTTACAACACTTCTACCGGTGTCTAGACTCAGTGAACAAAGGTGTGGCTGATCAACTTGTCCAAGGGGGTATAATGCAACAGCCTTTCAAAATATAATCTAATCTCCTAGACGGGATGACCAACATTAACAGAGAAGACCAGGTATCTCCTCTAACTTTTAGGATGACAAAAGAGAAGATCGAGAAAGATCAAGAGCGAGACCAAAATATGGCCAAAATGATGACCCAACTGGATATTTTATCAAAAAATTTGATGGGTAGTGGTCCTAGAGTTGTGAATGTTATTGGTATTACTAGTGGAGCAAACCCCGAGGATGCACATTTTAAGGCTTTATGTAATGAAGAAGTGAATTTCCTTGCAAATCACGGAGGAAGTTTCCATTCGAGCTATCCAAGGCAGGTCAGGAATCCAGGTTGGAATAGAGAAAGGGATGATGGATGGAGAGACCGTGACAGATAATGGCATGACCATGGGATTAATTGGAAGGAACGAGATGGTGACAAGGAAAGATACGTTCCACCCCATGAGCGTCAAAAGCCAAAGAAATAAAGGGCTGACCCAAAGAACTTTTGCATGGAAGACATGCTTGCACACATTCTCAATAAAGTGGAAGGGTCAGACAAGGTGCTTAAAGAAATGAAAGAGGACGTCCCCACACTCAATCAGATGGTCACCTCTCACTCAGTGTCCATTAAAAAACTGGAAACGCAAATGGGTCATATTTCAACTCATTTGAACCTAAGGCCAAAAAGGGGTCTACCTAGTGACACCTTAGCCAACCCAAAAAAAGACCCTTGAAAGTGTACCCATGTCGTGCCATGACATTAAATGGCAGCTAGGTGAGCCAAAGGTCCAGTCAGTGACTCACCGAACAGGTCGGCGAGCTCGACTTGGACCGCAGTTGGAACCACCTAGCTTGCTAGGATTTTTGTGAAACTCGGCGGGCTAAAGTACCACTCAATGCATCACTGAGTAGGTCGGCAACGTCGGTCACTGACTTGCACACGAATTGATGAGTCTTTAAGGGCCAATTGTTTTAAATTCAAAATCTCTTCAATTTCATACTTTTTGACTTCCAAACTTTCACAATTGCTCTTTCTTACTTTCGTACTTCATTTTCTTACTTTTGTGTGGGATTTACGACTCGGGGAGGACTTTTGAATTCTTTGCTTGCCTAGCATTTCAAATATTCGGCATACAAGGTTGGTTTTCTGAACCCCATTTTATATTTGGTTGAAATCGAATGCACCATCGCTTTGTGGTTGTTATTTGTAATTAGTGTTATTTTTTTATCGTGTGGTGGTTTATTTTCCCATATTTAGTTTAAATCATGAGTAATTGGCCTTAAGTAATGATTTCCTGTGTCTAAAGATGTTTAAATGTTTGGGTTGTGTTGAATTTGTTGTGGGTCTAGTGGGGTGAAGTCTGAGTAACCCCAAATTGTTCTAATTGTCAGATTTTGCCTAATGATAGAGTGGTTCACGTCATTCTTAAGGGCAAAAGATGTCAATTGGCCAATTTTAGCCAAATTTAGGGAAGTCTGAGTACCCCATGGGCATGGGTATTATGGGTCTTAGTTAAATTGCATAAAAGGATAGTTTAATTTTGTTTTTGTGTGCTACGGGTTATATTTTGAAGGTCGGGCTTGAAATCTGGCAAGTTGGACTATTCAGCGAGCTGGGTCGAGGTCGCAGACTGGTTCGGCAGTTCGCCTAAAGTCCTCTAGATCGCCTTTTAATTCTCTATTGTGTTGGTTTGAGTTATGTAATTTTTGGTGATATGCCTGAGCTCGCCGAGTTCACTCGGTGACTCGTCAAAAGTACCTTATGATCGACCTTTGCACCTTTATTTTCTTATATTGTTCTGTAACATTCGGTGAGCTATTTTTAGTTCGCCAAATAGTCCTGGTCATCGCTGACCTTTGATTATTTTTGAGTGATTTTAATCTAGAACTTTTAGCAATCCCAACTTGGCTCGGTAAAGGGGTTTGGTGACTCACCGAGCAGTTTGACGAGTCTTTCTGTGCAATTTTTCATACTTTGTTTTTTTTTAATTGCATCTAATGTGTGTTGTTTTGTGTTGCAGAAATGGTTAGACCCAAAGTTCCCAGAAGGAATCATCCCCCCGAAAGCGGGCACGAGGAATCATCACAAATGAGGAGGTTGTTGCCGCTTGGGCCCCAACTACCAAACTTCCTCCAAGAGGGGGAAAAGACAAGGGCAAGGGACCCTGTGCAACCCACACCTCCGAAGGGGAGCTTTGACAGTGAAGTAGTCTACGCTACACACCTCACTACGTCTGACGGCGAGGGCCATTCAGGGGAAAATTCCCCAGCCTCCATATCTAAATCGGAGGACGATCAGGTCCTACATGCTATGAAAGTGCAGCTACAGTCCAAGTACATAAATGATCCATCTAGTATCACAGTGCCTCTTACGCCTCATCCTTCTCCAGCTCCAGCTCAGGCAGTGGTACAAGCCCCACCAGTTCAGGGTCTTCCTCCCTAATCACTCAACAAACTAAGGGTCGAGGGTTCGAAGACCATTTTGGAAAAGAAGCGGTTGTCTACAGATGGTGTGGTGGACAAGTATCTTGAGGTCTAGAACACCCTAAAGTTCCACAGATTTGAGGTTTTTACTAAACCCCGAGGCCTTTACATTCCTACTTGGGTTTGGGAGTTTTGTGCAGCATACAGTGAGTTGGTGTCGAAGGGTAAGAAGAAGGGCAATGCCTTCAAGCTAGTTGACTTCGTGGTTGTTTGGAGGAATAAGGTAAAGTGTAGCAAAACAGAGATCAATGAGGTACTCGGGTGTTCACGGGACTTCATGCGAGATTACCTTGACTTGATCAAGAAGAAGACCCACAATGATCTAAAGGATTGGTTGGCACCCCTCATTTCTAATACGACTCTGAGGTGGATTGAGGCAGGTGCACAGATTGAGAAGAAGGACCTAAATGTGGCCACTCGATACTTGTTCAAATTCATTAGCAACACCATCATGCCTTCACAAAATAAGTCGATCCTCCGACATTCGAAGACTACTTGTCTAGGTTCTATTATGGATCGACAGAGGCTGAACTTAGGTCTGCTCATTGATCAAGAGATGGCCATGAGGGCCAAGCAGAGTCAGACCTCCCTTCTATTTCCGGTTATAATCACTGAGCTGTGTAGATGGGCACGTGTTCCCATGGTTGAGAAGATGGCTGTAGAGGTGATACTCACTTTCTCTACTAACATTCGGTGGATTGAGGTCGAGTACTTGAGGGATGAGGCCAAAAGGAGGAGAGCTGCACCGGTGGATACATCCTCGATAATTGATATTGACATGTTGCCAATTGAGGCAATACTAACCCTTCAGGACAGTGAACCTATAGGTACCTCTGGTCCTTCTACTTATACTTTTTCCAGTTCTACTATTGCACCATCTCCCGCTTCTTTTTCTGCTACTGTTGCCGCTTCCCGACCCCCTATCACCCAGGCTATGTTGTACAAGATGGGCCATCTGGCTCATTCTGCTGATCTGTGTGCCTCCTGGGTAGAGTTCGTTGTGCCTGAGATGATAGAGCAGAGCGGGCGATTGATGCTTTTTTAAATCCTCTTAGGGTTGAGATGAAAGAGCATCTGAAGTTAATTGATGGCCACAAGATGGCTCCAGATGCCCATACGGTGCAAGTTGAGGCTTGTGAGCAGGGCCGAGGTGATTCTGCTGCTTTGATGGCCTTGAAGGCCGATGTTATTGGGTTGCGCAAGGATTTGGACAAGCTGAAGTCTACAAATTTATTGATGTTGTTCAGCATAGTTGATATTCTTGACATCCTGAGCACAAATATTCCCGCCAGGCTTAGCCTGGCAAGATGATTTTCTTTTTACTCCACTTCTGTCACTTTTTAGACTATTTTATTATTTCTTTGCATTTGAGGACAACTGCTAGATTAGTTTGGCGAGTGAGGTATTTCTATACCTACCTCTTTTGGGTTGTTTTTATGGATATTTGCTATTATTGTTTTGTGAATGTTAGATTGTATTTTGTGTTATATATGTATATATATGGTTTTGATCTATTGTATTTGTCCTTTGTTTTGAATTGCAAATGGTTTTGAACTAATTTTAAAAAATTGCCACCCCTTTTGTGTTTGATTGTGGTTATTCTCTTGCATTTTCTAGTGTCAGTTGTGGTCAATACCAATGACTTAAATAGTTCTCTCAATTGAATGATATGAATGTGTGGTTGCGATGAGGCAAACTAAGTTACATAGGTCATATGTGAACTCCTAGCATCTCGTTGTGACTAGTTGGTTGATTGAGTCAATCTCTTGTGATGATCATTGCACGCTAGCTGAAGATTGTTGAGTCTTGTTTGATAATTGTGTCAAATGCCATGTGTGGTGAGGTTGTTTTGAATATTGAGCTTGATCATTCCTAGAACATGCCTCGTTAGTCCAATTGATTGATTGAAGCAAGCGATTGAAATGAGCTTAGGTAAAATTTGTGAAGAGTGAACCCAAACTGATAGTATACCTCTTTTGTGGCCACCTTGTGAGAAGAGTGAACCTTTCTTGGCACCTTTTGAGCCTATCCTTTTCTTTGGAAGAAACCTGAACAACTTTAACCTCTTTGTCCCATCACCTATAAACCTTCATGAAGTATTGGTTCGTTTGAATAGCCAGCTTAGGCCAAAAGCCTAAGTTGGGGTGTGGTGAAAAAAAGGAAAATCAAGGAATGTGAAAATCCCCGTTTGAAAAATCATGATGAAAGAGATGGAACCCCTCTATATATAAAAAGGTGAAGAGAAAGAAAAGAAACATATTAAAAAAGAGAAGAGTTTGTGAAATAAAGTGAGTGAAAGGAGGAAAAGAGATGGGGTGTCCAATGAGTTGTGCTTAAATGAATAATAGGGTGGATTGTGAACATCATAGAATGTGAAAGAGAAGGAGAAAAAATGATTTGTAGGCCATACTTCATGAAGGTAGAAGTCATTAAACCAAAATGATCATACATTTGCACTCAACCCCGCTACAAGCCGTAAAAGACCTTTGTGATCTTGAGTGAGCTGAAAATAATGTCGATTGGAAAATAAGGGTAAGCATATGGGTAGAGTCATGCATGTGTTCATTTTTGTGAGTGTAAGAGTTGTATTTGATTCTGAGATTATAAATTGCTGATGAATTGTATGAGCATGGAATCATTCTTGGTGTGAGGCCATTTGAATGCTTTTGTTAAGCTTGAACTTGCATTTGAAGCAAGCATTGTGAGCTTAAGTCTATTTGATGATGGTTAGTCACAATTTGAAACTTAGAGTGCACAATTGAACATTGCATGCGAAATTTGAAAATCTTGTGTGCATTTGTATTGAGTCTTGAGTAGCACTTTTTGTAGACATCCTTATTGAACTGATTGATCTTGAGTTTTACATGAGGACAAGCAAAAGTTTAAGTTAGGGGTGTTGATGAGTCTGAGCTATCGACTCAATTAGGGCTTTGTTTTCATAGTTTTATTGTTCTCAATGCCTAATTTAAGCTCTAAACTGATGTTAAGGTGTTGAGTTGCAGCAATGAAGGCTGAGGAGCAAGGCAAGGACATTATCGGGCAAAAAGGAGAGAAAAAGTTGAAAAAGTTGAAGAAAGTCAATCCTGGTGATCACTAAGACCACTCGGCGAGCCACCAAGTGGCTTTTTAGTTCGCCAAAAGTTCCAGCAAGCGATGGAAATGGACAGTCGGCGTACCGTTGAACAGATCGGCGACCTCGATCCTGATCACCTAAAGTCACAGAACCCTGAGGATAAAGAGCCATGGCAAACCGGTGATGGAATAGAGCAATGGGTGCGTCGCCGACTTGGTTAGCGATTCTCGACTTATTTCGCCTAATGGCCTCAAGGCCAAAATTTGGGAAATTATAAATTGAAATTTGAAAAGCAGAAAAAGGGAGTTGAGCAGAGAGGAGTCCTATCCAGTCTTAAATCCAGTTTTTCCTGAGTTTTCCATCGTAGAACTTAGAGCTCTTGAGACTTGGTTTAGAGGAATTTTCAATTGGTTTTTTGAATTAAGTTGATTTGAAGCATTGTAGAGATTTGGGAAACATTACCTAGTTCATGGACAACATAATTGGTAATTGTTTCTTATTTTTTATGATGTGTGGCTAAAACCCCAATTCTTGGGCTGTGATCATGTGATTATTGGCTTTAATTAGCTTGTGGGTATTGTTGTTTACCGATTTAAATGCTTATTTGAAGTGGGTTTAATTGATAGTTGTGTATTAATATATGAATTGTAGTTGCAAATGCAATTCTAACTTAGTGTTCTAGTCTTGCTTGAGAAAGAGGTTTAGAACTAAGGTTTTCAATTGATGATTGTAGTTATTGGGTTGTTATGGGTTCAGCTCGAGAGAGTGAATTCTAAACTTGATTATACCTATCTAGCTTGAGAGAGTAGATAAATTGAGGTATTGGGTTGTTTATAGTGTTAAGCTTGTCGAGGTTAGAGAGAACTCGCTAGAATCGTAATAGTTGTTCAAGAGAAAGCTATTGCATCAATAGTCTTGCCTACCCACTGAGATTCAATAATTGTTAGTAAACTCCAATTACCCATATAGAGAAATTAGCCTATATTCGATCACATCCCCGAGAATTCCTCTCTACTTATTAATTCCCTTGTTTTTGTAATTGCTATAGTTGTTAATTGACAAACCAATCCCCCATCTAACATTCATGTCACCCCTTCGATTTATCTAAATGTTTTCGATATTTTTTATTTCTACAACCGATTAGACCATATTTATAAATTAGTAACTGAATTAGAACTTGTACTGCTCTTTGTGGGTTCGACCCCAACTCTTCGTTGGGTTTTATACTAGATTACGATCGCCTACACCTAGAATTGGATGAGGTGTAGTTGAGCGTTTATCAGAGGTCCCTCAAATATGCCTCTACAGCTGTTTGTACCATCGCCCCCTTGAGGTCCTCTAAGTCATCATATACAGTTGCATCGTGAACACGAAGTTCCTCCTCATCAGTCTCAGAGCGTCTAACTCAGCATCCTCATCAGCCCTAGCAATATCTCCGATTGTAGTAGCCGAAGGGATCTCAGATATTGCTGGAAAGTATGTGCTCAGAATATCATGGAGGTCCACTGTCCCGAATAGCATTGAAAGATCTGTGGATTTCAGCTCATCCACATCACGTCTCAACCCAACAATATCGGCCTTCAAGGACGTCATATCCTCAGATACTCTCTCACCCTGCTTACAAGCCTCTACTCTCACAGTGAGGGCATCCAAAGCAAAGCCATGCGCCTCAATCATCTCTCGGTGCTCTCTCAACTCAACTTGAATAGGCGCTAAGGCGACAGCTATGGCTCTCTCAATCTACCCCGGGACAACAGCCTCTACCCGGGAGGCACAAACATCAGCAGACTGGGGTGGCCCATCTTAAACAGAATAACCTGGGAAATCGGGTGTCGGGAAGAAGCAGCAGCAGCAAAAGAACTAGGAGTAGCAGAAGGGACAACAGTATAATGAAGAAGTCGAAGTGTTAGGGGTACTTGAAGGCTCATCGGCCTGAGTGAGAAGAACTGCCTTTGTCCACAACATCTCCACATCAACCACTAGGGAAGTGTCCACCGGTGCAGCTCTCCTCCTCTCAACCTCATTCATAGTGTACTCGTCCTCTATCCTCCGGATGTCAGTAGAGAAAGTGGGAGTCACTTACACATTCGTCTTCTCAACCAATGGGACCCGAGCACGCCGACACAACTCCGTGATCAACACTGGGAACGAGAGAGAGGTCTGACTCTGCTTGGCCCTCATGGCCATCTCCTGCTCAATAATCAGACCGAGATTTAGTCTACTCGGCCCATGATACATCCCAATAGTGCAGCCTTCGGATGCTTGAGAATAAACTCGTTATGTGATGACATCAAGGTGTTGCTGATGAATCTGAACCAGTAACTGGAAGCTACGTTCAGATCCTTCTTCTTTATAAAGACACCTACCTCAATCCACGACGGTGAGATATCTGAAATCAATGATGCTATCAACCCTTCAAGTCATCGAGGGTCTTCTTCTGTATCTGATCCACCAAAGAAGTGGATTACATTCATTGTGCACCCTAGCACCTCAATGATTTTGGTGTTGCTTCATTTAACCTTCCCACCCTGCACCACTACATGATCTACCGGCTTGAATGAGCTAGCCTTCTTCTTTCCCTTAGGCACTAGTTTGCCGTACTCCGCATAGAATTCCCGGACCCAAGAAGGAGTGTAAAGCCTCGGGGTTTGGTGAAAATCTCAAACTTGTGGAACTTAATAGTGTTCTACACCTCTGGATACATGTCTACTACTCTGTCAGTAGACAATCGCTTCTCCTCAGGAATAGTCTGCAAACCCTTGGCCTTCAGTCTGTTCAGCGACTGGGGTGGAGGTGCGTGAATGGGTGGCACCAGAGGTACCTTGTTGACAATCTAAGGTGGAGGTGGAGGAGGCATAGGAGGCTCTGGGATCTTGGCTGGATCATGTAATGATTTAGAGCGTAGCTCTTCTCTCCTAGTGTGGAGGGCCTGAACATCCTTCGGCTCATACACTAAAGTTGGTGATCTATCCCCCAAGTTTCCTCTACCATTTCACTTTGATGTGGTGAGGTGGGTGGCATAGAGACCCATACTGTCGGAACTCTCCACAACTGGATGTTGTTGTATAGGTCCCTTTCCTTTGCCTTTTCCCCATTGGAGGAAGTTAGGCCGTTGTAGTCCGGGAGGGCACATCACCCCCATTGATTACGATGCCCCTTGCACGCTTTCATGGTGGTTGATTCCTTCCCGGTACTTTTGGTCTAGCCATACCTACAACACAACATCAAATAAATAAATACGTTAGAAATAGTTCTAAAAATGATCAAAGTTTCAGAAAGTGCAGGAAAACTCACCGAGTCGTTCGGTGAGTAGCCAAACCCATTTAGCGAGCCAAGTCGGGCTCGCCGAATGTTACAGACTTAAAATTCTCAGAAATCAGCACAATTTGGCAATGTCCAGGGACTTTTGGTGATTCACTAATGTCATGACCCGGGAGCACCCCCTAGTCGTAACCGGCGTACTCGACCTCGACGAGGTCCAATACAAGCCTCTTAGCATTCATTCATCGCTATACACTAAAACCATAAGGAATTAAAGACTTTCTTTACCAAGAAAACATTTCATAAAACAAAAATATAGCAAGCGGAAGGCTTTCTAGCCTTTATACATAATGTCTCAAAACCATCTAATACTTTAGAGTACAAAATTCGGGACTAATCCCATACACAACTTAAACAATACTAAAAAGACATAAAAGAACATATTGGGTATTGTCCTCGAATATATGAGGACTAACCAAGTCTTCTTCTTCAACACTTAGAAACCTATCAAATAGCCATGACATGTCATCATCTCCAAATCCCTACACTTTAGTCCAAAAAGGGAAAGAAAGGGGTTAGTACAATTAAGTACTAAGTATGGAGACCATGCAAAAACATGCCAAAAAGGACATTTTCAAGGAAGTAAAATGCTTTCATATCATTTGATAAAACCTTTCCTTTACAAGTATAAGAGACATAATACAAGTCAACATTAACATATAAGACCATAACCAACCATACATATACTCAACATATGTCCATATACAACCCATCCTTAACTTTAAAAGAATACATGTCATTTCATTACCATAGGACCTCTACCTAATATAACCTTAAGACACACTTGAGTGAAACAAGAAGTGACCGCCCATACAACCTCTTCAAGCACACTTAAGTGTTCCCCAAGATTACCTTAGATAAGGACACAATCGAAATGCAAGAGCTAGTTCCATAGGCATAATAAATAACAATATGAGGATGCATGATCAAAGTGAAGTCAAAACATGTTTAAGTAAATCTATACTAATAGTAGATATCATATGTGTGTGCATAATCCAACCAATCTATAACCCTAACTTAGGATGGGGGATGCCGTTCACACTAGGACACCCTGGTGGCAAGGTATAAACCCCTCACATAGTTGATGTTGGTCACACCCCAAGTATCCTAGGTGGTGAGATATAAACCTCTCACATGGTTGATGTTGGTCACACCCCAAGCATCCTAGGTGGTGAGTTATAAACCTCTCACATGGTTGATGTTGGTCACACCCCAAGCATCCTAGGTGGTGAGATATAAACCTCTCACATGGTTATCCGGTTCTTTTCCCCCGAACCGGGCATGGTCATGCAACACTTTATATAGGAAATTCACATTAGGCTCTAATGCATTCTCATGTATGGAATGAACATATACACAAGCTTAGTTTGTCATCAATACATCTTTGGAATGTCATATATCTCATAACTCAAGCCTTAAAGCATCAATTCATCAATTCTCCATAATTCGATATTTTGTCAAACACCTTGAAGGCATGTAATGGGATCAAAGAGCATGGAAAATAGGGTAGTAATTATGCAGCCAAACCAATGAACAACCTACAACAACGCCTTTTAACACCCACAAGACCACATGAAAAATATCCACATCCATTCCAAATTTAGATTCAAGTTCTAGAGTCACAACATGCTCAAAACAATCACTTTTCATGTTCAAAATTCACTGTGCAGGAAATTTATACAAGGAACAAGACTAATTTATGAATTCTCAACTTAAACCATGAATTAGTGAGTAGAATAGAGACTAGGCACTATGGGTGGAAGGGCCCATGAGTTCAACACCACATATTTTAACTCACAATGCTACCCACTTTACATAAGATCATCACAAGATCACATAAAACTCATTCACATCATACCTTCACATATAGCTTCACATAAAAACTCATTTACATCATACCCTCACATATAGCTTCACATAAAACTTTACATATAGCTTCATATAGGACTTTACATATAGCCTCATATAGGACTTTACATATAGCCTAATATGTGTATAATAATACAACAATATAATAACATTTATATAATGCCCTTCATGGCCTCAATTCACAATAATACAACAAATAACCACCTCCACCAAAGGTGGATCAAACCAATCAATAACAATTATATCAATACTAAGAGATTAAGCCATCTTACCATTCTCCAAAAGCCATAACCAACATTACTCAATTCCCTACTAATTCAACATTATTCATAAAGTAGGTCAACTTACCATCCTTTCCAAGCCACAATCACCATCCTTAATTCTCCATAATATCACAATAGAATAACATAGATAATAGTAGAATTTAACTATACAATACAAGCTAAACATAATCCAATAATCAACATGAAGATAAATTCACAATCTTTTTGCCCTTCAAGGCCAACATCCCACATCCTTCAATTCAATAAAAATTCTTAACAATTCACATATATAATACCATTTATGAACAGCCCATACCATACTAAACACAATTTTTATAATCATCTACTCAAAATCAATACACCCACTTTATGGCGAAATTTAGAGAATTTGAGAAAACATGGGTTCAAGGGGATTTCTTTCTAAAAACCATTAATAATCATTAATAACAATATTAATCATCATTTAAAACCTTTTTATGCAAGAACCCATGCTAGAATCGAAATTAGGACTTTAGGGTTTTTGAAGAACTTTGAAAATACTTTGAATTGGCTCTTTGATTGAAAAAGGAATCAAAGATAGAGAGTCCCCATACCTTAATATTGAGAAAGCCCACGAAAATCGATGAAAGAAGCCTCCAATTTGAAACCCTAGTTCTTCACCCTTCTTCTTCCTTGAACTTGAAAGAAATATATAAAAGGAGATGGGAATTGAATTAATGCTATATAGGAAATAAAATATGCCCTTGAAAAAAACGGGTCCAACACTTAGGAAAAAAAATGAGGCGGGTGAACAGTAAAATCGCTCTCCGGAAAAATGCATTTCCTGCACGGACAGATTTTACGAAAATGGGCATAACTTCTTCGTCCGAACTCCGAATGAGGTGAAACGAAGTGCGTTGGGTAGCTAACTCAAAGGTATTTCCATGGATATGTTATGGGCCACCCAATTATTTTTGTGCTAGGAGATATGACCCTCCAAAGTAGACCCTCGAAAAAGGCTTCACTTGGAAATTTCGGATTTTGATACGGTTGCTCTAAAATTTGGGTTAGACCCATTTCCCACTCAATTTGACCCCCTAAACAAGAATATGAAGTCGGATTTTCAAAAAGCGAAACGGATTTTTAGATATAGCTAAAACAAATTTCCGGTAACTTTCGAAGCACATTTTTAGGAACTTTTTTTTTTTGGGTCATTTCAACTGACACCATTCGATGAACTAAAAGTAGCTCACCAAAAGTTACATAAGAAATTCTAAATATTAGAGTGCAAAAGCGCGATCTAAAGGGCATTCAGAGCTCAGGTATATCGCTGAATGCTACATAATAAATTTAGCAAAATTGGAGGATAAAAATGAGATCCAAAAGTAATTGGGTGAACTGTCGAACCATTCGGCGAGCTCGACTAAGCTCGTCGAAAGGTCCTTCGTGCAAAATTTTGACCCTGACCTCCAATTTCTAACCTGCAGCACACGAGAATGAAATTAAACACCTATTCTATGCAATTAAGCCCAAACCCATAACATTAATGACTTTGGGGTACTCAGACTTCCCCCGATTTGTCCAAAATTGACCAATCGACGTCTTTTCCCATAAGAATGACATCATCCGCTCTATCATTGGGAAAAATCCATTGATCGGTGCAATTGGGGTTGCTCAGACTTCACCCACACTAGACCCAACACACAATTAATACACACCCGCAATTTCACTTATTCAACACATGGATTCGATAGTTAAAGGCTAAAATAAGCATAAATAGAGTAGGACAAGGTACGAACAAACAACGATCAATCAAACCATTAATATTATGCAAACAATTCAATAGGGATACACTCATGCATTTGAAACTAAAAAAATTTAAAGGTGAGGTTCGGATAACCAACCTCAAGATTAGATAAACAAGTGCTAGGCCGACAAGAAAAAGTGCATGAAACCTCCCCCGAGTAGTTGATCCCACGCACAGCAACGAAAATAAAAAACTAAACTATTGTTGTGAAATTGCTAAAGTCAGAAAATAGGAAATGAATGGAGTTTTAAAATTTTAAAAAAGGTTTAGGTATTTTGACCATTCAGTTTGCGCGCCTTTCAGTGACATCCACTTATGTCGCCGACCATTCGGCGATGCGCCGAATGGCTCTTTTGTCCATCAATTTTTATAGAACCTCCTACTAATTAGTTGGTCCAAACGGAGATCCAGATCGCGCACGCCAACCTGTTCAGCGAGTCGTCAACTAGTACCTAGGCTAGCCTAATTGCTCCTCTTCCCAAAACTTCAAATTTTCGACCTGCACATGTAACACCCGTTGTTCAAACAACAATAATAAAAGCTAAGAACTTGGTTTGACTCCCAAGAAGTGCCTTATTTATGTCGTGGCATGACGAGGATACGTTTTCACGCTTCATTCTTTGGGTTGGCCATGGTATCACTTGGTAATCCTCCTTTTGGCCTTGGGTTCAAATGAGTCGAGATTTGATCCATTTGTGTTTCCAGATGTTTAATGGACACAGAGTGAGAAGTAAGCGCCTGGCTCAGAATCAAGACATCCTCTTTCATTTCCTTGAGCACTTTGTACGACCCTTCCACTTTATTGAGAATGCGTGCAAGCATATCTTTAGTGCAGAAATTTTCCAGGTCAACCCTTTGCTCTTTTGGCTTATAACGTTCATGGGGATGTACATATCTCTCTTTGCAACTGTCTCACTCCCTCCAATTTGTACCACGGTCACGTTACTCCCTATCACGGTCCTTCCAACCTTCATCACGCTCTCTATTCCATCATTGGTTCCCACCTGACCTTGGATAATTTTGGCGGAAACCTCCTCCTGATTTGCTAGAAAGTGTACTTCCTCATTGTACAAAGCTTCAAAGTGCTTATCATTGAGATTTACTCCACTAACTCCAACTGCATTCACACCTTTAGAACCACTACCCATGACATGTTTTGACAAAAGATCCATTTGGGTCATCATTTTAGCCATGTTTTCATCCCTCTCTTGGTCCTATTCTATTTATTCCTTTGTCAACCTGAAGGTCAAAGGAGACACTTTATCTTCCCTAGTGTACCAAGCACAATTTATCTTCGTCATCCCATCAAGAAGAGTCAGCGCTATTTAAAAAGGTTGCTGCATAATTCCTACATAGACAAGCTGGTCAGCCACACTCTTGTTGACTGAATCTAGACTCCGGTAGAAATGTTGTAACAACACGTTGTTTGGGAGTCCATGAGTTGGACATATGAGTAACAGCTTCTGAAACCTCAACCATGTCTCATGGATTGGTTCACCATCTAAATGTTTAAAGCCCTGAATATTATCTCTAAATTCCATCATCTTCGAAGGAGGGATAAATCTTATGTAGAACACCTCGGTAAGCTCATCCCAAGAGGTAATTGAGTCTCTTGGTAGATCAGCTAACCACTTTGTCGCTTCCCTCATTAAAGAAAAAGGGAACAGCCGAAGTCGGACTGACTCTTGTGAGATGTTCTTGAACGAAAATGGACCATACACATCCATAAAATCTCGGATATGCTCATGGGGATCCTCATGAGCCATCCCTCTGAATAAACCTTTCATTTACAATAGTTGCAACATCGTGCTAGTCACATGGACTACAGAATTTCCCATAACCGGAGGTAAGCGAATAGCACCTACACCACCCAATCGAGCTTCATTAACATTGTTCAAGTTACTGATGTCATCATGATGTCCAAGTTGGCTAGTGTAGCTCCATTCACGCTCATCTTGTCACTTGTTCAAGACCAACCAACAAAAAACACAGAACAAAATAAGTCGATTCAACTACAAACAAGATTAGATCACAACTAAACTTCACTAAAAGAATTCTAAACACCACTCACTTGCAGCGACACCATTTTTGATAATGCTCAATCTAGTATAAACCTAACAAAGAGTTGGGGCCGATCCCACAGGGAGTGATACGGTAGAGAATTCAATTACGAAGTGAAAGATGTGTTCTAATCGGCTATAGGAATAGAATTTATCGAAACAATTAAAGTAAGTTATAGTGGTTGACAACTAGTTTCAAATGGGGGGATTAAATTTGTCACAACCCGAGGCAACCCCCTTGACGTAATACGGGACCTAAGATCACGAGTGACCCTAAGCTAACCATGTGTCTGACATATATCAAACATACTGAGAATAACTGAGTAAGACATATACTGTGCAGAAGTTAAAACAATAGATAACTAAAAAATGGGGAAACCCCAACTAGTCTGAATGTATAAACCATACTAAAAGTTTAATAATAATTGAAAGATAAGCTTAACAATTCAAGCTGATTCTACTACTATGTTTGAAAGGCCTCAAACTGAGTTAAGTTGTTGGGGCATGCCCCCCAGCTAACTCTAACAAAATTGAAAACTAAATAAAAAGACTAATATGAAAAGCATGCCTATTGTCCTCGAAGTATAAGGACTCACCACTGAAGTTGCTAAAATGCAGACCAATAATTGATCTAAGCGTGATCTGGATGTTGAATACCTAAACCTACATCATGAAAGGATGTAGCACAGAGTATGTGTCAGTACTTGGAATCTACTGAGCATGCAGGATATAGATACTAAGTTGAATATATATATATATATATATATATATATATATATATATATATATATATATATATATGAACAAAGCATAACTGAGCAATGACATAAACTGAGCAAGAATTTAAATACTGAAACATAACTGAAAAGCTAAACTGAATGCAATGAACAAGTGCTAATCATGAACATGACATGCTAAACTGAATACTGATCTATATACTGAAAACATGCTCAAATGCACTAGGAGTCTGACTGTGGGAGCTACTAATAACCGACATAAACCACGTGAGCTAAATGCGGAATCCGATGTATACGCCCCATTGAAAGGACCCAATATACCTTGCCAGGGGTATAAAGGCATTACTAGTGTGATCACTAAATCTAATGCCCAACAAATGGGACTTATACTCCTATGAGGGCACGTAAATCTAGGAATATGAGGGTACACTGAACCCTAGTCCAACTCGGTGCTAAGTCTACTCCCAACTGAATATGTATATGACACAAATGTAACTGAAATGCTGAATTTTTGAATAGCTCCAAATACTGACATGCAATCTGAGAATGCAACATTTATATACTGATAATGTAACATTCAAAATATGGAGCATGATTATCTGTTCAACTGACCTAGCAAGTGTAATTCATGAACTAAAGAATCTGCACAACTAGGGTTCTGAGTTTCATACAAGGAACTAAATAAACTTTCCAAGAAACCTGCTATTTTGATTTAGGATACTACAATAGCTAAAATACAGTAAATATCCAAGGTTTTAGAAACCCTAGGTCCAAACAAGATATGGAGAATCAAGGAACTGACTTAATTCTAGGGAGCTAGTGGATGAAAGGAACCCACTAGTGAACTCCCACATATTTGGTGATGAAATCTACGAAGATATCCTTTGGATTTTAGGGGATGAACCTTGAATAACACTGGTGCTTGTTCTTGGGAGGTTTGGTCAACTTTTTCCTCTTCTTTTTTCTCCAAGTTTGGATATTTTCTGGAGAATGAGGGTTCTAGGTAAGTCTGACTAAGTTATTAGGCTTAGACTAAGTAAAACGACGTAGTTTAGGCATTAAACGACGTAGTTTAAGGGCCCTAATGCATAGGAAAACTACCTAAATGACCCTAAATTTAAAGTTGAGGAAGGCCATCCACGAATAGACCTACGGACCATCGTTTGGACTACCAACCGTCAATTGTAGTCGTGGTTCGTGGTCTGCCCAACAAGGCTTCACTAAAACAAGCATAAATTATTACTCGGAGCTGAGATTTTAGCAAACTTTGTGGCGTTGGAAAGAGGATTCAATTATCTGTAATTTGATAGGTCATGGGCCACCTAATTCATTTTGTACCAGAAGATATGATAGTTTGAAGTTGACCCAACAACCAATTCCCTCCAATTGGCTGTTGACCCTCACCTACGGTCAAACCTACGGTATGTATGTCCAACCACGGACCATACTGGTCGGCTGTGGGTGGGATCAGAGACCATCAACATTTGGGCCTTAACGACATAACCCCACCTACGGTCCGTGGTTCTACCTACAGTCTGTGGGTGGTTCCGTCAATACTAGCACCAGTTTTTTTGAAAACTAGGATTTTCTTCATTTTGAGGTCTGAGGTACAAAAATTTTCAATTTACAACAACGAAAATAAGGGAGTATTCAAGTAGAAAGGGATCCTTGGGGATGTGATCGATTACTATTTACTGCAAACCATTGAATCTTAGTGGGTAGGCTAGACTTTAGATGTAATAGCCATCTCTCGATCAACTATCACGATTCAAGTGAGTTCTCTCGAACCTCGACAAGCATAACAATTATGAACAACCCAAAACCTCAATTAATCTACTCTCTCGAGCTAGATTGGTAGGATCGAACTTAGACTCACTTTCTCAAGCTGAATCCACAACAACCCAATCACTACAATCATCAATTGATAACCTTAATTATAAAACCTCTTTCTCAAGCAAGCATAAATACTAGACTAGAACTGCATTTGCAACTACAATTCATGAATTAAGACTCGGTTATCAATCGAACCCACTTCAAAACAACAGTTAAATCAATAATTACTAACACCAATAAGCTAATTGAGACAATTAATCACATAATCACACCCCCAAGAATGGGGGTTTAAGCCACACATTATAAAAAGTTGGAAAATATTACCAACTATGTTCTCCATCAACTGGTAACAAAATTCTAGTCTTCACAATGCTTGAAATTAACTTAAAATCAAAACCCAAATTAAAATTCTACTCAAAAACTCCAAACAGTATTTGGGAATAAAAACTCAAAGTTAGAACTCTCAAACACTCATAACATCCGCTCAAAATTTTGGAACTCAGAACTCTCCTTTCATCTTTTAAAAATTCGCAATTATACTCTTCCAGATTTTTAGATTTAGGACTGATCAGCGAAATTAGTCGAGCATCGCCGACCAGGTTAGAGATGCGCCAAGTGTCCCTCTCAATCGCCGATCCATTCGATGGTTCGCTGAAGTGCCATTTCCATCGTTGAGTTGGCCTTTTCTAGGGCAGGCAGGCTGTAACTTTAGGCGAGCTAAGGTCTTAGTGATTGTCAACTTTTCCTTTTTTGCAGCTTTTCCAGTCCTTTTTGCCCGGTAATGTCCTTGACTTGCTCTTTTGCCCTCATAGCTTCAAATTAGCACATAAACATCAATTTAGAGAATAAGATAGGCATTTAGGACACTAAAACTATGAATATTAATCCCTAAATGAGTCGAAATCCCAGACTCATCACTTTGTCATGCCTAGCATGGTAGGAATACATCTATTTCAAAGAATGGATTTGTATTTTAGGCATTTATCAAAAGTTTTGATTTTTCATGAATGGAACACAATCATCGATCTAAGCATATTCTTATGATAGCTTAGTAACTAATTCCACATTTATGTGCATTATTCAATCACTTGTCTTCTTTCAGACATATTATACACTGCTACCATATTCACTTTAGGGAATGAAATGGTTTCAATAGGATATGTTTCATGACTAATTTCACCCAAAATACATTACTTTGACTTGGTCATTATTATATCATCAATATGGTACATTGAGATTCAAACTCAATGTCTTATTCATATAAAGGCTTGTTATACCATATATAAATCGATGGGACTTAAATCCAACATCTTTGATCACGATTTATCAAGACAGAAGTTTGATGTCTTACACTCTTGGTGCGATTGGACATGAATCCATCATGTTACCATTTTGGTGTGATTTGGCATGAATCTATCGTCCTATCCTGTTGATGCAATTGAACATGAATCCATCGTTTTATCCTCTTGGTGCAATTGGACATGAATCCATCGTCTTATCCTTTTGATGTGGTTGGACATGAATCCATCATCTTATCCTCAATCAATGACATAATATGTCAAAATTCATTATCAAACATTTAAAATATTATCACTTCTAATGGTCATAGACATAATTATTTAGCCATAACAAGACACGAAAAAAAACTTCTATATTTATATAATAACACCGACGGCTCGTAAAATAAACAAAGCTTTATTGAAATCTAGCATGACTACACAAATTTCACCAATTATTTAATTTGTATCAACAGTTTCAAATAATTATTCTTTGGCTTTTGAAACTATTGATTTAATAAAGTCACTGTCCGTTGGAGGTTAAGCAAATAATCCCTTTTTTTAATAATTAGCACTAATGCACTTGTGTTTGGAGTTATATATAACACTATGATTAATAATAATAATAATAATATAATAATAATTTACTGGAGATTAAGTGCTGAAAGTGGTTATGAACGATTAACTATGAGTTTCAAATAATTATTTTAGACCGTAAATTATTTTTTTTCGTACCTCAGATGATGACTTTAATACCATTGAAGATCTTCCCAATTCTGTATTTTTTGGATAAGTTAGAGACTTGTGTTGATAACGTGTTATGAAATTATATAAAACAATGAGAAGAAAGTAGGAAGAAGAGAGAAGACTTATTGTTTCTCTTGAGGGATGATTTTACAATGAAGAGAACCCTCTATTTATAGGAAAAAATTGACTTGGTCCCAAAGTTAGGGTTCTTAAATTTTCTCTAATAGATAGACATTCACTATATTTATAACATTTTCATCCTTTTTTTTTCTTTTTTTTTAATCTCTTTTTTCTAATGTAAAAATTATTCCAGATTCCTCATTTTTGTGGGGCTGATAATAATCTATAAATATATAGATTATTATTATTATTATTATTGTTATACTATTATTACTATATTATTATTATTATTATTATTATTATTATTATCTCCATTTGTTAAAATATTTCAAATTAAAAATATGATAACATTCCAAAAAAAAAGAATCACACACGTAGTTAACTATTACTTCCTCCGTTTCAAAAAGAGTGATCTAGTTTGACTTGGTACGAAGTTTAAGAAAATAAAGAAGATTTGAATTTTATGGTCCTAAATTAAAGTTATGTCAAATGTACAAAATTTGTCTTTAATCTTGTGGTTTTAAACATGACATGTGTAAAGCTAAAATTAAAATATTACCAAAAAGAAGAAAGAGGTCATTCTTTTTTAAACTGACTAAAAAGAAAACTAGGTCTTTTGTTTTCACACGGAGGGAGTATTAAAATTTGAAATTTAAAAAAAGTGTAAAAAGTCATTAGATAAAAGTGCAAAACTCTAAACCATTTATTTGCGTTTAGACTCCCACTAAAACTTCCTTTCGTCATTTTTTTCTTTTTATTCTATTTTAATTTATTTTTTTTAAGTGTAAAAATTGTTTCAGATTCCTAATTTTTGTGGGACTGATAATAATCTATAATTTAAGAACTACCAAAATATAAATTAACAAAATTTTGATTTTTTTAAAATAAATCTGTAAACTAAATGACCACTATCAAAAATAACTTTGTTTAAAAAGCTAAATAATATTAAAGAAAAAGAATAATGTTACAAATCCATTTAATTGTGGATGTTTCTCTTAATCTATTCCTAACATAATGTATCTATTTATTGTATTAATTAGATATTGTACTAACGTATTTGTCAAAGGTGGTAAAAGGATGACTTGTAAATTCTATAAAAGGGTAGTCTTCACCCTTGTGAAATACAACTTGAAGAGATTAAGGGTGTGTTTGGTATGAAGGAAAACATTTTCCTTTCCGGAAAATGTTTTCCAAATCAACTCATTTTCCTCAAATTTAAGGAAAATGGCTTCCCTTCAAAACTTGAGGAAAACATTTTCCAAAACTTTCTTCCAACTTCAAATTACAATTACTTTTTTGTTGAAAAAATCAATTTATTTTGTCCCTACCCTCAAACCAACCCCCCCAAAAAAAAAATAATTTAAGTTTGTTTTTAAAAAATATTTTCAATTTCAAATTTCACTTTTTCACCCTACCTTGACCCCCCTTCACGCACCTCCTACCCAGCCCCCCACCCACCCCACCCCTACCAGCCCCCATCCCCCCAAAAATAATTTTAAGTTTATTTTTACAAAATATTTTCAACTTCAAAATTTCAATTTTTCACCCCTACCCTCGACCCACCCACCCACCCCCCAAAATGTAAGTTTGTTTTTAAAAAATATTTTCAATTTCAAATATTATTTTCTACTCTAGTAAAAATAAAAGATATTTCTCAAAAAAAAAATCATTCATAAATCAAACACTAAAAATCTTTTCTGGAAAATATTTTCTACTCACCAACCAAACATGAGAAAATAAGTCAAAAATCAACTTGTTTTCATGGAAAACATTTTCCTTCATACCAAACACACCCTAAATACGATTCTCTACTTTATACTTTCCATCACCATTTTTCTCCCTTTCTTGTTTAAGTATTCTTGTATTTTCCTCTTATTTTACAACACGTTATCAGCACGAATCTCTAACCAATTGAGACCTACTTAATTTGGGATTATCTTTTTTCCTAAAAGTTAATGAATTTTCTTTCTAAGTCAGGTATACATTTATATGATTATAACATCTATAATAAGACTTACATTAGTCTTTTATCTACAATTTAATTACTTCATACATAACTTGCTTTAGGTATTATTATGATATTTTATTAAGCATAATAATCAATATGTTTCAGATTTATATTTTATGTTGTTTATATGCTACTATTTTATAACTCTAAATTAAATACTAGGCAATATGATAACATTCTAGTTAGAATACTTGTAAGTATTTTCTTGTCATAAATTTATGATAAATATTTATGTGTCATAACAAAGAATATTATTGTATTAAATATGACTTGAAATTCTTACAAAACTTTGGATATCTATTGAAACTAGTAATAAATATTGTAGAATAATTTTTAAAAAAAAGTAATATACACACGTATGTTGCATGTGATTACCAATTAAAATATATATGTTATAGTAAATAGTATTACTTATTTAAGAAAAGATTTGAATAATAAGTTTTGCACAAAATAATATTGCAGATTCTTTTGTGAATGTTCAGTGTGGATAGTCACATATATCTCTTATTCACGCGAACCTATGAAGATGATCAATGAAAAAATTTATTAGTTAAACTCAATAAAGTATATATTTATTTCAATTTGATAAGGTTCAATCATGTTAGTCGTATCTCACTAATATTACCTTATAGACTATATTTTTTGTGTATTTTTCTTGTCATCTAACCAGATGTGTTTTGCATGTGTATTCCATGTTAAACTCTCTAGATGGCATATGAACATGTGAAGAGAACAACTACATTTTATTTTTTAGAACTATTTTTTGTATATTAATTTTTATTTTATAAGTTATAACATAAAAGATGACATTGTTGTTGTTGGCTCTCATATTTGATTTCTCGATTGACTCTGTACATAAATCAAAGAGAATAATCTGATTGTCCATAGCTAATGAGAAAGATTTCCTTTTTTTTAATTGGAAAACTAAAAATTAAAATTAAAGAATATACTCTATATGTGAAATCATGTATATAATAACATGTTTATCTTACACCCAATAAAGATATAGTTCATATACTTGTAAACGATTTTCAATTTATTCAGCCAAACATGATTCGTCCAAGGAAAAATAACTCTGTGTTATGACATATATAGGGGATGTATAATAATATGAAAAATTATTGGTCAAAATTTAATATAAGGAAAGATGAATGATAGAAATAATTAATGTAATAACTATGAGAATGCATAATATTATAACTAAAGAATGTAAAATAGTGTGAATAACGTTTGCAATAATTAGGGAAAAGGGTCTGAAAAATACTTCAACTTTGGCCGAAATTGTTGTTACAATACCAAACTTTATGGAGGACTTTTTACCCCCTGCACTTTTTAAAAGTGTATTTTAAAGGTATATATGTGCCCACGTGAACACATTACTATTTAAAATGATGCAATATTTATGATGTCCACGTGGGCACATATATACCTTTAAAATACACTATTAAATAGTGTATGGGGGTAAAAGGTCCTCCATAAAGTTCAGTATCGTAACAACAATTTCAGTCAAAGTTCGGATATATTTCAGACATTTTTCCCCAATAAATAACTAAGAAAATTTACAATGTTATAACTAAAGAATTAATGTGCAATAGCTGAATTTCTAATAAATTTTATACTTGCATAAATAAATAGGTATTTTAATTAATGTTACTATTTCTTTATAGTTATTAGATTTTAATTTAGTGAAGGGACAAAATGAAATGTTTATTTCATATTACTGAATATAAATTTTATTTTGTAAATGATAAATTTTAAATGATTCATATATATTCACATGTTTTAACATTTGTTGTGAGTTTTTTAAAAATAAAAATAACTCGGAACATTTTAAAATAATATATTTTGAAGTTAGAAAATCTTTTTAACTTGATAATACATTCGTGACATATATAATACATTAATGAAAATGTTTATCTCATAAAAATTAGTTATTAAATAAAAAAATATATATAAACTAATACAAACCTCAACTGGCATTATTACAAGTCATATGAACTTTTCTTCATTTAAAATATTGAAATATTAAGTTATAGTAAGTAAGTAAAACAAAAGGGCAATGTTTATATAGTAATAACTATTTTGAAGCAAACTTTCTGACAATCTAAATCACATAAGTAGCATTGATAAATAAAGTCATTCTTTTGTCTTGAGCATCAAAAAAACAAATCGTGACGATTCTCTAACTCTTGAGAAGTTTAATAATTTTTTAAAAAAATATTCAGAAGCATATATCTACATCACAATAGAAATTGTTAACAAAAACAAATAAATTTAGACTACATCATGTTAACTTCATATATATATATATATATATATATATATATATATATATATATATATATATATATTATAAGCAAATCAGAATTATTTTCTTCAAGTACTCGAGGTTATGGAATACACCCTATTAGGATAGAACGAATTACTTCATCAGAATAGTGGTACCTCATATTCCGCTAAACTTCAAACTCATTTAACGACAATAAATCACACCAAATTTTTTAAATTGCAAGAAGAAGAAGAGTAGAAGATTAAAAAATATTGTGGTTCAAAAATGAGAGGAAGTCCCTCTATTTATAGTCAACAAAGGGTAGTATGAACAAGTGTTTTTTTGTGTCTTCTCTGAAAAGTCATGACCTTTCCGAGAAGTCACAATCCTTTGGAAAAGTTACAACTCATCGAAAAATCACAACCCTTTGAAAAAAGTCACAACTTATCGGAAAAGTCACAACTTATCGAAAAAGTCACAACCTAGGTTAGGGATCTTATAGTAATTTAACATTCAAGATAGGAGTTCATGCTTTTAAGGTAATATATATATATATATATATATATATATATAATTTTCCGTTTCAATACTTCATGAGTTTACATGTTTTTATAACATTCATGTTCATGCATATAATATATTTAATACTCATATGATACTTTATTATTTAAAATATTAATTTGCCATTTATTACAAAGAAACAAACATCATGATGTTAACTCAATTATTTTATGATAGTTTTCATCATGTAAAATTTGTCAAAGTTTGAATTTGTGGCACTTGACATTTCTGAAAAAAAATATTGTCATGGATACTTCATGTTGAAATTCACCTTACCGCTAAGGGTCCATAATAGTATAATCAAATGAAATAAAACATCAAGTCAAGATGAACTAAAGGCTATGATTTTTCTTCGTCATCATCTTGATGAAAGCCTGAAGGTTGAATACTTGATAGTAAAAGATCCACTTGAATTGTGCATAGGTTTGAAAGGGAGGTATGACCACCTGAAGGCAACGGTATTGCCAAGGGCTTGTTATGAGTGGATGTACTTACGATTTAAAGTTTATAAAATCGTAACGTAGTATAACTCTGTTGTATTTAGAATCACTTTCCAATTGAAATTATGTGGGGAAACTATAAAAGATGAGAACATGTTGGAAAAGACACTAACTACTTTCCATCCCTCTAATATGATATTACAGCAGCAGTACCGTGAAAAGGATTTTTAGAAATATTTTGAATTGATCCCATGCCTTCTGGTGGCTGAGCATCATAATAACCTTTTAATGAGAAATCATAAAGTTCATCCCATTGGAATGACTCCATTACCGAAAGCAAATGGGGTAGAAGCACATAATGAGTCTGAAATAAGATAAAATAATTAGAGCCATAATAATGTGTGTGGGTGTGGCAAAGGAAAAAGACGATATAATAATCATCAAGGTGGTGGTCATAACAAAAGGGAGAACAATATGGTTCTCAAAATAATCCTTCTCAAAAGACGATACCATACAATTGAGCTTGTTGGAAACATTGAAGTGCAACCTTGGTTTAGCCAGAAGATCATAGATATGATGGCCTGGTTTGGTCTTGAGCTCGGGAAAGGTTTGGGCGCCAATCTACAAGGAATAGTTGAACCTATACAACTCGTTCGTCATTCAACCACTTTTGGCTTAGGGTACAAATATACTACTGAAGAGTGGCTTGATTAGTAACCACCTAGAGATGGGTATTATTACCCATTAAAGAAACCAATACCACCGCTGCACCAATCATTCCGATCAGCAGGTTTCATGGGTGTTCTCATTGATGAGCTTCTGGAAGACATGAAAGGTTTGTCTCTGACCAAAGAGGAAGGAAAGGGCTACAATGTCGTGATCAACGAGGAGGAGAAAGGGGGCCCTAAAGGAGACAGTGAAGCAGGGATCAGCATGACTTCAACTCCATCCAGACCTCGTCGGGCATCTGGGTAGCTGTGGAAGAAATTTTCTATCAAATTTTTAAAGTTTTCAATAAATAGTTTTAAATTCCAATTCTCTGTTATTGTTTTCAAATGCTAGTTTTATGAAACTCTTAAGTTTTAATAAATAAAGTTATTTTTCCCATCTATTTGATATCTTATATTGATTTGTGTGTTACTCTTTCTTCCAGCAAAATCTATTATAAAAATATTGAATCTGAGACTATGGCATATAATGAGACTACACAGCTTAAGATTAATGACTTAGAGGAAGTAGAAGAAAGCGAGGTCCCTGAAGAGTTAATCAGAAAGGTTGAGGAATTCGAGGAAAAGCCCAATCCAAACTTAGTGGAAACAGAGGTGATAAATCTGGGAAGTTTGGAAGTGGCACAAGAGACCCGACTAAGCATCCATATGACAGAAGATGACAAGAAAGAGTATACAGAGTGTCTCATGGAGAATAAGGATATCTTCGTCTGGTCCTATGCAGACATGATAGGTTTAAGCACTTCAATCGTAGCTCATCGATTGCCCACTGATCCAGCATGTCCTCATGTGAAGCAGAAACTGAGAAAATACAAGCCTGGGTTGAGTTTGAAAATGAAGGAAGAAATATCAAAGCAATTAGATGATGGAATCCTTCAAGTGACGGAGTACCCAACCTAGCTTGCAAATGTCATTCCAGTACCCAAGAAAGACAGAAAAGTTAGAGTTTGTGTGGATTATCAGGATCTCAACAAAGCTAGTCCTAAATATAATTTTCCATTGCCCAACATACACATCTTGTTTGATAACTGTGCTAAGCATGAAACACAATCATTTGTGGATTGCTTTGCTGGCTATCATCAAATTGAGATGCACAAGGACGATGTTGAGAAAACTGCATTCATTACACCGTGGGGTGTCTACAATTACAAGGTAATGCCTTTCGGGTTAAAGAATGCTGGTGCTACATACATGAGGGCGATGACTACTCTATTTCACGACATGATTCACAAGGAAATCGAAGTTTATGTGGATGACATCATCATCAAATCAAAGAAGGGTTCAAATCATCTAGATGATCTGCAAAAGTTCTTTGCCAGATTACGCATGTATAATTTGAAGTTGAATCCTGCAAAGTGTGTCTTTGGGGTTTCTGCTATAAAGCTTTAGGGTTTCATTGTCAGCCGCCGGGGTATAGAACTAGATCCATCGAAAATCAAAGTCATTCGTTATCTACCTCCGCTGAAGAGTAAAAAGGAGGTAATAAGTTTCTTGGGATGACTTAACTACATCAGTCGTTTCATAGCCCAGTCTACTGCCATTTGTGAGCCTATCTTCAAGCTGTTGAAGAAAGATGTTGCGGTGAAATGGACAGACGAGTGTCAACAAGCGTTTGACAAAATCAAAGATTACTTATCCAATCCACCTGTGTTGGTTCCACCGAAATCTGGTAGACCACTGTTGCTATACATATCAGTGTTGGATAATGCTTTCAGCTGCATTTTGGGGCAACATGATGAGACTGGAAAGAAGGAGCAAAGCGATATATTACATGAGTAAGAAATTTACATCATATGAGGCTCGATACTCTATTGGAGCGTACTGTTGTCTTGTAACTTGGGTCGCCCGTAAGCCGCGACACTACCTGTCCTCCTACACTGCTTACGTAATTTCAAGGATGGATCCTCGAAGTATATCTTTCAAAAGCCCATGCCTACAGTAAACCGGCTAAATGGCGAGATATTATTGAGCGAGTTTGACATAGTGTATGTTACATGTATGCGGTGAAGGCACAGGCATTAGCAGATCATATGGCGGAGAACCCTGTAGATGATAATTATAGACCGTTGAAGACTTACTTCCCAGACGAAGAAGTAGCTTTTGTAGGGGAAGACATTGCTGAAGAATATAATGGTTGGAGGATGTTCTTTGATGGAGCTAAGAACTTGAGCGAATTCGGCATCGGAGCTGTTTTGATCTCACCAACTGGACAACATTACCCAGTATCCGCCAAACTCAGGTTCCTCTGTTCAAATAATATGGTTGATTATGAAGCTTGCATATTGGGGCTTCGACGCGCTATCAACTTGGATGTCCAAGAAATGTTGATAATAGGAGATTCAGACTTATTGATCCATCAGGTCCGAGGCGAATAGGCTACCAAGAATCAGAAATTATTACCATACTTGGAGTGTGTGCATAGGTTGTGTAGAAAGTTTATCAAGACAGAATTCAAACATGTGCCAAAGATCCAGAACGAATTCACAGATACCTTAGCCACTTTGTCTTCCGTGATTCAACATCCTGATCATAATTACATTGATCCTATTTACATCCACATATACGAGAAACCAACATACTATTTTCATGTTGAGGAAGAGCCTGATGGAAAGCCTTGGTACAATGACATTCGAGGATATTTGAAGAACGGCGAGTATACAGAGGATGCAACAAGTGTACGAAAGCGTACAATTCGGAGGTTAGCAAATCAATTCTTTCTAAGTGGAGAAAACCTTTAAAGAAGGACTCCCGATTTAGGGTTGCTAAGGTGCGTCGAAGCTGGAGAAGCCAATAGGTTGATTGAGGAGATACATGCAGGAACATGTGGTCCTCACATGAATGGTTTTACATTGGCTAAGAAGATCTTGAGATCGAGATATTTCTGGCTAACTATGAAAACAAACTGTATCCGCTATGTTCAAAAATGTCACCAATGTTAGACTCATGTAGATATGATCAGAGTTCCTCCCAACGAACTCCATGTTACTAGTTCACCTTGGCCCTTTGCAGCTTGGAGCATGGACGTCATTGGTCTAATCGAGCCAGCGGCATTCAATGGGCATAGATTCATTCTGGTTACAATTGACTATTTCACCAAATGGGTCGAAGCCACCTCTCACAAATCAGTGACAAAGAAGGTTGTGGATGGCTTTGTCAAAAATAATATTATCTGTAGGTTCGGAATTCCTGAGTCAATCATCACTGATAATGGAACCAACCTAAATAGTGATTTGATGAGATCATTGTGTGAAAAATTCAAGATCAGTTATCGAAATTCTACAGCATATAGACCACAGATGAATGGAGCTGTTGAGGCTGCAAACAAGAACATCAAGAGGATATTATGCAAGATGATCGACAATCATAGGCACTGGCATGAAAAGCTACCATTTGCATTGCTGGGATATCGTACCACCATCAAAACTTCTATTGGGGCTACGCCTTATTTTCTAGTATATGGTAATGAAGCGGTGATACCTGCTGAAGTAGAGATACCATCTCTAAGAATTATTCAGGAAGCGGAGTTGAGCGATGCTAAATGGACAAAAGCTCGGGCGGAGAATCTGGCATTAATAGATGGAAGAAGAGTTAATTCCATTTGTCATGGTCAACTCTATCAAAATAGAATGGCTAGAGCGTTCAACAAGAAGGTTAGACCCAGACATTTCACACCTGGGCAACTGGTTCTGAAGCGGATTTTTCCAAATCAAGATGAAGAAAAGGGTAAATTCTCACCAAACTGGCAGGGTCCATACATAGTCTCTCGGGTATTAACAGGCGGAGCCCTCATACTTGCAGAAATGGATGGAGAAGTTTGGCCCAAACCCATCAACTCAGATGTTGTGAAGAGATATTACATCTAAGTGTGTTTCATGCTCCTTTATCTATGTACTTGGAACTACGTCAGACTTGATTCCCGTTTAAGAAAGGATACGTAGGCGCACCTATGGAGTTCAGTCTTATCATAATAAAATTTCCATTTTTCCCTTTGACTGTTAACTGGGGCAGAATTTTAGAGAGGGTCTCAAAAATTCCATCAAAAGGAAATCTTCTTGCAAATCAAGATACTGGGGCAGAAGTTTTGAGAGGAACTCAAAAATTCCATCAAAAGCATTTCTTCTCACAAATCAATAACTGGGGCAAAATTTTTGAGAAGGTCTCAAAAATTCCTTCAAAGGAGCATTTTTCTGTACACATCAAGACCGTGGCAAATTTTTGAAAGGGTATCAAAAATCCAGAGCAATCAAGCTACAATCTTCAACAAAGATCAGATAATAGATTTAATACTGAGTCAGATGTTGTAAAGTCTCAAACTGTGCCATGATCAAAGATTCAACATTACTTTTTACAATTTAATATTTTCAAAAAGCTTTTCGAAAAAACTCTCCTGCTATTTTACATTTCTCTTCAAAGCAAATGCCCGGAAAGGTCTGGATGGCAAGCCAGAGGAAGCACACCGGTCAGAGTAGATCAACATCCCACATTTTTAAACTCACAATCTTTCTTTGAACACAGGAAAAACAGGTACAAATGCAAAAGACAACTTCAACATCACCTGACCGCTATTAAAGCTCGACAAATCGCCAATAAACGGTGCCCTATCCTTCTGACATGAATGAAGGACCAAGTTATTTTGAGCCCGACAGATCGCTAATTATTGGTACATCTTTCCAATCAGACGAAAGAATCAAGCTACTTTATATTAAGCCCGACATATCAACATTCAACTGCACTCACTCCTTACAATAGGACGAAGGGTCAAAGCTACAATATTCCGAATTCATCAACAAATGACACTCAATCCTTTCAATAAGACGAAGGTCTATGCCTCCAATCAGCTATTGCATATGCCCGAGATTGCATTATGCTTGATACTGCACGTGCTCGAGAATTATATCATTGCATTGTGCCCGATATTGCATGTGCCCGAGAATTACATCATTGCATATGCCCAAGAATTGCATCGTGCTCGAAGATTGCATTGTGCCCGCTACTGCATGTGCCCAAGAATTACATCATTGCATGTGCCCGAGATTGTATTGAGCCCGAATTGTATGTGCCCGAGAATTACATCATTGCATGTGCCCGAAAATTGCATTGTGCCTGATATTGCATGTGCCAGAAGATTGCATTGTGCCCAATATTGCATGTGCCCGAGATTGCATTATGCCCGAGATTGCATTGTGCCCGAGATTTGCATGTGCCCAAAAGTTACATCATCTGCATGTGCCCAAGATTGCATTGTGCCCGAGATTGCATTGAGCCCGAGATTACATTGTGCCCAAGATTGCATTGAGCCCGAATCGCATGTACCTGATATTGCATTGTGCCCGAGATTGCATTGTGCTCGAGAATTGCATATGTCCGAATAAACTCCAAACAAGCTACAAGTATCAACAGATACCTGAATTACAGATACGCTTTCTTTACTCATTACTCATATTCCTAAGGCGTCATGGTCTAAAGGCATCAACTTTCATGGCCTAGGGATTTACTTTCTGTTTATCAAGATCCAAAAGTTTCATAGTCTAAAGGCATCATTTTCATGGCCCGCAGACAACATTTTCATGACCTGAGGATATAATTTTTGCGTATCATGGCCCTAGGCATCATAGCCTAAGACATCATTTTCATAGTCTTATGGCAAACATCATTGTTGATATGGGAAATTGCATCATGTTTACCTTTATCGTTTGTTTGATATATTTGCTCTAATAATATTATAAGCTACAGATTTGCAGAGACTAACATTTTGCAGGCGAGATCAATCTCCCTTTCGGCTACGATTATCATGCTTACATCTGTCACAACAAAGGCCCTTTCAAATTCTTTGCTACTCTATTGCCGTTTTTCATTTAAACATTGGCTACTAATTTTACCGCTTCTTATCGGATTCTGCACTCTTAAATTGGAAATTGCTTCGTCATGCTCTTCTCGCTACTCTAATCTTATCCATTCAAGCCAATATCACTCTCGTTAGTATACCGTACCGCTCTTTTAACCCTTAGGAGTTTCGTCTGCTCCTGAATCTAGAACTACACACGACCTGATTCTCGTATAACCAGAGATATGTAGGTGGCTTAATACCAAAGTCTCGGTCATACCACTCTCCAACTATATATTGTTTCAATTGATCCCACTGACATCTCTCGTCGGTCGGACAAAATCAGCTACTAAGTCAACGTTGATTGCCCGACAATTCATCCTTCATTCTCAAGCAACCAAGGGGCAGCTGTTGACACCCAATTTTGACTGACCTTTAGCAATTTTGGAAATGCTATTCGATTAAATACGTATTTTTAAAAATATGTCAAATTTAAAATTTTAATTGATTTTGTTTAAAAATTATATATTTAGTATGCATACTTTATAAAAATTATTGTAAATGCTATTAAAATATTTTAAAATTATTAGCATAACTCAAAATAATTCAAATGTTTTAAAATTTAAGTGACTTTTATTATAATGTGTGTAGTATTTTATTAATTGAATAGAATTTCCTCAAATCTCCTCTAAATTATTTAAATTGTAGCCTATTTTATTCTAATTTCTTTCAATTATAGCCTATTCAATTTCAATTGTATTGCAATTATAGCCACCTTTCATGTTAATTCTAGTCAATTCCATTTCAATTTTAGTCACTTCAAATTCAATTCAATCTGATTTTAAAACTTTCATTTGTTAATCTCAACCGTCTATCCTTTAATCAAAACCTAAGATCAAATCCTAGCCCCTCATCTCTTATTAAATCAATGGATGAGATCAAGTTTCCATCTTTCCTATTTAACACTAAAAGACTCCTAAACCCTAAATTTATTCATTCTTCCTCTCTCTCAAACAGATCAGCCATCGCACAGCCCCTCTCTTCCACCATCGCCATCTCCGGCGAAAAGTCACCCCTCTTCTTTCTCTCCTCTCTTCACCGACAGCCAGCAGCGAAAGAGACGAAGCCAGCTGCTCCAATCAGCGACCATTGACCAGCAAACTCCGGTGCCTCCAGCCGGTGAAATCCCTTCATCCTCCTCCCTCGTCTCGTTTTCGGCAAATCCCAACAGCAACGCGGCAGCATTGCCGGCTAGGACGGCCAGCAGCCAGGTGACCTCCTTTCCTCTCCCCTTTTTCTTCTCCGTCTCCTTTTCTCCTCGTCCGACCAGCAGCTGGCGAGGACCACTGCCGACCAGCAGCGAGCAGCTCCATGACAGCAACAGTAGCAGCAGCTAGGCGAGAAAAAACAACACCAACAGCTACTTCATCCAGCAGCACAGATCAGCGACAAACACCAACAGCAACTCCGGTAAGCAAGCGGGCGATTATGGAATTAGAGCTTCTCGAAAAATCAAGTTTTGGTCTTCTTGAAGACGGATCTTAACAGATTCGTTCGGGTTAGTCTTTCGCTTAATTTATCCTTTAATAATGTCTTAGTTCAGTTATGGAATCTGTGATTTGCTTCTGCCTCTATGTGAAGGCTACACTAAGTGCTGTGAATCACTATTTAATATTTTTCATTGTTAAGCATTATATCTTTGGGATGTTCTAATTTCATGAACTAAGCGTTCCAACCTTGCCAAAATATCATTTAATCCAATTTAGAACATCAAAATATCTCCTTGATATCTACTAGTTTGTAATCTGCTACTTTATAGATGTTAGCACTCTTAATATTATAATTTTCTTTGACTTGGCATGTCAATATATTTGTTGTATGCAGTAGTATATCCTTAAAAAAATTTAGTTCTTGATTTAAGTTGATAAGTTGGAATGATTAACTATTGCCCTTAATTGAGTGTTTCTTTAGCTGATTATGCGATAATTCAGTCTGGCTTCAAACTTTTAAAGATAGGATTTTCGTGAATCGAAGCGCTATTTAGAATTCGGTTAAATTGTTAAATCGTGTATTTGGAGTTGTACGATATTGTCCTTCCTTAATTAATTGTCCCTTTCACTGATGAAGTTGATAACCCTCATTTTAGTTGATGTCTTAATACTTGTCGATATATTGACTTAGTAATATCGATTATATTGTTTAGATTTTCTGTTTTGAATGATTCCGTTGATTGCTAAATTGGTTACTTACTCAATAATTTCACTCTTGTCGATTTGCTCACTATCTTATTATGGTAAGTTATGTTAATTCAGTGTGAATATTGATATGTGATCGAGGCTGTAATTTTATTCCTCCCCTTTAATAATTATATTTTGAGTGTCTTCAAATAATGAAATTATTATAATTAATATGGTGACCTATTAATTTCTTTACCTTAATTAATGTGTATTGCCATTTACTTGTTTATATTTGGTAGTAAAGCCACCCGTTTAAGGTAAATACGTTGGCTTGATTTTATTTGTATATCATATGTCTGTAAATTGATTATGCTACCTTAATAAAAGTTGATAGATTTATTACTTGTTTATATTTAGTAAAAAATAAATTAAAATAAATCTAATTTTGGCTCTCCTTTAAAATAAGGAAAACTTATCATAATTGTCTCCTTAATTATTTCGTTCCCTTATTTGTGTTCTCCCCTTCCCTATAAATAAATAGACCTATGCTCTCATACTACGGACGGAGTCATTCATGTTTATACATTCTAACAAAAGCATAAAATACTCTCTACTCTAAAGATTTAAAAATTGGGTGAACATTCTAAGAGCCTTTCTACTTGGTTTTGTTGTGTTCGGGTCTAGTGTCGGAATTAGTTTGGTCTTCATTGCTGAGTAATAAATATGCATAATCGGTTATCTCTCTTTTCCATTAGTTTAAATTTCGCTTGCATCATCTATTATGAATATTGTATGTTTGAAATAAATAAAGGAAGCATTCGGGTCAGTTCTCTTCTTCCCTTTTTATGTGTATGATCGTATATGTGCGATATATGACTTGAAGTAATATGTATGTCCTATTCTGCTTGAGTTCATAAAAAAAAAATGTTATTATATGTGTTGTATGTTACTTGGGTTGTATTGTTGCTTTCTTTAACAAGGTTTGAACTTAAAGGTTCAAGACACGAAGAGTCGCCATGGGAGGAAAATAGACGAATCGTGTTAATTTATGTTTTGTATTATTTAATCTTTTTATTATTTTGTAATAATTTGTAAACTCTAACTCTATAATATTATATGAAATAACTTGGGGGTTCGTCTAAAGGGGGGAGGGGAATTACATGCTAATTGTTATTTTATCGCAAACTTACTTGTTGTTAGAAAGCATGCCTATAGGATTGTGTTTTGATGAAAATCGTTCCTATTCTAATAAATTCACTCAAGATCAGTCTAAATAAAATAAGTTAATTGTCACTAATCATCCACTTGTAGTGTAAAATTGATCCATGTAATTAAATACTTTAATTGCCCGTTATAATTTGCTTTAGTTAACTTATAGGATCACCTTCTTAAATTAATAATGTATGGCTACTCCTTTCTTCACTTACCCAATTTAAGCTACTCGATATAATAAAATGAATAAATGTGTGATTATTGTCTTAATTTGTTTTGTAATCCCGCCATTTTTAGATATCATGATAGAAGGTTTTAATTCATTCTTAAATATATTATTTGAGTGTGGTATTTATGCATATAGGTTTAAATAGTTATATTGTATGCCTGAGTTTAGAAGTTAATTTTCTGCATCACGCTTAAAAAAGCATGCCTATAGGACTCAATAAATAAAATTAATGTCATTTAACCATAGATTAATTTTCAGCATGCTAAAATCTGAACTGTCTTAAATAAAACATACCCCGACTGTTGCTATCAATCTGCTAATAATATTTTCAGCAAGTTAATTAACTAAATAGCATTTTGTAAGGAATTTTTCTGCCACTGTTCAATGGCATAATTGTTTTCTGGCCACTTAGAATAAAACATTAATAATCGGCTATTGCTTTTAAATATTCTACCCATATATCTCTTTTTAAACTAATCTGTCTTGATAAAATCAGTTACTAATAAATTACCGCATCTGCTACTTGCTACCCTAATTCAACTCTGCTTTAAATATTAACTTCTGCATAATAATTATGTCACTTTGAATCAGCTACTGATTAATTCCTGCATCTAATAAACTGATTGCTATTTAAGATAAATATCTGCATCAATAATTTTACCTGCTACCGCTCTAAAAATTATTTCCTGTATCTGTGATACCCTTTTTGACACCATTAAAATCAGTTTATAATTAAAATCTGCCTTGTGTCATAATTATCTCCCTTTTCATTAATTGACTGTTATATTGTTGTGTTGCTTGCTGCCTGTTTTATATGCGCACACACTTAGCATGAAACCTTTTCACAATTATGTGTGTTTGCTAGTATGTCTAATAAAATCTAGAGGCCAACTTGAGACTTTACGTGCTAAATGATCGTCCAACTTGTTTGACTTGGTGTCTAGGTGGGCCTATTAAGAGTTTTATTTTGTCCAAAACCACCTTGTTAGTAGTCCAATGCCTCTTGGAACTTAAGCGGGGACGCTATGCACCTTTTAGAAACGAAAAGCATGCGATTGTGGGGTAGGGGTAGTTTAGGCCCTATGGATATGATGACATCGACTCAGGCTTAAAGCGACAAACCTTGGTTTTGTCCGTCCCTACATGGAAGCCTATCGAAAATAAAGAAATGTGGAGTGTTGATCCTAAAGTCCTTTAGAGTCTCCCTTCCCTTCTCCCTTTTTTATAATTATAATAATTTTAATTATTTGGGGTAGTTTAATAAAAATACAAATTGACTATCCTATTTACTTGTGCAATTTCTATCCACTCGCTCATCTTTTTATTAATTGTGTAATATTCATTTAGTATTATGTTATCATTTAGTCTTGCATGCTTAACTAAATTAAAATAATTTAAGTGATCTTAATTGTTTAATGTTAATAATCACCTAGTTATCATGCTAATTAAATAAAATTATAAATGAAGTGACCTTAATTGCTACTTGTAACCCCCACATAAATTACATGAGATACGGTCGAGACCCACATTTGTGGACCTCGGGGGATGCCTAACACCTTCCCTTCGAGGTAATTGAAACCTTACCCTGATCTCTGGTTCGTTGACCTTAGTTAGATTTAGTTAGGTTAGATAGGTGCCCTAACGCGCCTTAATTCGTTAGGTGGTGACTCTTCAATCACCCAAAAGCCCAAAAGAGTTGTTAGGTCATGCACCAAAACCCGTTTTGAGAAAAATGGGGCGCGACAAGCTTCACTTGAAAAACATGAAGTTTTCGAACCAATAGTCCGAACACATGAAGGTGTCAAGCCAGTTGGGTATACAAGTGGGGTTTTGTGCAAAAATATAATGAAAATGATAAAGTCGTAAGATATAAAGTACGACTTGTGGCACAAGGATTTTCGTAAAGGCTTGGCATTAATTATGCGGAAACATATTCTCTTGTGGTAGATGCAATTACCTTCAGGTATCTATGACAGTTCATGAAAAGCTTGAAATGAATCTAATGGACGTTGTCAACCTATCTATATGGCTCACTAGACCACGATATTTTTATAAAAATTCCTAAAGCACTCAAAGTGCCTAAAGCATATAAAAATTCAAAAGAAAGTTGTTCAATAAAGCTTCAGAAATCCTTATATGGGTTGAAACAATAAGGACAAATGTGTTATAATCGTCTTAGCGAATACTTGCTAAAAGAAAGGTATAAGAATCCCTTATATCCTTGTATTTTTATAAGAAGGTCAAAATCTGAATTTGTAATAATATATGTTTGAACATCATCGGAACTTCTAAAGAGATTTCAAAAGTTGTTGAGTGTTTGAAGAAAAAATTTGAAATGAAAGATCTTGGTAAGACAAAATTTTGTCTCCGTCTTCAGATTGAACATTTGGCAAATGGAATATTTATCCATCAATTAACATATACTGAAAAGGTTTTGAAGTGATTTTATATTGATAAATCACATCCATTAAATACCCCGATGATTGTGAGATCTCTTGATATAAATAAAGATCCATTTTGGCCTCAAGAAAAGAATGAAGAGTTTCTTGGTGATGAAACTTCATATCTCAGCGCTATTGGAGCACTAATGTACCATGCTAATAATATCCGACCAGATATTTATTTCGCAGTAAATTTATTGGTGAGATTCAGCTTATGTCCAACAAGAAGATATTGGAATGGTGTTAAGCATATATTAAGATATATTCAAAGAACAATTGATATGAGATTGTCATATTCTAAAGCATCCAAGTAAGAATTGATCGGTTATGCAGATGCAGGATATTTGTCTGACCCACATAAAGTCTGATCTCTGACATGCTATTTATTCACATATGGAGGTACAAATATATCATGGCGTTCGATTAAGCAAATAATAGTTGACACTTCTTCAAATCATGCAGAGATAATAGTTATTCATGAAGCCAGTCGAGAGTGTGTATGGTTGAGATAAATGACTCAACACATTTTGCAGTTATGCGGTCTTTATGTGCAAACAAGGATTCCAACAATATTGTATGAAGATAATGTTGCTTGCATAGCTCAATTAAAGGGAGGATATAGCAAAGGAGACCGAACAAAACATATTTCACCTAAGTTATTTTTCACACATGAACTTCAACAAAATGGTGAGATAAATGTTCAACAGATTCGTTCGACTGATAATATTGTAGATGTATTCACTAAGGCATTGCCAACGTCAACATTTGAGAAGCTAAGATATAATATTGGAACGCGTCGTCTCCAAGATATCAAATAAATTTTTCATTAGGGGGAGTAAAATACGCATTGTACTCATTTTCCCTTAACCAAGGTTTTGTTCCATTGGGTTTTCCTGGTAAGATTTTTAATGAGACAGCACTCAAGGCATATTACAAGATGTGTGTACTCTTTTTCCTTCACTAGGATTTTTCCCACTGGATTTTTCCTAGTAAGGTTTTAACGAGGCACATTATCTATAAACATCCAATGGAGAGTGTTACAAATCCATTTAATTGTGGATGTTTCTCTTAATCTATTCCTAACATAATGTATCTATTGATTGTATTGGTTAAATATTGTACTAACGTATTTGTCAAAGGTGGTAAAAGGATGACTTGCAAATCCTATAAAAGGGTAGTCTTCACCCTTGTGAAATACAACTTGAAGAGATTAAATAAGATTCTCTACTTTATATTTTCCATCATCATTGGTCTCCTTTTCTTGTTTAAGTATTCTTGTATTTTCCTCTTGTTTTACAACAAATAAATAATATAACTAAATAACTATTTTGTCATAAAAAAAAATGTGACATGTCGTTATCCTATGTTGTCACTTGGCCTAATCCTAGGCTAGATTTTCTTCCTATTACTTATATATATACTAGTATATGTGCCCGCACATTGCGCGGTTAGTTGATAAATACAATCGTAAATATTGATTTGTTGACAATTTTAAATTTTAAATTATTATAAAATGATATTGTAAAGTTTATTTGAGAGAAGGTTAACATCTACCCCTTGATAGTTATAGTAGAATATTTGTGAAAATAAATCAATATATAAGTTTAGTATATGGTCTAATTTGACAATAATAATTATTAACATATTTAATTTATTTGTTTGTTTTTTCAAAACAAACAAAACTCGCCTTTAAAAAGTATCTGAGCATGCAATAAATTAATTTTTTGAAAAGCATAACATAACAACTAAAAATAAATAGAGGAAGTAGTAGCTTTTCATTGAAAAGTTTATCTTTAAGAGGTTCAGAAAAAGCATCACAAAAGTTTAGTATATATCTATAGTATATAAGGTCTTAGACTAAACAACTTATATATAGAAGATCAATAAGCAATTATTTGAAAGAATATTCTTAAGCTTTAAGGAATTGTAAGACATACCAACTAATAAACGTTATGGATAAATTATGATAGAGCTCTAAAATCATAATATAATCCAATAGAGAACTTTAAAAACAATAAATGTAAGAAAAACTTTTAAGAAATTATTTGCTAGTATCTTCTTATCTTGAATAATCAATCCAATAAAGAATATGATGTGTTAATATCTGCAATATGGTACGTTCTATAGTGTATAACTCCAACTTTCAATATTCATTGCTTATTATTGATGAGTTCATTCCAAGTAGGCATATTTTATCGAGTGTAGGTAGAAAAAATTACAATTAAAACATGACAAAATTAATAATGATAATAGAGTAATCAAATAATAACAAGTACATATGTCAAAAATCCATATCCATACCCATCATATATATAAAAGCATATTAAGAACTCTAAAAATACAAAATGTTGAAACTTCATTTGAATATTTTTTTCAAACAAAGCATTTATCAAAAACTCATAAATTCCTTGTTTTTTGCGCTCTTCGTGCATGTTGTCCTCCTATACAGTGCAATGTGCATGTATACACAACAATATATATGTGTATATATATAATCATATTAAGAACTCTAAAAAACAAAAATGTTGAAACTTCATTTGAATATTTTTTTTTCAAACAAAGCATTTATCAAAAACTCATAAATTCCTTGTTTTTTGTGCTCTTCTTGCATGTTGTCCTCCTATACAGTGCATGTATACACAAACTTTTCTAATATTTAGAATTAATTAAGAACAAACTTCATTACAATATCCAACTTAATGCCCTTAATAATAATTTATTAGTTATAAAAATGTATTTGGAAGATATAAACAACACATTTTCACAACCTTACTTTTCAACACACTATTTAAAGAATGACTTTTCAGTTAAATATTCATTTCATCATATATATATAAAATAATTAAAAATTTGTCATTATGAAAAAGCTTGAATATTGAAATTAATGTTCTTAAATATTACATTTAATACATGGATTGAGAAACCTTCTAATAATTGCAAGAATTTGATCTCTCTGTTAATAATAATACAACTATAAAATTTAGAAAAATAGGTAAATAAAGACAAATTGATACTATACATCACAATCCCTAATTACTTGTCCACCTTTTAATTGGCACACTTATTTAAAAAAAAAAAATTGATATAGTGAGTTTATCATTTTACCTCTATTAATTATGAAGTGGATGAATTAAAAACTTAAGATTTTCAAGAAATTCTACATTTTTCAAAGTAATAAATTAAGGGTATAATAGAGAAAAAAAATTATTTTTTCTTGATTTGTCAAAATGAACAAATAATTAGGGACAACTAAAAAAGAAAAAATGAACAAGTAATTAGGGACAGAGGAAATACTACAATTTGAAAAGTATACCAAAAAAACTCTGCATCAACTCCCTTTTTCATTGGAACGCCGTTTTCCTTTTCTCTTTTTTTTTTTTTTTTTTTTGCTTTTTTATTCCATACATATTTTTAAAAATCAAGGAATATCATCCACTAGATTTCTTTCAACTTCCATATAAACAAAAGCAAAATCTGAAAAAATTACCAAAAAAGACACAAAAAAATATATTTAAAAAGAAGTCAAAGCGAAATTTATATATAGAAATTGCATGTTCTATTGAATTTGAAGATGGTTACAAACTAAAAAAGAACTAAAAATTAAGTAAAATTTCAATACATACTTTATACTTGTGCATACATTTCAAGTTTAAAATCTCTTCCCTAATATATATCAAATGTGTCAAAGATTTGGTCTTTCATGAATTTCATACCTACAAATCCGCCAAAGGTTCTTTGTTGCGTAAAACAATCTAGAAATTGTATGCTTATTTTCTTTATTGAAAATCTTAAAGATGTCAAAATAACATACAATCCTAAAAAGTATTAATATTAATCACAGTAAAAATCAACAAATATTACAAATGCAAAAAAAAAAGATGAAGATAAGAAGAATAGCAATAGTTTAACAAAAAAATTACACGTCGGAAGAAGAATAGATCAATTTTTTAATTGAATTTATTTTTGTATAAATAGAGAATACAGATAATGGGTAGAGTAGTTTTAGGTAACCACTTTAAATTCAAATTCAAAAAATAACTATTTTTCCGTATTTTTTTAAAAATAGTATTAAGTGGATTGGTTACATAATTTGAAAAGGTCACATTTAAAATCTTTTTTAAAAAAATTAAAAATAAAATAAAATATATATATATATATATATATATATATATATATTTTCATGTAACCGTTTTTTAAATTAATGGGAAGTTTTAATGAGTATGTTTTTTTATTTTGATTTTTCTTCTGCTTTTTAAGTAATTTTAATTTTATATTACCACTAAGCAAAGGAACGTGTTCTTTTCTTCCTCTTTTTTTTTTTTTATGCTTGTAATTTTATTTTATTTTAATTTGAGATATTTAAGAAGATGGTACTTGGCAGTTTAAAAGTATTTTTTTTTCTTTTCTTTAACAAAACGTGGGAAGTTAGTAAATATTTTTTCAGTTATTAAAATCTCTATTTATGTTTTGATTTTTTTTATTCTTTAAAAAATATAATAATAAAATATTAACTAAGTATAAAAATCCAAAAAAAAAAAAAAAAACTTAAAAGCTAGATCAAAATAAAATATGATTTAAGAAAATTAAAATTATTAGCTTATTCATTATATAATTGCATGTTATATAATTCCATTACTTCTTAATTTGTATTTAAAATTAAATTGAATAGATTCATCTATGACTAAAAAACTGTTACAATCTGAAATTGAAAAAGAAAAAAACTGTAAAAATTTAAATGGCCGCAAAAATTCTGTAAATAGAAAATATTTTTTAGTTATTTAAAATGTTATTTTCTGTGGTGCTAACACGTATGCATTATCACCTCTCCTATTATACATAGATAGATTATTATTTTTTATGTTTGTAATTTAATTTTTTTAAATTTGAGATATTTAAGAAGATGGTACTTGGCAATTTAAAAGTATTTTTTTCTTTTCTTTAACAAAACGTGGGAAGTTAGTAAATATTTTTTCAGTAATTAAAATCTCTATTTATGTTTTGATTTTTTTTTATTCTTTAAAAAATATAATAATAAAATACTAACTAACTATAAAAATCCAAAAAAAAAAAACTTAAAAGCTAGATCAAAATAAAACATGATTTAAGAAAATTAAAATTATTAGCTTATCCATTATATAATTCCATTACTTCTTAATTTGTATTTAAAATTAAATTGAATAGATTCATATATGACTAAAAAACTGTTACAATCTGAATTTGAAAAAGAAAAAAACTGTAAAAATTTAAATGACCGCAAAAATTCTGAAAATAGAAAATATTTTTTAGTTATTTAAAATGCTGTTTTTTGTGGTGCTGACACGTATGCACTATCACCTCTCCTATTATATATAGATAGATTATTCTTCTCTATAATTGAAAAGGTGAAGTCTTTAGCCCTCCAAACAATATATATTTTGAATGTACATTTTTTTATTAATAATAATTATATATTTTTTATTTGCCTAATTTTATATTGGATAACAAATAATAGTGTAAAATAATAAAATCGTGTATTAGTATTGATATTGCTTAAAGTGCATTAAGCATGTTTTAGACCTAAAATGAAAAGATTCATTTACTTTGAAATTAAAAATTATTTCCTCTTGTTATTACATAAATTTATTATATATTGAAAAATCATAGGATTTTTTATTTTTTTTTACTTTTATCATACCATAAAACTAAATAAAATATTTTCAACATTTTTCATCCAAAAAAGACTAAATAATTTTCTCCTTGTTGAATTCTTAAATAGAGGACTATTTACTCATAAAAATATGGGTAAATATGAGTAAACATGTATTTTTACCAACTCATTTGTTATCCAAACCATTTTTACCCATATCAAATATGAGCAGATTGAATTATTACCCATTTTATGTTGACCCATTTTCAACCCACCTAAACTTGACTCAACCCGCCCATTTGTCACCACTAATCTGAATTAATGTCCAAAACTTACCATGCTTCACATTTATGTTTGCATTGTAAACAAATAATTTCAAGACAATTACCTTGTGTACTTGCCTTTTAATTGTGCATTTAAAGTACCAACAAATATTAAGTGAGCAACTATGTCTAGTGACTCAAGAAATGTCTAATACCTTTCACTCCATCAATTAAACCTCCTAACTTAGAATTTTCAGTAACTTGGCATTTTTCTTTCAAAACAAATGATTTTTTTTTTAAAAAAAAATATGGCTATCCAGAACCCTTCAAAAAAAATGTTAGGTGACAATTCTTAAAAAATACTATATTTATTTATTTAGCTCAAGAACAAACCAAAGTTTAAGTGTTGGAAGAATTTGATAATTTATCTTGTTGGGTCTTGAATATGTAAATTATAAATTTCTTCATAAAAGCATACAAATTATGATATTCCTTCCCTATTTTAACCGAATTATGTAAAGAAATAGTGCAAAAAAAAATCAAGAAAAACACAACAGAAGTACCTTTTAAAAAGGAATAAAGTAATGACAGAGTAAATGAAATTTGTGTCAACAGCAAAATATATTGTAAAGTGAAACTTTATTATAACAAACCCAACCTTCCACGATCAAATAAATATAAAATTTAATTTCAGCATTTAAAAAAATGTTTTCCAACAGTTGAAAGCTTATAGAGCTAATTAGGATTAGGTAGTCCAAATGAGGAAAAGATAAATTTCAGATGAAGAGCATCATTTCAGTATTTACACATTCCAACAGAACAAACGAGTTTGTAATGATTAAGGTTTTTAATCACAAGTAAAATGGAGATTGATGTAACTTGTAACAATCACATGTCTGCATAGATAATTAGTTAGCAGGTGAATTTAATCATCCAGCCAGCCACTATATAGAAATTTACTAGGTAATAAAGAAACCATTTCCCAATTTAACAAACTCAAGCTTTTCTGAGGATCATATATCCGAAAAACAACAGAGTAGAAAGGGTGGCAAATACCAGAGAAATAGATATGAACCCATTAATGTCTAATTACATGGAAAGTTTACAAAAGCTTGTATAGATTGTTCTTCCTATATATCAAAAACTCACCTTCAAGACAACAAAGAAGATTCACTAAAGATTTCTCGGTGGACCCATTGAAGTGCTCCAAGAGATCAGAAAGGGTAACCTGCATATTTATACATTGTCCTCCTATCAACAAGTAATATGAAAACTTAACATTTCAATGTCACTGCAAAGGACAACTACTTACCCCATCATCAAAGTTCTTGAGCCAGCTCAATATGGATTCTTCTGTGGCAACCAGAACCCTAAAACTTTCTCCTGCTGCTGCTTCGACCCTCTGGCGTTTTTTATGAATGAGAAAATCACCTTCACTGGATGCAGCTTCTTTCCTAAGCTCCTCAGTCAGGAGATGAGATTCTGCTCCTTCAGTCTTTCCAGGAGGAGAAGCACCATTTATACCAGTGATGCCAGGTGCTTCAACTATGTCATCATCTCCTTGCATGTCAGATGGAATAATAGAGTTCTGTAGTACTTCTGATATTTCAGTCAAACATTCATCTTCATTGCAACTTTGTTCGGATTTGGATGAAAATACTTCAGCTGATACTCCTGCCTCTTGCATCGTCAAGTATGCCTTTATCTGACCATAACTTAACTGCTTGATAAGAAGACATTTAGCTTTAACAATATGGTTGGCATGATACCCCACATACGTCACCTATAAAGAATGCACTACAATTACAAACAACTGAACGATCTATCATATGAGTGATTTCAACATAGACCTCACCTCTTCTGGTAACTCGGTTTTTATGGGCTTCAATTTTTCTCTACCAACTTTTGAGACAGCATTCTGGATACTTAAGAATGTCTCTCTTGTCAGCCCAGTCTCCTCACAAAACCTGGTCCAATTCATTTTGCATCCCTCTCGTGCAGCTTCGAGTATATACTCTAGCACAGTTTGTTCCTTTATTGCTACTGCTCTACCGGGAAAATTCTATATGAAAAAGAATATGTAAGAATTGTAACAGACAAGCTGCAGTTTCATCAAATAAATCCTAATAACATGACTCACAGCAATTTCTTTGAACATAAGACCATCCTCATGCCACATCTTCCATGCTTCAAATTTTGCTGGTGTTAACTTTTTATTGGTTGGAACTGTGACAGTCTTACTGGGAACAGGGGTTTGACTGGTTGGATCCCCATCCAAAGAAAGATTGCAAGCTTCTGATAGACGCTTAATACTTTGAAGAAAATTATCCCCATACAGTTTTATGAAATGCTGCAATAGAATTGAGAAATCAACTCCAGCAACACCAAACAGTCACATAAAAGTAACATGCACTAAAAGAAACAGATGTAGAATCCGCTAAACAATCAGGAACCAAAGTAGATCTTACACAAGATACTCCCTTTCTGCATGGTTTCAGCAATAAAGATGGCAACAAAAGTAAAGCAGAAAGGTGAATCATGGATCAACCTCCTGATAGGGTGCAAAGGGGGAAGAGAGCAAACACAAAAAGCAGGCATCTAAGCACAGAAAATAAAGCTGCATGAAGACATAAAATTATAGAAAGGAGCTTACATAGTTTGACAAGTGAATAACATGAATATCACAAGGTACATTCACCTTAAGGTGATTAAATTACCAGGATTATCTCACACTATGCAACACTTCCCATTACACTGAAATTGCATGAGCCTTTAAGAGTTTCTGGTATGTGTCAACTAGCAAGGCAACAGTTACAAGTATTTAGATACCAGTATCCAACTAAGTATACCTGGTTTACGCCATCTATATTTGCTAGTCTTGCTTTTGTAGAAGGCCTTGTCAAGCTTATCCTTTTCAATGTTTGGTCACCACAGACTGCATATCTGGAAGTGACAACTAGACATAAATTTGTATCTCAATTTTATGCATCCAGGGAAAATACTGTCATAACATGGATGTAGCATCCTTCGTAATTCAATTATCATACGGATATTTGTCAAACCAAAGTTCCACAAGAATGTGCTAAGTATTGTATTATGTACTTACGGAGCAGTTCCAGTAGCTCTGGCAAGCTTAATTCTCTCTTCTATAAGTATTTTGTACAGTTGAGTTTCAGCCTGAATAATCCACAAAGGAAAAGTATTATTAGTGTGGGAACCACTAAATTCAAATATGGAAGCCAAATTACGCCAAACATTTGAGTAGCCTGTGAAACTATGGAAATGCATTTTTTTAATGTCTGATAACATTGTTTCAAGTTCTAGCGCCATCTGATTCAAAGGAGTTTCAGGCATTACGAAGGACTGTTAGCAGATGAGATGTATATGATGCATATCAGAACATCCCAGCAACTAATGCTAGTTGAGGATGTCTGATAATGAGTTCTACCATTTTGCATTAGCAAGAGAACTTTGAGGCAGAGAACTTAGATTTATAGGGATTTATTAAGGTCTTTGCTGCATACAGTGGCGTATGTAGGATTAAGTACGCAGGTTCGGCCAAGTGCTAACTAGCAATGGAGAAGACATAGACTTGAAAGGCAGATCAGCCCGCAACTCTACTTTTTGGTTCATAACGTGGGAGGCCGCAATTCTTCTTAAATAATTGGACAAAACAATATCATATTGCGTTCACTTTTATTGAATTAAATTAGAACAATCAAATTTTAAATCGAACTGATTTTGTCTCTCCAACAAATGCAAAGGTTTTGATTGATTGGCTCTTTTTTCCGAGTTCAGTGCACTGAGAGGTCAAAACTTGATTTTGAAAGTTCAAAAAATATTCTAAGAGAAATATTTCTTCAATAAATTTAAAAGCGAATTATAAACTAAAATTCTAATAGGATAAACTCTAAATACAAAAATGATTAACAACAAATCCATTAACTTAAAGAAAAATATAACTTTAACAACTAAGTCTTATTTAATTCAAACCATTTTTACTGTAACATGTTGCTTTAACAAACTTAACATTTCATTGAATCATAATGGATTTTACTTTCTTTTTTTTATGACTGTGGTTTCCAGGCCAGTTTTCGCGCACCTCGACTAATACCACGGAATACATGTCACCTCCCATCAGCAACAGGTAACTCTGTGTAACACCTCGGAAGTTGGAAGTTGAGATTGGAAAGGAAAAGTTTCATTTTTGGCACTGATGCAGTGATCTACGAGTCCGACCTACGGAACATAGGAAGTCCTACGTGCCGTAGGAAGGAAGTCGTAGGTCTTGGTTTGAGATTTGGAAGATGTCAAGTCCCAATAAGTTAACCTATGAAAGAATAGGACGGATTATAGGGTGGTCTACGAACCGTAGGAAGAACCCGTAGGGTCATTCAAAGAATTGATTTGAGACCTTAGGTCTACGAGAGGATTTGACAAATCGTGGTCTGGCCTATGGATCGTAGAATGTACCCGCAAAAGTGATCTAGACTTGGTGAAATTTTCGACTTCAATTTGGACTCTACGGAAGGGGTCTACGGACCGTAGAAAGGACTACAACATGTAGGAAGGTTTCATTTACGTTGCCTAGGATTTTGAGTCCCATTAAATGATTCTACTGACCAAGATGGTCCATAGAAGTTCCTATTGACCGTAGGTCGAAGTCATAGGGTCTTCCGACTGTTTTTAATTAAAGGTGCTTTCGTCTTTTCCTACCCAATTAACCCCTAATCTATGTCGTTTTGGCCCTATAACTACCCCTATAATCGTTTTTACTCCTAAGACTAAGTCAAAATCCTCTCATTCACTCAGTCATCCCAAAATCCCTCAAGTTTTCTTCTCCAAATTCTCTCAAGAGCTCTCAAGGTGGAAGCTAGGGTTTCAAGCTTCAAGGTCTCATTCTCCTTGTATTCTTAGGGTTTTGATTATCAAGGTATGTGGGTATTCACCAATGGACTCCTTTCATCCATTGGGTTCCAAAAGAATCTCAATCTATCAAGTTGATTTCACCCAATTCCATTAGGGTTTCATGCAAATCTCCATGGATCCTATTTATTATGATTCAATTGTTGACATTCAATCTTATTATGCATGATTTGATTCCATTGGGATTTACTTACCACTGAGGACTTTGAGATGGAGGCTCTCCTGTTAGTAGAGGTTGGATCTCTAGAAACAATCTCCTTGTACCTTAACTACATGCCCCTGTTAGATTGTCTTAAATGACCTAAGCTAGTGAATCCACTTTATGTGACAGAATTCTACCTTGGCAAGTAGATTCTCTTTTTCGGTGTGAGGGTCATACCGGATTCCATGTTATAGCTCACATGGTCTTATTGTCGATTAATAGAAAATATTCCATAAATGAACTATGTTTTCTTCAAAGGTTTTATGAAAGCTTCTCAAATGGTTTTAAGTATGTATTGACCTCGTATATGATTTATGATTTCTTTATAATGGCTTTTATCACGTTTTACTCGGTCTTGCATATCATGTTTAAGCTCCTCATGTTATCATGTCTATGTTTTTATACATTTCCCCATACTTACTGCATCATCGTACTAATGCATATTTGTACCTATATTGGCTCATAATATAGGGTCTGACGTTCCTCCTCCCGCTCATCGCTAGCTTGGATTGTTCTATTAGCACATTGGATTGGTGAGTCCTTCATGCTCCGAGGATAAGACCATTGATGCTTTATTGCTTTGATTGTCTTTAGTTTCCGACTTGTACATGGTGTATGGGTTACGTCTCAACCACTGTTATGATGTTAGAAAGGGTATGTCAGACAAAGTTTAGTATTCCGCACTTTATGTTCATATTTCTTTTATAATATGAGACTTATGTTACCTATTCTCTCTTGTTGTACTTCTTTTACATCATGCTTAAGTCAAGTGGCATGTTTAGGGTCTCTCGGGATCTTATTTGCCATGTCACGTCTAGGGTGTACTTTGGGTCGTGACACTCTGCCCACCAAGGCTAGGACAGATGGGAAGAATCACCTAGTGTTTTTTGTCTCTACTGAGTTTTCAATCTATTAAATAAACTCTAAAAGTTAAATAAACTAAATTACTTGTATGCGTATGAAAATAAACTTATTATATATAAAGTATAAATGGTCTCTAAAAAAATGAGACTAGGATCTTGGTTTAATCACTTATTCTAAATCAAAAATGTGCCTAAAAGAATAAGAATAAGAACTCTGTTTGGATTACCCATTCAACTAGTAAAACTAATTATAAAGACACCACTATGCCATCAAAGCAAAAAAGCCCCAAAACACTCTAAGGTCCATTGGGCTTTTAAGTGCAAAGCACAAATAAAATGTGTGCTTTAATGAAGAAAAGCAAAAATGGAGTAAAAATACAAATATGTTAGTCCATGACTAGTAATTATAACAAAAAATAACAAATATATATGGACAAAGAAATTGGAAAATAAATTATGATAAAGGGAAATGTCAATTGTTTAGTGTTGCCTATTCATGATATGCTCATTGGCAAGGAATGGCGACACTGAAGTGCCCACGAAGGGAGGCGAAACGCACAACACATTTTGATAACACTGGCCCACCATCACTATTTTTTACCCAATTAAATCAGATTCATCTTTGATCATCAAAAGCTGTTCAAAAGCTTTTAATCCAACCACATTTAAATTAAATGAGGTATAAGGAGTCCTCCCCAATTAACTGTCTCCAATTTCCTATTGTAAAAAAGCATGCACTTCTGGGACAATAAATTCATCATCTATTTTTAAAATGGCCTTAAAAGGAAAAATAGGGAATCTAAACTCCAACTCCCATCTCTCCAAGAGAATGAATCCCCTTAACCAGAAGCATATTCAGTTTATGCTACAAAAGTAAAAAAAATTAAAAAGTTCTTACACCCATAAACACACATTATGGCAAGGCGGGGTCGGATGAATCCTAACCCTCTTGCATCAAGGAGGTTCTGCTGCAGATTGCATATTGGATGGAACCATAATACAAGTCTTTTCAGGATTTGGAAGACACTAATATGAAGAAAGGAAATAGTTATGACGCAACAATAAGGATAATATGAATCACACAACTGCTATCTGAAAAAAAAGGGAAATATAAAGAGCACATACTTGTGAAAATCCTTCAAATTCCTTAAAAGCCAAACTATTGATCTCACTCGTTTCACTGGGTGTATCTATGTTTTTCTCATCAAGATCCATTTCAGGAGTCTCCGGCAAAAACAGTGGAGGTTGATGATCAGGGTTACTAGATCTCAGAAACTGCAATCCTTTTTCACTGACACTGATGCATGAATTTTAACATTGTTTCATTCATTTGCAGATATACAATAAGATGTCAAGAAGGAGATAAAGAAAAGATCCATGGTTGACAGACGTGTATATGAAAATGTTAAAACAAATTCTAGAAGTCAAAAGACATTAGCGAATTATCTACCTCACAGTTTTGTACATATCTTTGAAGGTTTCTACCAAATAATCTGCAACAAGGCAAATTTTCTGTTAAAATTCCTTGTAATTTAAAGTTAATGAAAAGCATAAGGCCTTACACTTAGTACTCAGCATTATCTCACAAGGAAAAGAAGAACTGCTTGAGTGAATATACACATTGAAACTTATGATCCTCTATCCAGTATAGAAAAGAGTGACCTTCATGTAGCTAATACCAGAGATAAGTTGGACTGAGATTTATTGATATAAAAGCATGACTGTGTTGCTCATACATACCACGTGAAATCAATTGGTAAGCCAGTCCCTTCCACCAATTTGCAGATAATTCTTTCCCAAGACCATGAAATGGAAGCTTGTCAAACTGAGCATCAACAATTTTCTTGGACTGTCATTTCCAAAGGGGTTAGTACAAGGAGCTTGGTGTTTTAGGCAGTCAACTAAGGATGAACCAATAATTCAACAGAAAACTATTGAACTTTCAACAATATGCAATAAGGATTTATATTTGACAAAATGAACAATGTCGACACAAGTTCAGTACCTGACCCTTAACAAAGGAGTAACGAGCTTCCTTACACACCTTAAAACAAAAAGTCCAACTCGTCTTAATCTAGCCTATACAGATATCAACTGGAAACATTTACACTAAAACGAAAATTACATTTTTTGTGAGTTTGTATTATTTGAAATTAGAAGCTTCAAAAACATGCAAGTACATCTCCACATAAAGATAATGATATTGCATCCAATTTTTGTCCGGCCTACTTTCCATTTTAACCGTGTCAATTCTAAAATAGATGGACCACTTTTGGTTAACTACTTTGTTTGGCAGGTGGGGAAGAGCAGAGTGAGGAAACACTGCAGTTCAAGGATGCAAGCTATAATCTCTACCAGGGGGGCTCTACATTAATTCTCCTGTTTGAAAGAATTCAAATCAATGTTGTTAATACTTGATTATATTATATGTCACTGATTAGGCATCATTTTTTTTAAATTGAAAAATCATTATTCTGTGTCTTCCAAATGTTTTTTTTTTCAATCTTCACTTCACAAATGCCAATACAATTACAAACTTCTCTGACATCATAACCAAATATTAGATTCATAAATGTTTTCCACTCAAAAATAGGCCTTACAAGTGGGAAGACATAGTATTCAAGAATTCATCTCCTAGTTAAACAATAATTCAAACATATTCTCAATTTAAAGATTTCAATGATAGCTTACTCGAGATCCACGAAGAATTCCTATGGGTAGATTCAAGCCCCAACAGCCTCCACATGACTGAATACAAGCCATAAGAAGAAATGCTTCTCTTGACAAGTCCTTTTCCTTCATTGAGCTAGTGCAAATATCACAGTTTCCTGGAAACCATATTGAGATTCGTTTCACTCTCTTTAAGTAATTGTCCGTACCTCATACCCAAGTGTTGAAACCCAGAATGCTTTCAACCAGTATATTCAAAAAGTCCATACCATTACCCACCAGAACATTTCAAAACACATATCTATTGTATCATTCAGTTCTTGTTCTTCTTTAAAGTATGTCGGGAATTTTTCAATGTTGTAGACACAAACACTAATTTCATGTAACAATGCTCTTACCCTCAAAAATGTGAATTCAGACAAGTCAAATCTGTTTCCTAGATGCTTTGCAGTTTAAGTTGATACATACATTGAACTCTTTTATAAGATCCCAATTACATAAATAAGACATCCTTTTTTTTTCTAAGGTTATAAATTTTATTAATGTTAAGCAGAAACATGCTCATATATAACAAGTATATCAAAAGAAGAAAACCTATGAAAAGGGATGGTTTTCTACAAACAGAAAAAATGACACCCAATCTTCTATACATAGTCTTGTGGCTGCACCAAAAAGAAATAAGGAATAAGATACTACTTCCGAACAGCTTGCACAAAACTGTCCGATACTCCTTGATTTTTCTCAAATCAACCACTTCATTAGCCACCAAAACTGCATCAAGTATATATTTGCCTCCAAGAAAACATTCTACAAAGTAGATATGGTCTCATCCAAGACCCTCTATAGTCTATTGGAAAGCACCTTAGGAGTAATCTTATATATGATTCCCACTAGACTAATAAAATTCTAGTCTTTCATGCTCGATATTTTTTCTCTATTTAAAATGATGATAATGAATCAATCAAAGTGAATCAATCCAAGCCTGGAGCTTTGTCACATGCACAACACTACGCCAACGCTCACCTCCTCTTCCTCAGTTATCCTCTCCAACCAATCTCTTTTTTCCTCCACTATTTTGTTTAAACCCTATAGCCGCCACCACCCCCCCCCCCAAAAAAAAAATAAAAAATTAGGCCTCTAAACTGCTTCTTCTTTAAATAAAAATAATAAACAGCTATAAAAATCTACAATGGTTCCTTCTACTCATCCTCCCCCACATTTAAACCTTGTTCAAATCTATGAAAATTTGCAATTGCTACCCTGTGAAAGAAGTTTGTATTTGGATCTCCTTCCTCCAATAACAACCACCTCAACTTCCGTCCCCAACTAGTTTCTTGGGCGAACTCCAAAAGGTTATGTCCCTTTTCAAACCCTTTTTCCTATCTCTCCATATCCTTAACTCCTTCCCCTACTCCACCTCTATAATTTCCCCACCTCATTCATGATTTCCCTCATTTTCACCTCTACCCTTCCAAACACCTTTTCGTTCCACATCTTTAATTGTTTTTAAACATCTTCAACTTTTTAGCTAGCCTGAATGACGTATTCCCCTCCACTTTGTAGTTGTTCCACCATCCCACCACGTTTTCATCAAAGTCCATGTTATCAAATCTGATAGGAGTTCTAATGTTTCATCCTCCTCCTCTGTCCAACAAAATGGGTGAGTGATTCGATGTCAACCTCAGAAGGATAGTTTGGATCACACTTGGAGCCAACTCCTCTCATCAGGTCGACACCAAAAAGCTATCGAGCCTCGATCTAGAAGTTGAGTCTCCAACCTGACCCAAGTGAATCTATAAGACTTGTTAAGGTAAGAGTTAAGACAATAGTTATCAATAAACTCTTGTAACTCCTTCATTGTCCTAGATACCACCATACACGCCACCCTCTCCCCCAGGAATCTAATGGTGTTAAGGTTCTTCCTAGTACCCATGGAATATTCCAACTACCATCTTACCAAAAAGCCAACTTGGACCCCTCCCATGCAGGGCCATAAACTCCCCAAAACCCCATTTACTATCTCATTCCCGATATACTTGAGTCTTGTCACTAACATAAACTCATTTATATTCATCTTCATCCTCTCTTTCTTCCTTTCATCCCAAAGTTACATGACTCCCAAGCATTTCCTCGAGCTGATATTTTACCCACCTACCCCCCACCGCCTTAATGCTTCTCACAATACTACCTGAAACCATCTTTATTTTTGTCTCTTAAAACAAATTTTGTCCACCATGCTCTAATCTCTTCCTTCATGATGGCCCTTTACTATGGTCATTCAGTCTTCTCACATTCCAACTAATGATCTTACTATCCATCAACATTTATTATATCTTCCCCCCTACTCCCCTCTTCCATCGCCTACAACACTGTTGTAGAGGTGTCGGAGACAACATCGACTTTGAAAACTAAGGATCTCTCACTACCCATACCATGGGGGCATTTATCCTAAACTAGAAGGAAAACAATTCGTCATAATCATCGTCAATCTCACTGGAGAAGATCTAACTAAACTTGAAGTCGAACAAACCTTGTCCACAAGCTTTGTGTGGTTCTAACCTTTACTCGGTCTATTCCAACCCCCACCCATCCCACGCTTGAGGATTCAAAGTGTGCTTGGATCGCTATTCCAACCAACCAATGCAACAAAAACGTCAGAGAATCAAAAAAGTTTCTTTTTCACTCTCTTTCCCCTATAAAAGTACCATTGCCCTAGTATTGAGCTTGTGAGACGATTCTGAGCAAGGAGATAGCCTTTTCATTGAATTTTGACCAGTTACTAGCATCAAAACAAGAGATTTGCATCGACTATTCCTATTTTGAGTGGCGCCAAACCGGTCCACTAACCCAAGGGCATATAGGTCTTATCATTCTCTCGCTTCTCTTTGTAGTCTTGACAAATTTGGACCCCTCATCATCCAGCATGTTAATTTTACCCATTTACTGCCATTTCACCATTTTTCTCTACCAGGAACTTTTGCCCCCATAATCCCAGGTCTTTTTACCTCCTCCCCCGCTCTCTTCTCCTCCCTCATTCCTTCTCTTAGACTTTTCTGCGCCAGACTTTCAAGGTTAAATTTTAGTGTTAACCAAACCCTTAAATAAAATCACCCCTCTTCACTACCATAGACACTAAATCTTCTCCCCCCCTACCTCCCCACTCTAACATACACCTTTACTCTACCATTATCCGCTTGATTATAGTAAAGATCAATGAAGCCTCCACATATATTCCCAGCTTTTTTGAACAATTCATAATAGTAATACCACAACTGTCGGCATTCCGGCAACATTCATGACCATGACATCTTCCTTTCTTTTTGTTCTTCACATCTTTTTATCTCCCATCTTTCCAATCAAATAGTTATCGCCCATCCATCTCACAAACTTACCCAGAACACGCATAACTTCTGCCTCAAAAGCAAATTGATACAAAAATGTGTCATCCTCCATAGGTGACATCTTCAACCCTGATGACCCTTCCAAGCTCCACTGCTCAGTCAGTAACTAGCACTAATGATCTCATCTTCTTCTCAAAAGTCCCAATCAAACAGGTTCAGAGATACTCCGTCCTTGCCAGTAACTGATGCTTTGATTGTTTGAAAATGGGTTTAAACTCATTGTCCACTCTCTTGCATCCCCCCTTTAAAGACAGTCATCCAATCCAGAGCCTCCTTGTTTGAATGAAAGTTTAGTCTTCTTCCCTCTAGAGAGACCTAGGAGTCTCTCTAGCCATTTTTTTACTTTTCTCGGACCTTCATGTATACGACATGTCACTAACAGATAACTACTCTAGATCTTTTGTTGGTAACAAATAATAATGGAACTAAAAAATGAAATCAAACAGAAACATCTAGAAAAGATAAGACAAATGTTCCCAGGAGAGAAGAGATTCTATAGAGATAATACCACAATCATTATGGGCATACTCATCTGCAAAGTAATCCAACAAATATTTTCTTCTACAAGTTGACAGCATGCAGTAATGTTGTGCAGCAGAAAATGCTTCCATAATAGCTTTTCTTTGAGATGCCTGCCCATAAGTCACAAGTATACCAGGATGTATAATAGAGGTAAAGAGACAAATGCAAGAATACGGTCCTTTTGAACAGGGATGATAGAGTAACATACTGAACGAGCTTCTGCAGAGTAGAAATCAGCTTTTCTAAAGTCACTTCTTGTGTAGTAAAGCCAGCAAGCTGAAGGAACGCCATCTCTGCCGCATCGTCCACTTTCCTGGTAGTAAGACTCCAGACTCTTTGGGCAGCCGTAGTGTATCACATACCTTACGTTTGGTTTATCTATACCCATGCCAAAAGCAACAGTTGCAACCATGACATAGAATTCATCTCTGATAAATGACCTGCAATAAGAATTGTAGCCTATACTTCACCCATGACCAAACACTAATAACTCCAGAAAAACAAATAAGAATAGCTAAAGAAAGCAGATAATTGGTTTCTGTGGTAGACTTAGGAAGGCCATTAATCGCCCATACTAGCTTCAAAAGCAAAAGAGCTGAATGAAGAATGATGAAACCTATGAGCCTCCTCACGTGCTTTATTAGCCATTTGACCATGGTAGATTCCAGCTTTGATTCCTGCCTCAAGAAGTGATTTGAAGATCTACAAAAACCATGATAATGGTATTATAAGCCAAGTCACTAGGTCATAGCAGCATTGAGTCACTAGTAAAGCATCATGCACTGTTATGATATCATGAGAACAGCAACAGATCCAACGACTTGATACTATATTGCAACAAGAAGGATCAACACTCTGTTGAAATCATGAACTCTATCAGAACCTAGCAGGCTAGCAGATGGAGAAACAGAGTAAAGAATAAATGGAACTACTAGGAGGAGAAAAACGTTCAGCATTTTCTCAACTGAAACAAACTGTAAGTGCCAAGCAAGCCAAATTTCATGCATCTAACCACAAACCTTGAAAAAAGGAAGACATTGAAGACTAATACTTTCAACATTTCTACTCATTAAGAGATGTAATCAAAGCACTACACTGGAAACATATCATACTAGAATGCTATGAATGTCCCAAGTTGGCAAAACAGAAATCATAGTTTTATCATGGCAGAGATGAAATGTGACCTCTTCAGTGTCTTTGACAGTTGTACAATATACTATTGTTGAATTCGCATTATCTACATATTTAGAGATCTCCTCCACCAGCTGATCAACAAATTGAGAACTACGACTAAAAGATTTGACTCCGTAAAAAAGATTTTTGCGATCAAATGAGCCAATAGCAACATGATGGTCTTTCATCAGCAAGGAGTTGATAATGTCACTCCGAACTCTGAAAATTAAGAAAAGAAATGATTATTCATCCAAAGCTTCTACGAGCTAAATGAAGAGAAGAAAAACTAAGAAATACAAAGTGGTGTGTCAGCTTATATATACTGGTCCAACAAAGCTATAGTGCAAGTTCAATATTTTTATTACCCAGTAAATGACACCTCATGCTATGAGAGACGCAATAAATACTTGACAGTGATTAGAAGTTGTGAGTAGTTTAACCAAAAGCATAGATAGCATAAACCTGATCCAGCTTAACTCACAACAGAAGCCTACTACAGCAACAATGCTTGAAAATTAGGACTAACAGTCCAGAGACGGCAGAAGTTAACACAATAAAATAGACTGTTAGATACAAGAGAAGCGAGGTAAGGTGGTATAGTTAAGGCTGATTTCAAAGTAAAGCTAGCTGACAGTTGAGCTTGGATATAAATTTTCCTTGTATTACTGGGAAACAGCCAATTCACTTTAGTAAACTTCCCTCAAGTACAGTTGTAGATTACATCAAACACTGCAGACCCAACCAAACAGTAGAAATTAAAATATAAAATAGTGTTTGGTAGAAAGTCTACTGTGTGGTCCAGACACTAAAAAGCAGCAAGGTAAGAAAATTATGAGATGGAATAAGATTGCTGAGAAAGAAACTACATCCAATTAGATATCCTGTCCACCTTGTTTCTGAAGCAGAACATGACCCCAAAATCAAAAGAAAAGAAGAAATTGGGAAAGTTATGGAAAAGAAAAGTCAGAGAAAAAAAGTTACAGAACTTGAAAAAGTATTTACTTTTCTGTAGCAGTTGCTGTCAAACCAACAAATGGAACATTCAAAAGAACGTTACGCAGCTTGTCCAACTGCTTATACTCAACCCTGCAAAGGAGAAAAGCAAGTTTCTTTAGACAATAGGTAAAACCGTAAAAGGGCAAAGAAATATTATTAAGATAGAAGTAGGTTAATACTGCAAGAGACGACTAAATTGTCCAAGCAATATAGAATTCGAAGAGCAAAGGCATAATGAAGAACCATGCCTGACAAGGCAGAAGTAGAATCGTGCTACAAGAAAGAACAAAAATATCTTGATGGAATAATGCTATAGATCCACTATAAATAACATCTTTAGTTTTCATGCTGTAGAAAATAATATTCATCTGAAGAAACTTTCAACCGAGAGCTCCATGAACCGAAGATAAAGATACGTTAATTCTAAATCTACTTCAATGCACTTCAAGGAATTTAGGTCCACTGATCAGTGCAAATTTATAACCTTAATTACTATGAGTGCCGCTTGCACCCTTAGACAGTTGAATCATTTCAAGTTTTCTGATCTTATACAACCATATATCTGTCTTACCATTCATTTTCGCAATATTCACAATGTGAACGAGTTGGGTCTTAAAAGGTTCAACATTTACTACCACATAACATTGTTGGTCTCAAAACCATTCTATACTGGGTGTTAGAAGGTTCAACATTTACTGCCACATAACATTGTTGGTCTCAAAACCATTCTATAACCCTTCGGGATGGCCCAGTGGTTTGGGCTTGAGACTTCCATGTTGGAGGTCTCAAGTTCGAAACCCTTTGCCAACTAAAGCAAGGGGTTTGCCTCCTGGGTCGAGCTTGCCGCACCGGGCTTGCCTAGTGCGGGTTACCTCTCCTATGTGGTTTGCGAGCTATTGCATAGGAGCGGGGGTTTTACCCTGTGCGCACCAAGTAGCGGCTGCGGGTTTCCCTTGTCATCCAAAAAAAATAAAAAATTCTAGGCCTTGCCTTGCGATTAGGTATCTCTTTCAAACAGTACAGAGAAATTTCATAAGCACTAAGATGTGAGAAAACAAAAGTACACCATTAGAATAGTCTTCAGTGAAAGGAACCAATAAAAACTATCAGTTTTCAGCCTACTGTACATATTCCTTTATACAACAAAAAAATACAGTAGGTCCTGATCTTCAGCATGGAGTTAGCACTTCCTTCAGAACACCTCTGTTTCGCTTTTTCCACATTGTCCACCAAAACGCATAGACGAATGGTGTTACATATTATACTCTAGAGCAGTTCTCCAGATGGTGAGAAAAAAATGAACATCTAACCAAGAACGAAACTGGGTACCAAGGTATTTAACTACCATTGTTTCCATTTATCAGCTAGGAAAAACTGTACAGCTCAGAAAATATAATCTTCTTGAGCTTTATTTATCTTCAGCCACTGCTATTCATATCTCTAAATTGAGAATTACTTTGAAGCAGCAAACCATAGACAGGCAAGATACTTAAATAATACTTGTACGAAAATCCTTGCCAAATGGACCAGAGAATCCATGAACAATTCAAAATGTCAAAATATTAGGATAACGTGTTAAGAGGGCCTAACCTGAAATCGTGACCCCATTCTGAGATGCAGTGTGCTTCATCAACAGCCAAGAGACACATCCCTGCTTTCAACAATCTTGACCAGAAACTGCAGCACATTTTGCGAAAAGCATATGTATAGTTAAAGATGCTAAACTCATTGGAAAATACATCTTAAAGATTCTTAACTTGAAAAACATCATTATTTCCAAGTGAAAACCTTGATAAGTGATGACAGAAAACAATAAAAGCAACAACAGCAAAAATAGTTCAATAATAGTCAGTGGAAACCTTTACTAACTGTTTACTGAAAAGTTCCAGTAATTTCCCACATGAGCCAAATAGGTACATCTAAACACTGAAGTAAGAATCATGCAACTGGTGAAGATGAAATTGAAGGCATCCATCAAAAATATTGGAGCCTAACAAGTTACACAGAAAAATCCACTTGCCCACAACTTGATATGAAAACTCACACCTGGAGTGAAAGTAATCTACTGTGAGGTATACAAAAAACTTGTAGAGAAAAATCATGTATCTTGGTGAATTTCTTCAGCAAATATATTATCTGAATCACTGTATATTTGACAAGGCTACAGAAGTAATAAGAATACATAAGTAGGTATTCAAGGAGCTCTTTTACTTAGAGATATGTCTTTCCAGATTACGCACCTGGTAGGAAGAGCACAAGCCTTTTCTGGAGTCATATAGAGAATATCATAGTGACCCAACTCAGCATTGGACTTCACCCCACGATCAGTCTGAGCACTTGAAAGATAGTCAGCTTTAATGCCCCTATGTTTTAATGCCATGACCTACAACAGGACATTATATTTTTCAGAACGTATATTTTGTTTATGCTATGAGCAATACAAAGTATTTTACCTGATCTTGCATCAAAGAGATGAGAGGACTTATAACTACAGCAGCCTTTCCAGTTATCAGTGGGGGAACCTGATAGCTTAAACCAACAATTCAAGCAAAATGTTCAGCGCATGTGAATAGTCGTTAAATATTGACAAAAAAGGTTGAAGCTTACCACAATGATTTGCCACTGCCGGTGGCCATTATAACCAAACAGTCTTTTCCATCTAAAATCTTCTCTATGATTTCCTTTTGATAAGGTCGAAACTCTGTGTACCCAAAATATTTCTAAAACCATAGGAAACGAAAATTCCATCAAAACAAGGCAGAAATACTAATAACAAAACTAAACACATGCAGATGTGCTGTGGGTTGAACAACAAAACATCAAATCAAACTTTAAACTAAAATCAAGAAATCAAATATAGGTTAATGAAGGGAAAAATTGAAGAAAACCTTAAGAGTAGACTGCATTTCCATTATCGAGAGAAGCGAATCGCCGTGAACTCACTCTGAGTATTTACTTTACGGCTAAGAGGTAATTGTGAATGTTTTGGTATATGTCCCTCCGACTGTTCCAGCTTTGGGCCCTTCTCTTTTCGCGCCATTTTTTTTATTTTTTACGAGAAAAGACATAAATTACCCCCTAAACTTGTGCCGAAATATAAGTTACACGCTCATACTATTGTGACGACCTATCACACTTAATCTTGTTCAAAGTGATATTAATACCCCCTTCCGAAGACAATCTCAGTTGTGTGTAAAAAAAAGTGTTGTACACGCATTTTCATACATAAATAATATTTATTTTTATTTTTAAAAACCTTTATCTCTTGGTATATTCTTAAACTTTTGCAAAAGAATAAATAAAGATTTGGGCATCTTCCTCCTCTCACCATACATTTCTCTTTTTAAAATATAGTTCTTCTTCTTCTCCATTGTTCATAAATTGAAGGAAAAAATAAAAATTTAAAGAGATAATAGGAGTTAGTAAGTCAATTATGAAGTTAAGAGATATTGGCGGCGGCCAGTGGCGGATCCAGGATTTAGAGTCCGTGGGTGCCAAATAGACTTATCGATTAAATTAATTTTATATTTGATTGAATTATTCGTCTTTTCGATATATATCATAAATCAATCAATAAAATATAAATAATAAGATATTACACTTTTATTGAGTATTTAATCAAATAAAAGAAAAGTCAAAAGAGTAATAATGTAATTAATTTAATTTAAGTCAATAACAATTATAAAAATAAAATAAAATTGTGCCAACTGTTTTTCCTTAAACAAACGTGCTTAGAGCTTCTTTTTTTACTTAAAAAACGTATGCAGCAAATTTCTCAAAAAATAGGTACAAATGGGATTCAAACCCGCAACATCAGCCTTCTAAAGTTGACCTCCTACCGTGGCACCACAAGCCAATTTTGTTTTGTGGGTGGCACGCTTTATATTTATATAAATATTATATGTATATACCTATGTATATATAGAGTTTTCGTCGAAGTTCAGGGTGGAGTGGCACCCCCACTGCCCTTCATAGATCCGCCACTGGCGGCGGCGATAGGAAATGGGCAACACCATTATTGCCGGTGGTACAAATAAAATTTTCAAATCTGTAAAATTCTTTTAAAATCTTGATAACTAGTATGTAAATCAAGCATATCATTAGTATTTTTTGTGTGTAATGATTAATCAAATATGTTATTGATGATTTGAGACATAAAAATGATATTGTGGTGGTTGTAGGTAGCTCCGGCGAGAATAGAGAAGACAAAGATGGAGAAATCATTTTCTTCGATGAATTTTTGATAAATTTAGGCAATATAATCATAAATTTTATGTCTAAATGTTATAAGATTTTCAATAGAAATCATTATTTTTCTCGTGATTATTTTTTGGTAATCTTCTCCGGTGAATCCTCCGGCGAGTTCGAATGGAAAAATCATAAATTTTAAGTTGAAAATTATTAACTTTTCTTTGGAAGTCACCATGTTCTCCATTCCTTTCTTTTTCTTTTTAGAGTTTTCTTTAAGGTAGAATGTTAGATGTGCTTCCATCAAACAATCAATGGTCACAAATGTTGTGATTCCTTAAGAAGAAGAAGAAGAAGAACTCAAAATTAAGAAAAATGTAAATGTTTTAAAGAAATTGGGGCCACCAATAAAAAGATTAAAAAAGAAAGAAAATTGAAATAATTAATATATTAAAAATTATAATACATAATTATATAATGATCAATAAAATAGGGTCATGTATTCAAATTTGTCATTCTAACATATATTTTCTTCTTCTCACGCACCTTAAGGAAGGTGAAGACACTCTCTTTGTCATGTCACGTTCTAGGGGTATTAATATCACTTTGAACGAGATTAGGTGTGTAATAGATTGTCATAATAATTTAAACATGTAATTGACTTTTCGATATAAGTTCAGGGAGAAATTTATGTTTTTTCCCTATTTTTTACCAATGCCTTCAAATCTTGGGTGGGAGTACATACATACGCAGTGAATTTCGGGAATCTGTCAGTTAAGTTCATTCTAGTGACGAAGAGCCTTTGCAGTGCACGGACCCAATATTCATTTCAAAGTTAATTTTTAATTGATGTTTGATTAAATAATTTTAAATTTTAAGTTTGAATAAATTATATTTTCTCTTATATAATAAGAGAGAGTTACAAATGAAGCAGCCACCACACTGTCAACATCTTGCTTTCTAAGATTAAAAATTGAATTTGAGGGTTATTTTGGTTATTTAAGGATTTTCCTTTAAACTTCAAGCTTTAATTGTGTTGTACTACTGGTTCTGTTGTGTGAACATTTCCTATTAAAGATTAAAAAAATATATCTCATTTGTAGTTCATACTTTTTCATATGTCGGCCCCACATAGAGTTGAAGATACCACATTTGTAGTTTATCTCTTTTTACAAGTGGGCCCCATCTAGATTTGACTAGCTGCAATGTATTTTCAGAGGGCATTTTCGGAACATAAAAAAAAACCATTTTTTGTTCTATTTTAATTTAAATTACTACATAAGTTTTTTTAAAGGGCAAACCACATAAATCCCACTAGTTTAGCTCTTAATTATTAAGATTCTCAATAGTTTCAAATATTACTTCATGTACCATATTTTATGCATATGATACATGAGGCTGAATCCATGAGATACATGTATCTGTCGAATTTTAAAATTGAGATACAAAATTTATTTATTTAAATTAATTGGTTGAAACTGATTTCCTTGATTAGAGGAGTAATAGAAGATTTTCAAAATACATAGATAATTAATTTCATTTTATTATTCTTTGAAATAGTAAATTCATTAATATTATTAATATAAGATAAAAACATGTATATCTTGGTAATGCAATTTGAATAATTTCAAATTATTACTCTTAAATTAATAAATTCATTAATTTGATGTATTTATTATCAATATATGATATATCCAACAAACTAAACACTTAGATACATGAGTGTTCTGCAAGTAAATTTCATGTATTTGTTATAAGTATCTAGTATTAATTTTGTGTGTGTGTGTGTGTCTATATATATATATAATATTAATTTCATGTATCTTTTATATGTATCTAGTATTAATTTGATGTATCAAGTATCAATTGCATATGTTATATCCAAAAACATGTATCTCGAATACATAATAAGCATATACATCTAATTATGTGTATCTAAATATGGAATATACAAAAAGAAGAAGCATATACATCTAATTTTGTGTATTAAATTTCATACGTTATATCCAAAAACATGCATCTCGAATGCATAATAAACATATACATTTAATTATGTGTATCTAAATATGAAATGTAGCTGAAATAGTACATGAATTTAGGAACAAATCACAACTGTAGAGTATCTGTCGTATCATTAATATCATCGTGTTGTTAAAAATCATGTATCCAAAATTTAATGGTGGATACATATACATGGTCAAACACCCCATTACTAAAAATACAACTTAGATCTTAATTAAGATTACTACTTATTGGATACACATGTTTCAAGGGCTATATCAAAGTAATATTGGTACTACCAAATCCATGTCACGGTAACCAAAGAAAGCCTTAGAAGAACATCAGCAAACAAAAACTCTCTACAATACTCTCTTTGATCCTTTTGCGTTGTGGCATAACATAATCAAAATTAAGATCAATTTCTTCCGGAGACAAACAATCAAGACCCACTATGAATTAAAGTTTTCTCTGTAGCATTTACTTTGATTTGATCTAGTTATAAATGAACAATACATAATAATATTTGGGTTCAGGGGAATTTGTCGACCATGGTAATGATATCTTGAGAAGAAGAGAGTAGATTAGCTATTGTTGGAATGAAATTGTACGATGATATTCTTGAATCATAAAGGAGGAGACATAATTGAGTGATAAATATGGGAGGGGAGAATTAAGCGATAGTGATTGATTTGGAGTGAAAGAGTTAATTAAGCAGATAATTAATCAATCCTAGTTTTGAGGTATGTGGGTATCAATAATCGAATTGTATCTTCAAATAATATATCAATATATGGTATAAAATATTAAAAGTGGTAATATATGTAATTGTTTGAAAGTAAAGATAATATTAGTATATATAGTAGTGATGTATGCCTAATAAGGTAGTTTATCTTTTTTTAAATGGCGAGACCAACTTTAATTATGTTCTTTAATTTTATGTTCAAAGCCTTAAGTTGTAGTTTTACTATTTTGAATATCGATAATATTTATGTAAATTTTATAATTATTTTGAGTAAAAAATGAATGATTGATAAAAAAAAATCTTTAATGATGGATATCCAATAAGTCTCTTCATATTTTATATAAAATCATTCAATTCAATATGATTTAAAATTTATTAATATAAATAATATTTATTGAGTATTTATTTTACATTTGATGAGATAATTTAAAATTGTTTGACTAACACCACTTAAAAAAATAAATTTGTGAATAAATATTTGGTCTGTGCATAAAAAAATAAAAATTACTTGTCCACTTTTTCTTTAATAGGTGTCCCTATTTACTTGTCGACTTTTGACAAATTAAGAAGCGACAATTTTTTTTTATCTATTATACCCTCAATTAATTACTTTGAAAAAGGTAGAACTTCTTGAAAATCTTATATTTTTAATTCATCCACTTTATAATTAATAGGGGTAAAATGGTAATCTCACTATGTTAATAATTATTTTTTCTTAATAGGTGTGTCAATTCAAAAGTGAACAAGTAACTAGGGACAGATGGAGTAATATTTGTCATGTATTCATTTTAGAGTTAATATGAACGTTTACTACCACATAATATACCAATTTGAATCCACCCCCATGACATGTTTGGATAACAAGTCAATTTGAGTCATTGTCTTGACCACGTTATCATCAGGCTCGTGATTTTTCTCCATTTTCTTCTTGTGCATACCCAATTATAGATAAGATACTTGATCTTACCTAGTGTTTCATGTTCGGTTTATCTTGGTCATATCACCAAGCAACATTGTTGCCACATCAAATGGTTGTCGCATTAGCCCTCCTTGAATGAGTTGGTCAGCCAATCCTTTGTTGCCCATATCAAGGATACGATAAAAATATTGCAACAATAAGTTGTCTGGAACACCATGTGTCGGGCATTGTAGCACTAACTTTTGAAACTTCAACCAGGTTTTATGGAGAGGTTCACCCTCCACTCTTTTGAAATTATGGATAATATCTCTACGTTTTACCTTTGTCGAGGAGGGAAAAATCTCTCAAGGAATGTTTTTGTCAGCTCCTCCCAAGAAGTTATAGTATCATTTGGTAGTTCGGTCATCCACCTGGTTGCTTCTCCCGATAAGGAAAATGACAACAACCTCAAACGTATGGATTTTTGTGAGATGTTCTTAAAGACTAAAGGCCCACAAATATCCACAAAAATCTGGAGATGTTCATAAGGGTCTTCATGAGTAAGACCTCCAAACACTCCTCTCATCTGGAGCAATTGCAACATAGTTTCGGTTAGATGAAACATAACTCTCCCCATAGTAGGAGGTAACCATATTTATCCTGTACTTTTGACGACATTAACATGCATGTCATTCATATCTCCCATGTTATTATTCTGCCCATAGTGACTAGCATCATCACTCATATTCTTGCACATGTTTCTACATTCAAGTGATGCACAACGACAATACCAAAAAAGAATGTATTCTACTACAAACAAACAAGATCACAAATTAACTTCATGAAATGAATTTTTAGCTATCACTCTCCGACAATGGCACCATTTTATATAACACTCAAATTACTTTCAAAATGAATTAAAGAGTAAGTGATCGCTCACAATATAAATACCCAACAAAAGAGTCGGGGTTGAATCCCACCTGGAGTGATCTAAATAAAAGAATTTAATCAGGAAATTAGAAGTGCTAACCAACTCATTGTAGTAATTAGGACAAATAGATGGATGATTTCACCAAATTTAAAATCAGGGTTCAAAATCAATTATTACAATTTCAACTAAAAATAGGAATTCAAAAAAGTGAGAGATGATCTAGGGGTGTGGGAGTTTGTGTCAATGACAAATAAGGGTGCAAATATTTGCTCAATAATGCTAAACACACGTGGATAAGTTGGATAATCGTCAATGACACAAATCTTCTTTCGATCTCAAAGCATCATATCATAGAAGCTCCTTTTGATATCATCTATGTCAAATACAAATCAACCCAATGCCTTACTTAAATATCTCCGTCGAGCAGATTTGACAATTAAAATTGAACTACAAATTCTCTTTCGAGCAAACTACAACAATCAACCAATTTACAAGTATTTAGCTGTTTACCCACTTCAATTAATCTGTTTCGAGCATCAATCAAAGATCTAAGCTAGGATTAAGTTTTCAACCTTAACTGTTAAATTAACCGCATGCTAAATAGCTCAAATCTATGTATGAACAACAGAAAAATAGAGCAAGACACTAGACCCACAAAATTAAATTAACACTTAACTCCATATTCACACCTCTAGAATCAGGGTTTTAGTCAAGCATCATAAATGGAAAAAACACTATACTAATGATGTTTCAGCCATTAAGGAGTTGATAATCAACAATAATCTTCAACACCACTTTGAATTGAGCCCTCAAATGTCAATTATAAGATTGTTCAAAATCCCCAAAACTAAGAGAAAAGCTTGAAACTCTATTTCTCAATATGAAAAAGTAAGAAAGGTCGAAAAACTAGATTCACAATTTGATACATTTTCTCTCTCCTTTGCGCTATTTATAATTTCCCCAAAACTAATATGAAATTCCATGTGTGATCTGATTGGCGATGTTAGTCAGGCTCACCTTTCACATTCAGTGGATCACTGTTTGTTCTTTAGCTCTCCTTTACTTTGCTTCAGGCCTCAGGTGTTTGAATCTCAGTTGGTGAACTCGATTGAGCCAGCTTTTCATATTTGGCGAATCACTGCTTACTCATCACTAGCACAGGTGGACATCAAATATAGCAGAGAACGCAGAACGAGCTAGAATGGAAGAAGAGATTAAGAACCAAAATCTCCCCCATGGAGAAGAGGCACCAGGAAATAACTGAAACAACCAACCAATAGTGGGAGATCAACCTCCACCCAAACATAAGGTGGTGTGTAGAATAACTACAGGGTTGATCATAATGTTATTGGGACGTCAGGTACCATTGTGTTACCTTCATTGCTAGTTGGATCAAATTTTGTTGTCACTAGAAGCTTAATGCAAATGATTACAACTAGAGGATTGTTCATTGGTCTGCCATTTGAAGACCCATATGCCCATCTTAGTAAAGTTGTAAGTGTTTGTCATAGCAGTGTGAATGGGCTAGACTTAGATATGGATGTCATCACATTGCGTGAGTTCCCATTATCACTAACTTAGGATGCAACTATGTGGATATCTAAGTGTCCATACAACTCAATCACAACTTGGACTGAGATGCACCAGAAATTCATAGATAAGTACTTCCCATTATCAAAGAAGTTGAGATTGAAGGATAAAATTAACAACTTCAAGCAGACATGTGATACATGGGAATGATTTATAGGCTACCTAAGAAGTTCACCTAACCACAAAATAAATGATGAGTCACTTATGGAGATCTTATATAGAGCATTGGATGACAATGGCAAAGCAATGGTGGACACTATCACTGGAGGATCACTCATGAGACTCATTTGAGCAAGTTGTGGAGAAACTTAAAGATGTTGCCAAAACAAAAAAAACATGGTCTACTAAAGGTATAGAAACTTCAAGGAGTACTTTTATAGCGAAGGCTAATCAACACTCAAACCAACCAACTGAGGATATGCGTCAAGAGGTGGCATAACTAAAAATAGAGGTTGTCTTGGTGTTAAACATTTAGGGCACAATGTAGACAAGGTCAATGCAGTAAACTACAAGAAAAGAGCATCACCACAAGATGATTATGGCTATGAAAAGAATGCGTACTATGTGAATGATCATCATACGGGTGGTTTCCGAACCAATGCCTAAGCTTTCAACAAAGATTCTTGGCGCCAAGTTCAAGGGAATCAAGGTTGGAACTACAATCAAGAAAACAATTTTAATCAAGAAGGACAATACATCCGCAATAACAACTACAATCGGGATGGTAACTACAATCAAGACAACAACTACAACTACAACTACAACTGGAATAGGTACAATGACCAAAATAAGGGTCAAGATAGAAAAAATGATTGGGCAAGGGAAGATAATAACATAACTGATAGGAGGGTGCATATGTTACACCTATGAGTAGAGATAGAGGATCAGGTTTGTAAGGCTTGAAGACATGATGTCCAAAATTATAAAAAGGTTCGCCTCATTTAAGGCTGGCAATTAGACAGGATTTTACCCAGTCCGATTCAGTTTCGGTCTCGGTATATCTGGTACCAATTGAACCGGTAAGGGTCCGGTCTGATAGGGTACCAGAACATGTAACGAAACGGAACCTGGGTTTTTACTCGGTTGATCCGGTTTGGTTAGACCCGATTCTGGTCTGGTATGAACTTGTTCAACGGTTAGTTCCATTTTTATTTTTATTTTAATGTGTAACGGCCATAATAGTCGTTGGGCTGGGGCCAAAATGGCTCAAATTTACCCCCACCCCTCTCTAACCCCTTAACACTATAAATATACACATATTATTTCATGTAACTCACAAATTCATAACTTATTCCATTAACATCTTACAAAATCTCTCAATTTTGAATCTCTCATAAATTCATAATTATTATTTTGTGATATTGACTTAGAGTTCGGAGATTTATTTGAAGTAAATCAGAAGCTTCAATTGACATCTCTCAATTCCGGCTTTGATTATACGTCTACTTTTACGTAGACGTTTGGTACATTCGTTGCAACTTTAATTTTTTATTTGTTTATTAATTAAGTTAATTTATTTTTTTGTTATAATATCTTGCTTATTTTTCATAATATTTAATTATTTTAGGGGAAGAGGAACTAGTAGTTCTAGTTTTAAATATTTGCTACCTAGATTTAGAATTAATACTGATGATTATACTCATGTTGATGAAACTTTTTTTATGTCACGACGAAATATTATTGAATTTAATTTCAAAAATGAAATAGATCACGAGACATTAAACCGACGTTTTACTAATTTTGAGGAAGAATTAGACGAGGAAGTAGAAATAAATGACGAAGATGATGAGACCCCTAACCCTACTAGTCCGGCTACTGAATTACCGGAACAAAATGATATCCCCCATATACCTACTTTTTTCACATACCGCTGTACGTGTTAAAAGATCTTAAGTATGAAAATTTTTGGTACAAAATGAGAAAAATAACTATTGATACTTGCTCAAAATGTAAATTGACCATGAAACATAGGACTACGGGAGCGCAAGGGGGGACAGGACGACTAAGAACGCATTTGAGAAAGTGTAATAAAGAATTTGCTCGCATAGATGTTATAGAAAGGGCTAATAGAAATGGAATACCTATACCTGAAAATTCTATAGGAGTTGGAGGTTCTAATATGGTTCAAAGTGTGTTACATATGACTAACCCGGCTGGCCCAAGCACACACCACACATATAGTAAAGAAAAAGATCGTAGGGAATTAGCTAAAATGGTTGTTGTTTGTGGTTTGCCTTTTTCATTTCCTTCACATTCTGGTTTTATTCATTATATTCGGGAATTGTATAACCCAAATTATGAAGGTATTCCAAGAAGTACAATTAAAAGAGATCTTTTTAAATATAAAAAAGAATATTGTCATTTTCTTCATTGTTTATTTGTCTATTATGATGGTAAACTATCTATTACTTCTGATATGGGACGTAGTTCTAATGGTAATGATTATTTTACTATTACTATCCATTGGATTGACTATGAATGGAACATGCAAAAATGAATATTAGGATATAAATATGTTGAAGAAACTAAAACCGGTTCTTATATAGCATAAAAAATAGGCCTTATTTTACAATTTTATGGAATATGTGATAAAATAACGAGTGTCACTTTAAATAATGCTTTTAATAATTTAAAATCAATTGATTATTTAAAATGTAGACTTTGTCTAATTGATAATGATTCTTTTTATATTAAGTGTGCTGCACATGTTTATAATTTGGTAGTAAAAGATGGTATTTCTCAATTTGAAATTTCTTATGAAAAAAATAAAATTGCTTATAATTGGATTTTTAAAGCTAAAATAAAAGCTAGAATTATAGAATTTAAAAATTGTTGTAAAGAATGTGGACTTACATATAGAAAAGTTCCAAAGAAGTATGAACTAGATGAAATTCTTTATTTGAAATGCTTGCTTATGTTTATCAAGAGCCGATACAATTAGTTTTTAATGCTCATAATGCGGACCTAAATTTAAGAATTGGTTATGATGATTGGGAAAATACAAAAGAACTTATTGAATTTTTAAGTGTTTTTTATAAAGCAACAAATGTTGTTTCTGGTCAATATTATCCAATTATTTCTTCTGTTTTAGTAAATATTTGTTCTATTTCATCTGAATTTGCAAAATATAAAGGAAAAGATCGGTTTAAAGAATTACTTGTTTTTATGATTGAAAAATTCAAATTTTTTTTCCTATTCCTCAAATCTATTTGACCGCTACTTTATTCAACCCAAATTACAAATTAAAAGGTGTTGAAAGAATGGTTGAAAAAATTTATGCAATTTTAGAAATTGAAGTTGATGAAACTCCTAGTGTTGATGATTGTAAAAAAATACAATAACAAAAGCTAGAGAGTTATATCATACATATAAAGCTATATAAAAAAAGATTCCAATAGTTGAACCTCCATCTTCTACCAATAATGATTTTGATTTATATTTCAATCAGGCACAGGAAAAGATTAGGAATGAAGAAGGAAAACCTCAAGCTCAACTATTAGTATGATGAAAGAATCGTGAATTTTTTTTTGAACCTTGGTAAGGTTGTTCGAGATGTGCTAGCGATTCAAGAATTATCGGTCGCTTCAGAGCAAGCCTTCAGTGCAATGAGATTTATGATTGGAGATCATCGATACTCATTAGCAGAGCAGAGTTTGAAAATATCAGTGTTGTTTAGAGATTGGGTCAATGCCGAAAGAAGAAATATCGGACTACCACAATTAAGTAGCCAAATAGAAGACGAAATAGATGAAATATTTGGTGATAATAGTGATGATGGCATGGAAGCAATGGAAGAAGAGCGACAAATACAAGTTCCAAATAATATTTCTTTTGAAATGATACAAAAGTTAAGAAAAGATTTTAAAAAAAGGTTCAATTATTAGTATAATAATAATTATTCAATACCTAGATTAGGTACTCTTTCTAGTAGTTGTATTTGTACATTTTATTTATTTGAATAAATATACAGCTATTCGCCTTGATTTTCTTTTAAAATAGTCTCTTATATTTAATGCAAGTCATTTTATATATTTAATTTTCAACTATTTTTATATTATCCTAATATAAAATTAAATTTTAAGGTTTAACGTTTAAAGTTTAAATTGAGTTTTAAACTTTAAACTTTAAGCTTTAAAGTTTAAAATTGAATTTAAAGTTTTAACTTTAAATTGAATTTAAAATTTAAAGTTTAAACTTTGAATTGAATTTAAAATTTAAAGTTTAAACTTTGAATTGAATTGAAAATTTAAAGTTAGTTTACAAAATGTTTAATGTTTAACGTTTAGACTTTAGAGTTTTAACTTTGAAGTTTCAAATTTATAAAACTTCAATTTGAAACTTAAATCTTCATTAGTGATTCATAATTGTACGGAGGAATTTGAGTTGAAAAGAATGGAATTCTTGGAGAAAGACTTACCTTGAAGAAGAATCTTGAAAAAGATTGAAAGAATCTTGAATTGAGTCTTCTACTTTGATTTTTCTTTAGGGTTTTGCCCTAGGGTTTGAGAGAGAAGAGAATGATGGATTAAAAGATGAAAATCTGATTGTTTTGAGCCTTTATTAGTCAAGAAATTCGTTAGGGTTTTCTTGGAGGTAAAAAGACAAAAACGACCCTTTTTAATGTTTTCCCGTCGGCTAATTCATAGCACTGTATTAGGTTACTAAAATGGTCATAACTTTTTACTCAAAAATTGGATTGACGTGAAATTGGTGGCGTTGGAAAGTAGATTAAAATACCTTTAATTTTATAGGTTATGGACCATGTAACTCTTCATATTATAGGATATATGGTCGTTTGAACTTGACTCAAGTAAAATCTTACATCAAAACTTAATCGATAAGGAAACTTCAAAACACTTATCAAGAATTCATCAAGAAATTAAATTGCTCAATATTTATGGATATATTCGCAAAATAAACTCATGATTGGTGTGTGGGTGAACAAACCCAACACTATGGAAGCTAACATACCTTAAAGAACTAGGTTCTTGGCAAAATTTTGAATCTCTTAAACGAACGCTTGAAACTTTGAACTTTTCCTCCTCTTGAATCTTCTCTCTAAAACCCTAAACGCTTTTGGGGGTGAATGAAACTAATTCTAACCAGTTTAGACCCTTAATTAGGTGTAATTCGCGTTTAGAATAAGTGGGGATAAGGAAAAGACTAAAAGACTCCTCCTATTTTCGGGTAACTTTCCTTAAATTGATAACCTAACTTAAAAAGGGCATATTGTCATGACCCGAGAGCACCCCTAGTCGTAACACGGCGTACTCAACCCCGAAGGAAACTTATACAAGCCTCATAGCTCATTCATTGCATAGGTAATAGAAATAGTACGGAATTAAATTTTTTTATTCAAAATCATACGATTCAAAACATTTAAATACTCATTAAAGTATTTCAAAAGACACAGCGGAAGACTAAGTCTCATATGGCCATCTTAGATAAAACTTTAACAAGATAGGGCCACAGCCCTTTACAATCGACAAACTACTAAATGTCTATTACATGGAGAAATGAAACATAAGAGTTCTTGTCCTCGAATCAATGAGGACATACCGAGTCTTGGAGGAAACTCTATCCAAACACTTTAAATCCTAGCTAGAATCAATCACTTGTCGGAACCTACACTTGTAGTAAAAATAACAGAAATATGGGTTAGCACACAAAAATATACTAAGTATGATGACCATGCAAAAACATGCTTAAAAAGGGACTTTTTGTTTGAAAGTCATGCTCTTATGCCATTTAGTAAAATTTCATGAACATTTATAAAAGAGGCATAATATAAGTCAATCAACATACAAGTCACATTTTCACATTTGAACACAATCACATATAACACTTTACCTTCACCTTGGGCCTCCACCTCGAGTAACCCTCAAGCTATACCTTGTGCAATGTATGGATAGCGTCCATACCACCACCCACACTAAGGTACCACCTTAAGGTCACTAAAAGTGAACTTACCATTCATCCTTTCCACCTTTACATAATAAAGCATTTAAGAGACATAAACATTACATGAATCACATCATCACATTAAGACAAACATCTAAAACAACTCTAAGTCATACTTGTCCAATGTGCAAGTAGCATCCCATACTACTCACACTAAACTCCTTTGAAGTCACCCTAGACATGGCACATTCATATACAATAAGTCATGACAAAAAAGTAACTCTTAATACAATCCAAGTATAACATGCATCTTTACACTAAGCATTTAAGCCAACATTATTCATTAGGTTCATTTAGGACACATTTATGCATTTAAAGGACTTTCATATATTTAGTCATTAAGACTTAGAGAACTCACTATAGCCCCTTCAAAGCCTACTCGTGCAATGTATAAATATCATCCCGTACTACTACCTACACTTTGTAGTACCTATCAAGTAACTAGAGTGCACATAAGCGTTTAACCGACATAGACCATGCAAGCTAGACATGGAATCTGGTGTCATGTAACCCTACACCGTAAGAGGTGTTCCACTTGCCTAAGGTAGAATGATAACATTAGCTCGGATGGAATCCGCTGGCTAATATCCTATGTGGGCACATAGTTATGGGATAAGAAGATGTTCATTGGAACTCTAACCTAACATTGGGAGAGTTTCCATCTAACCATATTCACTCGGTGCTTACCCTACATTCCCATAGATTATTTTATTCACATTACATTAGTGTATTAGGGAGGAGTGCCATAGGCCTATCGACCCATGATACATCATTACATAAGGAAGGAATGCTATAAGCCTATCGATACATGGTACATTCAAGGATAGCTCTAGAGTCCCCATGAAAAGAATGCCATAAGCCTATCGATTCATGGTCCCTCATTACATTCTTATACTTATGAAAGGAATGCCACTAGCCTATCGATTCATGGTACATTGACTCATTAAGAAAGGAATGCCACTAGCCTATCGATTCTAGAGTCTTCATTACATTAGATCATTTATGAAAGGAATGCCTAAAGCCTATCAATTCATAACCATTAATTCAAGACACATTCATCACTCATATATGAAAGGAATGCCATAGCCTATCAATTCATATTCATCTAGTGAAGACACATTCATTATATAAGAAAATGATGCATAAACTTACCAATTCTACATTCAACATTCCCATTATAGAAACTCTTCACATTCTATCATCATCATTCAATCATTGAAATCACATGTATATCCTTCACATTATACATTATATATACAACATCATGATAATACCTCAATTCCTCACACTATGCCTTCAAGGCCATGATCACAATGTACATAGTAAGTAAACACCTCCACCTTTCAAGTGGATCAACAATTCAAGCACAATTCTACTTTAACATGAAATTAGGTCAAACATGCCCTCTCATGGCTATGAACATAAATCCTCCATTCACCAATAATTCATCATAATTAGGCATAGATGATGATACAATTCAACAATCTAAATCAATCTAGGCATAAATCCATCAACATTCATTCATAATCAACAAACCCACTTCATAAGGCACGATTTAGGAATTGAGAGAAATCATGGGTTCATAGAGTATTTTAATCTTAAATGATCAATTAAACATCAATATAATCATAATTTATCATTTGAAAACGTTTGATGCAAGAACCCAAGAGATTGAGTAAAACCTAGGGTTTTTGTGAAACTTGAAAACTTTGAAACTTCTTTGAAATTGACTCTAGGGTGAAAGCTAATCCTAGATGAAGAATCACCATAACTTTATATTGAAGAATCCCATGAAAATCTACCCAATAGCCTTCCTCTTCAAGCCCTAAGTCTTCTTCTTCTCTTGGTCTTCAATGGAATTCTAGAGAGAAGATACTTTGAGAGGGAGGGGTTTTGATTTGGGGAAAAATTGAAGAATGAAATCTAAAATAGTATTTTATTCTTTTAATACTCTTAAAATACCTAAATAAACCCAAAATAACCGTCCAAGCACTTACCTAGGCAAAGGGTGAATTTACCACTTCACCTTTCACTTGGTCGTGTCACTTGACATCACACAGGTGCCATCCACGAGCCCTTGACTCACGGACCATCCTATTGGTCCGTGGTCTAGGGATGTGACTTGGTTTGGGGCCCCTTGAACTATGGAGGCCATCCACGGGGTGTGGACCCCTTTCGTATGTCACCAAACTTTGGCTAACTCTCATCAATTGGGGCAGCCTTGGGGGTTAAGCTTAGGGTCCTCCTCAAGGACCCCTAGGGTGGTCCATGGGGAGTCGTACCTTGACGTTTAACCCCTAAACCCCTAAACCATGACTCGGGACAACATGAAGCACCATCAAACCTCACACACTCTCTAGTTAGGCTCTAGTTTCACTAGTTCGTTTTTAGGGTCGTTACACATATCTCCCTCACGAGCTCGAAGATTAGCAAACTAAATGGAGTTGGAAAGAGGACTCAAAGACCTTTCATTTGATATCTTATGGGTCTCCTAACTTATCCTGTACCGAAAGTTATGGTCGTTTGACAATGACCCAAAACTTCAAAAAGAACTAAGGAATGACTTGAATGAATTTTGTTTAATTCTTTTTGGAACTCAAGATGCTATAACTAGTACCTAACCTTAATACTTGGGAAATTTTAAATTCCTTGGTAAAATCCTACTCACAACGAAGAAGGGTTTGAGTCTTAGTTCAAAAGTTTTCTGGGGTGTTACATTATCTCTCCATTGGGATCATTCGTCCTCGAATGACGATTGGACTAGTTATGGAATGGGGTTACTCTTACTATCTCTTCTGACCCATGAACTTGCCTACTAAAACAGGCTGTACTGATTCATACCAAGAGTTGGGACTTCTTATAGCACCTAAATCAAGAACGATGATGTTGTAAACGTAGTCACACTCTCTCTGAAGTTACCTTATCTGAAATAAAGGAAATCTGGTCATGAAGTAAGAATAGGAATACCATGCTTGGGGTAATATGACTGCTAAATATTAAACTTAGCGACACTCCTCAACTACGCTCTTCTTTTCTTATACCATACTTCATTGGCTGCAACTCCTAGTTCCCCCAAGGGTACATGACTTCTCTTACTAAGTCCCGAGTCTAGCGACACGCCCTTACTATATTCAAGCTTAACCCAAATCCTAAGGTTCGGGTTCTATACCTCTCTATAATGAGTCTCATCCCAAGAACATTACTCTTTACCACCTCATTTAATCAACATTGGGCTCATATAAAGAATTACCTCATGTTTAACGATACCACATTCAAGCTTAGTATTCTAATAGCTCCATGGACTCTTACTAACCAACTCCCTAAGAATTTCTCATTCTTTCATCATCCCTGCCATACCAATTAGAATTTCCCGCATTACTACTCGAAAGCAACGAAGGTCTCTTATTTAACTATTTCTCATAGTAAAACCTCATCCTCCTCATTTATAACCTTAGATGGAATTATCACACCATCATTATCATGGTAAGATCATTAACTTTCTCCTTCTAACATCACTCCACTACAAAAAGGACCTCTGAAAAGATATCTCATATACTCTTTTGAGCTCATTACTATCTTATTCTCAACACTTGACTTGATTTAAAATCTTATCATCTCCCCCTTAGGTCTAAAGCTGACACTTGAAAGATATGGACCTATTCCATCATCTCTAAACTGGTTTACATCCCCTTTTCACAACTTAAGTACTATTTGCCCACTTATTATACCTCATTACTTAACCAGTTCTATAACCTCCTGAACATCATGACCCTCTCAAAAAAATCATAAGCCTAGATTAGATCTATCACTTCATGAATACTCTGTTCTCTTATTTAACAGATGTATTTAGTCTCCTCTAACATGATGGCATATCGACATCAACTCTATTTTGGTTAAAATATACTCTATCTCATGCAGACTAGTAACTATTCCTCTTCCTTCTATCATGAACTCTCTACAACATTAGTATTCCTTATTTCACTCATAAAGGAACTCATCACTTATAACTGACTGGGTGCATGATTGCAATAATATAATCTTCCCCATCATTATCTCTCTTTCATAGATTACTGAACCTCTGCATACTTTCCTCTAACACTGGGCACTTTTTACTACTGCTCATAATTTCGTAACTCATGCTACCTTTTTGGGATGCAAAATACTACCCCAGAACTAAACATACTTCCTCATAAGGACCTCGACTGAAACAAGGCTTAGAGAATAGAGTACAACTCGCTTTTAGCTTGAACGCACGATTTATATGAACATGAGCACATTTCTCTGAAACTCAACATTTAACTCACTCACAGGCTTCTCTCAAGCCCCTCTGTAGTCTCATGACTTCCTTAAGACTTTTTCTAAGAGAAACTCATCGATAAAGGACTGACTTTGGTTTTTAACCACTACTAGTATAGGGGGTAGTCGAATGGATATGCGAATGCACGAGTTAGAATAAGTCTTCATGAAATAGTTCTATTGCACGATTTAGAGAATGAAAAAAGGGAAACTTTTATTAAATGTCTATAGTCCCTCATTTATAGAAGTGGGTCACTCACAACCATAAATAAGATCCTACTGACATGACTTCATAGAAACCCTAGAAAACTTGAACTCTGTGCTCTGATACCAAGTTTGTCACGGCCCGTGCCTACACCCTGGATGTGAAAGGTACTCTAGAACCATTGATGATCCCCAAGTGAACCCTCATCCCGGGTGTCTACAAGAGGAAGACTAATTGAAGCATACACAAACTTAAACCTGAATTAAATTCATTGAACTCCAATAGTGAACTTTAAGAAAGTTTGAACAATACTCAAAAGAAAGTAAATACATAAAACTCTTCAACTCTTTCTATATATGAAGCCGCTACTATTAAAGAAAGATATCGGGACAAGACCCACAACATCTCAAAACTGCTAATGGTAAGGTAAAGGTAAAGTCCTCTGGAATATAAGAAGGCTTACCAAAGATGACTAGAATATCACATGACCTTACCAAAATTCTTGTTGATGATCTTGAATTCATGATGCAGGCCAAATGGCTCAGTACATGGAATGCATGAGCATGTAAGGGGAATTTTAAAGTATAAACATAAGCTTGAACTTGATAAAAAGGAAACATACTTACCTCTTCTCAACTCACTCAACTAAACTCAACTCAAGAATAAGATACTCAACTCAAAGATTAGATACTCAACTCAAAGATATGATACTTAACTCAAAGGTACTCAACTCAAGATACTCAGCTCAAGATACTCAACTTAAGATACTCAAGGATAAAACAATAATAAAAGATGCAATATATGGAAAACTTTTAAAACAGTAGATAATAACTCAATTGTATTGAAGAATACAATAATAACTCAATTTGTAAATAAAAATACAATATAACTTTGTGGGAGATTCTCTAACCGACAACCATCACTATGAGCTATGTGATGATATAGCATCTAGACCACACTGCCATAGCTATCCTATACTTTGCTGGGGTATAGAACCTACTACTAAGTGGATCCATTAGTCTATGCTAAAAAGCATTAAGGAATCATTTAAAAAGTATGTCCATTGCTACTTACGCTGGCTATATGGTTTATGGGGGCTGTGAGTTGTATGTACTCTCCCTTATATCGGTACTCAATACTACTCCAAAACTATACTAGCTCATATGTTTATAAACATAACACTTTCTGTGTTTTGAGATTATTACTCAAAAATCTCTCTTAAAAGAGATGGTACTCAAATTGCTCAAAACTCTTTCAAAAATCTCAATTTCCTATCATCTTAAATGTAAAAACATTTACTCTTAGGAATACTTAGTTCCCCTATATCATTTTAAAGAAAATGAACTTAGCTCCACTCTTTCTCAACTCAGTGCTCAAGTCTTTAAAACAAGTTTTAAAACAATTTTTAAAAAGACTTCTTAAAATAGGGTTCATGCCGAATAATATGTGAACGACTCAATTCAAGGTTTTCGATAACCATTCATAGAAATCAATACTTTGAACTAAAAAACTCCAGAACTCAAGGAATCAATGATATTATTCATTTCAAGAATGCTCGACTTGGAGGGTTCATGCTGAATTATGAGCATGAACTACTCAACTCAAGGACTCAATGATACCTCTCATCTCAAGACTGCTCGACTCATAGGGTTCATGCAGAATTATGGGCATGAATTACTCAACTCAAGGACCTTCACGAGTACCATGTACTATCCCTATGATTAGGAATATAATCACAAAATGATTAGGAATATAATCCCAAAATGATTAGGAACTCAATACTCAAGACTTAGAACTTGAAGATACTACTCCTCTCAAAGATACTCAACAGATGGAGTCCATGCAAAAATGGGCATGAATGACTCGACTAAGGGTCTAAATAACAATATGGAACTCATGTATACGACTCTTCTCATTCTCATACTTACTTTCTCAAAACTCAATTTAAGACTCAAGTGTTGGCTTCGAAAAAATTCTCAAGATTTATAACTCAAAATACGGTTCATGCTGAATTATAGACATGAACACATCAACTCAAGGATATCAATAAAAATATAGAAACTCAATAATTAGGAATAGAAATTTTAAAAGAGCCATGAACTCAAGAACTCAAATCAACTTATCTCAAGAATACTCGAATCTAGGGGTAGAATCCTAAATTTCTCTTTTACTGATTTGAAAGAAGATGTAGGGCGTGAGGACGAACTAGTGCAATACTATGATAGCCTTACATACCTGGAAGAACAAGGTTCTTGAAGAATCTCGAAGAAGAACTTGATTAGAAGCCTTGAAACCCTAGCTTGAAGGTAAACCATCAAGAAAACCTTTCTTGAGATTCTTGAATTAGTTTCTTGAAATCTCTATGGTGAAGAATTATGATTTTCATTAGTGATTCATAATTTTATGGAGGAATTTTAGTTGAAAAGAATGGAATTCTTGGAGAAAGACTTACCTTGAAGAAGAATCTTGAATGGAGTCTTCTACTTTGATTTTTCCTTAGGGTTTCGCCTTAGGATTTGAGTGAGAAGAGATTTATGGATTAAAAGATTAACATCTGATAATTTTGAGCCTTTATTAGTCAAAAAATTCGTTTTGGGTTTTCTTGGAAGTTAAAATATAAAAACAATCCTTTTTAATGTTTTCCCGTCGGCTAATTCGTAACAACACTGTATCATGTTACTAAAATGGTCGTAACTTTTTACTCAAAAATTAGAGTGATGCAAAATTGGTGGCATTGGAAATTAGATTCAAATAAATTTAATTTGATAGGTTATGGGCCACGTAACTCTTTATATTCTAGGAGGTATGGTCGTTTGAAGTTGACCCAAGTTGAATCTTACATCAAAACTTAATCGATAAGGAAACTTCAAGAACACTTACCAAGAACTCATCAAGAAATTAAATTGCTCAATATTTATGGATAGATTCATAAAATAAACTCATGATTGGCGTATCGGTGAACAACCTAATACTATGGAAGCTTACATACCTCAAAGAACTAGGTTCTTGGCGAAATTTTGAATTTCTTGAACGAACGCTTGAAACTTTGAACTTTTTCTTGTCTTGAATCTTCTCTCTAAAACCCTAAACACTTTTGGGGGTGAATGAAACTGATTCTAACCAGTTTAGACCCTTAATTGGGTGTAATTCGAGTTTAGAATAAGTGGGGGTATGGAAAAGACTAAAATACCCTTCTTATTTTCGGGTAACTTTCCTTAAATAGATAACTTGACTTAAAAAGGGCACATCTCCATTATACGAGCTAAAAATTAGCAAACTCAGTGGCGTTGGAAAGAGGACTCAGAGATATTTCATTTGATATCTTATGGGTCTCCTAACTCATTCTGTACTGAAAGTTATCGTCTTTTGAAGTTGACCCAAAACTTAAAAGAACTAAGGAATGACTTGAATGAATTCTCTTTAATTCTTTTTGGAACTCAAGGTGCTATATCTAGTGACTTGACCTTAATTCTTAAGAAATTTTAAATTCCTTGGTAAAATCCTAGTCACAACGAAGAAGGGTTCGAGTCTTAGTTCAAAAAATTTCCGAGGTGTTACATTAGCTGAATTAGAGAACGAAGATGAAACGAGGTTCAAATTGAAAAGACCAAGGGATAGATAATTTGGGGTCAATGGTAAGAGTTAGTAAAGTATACACCTGTAGACTAACCAAGTTGCTTGGTAAAATTCACTTATTTAGGGGATCAACCACTTATGAGATATCTAACTTACCGATCTTGCATGCTAAAAACTAGACAAGGTTAGTAGTACAAGGTTTACTGAATTAAGGACTTGTGGGGAATAGAAATACCATAGTTTCGTCTTTAATTGATTCTTGCAAACATAAATCCTGCTTACTTTGATACTTCTTACTTATAATCTTTCAATCAATATTTTGTTACACAAAATCCCCCCTTTAAGGAAATAACTCAACTAAAAGTACAATTAACAAACAATCAAGCTAAGGATAGCATGATTCTTCATGGGATCGACCCTAACCGTTGTTAGGTTCTTTATTTGAACAACAACCGCTTTATACTTCTTTTGGAGGTGCAATTTGCGCGTATCACTAGTGCACCCTAAGGTGATACACTAGGGCAGATAAACCCCTTACTCAACAGATCTTGCAACAGCTCCTTCACTTCCTTCAACTCCGTCGGGGCATCCAATAAGGAGGAACATAGAAGTGCTTAGTGCCCGGTTCTAATTCTATAGCAAAATCAATGTCCCTATCTAGAGGAACACTTGGAAGATTAGTAGGGAATACATGTGCGAACTCCTGAACCATAGGAATGGACTCGACAGAAGGTAGCTTAATAGTAGTATCTAGATAAAGGCCAAGTGCGATAAGCATTCTTTATCAACCAACCTCTGGACACGGAGGAAGGAAATAACTTTTCTAGGGGAAGAACCACTAGCACCCTTCCACTCAATTTTTAGAACATCAATTATCGCTAAGGTCACAGTCTTAGCATTACACTCAATAATAGCATGATAAGGATAGTTCCACTCCATACCCAATATGACATCTAAATCCACCCTCTCTAATATAATCAAGTCTAGCCAAGTGTCATACCCTACCACAGTAACAAGACATGATGGATACACTCGATCGACAATTAAGGGCTAACCCACAAGTGTATAAACACTAATCTACATAGGCATACACTCACATAAAAAATCAAATCGAATAGTAAAAAGGGTAGAAACATAAGAGAATGTAAATACTGGATGAAACAATATAGATGCATATTGATGGCAGACTAGGGCAATACCTGTGATAACAACTTTTAAAGCCTAAACCTCAGGTCTCATTAGGAAGAATTACCAAGGGATGTATGAAAAACTAGTAGAAATGAGTTTCATACTTTGTAACAGATAAACTATCCTACCTCAATCCATCAAACCTCAACCGACTCTCCTCTGTCACGTTCTAAGGGATGAAATGGTCATAAAAGGCATGAGAAAAAACCACTTAGGTCATTAGCGGTGGTCTAGTTGGCAAAGATCCCAGATATACTCTACACCACTCCCTAGCCGGCCCACACAACTAGGGTGTAGCATAACAAAACCAATAAGACTCACCAACCCAACATTCACTAGAAACTCTCTACATGTAGTCAGAAACTCGTAAGCATCCTCGCTCTTTCAATCCTAAAACTGAGGTAGATCCATCTTTTTGAACTTTTCATACTTGTGTTGCTCATCCTCATTCAACACAATCACAGGTGCACCATGAACCCTAAATCCCGATTCAAGATCAGCCTCAGCCATAGGACCCATTGACAATTGCCCTATAGGACCCTGAACAACTAGAGCATGTCGCTGATTTGGGGTCTGTGCCTCCTCTATGGTCTTAGAGCCCTCTGGTGTGCTTGTCACACCACCACTCTATGTAAAACTCTTAATTACATTCAACACCTTCAATAAAGTATCATGAAGCTATCGTGCAGTGACATTCTTGTGAGGAATCTAGTCCTCTCTAACAATAATCTCTGGTTCAGGAGAGACCTCTGCCGCGACCACTCACCTGTGCCACTCCACAAGCATGACTTATGCCCCTATCTCGGGCTCTATCCCGTCCCCTAGATGGGATCTCAATAACTGACTTTGGGACAACATTTCCTCTTCTACCATCAATAGTAGATCATTCTTGGGAGGAATCTAGTCCTCTCTAACAATAATCTCTGGTTCAGGAGAAACACCTCTGCCATGGCCACTCACCTGTGCCACTTTACAAGCATGACTTATGCCCTTATCTCGGGCTCTATCCGATCCCCTAGATAGGATCTCAATAACTGACTTTGGGACAACCTTTCCTCTTCTACTATCAATAGTAGATCTTGTTCTCACCATGTGCCAAAAGAATACGAGATGACTCAGTACTAGCGAAGGTAACCATGCACGATAAGAATGAAAGAACAAAAGGATTTTTTCTAATAGTTTTGATAGCCTCTTGAAAATAAGTACAGACGTCTTTCTGCTAATCCTTAAGACTGTACTAGACTTGGCTTGTACACATGTGAGACCTATGAAACCTGGGCTCTGATATCATTTTTCTTGACCCACAACCAGATGTGATGGAACCATCTTATCCTACCAAGACTGGTTAGCCTAACCCTAAAAAATATGATAAATGCATAAATAAGACAGAATAGATGAATAACAAAAAAGAAACATAGCAGATAAACATAACATAACTCATAAAAAACCCCAAGACTGGTATTATGTGTACAAGCCTCTAAGTATTACATCAGATTCAAAAGAAATACAAATCTAAATGTCTTTGTGTCTTGAATAGGAGAAATACATAATGAAAGAGTACGAAGTATCCACCGAGATGACAATAAGCTACCTCACAAACTCTAGTATAAACCTCAGACAAAGATGAGAAGAGATGATCAAGACGATCCAGATTCATAACTTACATAAGTGTGAAAATCAAGGGAGTGAGTACCAAGCAACACGATACTCAATAAGCAAATCTCACTAACCCTAAGTAAAGTAATATCGAACACAAGTACTCCAAATATCCCATCCAAACCTCCATAACTACAACCTCCATAACATCAATCAACCCATCCTAATAGTACTAATTCAATAAACACAAAACACATATTGAACATCTCAATGTGCACCTCAACACATACAGTTATTTCATCACAACCTTTCATAATTCAACAACCACTTCAACGTGTTATCACTTATGAATAACAAGAAATAGAGATGAAGTGCAATACAATATAGTGCAATGTCATGTAGAGGGATGAATGTCTGTCCTAATGATACACACCCATTGAATCAAAGTCCAGCACCCATGGGGACATATCTGTCCATTCACTTGCCATGACTCGTGTGTAACGACCCCTCAATATAGAATCTGTATCATATTGCCTGTCCCCTATTTCTCATGAATCTAACATGGATCGTGTGACCCATCCTCCACTACAAATTGTATGGTCCATCCCCTATTTATCATTATTGTCACAAAGCATTACCATAACAGTGTTATAACATTAATGCAAATCTATATGCGCAAATGTTCGATGAGAGGATCACGTTCTTCATAACAACAACTTCAACAGAATCAAACTTGGAATAATATCAAGAATGAATCAATAAAACCTTCCAACCATTCATGGTACATCATTTATCACCATATCAACAACATTCTTCTTTTACCCTATTTCATCATTACTTGCACTTACATATCAATTATAATACACAATAATAGAAAATTGTTCACAATTTCCCATTACTCCCAATCACGTAATGTCATACAAGGTTCAATACACTTAACAAGTGGTCAAAAGTTCCACTTGCCTTAATAATGCAAATAATCAACCAGGTACTAGAGTTTTCCCTCTCTGATGGGTCTCTAATTTAACACAATCTAAACAAATATGGAATCACAATAAGATTTCAAAATTAACAACACTCATATCAATAATTTTTAAAACTAGGGCCAAAATGATCCAAAAATCCCTTTCTGAGGGTTAAAGTTAAATTTAGAAATTTATATCAAAATCATGTTACCAAAGGTTTTGGGACTCAATAGTGAAACCATATTGAATAAAGAGTTAAACCAATCTTAAATCACCATTTTTAATAAACCTTAAGTTCTTGAAAAACCATCAAAGTTTGGAATAAAAATCAATGATTAACCATCAAAATTATAAAATAATTAGTGGGTAACAGAGATGGGGAGTTCAAATCATTACCCAATCAAAGAGTCTAGAAAAATCACTTTGAAATCACCTCTACTGAGCTCTCAATGTTAAAAAATTATGAAATGGGGATGAAACCCCAACTTTTGGAAAAGATTCCACCCAGGTCTTATTTACTCTTTGCGATCATGACCCCACATCTTGAGATCGTGATGAGTAATCTAGGTCAACTCATTAATCTTATATTTTTATTGAATGTTGTGTGTATTTTTTTGGGTGAGAGAATTCAAAATTGGGAGTATTAACTTGTTTGATCTATCAAAATGTGTTTGCTAGACTAAGAATACATGAGTTTGGGTATTAGTATGAAAAATGGGGAAGTCTTGAAAACCCATTTCATGTTAAAATGATGTGAAATTAGTATGCCCACCAAGTATTTGATGAATTATTTGTGAGAACTCTAAATTGATTGGTGGATTTTTGTGATGAAATGATAGAGTCTTTGATTGTGATTGAACTCATGTAGATTGACTTTTATGTGAAATTGGGTGCTAAAATTGAATGTGCAAGTTAGGGATGACAAGCCACAAAAGTGGGCCTTGAGGCGCTAAAGAGGCTCTCACTAAAGTGACCTCTCCTCGCTATTGCGATTCCTACTAACACGACACTTTGCTGCTAAAGAGATATTTTATTAAGCGGCCTCTTATTTCTTTTGCAATATCATATGACAATTCATGCCAGTTTTTGCAGGTTTTTAGTAGTGCTAAAATGTGATAGATTTGTTCTGAATTGATTTGTAACACATTTCTTTGGATTCTATTAGTAGAATTGCATTGTTTAACACATGTTTCTTATGTTTTCATGTTATTGTGATATTTTTAGGTTTTCAAAAGTCGAGAATGGTGCACCAACTTATTAATGAAATAGATGTCAATGGTGACTATGACAGGACTCAATTCATTTATCTTCAGAGTCAGAACACCTATTACCAAGATTTAGTAAAAAAAAGTTGTTCCTCAAGAGAGGGATTGCACTTGAAAAGGTCCTTGAGACTCTTCCCATATTCTATCAAAGATTAGAGGCTACTAGATGGTTATGCTTTGCAGCTGAGCTCTGCAAGGCTAATTAGCAATGGATGAGGTAATTCTATGCAATCCTCATGGTTATAAAACTAGCCAACCCGATAATGATTATTTGGGGAAAAACTATTAGCTTTGGACCGGAAGCAATAAATGCAGTCTATGGGTTACCAAACCATGGCACTAAAGAGTATGTAGCAAACGATTATGCTCTAAGTAGCTAATTGGTCTCAAAGTTATGCCCGATCAAGATTTTACCTTGGGCCACCAAAAATCTGGGATCACCTCAACAGAATTCACGACTAATGCAAGGTATTGGATATTGATTATTTGTAGCCAAGTCTCTCCATGTGGTAACACTAGATGCATCGCAATGTTGAGGGCACAAATGATAGGTTGAATTCTTAACAACATCTCATTAAATGTTGGTCATTTGATCGTCAATGAGTTCAAACTCCATGACAGCCCCACTATCATGTTTAATTCATTGATAACTGAACTGTGAGAACGATTTGAAGCTGAAGAGTATTCATGTTACAATTGAGTTGGCCCAAGGAACAATCTTTATTTTGAAAAAGAGAGGTGAAGGGATTCTTATAAAGATCAAGAAAAGGAAGATGGAGTCAGGGAAAATGTTGTGTATTGAGGTTGGTTCTGCTAGACCATTGACTGCGGGACTATTTGAGACATTGGCTGAAGAGTTGAGGGTAGTCCAAGAGTTGGTGACCAAGACGCCTCAAGGTCCAGGTGAGACATTTGTGGGACATAATTCTTCTGTCCCACAATAGGAATTTGATATTTTCTTGGAGGATCAAAGGAAGCAAAAAGCTCATCTATTGATGTCGAAGAAGGCATACATTGATATTGATAAATAATATGGTGAGTTAAGTCACTCCCACGACTAGATGAAGAAGATGGCGAAGAAGAGGGAGAAGAAGAGATAAATTTTTCACCTAGATGTGGAAGGGGGTGAAAAGGTTGTGGAGGGTACTTAAGGCCAATGATCCACTTCCCTCATCGAGGCCGGATGCAAGTAATGATATTTGTTACATTGGTCTAAAGATGATGATGTTGACGACAATGATGACAATGAGTGAGTAGTCAGGGAGCTCTTCGTATTCTCTTCAGGCTTTCATGTTTATTCTACGAGGACACAATACCATTCTTAGTTTGGGGGTGCTCCCTTTATCGTTCTTTTGATGTTATTGTTTATGCTAGGATTGCTATGTTGAATTTGGATTGTTTTTGTTTATCTTTTTACTCTAATGGATTTGTCTGTCCGAGTCGAACCTTGACTATTATGGAGAAGTGCCCTTTTTGGGCTTTTGTTGCATTGCGTTGGATTAGTCATTTTTTGTTTTCATTTAGTATTATTTATTTCATTTAATAAATTTTTTATTTTCTATTTATTTTGTGATGGTGTTGTTGAGTGGCGATGCCCAATGATAGATAGAGTGACAACTTTCTTAAGGACAAATCATCATTGTTCAGTGAATGGTTTCTTGTGTGCATGGTGAAGAGAAAGTTTGAGTACCCATAGCTATTTCGAATTGGGGTCTTCCTCGGTGAAGTCTAAGTAGCCAATTGTTGTTGCATGTGGTGAAGTCAGAGTAGCCGATCGTGGTTGCATGTGGTGAAGCCAGAGTAGCCAATTGTTGTTACGTATGGTGAAGTTAGAGTAGCCAGTTGTTGTCATGGTGAAGTCTAAGTAACCGTGACATTGTTGGCCTTGTTTGAATAATGTGAGATTGTGGCTTGTTTTGTACTAGTAGATTTAGTCGAGCATTGTGAACCGTTGAAATGAGCATACCCTCCAATTTTTTTTTTTTTAATAAAAGTAGTTTTTGTAATTGAATGATTTCATGACAACGATTTGACTCTTTTGATGACTCTATACTCATTAGTTGTTGAGAGTGTGAAAAAGGAACCTTTTGTTCTTGGCTAGGAAGTGAATTGATCCGTCTAGTATAGTTTGCATGTCACATGTGGTGAGTTTGTTGAATAATTCCTTGTGTTCACTTGTCCTAGCTAGAACTTGCCCGGTTAGTTTTTCAATATTGGTCTTGATTTTTTTTGGTTGGAGAAATGATCTTAGGCTTTAATTGTAATTTTGAGAAGTCCATGACCTAAATACCCTACCCTTGCACTAAATGTATCCCTAATAGACCACTTTGATCTTAATATCATTTCCTTGGCAACCTCATTACAAGCTATCCCATTTTGAAAACGTAATCATCTTTTGAACCCTTCCCTCCTTAAACTTTAAAATTGTGAAAGTTGAGGCTAAAAGCCTAAGTTGGGGGTGTTGTTGGAAATTCATAGGGGAGATGCCAATCACATGAGGGCTAGAAATTGAGAAATGAGAAAATGAAGCGAAGAAAGGAGGAAAAAGTGATAAATAAAGAAAACCTTGAAAAAAGAAAATAAAAGAAAATGAATCCTCCAAAGTAGGAAATTGTTGTATGTGGGGCATCATGTGTGAAATGGGAAAAAGTGTGCAATGGATTGAAAAATGAAGAAAAGTGGTGAAGAGAAAAATGGAAAATTGTTGTTGTTTACATCCCTACTTTATTCAAATAGGGTGAAACGTCGCGATGACTAAAAAAATGAACAATTAATTCAATTTTTAAAAAAAAATCAAGAAAAAAGTGTTTTAAAAGAGTCACCACCTAATTTTAGGAAAAAACTAGGAAATCAATTAAAAAATGTCTACGAAACCAATAGATTCTAGGTAAAGGGTTCAGGTTATTTCGAAAAGAAGGTTTTAGGCATCCTTCGAAATTCACAATTGTGGATCCCGACTGAATTCATTTTTTCAAATTGAGGAGGAGATAAAAACAAATATACAAGTATAATAAACATGCAATATACACAAGTAATAAAATAAAAACAATAATATAAGACACGACCTAAAGTTTGCCTAACATTGATATATACAAAATAATGAATAACAATATAATTCGAACTTCGTTCAAATAGCTCTAATGAGAAGCAGCTCCGTGTACCTGTAAAGACACTTAGTAAAAGTGTTCGTACCAAATAAATATGAATAAAAATAAATGAATTAAATAATATCTTAAAAATAAAAATCCGCCTTATTAATATGGGAGGCCTTGGAAATCGACGGTAATTTCTTCATCGGCCAATTTTAACAAACAAAATATATGAATTTAAACTAAATTTTCGTCTTTTAAAATGGGTTGGCCTCCAAAACCAACGGAGAGATTTTTTTATTGGTCATTCTAACATCATATTATTACTAACAACCATAACAACTAAATTATAAAAAATAGAAACAAACTGTGAATAAACTATAAGAGTAGAGTTCCATGGCATCACCAACAGTTGAATTTGAAATATTAAAATAACATCATATATCATTAAAAAAAAATTATTGGAGAATTTTACCACTTTGCAAAAATAAATGCATAAACAACAAAACAAACAAAAAAAATAAAAATAAACACAACTCATGCGAAATTAATATAGAGCAACCTACATAACGGTAATTATAACTATACTAGATATGATTTGCCCGTGCTATGCACGGGCCCAACGAATTTAGCTTCCATGTATTAGTGCAACATTTATTTTTACACTTACTAAATATAGATTAAAGGGAAAAAGGATAAATATATCCAGAATTATTATAAATGGTATGTGTATGACTGTATGCCCTTGTTATACTTTCAGTACATGAATGACCTTACCGTCCAAATTTTAGAGTGTATATACCCTTTATTTTAACGGTGATACATGTGTCTTAATTCTATCCACCAACCCAATTTTTTTTTAAATTTCTACCAAAAATTAAAAAAACCCACCCAAATAAATAATACCCACATCCAATTTATTTCAATTTCTCCACTATCCCCAAAAGTACATCCACTACATTGGTATCCATCAATGTTGATTTCCCCTCTTGACCCACCGCCAAATTACACACCACTACATTGAAGGTATTCACTCATGTTTTGCATGTGACAGATAACATCTACCTGCACAAAAATAAAGTTCGAGGAAGCAGACAATGGGATTTCGTCAGTGATAATCTTCGACGAAATTGATTGCAGATGGAGGGACAAGAAGTAAAGGAAGCAGTAGCGAGCTGTTGGCGATGACAGATTCTTGAGAGCTCGAAAAAGAGTAAAAACAATGATTATTCCTTGATTTCATTTTCGATGCAGCTTGAGAGAGAAGCACAAGTGGATTCTTTGTTACTCGTTAAACAATTTGGGTTATATTTTTGAGTGTTGGCATCATGTATTTGGGTGGGTTTTAAAATTAATTTGGGTGGAGATTATAATTTTTGGTAGATATATTTAATGAATTTTGAATTTACGGATAGGATTAAGACATGTGTATCACCGGTAGTATAAAGGGTATATACATTCTAAAATTTGGACGATACTAAAAGTATAACGAAGGGTATATACATACCATTTACAATAGTTTGAAATATATTTATCTCTTTTCCCTAGATTAAATGTTATTTCATAAGTTTAAATTGGGATTTTGAAATATTGAGACAACACATAATAAACAATACCTTATAAGAAAACTGAACTTTTAGCCAGACTCAATCTTGAATGATAGCTCATGTAGAAGGAATTATTCACAATCATAAGGAAATCAAGTATCTCATCCACATCCAACAAGAAAACACAACATGACACATTATGCTTCTTTGTTATATTATAAAATAACATTACATTACTGAATCCGATACTTTCCATTCAAATTGGTAATCTACTATTCTACAGGTGCTAACAATTGGATCTTACATAAACTATTTATAAATTGTTTGGTGAGTAACCAAATATAAAACCGTACAAATACTATTGGGAGTAATATATTGCCACGGGAATAATCAGATAATTTGAGGGGAATATACTCTACATTGTATGCAATGAAAGATGGCAAGTCAAGCTTATGCTCTATCTAGGTGCATAAACCGAGTTTGCTAACCTTGGAGTATTATTTACTGCAATAAAACTACCAAGATTTTTTCGAGGATATATTGATGACATTCACAATATCATTGTTGAGCTGAACATTAAGGTGAACGAGTGACTTAACATCTCATAGTAAAAGTTTTTCTTTTATCCAGAAAAATACTTACCCGGTGGAATCTAGAAACAACTTTCAGATCAAAATAAAGGATAGGTCTTCCGAAAAATTGAATAAAAGTGACAAGGAAAAGTTGAAGACATAAAATATACTTAATAGTATTATATCTGTCTTTCGGCATAGGTAGATAGAGTTATAGATATAGTCCATGTTTCCGCAGCTAATTGAGCCAAAATAAAATAAAGAAAAAAAATACTCTGAATGGATAAAACCATAAAAATCATCTTGCCTTGGGTTGCTCAGCCCTAAACATTTATCTCACAACATTCAACAAAGATATGATTACACAAGTTAATAAACTATACACGTTGTGAACCAAGGTAAAACAAAGAAACCAAAGATCACACATGAAGTATGGCTTTCACGTACAATTTATGAGTTTCATTTTTTCCATATTAGTCTAGATAATATTGCTCAATTGAGGAGAGATTTATCATAATTATTTCTCAACTATAAATTAACATGAATATTTAAACAAGTCTTCATTTGCAACTCAAATAATATTGTCCACCTTCAAGTGATCAAGTTAATGATCTTTCTTGTGTCTCGAGAATATTCTCTACATTGTAAGCAATAAAACGTGGTAATTCAAGTTTAGGCTCAAATTAAGTGCATAAACTGAGTTTGTTAACTTTGGAGTACTATTCGTTGCATAAGGATGATCAAGATATTTTCTGAGAATATGTTGATGATGTTCACAACATCAGCATTGAGCTGAATATTCAGGGACACAAAAAGGTGAGCGAGTTACCAACATCTCAGAGTAAACTTTAGACCTTTATTTGGAAAAATACTTACGTGATGAAATCTTTCTTTCTCTTGAAGTGAAGCACTTGTTAGACTTTTTTGAATTTTGCTCTATCAATTCTGTCACTCTTATCTACAATAGCAATAAATTTCACTTTTTGTCCAAGTAAGCTATCTGAACGACTATTAGTGATGTAACAACACTAGCTACATATATCAGAATAAAGGTCTTCACATATAAAAGAAAGTAGAGAAAAAAATGCATACCCAGTAACAGAAATCTTAGAACCTTATGTAATAACTTCAACTTTTAAGGTCCTTATCTTGTGATCGGGATGCAGGGAATGAAATTATTAACGTATAATGTGCAGAAGACACCACTATGAGAAATTCCACAAGTTAAAAACTGAGTCAGCTAACATTACCTAAGACCATTAGTTAGTTAGTATGTTATAAGATGCAACAATCAAGAATTGATATAACCTTTCAAATTTTGTAAAATCAAAAGGAATTACATGCTCAAATAATTATGTCATATTGTTTCTCTCGAATCAATCCTAACAGATATATACTGGTAAGAAAACATTGTTACATAAGGTAGGGTAGGGTGATAAAAATTGTTACATAGGGTAGGGTGATCCCCAAATGAAAAAATAGTTCTTTTTAAAATGCTCGTCTCTCAATTAATAATGTTTTTGAAGTAAAGAATTCTATTGGATAAAATTTATGACATTTCACCATTCAAAGGCTGGAAAGAAAAGTAACAAAGGATGACACTATATTACATCATCACAATAGAGACTTCTATTCCAATATACTCATTTAGTCTTTCATGATAAAGGCAAACAGAAAAGGAAAAAAATGGCATAAGGATATTAAAAAATTCAATAGTTTGTTAGACTCCGTATTCACGTATGACTACCTATGAAATTTAATTACTAAACTTCATAACTATTCTGAAACTCAAAACCAAAATAACTGGCAGAACACAAGTACATCACTGACCCTTGATAATTTTATTCACTAACCCCGTTCCTCTATTCTCATTGAGTTCCTTTTAGTATCACAGATTGCTACCAAAATAACAAAAAATAGTTGATGAAAACAAGCACGTGCAGAAATCACTTTAAGGAGGAGCCAAAAGCTCAAGAAATTCTACAAGTGTTTTTTTATTGAAGTCAGCGGTGATGGATGAAGAAAAGGCAAAATCTTTAGAACATTTTCTCGTTGAGATCTCTAAAATGTCGCCATCTTACAAATAATGTCATCTGTATAGATTCAAGAAATTTGGCACCATATGTTCAAATCAAAACATGCATAAACAAAATTAGGTAATAAAAAAGCTAAATGCACAAGCAATTCTAGAATAGCCATTAGACAATTCTATACCTTTTACAGTCACCAAACAAATTAAACAGTGTATGAAATCCATGGAAGGGGAGGAAAAATTTCCAAACCAGAAAAATTTACCTATTAGTCACAAATATATACATCTAGCTAGAGCAAACTCAAAAGCAAAATTGATATTTTCATAAAAGAATAACAAAAAAGGAGGTAAGAGGGCGAGAGAGTGAGAGGAAGCTGGTATGCATTGTGGAAATACGAATACGAAGGAAGAAGAGAAGTAAATTATTGTTATGGTCCATCTTGGTATGGAAAATACGAATACGAAGGAAGAAGAGAAGTAATATTCGTATTTGCACTGGTAAGTCCTCACAGGAGGTTAAAGAGCTTCCTTATTAATAAAAAAATTGAATCTTTAAAACAAAACACATAATGTCCAACACATAGTTACATACCCACAAAAAAATGAACCAGTAAAATATGAAAAGGCATATGCATCAACTAATTAGAAAAAACATAAGTATACATTAAGCAAAAAGGCATAAGTTAAAGTAGAAGAACAAAATAGAACTGGAGTCTAAGAAATCTAGAGGTGTAAAACACAGAGAGTTCACCATTAAGACAATGAATTTAGTTATTTATGCAAAGGTTGCGAAAATTGAATCTTTAAGACAAGAAACGAATTTAAAACATCAAGAAATGAAATAAAATACCTAAGGATTAGCAAATGGATCAATACATGTTATTGTTAACATAAGAAGTGGTAACATTCACCAATAAGGGAATAAGTTAAATGCCAAGTTTATGGTACAATTCTAAATGTTCAGGAAATTTAAAAGAATTACAAAAAATCCAAATTTTACTTGACAGTGTAACCTAAGTATGATTTTTTCTAGCAAAGACATTTCCTTCAAACACCTGGTGAACGTCAAAAATCTTTTGAAAGAAAAACCACATTTGCATACACCATTAAATCTTGCTACAAATCAAAAATAAAATTAGAAGAATGATCATACCAATTAAGTGTTTAGCAATGGATATGTTGGAACAAGTGATTATGCCCTTAGTCTTCTAGTGTTTCTTTACTTTCCGGTTTGGAAGAAAAATATTGTAAGGAAGGTTCAGTACTTTCAAACTACCAATAAAACAAGATAATAGCATAAGAGAATATAAATAGAACATTCAGTATTCACATGGTGAATTCAGCAATCACAAGAGACGAAGAGGTCCAACTATTATTTATTTTGGCAGGTCTCACCCACAACTATGAAAGTCAATAAGTTAGCACAACTATAAAGCAAAGATTTTCATCGTTTAAGAACTCAAAGACAATTTTGCTTTCAACTTACTTTCTATAAGGCACAAAATCTACTAAATCTCAAGGACTTATTTTGTCTTTTACATAAGTAGAAGGCCAGTTGACCTGGAAATATTGAGGTTTATAGGTTATCTATCATTCTTGAATCTATAAGATGACTACTTCTCATAAGCATTATGTTTCAAATATAAGGGAGAAGAAGAATTTTTTTTTATGGCAAAAGGAAAGAACCTATCAACAAATCATTTCTTTTTAACAAATTAATGTTTCATTCAACTATGTCCACTTGAACGAAGGGTAAATCATAACCTAAGTGGTTTTTGAAATGTAAAAACTTAGGAAGAAATAAGGATCTTCCAAGAAGAATGATTTATGTCCTCTTCAATTGAGACTAAGATATAAGTTCTACGTATTTAAAGTGAAAAGTTAACATTAACTCAGAAATACATAAACCAGGTAGCATGACATCGTTGTGATTCCAGGTTGCTATCATCAGAAAAATAAAGCATAAATAATGATAATGAAGTGAAACTCTGCTAAAACAATTCTCACTCAAGTGATTTAAGTAGTTTCACTTGTACTTCCTTTATAGAGACCAAAGCTAGGAAAACAATGTGAAGCATGAGAAAAGATAAATAAATCATCACAACATGATAATATATAAAAACAAAACACATAACGAAAAAAGGATAGAAGAAAAGAATGGCTAGAAAACTGGGAAGTCATTTTGTTGGTGGCATTCTTAAAGTACAAAAGATTTGTTACCTATAAAATTGGAGTTCCACTTAATAGTGAAGTTTTAAACCATGTTTAAAACAAACACCAGATACAGTATTGGCATTATCATCGCAAGTTCAAGCTTATACATGTGAGAATTAAATCAACTCATCTGCCAAATTGATAGAAATCACAAACAACCTCTCAATCGAAAGGCAATAAAAAATTAAACATTGAAAGTAAAGTATTGTGGAGTAATCAATGAAAATAAATTAATTTAACCACACCACCGATGCTAATAATATTTTATAGAAGTTAGATATACAATTTGAAATATTATAGAATTGAAAGAATAATTTGTCTAATTTTTTTTATCCCACAACATAAAACTTAAAAGTTGTTTTCTTAAGTTTTGCGGTATCAATCAACATCCCTCTTATCATATTTCTAGTTCAAATTTACTCTTCTCTTTCAATTTGAATTTCTTTTTTTTACTCCTCTCCTTGTTGAGTATCATTTAGACTTTTTGATTTCGAAACACAAGGGGAATGGTTTAAGCTGGAGGAAAATGTAAACTACATTTTTGTACGACTATAGAAGACGTAAACTGCTTCAAACTAATGCTAACATAATATATATTTCTATATATTTAGGATGGTCTGTGTGCAGCCTTATCCCTACTTGTGAGCACAAGTAGAGTCGTAGAGGGTCGATTTTTGGAAGGCTCTCATATATGCTGAAAGAACAAGTTACAACAATATCTCAAACAATGAACTTGACGAGTGTCGAGTGTCAAGTGCCGAATTTCTTGATAGATATTAAATAGAGAATTAGGAAGCACATATATTATATTAATGTTGACATTTGAATAGAAAAATAATTACATACACTTCTTCTCAAAAAAACTTTGTAGCCGAATGCCAAATTGTTGATTACTTCTTGCCAGAAGAATTTTCTTTTAAAGAAGATTATTTTTTGACCTTTCGTTTAGATATTGAATCAGCAACATATTACATAAGCACCATTCTGGGAAGCTAAACTTGAAATCTCTAGTAGCTTTGATAAGCTACATTCACGCATAACAAAAAGTTTTGGAACTCTAATCATTATCTATGTAGAGAAAGCTGAAAAGAATTGGGAGAAGATTAAAGCAAAAATTAAGAGAAACGCTTACAAGAGAATGCAAAAAACTGTCAAAACTAAGAATTTTCAACAATAAAGCTAAATTTGGAAACACAAATTTAAAATTTAAACATACTTATTACGATTGTGAAGAGGAGGTGAGAAAGTTTAGCATTTCACAGGAGAAGGGAGCAGTAAGATCAGGACTCCTCAATAATGGAAAAAGAAATATGCTTTTAGAGTTTTTATTTTTCAACTGTAATAAACCAGTATAAACCAATTACTCTTTTGCCCTTGAATATAGTAATATTTTGGAAATTGCCCTTGGTCGTCCTTCTCTTCACATTTCTATATAAAAAAAATATAATAGATAGAAATATCAAAATGTAACCAAAGCAGAATATAAATACTCTAACTTTGACTAAATAACACATTAAACCAAACATAAATGAAATAATAATATAAAACAGAGGCAAACCCACAATATCAACAAGTAATAATAACAATAATAATAAAATTAATCATAGAGAAGAAACAGTCAAAACTATATAACATCAAAAAATGATAATTTCTTATAATAACAATAAAGGGAAAGCTCACCTGAATGCTAAAAGAGCACATGCAATGTCATTTCAATATGAATGCTGAAGCAATAAGGAAATTAATGGCGAGAAGATCTAGTTCTTAAGTTGGTTGCTCATTGTTTGAGCATAGAGCTTTGATTCAGCTCGTTGTCGGACTAAACTTTGAGCTCGCGTTACGCCGGAGATGGAGATCTAACATTTGCAAAACAAACAAAAATGGTAGAGGGGGAAAGGGGAAGGAATAGATTTGTTGTTGGGAACGAGAAAGGGGAAAATAGGTCAGGGTTTTGCCGAAAAAAATGGGAATGGAGATCGGGTTTTGTTTGCTGTTTCAACTGGCTGTTTGGTAGTTGTTTGGTCGGTTTAGAGTGAGATTTTGTGGAGGAGAGTGGTCGCGAGCTCGTTTAGGATGGGGATTTTGGTGGTTTTCTGTGGTGTGCCTCTGATGTGATGGTTGGAGAAGAAGGAGAATGGAAAGGAGTTTTGGGTTTGCTGTTGTTTCCTGAGAATGGGGTGATGGTTTTGTTGTTCGAGAGGAAATGGGTGAACGGTGGCGGCTATTGGTAGCTGGTTTGTTACTGGTTGTCGGAGAAGAATGGTTTTTGGTGTTAGTTTGTTATTGTTGTTAACAACTCGGTTTGGTGGTGTTTCCCGCGAGGTTTCACCGAGAAATAGGAGAAAATGAATGGGGGGTTTTGAGATTGTTGGAACTTCGCTGAATTTCGGGGTGGTGATAGCCGAAAAATTAATGAATAGTAAACCTTATTTTGAAAAAATTTGAAAATTTACAATCTCATCTAAAAAATAATTCATCACCCTCTAACTTAATGACTAAGAAATAACTTAAACAGAAAATAAAAAATCACATATTGTACAATACCACTATCTTAAAATCACGGGCCAATACCACTAGCTAATAAAATATCTATGTATGAAATCTTAGTCATATTCAAATGAATTTCTAGACTGTGCAAAATACCAAAATGAATATTAACAAATGTAACAAATAAAATAAATATGAAAAATATAATGAACGTAACTAATGACATGTAAAAAATGCAAATTAACAGAACTAATGATTTAATCAAAATGAAAAAATATTTGAACGCGTATTCAACCAGATGTGACAAAAAATAATGTAATTAAAATTAACTGAAAAATATCCTAAATTTTGACAAATAAGAATAGTTATCGATAAACTTATTTAAAATTATAAAAAATGTATTTTGAACTATTAAATAAATAAAACTTAACAGTTACGAATTTTAAAAATGTTAAGCCAAAATTGGGTGTCAACAGTTGTGTGTAGTGTCGAAGGATGGTGTAGTCACTCTTACCCAAATGATATCCTAACCTTCCGTAAGCCTACATTACAAGCTTGATAGAAGTCATTTCTGATGTCCTACTGATTGTTTTTTAGCCAATGATGATTGAGAATAAGGGCAAGACTATGTCATGGTACTTGTATTATTGAGACATTATTTGTGAGGGTGAGCATTCGTGCTTTTGTTGCTTGTTATGCAAATACTTTCTAAGTCTTTTGGGATGTTCTTTCTTGTGAGGACATGCAAATTACGATGGATTGGTGAAGTTGATAGATTCTAAAATTGAGTCAAGGAAGTTTATTTGATTGACTAGTGATTTTTAGTCACTTCTTGAGGATTAGTGTTGTTACTTGATCATTCTTGAATTTTTTTGTGTTTTTAAAAGTATGATTTAAATAGAGGGAGTTGCTTAGATAAAGAATCACTTGCTCACTTACTAATTTCTAGTACCAATCGAAGTCATAATCATGGTTCTTAGTTGAAGTGGAAGAGTGACGTGCTTTAATTAATTGCCTCTTGTAGTTTGAAATTTTTTCGCTGGAGGACAAAAAAGTCTTTAAGTTGGGGGTATTGATAGTTTGGGATTTTCGACTCATTTATTTTTTTTCTTATGATTTTGTGTCACTTGTGTAGAGAATGAGGCTAATTATCCTTTGATTGATGTTTGTTACATGTATTTGTGGTGTACAAGAAGTTTGATGAAAAATAATGAAATTTAGAAGATAAAATACGATGGATTGGTGAAGTTGATAGATTCTATAACTGAGTCAAGGGAGATTATTTGATTGACTAGTGAATTTTAGTCACTTCTTGAGGATTAGTGTTGTTACTTGATCATTCTTGATTTTTTTTTTTGTTTTTAAAAGTATGCTTGAAATCGAAGGAGTTGCTTAGATAGAGAATCACTTGCTCACTAACAAATTTCTACTACTAACCGAAGTCGTAATCATGGTTCTTAGCTGAAGTTGAAGAGTGCTTTCCTTTAATTAATTGCCTCTTGTGGTTTGGATTTTTTTTTCACTTGAGGACAAAAAAAGTCTTTAAGTTGGGGGTATTAAGAGTCCAGGATTTTTGACTCATTTATATTTTTTTCTTATGATTTTGTGTCACTTATGTAGAGAATGAGGCTAATTATCCTTTGATTGATGTTTGTTTCATGTATTTGTGGTGTACAAGAAGTTTGATGGAAAATAATGAAATTTAGAAGATAAAAGTGGTTAAAGATGACTTGTAGACATTGTAAATAGCCCTCTGATGTCGCAAACACAACTAAGGACCGCTAACGCGGTAAGTCAACAGAAGGTCAAATGCCGCTTAAGCCGCCATACACTGACGACTTTAGTGAGAGAGTCTATAGGAGGCAGATCCGCTTTTGCGACCATCTGTTTGCTTTATCAAGAAGGCCAACTGAAGTCAAGATCACTTTAGTGACCACATGCAGTTTGCTTAAGTGAGAGGTCCACATGACTCAACTTCCACTTTAGCAGTCATTTCAACCGCTTTAGTGAAGAGCAAAGAAAGGTCAACAATCACTTTAGCGGCTACTTTGACCGCTTTAGCGGTAGTCAATTGGAGTCAACAACCATGTTAGTAGTTCAATGTCCGCTTTAGCGACATTCAAGACACTGTTCAGGAGGGAAAAGTAGGAAATTCATATTTTTACCCCCAAGTTCTCACAAAAGCCGGAGAGGAGCTGATCTTGAGAACAATTTTTTTTTTGATATTTTTAAACAATTCTTCCACACTTTCAGCTTGGGCTTTAGCCTTAAGAGCAAGTTTCCTCACAATTCACCATTTCAGTGTAGATTGAATGCTTGATTGTAACTATTTTTTGTTGTTTCTTCAACTCCTTGCTGTGTAATGCTTAAATTGTGGGTCTAATTGCTTATTGGTGATTTGAGTTTTGTGCTAGAAATAGACATTTGATGGTTTGTTGATTTTCATTTTTTGCTTTTGTAATTAATTGAATGTTTTCCCATACATGAAATGGGTCTTTTATTATTTGTTCAATTCCATGCTTTAATTGAATAGCCCATTTAACTTGATTGACCATGAAAGAGTCAATTGAGTAGTGCTAGTTTTAGGTGTAACTAATCATTTATTGGGTTATAGCTAGAGATAGTGATATCCTTTGAATGCTTATAATTGGATTAATTGTGTTGCAACTTAGAAAGGTTCGGGAGAACTAGTTGAGATATATTGGCCTAAGTTCGAAAGAAGTGGGGAATAATTGTGATTCCTAGGCATATAAGATTTTACCCATGAATACTTGAGTATATATATGAGATTACTGTGCAATGGATCGTGTAATGTCAATTGACTTCCCATTTCCTAATCTCCTTAGACTCCTTGCATGAAAAGGCCTTTGCCTTTGTTCTCCTCTATCCACAAAAAAATATTCAAGCAATTCACTTCTCTATGCCTTTCTTCAGCCTATTTAATTGGCTGGGGCATAAGTTTCTAATATTGGTTCGACAACAGAATACATAACATCTCTAAGAAATTAAAAAGAAATACCACAAGATACTTTCCTTATATTAGCTAAAGGATTGAATTCTATATTATCTAACGTTCGTATGTTAAATAAACGGTACGAGTATTATTGTCACGACCCAAGGGTACACCCTAGACGCAACATGGTGTATAGGACCCCGAAAGGCCCAATACAAGACACTTAGCGTTACATAAGATATAGAACAAAAGAGATAAAGACAACATTTATAGTCCAAATTTTTTATAAAAGTATAGCGGAAGTCTAAAACACTTGTCTCAATAGCCATCTAATACAAGAGAATGAAATTGAGCCTAGCCCATACATCATGTCCAAAACTAAAAGTAAAAGAGAAACATAAAACAATGAGAATCCATCCTCAAAGCATGATGACTCACCAAAGCTCGAAAATCTCACAATCAACCTCTAGCCACGAAACTGAGAACCCTGACAGTCGGACCCTACATTTGGGGAAATGTAGGCAAGAGTATGCGTTAGTACAAAACAATGTACCAAGTATGATAGCTATGCATAAAACATTTTAATCATGAGAAAAGGGACATTTTAATAAGAATACAATGATCAAGCTAAAACATGTATTTTGAGAGTTAGAAACCATAAGTCATAAAACCATGATCAATGCAAGTGAACAACATCTTAAAATCATACTTATGATACTTCCTTGAAGTAACCATGGTTCATCATAACTTTGCTTATTTGTGGGAAATAGCCTTAACCGACATATAAGACATGTGAGGTATCAACATGGAATCTTGTGTCTACCCCACACCGAAAAGGGGTGTCCTACTTGCCAAGGAAGGATCATGAACTTCTAGCTATTATGGATCCACTAGCTAATGTCTATCTAATACAATCATCTTATGGGGACGCATAGGTAAGGGATAAGAGATTGCTTCTAGAAACCTGGCCTCTACTAACATGAGAGCCTCCATCTCAATATCCTCTCGGTGCTAAGCATAATTCACACGGAGTAGTCATTCTTAACCTGCTCTTATTATTCATGGAAGGGAACGTCATCTTGCCAATCCAAGCTAAGTCATTATCCATGGAAGGGCACGTCATCTTGCCAATCTAAGCTAAGTCATATGTCATCCATGGAAAGGTATCATTCAATAACCAATCCAAGCTAGATAATGCATCATCCATGGAAAGGTACAATTAAGTAACTGATCCATGTTAGGTCTTATTAGAATAGCTCTTGAGATCTTTGATTCATAGTTTAGTTGAGACAAACCTTTCAACCCTAAGAATTCTCTATGTGAGAATGTCCTTTCACAAATCATGATTTAATGTGTTTATGAGAAATACTTTCAACAACACAACAACAATGATCATCATTGATACTTTACTCTCAAATCATCCTTAAAGCTTTTACATAAATCTCATAAGAAATGCTTAATTCATAATCTATTCTTTCATAATTCAAAACACATATAACATCATCAATATTGGAAAACATGGGATTTACATGGGTCATCATAAAATCATAGCATTTTATCAATTCATGCATAAGAGTTCATAATTCAATCATTTAAATAAATAATCAAGAGAAACCATGGCAATTGAAGAAAACACTAACTCAATTGGGGATTTTTAACTTTGAAAATAGGAGAATTTGGTAACTCTACGAATGAAAGGAATATATGGATGAAAACTATCATACCTTACTATCAAAGCCCAAAAGCAATTGAAGAACGAAGGATTGATCTTGAACCCTAGCTTGAATCTTCTTCGTCATCCTTCTAGAGAGACAAATATCTTTAGGAGAGAAAGACTGAACTTCTTTTGGTGAACTTGAAGAGAATGAATTAATTTGGGGTTAAAAACACTTATATTGGGGTGGGTCTTAGGCATAGGAAAAATGACATAGAATTAGGATAAAAAAATTAGTAAAAGACTCAATTGCCCCTAGAATAACTGCTGACCTTCGACCTACATGCCATGACTGATGGACCGTGGTTTGATTGATGGTCTGTCCTGCACGCCCGTCGTCTTCATTAAAGACTAGACTTTGAGGCCATGATCCACAAAACTTAATCCATGGATCATGGACCCAATGACGGTCTGTTGGTCTAGGCCTTGGTTTGTGGTCCTCTAAGCCTATTTGGGTGGCCAATACACGGACCAGACCTACGGTCCGTGGTTCACTCCACAAACCGTGGTTGGCCTCCGTCGGATGGCACCATGAAATTTTGAAAACTTCTATGTGATTAACGTATCAATGACACTTAATCCAGTTCTAAGAGTCTACGATCATTAGTCAGTATAATAACCTAACTAAATGAGTTAGGGTCGAATCTCACATGAAGTGGTACGTGTTTAAGATTCAAAAGTAAAGTACGAATATGTTTTAATCAGCCATATGAATAGACATTTATGAGAAAAAATATAACTCAAATTAGGGGTGACACGAATGTCAAATAGAGGAGTTTTGGTTTTAACTATCAGCTACAACAACAACAAATAACACAAATTTAACAATAATGAGACAGGTTCTTGGGATGTGATTGGATTATAGGTTAAGATAGACAAATGGGTGATTGCAACTGTTAGTAAATAGTTGTAAATCAATGACTAAGCTAGACTTTAGTGGGGAAAAACTTTCTCTCGAACAATTTACCCCGAATCAAGTTGGTTTCTGTCGAACACAAACAAGCAAGCAAACAAGAACAACCATCGCTTTAGTCCATTCACTCTCTCGAGCTGAATGTGTGGAAAAAGGTTTAGGATTCACTCTCTCGAGCTGAACCCATGACAACTCAATACCCACAGACCATCAATTCAGTAATCTTGGTTTTAAAACCTCTCTCTCGAGCAAGCCAAAAACACGAAGGTAGAATTGCATTTGCAACTACAACCCTTTAAATTAAACCACAATTACTAAATAAATCACTTCTAAACAACATTTAAACTAACAATTAGCAATACCCACAAGCTAAATCAACCCATAATCACATAATCACACCCCAAGAATTGGGGTTTTAGCTAGACATCATAAAAAGATAGAAATCGTTACCAAATTATGTTTCCATCAACTGGGTAAGATTAATTTCGTCTTTACAAAGGTCCAAGTTAAAGAATCTCAAAGACCCACTTCCAATTTTCTCAAAAATGGAAAACTTCAATTCGTCAAAGCTAAGGAAAAGTTGTCTAAAAAACTTAGAGTTCAAAACTCAAAAATTACTCTCATGAATGTTCAAAATAAAATTTGATAGTAAACATAATGTTTGAAAATGTATTTATAGTCGCCAAAATATGCTGCGAAGGACCATTTGGCGCAGTAAATCAGGCTCGTCGAACAGGTCGGTGATCCGCCCTTTGGTCATTTCCATCGCCTTTTTGCTTTGGCCTTCAACATCCTTAAGTTCCGTAACTTTGGGCGATCTAACACTACATCGTGGAACCATTTGGCGATCCACCGACTGCTCCTCTCTCTCGCCAACGTGATTTTCTCCTTCAGGGCTTGGCACACTGGAAATTTAGGCGAGGTAATGGCCATTAGGCGAGTCGCCAAAGGGACTCGGCGATCACCAGACCTTCATTTCTTTGTTCTTTCAGCTCACTTTGTTCCTTTTTGAAAATTAGTATCCATGCTTTGTTCCTCAATCCAAATACCTGAAAATCAAGGGTTTTACATCAATTATTAGTACAAAACAAGAATTTGAGGACACAAAATCTATCCAAATAAAGCCCTAAATGAGTCCAAATTGTGGACTCATCAACACTCCCAACTTAAACTGTTGCTTGTCCTCAAGTAAAACTCAAGTTTAGCAGTTCAAAAAGGATGCCTAAAACAGTGCTACATAAGACTCAATGATGAATGCACACAACAAGACTAAACTTACTCATGCAAGGATCAATTGTGCACTCAAAGATTCAAGTTGTGACTCACCATTATCAAAGATTCTCAAGTTCACTATACTTGCTTCAAATGCAAGTTCAAGCTCAACAAAGGTACTCAAATGCCCTCACACAAAGATGATTCCATATTACACACTAAGGTTTAACAGTTAATAGCTCTGAAATCACAATCAACACTCACACTCACACTCACACTCACAAAGATTAACACAATGCATGATTTCACCCATAGGTTTGCCCTTATTTTCCAATCAACACTTGTTTTAGCTCACTCAATATTAAAAAGGTCTTTTCAGGACTTGTAATGGGGTTGAGTGTAAAGGTATGATCATTTAGGCTCAATGGCTGCTATCCTCATGAAATGTGGTGTGAACAACACTTCCTTTCCTTCTCCTTTTCATTCTCATTTATGCTCATAAGTCACCCCATTATTCCTTTTCCATGAAACTTTGGACACCCCATTTATTTTAGCAACTTTATTTCAAAACTTTTTCATTCTTTTTTTTTATGGAAGGGTTCCATATTTTTCACAACCATGGATCAAGAGGGACTTCTTTGCATTTCTTGGTTTACCTTCTCTTTTCACCACACCCCAACTTAGGCTTTTGGCCTAAGTTAGCTATTCAAACCAACCACATCTCATGAGGATTAAGGGTGAAGGGATAAATAAATGTCACAATTTGCATCAAGTTTCTTCCAAGAAAAGGGGTAAGGCTCAAAGGGTGCTCAAACAAAGATCACACACTCACAAGATAGGCCATAAAAGAGGTATAATGTCAAATTATTTCACTCTTCAAAATTTGTTGCTTAAGATCATTTCAAGAGCTCACATCACTTGGTCAACCGGACCAACGGGGCAAATTCTAGGTGTCATCACACATGGTTCACGGTAAGCTCATCACACAAGGCATTGGCTCCAAAGTCAAACAAGACTCCACACTTTCGCTAGTGTGCAATGTTCATTACAAGAGACTCAATTTAATAACTGGCTAGTCACAACGAGATGTAAAAAGTTCACATATTGCCTATGCAACTTCATTTGGCCTCATCATAGCCGCACATTCATTTGTGTTCGATTATGAGCACTATTCAAGTCATCAGTATTGATCAAGACCGATACTCAAATTTGCAAGAGAACAGCCACATTCAAACACAATCAAGAGGTGCCACAAAATTTTTCGGAAGGTGATGTACTGTGAGTTTACGGCATTTCTAATACATTTCACTTACAAGTTGTGTGTGTCTAGGGCCTTTTTGTATTGGTTTTTATGTGTTTTTATTATTTTTTGGAGGAAAGATGTTCAGGTGCGGAAGTATAGAGACAACTGAAAGAAATGCAGAAAAAGGGCATTCACGGAGGTTATCTACGGACCGTAGATCCATTGACGGCCTGTAGGTGATGATGGTAGATCAATAGGCAAGGTATGGAAGACAAATCAGGGAAATCTAACCAAGTGTGGAACCACGATGGCCATTGACGATTCGTATATTGATCTACGGACTGTACTGATTAATCCTTAGATTGATACTGCGAGAGTTCCAGTACCTGATTTTTGAAGATTCTAAATGTGGAGCTACGGAGAGGATTGACGGACCACAGATCGATCTACGATCCGTACTGCAAGTCCGTCGTTTGCTTTAGAGAAGCTAATTTTTGGAAGCTGAAATATTTTCTAAGTCCTGGCTGACGTAAGAGACTTACGGACCATAGATCCATCGACGGTCCGTAAGTCAGTCTCGTGGAATGAACACACGTGCCTGAACAAACTTTCCTTAATTTATTTCCCTTTTAATTTAGGATTTGTTTTCTATAAATAGGGCATGTAAACCTCATTTTTGGGAGGAGAGATTATTATTCTAGTTTTACTTTGTGACTTTGGAGATTAATTTGCAACTCTAGCAATTATTGATTTCCTAAGTTTGTTTTGAAGATTTTGGCTTTGCAATTCAAGTTGAATTTCTGGGTTTATTATTCTCTTTACGTAAGTTCATGATTTCTTCATCTAAAACTATGAATTGTGTTCTTGCTAATACGGGTAACTAAATCCACAACTAGGGTTGTGGGAACCATAAGCGATTAACAAAGTATGAATAGTAAATAAGCAATTCTTGAATAGTATTTTGCATGCATTGATAATTCTTTCATTTAGAAGTCTTTTTAACGAGTGCACGCGTTAGAACTCGTCTTGTTGCTACTTGTCAGACCAAGGAGGTAATCAACAAGAAAAGAATTATCAACATAGATTTAGTGTGATACTATCTAATAGGCTAGTGTCGATTGGTGCGAAGTAATAACTAAGCCAAACATCAATTATGATGTCTAATATGAGGTAAAGATAAGGGTTAGTAAATTATACACACGTAGTTGGACCAAGGTGTGGGGTGAAATCCTCTAGATGCCGGACCAAGGATTTAGGGATACCTAACTTATCACTTTACATGTAATACACTACGAAAGGATTGCTGTTACTAGGATTATTGCGTTATGAGTTTGTGGGGAACATGTATACCTTAGTTATTTCTCTCATCTTGATAACAACCAAAATTGAGTTTTGATTACTAATTACTTATTAAATTCTTACTATTATACAAACAAAACCCCCCTTTTAATTACCTATTTCTAGAAGTAATTTGACTAATTGAATATAATTGTTGGTTAAAGTAAAGTCTAAACCATTTTCCTCGTGGGATCGACCCCAACCTACAAGTTGGGTTCTTTACTTGATAATGATCGCTTATACTGCTGTAGGGAGGTGTAATTTGAGCGTATCAGAAGGGTCCAAAAATCATTTACAATTTAAACAAGGAGCCACAAACTCAAATATCCACAAAAGCAGTATCAAAACATAATACATAGCTAAAAAACATCATCAATCACAAGATGAGGGTATGGAAATACCTTACCCCACCACAAACAAAAGCAATTTGTCCTCAAATGCAAGAAAATATCCAAAAAGTCAATACAAGAAGACATAGAGGAAGATAAAGAAAAATCCTGTCTACACTGTCGCTCCATCTGTCAGGGCATCAATGGCTGGTGTAGTACTCAGAACCTGGGTCTCAGTACCCGGAGTCACATCAACAGTACCAAATCCACTAAGAGGTGCCATGGACATCTCTATCAATGATGTCTGGATCACTGACCGTACAATCATCTCCTCTAGATCTGGCAGGTCTCCATATATGCTCTCCTCCCTCACCGTTATCTGCTCCTCGTCGGTCTCTGCCTATGAATCATCAGCTGCTATGCCATCTCTATGTATGTCTACGGTGGTTTCCAAAGGAATCACAGAAGTATCTGGGGCATCTACATCATCCGCTGCCTCTAATAGTGAAGTGAAGTATGTAGACTTGAGATAGTCTACATCCTTTCTCATATCTGCCACTTCGGCTTTCATAGCCGTAACCTTAAAAGATTCCATCTGTCTACTCTCACAAGCAGTGACTCTCATCGTCGAATTATCAATAAAAATCCGGAGGGGGGGGGTCAGTGCAACAATGATGGCACTCTCAATCATCCATGGGACAAATGCCTCTAGTCGGGTAGCCCTCACATTAGCTGAATGAGCCAAGTGCCCCATCTTTAGGATCATAGCCTGAGTAATCCTATTGGGCTGGGTTGCAGTAGAGGTACCGGGTGAATGGGAGGAAGAAGTGGGAGCAGATGTACCTGAAGTCCCGAAGGTCGGAGTAGGAAAATATGCCTCTGCAGGTATAGAGTCAATGTCCACCTCCGGAGATGTATCCACCAGAGCTCCTCTCCTCCTATTGGCCTCTTCCTGAGTGTACTCCGCCTCAATACGTCGGATGTTAGTGGAGGATAAAGGGGTAACCTCAATATCTCTAGTTGTATCCCGGGGGACTCCAGCACACCGGCACAACTCTGTGATCAGCACCGGGAATGGAAAAGAGGTTTGCCTCTATTTTGCCCTCATGGCCATCTTCTGCTCTATAAGGAGTCCCATGTTAATGCTCTTCCTGGATATGATCAGCCCAAGGCAGGCTACCTTAGGGTGGCGGAGGATAGACTCATTCTAGGAAGGCATGATGGTGCTGCTGATGAAGTCAAACCAGAATCGAGCACCAATATTCAGGTCCTTCTTCTCGATGGGGACCCCTACCTCGATCCACCTCGGGGTGGTGTCAAAAATTAAAGGTGCGAGCCATCCCTTTAAATCATCAAGGGACTAAGTAATAGGCAAGCCTCATATGCCACTGTAGCACCTAGACCCCTGTTGAGTACAATATTAATGTACTCACTGTTACACACCTTAATTTCTTTCCTCTGACCATGACAAACTTTACTGGTCTGAAAGCACTAGCCTTCTTCTTGCCCTTGGGTACCAAGTCACCATATGATGTATAGAAATCTCGGACCGATGAAGGAATATAGGGCCTCAGGGCTTGGTGAGCTGCTCAAACTTATGGTACTGGAGCGTTTCCCTCACATTGGAGTATTTGCCCTCTAGGCCCTCTGTAGATAGTAGCTTCACTTCAAGAATAGTCTGCAACCCATCAACTTTTAGTCTGTTGAGTAGCCAGGGAGGAGGAACCACTGGTGATACTGGAGCTACAGAAGGTTCGGAGCTGGCACTGTATCTGCTGGAGATGTGGCTACTGGGACTCTAGTTGAGTCAGGGCGAGATCTAGCACGGATCTCCGCTCTCCGGGACTGTAATGGCTGGTCATCCTCTAACTTGGATAATATAGCTTGGGAGTCAAAGGCCTCTCCCTTGCTGCCGAAGTTGTGCTCCGGGACCTCAGATACAGGCCTCTTGCCCTTGCTTTTTCCTCTCTTTGGAGTCTCTGCTCTTCCCTTTTTAGGAGGGTTGGCTCCTCATTGATTTATAGTTATGCCCCGTGCTCTTTTACGAGGCAGCATGTCAAGGTTAGTTCTAGCCATATCTGCAAAAACATCGAGGAAAGTTACAAACAGTTTAAGAAAATTCACAGAAAAATGATTGCAGATAGACTCACCGATCTGATCGATGAGTCACCAAATCACTTTGGCGAGCCAGATCAGGCTCGCCGAAAGGATTAGTTCAAAATTTTCTTAGAAAAATGGCATGTCGACAAAGGGAAGGGCCTTTCGGCGAATTGCCGACAACATTCGATGAGCAAGGACAAGCCCGCTGAAAGTTACAGTGCATATTTAAGGGTTAAAGGAGGAAAAAGGGCCATCAAGAAGGACTTTCGACGAGTCGCCTAGTGTACTCGGCGAACTTAGGCTTCTCACCGAAAGTTACAACACCAAACTTCTAATTTAACATGAAAATAAAGGCGATGAAAGGGGATTTGACAAATCGCCGAGTGGTTTGGCGAGCTCAACCTAGCTCTCCAAACGACCCAACGTGCCTACTCTCAACCCCAACTTCCAAATTCAACCCCGCAGCCACCAAAAACAAAATCAATCCATGCATTATTTCAAATAAACTAAGACCCATTACACCCATGCCCTGTGATACTCAGACTTCTCTCGATTTGGCCAAATTTGGCCATTTGACGACTTTTACCTTTAGGAATGACGTCAAACAGTCCATCGTCAGGAAAAATACATCATTTAGCACAAACACGATTTACTTAGACTTCACCCGACTAGACCCAACATCAATAAAGCAACACCCAACAATATTGACCAATTTTAAGGCATGCAACATTCGGAAAATCAACGATATCGACAACTTAGGCAAGATATTCTAATTAAAATAGGCAATCAAGCATACAATTGCGAATCAAGGAGGCCCAACACACAACATTAAGATAAAAATCATTGTAAATGAGTAAAAATTACTAAATATAAATTCAGGGTTCGGAAAACCAACCTTATATGCTGATTAAACAAGTTGACAAGCTAGACAGCAAAGAATCCAACTCTGAACACAAACTTGGTGACTAAAATGCGGTAAAAATACAAAAATAACGGAAAATGTAGTACGAGTGTGAGTTTGGAAAGTTGAAAAGTGAGGTAATGTGAAAGATTTTGAATTTTTGGCCTTTAAAAACCGTCCAGTTCTTGTGCAGTCGGCGAGATAAGTTTTACTTGCCGACCCACTTGGCGATACGCTAAGTGAGCACTTACCTCGCCGAGTTTTACAGGACCAAACGGCGAACAAGATCGTGATCACTGACCTGGTCGGTGTATCGCCAATCTGCTCCTAGGTTTGCCAAGTTTTACAGACTCAAACCCTAGAATTCCTTGAGTCCAACGACGGTCCAAGTCGGGCTCGTCGACCTCTTCAGTGAGTCGCCGACTGGAATTTTTGCTCACCAATCTGTACCTATCAAACACATCTTACACTTCAACCTGCAAAAATCAACACACAATTATTTCTAAAACAAAACAAAAGCAAATAAAACTTGGGTTGCCTCCCAAGCAGCGCCTTAGTTAATGTCGCGACACGATGCAAGTCCCGCTCAAACCTTATTTTTGGGGTTGGCCATAGTATTACTAGGCAACCCCCCTTGATGTCTCAGGTTTAAATGAGATAAGATATGATCCATTTGGGTCTCCAACTTCTTGATCGAGACATAATGAAAGGTAATCGTCTGACTAAGGGTCAATCAACTTCTTTCATTTCTTTCAAAATCTTGTCCTACCCCTCAACTTTGTTGAGGATACGATAAAGCATATCCTCCGATCGATTACCCTCGGAATCCTTTGGCTTTTGGCGCTCATGGGGAGGAACATATCTATCCTTCTCCCCGTCTCTCTCTTTCTAAGTGGGGCTACAGTCCCTCCACTCTCTATCACGATCCTTCCAACCTTTATCCCTATTCCAACCTTGGTTACCACCCTGCCTTGGGTAGTTTGAACGATAACAACCACCTTGGTTGGCTAGGAAATTCACCTCTTCATTGTACAAAGCCTCAAACTTGGCCTCATCAGGATTAACACACTCGACACCCACATCATTGACACTTCGAGCACCAGCTTCCATGACATTTTTGGACAAAATGACAAGTTGTGTCATGATCTTGGCAATGTTTTGGTCCCTCTCCTGATCTTTCTCAAGCTGCTACTTGGTCAGTTTAAATGTGATAGGGGAGACCTAATCTTCATGGGTGTACCAAGCCCGGTTAATCGTGGTCATGCCGTCTTAGAGTTGGGCTGTTAGCACATAAGGTTGCTGCATTAAACCTCCCAGAGAAAGTTGGGTAGCAAAACCCTTGTTTACCGAATCAAGGCTTCGGTACAAATACTGTAGCAAAACGTTGTCGGGTAAACCATGGGTTGGGCATTGTAGCACCAACTTCTTGAATCGCAGCCAAGTCTCATGAATTGGCTCACGCTTAAAGCTCTGAATTCTGTCCCGAAGAGTCGTCATCTTTGAAGAAGGGAAAATTACACTTGAAATGCAGTGATAGCTCTTCCCATGAAGTGATTGATTCTCGTGACAATTCAACCAGCCACTTACATGCTTCTCCCATAAAAGAGAACGGGAACAACCTCAATCGGACTAACTCTTGGGATATGTTCTTGAAGGAAAATGGCCCACAAACATCAACAATCACAAGACGAGGGTATGGAAAACAATCCTCGGCAACGGTGCCATTTTGATTAATGTTATCAACGACACTTAATCTAGTTCTAAGCGTCTACGATTGTTAGTCAGTATAATAACCCAACTAAATGAGTTGGGGTCGAATCGCACAGGGAGTGGTACGTGTTTAAGATTCAAAAGTAAAGTATGTATATGTTCTAATCAGCCATAGGAATAGACAATTACGAGTAAAAACAAAATTCAAATTAAGGGTGACACAAATGTCAAATAAGGGGGTTTTGGTTTTAACTATCAGCTACTACAACAACAATAAATAGCACGAATTTAACAATAATGAGATAGGTTCTTGGGATGTGATTAGATTATAGACTAAGGTAGACAAATGGGTGACTGCAACTGTTAGTAAATAGTTGTAAATCAGTGACTAAGCTAGACTTTAGTGGGGATAAACTTTCTCTCAAATAATTTACCTCGAATCAAGTTGGTTTCTCTCGAACACCAACAAGCAAGCAAATAAAAACAACCTTTGCTTTAGTCCATTCACTCTCTCGAGCTGAATGTGTGGAAAAGGGTTTAGGATTCACTCTCTCGAGCTGAACCCATGACAACCCAATACCCACAGATCATCAATTCAGTAATCTTGGTTTTAAAACCTTTCTCTCGAGAAAGCCAAAAACACGAAAGTAGAATTTCATTTGCAACTACAACCTTTTAAATTAAACCACAATTACTGAATGGAATCACTTCTAAATAACATTTAAACTAACGATTAGCAATACCCACAAGCTAAATCAATCCATAATCACATAATCACACCCCAAGAATTGGGGTTTTAGCTGGACATCATAAAAAGATAGAAATTGTTACCAAATTATGTTTCCATCAACTGGGTAAGATTAATTTCGTCTTAAAAATGTCCAAGTTGAAGAATCTCAAAGACCCACTTCCAATTTCTCAAAAATGGAAAACTTCAATTCTTCAAAGCTAAGGAAATGTTGTCTAAAAACTCAGAGTTCAAAACTCAAAAATTACTCTCATGAATGTTCAGAATAAAATTTGATACTAAACATAATGTTTGAAAATGTATTTATAGTCGCCAAAAATATGCTGCGAAGGACCATTCGGCACAGTAAGTCGAGCTCACCGAACAGGTCGGCGATCCGCCTCTTGGTCAGTTCCATTGCCTTTTTCCTTTGGCCTTCAGTATCCTCAAGTTCTATAACTTTGGGCGATCCAACACTACATCACGAAACCATTCGGCGATCCACCGACTGCTCCTCTCTCTCGCCAACTTGATTTTATTCTTCAGAGCATGCACACTTGAACTTTAGGCGAGGTAATGGCCATTAGGCAACTCACCAAAGGGACTCGGCGATCACCAGGCCTTCATTTCTTTGTTCTTTCAGCTCACTTTGTTCCATTTTGCAAATTAGTGTCCATGCTTTGTTTCTCAATCCAAATACCTGGAAATCAAGGGTTTTACACCAGTTATCGGCACAAAACAAGCATTTGAGGACACAAAATCTATCCAAATAAGTCCCTAAATGAGTCTATATCGTGGACTCATCACTATTTTTCCCTTTCTCGAATCTGAGGTGTTACATTATCTACCCCTTAGGATTATTCATCCTCGAATGAGATTCAAAACATCATAGGAGGGGTGGAAACTAAATCTAACAACCCATCATGCATGCAATGCACTTATTCGGGGAGGAAACATCAACTCCAAGCTAAAGCATGTTCAAAACATCATATTATGAAGTCTATATGAAACTTCTACTCAAATGCACATAAACATGTAGAAATCAATCAAATTGACTCATTTTCTCAAAATTTAAGCTTCTTCATGAAAATGCATAAATTAGGAAATTATGGGAATATCTAAAACACATGACACCAAAAGAGTAAACCATGATGAACTCAGTACCTCAAGCTAGAGTAGGAGTAAAAGGAAAGAGATGAGGATATCGAGACATCATATCGGCCTCGGCCTCCCATGTAGCACCCTTAACTAGCTAATTTCTCCACAATACTTTCACAGAAGCAACATCTTTGTTTCTCAATTTCTTCACTTGCCAGTATAAAATCTCAACCTCAACTTTCTCATAGGAAAGATTCTCCTTAACTCCCAAAACTTCTAAGGGAACTAACTATATATGTTAGATCTCCAATACATTTCTTCAACATGGAGACATGGAAAACCGGATGCACCGATGCCAACTCATAAGGCAATTATAGTTCATAAGCAACCTACCAATACGCCTCAAAATCTAATATGGGTCTACCTAACGAGGACTAAGCTTCCCTTACTTACCGAACCTCATTACACCCTTCATGGGTGAAATTTTAAAGTAAACCCAATCATGAACATCAAACTCAAGATCTTTTCTTCTAACATCGACATATGACTTTTGTTGACTTTGAGCCATTTTCAACCTTTCTCTAATAAGTTGAACTTTCTCCATAGTCTCATGTACCAACTCGGGACCTATTAGGGCAACTTCACCCACCTCAAACCATCCTATTGGAGATCTACACCTCTTACCATAAAGAGCTTCAAACGGAGCCATACTAATACTCGAGTGATAACTATTGTTATATGCAAATTGAAGCAACGTAAAATGGTCATCCCAATTACCTTTGAAATTAATCACACAGTCTCTCAACATATCTTCCAAGGTTTGAATAGTGCACTCTGCTTGCCCATTGGTTTAGGGGTGAAAGGCCGTACTAAGCTTTACACCAGTACCAAGACAATTTTGGAAAGATTTCCAAAATTGAGAAGTGAATTGGGTACCACGATTGGAAATAATAGATAAAGACACTCCATGCAACTTTACCATTTCTCTCAAGTATAATATAGAATAGTCCTCCGTCGTATAAGAAACCTTGACGGGAATAAAATGGGCCAATTTTGTCATTCGATCTACTACGACCCAAATCGAGTCATACTGTCGCCGAGTGCGAGGCAACTCAACAATGAAGTCCATATTCAAATATTCCCACTTCCAAATAGGAATGCTAATAAATATCTTGGGACAAACCTTTTGGTTTCTGATGCTCAACTTTCACTTGTTGACAATTAGGACACTTAGCCACAAATTCTGTAATATCCTTTTTCATCCCATTCCACTAATAGACCTCCGGCAAATCACAGTACATCTTGGTGGCTCTCGAGTGAATGGAATATCGAGAACTATGGGCTTCTAACAAGATCTGTTCCCTAAAGTCATCAACATTAGGAACACACAAACGACCTTGATATCTAATTACACTATCTCCACCTTAGGAGAAAGCCTCTACGGACTTTTTAAGCACCACTTCTTTCAATTCAACCAAAGTTTGATCAAGACCTTGCATGGCTTTCACATCCACCACAAAAGATGATTCTGAACTATAGCACCACCCTTGGTAGAGTCTACTAACTGAACACCCAATCGGGCCTATCGATGAACATCTCGTACTAGCTCCTTTTTATCTTCCTCAATATGAGCAACACTTCCCATAGATAACAAGCTAATAGCATCTGCCACCACATTCGCCTTACCAAGGTGATAAAGAACACTTATATTATAATCTTGCAATAATTCAAGCCACCTTATTTAGCGAAGATTTAGATCCTTCTAATTACACACATATTGCAAACTCTTGTGATCGGTAAAAACATCAACATGAACACCATACAGATAATGCCTCCAAATTTTTAAGGCAAAAAGAACCGCCGCTGGTTTGAGACATGGGTAGGATAATTCTTCTCATGAATCTTAAGTTGCCTTAAAGCATAGGTGATGACTTTCCCATTTCGCATAAGCACACATCCTAGCCTAATTCTCGAGGCATCACAGTAAACCACAAAACCATCAGTCCCTTTCGGTAAAGTCAACACCGGAGCGAAAGTAAGTCTATACTTCAAATCTTGGAAACTCTTCTCACATGCTTTGGACCATATGAATTTACCTTTCTTTTGTGTCAATGCTGTCAATGGAGAGGCAATTGATGAAAACCCTCAACAAACCTTCTATAGTAATCGACTAAACCCAAGAAACTTCTAATATCCAAGGGAGATAGAGGTCTAGGTTAACTCTTGACTGTATCCATTTTCTTTGGATCTACCTGTAATACCCTTACTAGAAACAATGTAACCAAGAAAAGCTACGGACCTTAGCCAAAACTCACATTTTATAAACTTTGCAAAGAGTTGTTGGTCCTTGAGAATTTGCAATACAATCCTCAAATGGTTGATGTGATCATCCTCACTTCTCGAATAAATAAATATATCATCAAGAAACAGAATCACAAATATGTCAAGGTATAGTCTAAACACCTTATTCATCAAGTCCATAAAAGCCGTCGGAGCATTAGTCAAACCAAACGACATTACCAAAAACTCTTAATATCCATACCGAGTTCAAAAAGTCATCTTCAAAATGTCATATTCTTTCACCCTTAATTGGTGATAACCCGACCGAAGGTGAATCTTGGAGAAGTAACTTGGTCCTTGAAGTTGGTCAAACAAATCATCTATCCTTGGAAGATGGTACTTATTCTTAATGGTCACCTTGTTCAACTAGCTATAGTTAAACACATATGAAGGGAACCATCTTTCTTTCTAGAAAACAAAACTGGAGCACCCCATGGAGAGATACTCGGTTGGATGAAACCATTATCCAACAAATCTTTCAATTGTTCCTTCAACTTCTTTAGTTCTCCTGGAGCGATACGATAAGGAGAAATAGAAATAAGTTACGTATCTGGGAGAAGGTAAATACCAAATTTTATTTCTCTTTCGAGAGGAATACCGGGTAGATCATCTGGAACACTTCCAAAAACTCATTAACAACGAGGACAGACTCAAGAGAAGGGGTTTTAGAATCCACATCCCTCACCCTAACTAGATGGTAAATGCAACCCTTAGAAATCATCCTTCTAGCTTTAAGACAAGAAACAAATTGACCTTTAGTTATATAATTTTCCCCTTATTGCTCATTCGGGAATTGAAACTTAACTACACGAGTTCTACAATCAATAGAAGCAGAACATGAATGCAACCAATCCATACCAAGGCTAATATATAAATCTAACATATCAATCTCTACCAAATCAACAAGAGTAACTCTATGGGACAAGGAGACAAGACATTTTCTATAGACCCTTTTATCCACAACAGAATCACCAACAGGGGTAGAAACAAAAGAGGGATCTAGCAACACATTCAGAAGAACTTTAAACCTCATAGCCACATATGGCGTCACAAAAGACAAGGTAGCACCGAGATCAAGTAAAGCATAAACATCAAGTTGAAAGACTTTTAACATACCGATAACCATATCGGGAGAACCTTCTTGTTCACCACAAGTCTGGAGTGCATAGAATCAGTTTTGCTTGGGAGCATTGGAACCCAAACCACTAGGAGGAGCTTGCTTACTCTCTCTTTCTTTAGCTGTAAGCGTTGGGCAATCCCTCATCTTATGACCACTTTAACCACAACCGTAGCAACCATCCGTGCCGGCTAAACACTTACCCTTGTGCTTCCATATACACCTAGCACAAGTAGACATACACAATGAAGATCCACTACCATTCTCTCCTTGAGGCTTTGGGTTAGACACCCTATCTTTGTTGAACATAGGAGGAACTTTCACCAAAAAACCTTTGTCAAAATCTAGAACGACCATGTCCATCGAACCTTGTCTGAGAGAAATTACCATTACTAGTTTTATCCCTCTTTGTCTCCCTAGACCTTTCCTTAAGTTTCTCGTGTTTGATCTATTGAGCATGAACCACGAGATGAGAAATGTCCATGTCATTAACAAGCATGGTGGTACGACACTCTGTAACCACTATTCCGGACACACCCAAAATGAACTTACTCATTTTTTCCCTAGGATCGACAATCATGGTGGGAGCATATCGAGATAGTTGTGTGAAATTCAAAGCATATTCCTTCACACTTATATTTCTTTGACGAAGGTTGATTCATTCAAGCACCGTTGCCTCCCTCATTTCAAGGGGAAAGAACCTATCAAGGAAAGCAACTTTGAACTTTTCCCAATCAAGAGGACCTACATCTTCCGACCTCCCCTCTTTTCATTGGTTGTACCATATTTGAGCAATACCCTTAAGTTTATAAGCGTCCAACTCCGCCTTTTCCACCGGCATCACTCCCATGATCATCAACACCTTGTAAACCTCATCAATGAACTCTTGAGGATCTTCTTCAACCTTAGAACCATGAAACTCCGGTGAATTTATTCTAGTGAAGTCCCTCACTCTAGATGTCGATGTACCTACATTTAGGTTTATGGGAACCACATCCTCCCTATTGGCTTGGGCCAACACTTGAAAAGCAGCCTTAAACTCAGCATTAGTCACTTGCTCGGCCAAAGGGTCGACCGAAGCTTGAGGATGAGCTTCTTGTTTTACATTCTCCTTCACATTCCTTCTAGCATAAGCTCTACGAGTATCCATATCCTGTAGAGCATCGAATAAGGATTAGAAAAGAGACCTTATAGAGTTAAACTCTATCGCACGACTTTAGAGTAATGAAAGAAGTGAAGTTTCCTAATCATCGTGTAGCCTCTCATTCATAAGTATGACGCGCTTCACACTCATGAACAAGACTTTACTCGACGTGGCTTATGTGACATCCTAGGACTATTCTAAATCTTGTGCTATGATTACCAAGTTTGTCACGACCCAGGGGTACACCTTAGACGTAACATGAAGTATAGGACCCTGAGCCACTTAGCAATCATTACATAAGAAATAGAACAAAAGAGATAAAGATCACATTTCAAGTCCAAAAGTTTTATAAAAGTAAAGTGGATGCCTAAAACATTTGTCTCAATACCCATCTAATACAAGAGAATAAAATTGGGCCTAGCCCATACATCATGTCCAAAACTGAAAGTAAAACAGAAACTAAAAACAATGAGAATCCGTCCTCCAAGCACGAGGACTCATCAAAGCTCAGAAGTCTCACAATCAACTTCTAGCCATGAAACTGAGAACCCTGACAGTCGGACCCTACATTTGGGGAAATGTAGGCAAGAGTATGCGTTAGTACCAAACAATGTACCAAGTACGATAGCTATGCATAAAACATTTAAATCATGCTAAAAAGGGACATTTTAATAAGAATACAATGATCAAGCTAAAACATGTATTTTGAGAGTTAGAAACCATAAGTCATAAAACCATGATCAATGCAAGTGAACAACATCTTAAAATCATACTTACGATACTTCCTTGAAGTAACCATGGTTCATCATAACTTTGCTTATTTGTGGGAAATAGCCTTAACCGACATATAAGGCATGTGAGGTATCAACATGGAATCTTGAGTCTACCCCACACCGAAAAGGGGTGTCCTACTTGCCAAGGAAGGACCATGAACTTCTAGTTATTATGGATCCACTAGCTAATGTCTATCTAAGACAATCATCCTATGGGGACACATAGGTAAGGGATAAGAGATTGCTTATAGAAACCTGACCTCTACTAACATGAGAGCCTCCATCTCAATATCCTCTCGGTGCTAAGCATAATTCACATGGAGTAGTCATTTTCTTAACCTGTTCTTATTATTCATGGAAGGGCACGTCATCTTGCCAATCCAAGCTAAGTCATTATCCATGGAAGGGCACGTCATCTTGCCAATCCAAGCTAAGTCATTATCTATGGAAGGGCACGTCATCTTGCCAATCCAAGCTAAGTCATTATCTATGGAAGGGCATGTCATCTTGCCAATCCAAGCTAAGTCATATGTCATCAATGGAAATGTATCATTCAATAACCAATCCAAGCTAGATAATGCATCATCCATGGAAAAGTACAATTAAGTAACTGATCCAAGTTAGGTCTTATTAGAATAGCTCCTTAGATCTTTGATTCATAGTTTAGTTGAGAAAAACCTTCCAACCCTAAGAATCCTCTATGTGAGAATGTCCTTTCACAAATCATGATTTAATGTGTTTATGAGAAATACTTTCAACAACACAGCAACAATGATCATCATTGATACTTTACTCTCAAATCATCTTAAAGCTTTTACATAAATCTCATAAGAAAATTCTTAATTCATAATATATTTTTTCATAATTCAAAACTCATATCACATCATCAAAATTGACAAACATGGGATTTACACGGGTCATCGTAAAATCATAGTATTTCATCGATTCATAATTCAATAATCAAGAGAACCCATGACAATTGAAGAAAACCCTAACTCATTGGAGATTTCTAACTTTGAAAATTGGGGAATCTGGGTACTCCATGAATGGAAGGAATCCATGGATGAAAACTATCATACCTTACTGTCAAAGCCCAAGATCAATTGAAGAATGAAGGCTTGATCATGAACCCTATCTTGAATCTTCTTCTTCAACCTTCTAGGGAGAGAAATATCTTTGGGAGAGAAAGATTCAACTTCTTTTGGTGAATTTGAAGAGAATGAAGTGAATTAATTAATTTGGGGTTGAAATCACTTATATTGGGGTCTTACGAATAGGCGAAACAACAAAGTATTATGATAAAATTATTAGGAAAAGACCCAGCTACCCCTAGAATAACTGCCGACCTTCGACCTATAGGCCTTGACCGACGGACCGTGGTTTGATCGATGGTCTGTCTTGCACGTCCGTCGTCTCCATCAGAGACTAGACTTTGAGGCCATGATCCATGAACCTCAATCCATGGACCATGGACCCAACGATGGTCTGTTGGTTCAGGCCGTGGTTCGTGGTCCTTTGAGCCTATTTTGAAAAATGAGGGAAAAAGTTATTTGAAGTAATCTTTTGCCATGACTTGTACATTTTTCGTTTGCCTTTGTAATTTACAAGTGGAAGTTAAGTCACCCATTGTAGTTTTCAAAAGTCATCCGGCTTAATTAATTTCAAGACTAGTTTGAGACCTTGTTGGGTTGTAATGTCATTGAAACGACCCAAAAAGTTCCTAAAAATGTGCTTCGGAAGTTACCGGAAACTTGTTTTAGCTATATCTAAGAATCCGTTTCGTTTTTCGAAAATCCGACTTCATATTCTTGTTTAGGGGGTCAAATTGAGTGGGAAATGGGTCTCACCCAAATTTTAGAGCAACCGTATCGAAATCCGAAATTTCCAAGTGAAGCCTTTTTCGAGGGTCTACTTTGGAGGGTCATATCTCCTAGCACACAAATAATTTTGGTGGACATAATATATACATGGAAAGCCCTTTGAGTTAGCTACCCAACTCGCTTCGTTTCACCTCATTCGGAGTTCGGACGAAGAAGTTATGCCCATTTTCGTAAAACCTGTCCGGGCAGAAAATGCAATTTCCAGTAACCAAAGTTACTGTTCACCCGCATCACTTTTTTTTTCTAAGTGTTTGTTCCGTTTTTTCCAAAGGGCATATGTTATTTCCTATATAACATTAACTCAATTCCCATCTCTAAAACATTTCCCAAAACACCTCTCCCATACTTAGACACATTTTCTCTCAAAGTTCTCTCAAGAACCCTAATCCAAAACCTTCATCAAGATTGAAGAGACTCTTGCTCCCAAGTTCCAAGCTTCCATTGAAGACACTCTCAAGGCCTTCATAAAAACTCAAGGTATGTGGTGTTGAACTCATGGGTCCTTCCACCCATAGTGCCTAGTCTCTATTCTACTCACTAATTCATGGTTTAATTCATGGTTTAATCCTGGTTCATAAATTAGTCTTGTTCCTTGTATAAATTTCCTGCACAAGTGAATTTTAAACATGAAGAGTGATTGTTTTGAGCATGTTGTGACTCTAGAACTTGAATCTAAATTCGGAATGGATGTGGAGATTTTTCATGTGATCTTGTGGGTGTTAAAATGTGTTGTTGTAGGTTGTTCACTGGTTTGGCCGCATAATTACTACCCTATTTTCCATGCTCTTTGATCCCATTACATGCCTTCAAGGTGTTTGACAAAATGTCCAATTATGGAGAATTGATGAATTGATGCTTTAGGGCTTGAGTTATGAGATGTATGGCATTCCGAAATGTGTTGATGACAAACTAAGCTTATGTATATGTTCATTCCATAAATGAGATTGCATTAGAGCCTAAGGTGAATTTCCTATATAAAGTGTTGCATGACCATGCCCGGTCCGGGGGAAAAGAACCGGACAACCATGTGAGAGGTTTATATCTCACCACCTAGGATGTTTGGGGTGTGACCAACATCAACCATGTGAAAGGTTTATATCTCGCCACCTAGGATGTTTGGGGTGTGACCAACATCAACCATGTGAGAGATTTATATCTCGCGCACCTAGGATATTTGGGGTGTGACCAACATTAACCATGTGAGAGGTTTATATCTCGCCACCTAGGATGCTTAGGGTGTGACCAACATCAACCATGTGAGGGGTTTATACCTTGCCACCAGGGTGTCCGGGTGTGAACGGCATCCCCCATCCTAAGTTGGGGTTACAGATTGGTCGGATTATGCACACACATATGATATCTACTATTAGTATAGTTTTACTTAAACATGTTTTGACTTCACTTTGATCATGCATCCTCATATTATCATTTATTATGCCTATGGAACTATCTCTTGCATTTCGATTGCGTCATTGTCTATTGTTGCATTGCACCCCGCATACTTAGTACATTCCAAAGTACTAACGCATATTTTGCCTATATGATGTCACCATGTAGGGACCGGAGCTAATCTTGATCCTTTTCTCTATTCACGTGGCTAGTACGGTGCTTATCCGAGATTGTTGGTGAGTTCTCAATGATTCGAGGGCTACGTTATGTTTCTTACTCTTATGTTTTGAGACTTTAGCTTGCCATTGTATTTTGACTATGAGGGGAGCCGGTAATATGTCATGGCCCCCGTCCTATCTATGTATGTAGAGGTGTACGTTGGACAAGTATTTTGTAAATGAACTTGACTCTTATTCTATGATGTTATTTTGAAATGGTTGCCCTTAGTCCCTATTTCCCGTTATTTAATGTTGAATATACTTTCGCGACCGATGAAGTGTGATGACAAGTTTGAGAGGCTTGTTTGGGGTTCCTTCGGGTTCCCCATTCGCCATGTCACGTCTAGGCCCTAGGCTTGGGTCGTGACAGTCATGTGTGGTGAGGTTTTGATTTATTTTTGTGTATGCATATTGTCTAGAACTTGTCACAAAATATACTTCAAGGAAATTCTAGATATGACTTGGCTTGGAAGAACATCCAAGGCCTTCATTGACTAACCACTTTACTAATATTTTTCTTTCCTTGACATTTATCCTAGTCAACCCCATTGAGTCTTAACCCATTTATTTGGTCATCATATTGCACACCTTGACCTTTTTGAATCATCTACTTTGGCACCATCATGTCCTTAATTGCTAATGATGAATTGTAGGCTAAAAACCTAAGTTTGGGGGAGAAGAAAATAATGGAAATGTGATATAGAAAAAACACCTAAGTTTGAGGGGGCGGTGCACCAAGAAAATAAAGACAAAGGAGATAAAAGTGTTTAGAATACCATAAACTTAGTGCATAGTAAACTCATGGATGAAAGAACAAAAGAAGGAAAGACAAAAATTGGTGCTAACTTGTGTTGTGCACATGCATGATGCGAAAAATAAAAATGGGTGTTTGAATAATTTATTGATGTCTTGAATTGGAGAAATAAGATGAAAATGAGTTAATGATGTGAGTGGCATGCTCGAAATGAGACATGATAGCATTAAGGAGGTTTCTAAGTCACTTTGACCAAATGATATCCTACCCTTTGCCCAAGCCCAAATTAACATACAAGTATTTGATGATTTTGAGTCTTGACAATTGTCACGACCAAGGGGTACCCCCTAGATGTAACATGGCGTATAGAACCCCGAAGGACTCTATACAAGCCACTTAGCTCTCATAACATAAGAAATAGAACAATTAGAGTAAAACAATAGTTCAAGTCCAAAACATTTTATAAAAGAAAAACGGAAGTCTAAAACTCTTGTCTCATCATAACCATCTAATACAATAGAATGAAATTAGGTCTAGCCCACACATCATGTTCAAAAGAGAAGTACATGAAAGAAACTGAAAACAATAAAGTCCATCCTCGAAGCATGAGGACTCACAAAAGCTCAAAAAATATCTCAAGTCAACCTCTAGCCACAAACTCGGGAACCTGACTGTCAGACCCTACATTTGGGGAAATGTAGGCAAGAGTATGTATTAGTACAAAATAATGTACCAAGTATAATAGACATCCATAAAACATTTAAATCATGCTAAAAGAGACATTTCATTTCGTGACATGCAATAGACCAACCTAAATCATGATATAAGAAAGTTAGAAAGCATACTTCATAAATCATGGTTAATTCAAGCTAACATCATCTTTAAAGCCTTTGAACACATATGAGATACTCCTTGAGTAACCTTAGTTCATTGTTAATGTGGGGAATTAGCCTTAACCAACATAGAGACCATGTGAGCTATAAAATGATCCTCTGGTGACTCCCACACCGAGAAGGGTTGTTCTACTTGCCAAGGTAAGGACCATAAACTTCAAGCTTAAGTGGATCCACTAGCTAATCAACCTATGGGGGCACATAGTTAAGGGATAAGGACATTGCTACTAGAAACCTAGCCTCTACTAACGAGAGAGCTTCCATCTCAAGAGATTGCTTCTAGAAATCCGACCTCTACTAATGGGAGAGCTTCCATCTAAACACCAATATCCACTCGGTGCTAAGCATAAATCCCACAAAATAGTATTTTCTTACTTATTCTCATTATCCATGGAAAGGCATGCCATCTTGCCAATCCAAGCTAAGTTCATTAGGATAGCTCTTACTCTTTGATTCAATTAGGTGAGAAAGTCTTTCAACCTAAGAATCCTTTCTATGTGAGAAAACCTTTCACATCATGCTAGTATGTGTTTATGAGATGTCCTTTCAACAACACAACAACATCATCATTGGTACTTTACTCTCAAAGCACCCTTAAAATATTTGCATAGATTTCATAAGAAAATGTGTAAGTCCATAATTTACCTCTTGGGGTTCAAAACCACTTTCAATCATCAATTCTTAGAAAACATGGGTTAGATATGAATTTCATCATAAATTCATGTAAAACTAGTAATACATGCTTAATTTCATAAAACTCTTCCTCTAAGATAAAAATCTCACATCATATGATTTATAACTTGAAAACACGGGGATTACATGGGTTCATAAGGGAAAATATCATAAAACCATAGTGTTTCATCAATTCATGCATAGAAGATCATAATTCAATCATTTAAATCAATAATGAAAAGAATCCATGACAATTGAAGAAAATGCTAACTCAATTCGGGAATTCTACCTTTTGAAATAGATGAATTTGGGAACTCAATGGATATAAGGAATCCATGGATGAAAACTATCATACCTTAGCCTTCAATGGAGAAATTGAGATCTTAGCTTGAAACCCTAGGTGAATCCTTCTTCTTCTTCTCCAAGTTCTAGAGAGAGAATTATTTGAGAGGAGATTTGGTTTTCTTTTATGAATTTGGAAGAATGAAGTGAATGGATTAATTTGGAGGTTAAAAATACTTATATAGGGGTCTTAGTGAAGGACAAAATGACGTAGTATAGGAACTAATTAATTAGGAAAAGACCCAACTACCCCTGAACTTAACTGCCAGCTGTGACCCACGAGACCCTACTAACAGATCGTGGTCAGGACGACGGACCGTCCTGCACGGCCGTCAATGGAGGTCAAAAACTTCCACTTGAGGGTCTTGGACTACGAGCCTCAACCACAAACCGTGGTTTAACCAACGGTCCGTTGGTCTAGCCGTGGTTCTAACCCTTTTCTAGGTAGTGCCAGTGTGTCAACTACGGACCACACCTATGGTCCGTGGTCCCATCCACGGGCTGTGGGTGGTCAGCGTGGGTTGACACCTGCAACTTCTGGAAATGGGTAGATTTCCCTTTTTCGGATACGGGATGTTACAACAATCTACATTAATAATGATTTATATATCGGGCAAAGCTATAGTTCAATGTGAGTATACTTGAATTCCTTTGTGTGAGTGAAATTGCATGATATATAATCTTGTGATATTATATTCATAATTGTAAGTGAGATTATTATCTCTTGTGTGAGTGGTTAATTCTTCAAGTGAATGTTGAGGTCTTTATTTCAGTTGAGCTACATGAATGCAATAAATTCATGTAAATCCTTAGGAAAACCTAGAAGGTTGATGTCACAGGCTTGAGATACTTTTAAGTTGTACTTGAATGAAATTTTGTCCCAAATTTGTGTTTGAAAAGTTGATTGAAAATGAGAATGATTTTGAAAGAAGAAAGCCTTTGCCTTTTCTTGATGGTGGGATCAATTGTAAGTTATGTTTGTATATATAGTGTTTTATTTTGAGTCTTCTATTTTTAATGTTTTTGTGTCTTAGTGTATAATTATGCATATCATATCGCTTGTATGGCTGAGTGTTAATGAGTACAAATATAGTTCAAGTTTGGAAGTTTGATGAGTTGTTATTTTACCAACTTATTAAACTTTATTCATGAATTATTTCTATGTTTTAATGCTATGTAGGAGATTTTAGGCCCTAGTTCTCTCATGTGCATACATTTCTGACAAAATGAAAATTGAACGATTTGGAAATTCACTGAACACACCGGCAAGGAACCGACGTCCAGGAGGAGAAGATTGACATTCTGTTGACTGGAAAGGGAGAAACGGTCTTAAGCATTGACGTTGAACAATTAGGCATGACATTCCACCAATCCATACATAGGTTCAACTATGAGGAGATGCACTGAAGCGGCATTGCAACCAATGGTGGACGTTGTGTATTGGCGTTCCACCGATGCAGCGAAAGTGAAATACAAAAGTTCGGAGGCAAACTCGAATTTCATGGTGAAAGTGTTTCCTTTTGGAAGGTTCTAAGGAAAGAATGATAATATGCGTAATTATGTACTCATATAATCTATTTTATTGTAGTAGAAAATAGACATTATAGAAGTTCTTACTTGCCCAAGAAGATAACTCAAATTTGTACATCTTCAAGCTTGGATTCGACTTTGGTTACTGATTATGCGTGAAATTGAGTTTTTCTTTATGAGTATAATCTTTATTTCTCCATTTATGAGTAGCTAAACTTCTAGCTAGGGGTGTGTGCGCAAGATGTGGGTGTAAAACTTAATAAGTAGCGATTAAGGATGTGTTTGGTACGAAGGATTTCCAATTTTCTCATTTTTGATTGGCTTAAATGTTTTCTAAATCAACTTAGTTTCCTCAAATTTAAGAAAAATGTCTTCTCTTCAAAAATTAAGAAAAACATTTTCCAAAACTCTACTTCATCCTTCAATCTTTTTTTCTTACCTTATCTCGTACCCCGCACCCGACATTTCTCATCCCAAAAAAAAAGTTATTTTTTAAATTTCAAATATTTCCCCCCTAAGCCCAAACCAGCCTCCCTCCCCAAAACAAAAAAAAAGCATAAAAAGTTAAAAATTATATTTTGAAAAATATTTCAAATTTTAAGATTTCTTTTTACCTCACCCAACACCTACCACCCTTACCTCCCCCCCGCCCCACAAAAAATATTGTTTTGGTTAAACATTTACACAACCCCCCCACTCCCTACCCAGGCCAACTTCTGTCAAAAAATAAAATTGTTTTTGAAAAATATTTCAAAAATTTAAAAGTTTTCATTTTTATACCACCTCAACCCCTACCCCCTGGCCGCACCCCCCTCCCCTCTAAAAAAAGCATGAAAAAATTATTAATTTTTTTTTTCAAAATTTAATTTTTTTGATTTTTACACCATTCCTACCCCTACCCCAGCCATCCCCCAACTATCACCCTCGTAAGAAAAAAATATTTATTTTTTTGAAAAATAGTTCAAATTTTTAAAATTTTATTTTTTACGCCACTAGGTCAAAAATTATTTTTCTAAAAAGTATTTTCTAGTCTCAAGCCAAAAATATAAAAATATTTTCTGAAAATATTTTTCATTCACCAACCAACATTTTCAGCAAAATATTTTCTACTCACTAACCAAACATGAAAAAATAAGTTAAAAATTCACTTGTTTTCTAGGAAAACACTTTCTATGGAAAACATTTTCCTTCAAACCAAACACACCCTAAATAGTTCTACACTCAATTGTTATGCATAGATTTGTTGTTGTCTTGAAGTTTTAATTAAAAATCAATGGTTGCAAATAATGATTAAACTCTCTAACACTATTTTCACTTGAGAAAGCAAAATATAGTTGGGTAAGACTTCATTAGAGAAGACTTGAGAAATTTGTCATGAGATAGTCTAATCTGATTTTATTTCTTATTGAAGGGACCAATGCTATCTATGTATTGACTGATTTGGAATTGACTAATCATTGCCTATTTTGTTGAAACCTCATTATAATGCATACACCCCTAGTTGTCTCCATCTTGTTGAAAGTAGTTCGTGTTGACTTCATGCAATTGATACTTGGAAATCAAAGTAATTTAGTGTTTCCAAATTCCCCCCAATTTTATATACTTGTCTGAGATAACATGGTATTAGTTAAATTTGAATTGACAAATCAGTTGAAGCATAATCCTCTTTGTTAGTCCTTGTGGTTCAACCCCGACCTCGAATGTTGGATATTGTTTTTGCATATGGCCACCTATGCCTTATATGCGAGGTATAGTTGAGCATTATCAATACTACTTACTCATTAGAGTAGTTTTTAGTAACACAAGTCTTTTGCAACCAATTCTAAGAAGCAACAACACTTTTGTCAAAAATTTGCCAACACCAACTATGGGTTAAATACTTTGAAAAAAAAAAACTGGATATAACTTAAATAGCAGGGTGAAAAGTAGCTACTGAGTACAATTCCTAGGTCACTTTTCAAAGATCATGTACATTTCAATAGGTTGTAACATCTTTCCTGATGACAAAGCAGAGGCAGATATATTATTCTGTAGCGTCGTCTGTCCACAAACTCATATTTGGCTATCCTAACTCCAAAGTAGAATTCGGGTTTAGGTTAAAACCTAAGAATTCCCTCAACTCATATTTTTGCTATAAATTCAAGGTTCGATTCTCCAGTGTGGACACAGCCTATATACCAAAGGAGATAAATTCTCACCCCGTTCAAATTATATTCTAGCTGTCACTGTGAAAATTAGTGGTACATAATAACCAACAGCTCTCAAAAAGGTGGTTCATCCAAAGAAAAGAATTTGCGTGTAGGAGAAAACAGCAACAGCTTCAGTTATATCACACATATAGTTTATAAGGAATCCAAATGTTAGATCCACACTATAGCTGGTGATCAATAAAGCACTTGGGCAACAGTTAGACTCTAAGAGAGTAATAATGAGATGATGTAAGCCCCATCACAAGAAAAGTTTCATCTGCTTCTTCACTAGAAAAGTTTTCTATATTCATCTGCCTCTTCAGCCATCTCCTCAATGCTTCTGTCTTTCCTTTCCTTGTCCAAATCAAGTGACTGCTTCATCTCTTTCTCCTTCACATCCAACTGTATGAACAATGCGAAGGATTAATATAATTTATGTTTCAAATCCACCCAACTAAGTATGACCAATCAGTAGCAGATATTTGAATCTTACAGCATCATAAATCTCATCATTCTTTTCAAAATCGCCACTTTTCCGTGGGATGATGTGAATATGAACATGAGGAACTGTCTGTCCTGCCTGGGGTCCATCCTAAGATATTAACAGAAACAAATAACTTAGCACCAGCTTTCCAAGCAGAGGATAGGCCAAAAAACAAAATACATATTAGAAAATGCAAGGAGTATGCACAATTCCAACACAGTTAAAATCCACCTATCCATTTTATATCAAAATTGATGCGGAGAAAACTTTATAAATGTCAAATTCTGCATTTACATGTCTTTTAAAAATTTCAGCATATCAGAATCTGTACTATTTTTTGAGAACATACGACATTATGGTTAAAGATAACAACAAAGCCTACTTACTTGGATTGTAAATGTAAGAGAAGATGCCTTGTGGTATGACTCAAGTTGTTTGCCAACTTTTTGTGCTGTAATCCACAAGTCGCTAGTCTCATCAGTAGTAAGCTCAGCAAAGCGTTGTACTTCACGCCTTGGGCAGACAAGCACATGTACATTTCGTTAAGTATACCAAAGTAACCATAGCAAAGTTTTTAAGATTGGTTTTAACTGAGGCTCTAAGCATATTAGCAAAATGTTTTAGAAGAATGCCACCTCATACTGCAGGTCAAAGGAAAAGAAAAATAAAATGCGAGCGTTTTAAGAAAGTAATACGATGTAGAGTATTATGTGTGCAAAAGCCAATAAAGCACAAAACAGAACCTATTACAGTGGTGGGAGAAAATTAAAGTTACAGATATTTCAAAAGATTGGAACAAGCATCATTTCCAATAGACAACAATTTGTTCTTAACTGTCTATCATAATTCAAGAAATATAACTCATAATGATGGTCTTTGAAAAGTTTATTAACTGTATTTGGAGGATGAGTCTATGAGAGCAATCATATAATACAGTAGTCCCTTAGGGGAACATTGGTAAAATTGGAATGACAGACAGAAGTCATACAGGGTACAGCAAATAACACTATTTTTATCTGGTTGCAAACTTTCATGCTCCAGTTAAGGGAGCCAACTCCTACGTATTGCAGAGTTTTAACATAAATTAGTATATTATCAGACAAGACAAAACATATCCTTAGAATTTCCAAAGCAAGTTTAATTCATATATGTCCAGAGGGTATCACAGCTAGCTTTTTCAATGTCTTTTCTGCATCTACTGAGGAAAGTAGCACAACTAGAAGAGAATAGCGGTAAAGGAGTGAACCAAGGGTAAATACAACTGCCAACAAATTTTGATCAAAGATGGGAGTCAAAGAGAGAAAGATGTTATTTCAATCAATTGCTCAACACAAATCACGAGGAGAAATTACATATTTTGATACATTCATGATAGAAATCTTTAAGTTACGTCTGCAAAAGTAAAGGATACCATGAATAATATGAGAGATAGAAAAGTATTTTCCTCATGGTATCCAGTAGAGTAGTATGGAAAACGAGGCTATTTAATGTTATACTAACATCTGGGAAGCATCAAACAAGTGAAAAAAGTACTTTGTTTCGAATATATACAAACAAAAGAGAGATTCAAAGTCTTGCAAACTAACATGGTATTATGTGTATGATTCATATCATGAAGCTATGGTATTATGTGTATGATTCACATCATGAAGCTTTGGAAAAGAGTGATAGATCATAGATTTAGGGAAACTACAAAGATGATGGATAACCAATTTGCATGGTAGATTTATAACAATGTTCCTGGTTTTGCTAAAAAGATTGAACGAAATTTATAGAGATAGGATAAAGGATCTCCATAAGATATTAATTAAACCTAGAGATGGAGAAAGCATCTAATACAAGTGTGAAGAAAAGACCTTTAGTTGGTACTTGAGAAGAAAGTAATTCATATCAAATACACACATCTCAAAAAGGATATATGAAAGAGTGTTCAAAAGTGATGGAACAGAGAAAGAAGGAGATACGGAGGAGATATAAAGGAGTTTCCATTAAGGGTGGATTTATACAAAGGATCTACACTAAGCACGTTCTTGTTTACCTATGAGAGAGCTAATCAATATTCAATAGCATGTAGGATGAGGTTACATGGTGCATGCTCTTTACAAATGATTTAGTACTGATCGACGAAACTAGAGTTGACCAAAAGTTGGAGATATGGAGAAGTATTCTAGAAAGTAAGAGTTCCAGAATAAGTAGAACGAAGACAACATCTACGCACTGTAAGCATCTTCATAAAGAATATGTAGGTGAAGTAAAAAAAAATTCATTACAATTTGAAGAGATTAGACAGGATTATAGTGTCTAAGTGAAGACAATTCAAATATTTAGGCTAATCTTTTAGGAGAATAGCTAGATAGATTAAATGTAAAGGCAGCCCGGCGCACTAAATCACCGGCTATGCGCGGGGTCGGGAGTAGGCCGAACCACAAGGGTTTATTGTATGCAGCCTTAACCTGGATTTCTGCAAGAAGTTATTTCCACGGCTTAAACCTGTGACCTCCTGGTCACATGGCAACAACTTTACCAGTTACTCCAAGGCTTACCTTCCCAGATAAATTAAATGTAATACATGACATTAAAAAACGATGGTTGAAAGAGAGGAGTGATAAGGAATCTCTTAAGAGATAATAAACACAATAAGATGAAAGCAACTACTATAGATGGTTGTAAAAGTAGCAATTCTGCATGAGAGAGAATTTTGGGCCCTAAAGCTCAACACATCCACAAGACGTGAATATTCAGATGGACAAGATTAGAAATGACCATATAAGAAAGGGAGTGTAAATAGTTTAGCTATGATCTTCTTCTTCACAGACCTTATATGCATCAGCATTGGTCTATATGTACAGAACTGAAAATGTTTTAGAACAGACGGGGTAGACCTCAAAACACATAGAAGAAAACCGTCTAAGAAAATCTAAACCTCTAGGAAACAATGCAGATTTAATACCTAAGAACAGAAGAAAAATATGCTTGATTGTTCTTGTTACATTTACATAGGGATTGGTGTTTTCATAGGTCATTATATAATGGTTGTGACTTGTATCCATGCAACGATAAGTGTGGGACTTAAAAAATATTAACTTTTTTATTTTAAGAAAAGAAGACCTCTAATTTGAAAACAAAAAACAAAAAAAACCTTGAATTACCTAAAAAAAGAAATAATATAAGTACTTAGTACAGAATAAAATAGACCTAAACAGAATGGACTGGATGATACGGGTTCAATTGAGCATAGTTGCTATACTAGCTGACCGATTGAGAGTGGGTCACCATTTAAAAGAGTGCTGGACTTTCTAAACTGATCACAGGGGCATGTTTTATTTGCACATATCACCCAGATACATGTGTCTTTGTTGTGGATGCAAGGAAGTTAATTAATTAAGTATTTGTTTATATTTTTTAAGTAGATTTATTTATTATTTATTTATAGTTTAAGTAGTTTTATTTATTATTATAGAATAGGGTTTTATGTTTCATAGCTTCATAAGGATTAGGTTAATAAACCACAGTCCAAAGAAATTTGGAATTTTGTCTTGGAGAAATGTGAGAAGAAGTTGGTCTGTTGGAAAACATAATATTTATCAAAGTGGGGCAGACTCACTTTGATAAATGCAGTCTTGGATACCCTTCCTACGTACATGCTAACTTTGTTCCCAATACCTGCAGGAGTGGTACAAAGATTGGATAAACTAAGGGTTTTTTCTGGCAAGTAAACACGGAAAAAAAGGAATATCATCTGGTAAAATGGAAAGTTCTGATCACGGGAAAAAAACAAGGAGGATTAGGCATCAAAAATTTGAAGAACCAAAGCAAGGCTCTAAAGCTGAATGGTTGTGGAGATATGCTCATGAACCACACTCAATGTGGAGCAAGGTGATTAAATTGAAGTACGGAGAGATGGATTCATGGGTCACCAAGGAAGCAACCAATCCCTATGGTGTTACTGTTTGGAGATCAATTAGAAACTGGTGGCCTTTCCTAAGGAATCATACTACTATAACAGTACACAATGGTATCAAGACACGATTCTGGAAAGATAGATGGCATGGTAATCAAAATTTGTCAGAGATCTCCCCTGACATCTTTGACTTAGCACTACATAAAGACAAAACAGTGGCTGAAATGTGGTCTCCCCAAGGTTGGGATCTATCTCTCCGAAGGAATTTAAATGATTGGGAAGTTTGTAGATTAGTTGAGTTCTTTAAAAGGTTGGAATCATTTCAAGGTTTGAAGGAAGGGGAGGACTGCCTACGGTGGACAGAGCACAACAGAGGAAGATACAAAGTGAGCTCAGGTTACAAGGTCATAAACAGGGCTCCTCTAACCCTCAATTGGCCTCAAAGACAAATCTGGAAAGCCAAAATTCCACTCAAGGTGGCATGCTTCACTTGGCTGCTAGCAAAGGAGGCAGTACTAACACATGGGAATCTGAGAAAATGAAACAACATTTTGGTGACACATTGTTGTTTACGTGGGGAAGCAGCTGAGACAGTTAGGCATTTGTTCTACATTGCAAAACCACTGATCAACTATGGAAGATTTTCATCAATCTCAGATGCATTCAATGGACAATGCCTAGCAAGATTGTTGACACTATCTCAAGTTGGGAGGAAGCAGGAATTGAGGCAAAGAATAGAAGTTATTGGAGGACCATTCCATCATGCATCTGGTGGACCATTTGGGGAGAAAGGAATGCTAGAAGCTTTGAGGATAGAAGCAGATCCCTACAAATGATCAGAACATATTGTATTTTGTTATTATGTTTTTGGTGTACAACGAGTTCCCCCGTAGATGTAGAAGCAATCCTAGAAGTATTAGAATCATGCTAGGCTTGCTGTTTTTGTTCCTAGATTTTCATACTTTTTTGTAAAGGGGCTTTCAGTACTACATAAGTACAGGTTTATAATATAAATCGTTACCTTCTCCAAAAAAAAAAAGGATTAAGTTAAGTTATAGTTATTAGTTTGAAATAGGATTTAGGTCTCCTACTTTAAGAAAAATTTAGACTTCCTATTGATGTAATAAGACTCTTATTTAAAGGGGCTTTTGATGATAAACCGGCAAGTCATTTTTCAGCAAAAAGCAAGAAATTAGAGTTCTCTCTTCCATTGTACTCTAAGGTTTCACTCTCCCTTTAAAGAGCTGAAGAGATCAGAGTTCTCTCTTTTAATGAACTCTAAGGTTTCAGCCTCGCTTTAACGAGCTAATTTATATATCGCCCTATGAATCGATCATTCCCTAAAGATTCATAACAATTTGGTATCAGAGTCTTAACACAATGGGCTATGAGATCACTTCCAGATTTCGAGAAGAACGTGTCATTACAGAAACCCTAATAGACTCTAAAATTGCAGCAGTGGAACAATGCCTCAGTGAAAAAATTATCCAAGTCATCCAAGAACAATTGTTTAGATTGGGAGTTGGCTCCAGCAACCCATAGACCTATAGACCTGAGCCATATAGCGCCCACAGAACTGGTAGATCAACAATTCCTGCTACTAAAGGCAATACACCACCTGTTCAACTAGCCGATAAGAATCATCCAACAAGTGGTAATTCACCTTTGATAGTGCAAAGTTATGCAAAGATGAATTTTCCTACTTTTAACAGCATCAACAACCCATTAATTTGGTCACATCATTGTGAGCAATTTGGACCTCATAAAGGTAGCAACCAGATGGGTGAATTAGTCACGCTTTAACAAACTGATAGAATTCAAATTTATCAACATCAACTTCAAGATAAATTGGCTAGGGCTAAAATTGGACAATTAAGTTGATACTATATAAGATCTTTTGAATGATTGTCCCGAAATTTGAGCTTGAGGACAAAATGTTGTGGATGCGAGGAAGTTTATTAATTAAGTATTTGATTATATTTTTTAAGTAGATTTATTTATTATTTATTTATAATTTAAGTAGCTTTATTTATTATTCTAGAATAGAGTTTTATGTTTCATAGCTTCATAAGAATTAGGTTAAATTATAGTTATTAGTTTGAAATAGGATTTAAGTCTCCTACTTTCATAAGAATTTAGACTTCCTATTGATGTAATAAGACTCCTATAGAAAGGGGATTTTGATGAATAAATTGGTAAGTCATTTTTCAGCAAAAAGCAAGAGATTAGAGTTCTCTCTTCCATGAACTCTAAGGTTTCAGTCTCTCTTTGAAGAGCCGAAGAGATCGGGATTCTCTCTTTTAATGAACTCTAAGGGTTCAGCCTCCCTTTAATGAGTTGATAAGATTCATAACAGTCTTGCATTAAAAGAAATATCTAAGCATAGGGTGACTGGACAGAAACATACTAAAAGTAAATTGAGGAGATAAACAAGCGCCATATTCTAGCTTCCTCACTATCATCACAACCAACTATATTCACAAAAAGAAATATTTAATGAATCTCCATCAACCGTTCAATTACAGAGTGCACAAGGATATGACCTGCATGAAAAGAAAAGAGAACTCAATAGATGGTATTCATGCAAGAACTGAAAATGATGACACAAGTATAAAACTTTTGTTTTTCCAGATACATAAGAAATATGAATAAATACCACAACGTACAATGGACTAGCAGAAGAATATACAAATAACAGAAGTAGTATGAATTGACAAAGGAAGTAGCAAAAGGAACACACTGAGCATAAAGAGAATCTGTTCTCGGTGTTTGTTTATACATTGGTCGGAGAAGATTTTTGTATAAAAATAGCAGAATCAAGATAATTTCCATAGATTCCACATCCTAAGCAGTTTGGCTCTGACAAATTACCAGATCATCATAGTAGAAGTGTTGTAAGTGAGACCTTAGTCTAGACCTACGTTGCTCAGTCTCTTTAAAAGTGCTAAGGGGTGCGTATCGGATCCTTCAAAAGTAGTGCATTTTTGGAGGATCTGACACTGGTGCTACAACAATTTTTGGAGTGTCCGAGCAACATAGGTCCAGACTAGCAGCTAATTTACAGCCATAGGATCAAGCACTACCAATTGTCTGATGTCCAAGTTAGGATAGTGTTCAGTTTCCTAGTATGATGTTGGCTATTTGCTTTCACTAGAAAAAAAAAGTGGTCCAACAGTTAGTATTCATGCTTGAAGTATGAGGCATTGAATGTGTCTAGGGCTGAATAAGCAAAACCCAATAAACATGCAATCATTGTGCTATCACTTTATTAATTATGCAGTCCAACTTTGATCATCACCGGGCATAGAGGGTGTTTGACTAAGTTTATAAGTTGTTCAAACTAGTTTATAAACACTTTTAGCTTATTTATGCATTCGGTAAACACCAAAGTACTTTATAATCAAGATACACACCAAAGTACTTATAACTCAAAAATCAGCTAAAGTCATAAGTTGGTCATCCCCAACTTATGGTTAGACTCAAATATCTTTCCAAAACAAACCTCTTAACTTCCTCTTCACTTGATATTTGTTTTATCCTGAATATTTTTTCTAATTCTCAACATATCTTTCCCAAAAGAAAACTTCCAACTTCCTCATCATCGGTATCCATCGTTCCTCGTTCGTTCTCTTTTTTTTATGACCGTGATATCCGAGCCAACTTTCGTGCACCTTGACTAAATCCAGAGATACCTGCCACCTTCCATCAGGAACATATATTTTTGATGACCGTGGTGTTCGGTCTAGTTTTTGCGCGCCTCGACTAAATCCACGGGATACCTGACATCTTCCACCAGCAACAGATACAGGGTAACTCTATCCACCAAGGCTAGGCAAATGGGAAGAATCACCTAGTGTTTTTTTGTTTCCGCTGAGTTTTGAACCTGAGACCTTAGGGTTCTCAACCACTTAATTGACCACTAGGTCACACCCTTGGGTGCATCCGTCGTTTCTCTTTTTCTTTACAAACATACTTTTAAATTTATAATTTTTTTACGAAACTTTTAATGGTACTCTAGTTATTCTAACAAAAGAACAACTTATCAACACTTCTTTTACCAAATACATGAACTGCTTATTAGTTGTTTCCTATGTTGCTCGGACTCTCGCACCTGTGTCGGATTCACCAAAATGCACTACTTTTGCAGTATCCGATATGCATCATTCGACATTTTTGAAGAGTCTGAGCAACGTAGGCAGTTTCAACACTTATATCCAAACACATTACTACTTGTTTATCAAATACATTTCATTACTTAAAAATGTTTTTTAGCATTTACAACTTATCATGTATTTACAATCAGCTAATCCTGACAGGCTGATAATGATGAAAATTATTCTTGTGACATTTTATCATGAAAGCTTGGCTTTTAATTTTCCAACCATCCAAATGATTTGTGTTGATTGTTATGTGTTGTTGAGTACACCTTCCAAAGGTATCACCCCCTCTAGCAAGGGATATGTTTCAGAAAATACAAAAGTTTCAGAACTAGCACGACATTAGGAATGTTACTAACAGTACTTAATTCACATAACAGTTGGTGCCACTGTCCTGATGGTGATCAATGTGTAAAGCTTCCTAGCCTCATAGGTTTAGAATGATGTTAATTGAAAAATACATGTCCTATCACAACTAAAGCAGCACTACAGATTTGTCCTTTTGGTGGGGAAAATCAATATTTTTTTTACTGAATAACCGTTTGATATTACAGCTCAAAAAGATCATATTTTGGAATCCTACGAAGAAAGCATCCCATAGTTTGAAGTTGATGAATTTTTCGGTAAAAAAAAGAAGGTAAAGGAACAAATTAAAAAAAAATACAAGAAATCCAATTTAGATGGGAAATACCAGGAAGAAGGGGGCGGAGGTTGACCAAGGCATAGGAGAAATCAGTGGAATAAAAGACTTCTTTTTTGTCAATCTTGTATGGCCCAAACATATAAGAAGTTGCCTCCATCTGCGTTCCAATTTTCAGCAAACAAAAAAGACATGTTAATATGGAAAAACAACCAAAAATAAATGAAACCAAACAAGATTTCAGTAAGGAGAGAGACAAGCCTTAGACTGGGAATGGCTGCTTGAAGAGGAGATTCGCGCTAAGGGAAACAAATGATTACTCGCCTTACTATGAAAATGAAGGAAATTTGACAATGGAGTCAAGTTATGCTTTAACATTTCTAGGTTTCTATTCTATTCTCCTTTTCTTCAAATTAATTCATTTTTATTCTATTTCTCAAAACTCACTCATCATTAGTTAATAATTTTTTATTTCTTAACTAGATAATAACTTGAGATTATGAATTATCATTTTCTAATATCCTAATATTAGAAATTTGGCATTTTCACATATATTAAAAACTTAAAAGATTAAAATTCTTACTTTTTAATGAATTTTATGTTCTACATATTTTTAATTATAAAATTTATTCTTTGATATAATTGAATTCTCAAGATTGAATGATTTTTCATAAATTAGTAGATTGTCATTTTCTCTATTGTGTTTGTGTTTGTGCAATCAAAGTATAAGATACTTAATTTTATGGTTTATTTATTATTCATTCTTTAGCTAGTAACAACTAGTTTTCCTTGCTCTTTCATGTCAATGTCCATAGACACCACTAAATATGTCGTAATAAATTTATCATGCTCTCGTATTCTCATATGTGTGTTCCTTGATTATACGAGAGCTAGTAAATCATAAAAAGTTCTCATTAAGTTTTTTAAAACTTTTTGAATCATATTTAAAAAGTTGAAAATATTTTTAAATACATTATTTTTGACAAAAAAATAGAAAACTAAAGAATAATGAACAAACCAAGTCACATGTTTGTTATTCTGGAGGGCACCGACTGGACAAAATTATAGGAAATAAAAATAATTACAAGTAATTAGGAGAATCAAGAAAGGCTACAAGTAGTCGTAATTATAATAGTTGAGACTCTCCAATTTTCCTATATTAAGTATTAACAAAGAATAGAAAAGTAGTAATTGAAACATTTAAACTTTTCTGAATAAAGAATGTGAAAGGCTAAGAAACAATATGTAAAAACAATAACAAACACGTGACTTGGTTTGTTCATTATTCTTTAGTTGTTCTGTTTTTGTCAAAAATAATGTATTTAAAAGGATTGAACTTGCGGAGAAAATTAAATAAAATGTGTCAATTAAGTGTTGGTTTTGATTTTGGTGACATTTTGACCAAGCAAGGATCAAACCCACTTAAAATGTAATTAAGTAAATCTGGGGCCAAATTACCATTATCAAAACTTTCTAATCTTTTATAAAATACAAAAAACACTTCATTTTTCAACTTTTATAATTCTATCCAAACCATTTAAAAAAAAAAAAAAGATAGATTTTTCTCTGTGTCAATTAAGTGTTGGTTTTGATTTTGGTGACACTTTGACCAAGCAAGGATCAAACCCACTTAAAATGTAATTAAGTAAATCTGGGGCCAAATTACCATTATCAAAACTTTCTAATCTTTGGGGCCAAATTACCATTATCAAAACTTTCTAATCTTTTATAAAATACAAAAAAACACTTCATTTTTCAACTTTTATAATTCTATCCAAACCATTTAACTTCTTCTTCCTTAGAAAAATCCGACTATCAACAAATATTCTTCCTTAGAAAAATCCGACTATCAACAAATATTCTCCCCATTATATTCCTCCTCATCTCCGGCCGTCACTCTCTCCTTCTGAACTGAAGATCGTATTCGACTTAAAATGGGTAAGTCATTTTTTAGAAAGATTTTACAATTTTCGAACAATACATTCTTGATACTAAGTTTTTTTCTTGGGTTAATGAACAAGAAATTGTTCTATAGATGTGAAAATTGAATAATGGTGTAATGATACCTATTATTTATTGTTTTTGAAAGAAAATCAACAAACTTAAAAAAACCCTAATTTTGAGGAAATGTATATGTCACGACCCAGGGGTACCCCCTAGATGTACAAGGCGTACAAGACCCCAAGAGGCCTCATACAAGCCATTTAGCATATCATAACATAAAATAAAAGGTACGAAAATTTAAAGCATTTTCAAATACAATCAAAGTCTTTTTATAAAATGAGGGGAAGTCTAATATCATTGTCTCAAACTATCTAACATAAGAATAATCTTGGGATATAGCCCATACAATAGTTCAACATGAAAAGAAAGATATAAAGGAAAAAAAGGGTGGTCAAATCCTCGAATGTTATGAGGACTCACCAAATCTTCACTTCTTGACCAACTATGGGCCTAGCCACGAGTGTGAGAATCAATATTGCCGGACCCTACATTTTGATAAGAAATGTAGGCAAGAGTATGCGTTAGTACAAACATGAACTAAATAAGACAGCTTACAAAAACAACATAAACATAGGCATTAGTCAACATAAGACATAAAACATAAGCACAATCAATACATGTAAAGCATCATAATGAAAGAGGAATACTTCCTTAAGTAACCTCACTTATCCTTAGCCAAGACTTGGGTCGTCCGCCTCTAGTCATGCTTACGTCATGGAAGGCAACTCAAGCAACAATCCAAGCTAATCATCTTCATAACATAATTTACATTATCCATACTTACTTTTAAAGACATTGGGATTCACCTATTTGCCTAACTTATAAAGGCTAATGAGTATTCGCCTCTTGCCTTACTTACTTTAGGGGTATGGGTACTCGCCTCCACAACCACATCATATGGCATGGGTACCCACCTCCATGTCTAATCATCATAATAGGAACGTGGGGAGTCACATCTTGTTCAATTCTAAGGAGTATGGGAAGTTGCCTCATATCCTTCTCATATGGAGGTCAAGGGTAGTCACCTCTTGCCTCATCAATTATTTAACATTTTAGTCTAGATTCATTTTAGGTGAGAAATCCTTTGAACCTAGAATCCTTCATGTGAGTAAACCTTTCACATTCATTCAATCATGATTAGCAATTCATTTTGAGAAGTATCCCTTCCACACTATATCATCAATAATCAACAATTCATAGTCTAGGCTTTACTCTAAAAGCACTACATCCCATGATCATCATTTATGCTTCATTCTCGAGCAATTGTAATCACAAATCATCTATCCTACAAGGATATATCTAACCCATAAAGTTTCCCTTCATAGCATTAACCCAATCATATCAATTCTACCCTAGAAACATATGATAGGCATGAGTACATGTAATTTCATCCTAAAAACATATAATTCTATCAATTCAATCATAAAAAATCATTATCCAACTATTTGGATCAACATTCATCATAACCCACAACAATGGAAGAAACCCTAACTCAAATTGGGAATTTAGACTTCACAATTGGGGAATCTTAAGGGACTCCATTTAGATAAAGGATCTCATGGATGAAAATCCATCATACCTTAGTCACAAAGTCCACCAAAAGCTTGATGATTGGAGACTTGAACTTGACCTAGCTTCTATCTCTTCCTTCTTTTTCCACCTTCTAGAGAGAGAGAATATTTGAGAGAAGAGTTTTGGGATTTCTTTGGGGTTTTGAAATAATGATTTGAATGGGCGAATTTTGGGGGTTAAAATCCTTATATATGTGGTCTAGGCGTAGGCAAAATGATACCACATTGATTTAATTAAGATCGAAAAAGACCTATGTGCCCTAAATATTAACTGATAGATGTGATCGATGGACCGTCAATGGACTCACAGTCCGTCGATGGTGGTCAGAGGCTAATTTATGAGGGTTTGACCTTCAAACCCTAGACCCTTGGAACGAAGGACCATCGATGGACCTACGGTCCGTCCTGGTCAACCATCACTAACTACAGAGATTTTTGGCTATCTACCGGCCCTTGGAACGGTTCGTTGGTCAGGCCGTGGTCCTAAGTTCTGAGTCTAGGCAGATGTGCCCAACTACGGACCTACGGTCCGTGGTCCCAACCATAGTCAGTGGGTGGCCCCCGTCAGTTGGCACCTGCAACTTTCTAAAACGTGCAATTTTACCTCTTTCGAATCTGGGGTGTTACATTATCTTCCCCTTGGGATCATTCGTCGTCGAATGAGATTCTAGGCATATTTCTAAACGAAAAGACTGAAGATTAGCAGTCCATCATGAATGCAACTCATCAAAATGCACACAACCGAGGAAGAAACATCATCTCCAAGCTAAACATACTCAATGCACCATATGGAAGTAGGAACTACATCTAACAACCCAATATGCATGAATTTTTCAGATTTCTTACATTTAAGGAGGAACTATCATCTCCAAACTTAAAAGCAATGCTCATCAGTATCTCATGGAGCCTAAATGCAATTTATACGTAAAACACATATTCAAGGAGGAAATCTCTACTCAAAGCTAAGGCATGTTCAAGAATTCACTCATGAAGTCCATAAGCAACTCATACTCAATACACAACAACATGAGGAAGATACATCACAAAAGCCATTTTCTTTAAAAATTAAGTTTTTTCATGAACATGCATTTTAAGGAAATCATGAAAATAGATAAAACACACATGACTTCAAACAAAAGCAAACCAAGAGGAACTCATTAACTCAAGCTAGAGTAGGAGGAAAAAGATGAGGATACCGGGACATCATATCGGCCTTGGCCTCCCAAGTAGCAGCCTCAACTAGATGGTTTCTCCATAACACTTTCACGGAAGCAACCTCTTTGTTCCTCAATTTCTTAACTTGCCGGTCTAAGATCTCAACCGAAACTTCTTCATAAGAAAGGTTCTCTTTCACTCCCAACCCTTCAGGGGGACTATGGAAGTCGAATCTCTAACATATTTTTTCAACATAGTGACATAGAAAACCGAATTCACCGACGCCAACTCATTTGATAAATCAAGATCATGTGCAACCTTACCAACACGTCTCACAATTTGATATGGGCCTACAAAACGGGGACTAAGTTTCCCTTTCTTACCAAACCTCATTACACCCTTCATGGGTGAGATTTTCAAGTAAACCCAATCAAGCATAGAGAATTCAAGGTCTCTCCTTCTAACATCTGCATACAACCTTTGTCAACTTTGGGCCGTTCTCAACCTCTCTAATGAGTCAAATCTTCTCTATAGCCTCATGAACTAACTCGTGTCCTATCAAAGCAACATCACTCACCTCAAACCATCCTATAGGAGATCTATACCTCCTACCATAAAGAGCCTCAAACAGAGCCATACCAATACTAGAATGGTAGCTATTATTATAGGCAAATTCAATCAAAGGCAAATGGTCATCCCAATTTCCCTTGAAATCAATCACGCAAGACCTCAACATGTCTTCTAATGTTTGGATTGTTTGTTCCGCTTTCCCATTAGTTTAAGGGTGAAAAGTTGTGCTAAGCTTAACTTTAATGCCAAGAACCTTTTGGAAAGACTTCCAAAACTGAGAAGTAAACTGAGTACCTCTATCGAAAATAATGGACAAGGGCACTCCATGCAACCTTACCAACTCTCTCAAATACAACTTAGCATAATCTTCCGCCAAATAGGAAACCTTGACGGGAATAAAATGGCCCGACTTTGTCATTCGATCTACTATAACCCAAATCGAATCATATTGTTTGAGTACGTGGCAACCCCACTATGAAGTCCATATTCATATCTTCCCACTTCCAAGTAGGAATTCGAATGTCTTGGGATAAACCTTCCGATTTCTGATGCTCAAGCTTCACTTGTTGACAATTAGGACACTTTGCCATAAATCTCTTAATATCCTTCTTCATCCCATTTCACCAATAGATCTCCCGCAAATCATGGTACATCTTGGTGGCTCCTTGGTGAATAGAATATCGAGAACTATGGGCTTCTGACAAGATCTGTTCCCTTAGGTCATCAACATTAGGAATACACAAATGACCTTGATATCTTAAGACACCATCTCCTCCTTGGGAGAAAGCCTCTACGAACTTCTTGAGCACCTTTTTTCAATTCAACTAAGGTCGGATCAAGACATTGTTTGGCCTTCACATCAGTCACAAAAGACGATTCGAAACCATTATGGACCATAATACCACCCTTGGTGGAATCCACTAGTTGAACTCCCAACCGGGCCAATCTATGAACATCTCGACCCAACTCTTTTCTTTCATCATCAACATGTGCAACACTACCCATGGATAGCCGACTAAGGGCATCTGCCACCACATTTGCTTTACCGGGGTGATAGAGAACACTCATATCATAATCCTTCAATAACTCAAGCTACCTTCTTTGGCGAAGATCTAGATCTTTTTCGGTAAACACATATTGCTAACTCTTGTGGTCGGTAAAAACATCCACACGAACACTATACAAATAATGCCTCCAAATCTTTAAGGGAAATAAAACCACCGCTAATTCGAGATCGTGGGTAGGATAATTCTTCTCATGGATTTTAAGTTTCCTTGAAGCATAGGCAATAACCTTACCATATTGCATAAGCACACATCCCAACCCAACTCTAGAGGCATCACAATAAACAACAAAGCCATCCGTACTTTCTGGTAAAGTCAGCACCAGAGCGGAGGTAAGTCTATCTTTCAACTCTTGAAAACTTTTCTAAAAAGCTTTGGACCATATGAACTTGACTTTCTTTTGAGTCAATGCCATCAATGGAGAGGCAATCGTACAAACCCCTCAACAAATCTTTTATAATAACCGGTCAAACTCAAGAAGCTTCTAATGACTGTCGGTGTTAGAGGTCTAGGCCAAATCTTGACTGCATCCGTCTTAATAAGATCTACCTCAATACCCTTACGCGCAACAATGTGGCCTAGAAAAGCTATAGACCTTAGCCAAAATTCACATTTCCTAAACTTAGCAAAACATTTTCTTTCCTTAAGAATTTGCAACACAATCCTCAAATGATTAATGTGATCCTCCTCACTCCTCGAATAGATCAAAATATCATCAATGAACACAATCACGAACATATCAAGGTATTGTCTAAACACCATATTCATCAAATCCATAAATGTCACCGGAGAGTTAGTAAAACCAAAGGACATAATTAAAAACTCAAAATGACCATATCAGGTTCTAAAAGCCATTTTCAGAATATATTCCTCTTTCACTCTCAATTGGTGATAACTCGACCGGAGATCAATCTTAGAGAAATAACTTGCCCTTTGAAGTTGGTCAAACAAATCATCTATTCTTGGAAGAGGATACTTGTTCTTAATGGTCACCTAGTTCAATTGGGGAAAAATCAATGCCCGTACAAAGTGCACCATCTTCTTCTTAACAAATAAAATTGGAGCACCCCATGGAGAGATACTCGGTTGGATGAAACCCTAATCCAATAAATCCTGTAACTGTTCTTTCATCTCCTTATGTTCCGCCGGAGACATTCTATAAGGAGGAATAGAAATAGGTTGTGTATTTGGGAGAAGGTCAATTCCGAAGTTTATTTCCATTTCGGGAGGAATACCTGGTAGATCATCTGGGAATACTTCCGAAAACTCATTTACAACAGGGAACGACTCAAGAATAGGGGTTTCAAAATCCACATCTCTCACCCTAACCATATGGTAGATACAAACCTTTGAAATCATTTTTCTATCTTTTAGATAAGAGACAAATTGACCTCCAGGCATAGAATTTCCCCCCTTCCACTCTAGGATAGGCTCATTTGGAAATTGAAATTTGACTACACGAATTCTACAATCTATAGAAGCATAACATGAGTGAAGCCAATCCATCCTAATGATAACATCGAAATATATCATGTCAAACTCTACCAAATCTACTAGAGAAACTCTATGGGATAAGAAAATGGGACATCTTCTATAGACCCTTTTGCCACCACAGAATAACAAACAGGAGTAGAGACATAAAAAGGTTCTAACAACATATCAGGAAGCATATCAAATCTCATAGCCACATAGGGAGTCACAAAAGACAAAGTAACCCCAGGATAAAGTAAAGCATAAACATCTAGTTGGAAGAATTTCAACACACCGGTAACCACATCAGGAGAACACACTTGTTCACCTTTTGTAACGACCCGAGAGCACCCCCTAGTCGTTACCGGCGTATTCGACCTCTCGAAGGTCTTATACAAGCCCTTAACATTCATCATAGCATTTATCATAGAAAAATAGCAGAAAATTTAAAACTTTTTCATAATATAACACAAGACTTAAAAGTCACCTTATTTAAACCGTTAATACAAAATTGAAGTACTACGTCTCAAGGTAGCCATCTTAAAACATGACTACAACACAAGAGGGACATAACCCTTACAATACAAAAGAAACTACTATCTAGTACATAGAACTTAAGGAAACTCTTTAACATAAAGGTCCTTGAATCTTTAAGGACATACCCGAACTTAGGAATAGTAAGCCAAGCTCATCGCTTCTAGGAAAGACCCTTTAGTCACCATCACCTACACTTGGTGTAAAAAAATGAAGAAGAATGGTGTTAGTACAAGAATGCACTAAGTATGATAACCATGCAAAACATGCTCTTAAAAGGACATTTAGTTGGAAACCATGCATCATGCCTTTTTAGAGAAACTTCATGAACATTTAGTACATTAGGCACAATATAAACCACATACATCATCATACACATGGGAACCATTCATAATAGCACATAGAGCCACTTATAACATTTTAGGCACATTCAATACATACAATACATTAGCTTCCTCTTTATCTGAACTCTTTTCCTCAAGCAACCCTTAGGGAATACTTGGTGCAATGTATGACCTTAAGGTTACCAAGGATGAACTTACATATAGACTTCATCAATCCAACCACATATATTCATAGAGTCATAAGCACACCATAATACATAGTCTTCACATAGGAACCATCACCTAAGACAACCCCCAAGTCACACTAGTGCAATGTGAAAGTAGCATCCCATAATACTACTCCCACCAAGTGTTCCTAGGAAGCCACCATAGACTAGGCACATCATATTCAACAAGTCATAACATCTTCATTTAATCATTAGACATAAGACCAACATACTTCATAACATCATATAAGGACTCATTCATTTACTACATCAATAGTCATAATTGGGAGATTGCTACTAGAAAACCTTGACTTACTAAGCGTGGAGGCTTCCATCTCATGAGACAACATCTATGTTGGGAACCCGGACTTACTAAACGTGAAGGTTCTCTTGTGGGAAGCTGGACTTGCTAAATGTGAAGCCCCCACTCTCATTTTTCATGTTCACTCGGTGCTAAGCTCCAACTCCCCTTTTAAACATCTTTAAGCCTTTATTTAACATTAGTTCCTAAAATAGGCTTTAGGGACTTAATCCCTCATATCATTTAGCTCAAAGGTTTCTAAGATGAGAATGACCTTTTATCATAGAACCTACATTATGTGAGAATGACCTTTCACATAATCATACCATATTCATAACATAGTCTAGTTTAGAGTACAATTGAGGAAACCTTTCAAGAGACTCACTTTCACTAGATTATCATAAACCTTATTCATTCATTTATTCATGTGTGTATGTACATATGTGAGAAAGCCTTTCACATAACACCTTATACAACACATATTCATACCTTGCTAATCATACAGTTTGCATGCATAATAAGATTTAAGGGTGCATCTAAGAGTTCACCTTTCAATAGACACCATAACACATCATATTCATAGGTATGCATGTAGAGTGTGTGTGTGTACATATTGGTCCTCATAGTGACATAATAACAACAACATTGACATTGAGTGTTCTTCCCTAAAGGGATTACAACACATTCACCATGTCCCCAATTCATGAGCAATTCACATATAAAGCCCTTAGGGATTCTAGACCACACAGCCACACTTTATCATAGGAGACAAGGACACATTCAACATTGAATAGGTACTCCTAACATGTATATGGTCAAATATTCATATATGGGTCACATAGGTAGGGGTCATTCCATAATAGTACCTAACATAATCAATTATGTAGACCACACTTTATTCCTAACATTATCATTCACATTATACTCCTTATCATCAGCATACTTTAAACATCATGCCAGCATTGAGGATTTCATATATAACCTTCATAGCATAACTTCATAAACATATGCATCATAATCATCAATTCACTTCACATCTATTGCCTTCAAGGCCATGATCTCAACATGCATAGATAGATAAGAAGTGAACACCTTCACCATAAGTGGATCAAACCACACAATATCAATTCTCATACTATAGACTAGAAGTTAGGTCAACTTACCAAATCTCCAAGCCATGATCACCATGGATCAATTCTCAACAATTCATAATCAATTGACATAGGTAGCAATAGGAATCAACAATGTAATTCACTAACATAAACATAATCTAAGTACAATTCTATAAACAAAGGGATCAACCCATAACTTTGCCCATAAGGCCATAATTCTCAACTCATCAATATACCAACAATTCAACATGAATAAGTATAGATAATCATAGGAAACATCAATACAATCTAATATAAACATAATTTCACTAATAGAGATTATATTCACAAAGACCCACATCATAGGCCAATTTTGAGAATTTGGGGATCATGGGTTCTTCAAGGATTCCTTTGAAAACTGTCTTAAAAACCTTAATTCCACATGAATTCATCAATAGAATGATTTAGAAAATTGTTTGACAAGGAACCCATGTTTAGATTGAAAATTGGGAATTTTGGTCTTTGAATCACTTTTGAAAATCTTTGATAGAACTCCTTGAATGAGAGGTTATTCAAGGATCAAGAGTTACCATACCTTAATTATTGAAGACCCATGAAATTGAAGAAGAAATCAGTTGAAAACCCATTTTCTAGCTTGAGCTTCATCAAAGTCTTTAATGGAGTTTTTGAGAGAATCTATTTTGAGAGGGAAGGGTCAATTTGAAGAATGGGGTCTAATTTTAGGTTTTTGGGGTTTTAACCAACTTAATATACCCTAAAATAGATAGAATAACTGTTTATAATAATTCCCCAAAGTACCCAAACTACCTCTCACTTAGTTGGACCTTTTAAATAAGTCAAACTTGAGTTTTATTTTTGTAGATTTTGTCGGGAAACAAGCTCGTGATGCGGAGGTGTTCCCACAAGGTTTTCATAAATTAAATCCGAGACAATAGAGTCTGCGATGCGGACCAAACATTTGGCCCTTAGTGGAGCTAGTCCGCGATGTGGACATGCTTCCTCCAAGCACAATTTTAATTTGCCTTGGCAGCTTGCTTGGCCAAGGTTGGGGTCCTCCTCGGGGACCCTTAGGGTGGCCCTCGGGGTGTCGTATCTGAACGTTTTGACCCTAAAAACATTTATTAAGACACTAGGGTCACCTCCACTGATTTTAGACTCCAAACAACACATAAAAACATGAACAACATACTAGAACACACCAATACATAAAAGGCTATTCTTCATTATTTTAACAAGTTATTAATGCTTAAAACTCATGTGAGGCTCTACTTCATCCTACTGTATTTTGAGGGTCGTTACACCTTTTGTCTGAAGTGCATAGAAATGGTTTTGCTTAGGAGCATTCGCACCCGAACCAGTTGGATCAGATGAAGGATAGGGTTGAGCCCTACGATGACCATCTCCATCATTCTTATCAACCAAAGGACAATTCCTTATCTTGTGATCCATTTTCCTACAACCAAAGCAAACATTGTAACCCGCTAAGCAATTACCCTCATGATTTCTCCCACACTTAGCACAAGTGGGCATCAAAGACCTATTACCATCTCCTTGAGGTTTTGGGTTGGACACCCTTTCATTGTTAGGCCTTGAAGGAGCATTAGAATAACCTTGCCCGGAGAACTTTTGCCTAAACCTTGAACGACCCCGTCCACCAGACCTAGAATATGAAAATTTACCATCATCCATTATTGCCCTTTTTGTCTCCCTAGACCTTTCCTTAAGATTTTCATCTTCAATTTGTTGGGCATGCACCATAAGGTGAGAAATGTCCATGTCATGGACGAGCATAACGGTATGGCACTCTTTGACTACCATGTCGAACACACCCGATACAAACTTACTCATTTTAGCCCTACGATCCGCCACTATAAAAGGAGCATATTTGGACAATTGAGTGAGCCTCAAAGCATATTCCCTCACACTTATATTTCCTTGCCTAAGATTAATAAACTCAAGAGCCTTGGCCTCTTTCATCTCAAGAGGAATCTATCAAGAAAAGCACTTTTGAACCTCTCCCATTCTATGAGACCCGCTTCTACCGGCCTTGCCTCCTTCCACTGATTGAACCAAATTTGTGCAACCCCTTTGACTTGATAAGTTGCTAATTTCGCTTTCTCTACTGGAGTCACTCCCATAATAGCAAGTATCTTGTAGACCTCATCGATAAACTCTTGAGGATCTTCCTCAACCTTGGAGCCATAAAATTCCGGAGGGTTCATCCTTGTAAAGTCCTCACTCTTGACGCAACTGTACCCATATTTAGGTTCACCGAGATTACCAACTCTCTATTGGCTTATGCCGTCATGGCTTGATCCAACACCTGAAAAGTTGACCTAAACTCTGCATATGTTATATTCTCAGCCAATGGGTAAATCGGAGCTTGAGGAGGAGCAAGGGCTTCTTGACCCACATTTTCTTCCTCATTCCTTCTAGATGCCCTTCTAGTAGTCATATCCTGAAAACCATCAGGTAAGGATTTAGAGAAAGATCTTATATAGTTAAACTCTATGGCACGACTTAGAGAAATGAATAAGTGAGATTTCCTAAGCATCTAGTAGCCTTTCATTCATAAATGTGGCGCGCTTCACACTTATGAACAAGACTATACTTGACGTGGTTTTAAGACATCCTAGAACCATTCTAAACCTTATGCTCTGATTACAAAGTTTGTCACGACCCAGGGGTACCCCCTAGATGTAACAAGGTGTACAAGACCCCGAGAGGCCTCATACAAGTCATGTAGCCTATCATAACATAAAGTAATAGAAAAGGTACAAAAATTTAAAGCATTTTCAAATATAATCAAAATCTTTTTATAAAATGAGCGAAAGTCTAATATCATTCTCTCAAACCATCTAACATAAGAATAATCTTGGGACACATCCCATATAATAGTCCAAGATGAAAAGAAAGACGTAAAGTAAAATAGGGTGGTCAAATCCTCGAAAGCAATGATGACTCATCAAATCTTCACTTCTTGATCGAGTATGAGCCTAGCCACGAGTGTGAGAATCAACATCGCCAGACCCTACATTTTGATAAGAAATGTAGGTAAGAGTATGCGTTAGTACAAATATGTACTAAATATGATAGCTTACAAAAACAACATAAACATAGGCATTAGTCAACATAAGACATAAACCATTAGCACAATCAATACATGTAAATCATCATAATGAAAGAGGAATACTTCCTTAAGTAACCTCACTTATCCTTAGCCAAGACTTGGGACATCCGCCTCTAGTCATGCTTACGTCATGGAAGGAAACTCAAGCAACAATCCAATCTAATCATCTTCATAACATAATTCACATTATTCATACTTACATTAAAAGATATGGGGATTCGCCTCTTTGCCTAATTTATGAAAGCTAATGGGTATTCGCCTCTTACCTTGCTTACTTTAGGGTTATGGGTACTCGCCTCCACAACTACATCATATGACACGGGTACTCGCCTCCATTTCCAATCATCATAATAGGAATGTGGGGAGTCATCTCTTGTTCAATTCTAAGGAGTATGGGAAATCACCTTATATCCTTCTCATATGGATGTCAAGGGTAGTCACCTCTTGCCTCATCAATTATTTAGCATTTTAGTCTAGATTCATTTTAGGTAAGTAATCCTTTCAACCTAGAATCTTTCATGTGAGTAAACCTTTCACATTCATTCAATCATGATTAGCAATTAATTGTGAGAAGTATCTCTTCCACATTATATCATCAATAATCAATAATTCATAGTCTAGGCTTTACTCTCAAAGCACTACATCCCATGATCATCATTTATGCTTCACTCTCAAGAAATTCTAATCACAAATCATCTATCCTACAAGGATATATCTAACCCATAAAGTTTCCCTTTATGGCATCAACCCATTCATATTAATTCTATCCTAGAAACATAGAATACGGATGGGTACATGTAATTTCATCGTAAAACCATGTAATTTTATCAATCAAATCATAGAAAATCACTATCCTATTATTTGGATCAACATTCATCATAACCCACAACAATGGAAGAAACCTTAACTCAAATTGGGGATTCAGACTTCACAATTAGGGAATCTTAAGGGACTTTATGAGAGAAAGGATCCCATGGATGAAAAACCATCATACCTTAGTCACAAAGTCCACAAAAAGCTTGAAAATTGGAGACTTTAACTTGACCTAGCTTCAATATCTTCCTTCTTCTTCCACCTTCTAGAGAGAGAATATTTGAGAGAAGAGTTTTGGGATTTCTTTGGGGTTTTGAAATAATGACTTGAATGGGCGAATTTTGGGGGTTAAAATCCTTATATAGGTGGTCTAGGCTTAGTTAAATCAACCCCACATTGATTGAATTAAAATTAGAAAAGACCCATGTGCCCCTAAAAATTAATTGTAGATGTGACCGACGGACCCCACCGATGGACCGTCGATGGATCCACTGTCCGTCTTGCATAGTCGTCAATGGTGGTTAGAGGCTGATTTCTGAGGGTTCGACCTACGAACCCTAGACCCTTGGAACGACGAATCATCAATGGACATACGGTCTGTCTTGGTCAACCGTCACTAACTACAATTTTTTTTTGCCATTTACGGACCCTTGGAGCACGGATCATAGTCTGACCTATAGTCCGTTGGTCAGGCCGTGGTCCTAAGGTCTAAGTCTAGGCTGAGGTGTCCAACCACGGACACTACCTACGGTCCGTGGTCCCAACCACAGTCTGTGGATGGCCAACGTTGGTTGGCACCTGCTACTTTTTAAAACCTACAATTTTACCTCTTTCGAATCCGGGGTGTTATAGTATATGTATTGTTGTTTATAGTGAAAAGTTATTTTTTGTTGCTTTTGTTATTCTTTTTGTGACCATTTTGTTCATATGATTTTAGAAATATAGTCGTGTGCAGTTGTCTAACATATATTTCATTTGTTGAAATATGTGTCGTATGTTACAACATATTAGTGATATGCTGGTACATATTCCAACATAGTTGTCATATGTTGGAACATGTCACCTATGTGTTAGAGCAACAAAATGGTCATCTGTAGTAACAAGTTACCCATATATTGAAACAGAAGATTCATATGTGGCAACAAAAGATTCATTTGTGGCAACAAAAGATTCATTTGTGTCAACAAAAGGTAGATTTGTGGCAACAAAATGTCCATTTGTGTCAACATAAGTATAAATTACTACCCTTTATTATTTTTATAATCAATTGTAAACTCTTAACCTTTTTTTATTTACCTTATAGATAAAATGATATAAGAAGTTTCATCTATGGCAACAACTCAATCTTTGGTTGGTGTTGCTTCCTCTTCTAACATCAAATGCTCTTCTTGTCGTTGCAAAGTAAATGAGCAGCAACATGATTATTTTATTAGGTGTGTTAAAGAACTCACTAATATTTTTAAGGAAATGATTTATAATATTGATTTCCATACATCTAGGAAGATTTCACAGCCTTTGAAGTGTAAGAGGTTGAAAAAATCTATTTCCCGATCACTATCTATAATTAGTAAAAGAAAAAAATAATGACTACTGTTCCAATATCTTCCTCAACCCCAAAAGGCAAGGATAAGGAGAAGGAGAAGGAGAAAGAGAAAGAGAAAGATAGAGAAAGAGAAAGAGAAACAAAAAGAGAAATAGAAAGAGAAGAAAGTCGTCAGTTGTGATGTGAAGCAACAATATCCATTTGAAGGTTTTAACATTGCCGGCAAGGGTCCAACTGAACTAATGTCATCCTTCTAACAATGGATAAACGAAGGTCTTTACAAGCATCATGCAAAAAAGTAAAGTCGTTCAACTATTATTAGTATTTCTTCTTGATGCCCACCAAATAATTATTTTTAATGTTTACACAATTACAGAAGAGACAAGGATGATCATTACTTAGTCAATTACTCAAAACTTGGATTCAAACAACTTGATTTTTTAGTTGCATTTCCAAAGAAGAAGGACTGGTTCTACGTAATGTCTCAACCCAATAGGTGTTGGACTGATGAGGTGAATCCATGCCCACTTATGTTTTAATTAAGACATGAATACATACAAATAATTGATACAAAAATACACTTGTTGATGCATCTGTGCAATATGTGGTTATCATTTTGTACTATTTGCGGAAGAAGGCGAAGCAACAGAGTCATTCTAACTATAGATATACCACTACTAATTATTTTTTCAAAACATACACTGACAATGCCAGTGTTGTTCTTGAAAATGAGAATAAAATCGTTGACACTATCAAAGGGTTTAGTATACCTGCTGGACTGCCTTAGCACCTCACATATGAGGTTTATGTCCCTGTAAATTGTAATGGGGAGTTTCATTGGGTCTTGGCTGTCGTTGTATTGAAGGAACGATGCATAAAGGTGTATGATTAGATGTCCTTGTAACACCTCCAAATATTTTAAGTTAAGACCCGAACCATTCTTCATTTGCAAATAAGATTGTACCGGTGATTCTTAAATTGCCCATATGTGTAAAGGTTAATTCTTTAGCGTGGAAATGATTTTGGATATCAATTAAAGTCACTAGAATCTCCTAGAACAAAATTGAGTTGAAAGTTTCCTTATCGATGAAGTATTTATGTAAGATTCTACTTGGGTCAACTTTAAATGATCACATCTCTTAGAATATAAAGAGTTACGTGGCCCATGACCTATCAAATTAAAGATATTTGAATCTTCTTTCCAAGGCCACCAATTTCGTAACAATCTAAGTTTTGAGTAAAAAGTTATGACTATTTTAGTAATCTGCTACAGTAACAAATTAGTCGACGGGAAAACATTAAAAAGGGTCGTATTTGTCTTTTTACCTCTAAGGAAACCCTAAAGGAATTTGTTGACTAATAAAAGGACTTAAACAATAAGATTTCCATCTCTTAATCCCTCATTCTCTTCTCTCTCAAGCCCTAAGGTAAAACCCTAACGAAAAATCAAAGTAGAAGATTTGATTTAAGATTCTTTCAATCTTTTTCAAGATTCTTCTTCAGGGAAAGTTTTCCTCCAAGAATTCCATTCTTTCCAACTCAAATTCCTCCATACAATTATGAATCACTAATGAAAATCATAATTCTTGTCCATAGAGATTTCAAGAAACTAATTTAAAAATGTCAAGAAAAGGTTTTCTTGATTGTTCTCCTTCAAGCTAAGGTTTCAAGGCTTCTAATCAAGTTATTCTTCAAGATTTTTCAAGAACCTTGTTCTTCTAGGTATGTAAGGCTATCATAGTTTTGGACTAGTTCATTCTCATGCCCTACATCTACTTTTAAATTAGTAAAAGAGTAATCTAGGATTCTATCCCTAGATTTGAGTATCCTTGAGATAAGTTGATTTTGAGTTCTTGAGTTCCTGTTTCTTTTGAAATTCTATTCCTAATTATTGAATTGCTATATATTATGCATTAAGATTCTTGAGTTGATTTGTTCATGTCTATATTTCAACATCAACCCTATGAATTGAGTATTCTTGAGATGAATAGTGTCGTTGAGTTCAGAGTTCTTGAGTTCTATTCCATATTGCTATTAAGATCCCTGAGTTGAAGTCGTTCATGTCCATAATTCCGCATGAACCCTATGATTTGATTTATAAATTTTGAAAATATTTTTAATGCCAACACTTAAGTTCTTAAACTAAGTTTTGAGAAAGTAAAGATGAGTTTTGAGAAAACAGTTTCTAAAACATGATTACTATGACAAGCGAGTATGCCATCAATGTATGAGCTGTATGGTACCTAAATATACTATCAATATTTATGCACTATGACTTCCCAAGTCATCAATGATCATATTAAAATATGATTTTTGATATGTTTTTGAGAAAGAGTTTTCAAGTATGAATTGAGTAAGAGTATAAGGGGACTATGTATTCCCAGAGGTATCAATTTTTACATTGATAAAAGAGAAGTTGAGATTTCTATATGAGTTATGAGTTCAAAAGATATTTTAAGAGAAATTATGTCTTTTAAAAAGGTAGTTTGAGCAATTATCTCAACCTAGAGGAAGAGTTATATTTTTAAACATATGAGCATGAGTATATATTATTGGGAGTAGTATTGTGCACCGATATGAGGATGAGTTCAGACAACTCAAAGTCCTCATAAACCATGTATTCCAACATGGGTAAAAGGTCATACTTTTTAGATGATTCCTTATTGATTTTTAAGCATAGCTTAGTGGATCCACTTAGTTGAGAATATCCTATACTCCAGTAAGGTATATGACAGTTCTGGCAGCGTAGGCGAGATGTTGTGTCATCATGTAGCTCATAGTGATGGTTGTCGGTTAGGGAATCTCCCAATAGAGTTAAAGTATATTTTTATATATCACTTATTATGTTGAGTTCAGAGATAAAAAAGTATTTTGTAAAGCTTTAAATGATTTAACTCCTTTATGTTTTTACATTCACCTTGAGTACGCTGTTATCTATTGAAGTCCCTTCTTTAACTTATTTGTTATTCAACTATATTACATACTCGTACATTCAATGTACTTGCATCTTTTAATGATTCAGATATAGGTTCTTAGGATCCTCAATAAGAGTTTGTTGAGATCACTTCATCCGCTCGTCAACTTTTGAGTGAGGTGTCTTTGCCTCTGGAGGTGTAACGACCCTAAAAATGAACTAGTGAAACTAGAGCCTCACATGTGAGTTTGGGGTTGAGAACTTGATGAAACGATGAGAAATGACCGTGACATCCGGAAACTAGTCATTTCAACTAGTGAGTTGTAAGGGTCAACTTTAAATGGTCATATCTTTTAGCTAAAAATGAATTAGGTGGACCTTTACCTATCCAATTAAAGGTCTCTGAGTCCTCTTTCCAACGCCACCGAGTTTGCCCGAAATATTGAAGCACTGTCAGGCTGAAAAAAAAAGGCAAACTAAGACGGGAAGGGGCAGAATTTTTAAGTTAAGACTTTATGGGTCCTTAGTCCTTTTCCAAAATTGACCCTATGCTATTTTATTCCTTTCCTAGCAACTATAAGAACTTTTTATGACTTAATTCCTTTCATTTAAGTCACTCCTCTTAGAATTAAAAAGAAACCCATCTCCTTTCATATATTTCTTTCAAGTTCAAGGAAGAAGAAGGGTGAAGAACTAGGGTTTCAAATTGGAGGCTTCTTTCATTGATTTTCGAGGGCTTTCTCAATATTAAGGTATGGGGACTCTCTATCTTTGATTCTTTTTTCAATCAAAGAGCCAATTCAAAGTATTTTCCAAGTTCTTCAAAAACCCTAAAGTCCTAATTTCAATTCTAGCATGGGTTCTTGCATAAAAAGGGTTTTAAATGATGATTTGTATTGTTATTAATGATTATTATTGGTTTTTAGAAAGAAATCCCCATGAACCCATGTTTTCTCAAATTCTCTAAATTTCACCATAAAGTGGGTGTATTAATTTTGAGTAGATGATTATAAAAATTGTGTTTAGTATGGTATGGGCTGTTCATAAATGGTATTATATATGTGAATTGTTAAGAATTTTTATTGAATTGAAGGATGTGGGATGTTGGCCTTGAAGGGCAAAAAGATTATGAATTTATCTTCATGTTGATTATGGGCTTATGCTTAGCTTAAATGGTATAGTAGAATACCATGATTACCTATGCTTTCTATTGTGAATTGTTTGATCATGAGAATGGTGAAGGTGGCTTGGAACGGATGGTAAGTTGACCTACTTTATGAATAATGTTGAATTAGTAGGGAATTGAGTAATGTTGGTTATGGCTTTGGAGAATGGTAAGATGGCTTAATCTCTTAGTATTGATATAATTGTTATTGATTGGTTTGATCCACCTTTGGTGGAGGTGGTTATTTGTTGTATTATTGTGAATTGAGGCCATGAAGGGCATTATATAAATGTTATTATATTGTTGTATTATTATACACATATGAGGCTATATGTAAAGTCCTATATGAAGCTATATGTAAAGTTTTATGTGAAGCTATATGTGAAGGTATGATGTAAATGAGTTTTATGTGAAGCTATATGTGAAGGTATGATGTAAATGAGTTTTATGTGAAGCTATATGTGAAGGTATGATGTAAATGAGTTTTATGTGAAGCTATATCTGAAGGTATGATGTGAATGAGTTTTATGTGATCTTGTGATGATCCTATGTAAAGTGGATAGCATTGTGAGTTAAAGTATGATTTCTCATGATGAATATATGAAATGATGTTGGATTATGAAGTATCCTTAGATGATAATGATGTGACTTGGTTGATAGACTAAGGTGTCTCTCCTTGTTACTTAAAGTCTTGAATGCATGAATGTGTGAAGTGGGCAGAACTAAGAAATGGTGCCCTTTTTATAAATGCTAAAAGAGGAATTCTAGGCCAAGACTTGAATCGGCAGAACTAAGAAATGGTGCCTTTTCATAAGTCTAGCTTTCCTAAGTAAATGTATAACCTTGAAGGATGGGCCTTAGGGCGATGTTCCCTTCTTGAGTGAAATGATAGACTTAGAGATGGATGGAGCCGGAACGACATGAAAATCCTTATCTAAGAAAGTTAAATGAGCTATCCTTATGAACCTTGATTGGCTATGACTAAGAAACGGGCCTTTCTTGGGAAGAGGTACTATGAGTTGGTTGAACTAGAAAAGGAACCCTCTCTAGTACATATGTGATTGAATACTCTATGGGAAACAAGGCTAGCACCGAGTGGATGTGGTTAGGAAGGTGGCCTAGTTGAGTATGAGATTAGGCACAATGAACTTCCTTGGACATCCCCTAAACCATGTGCCTACATGGGTTGCTTCCTAGTTCTACCTTTGGCAAGTAGAACAACCTCCACGGAGTAGGATAGACTCCGGATTCCATACCTAGCTAGTATGGTATATGTCGGTTATGCCTATTCCCATCATGTGGGATGTGCACTCTAGTTATTGGATAGGTTCTACAACGTGTAGGTAGTAGTATGGGATGCTATCTACACATGGCACGAGTAGGCTTTGAAGATACTAAAGTGAGTTCCCTAAGTCTAACGACTATTATGTGAAAGTCCCCTTATGTGCTTGAATGTCTCCAAAATGGTTTCTTAAAGAATGTTGGTCTATTGATGTTATGTTGTAAATGAAATGTCCTTATCTAAGGTAATCTTGGGGAACACTTAAGTGTGCTTGAACAGGTTGTATGGGCGGTCACTTCTTGTCTCACTCAAGTGTGTCTTAAGGTTATATTAGATAGAGGTCCTATGGTAATGAAATGACATGTGTTCTTTTAAAGTTAAGGATGAGTTGTATATGGACATATGTTGAGTATATGTATGGTTGGCTATGGTCTTATATGTTAATATTGACTTGTATTATGTCTCTTATACTTGTAAAGGAAAGGTTTTATCAAATGATATGAAAGCGTTTTACTTCCTTGAAAATGTCCTTTTTGGCATGTTTTTGCATGGTCTCCATACTTAGTACTTAATTGTGCTAACCCCTTTTTTTTTCTTTTTGGACTAAAGTGTAGGGATTTGGAGATGATGACATGTCATGGATATTTGATAGGTTTCTAAGTGTTGAAGAAGAAGACTTGGTGAGTCCTCATATATTTGAGGACAATACCCAATATGTTCTTTTATGTCTTTTTAGTATTGTTTAAGTTGTGTATGGGATTAGTCCCTAATTTTGTACTCTAAAGTATTAGATGGTTTTGAGACATCATGTATAAAGTCTAGAAAGTCTTCCGCTTGCTATATTTTTTTATGAAATGTTTTCTTGGTAAAGAAAGTTTTTAATTCCTTATGGTTTTAGTGTCTATGCGATGAATGAATGCTAAGAGGCTTGTATTAGACCTCGTCGAGGTCGAGTACGCCGGTTACGACTAAGGGGTGCTCCCGGGTCGTGACCGGAGGACTCTAGTTTTATGAGTTGTTAGTATTAGTAGAATTTTGAGTAGTCGTTGTCTTGTCCCAACACTTGTCTATATATAGCGGTGGCTTCATAGATAGAAAGTTTTTGAGAGTCTTTCTATTTCACATATTTTATTTTAAACTTATGTTTCATACTTAGTATATTCAACGAAGTTTTGAGATTCAGTAAACTATTTTTAAATGTTGCTTTCAATTTGATGCTTATGTATGCTCAAGTTAGTCTTCCGCTTGTATTCAGCCTAGATGAGGGGTTCGCTTGGGGACTAGTAATGGTTCTCGAGTGCCGGCCACATCTAGGGTGTAGGCTCAGTTCATGACAAACTTGGTATCAGAGCACTGCGTGCAAGTGTCCTAGGCCGTGTATGAAGCCTTGTTAGTAGGATCTTATTTATGGTTGTGAGGGCCCCACTTCTATAAACAAGGGACTACAAACATTTAAGAAAACTTTCCCTTCTTTCATACACTTAATCGTGCATTAGAGTTATGTCATAGTGATTTATTCATACTCATGCGTTTCTTAGTTTCATTAGACTACCTATCATACTAGAGGTGGTTGAAAAGGAAAGTCAATTCTTTATCGATAAGTTGTTCTTAGAAAATATTCTTGAGGAAGTCATGAGACTGCAGAGGGCCTTAAGAGTAGCCTATGAGTGAGTTAACTATTGAGTTCCAAAGAATGCATTCATATTCAGATAAATCATGCATTTGAGCGAAAAGTCGAGTTGTACTCTTTTCTTTGAATCTTGTTTCAGATGAGATCCTTATGAGGAAGTGTGTTATAGAGCTTGGGTTGTTTTTTCACCCGAAAAGGTAGCATGAGTTACAAGAGAATGGGTAGTAGTAGTGAAAGTGCCCAGGGTTAGAGGAAAGTATGCAGAGGTTTAGTAATCTAAGAAAGGGAGATGGTGTTTTGGCAAGCTATGTTATTATAGTCATGCACCTAGTAAGTTATTAATGAGGAGTTTTCCCTTATGGGTGGACTAAGAGGTGATGAGTTGTGAAGAGTTCATGATAGAAGGTAGAAGAATAGTTACTAGTTAGGATGAGTTAGAGTATACTTTAACTAGAAAGGAGGTTATGATGATGTGTCATTGTGTTAGTAATGACCAAGTGTAGGTGTTGAATAGAAGAGCAAGAGTATTCATGAGGTGATAGATCTAAGATAGGCTTATGATCTTTAAGAGAAAGCCCATAATATTCAAAGTGTTATAGAACTAATTAGATAATGATGTATAATGAATTAAGTAAATAGTACTTAAGTTGTGAAGAAAGCCCATAATATTCAAAGTGTTATAGAACTAATTAGGCAATGATGTAGAATGAATTAAGTAAACAGTACTTAAGTTGTGAAGTGGAATGCGATAGTAATTTGTGAGTATGGAGACTGAGAGGTAAGGATTGACTACTTGTCATGAGGTTTGAGTGGGCGAGTGTTTCTTAATTTGTATCTAGTAGTTGTAGGTTAGTATAGTAAGCGAGCAATCATATTGATACCCAGGTTTAGTAATAAACATTAAGCTTAAATTTAAGATGAGTGTCATGATTAAAAGATGGCATCATGAGGGTTATGGTGTTAATTTTGAGATCTGATTTAGTAGGTTTGACCTGAAATAGGTGAGGAGATCAAAGTGGTACCTTGAAATGAAAATGTAATATTATGACACATAGAGGAGATAAATGAAGGTAGAGAAGTAACAGGGACACCCGAGATAGTATGTTGCCAGGATTGAGGTTAAGAGAAGCATCTTAGAATGAGGTCTTAGAAAGAGTCCTAGTACCTGCTTTTGGAGAGTTTAGTAGCCATGAGGTAAGCCTTTCCTGAGTATTAGAGTAAAGGGAATGTAAACCGGTTTAGAGATGATGGAACAGATCCATAACTTTCAAGTGTCAGCTTTAGACCCAAGGGGTAGATGATAAGATGAGAAACTAAGTCAAGTGTTGAGAATGAGACAGTGATGTTTTCAGAATGAAGTTTTACTATAAGTAATAATTAGGTGAGAGTAGTTAGTTAGTTCCTAATAGTTATGCGTGAAATCTCAATTGATAGATATGATGAGAGAAGGAGGAATTATTAGAAGGATTGGTTGTAGGAGTTATGAGTTGCAACTAATGAGGTGCGATATTCATAAAAAAAGGGCATGGTTTAGAGGTTTTGCTAGGCTTGAAAGCTAGAAGTTGTATTGATTAAGGCATAATAGTCGTATTCTTACTTCGTGCCCATATTCCTTTGATTCATGTAAGATAACATCATATAGAGCGTGACTATGTTCAAAATAATATCAATCTTGACTTATGTGCTATAGACAATTCCAAACTCTTAGTATAAATCAGTTCCACCTATGTTAGTAGGTAAGTTCAAAAGTCCGAAAGATAGTACGAGTAATTCATTTCCTTTCCATTCTCGGTCCGACCATCATTCGAGGATGAATGATCCCAAGGGGGAGCTATTGTAACACCCCAATTTTTTTTAAGTTAAGACCCAAACCATTTTTCATTTGTGAAAAAGATCGTACCGGGTGACTCCTTAATTGCCCATATGTGTTAAGGTCAATTCTTTAGTGTGAGAATGATTTTGGACATCAATTAATGTCACTAGCATCTCCTAGCACAAAATTGAGTTGAAAGTTTCCTTACCGATTAAGTTTTGATGTAAGATTCTACTTTAGTCAACTTCGAATGATCAATTCTCTTAGAATATAAAGAGTTACGTGACCCATAGCCTATCAAATGAAAAGTATTTGAATCTTCTTTCCAACGCCACCAATTTTGTAACAATCTGAGTTTTTAGTAAAACATTATGACCATTTTAGTAATCTGCTACAATGCAGTGACGAACTAGTTGTCAGGAATACATTAGAAAGGGTCATTTTCATCCTTTTACCTCTAAGAAAACCCTAAAAAGATTTATTGACTAATTATAGGCCTAAAACAATCATATTTCACTCTCTTAATCCCTCATTATCTTCTCTCTAAAACCCTAAGGCAAAACCCTAAGGAAATATCAAAGTAGAAGATTCCATTCAAGATTCTTTCTATCTTTTTCAAGATTCTTCTTCAAGGTATGTTTTTCTCCAAGAATTCCATTCTTTCCAACTCAAATTACTCCATACAATTATGAATCACTAATGAAAATCATAATTCTTGGCCATAGAAATTTCAAGAAACTAATTCAAGAATCTCAAGAAAGGTTTTCTTGATTGTTCTCCTTCAAGCTAATGTTTCAAGGCTTGTAATCAAGTTCTTCTTCTAGATTCTTCAAGAACCTTGTAGAGTTTATGGAATGTAAGTAAGTGTTGCCGAAGGTTTTGCCGATGAAGGGTGTGATGAGGTTTGGTAAATGAGGTAAGCTCAGTCCAAGGTATATTGGGCCATTTGAAATTCTTAAATGTATGGAAGAGGTGACCTATTAATTGGCTTTGCCTCCAGGTTTGTTTGGGGTACACCCGGTGTTTCATGTGTTTATGTTGAAGAAATATCATGGTGATGGAAACTACATTAATCGTTGGAATTCGGTCCTTCTTGATGAGAACCTTGCTTATGAGGAAGAGTCTGTAGCTATTATAGATAGAGAGGTGCACAATTTAAGGTCAAAGGAGATTGCATCTGTGAAGGTCAAGTTGAAGAATCATCCGGCTGAGGAGTCCACTGGGAGACTAAAACTGATATGCAAAGAAGACATCCACACCTTTTTGTCAATTCAGATACCCTTTCTTACCCTCACTTTTTTTTGACCGTTTGAGGATGAACGATAGGTAAATTGGTATATGATGTAATGACCCATTAGGTTATTTTGAGTACTAGAGCTTCTTATTCCATAAAAGACTCTTTCGATAAATTTCAAATGGTGATTTTGAACTAGTTTTTGAACTACATTTGTTTTATTGATAGGTGTTAATAATTAATATAATTAGTAGTTAATGGACCAAGTCCATAATTTATTTAATATCCTACACCACTTGGCCCATGTATGAGAACAAATTAAAGTTAGATGGGGTTTACTAATTTTTTATTCATAAAGTAAAGGAGCTTCATTGCCAGTAACACAACTGTGTTGTGGAGGATAATAGTGGGCTTCATCTAATGGCCTAGACCAAATTCTAACATCTCACTACATACTTTAACATCTAAGGATTTGCAAAATTGTCTAAAAGGTAGGGATGAGATTAGTGAGGAAGTTTTTTTTATGTAATATTGCAAAGTTAGGGTTAGATGTTGCTGCTGCAACATTATGTTGGGGGGAGCAGACAAGGTCTGCAATCATTGATTATGATTACCAAATGATTGAGGTAATAATAAGGTAATGATGGGACAATTGTGATTTGGCAGAGTTCTACACATTCTTTTATGTGGTTAGTTACTGATTGCCATGGTTAACGTGGATTCAAACAAACAATGGCTCGAAAAGGATTTTATGAGTGAGAAGTTAGGGATCATTTAGCTCAAGAGGTTTCAATAAAGTTGACAATAATTTGTTGATGCTCAAATGGTGCCAAGATGGGTGCACACCCTCACAAGGTAGTCATCAAAGGTATGAATATTTAGCTTTCCTCTCAATTTTTTTGCCCAAGGTCATTTGTTACACTTAACAAGGCTAGACAAATAGACTAACATGGAAATTTCTGGGAATTAAGCATGCATGCTTTCAAGTATGACCTCACACATGGCACTTCAAACACAATTATTTAGCACAACTCTACAAAATCGAGGAGCTTGCGTGCGATGATCATTGCAAGGCTCACATAAATACGTAACTAGTCAACACAAGAATGAAGAAGATCATTTAAAAGCAAAGCCACACCGACTTCATCTTGCAAAAATAATATATAACACATTTATCATTATGAGTACTAAGGAAGACATCAATTTTGAGCATATCGATCCTCGAACATTGACAATGAAAACACATGCCTTCACTCATTTCAAAACTCCAAGACTCATGGGGGAATGGGGTAGAGAGATAATAGTGAAAGCAAGCACACAATGTGGCATTTTTGGGACACATTGTGTCCAAGAAGGGTATTCAAGGTAGATCCCGTCAAGGTTGAGGTAGTTAGAGGTTGGACTAGACCTACGTCAAATACTGAGATGCAGAGTTTTGTGGGACTTGCAAGCTACTACAAGTGATTTATTTAAAATTTCTCTACTATTGCATCTACTTTGGACAGATTGACTCGATAAAGCGTGAGTTTTCGGTGGTCTGATGAGTGTAAGTAAAGCTTTTGAAAGCTCAAGACCTGGGTGGCTTCAACTCCTATTTTGACTTTGCCTGAGGAGGTGATAAGCCCAAATTACACGAGGAATATGGTCTAGACTTAGGCTAATTTAAGGTTATCTACTTTCAGTAAAATTATTTCCGTAAAAAGGGGAGATTTGTAAATAAAGCAACGGTTGATTAATTTGTAGTAACAAGTAACAAGTAATCAAAATCCACAGTTTGAAATATCAATATGAGATGAAAACTAGGGTACATGTGTTCCGCACAAGTTTTTAACGCAATAATTCCAATAATAGTAACTCTATCCAGTGTTAACATGCAAGGTTGGTAAGTTATGTATCGTCTAATTGATTGGTCTTCGAATTAGGGAATTTCACCATGCAACTTGGTCTGTCTACGGGTGTATGTTTTACTAACCCTTATCCTTAACCACATATTAGCGTTCGCGGTAAGTAGGTCGGGCAATTAGATAGCGTATTATCACGTCTAAATCTCCTATGTTCAATCCCTTTCTTGGTTCGGCAAATAAGAATGAGGTGAATTCTAACATTGGCCACCGTTAAAAACATTTGAAATGAAAGGATTAATAATACATGCATAATGACTATTCAAGAATTACTTAATTATTTGTTTTACTTTGTTAATTTCTCATGGTTCCCACAACCCTAGTTGTGGATTTAGCTATTCATGCTTGAATTATCACAATTCATATTAGGGTTTGAAATAGAAATCATGAACATACAATTAGAATAGATGAAATTCAAAATATTGAATTTAAAATCGGAAGCAAATTGCATAAACCAACTATAAGAATTAAATGCTGAAATTGTTTGCAAAATAATTCTCAAAGCCAAAATAAAGTATCACAAAAGGTCTAACAAACCAAAAACGAAAAATACAACTAATATTTATGGAAACTAAATCCTAAACCAATTAGGAAAAGGAAGTTTAGGAAATTCTGGTTTGGGCGGCTTCGTCGATGGCTGGTGACCTGTGGTCCATCGAAGGAATGACGGACCGTGGTCTTCCACCATTACTAAGCAATTGGCCAAAATTTTATGGACTTCAATCGATGGTCATGACCCATGACCCATGACCCATAGGTCTAAGAACAGTCCGTCCTGTACAATCGTGGTTCAAGTACCGAAACTTAACTTTTTGAATTCATTGACGACCCATCAATGACGGTCCGTCATTCGACTTACGACTCATCAATTGCTGTCGTGGTTCCATACTTAGTCAGAATTATTTGAACACTCTATCCATGCCTCCACCTACGTCTCGCTAAAAGAATGACGACTCATAAGTGGGCTTGTCTGTTGCCATTTTCCTGTTGTTTCAGCTACGTTCAACTCTAAGTGCTCCAAACCTATTTCCTAAAATATCAGACCAAAATACCATCACATCTAATAACAAAAAAGCTTAAGACTCATGCAACCATAAAGTATAATGCATATAAAATGCCGTAAACTCATGGTAGATCAATACCCTCAACTTAAACCGTTTCTTGTCCTCAAGCGACACAAAAAAACTCTAAATGACACTTATGCAGAAGCAACATACATACTCAAGCAATCACATGACATTTTCTATCAATTACCCTCTTTAACTCTTTTTTCAGCACACTGAAACACTTTTTATTTAGACTCAATAAACTAACTCATGTGGATCAAAGCATTATATAGACATACCAACATACATCATCACACACACAAACAACAAGCACCAAGATACCAATTCTTCAACAATGTAACATGTGCCTTACCACAAAGAAAATCCTTTTTCACACATAATTTGATGTTTTAACTAGGGACTCTGTATACACTCACACTCAAAAGTGTATTCAAATATAGTTAGTGATCAATACCATAGGCTTGCCCTTATTTTCTCCAGTTTGACTTTTCAGACTGGTTACTTAGGATCACTATAGTACTTTCTTAGTTTGTAACATAATCTCAGGGTTAGGTGTGGTACATTTTGATATTTAGTGACTTTTCTACCCTCCTTGATATTACATTAGCTCTTTTACTGCTTTCACAACCAATTCTGACATCGTCGTGTTTTGTGTTATTCTCCTTGTGACTCATTTAAACGTGAATGTGACTTTGATTGATCCTTTTTTTGTTTCATTTTTTTTCTTCTTCTTTTATTCAAGCATTTCATTCTTTTGTTTCTTTTCAATTCAATCACACCATTCACTACAGTTTTTCTCATCTTTTTCTTTTTCTACAAATAATTCTTTTCATACCCTTTTTGTAGTTTTCCTTCACCATATCCACCCTTAATTTATGTATTTTGCATGAGTTGAGGTGCACATTGTCCTAGGGTGGACCAGGGCCAAGATTAAGGTAACTTTCTAAAGTAGCCACCCCTTTAGCTTAAGTTGAGGTGCACAATGTCCAAGGAGGGACCAAGGCCAAAGAGATTTTTAGGGAAGGTGAGTTGGATGTATTGAAAGAAATGGTATTCGTTAGGCTCAAACATTTGGATCAAAGAAAGCATTTATTTCTTTTGGGTAGTTGCTTTTAGTCTTAAGTGAGCTCATTAATAACAACGACCTATGATCATTTCCCAATTTCTAGTCTAAATCATCTTAGCAAGACTAATGGGCAAGTTCTAGATTGACACATACTATATGAATATACAAACAAACTCACACACTCATGGTATATTGTTTCACTATCAAATCATTTATGCATATGGTTCAAGTTATAACTTAAGTCATGCTGTCATATTAGCTCTTATGATGTCATATAAAGATCCAACACATTTAACTCATTAAGCCCACAGATATAACACATATGCAAAATTTGGAAGGGTATCAATTTTCATGCTCTTATGCCATTATGCATTCATTTTTAGTCTACTTCTAGATTTATACTATCCTAAAATTGCCGGTTTAACAAAAAATAAAATAGTTTCTTGGGGAAAAAGAACACATGCAAGAAAACCCCAAGGAAGGATTGTGAGTTGGGTTATTTAGACTTCAGCCCCTAACACTCACAATCCATTTACCCCACCTAATAGAAAATATAGTGTAATGCCCTCAATGTACAAAAATATTAGAATGTAATACATTGGGTGAGACAATCCTATGGGGAATAGGTGCCGAAACCAAATCAAGAGGCGGGTGAGTCCGATTGCTTGGTACATATTGGATCAGCAGGAGTGATGCCATCAGTAATGCCCTCAACAGTAGTGGGAACACCATCAATAGTTCCCCTCAATATAGATGCACCCCAAGCCATCTCTTGTACTCTCCGTTGTCGTAGCTCCTCCACAAACAAAGACTATTATTGAGCTACCTCGAACAATGTACTGCAAGGGACCATTCGGCGCAGTAAGTCAGGATCGCTGATCCACTCGGCGATTTGTCCTGTAGTCAGTTCCATCGCCTTTTTTCTTTGGCCTTCAACAACTTCAAGCTCTGTAACTTTGGGCGATATAGCACTGCATCGCGGAACCGTTCGGTAACTCGCTAACTACTCCTTTCTATCCCCGACTTGATTTTCTCCTTCAAGGCTTGGCACACTAGAACATTAGGGGAGACCATGGCCATTCGGCGACTCACCCAATGGTTTAGGCGATCCTCAGGCCTTTTTTTAGTCATTCTTTCAGCTGCCTTGTTCCTTTTTGCTCATTAGTGTCCATGCTTTGTTCCTCCATCCAAATACCTTAAAATCAAGGATTTACATAAGTTATTGGCACAAAATATGCATTTGAGGACACTAGATCTATTAAAATAAATCCCTAAATGAGTCCAAATTGTGGACTCATCAACCGTCGATGGGGTCCGTAGACCTCTGCACAACCTATTTTTTGCAGATTCAGTTGTTCATCCCTGCATATGTAGCAGCTATTAAGCCTTTCTTTTTACATTTTCAGGACACTTTTTAGACATGGACCCTATGCTATATCTAGCCAACACTAATTCAATAATAAAATACCTATCTAAAGGATTACAGAAATTCAAATAAATAAAGAAAAACCTATCGTTGGCTAGATTGTACATCTTGGGTTGCCTCCCAAGCAACGCTTGATTTAATGTCGCGGTACAACGCAGACCCCTTGAATATTCATACTTCATTAAGGTAGTAGGCCTCAACCACTTCTTGCACACTCTCTTCTTTCCCCATGTAAACCTTGATCCATTGCCCGTTCACCTTGAACCTTGTTCCCTCCTTGTTCTCGAACTTGACCGCTCCATGTTGGAACACTTCAGTGACTATGAATGGCCCAGTCCACTTGGACTTGAGCTTGCCAGGAAACAACGCAACCTTAAATTGAATAGAAGCATCAGATCACCCACAACAAATTCACGCCTTTTTAATATTTTGATCATGATACTTCTTCATTTTTTCCTTGTATAAGGCTGAACTTTCATTAGATTTAGGCGAAACTCATCAAGCTCATTCATGTCATTCACTCTTTGACTCAATGCGGCACCCCAATCTAAATTCAACTTCTTTAGCCCCCACATAGCCTTATGCTCTAGCTCTACCGGCAAATGGCAAGACTTCCCATATACAAGTTGGTATGGGGACATACCTATGGGGCTCTTGAATGCGGTGCGATAGGCCCATAAAGCATCATCAAGCCTCCTTACCAATCGGTTCTATTTGCATTCATAGTCTTAACAAGAATTTGCTTTATCTCTCTATTGGACACTTCAACTTGCCCACTAGACTGCGGATGGTAAGGAGTGGCTACATTGTGACAGACTCCATATTTCTCTAGCAACACTTTGAACAACTTATTAAAAAAGTGGGAACCTCCATCGTTGATAATTGCCCTAGGTGTACCAAATCTGGAGAAGATATTCTTTTTCTGGAATACGGTGACACTTTTACCTTCATTGTTTGAAAGCGCAATTGTTTCCACCCATTTCAACACATAATCAACCGTAACAAGATTATACTTCATCCCATGTGAACTCACAAATGGACCATAAAATCAATGCCCCATACATCAAACAACTCGATCACCAAAATCAGGTTCATAAGTAGCTCTTGCCTCTTTGAAATTCCTCTTTCTCTTTGGCAACGATCACAAGACTTGGCGAAATCATGCGCATCTTTGTGGATGGTAGGCCAGTAATACCCAGACTGCAAAATCTTATATGCAGTCCGAATACCACTATGATGCCCACCAACAGGTGAAAATTGACATGCCTCTAGTATACTCATCATCTCAATCTTGGGCACACAACGACGAATAATCCCATCAGCACAAATACGGAACAAATAAGGCTCATCCCAAAAAAAACTTCTTCACATCATGCATGAACTTTTTCCTTTGGTTAAAAGACAAATCAGATGGAACCAGATCACTTGCCAAGTAGTTAGCAAAGTCTCCGAACAAAGTAATAAGATCATGAGAAGCCTCCAATACATGTTCATCTAGAAAAACATCATTAATTTCAGCCCCATCTCCTAGCTTGAGCATAGCTTCCTCCTCTAATCTGGACAAATGATCGACAACTTGACTTTTTGTCCCTTTTCTGTCTTTTACCTCAAAATTGAACTCTTGCAGCAACAATACCCATCTAATCAACCTCGGTTTTGCATCTTTCTTAGCCATGAATTACCTCAACGTAGAATGGTCAGTATGCACTAAGACCTTAGTACCAAGCAAGTAGGATCAAAATTTCCCGAATGCAAAAACCACAGCAAGGAGTTCATGTTCAATAACTGTATAGTTCTTTTGAACCATATTTAGAGCTTTGCTGGCACAGTAAATAGGATGAAGAATCTTCTCACGCCTCTGTCCTAATACCACACCAAGCGCCACTCCACTTGCATCACACATCACTTCAAACGATTGCCCCTAATCTGGTGAAATAATGATAGGTGTGGAAACTAGCTTTTCCTTTATCTCTCCAAATGCTCTCAGACATGCATAATCAAAATCAAACTTACACTCCTTTTCGAGCAATTTGCATAGTGAGTGTGCCATTTTGGAGAAATCCTTGATAAACCTCTGATAAAAGCTTGCATGCCCAAGAAAACTTCTAACACATTTAACAGAGATAGATGGTGGAAGCTTTCTATTACCTCGACTTTTGCTCTATCAACCTCAATACCCTACTCAAAAATCCGATGACCCAGAATGATCCCCTCTTTACCATGAAGTGGCACTCTTCCCAATTGAGCACAAGATTGCACTTTTCACACCGTTTCATTACCTCGGCCAAATGATCCAAGCAACCTTCAAATAAGTCACCTACCATAGAGAAATCATCCATAAATACCTCAATAGTGTACTCCACCATATAAAAAAAGATCAACATCATGCAACACTGGAAGGTCGTTGGAGCATTACACAACCCAAATGACATTCGTTTGAAAGCGAAAGTCCTATAAGGGCAAGTTAATGTGGTCTTCTCTTGCTCTTCCAGAGCTATGAAGATTTGATTGTAGCCCAAATAACCATCAAGAAAGCAATACCAACCCTTACCAGCAAGGCAGTCCAACATAATGATCCATGAACGGCATATGGAAGTGGTCATTTTCTTTCCAAGCATTCAATTTCTGGTAGTCCATGCATACTCTTTATCCAGTCACGAGCCGCATAGAAACAAGCTAGTTTGTCACATTAGGTACCACAGTAATCCGACCTTTCTTGGGTACACACTTAATAGGACAAACCCAACTACTATCTGCAATGGGATAAATAACTCCAGCATCCAACCACTTGATGATTTCCTTCTTCACTACCTGTTGTATATGCGAATTTTGTCTCCTTTGCTGCTCAATACTAGGCTTGTGATCGGGCCTGAGTTGGATTTTATGAGAACATATGCCAGGAGATATCCCAATAATGTCCGCAATAATCCACCCAATAGCCCGCTTGAACCTTTTCAACACAGAAACCAAAGCCTCAAATTGTTCTGCATTCAAATTGGCCGCAATGATGATCGGTAAAGTACCATCTCTTCCCAAGAATAAATACCTCAAATGTGATGATAGAGCCTTCAGCTCCAATTTTGGAGCCTCTTCAACAAATGGTTTTGCGGGTGGAGAGTCACGATTCTTCATATATAACTCCAATCTCTTCGGTTTGGAATGGAATTTGAATCTATCAAGTGTGGCAACCAACTCATCATAGTCTTGAATACCGTCACCCTCAAAATTCATCACCACCACTGCAAGTGCATCAACACCCAACCGCTCTTCAATAGGCACATCAGAACCTAGCCCAACAATATGATTCACCACTGACACTGACTTGAGATCGCTTTCCTTGTTCATGGACCTACAGATATTAAAAGTTACCGCTTCACTATTCAATCGAAACTTCATCTGCCCTTTCTCCATATCAACCAAGGCATGCCTAGTAGCAAGGAATGGTCTCCCTAGGATAATGGAGACCTCAAAATCAACCTCAAATAAAGTATCACAAAATCCGCCGAAAAGATAAAAGAGTCCACTTTCATAAGTATATCTTGGAGTACACCAATGGGCCTCTTCACAGTTCTATCGGCCATGAGAAAATGCATCGAAGTCAGTTTTGGAGACCCTAAACCCAACTTCTTGTAAATTGACAATGTCATCAGATTAATGCTAGCACCCAAATCACACAACGCCTTAGCAAAATGCAACAACCTGATGGTACATGGAATAGTGAAGGCACCAGGATCCTCCTTCTTCTGCACAAGTGACCTCGTAGCAATAGCACCGCAATGCTACAACATATCATCATCTTCAAAGCTCACGACCCTCTTTTTCTTCACCAAATCTTTCATGAATTTTGCATACCCAGGCATTTACTCCAAAGCTTCTATCAACGGAACATTAATGGAAAGTTATTTCAATATAGTAATAAACCTGCGGTATTTCCTTTCTTCATTCTTCTTTACCAACCTCTATAGGAATGGGGGTGGAGGTCTAGGCATGGGAACAACTTTTTGGGTTATCTCCGCTTCCTTCTTTGTAGCATTCGTGGACTCTCCAGTAACCTCAATCTCATCATCATCTATCTCAACAACAATTTCAACCTCAGATGACATATGTGGATCAATGGTCTGCTTACCCTCTTGAGTAGTGACTGCCATATAATGCCCATCATTCTTTGAATTTTGGATGGTGTTGCTAGGAAGTGTGCCAGGCTGACGAGGGTTGACTGTAGTGGACAATTGATTCATCTGCTGCTCAAGTTGCTTGATCGATACTACATGGGCATCAACTTTTTGAATGATTCCTGACAAGTCATTTCGCATCTCTTTCACATTCTAATCAGTCGAATCAAACCTCTTCATCATCTTCTGCATCGTATCCTCAATCCGTGACATATTACCCCCAGCTTCCCTATCGCTAGATTCCTGATTTTGTGGAGGAACATAAGGCCCAACTCTATCATTCCTGTTGCCATAGTTGTTTCGGTTATAGTTGTTGTTGATATTGTAGTTCCTATCCCAGACATATTGACCCTCTCAATTGTAGTTACCATAGTTCCGACCTTGGTTTTCTTGACCTTGGCATCAATTTTCCGAATTGGAACCTTGGGCGTTGGCTCGAAAACCCTCCGTCTGATCATTCACCTAGTAAGCATCCTCCTTATAGTAACATTGCTCCTCCGGTGGTGGTGGAGTCCTAGTCAAGTAATTCACTGCATTTACCTTTTTTGGACCTCCTCTTACATATTCAATACCAACCCAAGTTTTGTCCGTTCAGTTTTCAAGTTTGAGAGCCTAGAACTGAGTTTAGAGACAATATTTTTCTTAGCTTTGAAGATTTTAAGATTTCCATTTCTGAGAAATTGGAAGTAGGTGTTGAAGATTCTTCATCTTAGATCTTTGTTAAGACATTATTAATCTTACCCAGCCGATGGAAACACAATTTGGTAACGATTTCTATCTTTTTATGATGTCTAGCTAAAACCCCAATTCTTGGGGTGTGATTATGTTATTATGGTTTTGATTTAGATATTGGGTATTGTTAATTGATAGTGTAAATGCTGTTTAAAAGTGATTTCATTCAGTAATTGTGGCTTAATCTAATGGGTTGTAGTTGCAAATCCAACTCCACGTTCGTGTTTTTGGCTTGCTCGAGAGAGAGGTTTTAAAACCAAGATTACTGATTTGATGGTTTGTGGGTATTGGGTTGTCATGGGTTTAGCTCGAGAGAGTGAATCCTAATCCCTTTTCCACATATTCAGCTCAAGAGAGTGAATGGACATCTCCTCACAAATGTCATTGGTAGATTGACTAGTTGAAGCTTGAACTGCAAATGTGCTCCTTATCCTCATCTTTTTCCTTCTACTCCTACCTAAACTCGAGGTAAGTAATTCCTTTTGAATTCTTAGTGCATTGGGAGTTATGTGCATTTTGTGAGTTTTTATGATTTCCTTATGTTGTGCATATTCTTGTCACAATTCATGATTAGCATATATTGAGTTTTCATGGATTACATACATTTCCCATGTTGATTGCATTTTTATATGATAAGTGCAATTGTTGGTCCAGAAGGAGTTAGCCAAGCTCCAAGCTGATATAGATGATTTAGCTGCTGTTGAGGAGGTTGTTCTAGAGCCTACTCCCGATGTAGATGCTGATGATAAGCTGCTGAGTGCACTATTTGAAGATGATATGCATTAGCTTAACCCCTCCCCCTCCCCCTCATACGGCTAGAAAGCACACACACACTTTGGGACCCACTATTGATTTAGAGAAGGAGAGTCAGGCCCATAAGAGGGAGCGGCAGCAACAACAAGTTCTTTATTTTGCAATCTCTTCACTTGCCGATCTAAAATTTTGACCGGAACCTCTTCATAAGTAAGGTTCTCATAAACTCCTAAGCCTTCTAAAGGTAGAATGGATACCGGATCACCAATGCACTTTTTGAGAATAGATACATGAAACACCGGGTGAACAGGGGCCAATTCAATTGGTAAGTCGAGCTCATATGCAACTTTACCGACTCGTTTCACGACTTGGTAGGTACCCACAAACGAGGGACTAAGTTTCCCCTTTTTGCCAAACCTCATCACAACCTTCATGGGTGAGATTTTCAAATAAACAAAATCATCAACTTTGAATTCTAGATCCCTTGTTCTAACGTCGGCATAGGACTTTGGCGACTTTGAGACATCGTCAACCTTTCTCCCAATGAGGCGAACTTTTTTAGTGGCCTCACGAACTAACTCGGGACCAAGTAGGGCAACTTTACCTACTTCAAACCACCCAACCGGAGATCTACATGTCCTACCATACAACGCTTTGAATGGTGCCATGGCGATACTTGAGTGGTAACAATTGTTGTAGGCAAATTATATCAATGGTAGATGGTCATCCCAATTACCCTTGAAATCTATAAAATATGCCGTCAATATGTCCTCTAAATTTTGAATGGTGCATTCTGCTTGACCATCTGTTTGAGGGTGAAAAGAGGTACTAAGCTTAACATTAGTACCGAGCCCTTGTTGGAAAGCCTTCCAAAAACATGAAGTAAATTGAGTACCCCGATTTGAAATAATCAACAAAGGAACTCCATGCAACCTCACTATTTCCTTGATGTACAACTTGGCATAGTCTTTCGCTGTAAAAGAAGTCTCAACGGGAAAGAAATAGGCTGATTTGGTCATTCTATCTACAATGACCCAAATAGAATTATGTTGCCTTCGAGTATGAGGCAAACCCACAACAAAGTCCATGTTGACATCCTCCCACTTCCAAGTGGGAATTTTTATGTCTTGGGACAAGCCTCCGGGCTTTAGGTGTTCGGCCTTAACTTGTTGACAATTCAGACATTTGGCAACAAATCCCGCTATATCCTTCTTCATACCATTCCACCAATAGACTTCCTGTAGATCACGGTACATCTTGGTGGCTCCTGAATGAATAGAGTATCGCGAACCATGGGCCTCATCCAAAATTTTCTCTCTTAAGCCATCAACATCTGGAACACATAGCCAACCTTGGTACCTAAGCACCCCATCTCCCCCTTTGGAGAAAGCCTCAACGGACTTGTTGAGAACCGATTCTTTCAATTCCATCAAAATAGGATCAAGGTGTTGCTTAGACTTTACATCAACCACTAAGGAAGATTTGGAATTATGATGGACTATGAACCCACCCTTGGTGGAATCCACTAGTTGGATACCTAACCGGGCCAACCTATGCACATCACGAACTAATTCCTTCTTCTCATCTTCTACATGAGCCACACTACCCATAGACAATCTACTTAAGGCATCCGCAACTACATTAGATTTGCTGGGGTGGTAAAGGACATTCATGTCATAGTCCTTCAACAAATCTAACCACCTTCTTTGTCGCAGATTCAACCCTTTTTGGGTAAACACATATTGAAGACTCTTGTGATCGGTGAACACATCTACATAGACACCATAAAGATAGTGCCTCCAAATTTTCAAAGCAAACACCACTGCTGCTAATTCGAGATCATGATTCAGATAATTCTTTTCATGTACCTTGAGTTGCTTTGAAGCATAGGCGATTACTTTCCCATGTTGCATGAGGACACACCCCAAACCTACTTGGGAAGCATCACAATACACTACAAATCCATCATTACCCTCTGGTAAAGTCAACACCAGAGTAGACGTAAGCCTATCCTTCAATTCTTGGAAGCTCTTCTCACAAGCCTCCGACCACACAAACCTCGCTTTCTTTTGAGTTAAGGTCGTCAATGGAGATTTAATAGAGGAGAAACCCTCAACAAACCTCCTATAGTAGCCGGGTAATCCCAAAAAGCTCCTAATATCGATAGGAGTTAGAGGTCTAGGAAAAACTTTGACCACCTCCGTCTTCTTTGGATATACCTTAATACCCATACCCGATAGAATGTGACCGAGGAAAGCAAGCTACTTAAGCCAAAACTCACATTTACTAAACTTAGCATATAATTGGTGGTCTTTAAGGATTTACAATACAATCCTCAAATGATCCATATGATCTCCTCCACTTTTGGAGTAGATCAAGATATCGTCAATAAACACTATCACAAACATGTTTAAATAGTGCCTAAAGACCCTATTCATTAAATCCATAAATGCTGCCAGGGCATCGGTCAACCCAAAAGACATAACCACAAATTCAAAGTGACCATACCGGGTCCGAAAGGCCTTCTTAGGAATATCACATCCTCTTACCCTTAGTTGATGATAATTCGAACGAAGATCTATTTTGGAGAAAAAGGTAGCCCCTTGAAGTTGATCAAACAAGTCGTCAATCCTAGGAAATGGATACTTATTCTTCATATTAACCTTGTTCAATTGACGATAATCAATACACATTCTAATGGATCCATCCTTCTTCTTCACAAATAATACCGGAGCACCCCATAGAGATATGCTTGGTTGAATGAAGCCCTTGTCTAACAAGTCCTTGAGTTGTGCCTTCAACTCTTTCAATTCGGCCAGAACCATTATATAGGGAGGGATAGATATGGGTGAGTATCTGGCAAAAGATTAATGACAAAGTCTATTTCCCATTCGAGAGGAATTCCGGGAAAATTATCGGGAAAGACTTTTGAAAACTCCCTCACTACGTGGACCGACTCGAAAGAAGGGACTTTGGATTCAACATCCACAACCCTAACAATATGATACACACACCCCTTGGAAATCATTTTCCTAGCTTTTAGGTAGGAAACAAATTGACTTCTAGGAATAGAGTTCCCTCATTTCCATTCCAAAATAGGCTCACTCGGAAATTTAAACTTTACTACCCGAGTCCTACAATCAATGGAAGAAAAATAAGCATGAAGCCAATCTATCCCCAAGATGACATCAAAGTCCAACATATCTAATTTGATCAAATCAACCAATGTGACTCTATGAGATAAGGAGATTGGACATATCCTATATACTCTTTTTGCTATGACCGAATCCCCTACCGGGGTAGACACGGAAAAAAGTTCTTTTAGGGTTTCTGGGAATATTTCAAATTTCATTGCCACTAAAGGTGTAACAAAATATAAAGTGGCATCGGGATCTAGTAATGCATACACATCAATAGAAAAAACTTGCAACATACCCGTGACAACAGCGAGGGAGTTCTCTTGCTCACCTCTAGATTGGAGAGCATAAAAGCGGTTCTTCTTAGGAGCATCGGAGTTGGAACCACTTGGAGGAAATTGATTACCCTCTTTCCCCTTGGCCGCACGAGTTGGACAATCTTTCAATTGATGCCAACTTTTGCCACATCCATAGCACACATCCATATCGGCAAGACATTTCCCTTCATGTTTCTTAACACACTTGACACATGTAGGTCTCTCCATGGGAGATCCACCCTTGTTGCCTCCTTGAGGCTTAGGGTTAGACACCCTATCGTTGTTGGTCTTGGGAGCATTAGAGGAACTTTGATTAGAGAACCTCTTCTTAAACCTTGGTCCACTTTGACCCTCAAACTTACCCTTTGAAGAATTTGCATTCTTAACTCTAGCCCTTTTTACCTCTCTAGTCTTCTTCCGAAGCCTTGTCTCCTCAACTTGTTGAGCATAGACCATTAGACGCAAAATGTCCATATTGTCATGAAACATAGCCGCACGACATTCCTCCTCAATTGCCTCGCTTACCCCCACCACAAAATGACTCATTTCATCTCTAGGATCGGACACCAAAAAAGGAGCATATTTGGACAACTTTGTGAATTTCAATGAGTATTCTTAGACACTCATCCTTCCTTGATGGAGATTGATGAATTTCTCAACCTTGGCTTCCCTCTTCTCACGGGGAAAGAACCTATCAAGGATAGCCTTCTTGAATACTTCGTAAGTTATGGGACCCGCTCTTATAGCCCTATTATCCTTCCATTGAATAAACCGTACTTGGGCCATGCCTTTTAATTGATATCCCGCTAGTTCGGTTTTCTGAATAGAAGTCACTCCCATTGCATCCACAATTTTGTAAACCTCCTCCAAGAACTCTTGTGGGTCTTCATTCACTTTAGAACCCAAGAAGATAGGAGGATTTATCCTAGTGAAGTCTATCAACCTTGAGGCCATAGTACTTACATTGGGCTCCACCCGGGGCCTAACCTCTTGGTTGGCTTGAGCCGCCATAGATTGAGCTTGAGTGGTGACGGTTTGAGCTTGAACCATAATGGGTTATGTTAATATTTGGAAAGCCACCCTTATCTCAACATTAGTCATGACCCCTTCATCATTAGGAGCTTGAGGGCATTGAGGAGCTTGAGGGGGAACCTCCTAATTCACATTTCCCTCTTGTGCCCTCCTTGCATTACCACTTCTTTTATTCATATCCTATATGTACAAGAAAAGGATTAGGAGAAAGGACCATATAGAGTAGAAACTCTAAGCATGACTAAAGAGTAATGAAGAAAGTCAGAGTTCCTAAACATCTTATAGCCTCTCATTCATAAGGGTGTCGCGCTTTACACTCATGAACAAGACCATACTAGACGCAGTGTATGAGACATCAACCTAAATATTATACCCAAAAACTTATGCTCTGATACCACGTTTGTCACGACCTGAGAGCACCCCCAAGTCGTAACATAGCGTACTTGACCCCGAAAGGGTCTCATACAAGCCATATAGCATCATCATGATATAAGACATAGAAATAATGCGGAAAATTTAAAACTTTTACAATCGAAGTTCAACTTCATATTTCATATACGAATATCATAGGAACCAAGATTTTTGTCTCTTACAACATCTAAACCAAAGAGTACAAGTTTTGGGACTTAGCCCTTATACATTAATAAAAGTCTCAATATACAAAATACGACATGACTAAGAAAATAAGAGATCCCGTCCTCCAACTTGAGGACTCACCAACTACTTGGAGATAGCAATCCAAGTCTTCTTCGAACGAGAGTGTAATCACCTAGCCGAAACCTACACTCCTTTAGTAGAATGGAGAAAAGAGGTTAGCACATAATATGCAATAAGTATCGAAACATGCATAAAATCCTTAAACATGATAAAACAAATATTTTAGTGAAAAGAATGCATTTATTGAGTTTAGAAACCAATATGTATATCCAATGTACAACACAGGCCACAATCACATTCATAACCATTATAAGATAATATCAACAACTTAGCAACCCCTAAGAAGCATTTGTGCAATGTATGGTTGGCATCCCATAATACCAACCTTACTAAATACCCATTTGAAGTTACCTTGGCCATGTACAACATCTTCAAACCTCATTAATATCATTGGTCATAAATAAGGAATTAGTCATGCATTAAACTTTGATCATAAGGAAAGTCATTAATATCAACTAACCATTCAATATGCATGCATACATTGAAACTCAACATAAAGTAAAGGAACCACCCTACAACACCTTACTAAATCCACTTGTGCAATGTGGGAGTGAAGTCCCATACCCCCACTCCCACTAAGCAAATTTACCAAGAAGTTATAGCATGTTCAGTCTCTCATTCATTATCTTCATTAATAGGGAAAATTAGCATCAACCGACATAGATCATGTGAGCTACATGAAATCCGGTGTCGTGTAACCCCACACCAAGAAAGGTGTTCTACTTGCCTAAGGTAGAACTGAAATGTTTAGCTATAAGGTGGATCCACTAGCTAAGGTCCTATGTTGGCACATAGTTCTAAGATAGGGAGATTGATTCTAGAAACCCACCCTATTGCATTGCCGGAGGGGCTCACATCTCATGAGTTCCCTTGTGGATGACCCTCGACATTGCATTGGCTGGAAGGCCTCTACCTCATTGTCCATATCCATTCGGTGCTTAGCAATATTTCCCAAATTATAGGTCATTAGTCTTTGAATTGTATTTACATGTGTGAAGGAATACTTTATCCTTCGTTCAATACAATTCATAAAATAGCTCATTGATTCATTAAAGTGAGAATGTACTTTCAACTTCTAGAATCAAAGAATAACTTTCACACCAAGATCATGTATTCTCATGAGAATGGACTTTCAATCAACATAATAGGATCACCATAGTTTATGTACAATTCATGCATAACAATGTGTAAAGGTGCATATGAGAACTATACTTTCAATTAACACCATTTGCTTACATCATAATCATGTCTTGTGCATAAAGTGTGCATGTGTGTGTAATTGTCCTTGCAACAACCCAACAACAACAATATCATCATACTAGACAACACATATAATCTCAAGTGTAAGGGTAAGGGAAGAACTACCTTTCAACAATACAAACTTTACACATTAGTCATAGGAGATTACTTTCTAAATGAATCAATAGTTTATACACTTCTTTTATTCATATGCACAAACCCTATCAATATGCCCCCTTTCAAGATTCATGAGTCATGTTACACAATTACAACTAAATATACTACAATAGGCATGAATTGAACAAGATTCAATAACTAAATTCATATAGGAGCAATTCATAGTAAAACATCTTGCATCAATACACCCATCACAATACTTGAAATTGGGGTCATGTGGTATACATGGGTTCAAGGGGAGTTTTACAATGAAAATCACCGTTAAACATCAATTCATCCATAGCATAATGAAATTAACAAGATGAAATTGTTTTTAGGAAGAACCCATGGTTAGAATAGAAACCCTAGTTTTTGAACAATAGTCCAATTTTCGAAATTAGAGTTTGAAGGGCTTCATGGAGAAAAGTGTTCCATGAATCAAGGTCCCCATACCTTAATCAAAGCCTTGCCCACGAATTGGAGTGAAAACCTTGGATCTTGAGCCCTAATCTTCAAGTTCTTAGGGTTCTTCAAGGGAGGAACTTCTAGAGAGAGAATTATTGCAAGGATTTGGGTTTTCTTATATTTATTTTAAGAGTGATTAGAAAGGGAGAATTTGACTCTAAAAAGTATTTATATTTAGTAGGAAAAGAGTAGAAAGTATTGGTTTAAGTTTAGTAAAGACTTACTAAAAGACCCTTTATTAAACTCCGAACCTTACCTCTTTCATGCTGCAGTCCGCCCTTTATCACACCTTGGCTCGCCAAAGCACTTAGGCGACACACCTAATGCACCTTGGTTCCTCCCAAAGTTACAGTGGGCTCCCTAAATGGGAAGCTCATTAGGCGATGGGGAGGGACCATGGGTGAATCGCCAACCCATTGGGCGATCCTCCATCCATCCGCCCTTTGTTCCAACAGCTTGGACTTGAGGGGTGGCTGTCCACTAGGCGAGAAGAGTCCTTTGGCGCATCGCCAAGGCTCATGGGTGAAGCTACTGCCCATCGCCGAATGGACTTAAGGTAGCTATTGTTTTCCCTCAATTTTTCTTAGGTAGTTTAGGGTCCTAGACTTCACCCTAGACTCCTTTCTTAACCATTTAAGCTCTAAGACAAACTAGTCATTGCCTTAAGGTTACTCTAACCCACACCATAAGGCTCTAGTTCATCCTAACATTTTTCTAGGGTGTAACATTATCTCCCCCTTGGGGACATTCGTCCTCGAATGTAAATCTAAACATCTTACGGAAGTGGAGACTCAAGACTAGCAGCCTAATGAGTATGCAACAACAAAAATGAAGGATTCTTAGGGGGAAAACATCATCTCCATTATAAGGCATGGTCAATACATTACAAGAAAGTAGGAACTGCATATACCAACTCCACATGCATGGAAACTCATGAATTCTCATATACATATAGGAGGAACTAACTTATCCAACTCAAGTAAGCTCAACACATTAATATAGAGCCAAAAAGTCATTCATCATATAACTAAACATGTTCATCATTTCACCATTATGAAACTAACAATTGCACTCAGCATATAAAAATGCAATCAACATGCGGAATGTATGTAATTCATGAAAACTCAATATATACTAATCATGAATTGTCACAAGAACATGTACAACATAAGGAAATCATGAAAACTCACAAAATGCACATGACTCCCAACGCACTAAGAATTCAATAGGAATTACTTACCTCGAGTTTCGGTAGGAGTAGAAGGAAAAATATGAGGATAGTGGGACTTCATATCGGTCTCAGCCTCCCATGTAGCACCCTCAACTAAATTATTCCTCCATAAAACCTTAACCGAAGAAACTTCTTCCGGTCTAAAATTTCGATCGGAACCTCTTCATAAGTAAGGTTCTCATCAACTCCTAAGCCTTTTATAGGTAGAATGGATACCGGATCACCAATGCACTTTTTGAGCATGGATACATGAAACACGAAGCTACTGCCCATCACTGAATGGACTTAAGGTAGCTATTATTTTCCCTTGATTTTTCTTAGGTAGTTTAGGGTCCTAAACTTTACCCTAGATGCCTTCCTTAACCATGTAAGCTCTAAGACAGCCTAGTCATTGCCTTAAGGTTACTCTAACCCACACCATGAGGCTCTAGTTCATCCTAACATTTTTTCGGGGTGTAACACTAACAATCATTGGCACTTAGTATTGGATGAAGTGTCCTGATATGTGAAATCAAAATGGTGCCGCTTCTGGGGAATGGTGTTACTTGAGAATTTTGGTTAAGTTGAATTTTTCTCTTGTTAGTCATAGTTGTACTTACTTAATTTTAGTTTTGTTTTACTTTTTTGTGTTTTGAAATAAGAGGTATCAGTGTGAACGACAGCAATGAAAGCCAAGTAGGCCATCAAGATGACATCGGAAACCTCAACGATGTCAATAAGCCTAATGCTAATGACCCCTATCTTATGAGAGATATTGGTGCCATTCGTTTGCCTCTGGTCGAAGGAAATGCGGTATTCCACATCACAAGTACTATGTTGCAACTCTTGCAATTAAATGGGCTGTTTAGTGGTTTGGCTCATGAGGATCCCCATGAGCATCTTAGAAACTTCATTGATGTATGCGGACCATTCTCCTTAAAGAACATCTCCCAAGAGTCAATCCGGTTGAGGGTGTTCCCATTCTCTTTGATGGGAGAGGCATGTAAGTGGCTAGCTGAATTGCCACGTGAGTCAATCACTTCATGGGAGGAGTTGGTCACCACATTTAATGTGCGATTTTTCCCTTCTTTGAAGATGATGACTCTTCGAGACAACATTCAGAGCTTCAAGTGTCTAGAAGGCGAGCCAATTCATGAAACTTAGCTGCAATTCAAGAGGTTTGTGCTTCAATGCCCAACTTATAGCTTTCTTGATAACGTGTTGCTGCAGTATTTTTATTGGAGCCTTGACTCGATAAACAAGGGTGATGCTGACCAACTTTCTCCAGGAGGTTTGACACAGCAACCTTATGTGATAGCGGCTCAGCTCTTAGATGTCATGACTACTATAAATAGGGCGTGGTATACCTGTGAAGACAAGGTCTCCCCTCTCACATTCAAATTGACTAAGGAACAAATGGAGAAAAACCAATAGAGGGACCAAAATATGACCAAGATCATGAAACAACTTGACATTTTGTCTAAGAATGTCATGGGAGCTGGTGCTCGAAGTGTTAATGCCGTGGGTGTCGAGTGTGCTAATTCGGATGAGTCCAAGTTTGAGGCCTTATACAATGAAAAAGTGAATTTCCTAGTCAACCAAGGTGGTGGTTAACATTCAAACTACCCGAGACATAGTGGTAACCAATGTTGGAATAGGGATGAAGGTTGGAAAGATCAAGATCGAGAATGGAGGGACCAAAATCCCAATTGGGAGGATGGGGAGAAGGATAGGTATGTGCCTCCCCATGAGCGCCAAAAGCCAAAGGATTCGGAAGGTGGCCGATCTGAGGATATGCTTTCTCGTATCCTCAACAAAGTTGAGCTGTCGGACAAGATTTTAAAAGAAATGAAAGATGATGTGTCAACCCTTAGCCAGACCGTTACCTCCCATTCCGTATTGATCAAATAGTTGGAGACCCAAATGGGTCATATCTTATCTCATTTCAACCCGAGACAACAAAGGGGTTTGCCTAGTGATACTATGGCTAACCCTAAGAATGAGGTTTGAATGTCGACTTCCATCGTGCTGCGATAACTAAGGCGTTGATTGGGAGGCAACCCAAGTTTTATTTTCTTTCCGTTTAAAGTTTGAAATAATGGTGTGTTGAATGTGTAGGTCAAAGTGAGGAAAGTGTTTGAGAAGTGCAGGTTGACGAGCTAAAGGTCCAGTCGGCGCATTGATGAGTCCACGATTTAGACTCATTTAGGGCTATATTTTGATGAAACTAGTGTCCTCAAATGCATGTTTTATCCCGATATTTGATGAAAACCTCTAAGTTTCAGGTATTTGAAGTTTGAGGCAAAGCATGGACACTACTTAGCAAAAAGGAACAAAAAGAAGCCGAAAGAATGAAGAGACGAAGATTTGCGAATCACCGAACCCATTTGGTGAATCACCAATAGATCGCATATTCGCCTTTTGTTCCAGTGTGCTTAGCCCTGAAAGAAAGGAGAAAATCGGCGATGAAAAGGAGCAGTCAGCGTATCGCCGAACTACTCTGCGGAGCAGTGCTACATCTTCCAATTATCCAGGACACAAAGATGCTGAAGGCAACTGATGAAAGGCGATGAAGTAGACCAAAGGGCGGATCGCTGAATGCATCGGCGATTCTCACTAACATCGCCGAAAGATCCTTCGGAGCACATTTTCTGAAAACTATAAATACTAGTTCAATTTTTATTCTTAAGAAGCGAGTTTTACCTTGTTTTACCTAGTTTTTAGATTATTAAGTTTTAGATAGAGTTTTGGAGATACTATCTCTAAGTTTTGGAGAGGGTTTTGAAGAACTTAGAGCTTTCAAGGGTTTCATCTTCAAGAAATTGAACTTGGGTCTCTTGGATTCTGCACTTTTTGCCTGTTTTAAGACTTAATCTTGCATACCCATTGATGGAAACTGAGATTGGTATGCTTCTTTATATCTTTTACATGTGTGGCTAAAACCCCCAAATCTTGGGGTGTGATTTTGTGAATATGGGTTAGATTAGTTGTTAGGTCTTGCTTGTTGATAGTGTATTCATAGTGTAAATGTAATTTTGTTTAGTGGTTGTGGATGAACTTAATGAGGTTTTAATTGCAAATATAGTCTTATATATGTGCTTACTGCTTGCTCGAGAGAAAGGTCGTAAAACTAAGACCACTAAATTGATGTCCAGTGTGAGTGGGTCGACATGAGGTTCAGCTCGAGAGAGTGAACCCTAGTCCCATGTCCAAACACTCAGCTCGAGAGAGTGAGTGGATTAAGGCGGAGGCTGATCTTTATACGGCAAGTGGGTGTCCGAGAGGAACCCGCTTGAAATGGGGTAAGTTGCTCGAGAGAGAGCTTATCCCCTTTAAAGTCTTTCCGAGTCACAAATACTCAATGAACTTACTATCAAAAGCATGTACCCAATGATTTAGACTATCATGTATTCCTATCACATCCTAAGAATCCCGTCTCCATATTGTAGTTTTCCTTATTTTCACTATTTTAGTTATTTCTTGCTTAGAAACCCCAATTTTATAATTGACACTTGCGTCACCCTATTTAATTTGTATGTTGTTGGTGTAGGTAGGTTCCCTGAGCATGGCTGAAGGAAATTGTGGCAACTCGGCTGAGATGAAGCAAGAAGTCAAGAGGGACTTTACGTTACCCATACTGGTAACTCAGCTGAATGAGTTGGCCACCAAAACAATAGAGGTGGAAAACCAGTGCAAGAGTCAAGGGAGGTACATACCTCCTCACGACATGAAGCAATCTAGAGGTAGGGAGAACAAGCATGTCGAGGACACACTCCAAATCATTCTCCAAAAGATCACCGAACAAGATCAAATGTTGGAAGAGATGAATGAGAGTATTGAAGTGTTGAATCAAATGGTTGGCTCTCACTCTAGATCGATCCACCTAATCAGGACACTCCTGAATTATGCGGTGCCTCCTCTTCACTCAAACGAACTATTAGGGTTACCTAGTATCACTAGGGCCAACCCAACCAATGAGGAGTGAGTAAGGACTCGCGTTGTGCCGCGACGTTAAATAAAGCGCTTCTTGGGAGGCAACCCAAGGTTTTAAATGCTTTAATTTGCTTTTATAAATAATGGTATGCTAGTGGTGCAGGTTTGAATGAGGAAAGTGGTGAAAAAAACAGATTGGGGAGAACATAGTCAGTTGGCGGATTGCCGAAGAGGTCGATGAGCCCGACTTGACCCACCGTTTGGTTCAATTCAAGTTCAAGTCAGATCTTGTAAAACTCGGCGAACTTACAAAGCAGTTCGGCAACCTCGATGGAGACCGCCGATTTGACCCCAAGAAACTGAAGAATTTTAGCAATCAGCGAGCAAGTGACAACTCGGCGAGTGCGACTAATGTCGCCGAATGGGCATGAACTGGACAGTTTATAATGGCCAAGAGACTCAAAATTTGAAATTCTTCACTTTCCCTTGCTCTTGAATCTCTTAAACTCACACTAAGGTAAACCTTTATTTTAGCCTTTTTTTAGAACTTTAGTTTGTTGATTTGTGCTTGAAGTTGGAATACTTTGCCGCCTAGCTTTTCAATCGCAATTTAATTAGCATTAAAGGTTAGTCCTTAAACCCCGAGTTTATTGTTTAAAATTTTGTACTCTTTTGCAATGATCATATCTTATTGATGTGTGCTGGGCCTCTCTAATAGGATTAGAATGATAAAAATTCCAATTTTAATTTGAAAATTTTGCCCGTAATATTTGATTGTTGAATGCCCGTAAGTTTTGTGCTTTTTATTGAATTGTGTTGTGATTGTGTGTCATTAGATTGACTGGGTGAAGTCTGAGTAGCCCACATTTGCGCTAAATGTCAAAAATTTGCTCAAAGATAGAGCGGGTGACACCGCTCTTAAGAGCAAATATCGTCACATGGACAAATGCGGCAAATTCAAGAGAAATTTGAGTATCTCGGGGTGATGGGTAGTATGGGTCTTGTTTGAATTTCATTAGTGCATGCTTTGATTTTGTTTTCGGGGTTTGCAGGATTGAATTTGAGAAGATGGATTGAAAATGGGCACGTTGGGCCATTTGGGGAGCTGAGTCGAGTTCGCTGAATCGTTCGGTGGTTCACCCAATGTCTCCATCTCGCCCTTAATATCATGTCAAATTGGATGTTTGAGACTATAACTTTCAGCGAGAAGCCATGGGACGCCGAACGGACTCGACGACTCGTCGAAAGTACTCTTGACCACCCTTTGTATGCTATTCTGACCCCCCTAATGCACTGTAACTTTCGGCGGACAAACCCATGCTCACCGAAAGTAGTCGGCGGTTTGCTGAAAGGACTTTCCTATCACCGACTTGCCTTAATTATTTAGCCAACCTCATCGGCGAGCCAAAATTAGCTTGCCAAAGCGGTTCAACGACTCACCGACTAGATCAGTTAGTTTATCTGCAATAAGATTTACTGTGCTAGAGTTTGATTTTATTTTCTTAATTTCTCTAGATCTTTTGTAGATATGGTACGCACCAATCTAACTTAACCACCCCAAAAAAAGGCAAAGGGCATTACAATAAATGAAGGAGGATCAAACCTTCCAAAGAGGAGAGTGGATGACCTCCAACTGGGAGACAAACGCAAGAGGAAGAAACATATAGATAAAAAAGGAGTAGCTATTGAGCCACATTTCTCAGAACTAGAGGATCAACAACCTCTGATTAATCGAAGGGATGCGCTTCGAGCCAGACCTCAGCCCACAACCACCAGTACTCCTTCCGCTTCCACTCCTCGAACTACACACTCAGTGCCAGCCTAGGTACCCTCAGTAACTCTAACACTTCCTATAATTCCTCCACCGAGGTCGTTAAATAGATTGAAAGATGATGGTTTACGGACCATAATAGAGGAGAAATTACTATCCATGGAGGGTCTAGAAGGAAAAGCATCCTGATGTGCATGAAACTCTCTGATACCATAGATTGGAGCAGTTCACACAACCCCGAGGCCCTTACATTCCTTGTTGGGTAAGAGAGTTTTACACTACTTATGGGGAGTTGGTGCCTAAGAACAAAAAGAAGGAAAGTGAGTTTTGACCGGTGAAGTCGATCATGGTTAGAGGCAAAGAGGTAGAGTGTCACAGCGAGCATATTAATGTTGTATTAGGTAGACCGCTGCACTCTGCACTCCCTTACGAGGGGTTGCCGATTGTTTAGTCCTTGGATGATTTGAAGGGTTGGTTGGATCCAATGATTTCTGACACTACCTTGAGGTGGATGGATGCAGGGGCTCCTATTGAGAAGAGAGACATGAATAATGCCTCCAAGTTCTGGTTTGGCTTTATCAGTAGCACCACAATGCCATCCCAAAACGAGTCTATTCTTTACCATCCTAAGGCGGCTTGCCTTGGTTCTATCATGGCCAGGAGGCGGATCGATCTGGGACTGTTGATGTCACAAGAGATGGCCATGAGAGCCAAACAGAAGCTAACGTCTCTGCCATTTCCAGTTTTGGTCACTGAGCTGTGCCAGCGAGCTGGAGTACCTCATGACACTATGAGGGATATTGAGGTCACCCCATTTTCTTCCACCGATATTAGGTGTATTGAGGCCGAGTTCATACGAGATGAGGTTGACAGGAGGAGAGTAGCTCCATCAGACACTTCTCCAGAGGTCAATGTTGACTAATTACTAGCAGAAACATCTTCGGCTACTCCAGCCTCTGAGCCCTCATGTATACCCGCTCCTTCTTCCTCTTCCTCACAGGCTCCATGTGCTTCCTCATCCTCCCAGCCTGCCAGGATTACTCAAGCCATGATCCTGAAGATGGGGTAGTTGGCCTATTGAGATGATGTGAGGCTACCCAATTGGAGAGATCTATTTCGTGGATAATTGACAGTGCCATCTTAGCTGAACTGACCCCCCTTCAGACTTTTGTTGATGCCTTGACAGTGAGAGTCATTGCTTGTGAGAGTAGACAGGGGGAGACTTCTGAGGTGATGGCTTTAAAAGCGGAGATTGCGAGTTTAAGGAAGGATGTAGACTATTTGAAGACCACAGACTTCACTTCAGTGATGCGGGATGCAGATGAAGAGGATTCTCCTGAGACCTCGGGGATTCCTTCGAATATCATCAGAGATGTGTAGGGGGATGGCACAACACATGCAGAGTCGGATGTAGAGACTGATGAGGAGTTGATATTAGTACATGCTGAGGAGACACAGGAAAGCAGAGATGAGGGCATATTCAGAGACTTGCCAGATCTTATGGAGACAGTTATGCAGTCGGTGATCAAGACATTGCCGACTGAGATGTCCACTACAGCTCCTAGTGGATCTGTCATTGCTATTTCGTCTGAGGCTACTCCAGGCACTGATGCCCAAGTACAGATTGCTACACCAGCCACCGAGACCCCGATAGAGAGAGACTACATAGACATGACGTTTTTTACCCCCTCTCTATCTTATTATATTTTTACTTTTGGATACTTTTAGTTGCATTTGAGGACAAATACTTTTTAATTGTGGTGGGGTGAGGCCCACACATTTTGTGTTGATAGTTGTGTTTTGTGTATATATTTGGGTTGTTCTGCTTTAAAATTGTGTTTCATCTGTTTCTGTGGATGATTGAGCTTATGTTTCTTTTATTTATTTTATTGCAAAACAATTTTAACCTGTCCAAAATTTTTGCCACCTCTTGTGTGTGAATGTGGCTATTCTTTTGCAAAATTTAATTCTCGATTCCGATCAATATCGATGACTTGAATAGTGCTCTCAATCGAACGAACATGAATGTACGGCTACGATGAGGCCAAATGAAGTTGCATAGACAATATGTGAACTTTTTGCATCTCGTTTTGACTAGCCTAGTATCGAATCAATTCTCTTGTGATGACCGTTGCACACTAGCAAAAGTGTGGAGTCTTGTTTAACTATTAGTGTCGATGCCTAGTATGGTAAGCTTACTTTGAAACATGCACGAATACACCTAGAATTTTCCCCGTTAGTTCGAGCGACTAAGTAAAGCTTTCTCTTGACATGATCTTAGGCAACTTTGAAGAGTGTGAGCCAATTTGACATATACCGTTTTTGTAGCCTACCTTGTGAGTGTGTGAACCTCTCTTGAACACCCCTTGAACCTTAACCTTCTTTGGAAGAAACTTGATGAAAATTAGACCTTTCTTAATCCATTACCGTTAATCCTCTTGATTTGTAGTTTAATAAATAGCCAACTTAGGCCAAAAACCTAAGTGGGGGGTGTGGTGAGAAGAAAAGAGAAGGTTAAAAAGTGCAAGGAAAGTCTATGTTAACCCATGATGTTGAGAAAATTGGAACCCCTGTATAAGAAAAAAGAGAAAGAGAAAGAAAATAATAGAATGAAAAAGAAAGTTACAGAATAAAGTGCAAAAGAAAAAAGGGTTTCCAACACACTATGGGAAAGTGAATATTAGGATGACTTATGAGCACTAAAGAAACTGATGAAGGAAAAGGGAAGGAAGTGTTGTGAGCACCACAATTCATGAGAATGAAAGCCACTAAGTCTAAATGACCATACCTTTGCACTCAGCTCCATTACAAGCCTTGAAAAGACCTTTTTGATCTTGAGAAAGCTGAAACAAATGTCAATTGGAAAATACAGGCAAATGTATGGGTGAAAACATGCATTGTGTTCATCTTTGTGAGTGTGAGCATTGCATTTGATTCCTGAACTTTAGATGATTAAGCCATTATGGAATCATTCTTTCTGTGAGGGCATTCGAACACTTTGGTTGAGCTTGAACTTGCATTTGAGGCAAGTATTGTGAGCATGAGATTCTTTGATATTAGTGAGTCACTACTTGAATCTTTGAGTGCACAATTAATCTTTGCATAAGTAAATTGAGTCTTGTTGTGTGCACTCATGATCGAGTCTTGTGTAGCACTGTTCAAGATACCCATCTTGAATGACTAAACTTGACTTTGCTTGAGGACAAGCAAAAGCTTAAGTTGGGGGTGTTGATAAGTCCACGATTTAGACTCATTTAGGGCTATATTTTAATGAAATGAGTTTCCTAAATGCATGTTTTATCCCGATATCTAATGAAAACCTTTAAGTTTTTAGGTATTTGAAGTTTGAGGCAAAGCATGGACACTACTTAGCAAAAACGAGCAAAAAGAAGCCAAAAGAACGAAGAAATGAAGATCTACAAATCGCTGAACCCATTTAGCGAATCACCAACAGATCACATATTTGCCTTTTGTTCCAGTGTGCTGAGCTCTGAAGGTAAGGAGAAAATTGGCGGTGAAAAAGAGCAGTCGGCGTATCATCGAACGACTCTGCGAAGCAGTGCTACATTGCCCAATTATCCAGGACACAAAGATGATGAAGGAAACTGATGAAAGGTGACGAAGAAGACCAAAGGGTGGATTACCGAATGCATCGGCGATTCTTACTAACATTGCTGAAAGATCCTTCGGAGCACATTTTCTGAAAACTATAAATACTAGTTAAGTTTTTATTCTTAAGAAGCGAGTTTTACCTAGTTTTTAGATTATTAAGTTTTAGATAGAGTTTTGCAGCTATTCTCTCTATGTTTTGTAGAGGGTTTTGAAGAACTTCGAGCTTTCAAGGGTTTCATCTTCAAGAAATTAGACTTGGGTTTCTTGGATTTTTCACTTTTTGCCTGTTTTAAGACTTAATCTTGCATACCCATTGATGGAAATTGAGATTGGTATACTTCTTTATCTCTTTTACATGCATGGCTAAAAACCCCAATTCTTGGGGTGTGATTTTCTGAATATGGGTTAAATTAGTTGTTGGGTCTTGCTTGCTGATGGTCTATTCTTAGTGTAAATGTGATTTCATTTAGTGGTTGTGGATGAACTTAATGAGGTTGTAGTTGCAAATATAGTCTCATATATGTGTTTTCGGATTATGAGAGAGAGATGTCGTAAAACTAAGACCACTAAATTGATGGCCAGCGTGAGTGGGTCAAGATGAGTTTCAGCTCGAGAGAGTGAACCCTAGTCCCATGCCCACACATTCAGCTTGATAAAGTGAGTGGGTTAAGGTGGAGGCTACTCTTCATGCGGCAAGTGGGTGTTCGAGAGGGACCCACTTGAAACGAGGTAAGTTGCTCGAGAGACATCTTATCCCCTTTAAAGTCTAGCTTAGTCACAAATACTCAATGAACTTACTATCAAAAACATGTACCCAATGATTTAGACTATCCCGTATTCCTATCACGTCCCAAGAATCCCATCGCTGTACTTGTATTTTTCCTTATTTTCAGTAATTTAGTTATTTCTTGCTTACAAATCCCCATTTGATAATTGACTTTTGTGTCACCCTATTTAGCTTGTATGTTTTTATTTGCTAAAGTCTTTTGCTATGATTAGCTTTAGCACGTTTGCGCTTAACCATTAATTTTCATGCCCACTCCCTTGGGACTTGACCCCTACCTTTGGTTGGGTTATTATACTATTGTATGCGTAGACACTTGCATCGAAAGTTGCATCCTTGATTATGCAAACATCATGCATCACCAAAAAGTCGGCGAGCTCGACTTGGACCGCCGTTGTACTCAAAACAATTTTAACTTGGAGTCTGTAAAACTCGGCGACCCCAGGAGCAACTTGATGAGTCGCTGACCAGGTCGGCGATAGCAATCTATTCTGCCGTTTGGACCCCCACATTAATTGGAGGTCCTGTAAAACTCAGAGAGGTAATTAACCACTCAGTGTGTCACTGAGTGGGTCGGCGAGCAAAACTAATGTCGTAGAATGGGTGAGAATTGATGGTTTGTAAAGGCCAAAAGTATAAACTATCAAACTCTTTCACTTTCCCTCACTTTTAATCTTTCCAAACTCACACCCGCACTTTAGTTGCTATATTTCTTGAATCTTCAGAGTGTTTTAGTCATTGATTGTGTGTTTGAAGTGGATTGCTTTGCCGCCTAACATTTCAAATTATTTTAATCGGCATCTAAGGTTGGTTTTTCGAACCCCAAGTTTATTGTTATTAGGTTTGTACTCATTTGTAATGATCTTATCTTAGTGATGTGTGCTGGGCCTCTCTGATCTTAATTGTTGTCGTGTGTGCCGGTGTTAATTCGCTATCCTTGCCCGAAATGCTTATAATGTTGAATCCCTATGATTTTGTGCCTTATAATTGATTAAATCTTGTGGGGTTGTGCTAGCATGTTGTTGGGTATAGTTGGGTGAAATCTAAGTAACCCGTAGTTGTGCCAAATGACGTAATTTGCCCAATGATAGAGCGGGTGATGTCATTCTTAAGGGAAAAGGTTGTCAAATGGCCAAATTTGGCAAAACCACGAGAAGTCTGAGTATCCCGGGGTAATGGGTGTTTTGGGTCTTGCTTTAATTTGATGAATGCATGCTTTGATTTTGATTTCCGAGGTTGCGGGGTTTAATTCAAGAATTTAGGTTGAAAGTAGATACGTTGGGTCCTTTGGTGAGCTTGGTCGAGCTTGCCTAAACTACTCGGTGGTTCGCCGAAGTTCCCCATCTCACCTTTAATTTCATGTTATATTTGAAGTTTGATTCTGAAATTTTTGGTGAGAAGCTTGAGGTCACCATAGGCACTCTGTGATTCACCGAATGTCTTCTTGATTGCCTTTTGTTTGCAACCTTGAACCCTTTTTGCACTATAAATTTTGGGGGGCTAATCCTTGCTCGCCGAATGCTGTTGCTGATTCACCAAAAGGCCTTCCTATTGCCGACATGCCAAATTTTTTCTGAGATTTTTAAGCCAATCCTTACGGCGAGCCCGATCTAGCTCACCAAAGTGATTTGGCAACTCGCCGACTCATTCTGTGAGTCTGTCTGCAAATGTTCTTATGTGATTTTGCTTGAAGCATTTCTCACTTTTTCTGATGTTTTTGCAGACATAGCTAAACTAAAAGTTGCTGGAGAAACATGCCACCCCGAAATAAGGCTAAGGGGATTACAATGAATGAGGATGCAACTGCATCCAGAGGAAAAACTACAAAACTTCCCACAACTGGTGGGAAAGGCAAAGGAAAAAGCAAGGCACCTGCGTCACCGAAGGCCAGCTCCGATAGTGACGGGATCTACCCTACCCATCTCACCACTTCTGAGAGTGAGGGTGAGCATCAGGAGCCTCAAACTGTAGCTTCTGAGGATGATGAGTTAGTGGCAGCACATATAATAGAGCTGCAGTCCAAAAGGATGAATGATCCGTCTAGGGTCAGGACTCCTCAGGCCACCACCACTCCTCCTCCAGTTCCAACACAGGCAGTGGTGCTAGCACCACCAGTTCATGGCCCTCCCCCAAAGTCTATGAAAATATTAAAGACTGAGGGGCTGAGGACAATCATTGAGGAGAAATGTTTGTTAACTGATGGGGTCATTGATAGGTACCCAGAGATTATGAGCTGTCTGAAGACCCATAAGTTTCAAATCTTCACCAAGCCTATTGGCCCATATATTCCAAGTTGGGTGCGGGAGTTCTACGCTGCTTATGGGCCCTTGATACTGTAGAGAAAGAAGCAAACAGGAACGTTTAAATTGGTTGACTATGTAGTTGTCAGGGGGAAGATAGTGTAGTGTGATTTTACTACCATCAATGTCGTCCTAGAATGCACTACAAGGCTTGAAGATGACTACTTGCATATGATCAAGACAAAGACGCTGGACAACATGAAAAAGTGGCTAGCCCCGCTGATATCAGATGACACTCCGAAGTGATTGGAGGTAGGAGCTCCAATAGAAAAGAAAAACCTGAATGTAGTTGCGAGGTTCTGGTTTAGCTTCATCAACTGCACTATCATGCCATCCCAATATGAGTCGATCCTCCACCTAGCTAAGGCAGCCTGTCTGGGTTTCATCATTAATGGGACGAGGCTCAATTTTGGAATGATTATGGCACAAGAGATGGTCATGAGAGCCAAGCAGAGTTAGCCTTCCCTTTCCTTTTTGGTGTTGATCACCGAGCTGTACAGGTAGGCTCGGGTTCCTAGAGATGCAAAGAAGGATGTGGAAGTGATGCCCATATCCTCTACTGATATCTGGAGGATTGAGGTAGAATATTTAAAAGATGAGGCAGAGAAGAAGAAGCAGACAACCTTGATGGATTCTTCCCTAGTTGTGGACACAAACTCACCACCTTTAGAGGCATCTTTGCCTACTCTGGTCCCTGCGCCTTCAGGTACTTCTAGTGCTGTTCCTTCTGACACCCCAAGTTCTTTTGCTGTTGCACTGCCTCCTAGACCTGCTGCTGCTGTCTCTCAGACCCCGCTCACTCAGGCTGCATTACTCTAGATGGGGTAACTTTCCCATTCTGCCAATCATCGTGCTGCCAGACTTAAGGCCTCTATTCCAAGCATTATTTAGAATTCCCTGGTTGATACTGTGACACCATTGAGCGCTACTATTGATGCCCTAACGGCCAGAATAGCGGTGTGTGAGCGTGGCCAAGGGACCATAATGGAGGTGACAACTTTAAAGGCCGCTATTGATGTGTTAAGGAGCGATATGGATCAGCTGAAGTCCACCGCCATGTCTATGATTTTCGGGATGGTGGAGATCTTGGATGCTCCAGATAAGCCTCCGGCTACCACCAGAGATGAGGTTAGAGTTGAGGGGATAGCTGATCTCGAGTTTGAGGCGAAGATAGATGAGGAGACACTTGGGGTGCTGAGGAGGTTTCTTATGAGGGCCTTACCGAGACTGAGGAGGTTTCTTATGAGGGCCTTACCGAGACTGAGGAGGCCATGATCGATGCAGCTGTGTAGGCCTCTTTGGTTGACCCAAGTGCAACTACTATTCCTTTTAAGGTGACTCCGAGCAGTAATGCCTAAGTCTCGAGCACTACATCGAGCACTGATGCCCAAGCAGATAGAGTGACTGAGTAGGCATGATCCCTTCTTTACCTCCCTCTCTGTCTTACTTTATTTTGACATTTGGATATTATTTTGATTGCATTTGAGGAAAAATGATCTTTTTGTGGTGGGGTGAGGCCTACCTTTTGTGATTATGTTTTGTATATATATTTGGGTTTTGAGCTATAATTGTGTTTTACACTGCTTTTGTGGATGATTGAGCTTTTGGCTTCGTGTTTTTAATGATAAATGATTTTTGGACCCTTCCAAAAAAAATTATGCCACCTCTTGTTTCTATTTAAATGTGGATGTTCTTGTAAATTTGAGTATCGGTCTTGATCGATACCGATGACTTGAATAGTGCTTATAATCGAACCAAAATGAATGTGCGGGTATGATGAGGCTAAGTGAAGTTGCATAGACAACATGTGAACTTTTTACATCTCGTTGTTACTAGCCAGTTATCAAATTGAGTCTCTTGTGATGAATATTGCACATTAGCAAAAGTGTGGAGTCTTGGTTGACATTGGTGTGAATGCCTTATGTGATGAGCTTACCGTGAACCATGTGTGATGACACCTAGAATTTGCCCCGTTGGTCCGGTTGACTAAGTGATGCAATCTCTTGATATTATCTTAGGCAACTTTGAAGAGTGTGAAACAATTTGACATTATACCTCTTTTTGTGGGCTACCTTGTGAATGTGTGAACCCCGCTTGAACACCCTCTTAGCCTTAACCTTTTCTTGGATGGAACTTGATGAAATGGTGACCTTTCTTGAACCATTACCTATAATCCTCATGATTTGTGGTTTGTGTGAATAGCCAATGGTGAAAAGAGAAGGTAAATCAAGAAGTGCAAGAAAGTCCCTTTGACCCATGGTTTGAGAAAAATGGAATCCCTCCATATAAAAAGAAGAGAGAAAAAGAAGAAGAAGAATGAAAAAGTTATGGAATAAAGTTGTGAAAATGCAAGAAGAAATGGGATTTCCAAGAGTCCATAGAAAGTGAATAATGGAATGACTTGTGAGCACACATGAAAATGATGAAGAAAAGGAAACAAAGTGTTGTTCAAACCACATCTCATGAGGATTACATCCATTGAGCCTAAATGATCATACCCTCGCACTTAGCCCCTTACAAGCCTTGAAAAGACCTTTTTAATCTTGAGTGAGCTGAAACAATTGTTGATTGGAAAATATGGGAAATCTATGGGTGAAGTCACGCATTGTGTTCATCTTTATGAGTGTGAGCGTTGCATTTGATTCTGGAGCTTTAAATTATTAATCCATTGTATGTGGACATTGAATCATACTTTGTGTTAGGGCATTTGAACACCTCTGTTGACCTTGAACTTGCATTTGAAGCAAGTACTGTGAGCTTGAGATTCTTTGGTAATGGTGAGTCACAACTTAAGTTTTTGAGTGCACAATTGATCCTTGAATGAGTAAGTTAAGTCTTTTAGTGTGCATTCATGATTGAGTCTTGTGTAGCATTGTTTGAGACATCCTTATTGAACTGTTGAACTTGAGTTTTACTTGAGGACAAGCAAAAGTTTAAGTTGGGGGTGTTGATGAGTCAACTCATTTAGGGCTTTATTTTAATAGATCTAGTGTCCTCAAATGCATATTTTGTGCCAATAACTGATGTAAATCCTTGATTTTCAGGTATTTGGATAGAGGAACAAAGCATGGACACTAATGAGCAAAAAGGAACAAGGCAGCTGAAATAACGAAGAAAAGAAGGGCTTAGGATCACCTAAACCATTGGGCGAGTCGCCGAATGGCCATGGTCTCGCCTATTGTTACAGTGTGCCAAGCCTTGAAGGAGAAAATCAAGTTGGCGATAGAAATGAGCAGTCGGTGAGTCACCGAACAGTTCCGCGATATAGTGCTATATCACCCAAAGTTACAGAGCTTGAAGTTGCTGAAGGCTAAAGCAAAAAGGCGATGGAACTGACCAAAGGGCGGATCGCCGAGTGGATCGGGGATCCCATATTACTGCGATGAATGGTCCTTCGCAGCACATTTTTGGCAACTATAAATACGTTTTTATATTCTTAGTTTAATAACTAGCATTCAATAATTTTCATTATTGTTCAGTTTTCAAGTTTGAGAGCTTAGAACTGGGTTTAGAGACAATATTTTCCTTAGCTTTGAAGATTTGAAGATTTCCATATTTGAGAAATTGGAAGTGGGTATTGAAGATTCTTCATCTTATACCTTTGTAAAGACAATATTAATCTTATCCAATTGATGGAAACACAATTTGGAAACAATTTCTATCTTTTTATGATGTCTAGCTAAAACCCCAATTCTTGGGGTGTGATTATGAGTTGATTTAGCTGTTGGATATTGTTAATTGATAGTGTAAATGATATTTAAAAGTGATTTCATTTAGTAATTGTGGCTTAATCTAAAGGGTAGTAGTTGCAAATGCAACTCTACCTTTGTGTTTTTGGCTTGCTCGAGAGAGAGGTTTCAAAACCAAGTTTACTGATTTGATGGTCTATGGGTATTGGGTTGTCATGGGTTCACCTCGAGAGAGTGAATCCTAAACCTTTTCCCACACATTCAACTCGAGAGACTTAATGGACTAAAGCGTAGGCTGTTCCTAATTGTTGCTTATTGGTATTCGAGAGAAACCAATTTGATTCGGGGTAAATTGTTTGAGAGAAAGTTTATCCCCACTAAATTCTAGCTTATTCACTAATTTACAGCTATTCACTATTAATTGCAATCACCCATTTGTATACCTTAGCCCATAATCCAATCACATCCCAAGAACTCGTCTCCATATTTGTTATTTTCGTGTTATTTGCTCCTGTAGATGATAGTTGAAACCAAATCCCCTGTTATTTGACACTTGTGTCACCCCAAACTTGAACTATGCTTTTATTCATAAATGTTTTTACCTATGATTGACTTGAGCATATTCATTCTTGAGTACGAACTACTCCCTGTAGGATTCGACCCCAACTCACTTAGTTGGGTTATATTACTGACTAACAATCGTTAGCACTTAGTATTGGATGAAGTGTCCTGATACGTGAAATCAACGGTCCGTGGGTCTATCCACAGACCGTGAATGGTGTCCGTAGAGCCCTAGGTAAGTTCTCAAAACTTCTAAGTGTTAAGAGTAACCTACGGACTGGACCTACGGTTCGTAGGTCGACCCACCGCCCGTATACGGGGTTTTATGGGTCCAAACCTAGGGTTTGCCCGACCTAACCCAGATACTTTTTTGAAATAAAATCCTTCATTGTTTTATTCATCCCCCACATTTAAAAATCCCTCTCAACCGTTTCTAACCCTTTCCTCTCCCTAAATCACTCCATTAAACTCCCAAATCCCACAGATCACTCCCTATTCACTTCCCCAAAATCCCATATCACTCCCCCCTCTTCCAATTTCCTCATCCCCATTTCCCCAACGATTCCATCATTCGGGTTTAGTGTCAAAGGCTAGAAAGAGGTTTCTGAAGTCAAGTCCAGCACACAACCACCCACTTGTTTTGCTTGAAAGGTAAATGACTTTGCTCTAACTTTGAAGTTACTGTTCATTGTTGTATTAGGAAGTCACAAAGTGGATCTATCCTTGGGTGGTAAAATTTTGTGTGTAATCAATGATTTTTATCCTAAAAACACCCTTGGGACGAAAGAATGTGATTGTGTTGTCTTGTTAATCGAAATAACTCTTTGTAAATGGTCTAAATGGAAGTTTCGACTTAGGGTTCCTAATTCGGTATGCTAAAATGAATAAATTGTGAGTAATTGGAACCCTATGGATGAAAAACTGCTATGTATTGTGTTGAAATGCATGATTAGACTTAGGTTGATGGTTTAATTTGCTGAAAGAATGGTTACAAAATGAGGCATGTCTGATACATGGCACATACCTAACCCACGAGACCTCGTCCACGGACTGTAGGTCGGGTCCGTGGGTCTATTCCACATGAAATATTCACCAAGTGTGGAACCACGGATGTGGACTACGGTTCGTCGTTCCATCAATAGACTGTTCTGCACATCCGTGGTTCACATTAGAGACCAGACTTTTGGGTACTCTGACCTACGGAGTGGACCTACGAACCGTAGGTACCCATTGTGGGTTAGTAGTTCAGCTATTGCTCAATTTTTTTTTCAATTTTTGTTTTTGTTCTAAATTTTTTTCGAGTGTGTCATTGGTTTATTTTGGTACTAACTAAGCCTCCACAAGTACCATGGCACCCAAGAAAGCTCCGGTCTACACCGCAAGAGGCAAGTCCAAATTAGTGGCACCAACCCTTCGACTAATTAATGAAGATATTGATGTGGATACTTACCCTGCATATGTCCCACCCAATACAAGGGCATCCCCTACCGCACCATGCACCATACGAAATCAAGCCCGATAGGTGATTTACGATGTAGTCACTGCCTCCTACTCTGATGAGGAGGATACACTGATCAGTTCACTGGCTGGTCTTGAGTCTGCTTCTGCTTCCAGCTCCGGCCCCGCATCCAGCTCCAATTCTAATGGAGCCGACACTTCATCCTCTGAGGCTACTAGTGCGGGGGACATTCCAGTGCCACCAAACACAAATGCTTCTCAAGTTGATGAAGAGCCAATCCGATGGTGTGTGAGTGGCCAGTGGTAGATATACAAAGACACTTGCATGCTAATTGAGAAGGAGAGGATGGCTCGATTGGTTATCGAGGAGTGCAGGGCACTCACATGCAGTCTTCATACTAAGCCCGACATCCATGATCTCTTCCAGAGGCACAGGTGTGAGTGGATGGCCCATAGCCCAGCGTCATACAACGAAGAGATCATAAGGGAGTTCTATGTTTCCTATGCAACCACCCGCCGAGGTTCCATTGTGAGAGGGGACAAACATGCCGCCCTGCCTCCACTCAAGCCTACACTAGTGCGCGTGTTTTCAGTTGATATATATGAGACCACTATCCGGATGTTTCTCTACACTCCGGGCCACACTCTGCCAATCAACATGGCCGAGTTCGACTATCACTAGGACATTGTTAGGAGCAGAGCATTCAAGTGGAATGTAGATTATAGGGATACTCTATTGCGCTGGTTTGCCCGTTATTTTGCTATAGACGGAGAGCAAGCCGAGTGGGTCAGCACCCCAAGCTTGGGTATAAAGAAGGCCACCCTGACTTTTGTGGTCAAATTCTTCTGGTTGTTAGTGCGGAACCGGGTGTCTTCTTCTCAGGCAGACAATGTACTCACATGGGACAACGCGGTTTTGGTGGTAGCCTTAGTTGTTGGGTTTGAGATGGATTTTCCCCACATGGTGATTACGGCGATTCATGAGAGGGCCTTCAAGGCCACCACCACCTATCCCTTCCCCTGCCTCATTTTTTAGCTGTGCAGGGATGCTGGAGTACTGGTTTGGCATTGTGACAAGCTGGTGCAAACGACCAAAACTCTGGACATCGTCCTAATTTGAGATGAGGCCAACGTAGCTGCACCACACAGAGAGCCACAGATTGAGGTGCCACCATTGGGAGAGGACTTGGTTGATGATGTGGACTAGATACAGGGTGAGGAGCCTGTCCATCCAGCCACTACTGAAGATGCCCCGGCTTCCCATTCTATGGCTGCCAGTCAGGCCCCTAGCGCCTCCAGAGCCACTCACTCTTCAGGGTCTGCTACCGTGCCTTTAGCCCGTGTTCAGAAGCTGAAGGCCTAGGTGGCTACACTACTTCAGCATGTGCAGCCTTGGATGTATTGTGTGATTGAAAAGTCCTAGACTTGGGTTGAGCAGCGGATGGAAAAGATGATGGACCGTAAAGTTCAAGCTGTACACCAGCTTCTTGATGCATTCGAGCTAGGTGTCTTAAAGAGACCAGCCCCCATCATTGATGTTTCTGCCTTCCAGATGGAGTTAGCTAGTCTCCGGGCTAATTTTGATGCCCTCCTTGCTCCACCTGAGACTGAGCCTGAGTCGGCCCCCACAACACCGGTTGATGATACGGTGTTAGATGCACTATTTGGAGATAAGATGCCACCACCTTCTTCTTCCCATCACCATGGGAAGCACCCCTGCTCCAATGGTGCTTCTGATGATACTGAAGATGGGAGAGCTAGCAAGATGGAGCGCCAAAAGACTAAGGCAGCTCAGAGGGCATCCATCATTAATGAGGAGTTGTGGCAGCAGAGGATTAAGAAGATTGGTGTTGGTGCCTCTAGCAGTGTGAGCACAACTGATGGTGCGGTGAGAGTTGATGGCATCACTACTGATGGTGCTGAGTTGATAGATGTAGTCACTACTGTTGGTGACCCGAGTGTTGATACATCGGGCTCTAGGGAATAGGACCCACCCACTTCTTGATAGGTCTTTGGCGCTATGCTCCATAGGTTTGCTTCACCCAATCCTTTTGTTCTTTACTTTTGTGCATTGGGGACAATTGCACTCTATTTTGTTGGGAGTGGGGTAAATGGATTGTGAGTGATAGGGTGAAGTCTGAGTAAGCCAACTCATAATCCTCTTTTGGGGTTTTCTTGCCTGTGTTCTTTTTCCCCAAGAGACTGTTTTTAATTTCTATTATACCGGCATCTGTTAGGATTGCATGTGCAGAAGCATGAGAAAGAATAAAGCATGATGGCATAATTAAGAAAGAAAAATGATACCCATCCAAAAGTTTTGATATGAGCTAGAATCTATAGGCTAGAATGAGTTAAATGTGTTGGCTCTGAGTATGACATTATAAAGAACCAATTTGATCTCATGACTTAAGCTAAAACTTGAACTAGGTAATCTGATAATGAAACAATGTACCAAGAGTGTGTGAGGACAGTTGATTGTTTAGACAGTTTGTGCCAATCTAGAACTTGCCCCGTTGGTCCTACTAAGATGATCTAGGCTACAACTTGGGAAGTGATCATAGGTCCTTGTTTAAATTAGTCCACATAATCCTAAAAAGATCCAACCAAATGAAATCAATGTTCCCTTTGATCCAACTATTTGAGCCTAAAATTGACCATTTCTTTTGATTCAGTTAACTCACCTTCCCTAAAATAAGTGTTTTGGCACCGGTCCCTCCTTGGACATGTGCACCATGACTTAGGCCAAAAGTCTAAATTGAGGGTAGCTAATGCAAAGAAAAAGTGACCTTAATCTTGGCCTTGGTCCAACATCAGATATTGTGCACCTCAACTTATGGAAAATCCATAAGTTTAGGGTGGCTATGAAAGAGGAAACCAAAAGAAAAATGGGTATGAAAAGAGTTTTGTGTTGAAAGGAGAAAAAGAGAAGATAGAAGAGGATGTGACTTTGTGCCAAAGAAGCAAAAAGATGATAAATAAAAGTGCTAAAAAATAAAGAAATATAAAGTGAAAGAAAAAGAAGAAAGTGAAAAATAAGAGCTACAAAGTCAAAAGTCACATCTATGGTGAAAAGAGTCAACGGAAAAAAGGTAAAAGGAAGGATGTCAAAAATAGGTCGAAAAGAGGTAAAAAGCCAATGTAATGTCAAGGAGGGTAGAAGGTCACTAAAAAGTACCCAAATGTACCACACCTGACCCTGAGCCTATGTTACAAGCTAAGAAAGTCCTATAGTGATCCTAGCAATTAGTTTGGAGAGTCTAAGCAATGAAAATAAGGGAAAGCCTATGGCATTGAGCACTAACAGTACTTGAAGTCACTTTTGAGCGTGAGTATTGAATGAATCCTTGTACTCAAAATCATATTCATTATGTGAGAAAGGGATTTTGTTTGAAGAAAGGTCACTAGTTACATTGTCGGAGAGTTGGTACCTTGGTGATTGTGAAAAATTGGATATTGCGTGTCTATTGGTCGATCTTTGTCATATCTTGATCTGCATGAGTTAGCTTGTTGAGTCTAAGAGAAAAGATTGGCACTCGAAAAGGGAGTCGGGATAGAAAGCCATGTGATTTCTTGAGTTTGAATGGCTGCTTCTATACAAGTGTCGTTTAGAGTCTTAGTGCGTCGCTTGAGGACAAATAACAAATTTAAGTTGAGGGTGTTGATATACCATGACTTTACGATATTTTTAATACATTTCACTTAAGAGTTGTGTGTGTCTAGGGCCATTTTGTGTTAGAACAAATGTTTATTGTGCTATATTTGCAGGAAATAGACTTGGACGAGGTCGAGAAAGAGAAAGCTGAGATTCTGCAGAAGTGGCCACACACGAAAGTGACCTATAGACCATAGGTCCAGTCACGATTCGTCGTTGGGCTCGCATGGATTGATCCTTAGGGAAATCTGATCAAGTGTGGAACTAAAGAAGAAAGTGACGGACCGTAGTTCGACCCACTGGCCGTCCTGCAAAACTGTCAATTGATTCAAAGATTTAGAGTTCTAGTACCTGTGGAAAAGTTCGAAGTGTGGATCCATAAAAGGGGACCCACGACCTACGGTCTGTTCTGTAGGTCTGTTGTTTGTATCTAGAAGATTGAAGGTTCCAGCTTCTAAGAAAATGTCTAAGTCTTAAGCCACAGAAGGGACCTACGGACTATAGGTCAATTCACGTTCCATAGGTCAGTCTCATCGATCGAAGCCACGTTCAGTAGTTTATTTCCTTATTTCATTTACTTTTTTGTTTATGACATGTTTTTCTATAAATAGGGTATGTAAACCTCATTTTTGGGGGTTAAACATTAGTGTATACTTTTAGTTCTTGCTATTTTCTTGGGAATTAACTTGCAAATTATAGCAAATTGATTTCCAATTTCAGTTTATAAAGATTCTTTCTTTGAATTTCAGTTGGAGATTACTGATTTTTTCTACTAAATACGTAAGTTCATGAATTCTTCTTCTACAAATATGAATTGTGTTCTTTCAAGCATGAGTAGCTAAACCCACAACTAGGGTTGTGAGAACCATGAGCAATTAACAACGTATGAATAATAACTAAGTATTCATTGACTAGTATTGATGCATGTATTGGAAATTCTTTCACTTAGAAATCTTTTAAACGAGTGCACGCATTAGAACTCTCCATGTTGCTACTTGCCGGACCAAAGAGGTAGTTAATAAGAAAAAAATTATCAACAGAGATTTAGTGTGATACTATCTAATAATCTAATGTCAATTGGTGCGAGGGAGAAAACTAAGCCATACATTGATGTGATGTCTAATCTGAGGTAAAGGTAAGGGTTGGTAAATTATACACACATAAGATGGAAAAAGTTCACATATTGTCTATGCAACTTCATTTGGCCTCATCGTAGCCGCACATTCATTTTTGTTCGATTAAGAACACTATTCAAGTTATCGGTATTGATCAGTACCGATACTCAAATTTGTACAAGAGCATCCACAATCACACACAAGAGGTGGCAAATATTTTAGAACGGGTCAAAAACCATTTTGATTCAAAACAAGAAGCCATAAGCTCAAACATCCACAACATAATATCAAAACACAATTTAAATACAAAAGCCCAATAATATATACATAGAATAGTCACAAGAGGTAGGTATGGAAATACCTCACCCCACCACAAACAAAAATGTAGTTGTCCTCAAATGCAACAAAATTATAAAAAGTCAATAAAAATGACAAAGAGGGAGGTAAAGAAAGGTCCTATCTATGCAGTCACTCCATCTGTCAGGGCATCAGTGCTGGGGGTCACATCAACATCATTGTCTCCACTAGGGCCAGCCATGGTGGTGTCTCTCATGAAATTTGCACGGCTAAATGTACCATAGCCTCCTCAACCTCTGTAAGGCCCTAATAAGTAGCCTTGTCATCGAAAACAAGCTCCTCCTCATCAGTCTCAGCCTCAAATTTGGCAGCAACTATCTCTCCAACTCGAACCTCATCTCCGGTGGTAGCCGGAGGCACATTTGTATTAGTTTGGCATGCCGGGGATCTCCACTGTCCCAAAAATCATGGACATATTTGTGGATTTCAGCTGGTTCACGTCCTTCCTCAGCTCAGCAATCGTAGCCTTTAGGACCATCACCTCATTAGTGGCCCATTGGCCTCGCTCACACACCGCTATCCTTACCACAATAGCATCAATAGACACATTAAGTGGTGTCAGAGTAGCAGTAAGGGCCCTCTCTATCATCCCAGGAACTGTGGCCTCAAGCCTGGAGGCTTTCCTATCCACAGAATGTGCTAGCTGCCCCATCCATAGTAATGCAGCCAGGGTGAGTGGAGGTTGGGAAGTAGCAGCAACAATAGCACTAGACCTAGGAGGCAAGGGAGCTGTAGAGAAACTAGGCGTCACGGAAGGGGCAATGCTAGATATACCTGAAGGCCTAGGGGCCAGAGTTGGCAACAGTGCCTCTGTAGGTACAGTCTCAATATGCACAGCTGGGGAAGAATCCACTGGGGCTGCCTTCTTCTTCTCAACTTCATCCTTGAAATATAGCCTCAATCTGTCTGATGTCGGTACAGGAGGTAGGAATCACTTCCACATCATTCTTTTTATCCCGAGGCACCCGGGCTCATTTGCATAACTTGGTGATCAACACTGGGAATGGGAGAGAAGTCTGACGTTGTGTAGCCCTTATGGCCATTTCTTGGCCAATGATCATACCCAAGTTTAGCCTTGTCCCATAAATGATGCAACCAAGACAGGCTGCTTTCATGTGGCGGAGGATAGACTCATTTTGGGATGGCATGATAGAACTGCTGATGAAGCCAAACCAGTACCTCGCTACTACATTGAGGTCTTTCTTTTCTGTGGTTGCTCCAGCCTCAATCCTCCTAGGAGTAATGTCAAATAACAGAGGGGCTAACCAGTTTTTCATATCCTCCAACATTCTTTTCCTGATCATGTATTGAAAATCATCCTCAATATCCTTTGTACACTCCAAAATTGCATTTATAGCATCATTATCACACTTTACTTCCTTGCCCCTGACAACCACATAATCTACCGACTTGAATGTAGCGGCCTTATTCCTCCCTTGTGGCACCAGAGCTTCGTAAGCTGTGTAAAACTCCTGGACCCAATTAGAAATGTAAGGGCCATGGGGTCTAGTGAATATCTGAAACTTGTGGGACTTCAAAGTATGATAGATCTTTGGATATATGTCTATCACTCCATCTATAGATAGTCTCTTCTCCTCGATGATGGTCCTTAATCCCTCAGTATTCAGTCTGTTCATAGATCGGGGAGGAATATCCTATGTAGGTGGTGCTGGGACCACAACCTGATCTAGAACAGGAAGAGGAGCAGTAGCTTGGGAGTCCTGATCCTAGATGGATCATTTAACCTTTTGGAATGCTGCTGAGCTATCTGGGCTAACAGTAACTAAGCATCCTCAGGCTTAGAAATAGTAGCCTGAGAGTCCTGGTTTCTTACTCTCACTCTCAGAAGTGATGAGGTGAGTGGTGTATATCCCCTCATTGTCGGAGCTGACCTCTGGTGATGCAGGAGTAGGTGCCTTGCCTTTCCCTTTGCCCTTCCCACTTGTGGTAGGAAGTTTAGTTGCCTTTGCCCGAGATGCAGTTGCATCCTCATTTATGGTAATTTCCCTTGCCCTCTTGCGGGTTGGCATATCTCCACCTGCTACTTTTGGTCTAGCCATATTTGCAAACCAAATTGGAAAAAGTTAGAAGCAGTTCAAGAAAGTTGGAGAAAATATGTTGCAGACAGACTCACCAAATCACTTGGGCAAGCCAGATCGAGCTCGTCGAAAGGATTGGTTCAAAAATTTCCTAGAAAAATAGAAGGTCGGCGAATCGCCGACACCATTCGGCAAGCACGAACTAGCCCACCAAAAGTTATAGTGCATTTTAAGGGTTGGGGCTCAAAAAGGGAGATCAAAGAAAACTTTCGACGAGTCGCCGAGTGCAGTCGGCGAGCTCATGCTTCTCGCAAAAAATTACAGAACCAAAATCACTTAAAGCATGAAATTAAAGGCGATCTGGGGGATTTTGGCAAACAGCTAAGTGGTTCGGTGAGCTCGACCCAGCTTGCTAAACAGCCCAACGTGCCATTTTCAACCCCAACTTCCAAAATCAACCCCACAGCCCCCGAAAACAAAACCAAACCACACACATTCTCAATTAAGCCCAGACCCATTAGACCCATGCCACTGGGTTACTCAGACTTCCCCCGATTTGGCTAAAATTGGACATTTGACAACTTTAGCCCTTAGGAATGATGTCAAACGCTCCATCATTGGAAAAAAACATGTCATTTAGCACAATTTGGGCTACTCAGATTTTACCCGACTAGACTCAACAACAATTAAGCACAACCCACAAGATTATGACCAATTTTAAAGCATGAAATTTAGGAAATTAACAATTCATGCAATTTTAAGCACGATAACAAAACTAAAGTAGGCACACAAGAAAACATTTACGATTTCAGAGAGGCCCAACACATATCAACACAACTTATAACAATGTATTTGAGTTTAACCGCTAATTTAGTATTTGGGTTTGGAAAACCAACCTTTAATGCCAAATTACAATTTGAAATGCTAGGCAACAAAGATTTCCAACTGCGAACACAAGATCAATGACCAAAAATTAGAAAATGCAAAATTATAGGAAATATAGAGTATGAGTGTGATTGTATGAAGTTAAAAAGTGAGGGAATGTGTAAGAGTTTGAAAGTTTAAACCTTTGGACTTTTAAAACTGTTCAGTTAGCGATTTTTTGGTGATATTATTTTCCCTCGCTGAAACACTTGGCGATACGCCGAGTGAGTACTTACCTTGCCAAATTTTACAGGACCACCAGTTAATTTGGGGTCCAAACGGCCGGTCAAAGTGGAGCGCACCGACCTTTTTGGCAAGTCACCTACTTGTCCATAGGCCCGCCGAGTTTTATATACTTCATCTTCATAATTTGTTGAGTCCAACGACTGTCCAAGTCGGGCTCGCCGACCTTTTTGGTGAGTCACCGACTGGAATTTTGCCTCGCCAGACAGCATATTTCAAATACATTCCACTTTTTCACCTGCACAATCAACACACTCTTATTCCCAAAACAAAAAAAACAATAAAAACTTGGGTTGCCTCCTAAGCAGCACCTCAGTTAACGTCGTAGCACGACGCAAGTCCTCGTTCAAACATCATTCTTGGGGTTTGCCAAAGTATCACTAGGCATCTCCTCTTGTTGTCTTGGGTAAAGGCGAGACAACATAAGACACATTTGGGTCTCCAGTAGCTGAATAGATATGGAATGAGAAGCAGTCTTCTGGTTAAGCATTGAGACATTCTCTCTTATTTCTTTCAACACTCTATCGTGTTCTTCAACTTCATGGAGAATGAGTGAGAGTATCTCTTCTACTTGTCCACCCTCATAATCCTTGGGATTTCTACGCACATGAGGAGGAATGTACCTATCTTTCTTTTTGTCAATACTTCAAATTCCATGATCATTTTGGCCAAGATATCTAGCTGAGTTAACATTTTGGCCAAATCCTGGTCTTTCTTTATATCTTTGTTGGTCTTAGTTATGTGATCAAGGAGTTGGGCTGCTATTGTGTCACGACCCAAGCCTAGGGCCTAGACGTGACATGACGAATGGGGAACCCGAAGGAACCCCAAACAAGCCTCTCAAACTTGTCATCACACTTTATCGGTCGCGAAAGTTTATTCAACATTAAATAACGGGAAATAGGGACTAAGGGCAACCATTTCAAAATAACATCATAGAATAAGAGTCAAGCTCATTTACAAAATACTTGTCCAACGTACACCTCTACATACATAGATAGGACGGGGGCCATGACATATTACCGGCTCCCCTCATAGTCAAAATACAATGGCAAGCTAAAGTCTCAAAACATAAGAGTAAGAAACATAACATAGCCCTCAAATCATTGAGGACTCACTAACAATCTCGGATAAGCACCGTACTAGCCACGTGAATGGAGAGAAGGATCAAGATTAGCTCCGGTCCCTACATGGTGACATCATGTAGGCAAAATATGCGTTAGTACTTTGGAATGTACTAAGTATGCGGGGTGCAATGCAACAATAGACAAGGACGCAATCGAAATGCAAGAGATAGTTCCATAGGCATAATAAATGATAATATGAGGATGCATGATCAAAGTGAAGTCAAAACATGTTTAAGTAAAACTATACTAATAGTAGATATCATATGTGTGTGCATAATCCGACCAATCTGTAACCCCAACTTAGGATGGGGGATGCCGTTCACACCCGAACACCCTGGTGGCAAGGTATAAACCCCTCACATGGTTGATGTTGGTCACACCCCAAGCATCCTAGGTGGCGAGATATAAACCTCTCACATGGTTGTCCGGTTCTTTTCCCCCGGACCGGGCATGGTCATGCAACACTTTATATAGGAAATTCACCTTAGGCTCTAATGCAATCTCATGTATGGTATGAACATATACATAAGCTTAGTTTGTCATCAACACATTTCTGGAATGCCATACATCTCCTAATTCAAGCCCTAAAGCATCAATTCATCAATTCTCCATAATTGGACATTTAGTCAAACACCTTGAAGGCATGTAATGGGATCAAAGAGCATGGAAAATAGGGTAGTAATTATACAGCCAAACCAGTGAACAACCTACAACAACACATTTTAACACCCACAAGATCACATGAAAAATCTCCACATCCATTCCGAATTTAGATTCAAGTTCTAGAGTCACAACATGCTCAAAACAATCACTCTTCATGTTTAAAATTCACTTGTGCAGGAAATTTATACAAGGAACAAGACTAATTTATGAACCAGGAATTAAACCATGAATTAAACCATGAATTAGTGAGTAGAATAGAGACTAGGCACTATGGGTGGAAGGACCCATGAGTTCAACCCCACATACCTTGAGTTTTTATGAAGTCCTTGAGAGTGTCTTCAATGGAAGCTTGGAACTTGGGAGCAAGAGTCTCTTCAATCTTGATGAAAGTTTTGGATTAGGGTTCTTGAGAGAACTTTGAGAGAAAATGTGTCTAAGTATGGGAGAGGTGTTTTGGGAAATGTTTTAGAGATGGGAATTGAGTTAATGTTATATAGGAAATAACATATGCCCTTTGGAAAAAACGGAACAAACACTTAGAAAAAAAAAGTGAGGCGGGTGAACAGTAACTTTGGTTACTGGAAATTGCATTTTCTGGCCGGACAGGTTTTATGAAAATGGGCATAACTTCTTCGTCCGAACTCTAAATGAGGTGAAACGAAGTGCGTTGGGTAGCTAACTCAAAGGGCTTTCCATGGATATATTATGTCCACCAAAATTATTTGTGTTCTAGGAGATATGACCCTCCAAAGTAGACCCTCGAAAAAGGCTTCACTTGGAAATTTTGGATTTCGATACGGTTGCTCTAAAATTTGGGTGAGACCCATTTCCCACTCAATTTGACCCCCTAAACAAGAATATGAAGTCGGATTTTCGAAAAACGAAACGAATTCTTAGATATAGCTAAAACAAGTTTTCGGTAACTTCCGAAGCACATTTTTAGGAACTTTTTGGGTCATTTCATATTGCATAAGGTTATCGTATTAGACCACCCAAAAAAAGTTGGTCAGCCACTCCTCTATTCTCCAGACCAAGACCTCTATAGAAGCAGTCCAATATCATCTTATTTGGGATTCCATGAGTTGAGCATTGCAATGATAGTATTTTTAAATCTCAGCCATAACTTATGGATTGCCTTACCCTCCAATTACCTGAAACTCATGATGTTATCCCTAAGAATCATCATTTTTGAAGGAGGGTCGTCCACTTGGCTACCGTAGCTACCATCTATGCTCATCTCCCCAGTTTTAACAAGGAATACGAAAACCAAAACTAAAAATAAGTAGATTCAACTATGACTAACAAGAACAAAATTCTACTTTACCAAAAGAATCTCAAACAACACCATTTCCCGGCAACAACGCCATTTTGATTAATAACGTTTCAAAGACACTTCATCCAATTCTAAGCGTCAACGATCGTTAATCAGTATAAAACTCAACTAAATGAGTTGGGGTTAAATCCCACAGGGAGTGATATGTGTTTCAGATTCAATTCGGAAGTATGAACATGGTCAAATCAGTCATAGGAATAAAAATTATCGAATAAAGATATTATTCAAATCAGGGGGTGACACGAATGTCAAATGGGGGTTTTTGATTTGAAATTATCAACTAAAAATAGTGGTAAATAATATGAAATAACAATAATGAGATGGGTTCTTGGGATATGATTCGATTATAGGCTAATATAGACAAATGTGTAATTGAAACTATTAGAAAATAGCTAGATATTAGTGAGTAAGCTAGGCTATAGAGGAGGTAAACTTTCTCTCAAACAATTTATGCCGAATCAAGTCGATTTCTCTCGAACATTAACAAGCATGCAAAATAAGAACAACCCACACCTTAGTCTATTCAGTCTCTCGAGCTGAATGTGTGGGATTGGGCTTAGGATTCACTCTCTCGAGCTCAACCCAATACCCACAGACCATCAATTAATAAGTTTAGTTTTAAGACACCTCTCTCGAGCAAGCTAAAAACACAAGGGTAGAACTGCATTTGCAACTACAATTCTTAAATTAAACCACAATTAATGATTGAACTAACTTCTGAATAGCATTTAACTAACAAATAGCAGTACCCATAAACTAAATTAACCCATAATCACATAATCACACTCCAAGAATTGGGGTTTTAGCTAAACATAATAAAAAGGTAAAAATAGTTACCAAATTGATTATCCATCAACTGGGTAAGTGTAGATTCGTCCTTACAATGCTCCAATTCGAAGAATCTTAAAGACCCACTTCCAATTTCTCAAAAATAAAAAACTTCAATTCTTCAAAACTTAGGAAAATTAGAGAAAACTATCTCCAGAGCTCTAAACTCAATAATAGACTAAAAATATAAGAGCTAAGATCCTAAACTAAATGTTCAAAAATGTATTTATAGTCGCCAAAAATATGCTGCGAAGAGTCATATAGCAAAGTATGTCGGGATCGCCGAACCACTCGGTGAGCCGCCCTTTGGTCATTTCCATCGCCCTTCTGCCTTTGCATTCAACATCCTAAAGGTCTGTAACTTTGGGCGATCCAAAACTGCATCGCAGAACTACTCAATGATCCACCGACTGCTCCTTTCTCTCGCCAACTTGGTTCTTTCCTTCAGGACTTGGTACATTGGAACTTTAGGCGGTCAAGTGGCCATTTGGCGACTCGCCAAGTGCACTTGGCGATCACTAGGCTTGCTTTTCTTTATTTTTTTAGCTCGTTTTGTTCCTTTTTGCAAATTAGTGTCCTTGCTTTGTTCCTCAATCCATATATCGGGAAATCAAGGGTTTTATATTAGTTATTGGCACAAAATAAGCATTTGAGGACACTAAATCTATATAAATAAAGCCCTAAATGAGTCCAAATCTTGGGCTCATCAGCAACTGAATCAGAATAGGAACTGGAGCTCGACTGGGACTCTCTATTCTCTGTGGTGGAAGGCTGGCCCCCTCCTTAGACTGGGGGCATTGTCATGACCAGGGGAGTTCTCCTCATCTGGTACCACACCCTACCTAGACCGTTGCCTCGTGGTCGGTGCAGTAGGGGAGCTTATGGCATGCTCAGGTTCATACTCCGACCCACTAGGCTGCTATATTATTTAGCGAGAAGGAGCCACACATTTTTATATTCCTTTGCGTTGATAAGCGTTCACCTTCTTGAGCACCATTTCACATGCAAGAGACTTATTAGTAACAAAGTTATCTAAAGAAAATTAGAAATAAATTAAAACAAAATTTAGAACTTACAAAAATCTGGAAAGTAGCTATTTTTGGACCGACCATTGGGACCTATGGGCCGTCAAGTGAACGACGGACCGTTGGTGCCCATCATAGGCCAAGAAGTAAAATTTTAGACCTCTGAAGTTTGAACGACGGTTCATAACAGCGGTCCATCGAAGGAATGACGGACTGTTAGCTAAACCATGGTTGACAACTTGAGCTACAGTTTTGTATGGCTGATCAATGGGACAAGACTTTACGGTCCGTAGGTTGTCCCACGGCCCCTGGATCTTTGTCATCCACCATTATTGATGTTTCAACAAAAGATCACATTATAACTCACCAACAAGATATCATAATGTCAACTATCAAACTACTTCTAGACATGCATTTCAACATATATTTATGGTATTCTATCGTCCCTAGGATTTCAAGCCTACAATTAATCATCTATGAACAAAATCAACACCTGGTTGTAGTGCGGATGTTGGAGAAACTCCTCTATGTTGTGGGTGTGGAGGGGGGGTTGTCGTTACCTGATAGAGGCACAAACGCGGGACACCCTAAGTCACGAACCTAAACTAGAACATAGTAATCACATGCTTCCATCAATTTAACCAACAACACTCACTATACCATTTTTCCAAGGGTACATTAGAATCATACAAACAATTTCGCAAGTTATTCATCCCCAAGGTCAAGTACAATTTTGTGATTTGAACGATGAATTTAATAGTTCAAGTTCGAACTCAATTACCTTACAAGTAGTGCAAAGTTGCGTGAGTGTGACTATAAGATTCTTTTACACTCCAAGCAAGTGTTGACACGGAACCTGAACTTTTTCTTTTTGTAGAGAATGAAGATAAAATTTAGGGGAAATAGAAAAATGGAAAATGGGAAAAAGAGTGGAGGTGAAGGTATATATGGGTGAAGTGGGGGAAATTAATCGATGTAAATGGCTATGAAGAAGTGGGAGTTTGTCGAGAATAACCATTTGTAACGGTTGGGAGAATCGAGGGAAATGGGGGGATGTTTTGAAAATAAAGGGTTTTATTATTTTGGGGTCCGGGATTGGTCAACTGACTAACCCTAACTTGGACCCATGAAAGCCCGTCGACGGTTCGTGTGTGAAACGATAGTCTATGGAAGGGTCCGTGGTTCCTTCAACACTTAGTCAATTTGTAGAAAACATTCACGAGATCTACGGATGACATCTACGGTCTATTAAGTGAACGACAAACCGTCTATTGGACCCTTAGACCCTGCACCAACAACTTTTTTGAAGTTTTCCTCTTCGCTTACTTGCACACATAGCAAACATTAGGACTTCCTTTTTATCTTTTCTTGAATCCTTTTAGACATGGACCCTATTATAGCCTAATATAGCCAAAGCTAAGAAAAAAAGCAATAGAACTCAAATAGAAAATACTAAAAATTCATAAAAATCAATAAAAACTCCTAAATTTTTCTAGATTTTACATCTTGGGTTGCCTCCCAAGTAGCATTTCATTTAATGTCGCGGCACGATACATACATCTTGATTACTCCGGCTTCATCAAAGATCCATTTTCTATCACCTCATTGACATTCTCAGATATCCCCAAGTAGATCATTATCTGTTGACCGTTCACCTTGGACCATGTTCCATCATTTTTCTTGAGTTTAACTTCTCTGTGTGGGCATACTTGTGTCACTTTGAATGGCCCAGTCCACTTGGACTTGAGCTTGCCAGGAAAAAAATGCAACCTTGAGTTGAATAAAAGCACAAAACCTTCGTGAATAAATTTAGGCTTATCAATCTTTTTATCATGGTACCTCTTCATCCTCTCCTTGTACAAGGCTGAACTTTTTAATGCCTTTAGGCGAAACTCATCGAGCTCATTAATCTCATTCATCTCATTCAATCTTTGACTTAATGCGGCACCCTAATCCAAATTCACCTTCTTAAAAGCCCACATCGCTTTGTGCACTATGGGCAAATGGAAAGACTTCCCATATATAAGTTTGTAAGGGAACATATCTATGGGAGTCTTGAATGCAGCGCGATAGGCCCATAGAGCATCATCAAGCCTCCTTGACCAATCAATTTTGTTAGCATTCGGTCTATGCTAGGATTTGCTTAATCTTTCTATTCGACACTTTAACTTGCCCACTAGACTGTGGAAGATAAGGGGTTGGTAAGTTGTCATGAACACTATACTTCTCAAGGAACACCTTGAATAACTTATTACAAAAGGATAACCTCCATCGCTAATAACCTCCCTTGGTGTACCAAATATGGAGATAATATTCTTTTTTAGAAATGCGGTGACGCTTATCCCTTCATTGTTTTAAAGCTCAAAAGTCTCCACCCATTTAGACAAATAGTCAACTTCTACAATAATATACTTCATCCCATTTGAGGTCACAAACGGACCCATAAAGTCAAGACCCCAAACATCAAACAACTCAATCACCAGTATCAGATTCATTGGTAGTTCTTGCTTCCTTGAAATACCTCTTTCTCTTTGACAACGATCACAAGACTTGGCAAAGTGATGAGCATTTTGGTGGATAGTAGGCTAGTAATACTCACACTTTAAAATTTTAGGAGCAGTCCCGATACCACTATGTTGTCCACCAACAAGAGATGAATTAAATGCCTCTAATATACTCATCATCTCAATATCAGGAACACAACAATGAATAATCCCATTAGCACAAATACGTAACAAGTAAGGCTCATCCCAAAAAAAAATTCTTCACATCAAGCAAGAATTTTCTTCTTTGGTAAAATGACAGATCCGAAGGCACCAAATCACTTGCTAAATAATTGGCAAAATCTGTGAACCAAGATATAAGGTCAAAAGAAGCAGCCAAACTTGTTCATAGGGGAATGCATCATTTATCTCAACTCAATTTTCTAACTTTATCATTGCTTCTTCTTCTAATCTGGACAAGTGATCAGCCACTTGGTTTTTTGTTCCCTTTCTATCTTTCACTTCAAAGTCGAATTCTTGAAACAATAATACCCATTTAATCAGTATTGGTTATGCCTCCTTCTTTTCCATAAGATACCTTAATGCCAAAAGATTAGTATGCACAATAACTTTAGTGCCAAGCAAACAGGATCTAAACTTCTCAAACGTGAAGACTGCAAAAAGCAATTCTTGTTTAGTAATAGTTTAGTTCTTTTGAGAAACATTCAAAGCTTTGCTCGCATAGTATATATGATGAAGAATCTACTCTCATGTCTGCCCCAATACTATGGTTAGTGGCACCCCACTCACGTCACACATCTCTTCAAACGGTTGTCCCCAATCAAGTGAAATAATGATTTGTGCGGAAGTCAACTTCTCTTTTAGCCCCTCAAATGCACTCAGACAAGCATCATCAAACTTTTTTTGAGTAGTCAATTTTTGAGAAGTCAATTTTTGAGAAATCCTTCATGAACCTCCTATAGAAACCTACAAGCCCGAGAAAACTTCTAGCACCTTGCACATAGATGGGTGGTAATAGTTTTTCTATTACTTTAACTTTTTTTCTATCAACTTCAATTCCTTTTCGTGAAATTTGAAGGCTCAGAATTATACCTTCTTTCACCATAAAGTGAAAGTTCTCCCAATTTAGGACAAGATTACACTTTTTGCACCGTTTCAACACTTCACCTAAATGAACAAAGCAATCATCAAATGAATCACCAACTACAGATAAATAATCCATACATACCTCAATTGTGTCCTCCACCATTGATAAATGCTATCAAAGATACTTCATCCAATACTAAGCATCATCGATCGTTTATTAGTAATATAACCCAACCAAGGGTTAGGGTCGAATCCTAAGGGAATAGTTTTGCCTTTAAATTCGAAGATGAGACTTTGACACAATCCTTTCTATACTATGATTATGTTTGGCTAATTTCAATCCAACTTCACGAATAAATACAAATTAAAAAAATACTAGAGTAGAACTTGGGGAATTGATCGGCCAATTATCAAATTTTACTTTAGAGGGTGAATGTTGATACAAACAGTGGGTTCTTTTGTTATGGGTAGGTCGGGCCATATATAAGATAACTTTCTCTGGAACAATTACCTTTCGTATGACGAATTCTCTCGAACTTCATCACTGATCGTAAGATGCCCAATCCTTTGTCCTCATCAAATCCACTCTCTCGAGCTAGATACAAATGATAAATTTCAAATTTCACTCTCTCAAGCTGAAATTCGGGTAACCCACTACTAAGGATGCTAAGATTGATACCTTGATTCTGTGCTTCTCTCTTGAGCAAGCTCACAACGCGGAATCAATTACACTAAATATGCAAAACAACTTCAGAATGTAGAAACAATTTTAACCCACTTCAAATTAACCTCCCTCTTTGCATTTCAACAATACCTACTTAGCAAAACTTCAACAATTGGTTTCATGGTCAAAACCCAATAAAAGGGTTTTAGCCACTCATATCAAAAGTAGAAAAAATCACATCCATTTTTCTTCCCATAAGTGAATACAAAAAAATGAGTATTTTTATGAAGAAAACATCTAAAAATCTTCTTGATTACAAGATCTCTAAGAATATTTTGTTAAAAATCCCTCTCTAGAGCCTTTCGTGGTATCCTCTCTCTTAATTGTTTTGTTCACTCATTTTTGAATATCCTCTCTCCGCTCCAAAAATCAATTTAAATAAGTCTAATATGTGACTGCTACAGACCATTCGACGAGGTTAGTTGGATGTCGCCAATAAGTTGGCGATGCGCCAATCGTTCTTTATCTCGCCTTTAGCTTGCACTGTTTCATACTTCGACTACTGTAACTTCAGGCGATCCAAATTGGGATCGCCGAACACTTCCGTGAATTACCTCATGTCTATTATTTCACTCATAAGTGTGTATTCAGATCTTCTTCAGTAATCTTTGATGACCTAATTGTCCTTCGTTGAATAAATCGGTGACATACTAATTGGTTCTACTGCTCGCAGAAATTTTCCTGAATTTGGCTCCAGCATTCTGTAACTTTAGGCGGTATCATGGCTGTTCGGTGATCCACCGAATGCTCTTTTTTATCGCCAACGTGGTCACCTCTTCTAGGGATTACCTCAATAGAACATAAGTGAGACCATGGACATTCGGCGACTCGCCTAATGGCTTGGGCGATCTTCAGGCCTTCTCTTCTCCGTTCTTTCAGCTGCCTTGTTCCTTTTTGCCAAGTAGTGTCCATGCTTTGCCTCAAACTCCAAATACCCTAAACTTAAGGATTTACATCAGTTATTGAGACAAAATATGCAATTAAGGACACTAAATCTATTAAAACCAAGTCCTAAATAAGTCCAAATTGTGGACTCATCAACACCCCCAACTTTTGCTTGTCCTCAAGTAAAACCCAAGTTCGGTAGTTCAAAAAGGATGTCTCAAAAAGTGCAACATAAGAATCAATCATGAATGCACACACAAGAATCAATTTACTCATGCGAAGATCAAATGTGCACTCAAAGTTTCATGTTGTGACACACTATTATCGAAGAATCTCAAGCTCCATGTACTTGCTTCAAAAGCAAGTTCAATCTCAGAAAAGAAAATCAAACGCCCTCACACAAATGAATGATTCTATATTCACATACAATGGTTCAACAATTTAAAATTCTGGAATCAAATGCAACGCTCACACTCACAAAGAAGAACACAATACATGCTTTCACCCATAAGTTTGCCCGTATTTCCCAATAGATAATTGTTTCAGCTCACTCAAGATCAAAAAGGTCTTTTCAAGGCTTGTAATGGGGCTGAGTGCAAATGTATGGTCATTTAGGCTCAGTGACTTTCATCCTCAAGAAATGTGGTGCTCACAACACTTCCTTTTCTCTTCTTTCATCATTTTCTTTAGTGTTTAGAAGTCATCCCATTATTCACTTTCCATGGATTGTTCGGGAACACCATTTCTTTTGTACTTTATTCCACAACTTTTTCATTCTTTTTATTTTTCTTTCTTTTCTTTCCCTTCTCTTTTTTTTTCAAAACCATGGGTTAAAGGAGACTTTTCTAGAACTTCTTGACTTGCCTTCTCTTTTCAGCACACCCCTAACTTAGGCTTTTGGCCTAAGTTGGCTATTAAATCAACCACAAATCACAAGGATTATAGGTAGTGGATTTTAAGAAAGGTCATGTTTTCATCAAGGTTTCTTCCAAAGAAAGGTAAGGCTCAAGGGGTGTTCAAAAGAGGTTCACACACTCACAAGGTAAGCCACAAAAGAGGTATGTGTCAAATTGGCTCACACTCTTAGAAGTTGTCTACGATCATATCAAGAGATCGCCTTACTTAGTCAACCATACCAATGGGGAAAATTCTAGATGTTATCATGCATGGTTCACAGTAAGCTCATCAGAGAAGGAATTGACACCAAAGTCAAACAAGAATCCACACTTTTGCTAATGTGCAACCATCATCACAAGAGACTTTATTCGGTAATTGGCTAGTCACAACGAGATGCAAAGAGTTCACATATTCTCTATGCAACTTCATTTGTTCTCATCGTAGCCGCACATTTATGATTGTTCAATTATGAGCACTACTCAAGTCATCGGTATTGATCAAAACCGATACTCAAATTTGCAAAAGAAAAGCCTCTTTCAACATAATTATGGGGCATTTGTAACCAGAAGAAGGTTCACCGAGGTTAATGAGTGGGCTACACACCCCAACAAAAATAGATCACATTGTCCTCAATGTGGGTAGAGAGCGGACAATTACCAAAATTTAACATGAAGTATGAATAATAAAGAGTATGGAGAAATTAAAGCAATTTAGTTTGTCAACAATAAAGCAGGGTCACGACAAATCTTCACTAAATGCCCAGATGGTGATGGGGTGAAATGGTCGCTGAGTTCTTCGGCTATGCGCCAAATGTTCTTTAGATCGCCCTTAGTTCCAGTAAGCCGCACTCCCAGAGAAGGCAGATTGTCAAAGATGTGGTGGATCGCCCAACACCTCAGCAATCCACATAATGAACTTGAAGCATCACCGGTCGATCCTTAAGGAACGTTGTATGCTTTGATTAGAGAGGGTAAAGAAAAATGGCTCACCTAAACACATCGGCAATATGCCAATTGGTGGAGGTATCCCGCCGAATGTTCCAGAATCTTAGTCTCACTCTTTAGATCCATGAAGCGAGCCAAGTCGTGCTCACCTAAATAGTTCGGCGACTCGCCAAGAAGACTTTTATCTCGCTCATGATCCCTACTCTTGCAAAATCAACACACACATTATTTAAAACACTAACCCTTGGGTTGCCTCCCAAGAAGCACCTTATTTAACGTCGTGGTACAATGCGAAAGTGCTTTCAAGCATCTTCCAGGTACACCACCTCAATCAGAGAAATCTCCTAGCATTCTCCGAAGTATAATTTTAAGAGTTGCCCATTCACCTTAAATGTAGGTCCCTCTTGACCCTAGACTTCTATGTCACCATTGGTGAATACTCTTGTCACTCTAAATGGTCCTGACCATTTTGACTTGAGCTTTCCTCGAAAGAGTCTAAGTCGGGAATTGTATAGTAACACCCAGTCTCCCACTTTAAAATCCCTCTTAAGAATTTTAGCATCATGCCATTTCTTCATCTTTTCCTTGTACAGGGCTGAACTTTCATAGGCTCTGAATCTGGATTCATCCAATTTGTTTAACTACCCCATTCTCCCCCTTGAGGTCTTTGTCCAATCCATATTTAAATCTTTCAATGCCCACAATGCTTTGTGTTCCAACTCAACGGGTAGATGGCAAGATTTGCCAAAAACTAGTTGATATGGAGACATCCCAATAGGAGTTTTGTATGCGGTGCGATACGCCCATAGTGCGTCATCCAATTTTCAAGACCAATCAGTCATATTTGCATTTAGTGTCTTAGCAAAAATGCTTTTGATCTCCCGGTTTGACACTTCAACTTGGCCACTTGTTGGGGGATGATACAGTGTTGCTACTTTGTGTTTCACCCCATATTTACTCAATGCAGCTGAACACCATTTATTACAAATGTGTGATCCTCCATCGCTAATAATGGCTTGCGGAGTCCCAAACCTTGCATAATGTAGCGCTTCAAGAATTGAACAACACTTTTTCGTTCATTGTTTGGAAGAGCCACATCCTCTACCCATTTGGAAGCATAATCCATAGCCACCAAGATATATTTATTTCCAAATAAGCTCACAAATGGACCCATAAAATTAATTCCCCATACATCAAATAGTTCCACTTTCAAAATTGGTGTCAGAGGCAACTCACACCTTTTGGACACTCCACCTTGCTTTTGACATTGCGTGCACTTCTTGACAAACTCATGAGCATCTTTGTATAGAGACGGCCAGTAGTACCCACTCTGCAGAACTCTAGTTGTTCTTCTACACCACTGTGATGGCCTCCAACAAGCGAGGTGTGACAAGCATGCAAGATCTTATAAGCTTCTTCATCCGGAACACATATTCTAATTATATGGTCAGCACACTCTCTAAATAAATATGGTTCATTCCAAAAGTATTTCTTAACATCAAACATAAACCTCTTTTGTTGGTAGAAGTTCAGTTTGTCTGGCACTACTCCACACACTAAGTAATTTAAAAAACTAGCATACTAAGGGAGCTGTGTGAGGATTACCGCGAATACATGCTCATCGGGAAAAACATCCTTTATGTCATTCTCGAGCTCGTGATTCTCCCTACCTTACAATCTTGACAAATGATCAGCCACCTGATTTTCATAACCTCTTCTATCTTTGACCTCAAAGTTGAATTCTTGCAATAAAAGCACCCACCTTATCAATATCAGTTTGGCATCTTTCTTTGCCATTAGATAACGCAATGCAGCTGATCAGTGTGAATAATCGCTTTTGTACCTAGAAAGTATGCGGGAAACTTTTCAAACAATAAACCACTGCAAGCAACTTTTGTTCGTTAACTGTGTAGTTACATTGAGCACTGTTTAAAGTTTTGCTTGCATAGTAAATGGAATGAAAAAGTTTATTTCGTTTATGTCCCAACACTACGCCTAATTCCATACCACTTGCATCACACATCACTTCAAATGGGTTTGACCAATAGGAGTGGAAATCGATTTTCTTTTAGGCAATTGAAAGCTACCATACAAGCATCATCAAAATGGAATTTCACCTCTCTTTAATGAACCTCCTATAAAATCTAGAATGTCCCAAAAAACTCCGAACCCCCTTTACTGAAATAGGTGGCGGTAATTTATCGATTACTTCAACTTTTACTTTGTCCACCTCCAGCCCCTTTTGTGATACTTTGTGACCAAGTACAATTCCTTCCTTAACCATGAAATGACACTTTTCCCAATTTAGGACTAAATTGGCCTGAACACATCTTTGGAGAACTTGTCCCAAGTGCTCTAAGCATTCTGCAAATGTGTACCCATAACAAAGAAATCATCCATAAATACTTCCATTGACTCTTTCACCATATCAACAAATATGGATAGCATGCAACGTTGGAATGTAGTCGGGGCATTACACAATCAGAATGGCATTCGTTTGAAGGTGAAAGTACCATAAGGGCAGGTAAAGGTTGTTTTCTCTTAATCCTCCGAAGCAATGGAGATTTGGTTATAGCCAGAATACCCATCCAAAAAGCAATACCACCCTCTCTCTAGGATAGTCAGTCAGGCATTTGATCTATAAAAGGCATGGGGAAATGATCCTTTTCAGTCCATGAATTTAGCTTTCGATAGTCCATGTAAACTCTGTAAACTGTCACCGATCATATAGATACAAGCTCCCCCTTGTCATTAGGGACAACCGTGAATCCTCCCTTTTTCGGTACACATTGCACTGGACTGACCCATTTGCTATCTCCAATAGAGTATATCGCTCCTGCGTCCAACCACTTTATTATATCCTTTTTCACCACCTCTTGCATTGTTGGGTTTAGTCTTCGTTGATGTTCGATACTTGGTTTACAATCGATATCAAGCTGAATTTTATGGGTGAATATGCCTGGCGGGATGCCCACTATATTATCAATAGCCCAACCGATGGCTTTTATGTTCCTTCTCAGTACTTTAAGGAGTAATTTTACTTGCCAATCAAGTAAATTGGCTGCAATAATCACCGACAAGGTGTTATTTGCACCTAAGAAAGCATATGGAGGTGAGAGGGAAATACCTTCAGCTCGATATTTGGTGGTTCTTCGATTGATGGCTTGGCGGGAGGGCCCTCTCAGTTTTTTAAGTCGATGTCCAATTTCACTGGAGTCTTTCTAAATCCCCCCATATTTGAAAATGCGGCTACCACTTTATCTTGGCCTTGAACCTCAAACTCTTCATTGTTAGCCAACACAACTTCAAGTACTTCTTTGCTGCACATCAAATGGCTCACTCTAGCCACTACGTCGTCAATCATATCATCAGTTGAGATTACATGAATGTCACTCGGTTGTTTCATTGATTTGCACACATCAAATGTGATTTCATCTTCATTAACTCGAAATCTCAGCTTCCCGCTCTCAACATCCACTAACGCTCTTCCAGTTTCCAAGAATGGCCTCCCTAAGATAATAGGAATCTCGGTATCTATGTCATAATCAAGTATGACAAAATTGGCCGGAAAAATAAATCGTTAAACCTTAACCAAAATGTCATAAAGTATTCCCACTAGGTGTTTGATCCATCTGTCAGCCATCAAGAGTCTCATAGTTGTAGCTTGCGGTTCACCCAACTTGAGTTGTTTATAAATAACATAAGGCATTAGATTAATAGTTGCTCCCAGATCGCATAAGGCTTTTGCAAACTTGAGCATTCCTATAGTACCCGGGATGGTGAATGCTCCAAGATCATTTTTCATTCCGATGAGCTCCTTCGTCATAATTGCACTACAACTGTTAGAGAATTCGATTGTTTCAAAATCCAAGCTCCTTTTTTTGTGACTAACTCCTTCATGAATTTGGCGTAACCCGACATTTCCAATAATTCTTCAACTAGAGGAAGATTAATCGATAAGGTCTTGAATATTGATAGAAACTTCTTGAACTTTTTGTCCTCATTCTTTTTCTTGAGGCATTAAGGAAATGGATGAGATATTTTATGTAAAGACTGCTTGGCTTTTAGGAATGGCTTGTGCTATTCCACCTCACTTTGTGACTTCTTTGTAATGTCACAAGGAATGTTTATCTCTTCTTCCTCTATATCTTTGCCTTCATTCTGCGTGTGCTCTTCTTCGTTACTCGTTATCCTACCCTTTACTTCTTTTCCACTCCGCGTGACAATAGCCAATCCTTTATTTTCATTATCAGTCACCACATTTTGTTTCAATTGTATTGAAAGTAAACTCAATTGACCTTCAAGGACTTTGATTGCATCTACATGCGATTTTACTTTATTGTTCAAGGATGAGAAGTCGGGTTTCATTCCTTTCAATAAATTATCCGAGCCTTCAACTTTATCAAGAATGCGTGAAAGTAAATCATTCACGCGAGGACTACTTGCACCTCCCCTTGATTTTGGGCTCTCACTCGAGGGAGTGTGGCTCTTTTCATATTCATTCTCTCTTCTCCAATACTCATTTTGCTCGAAGAAATTTTGGTGGTATCTCCTTTGCTCAACTTCCTTATGATGGTTGCAACCTTGATTTCCACCTCGCTACAAATAGCGTGGGTAGAAACCATCCTCACTTCTTCTGGAGTTCCAACCTTGATTCTCCCCATGTTTTGAATAGCTTGAGGACGAACCCTTCTCAACTCTAAACACTTTACAAGTTTCCTTCATGTGTTCCTGCAGAACTTCCATTTGGGTCAATATCTTTTTGGTGTTTTCATCCCTCTCTTTCTCTTTATCCAGTTGCTCTTGTGTTAATCTAAAGTGAAATGGAAGGACTTGATCCTCTTTGATGTACCACACTTGGTTCATTCTAGTCATGTCATCTAGAAGAAACGAGGCTACCTCAAATGATTGCAACATTATTCCTCCTCATACCAACTGATCAACCACTCCTTTATTAACTGAATCGAGGCTCCTGTAGAAATATTGAAGTAACAAATCGTTTGGCAGAGCATGAGTTGGGCATTTAAGAAGGAGCTTCTTGAATCTCACCCATGTTTCATGGAGCGGTTCCCCCTCCCGTTGCATGAAACCTTGAATTTCATCTGTAAGTTTTATCATCCTTGATGGAGGGAGGAATCTTTTGTTAAATGCTATAACCAGATCCTCCCATGATGTGATGGAATTGTTTGTTAACTCGGTTAACCACTTATTAGATTCTCCCTTTAAAGACAAAGGGAATAACCACAACCGAATTAACTCTTGCGACATAACTTTGAATGAAAAAGGGCTGTAAACCTCTGTAAAGTTTCTAACATGCTCGTACGGGTCTTCGTGATCGAGACCTCCATATAGTCCCCTCATTTGGAGAAGGTGCAGAGTTGTGCTAGTGACTTCAAACATTGCATTCCCATTAATTTGTGGGATGCAAATTGCCCCCATTCCATCCGATTGATCCGGGTTGTAGACACTACTGATGTCGTCTATACCGACACGATGACCTGCTTGACTATCATTCATCTTTTCCTCACTCATGTCCACTTCTATGTGGTCTCGCCAACATTTACGCAATGCAACCAAAACTAATTTAATTACATCCAAGAAATTTAAGAGTGGCAAACCTTTAATCAAAGAATTCTAAGTAATGCTACTCCCTGGCAGTGGCACCGTTTTGATAAACGCTATTGAAGATACTTCATCTAATAGTAAGCATCAGTGATCGTTTATTAGTAATATAACCCAACCAAGGGTTGGGGTCAAATCCCAAGGGAGTAGTTTTTCCTTTAAATTCGAAGATGAAACTTTGACACAATCCCTTCTATGTTATGATTATGTTTGGCTAATTTTAATCTAACTTCACGAATAAACACAAATTAAACAAATACTAGAGCTAAACTTGGGGAATTGACCAGCTAATTGTCGAAATTTAGTTTAGAGGGTGAATGTTGATACAAACAGTGGGTTAGTTTGCTGTGGGTAGGTCGGGCCATATATAAGATAAATTTCGCTCAAATAATTACCTTTTCTATGACGAATTTTCTCGAACTTCATCACTAATCGTAAGATGCCAAACCCTTTGTCCTTATCAAATCCACCCTCTCGAGCTAGATACAAAGGGTAAATTTTGAATTTCACTCTCTCGAGCTGAAATCTGGGTAACCCACTACTAAGGATGCTAAGATTGCTACCTTGATTTTGTGCTTCTCTCTCGAGCAAGATCACAACACAAAATCAATTCCACTAAATATGCAAAAAAACTTTGAAACGCAGTAACAATTTAGACCCACTTCAAAGTAAACTCCCTATTTGCATTTCAACAATACCCACTTAGCAAAACTTCAACAATTGGGTTCATGGTCAAAACCCCAATAGAAAGGTTTTAGCCATTCATATCAAAAGTAGAAAAACTCACATCTATTTTTCTTCCCATAAATGAATACAGAAAAATGAGAATTTTTATGAAGAAAACAACTAAAAATCATCTTGATTACAAAATATCTAGGAATATTTTGATAAAAATGCCTCTTTAGAGCCTTTCGTGGTATCCTCTCTCTAAATTATTTTGTTCACTCATTTCTGAATGTCCTCTCTCCTCTCCAAAAATTAATTTAAATAAGTCTAATGTGTGACTACTACAAACCATTTGGTGAGGTTAGTCGGATGTCGCCGATAGGTCGACGACGAACCGATTGTTTGTTATCTCACCTTCAGTTTTCACTCTTTCTTGGTTTAGCTACTTTAACTTTAGGCGATCCAAATCGGGATCGCCGAACACTTTGGCGAATCATCTTCTGTCTATTATTTCTCTCATAAGCGTCTGTTCAGATCTCCTTCAGCAATCTTTGGCGACCTGATTGTCCTTCACCGAATGGATCGGTGACACGCCAACTGGCTCTGCTGCTTGCTGAAATTTCCCTGAATTTGGCTCTTGTATTCTGTAATTTTAGGCGGTATCATGGCTGTTCAGCGATCCACCGAATGCTCTTTTCTATCACCATAGTGGTCACCTTTTCTAGGGCTTAGGTCAATAGAACATTAGGCGACTCGCCCAATGGTTTGGGCGATCTTTAGGCCTTCTCTTCTCCATTCTTTCAGTTGCCTTGTTCTATTTGGCCATGTAGTATCCATGCTTTGCCTCAAACTCCAAATACATGAAACTTAAGGATTTACATCAGTTATTGAGAAAAAATATGCACTTAAGGGCACTAAATCTATTAAATTCAAGACCTAGATGAGTCCAAATTGTGGACTCATCAACCCTATGAGAAAATATTGACATCATGCAACGCTGAAAAGTTGCAGGTACATTACACAACCTAAATGGAATCCTCTTGAAATCAAAAGTCCCATAAGGACAATTGAACCGCATTGATCCATCCCTTCTTTGGCACATATTGCACCTGACACACCCAACTACTATCAACAATATGATATACAACTTCAACATACAACCACTTAATGATTTCTTTCTTCACAACATCTTGCATCGGTGGATTCAATCTTCGTTTGATGCTCAATACTTGGCTTGCTATCCGACATAAGTTGAATTTAGTGAGAACAAATACCTGATGGGATACTAATAATAGTCCATACGATTGCCATTTTGAGTCGTTTCAAGACCGTTATCTATACCTCTACTTGCGCTTAATTCAAGTCAGTAGCAATAATAACAAGCAAAGTACAATTTAGCCCAAAAACAAATACTGCAAATGAGATGGAAGAGCCTTAAGCTCTAACTTAAGAGGCTCCTTAACATATGGTCTCGCAGGTGGAGTGTCTCGATTCTTTAAATCAAGATCCTACTTCTTTAGTTGACGATGAGAAAAATTTACCCCATCAAGTGGAACTACTAGCTCATCACATTCATCAATACCATCTCCATTAAAATTCCTGATCACAACAGCTAACACCTCAACACCAAGTATCTCCTCTATAGTTACCTCCAACACTATCTCAATGGTATGATTCACTACATACACCGCCTTTAGATCGCTAACACTCTTCATAGATTTGCAAATAATAAATATCACCTGTTTATTGTTCTAATAAAACTTCATCTGCCCATTTTCCATATTAACCAAAGCACGCCTAGTAGAAAGAAATGGTTTTCCTAAGATGATGGGGACCTCAAAATTGACTTCACAATCTAGGATATCAAAGTCTGCTGGAAGGATGAATGACTCAACTTTCACAAGGACATCTGGAAGCACCCTAATCGGTCTCTTCATAGTTCAATCAGCCATAAGTAGCCACATTGCAGTTGGTTAGAAGACCCCAAGGCTAACTTTTGGTAAATACACATCGACATCATATTAATGCTAGCACCCAAGTCACATAGATCTTTGGAGAAATGCAACATATAGATTGTAAAAAGGAATAGTAAATGCTCAAGGATCTTTTTTCTTTTCCACTAACGATCTAGTAGCAATGTAACTATAATGTTGCAACTTGTCATAATCTTCCAAATTTACAGCCCTCTTCTTAGTCACCAAATCCTTCCTGAACATCACATAACCCGTCATTTTCTCAAGTGCCTCAATAAAAAAGAACATTTAGGGACAATTACTTCAGCATAACTATAAAACTGCGGTACTTTCTTTCTTCTGTTTTCTATACAAACCTTTGTGGGAAGGAGGTGGAGGTCTTGGGATAGGGATGGTATTTTGCATTACCTCACCCTTCTTCTCATGCTAATCTTTAGGCTCCTCACCAACCTCAACTTTGTTCTCTTCATGCTCTTTCGTACTTTCCACTCCAGTCGGCATATGAGGGTATATAGTCTGGTTTCCTCCTTTAGTAGTGACTACCATGCAATGACCGTTATTTTATGGATTTTAGATGGTATTGCTAGGAAGAATTTCAGGCTGACACAGATTTACACTTGCAGACGACTCGCTCAACTACTGCTCAATTAGCTTAATCGATATTGCATGAGACTTAACTTTTTGTCCAATGCTAGATAAATCATTACACATCTCCTTCTCATTGTCATCAGTCGAATCAAATATTTTCATCATCATGTGCATCATATCTTCACTGTGATTTGTACTTAATCCAGTATCTCTATTCCCGGGTGGAACATAAAGTCCACTCTTCTAATTTCTATTGTGGTTCCCATTTCGGTTATAGTTGTTGTTATGATTGAAATTCCCATCATAAACACAGTTCCTTCATGATTATAGTAACCAAAGTTTTAACATTTATTTCCTTGACCTGGGTGCCAATTATCCGAATTGGATCATTAGGTGTTAGTCCAGAAACCCCATGTCTGATCATTCACAAGATTCATATCCTCCTCATAAATGTACTCATCAATAGGTGGTGTTTTAGGTTGATAATTGACCGTATTCATTTTCTCAGCACTTCCACTCACATGTTTCAATACTAAGCAAATTTATGTTCTCAATTGGGCCATTTTTTTCATGAATATCTTCATTGGACTGAGTTGGTGCTGTAACACCCCGTATCCAAAAATCATACCAAACCAGCAGATTTCCAGAAGTTGCAGTTACAACCCACGGTTTCCACCCATGGACCATGACCCATGATTTATTCTGGTGGTCCGTGGATGTCCACCTTCAACCCTCCCCAGAAACACAAACAAAAACCATTTTAAGGCATGACCAACGATTGGATAGGACAAATCGTGGATCAGTCCACGGATCATCGATCCATTCGTAGGTCAATAACTTCAGGACCATTCAAAACCTGGTCACTAAAGTCGATCGATGGTTGGATAGGATGGATCGTGGATCATTCGATGTACCATCAATCCGTTTGTAGGTCAAGACCCTCAGGACCCCCCAGAATCCATTCTCTGAAGTTGATCGATGGACTGATAAGACAAATCCTGGATTAGTCGACGGATCGTCAATCAGTCCATAGGTCGAGATCCTCACAACCCTCTGAACCCATCCTCTGAAGTCATTCGACAGACTAACACGACAAATCGTGCATCTGTCCATGGACCGTCGATCAGTCTGTAGGTAGCTTCACTAACTTTTATGTTAGGGGTCATTTTTTCTTTTCCTTATGTGTTGGAACCCTAAACTACATCGTTTAACCCCCCTAAACTATGTGGGTTTTGTCAGTTTTAGAATAGTAACTTAACTGGAATCTACCCTAAGAAAATCATTCACCAAAAACTTAGAAAAATTAGAACGAAGAAGGAGAAAGAGTCAACCAAGCCCTAGAACAAGAACGCAACTGGTTTTCATCAGTTTTATCCCCAAAATCAAAAGATTTCTCTATGGAATTTGTCACCAGGTATGTGGGATTTCACTTGTGGATTCCTTTTGCCCATTAGGTCCCTAGATTTTAGTCAAATTCTTGATTCCCTTAATATTATCTAGACCTCGGGTTTCTTGAATTGTAGAAATTGTTGGGTTTTAGTTGTTAGAATGATCCAAATTAGATTGTCATGAATTTAGTATCATTTTGTGTAGATTCTTTCATGAATTCAGAACCCTAACTATGTAGTTCTTTTAGTTCATGAATTACATATGCTAGGTCAGTTATTTAAGATATATACTTACATGCCTTAGTTTATGAATGTTCATTATCAGTATATTAATGTTGCATTCTCAGTTTGCATGCTAGTATTTGAGCAATCCAGAATTACAACATTTCAGTTATGCATTGCTAAATCAAATAACCAGTGGGGAGAAGCTTAATACTGAGTGGACTAGGGTCAGTCACCCGTAAGTCACAAAACTACGTGCCCCTTAGGTTGTAAGTCTGCTTAGTGCGCAACATTTCAGTGATCGATCCAGTCATGCCTCTATACCTCTGGCAGGGTATATTGGGTCCTCTCGAAGGGGTGTATACATCAGACTCCACATTTAGCTCATGTGGTTTTATGTCGGTTACAGTTCAGTCTGATTCTATTGCATTGACCCTGCTTTTAGTTATACAGTTAGATTTCAGTCTCAGCATGTTATAAACTTGGTCATTGCATTCAGTTAGTTCATGTTCAGTATTCTAAGAATATTTTTATTTCAGTTCATTTTTTTATCATTGCTCAGATATATGCCTTGGTTTAGTTCTGTTATTGTTCAACTTTATTTGATCATGCATGCTTAGTACCTTTCAAGTACTGATGCATACTCTACTACGCTACATCTTCTCGTTATGTAGGTTCAGCTCTTCACAAGTCGGGTCACGCATTAATCGATTCCCGATCTTCAGTTAAGCAGCACCAGTTGTGGGTCCTCATTTTTTGAGGACAATTTACATGTTATTTTTCCATAAAGTCTTTAATTTTTAGTTTTTTCTAGATTTAGCTGGGACATGTCCTAGCACTTCTAGTCAGTTAGAGGCTATTTTCAGACATAGTTAGAATCAACTTTAGTATTTGAGTTTGACTTTTCAGTTGTATTCAAACTGTCAGTTTTCATATATTCAGATTTAATATACGAGTTTTCCCCATCATTTTAGATTATCTCATGATTAGCTTCCGCACAGTATTTATTGATTCAGTTTACTTTAGTATGCTTATGATATGCCAATAGGGTTAGCTTGGGGTCACTCGTGATCCTAGGTCCCATGTCCGCGTCTAGGGGGTAGCTTTGGGGTGTGACAAACTTGGTATCAAAGTATTAAGTTTAATTGTCCTACGATGTTTGAAAATCTGCACTAGTTAGAGTCCTTTTCATGGGTGTGATGTGCACCACATCTAATAAGACGGAGGCTACAAAGTGTTTTAGGAAAACTTCATTTTCTTGCTACTCTTATCATGTGTGAGGTATGATCCAACTTCTTGTTCTAATCCTTCGTTATCTGTTTTAGATCATGCTTCAACGTAGAGTTTACCAAAGGAATGCGAATGCCAAAAATGCAAACGCTGCTCCTCTAGTCCCATATCAGGAAGTTTCAAATACTAAATTTTGGAACGCTATCCAGTTGTTGACTCAGAGTGTGAGGAACAAAAACAACCAGCTAGTTCCAGTTCCAACAAATAATAATGTTGGGTCAACTGCAACTAGAGTTCGAGATTTGATTAGGATAAATCCACTTGAGTTATTAGGATCGTAGAATGGTGAGGATCCCCAAAACTTCATAGATGAGGTTATAACGACTCAAGAGCACCCCTAGCTGTTACATGCGTAATCGACCTTTCGAAGGTCTCATACAAGCCTTAGAATTCATTCATCGCATAGATCATAAAGTTACTAAGAATTTAAAAACTTTCCTTATAAAGAAGACATTTCATAAGAAAATAGCAAGCGGATGACTTTCTAGACTTTATACATGATGTTTCAAAACCATCTAATACTTGAATACAACAATATGACTAAGCCCATACAAGACTTAAACACAATACTAGAAATATATCAAAAGGAACATGTTGGGTGTTGTCCTCGAATCTATGAGGACTCACCAAGTCTTCATCGTCAACACTTAGAAATTTATCAAGTAGCCATGACATGTCACCATCTCCCAATCCCTACACCTTAGTCAAAAAGGAAAAGAAAGGGGTTAGCACAATTAAGTACTAAGTATGAAGACCATGCAAAAACATGCTTCAACAGACATTTACAAGGAATATATGCTTTCATATCATTTTTGATAAAACCTTCACTTCACAAGTATAAGAGATATAATGCAAGTCAACATTCGCATATAAGACAATAGCTAACCATACGCATACTCAACATATCCATATCCAACCCATGCTTAATTTTAGAAGAACACATGCCATTTCATTACCATAGGACCTCTACCAAATATAACCTTAAGACACGCTTGAGTGAGACAAGAAGTGACCGCCCATACAACCTCTTCAAGCACACTTAAGTGTTCCTTAAGATTACCTTAGATAAGGACATTTCCTTTACAACATAACATCAATAGACCAACATTCTTTAAGAAACCACTTAGGAGACCTTCAAGCACATAAGGGGACTTTCACATAATAGTCATTAGACTTAGGGAACTCACTTTAGTATCTTCAAAGCCTACCTGTGCCATGTGTAGATAGCATCCCATACCTACATGTTGTATAGCCTATCCAATAACTATAGTGCACATCCCACATGATGGGAATATACATAACCAACATAGACCATACTAGCTAGGCATGGAATTCAGAGTCTATCCTACTTCGTGGAGGTTGTTCTTGAAACGACCCAAAAAGTTCCTAAAAATGTGCTTCGGAAGTTACCGGAAACTTATTTTAGCTATATCTAAAAATCCATTTCATTTTTCAAAAATCCAACTTCATATTCTTATTTAGGGGGTCAAATTGAGTGTAAAATGGGTCTAACCCAACTTTTAGAGCAACCGTATCAAAATCCGAAATTTCCAAGTGAAGCTTTTTTTGAGGGTCTACTTTGGAGGGTCATATCTCCTAGAACACAAATAATTGGGTGGTCTATAACATATCCATGGAAAGCCCTTTGAGTTAGCTACCCAACTCACTTTGTTTCACCTCATTCGAAGTCCGGACGAAGAAGTTATGCCCATTTTCGTAAAATTTGTCCGTGTAGGAAATGCAATTTTCAGAGAGCGAATTTACTGTTCATAAGCCTCAATTTTTTTTCTAAGTGTTGGACCCGTTTTTCCAAGGGCATATTTTATTTCCTATATAGCATTAATTCAATTCCTATCTCTAAAACATTTCCCAAAATACCTCTCCCATACTTAGACACATTTTCTCTCAAGAACCCTAATCCAAAACCTTCCTCAAGATTGAAGAGACTCTTGCTCCAAGTTCCAAGCTTCCATTGAAGACACTCTCAAGACCTTCATAAAGACTCAAGGTATGTGGTGTTGAACTCATGGGTCCTTCCACCCATAGTGCCTAGACACTATTCTACTCACTAATTCATGGTTTAAGTTGAGATTCATAAATTAGTCTTGTTACTTGTATAAATTTCCTGCACAGTGAATTCTAGCATGAAAAGTGGTTGTTTTGAGCATGTTGTGACTCTAGAACTTGAATCTAAACTTGGAATTGATGTGGAGATTTTTTCATGTGGTCTTGTGGGTGTTAAAAGGCGTTGTTGCAGGTTGTTCACTGGTTTTGTTGCATAATTACTACCCTATTTTCCATGCTCTTTGACCCCATTACATGCCTTCAAGGTGTTTGACAAAATGTCCAATTATGGAGAATTGATAAATTGATGCTTTAAGGCTTGAGTTATGAGATGTATGGCATTTCAGAGATGTGTTGATGACAAACGAAGCTTGTGTATATGTTCATTCCATACATGAGATTGCATTAGAGCCTAATGTGAATTTCCTATATAAAGTGTTGCATGACCATGCTCGGTCCGGGGGAAAAGAACCGGATAACCATGTGAGAGGTTTATACCTCACCACCTAGGATGCTTGGGGTGTGACCAACATCAACCATGTGAGGGGTTTATACCTCACCACCTAGGATGCTTGGGGTGTGACTAACATCAACCATGTGAGGGGTTTATACCTCACCACGTAGGATGCTTGGGGTGTGACCAACATCAACCATGTGAGGGGTTTATACCTCACCACCTAGGATGCTTGGGGTGTGACCAACATCAACCATGTGAGGGGTTTATACCTTGCCACCAGGGTGTCCGGGTGTGAACGGCATCCCCCATCCTAAGTTGGGGTTATAGATTGGTTGGATTATGCACACACATATGATATCTATTATTAGTATAGATTTACTTAAACATGTTTTGACTTCACTTTGATCATGCATCCTCATATTGTTATTCATTATGCCTATGGAACTATTTCTTGCATTTCGATTGTGTCCTTGTCTATTGTTGTATTGCACCCCGCATACTTAGTACATTCCAAAGTACTAACGCATATTTTGCCTACATGATGTCACCATGTAGGGACCGGAGCTACTCTTGATCCTTCTCTCCATCCACGTGGCTAGTACGGTGCTTATCTGAGTTTGTTGGTGAGTCCTCAATGATTCGAGGGCTATGTTATGTTTCCTACTCCTATGTTTTGAGACTTTAGCTTGCATTTGTATTTTGACTATGAGGGGAGCCGGTAGTATGTCATGGCCACCGTCCTATCTATGTATGTAGAGGTGTGCGTTGGACAAGTATTTTGTAAATGAGCTTGACTCTTATTCTATGATGTTATTTTGAAATGGTTTGTCCTTAGTCCCTAATTCCCGTTATTTAATGTTGAATGTACTTTCGCGACCAATGAAGTGTGATGACAAGTTTGAGAGGCTTGTTTGGGGTTCCTTCGTGTTCCTCATTCGCCATGTCACATCTAGGCCCTAGGCTTGGGTCGTGACAGTTCTACTATCCAAGGGTAGAACTAGTAAGCAACCCATGTAGGCACATGGTTTGGGGAATGTCCAAGGAAGTTCATTGTGCCTAATCTCATACTCAACTGGGCCACCTTCCTAACCACATCCACTCGGTGCTAGCCTTATTTCCCATAGAATATTCAATCACATTGTACTAGAGAGGGTTCCTTTTCTAGTTCAACCAACACATAGTACCTCTTCCCAAGAAAAGCCCTATTTCTTAGTCATAGTGAATCAAGGTTCATAAGGATAGCCCATTTAACTTTCTTAGATAAGGATTCTCATGTCATTCCAGCTCCATCCATCTCTAAGTCTATCATTTCACTCAAGAAGGGAACATCGCCCTAAGGCCCATCCTTCAAGGTTATACATTTACTTAGGAAAGCTAGACTTATGAAGGGCACCATTTCTTAGTTTTGCCGATTCAAGTCTGGGCCTAGAATTTCGCTTTTAGCATTTATAGAAAGGGCACCATTTCTTAAGTCTAGCCCACTTCACACATTCATGCATTCAAGACTTTAAGTAACAAGAAGAGACACTTTAGTCTACTAAGCAAGTCACAATATTATCATTTGAGGACACTTCATAATCCAACATCATCACACATATACATCATGAGAAATCATACTTTAAATCACAATACTATCCACTTTACATAGGATCATCACAAGATCACATAAACTCATTCACATCATATCTTTACATATAGCTTCACATAAAACTTTACATATAGCTTCATATAGAACTTTACATATAGCTTCATGTATAAATATGAACACAATAATACAACAATACTCATATAATGCCCTTCATGGCCAAAATCATAATTCAAAAGCAACAAGCAACACTTCCACCAAAGGTGGATCCAACCTAAGAAGCAAATATAGCAATATTAAGAGATCAAGCCATCTTACCACCTTTCTAAGGCCATAGGGCACAATACTCAATTACATGCCACATATACAATATTCATCAAGTTAGGTCAATTTACCCTCTTTCCATCGCTATCTTCATCATCCTCATATTCCAACAATTAACAATACAATAACAATGATAATAACAACATTCAACTATACAAGCTAAGCTAAACAATAGCCAATAACCAACATAAAGGCTAAGTCCCAATTTATGACCATTCAAGGCTACTATCCCACATTATACAATTCAATAAAAATTTCCAAAAATTCAACATAGCTAAGATCATATAAGAACAACCCACATCAAACCACTCAAAAATCCTTCAGCAATTACTCAAAATCAATAGACCCACTTTAGACAAAATTTAAAGAATTTGAGAAGACATGGATTTATGAAGATTTCTTTCTTAAAACCATCAATAATCATTAATAACAATATAAAACATCATTTAAAAGGTTTTCATGCAAGGACCCATGCTAGAATTGAAATTAGGGTTTCTAGGAAAACTTTGAAAACACTTTGATTTGGCTCCTTGAATGGAAGAGGAATCAAGGATAAAGGATCCCCATACCTTAACCTTCATGAATCCCATGAAATTTGAGAAGAAAACACTTGAAACCTTCAAACCTAGCTTTAACTTGACCTAGCTTCCAATGGAGTTCTAGAGAGAGCTTTTGGGGAGAGAAGGGGTTTGATTTGGAAGAATGAATTCTAAAATACAATATACAAGTTTAAATAACTTTAAAATAATTAAAAAAACTTAAAAAAATAACCCACATATTACCCAAACTACCCTCACTTAGTTGGACCTTTTTAAACAAGTCTAACTTGAGTTTTATTTTCACAGATTTTGTTGGGAAACAAGTCCGCGATGCGGAGGTGTTCCCACAAGTTTTTGAAAAATTAAATTTTGAGACAGAAAAGTTCGCGACACGTCCACGATGCGGACTAAACATTTGGCCCTTGGTAGAGCTAGTCCGCGATGTGGACATGCTCCCTCCAAGCACAACTTCAAGCTGCTTTGACAGCTTGCTTTGCCAAGGTTGGGGTCCTCCTCGGGGACCCTTAGGGTGGCCCCCGGGGTGTCGTATCCTTACATTTTGAGCCTTAAAAAATTTATTAAGACAATAGGGTCACCTCCACTGATTTTAGACCCCAAACAACACATAAAAACATGAACAACATACTAGAGCACACCAACACGTAAAAGACTAGTTTTCGAAGATCTTGGTCGTCCCTTGACGTTTGACTTCCAAACTCTTTAAACTAACTAAAAAGGCTATTCTTCATTATTTTAACAAGTTATTAATGCATAAAAACCATGTGAGGCTCTACTTTATCCTACTTCATTTTGAGGGGTGTTACAGAGGTCAAGAAGATCTTTGGAGTGATGCAAGTGAGAGGTAATGATGATAGGGTATAGTTGGCATCCTATTAGATGAATGATGTTGCTCACATATGGCTCACTTAGTGGAAAAAAATAGGGGCTACTTTGTCTTTTGTATAAACTACGATGTCAGTCAAGAAACACTCCTAGAACCATTCTCAGTCTCTACGTCAATTGGTGACCCAGTTATAGCTAGATGGTTTATAGAAATTGCCCTGTCATAGTCTCTTATAAAGTCACCTCAGCAGATCTTCTACAGTTAGAAGTGGTAGATTTTGATATCATTCTAGGCATGTATTGGTTACATTCTTGTTATGCCTTAATCGATTGTAGAACTAGGATTGTTCGTTTTCAGTTTCCAGATGAACCAATCTTAGAATGGAAGGGTAGTAGCTTAGCGCATATGGGTCAATTCATTTCTAAGGGTTATCTCTACCATCTAATTCGGGTTAAGGATTCAAGCTCTGAAACCCCAACTCTTGAGTCAGGAGTTCCTGTAGTTAATGAGATTCCAGAAGTGTTTCCAGAAAACCTTCCCGAAGTTCCTCCCGAATGGGAAATCAACTTTGGAATTGATCTCCTTCAAGATACCCAGTCTATTTCTATTCCTCCTTACATAATGGATCCAGCAAAGCTTAAGGAATTAAAAGAGTAGTTGAAAGACCTTTTTGATAAGGGCTTCATCAGACCCAGTATTTCCTCATTGGGTGCACCAGTGTTGTTCGTGAAAAAGAAAGATGGTTCTCTCAAAATGTGCATTGACTATAGGTAGTTTAACAAGGTCATAATCAATAATAAGTATCCTATCCCCAGGATTGATGACTTGTTTGACCAACTTCAGGGTGCTAGTTATTTCTCTAAGATAGACCTCAGATCCGATTATCATCAACTTAGAGTTTGGGATAGTGACATCCCGAAAACAACCTTTAAAACTCAGTATGGTCATTATGAATTTGTATTTATGTCATTTGGACTAACCAATGCTCTTGCAGCTTTCATGAGCTTTATGAACAGAGTGTTCAAGTAGTATTTGGACTTGTTCGTTATCATCTTTATTGATGATATCCTCATTTACTCTAGGAATGAGGAAGAACATGCAAATAATTTGAGGGTTGTCCTGCAAACTCTCAAAGATCGCCAATTATTCGCTAAGTTTAGCAAATGTGAGCTTCGGTTGCTTTTTTTGGGCATATTGTGACTAGCGAAGGGATCCAATTGGTTTCTCAAAATATAGAAGTAGTGAAACAATGGACCATACCTACCTCTCCTACAAATGTCAGAAGTTTCTTGGGTTTGCTGGTTACTACACAAGGTTCATGGAAGGATTTTCATCCATAGCCTCTCGATTGACTAAGTTAACACAAAAGAAGGTTATGTTTTAGTGGTCAGATGATTGTGAGAAAGCTTTGTAGAACTGCAAACTAGGTTGACTACAACTCTTGTTTTGACTCTAGTAGAGGGGTTAGACAGTTATGTTATATATTGTGTTGCATCCAAAGTCGGCCTAGGTTGTGTGTTGATGCAGTGAGGTAAGGTTATAGCTTATGCTTATAGACAACTTAAGGTGCATGAGATGAATTATACAACTCATGACCTTGAGCTAGCAGCAGTGGTGTTTGCCCTTAAGATTTGGAGACAATACTTGTATGGCGTCCATGTAGTTGTGTTCATACACCCTAAGAGCCTTCAGTATGTGTTTACCTAGAAAGAGTTTAATCTTCGCTAGAGGAGATGGCTTGAGTTCCTCAAGGATTATTATATGAGTGTGCATTACCATCATGGTAAAGCTGCCAATGTAGTAGCAGATGCTCTTAGCGAACCATCTATAGGTAGTGTAACACATGTTGAGGAAGAAAGAAAGGAACTAGCAAAGGAGGTTCACAGGCTTGCTCGCTTTGGAGTTCACCTTATGAGCATATAAGATGGTGGTGTAACAGTTCAGAATGGGTCAGAATCTTCATTGGTTGTGGAGGTTAAGGAAAAACAAGATAGTGATCTGATATTGCTTCAACTAAATGGTGTGGTCCATCAATAGAGAGTTGAGGTTTTCTCCCAAGAGGGAGATGGTGTGCTTCGCTATTGGGGTCAATTATGTGTTCCTAAGGTGGAGACAACATATTCTAGCAGAAGCCCATAATTCCAGATATTCTATTCACCCAGGCTCCACTAAGATGTACCGTGATCTATGGGAAGTATTTTGGTGGAATGGCATGAAAAGAGATATAGAAGATTTTGTGGCTAAGTGCCCCAATTATCAGCAAGTCAAGTTAGAACATTAGAAACCAGGAGGTATAGAGATCAACATTCCTACTTGGAAGTGGGAAGTGATCAACATGGACTTCATCACAGGTTTACCTCATACTCATAGACAACATGACTCCATTTGGGTGATTGTTGACAGAGTTACTAAGTATGCACGATTTTTGGTTATCAAGATTACATATTTGGCGGAGGACTACACCAAGTGTTACATTAATAAGATAGTCAGGTTGAATGGGGTTCCCTTGTCTATCATTTCGGATAGAGGTCCTCAGCTTACCTCTCATTTCTTGAAGTTATTTCAGAAAGGTCTTGGTACTTAGGTTAATCTTAGCAGAACATTTCATCCGTATAGGGATGGTCAGGTAGAGCTTAGCATTCAGACCTTTGAGGACGTGTTGAGAGCTTGTGTGATTGACTTCAAGGGAAGTTAGGATGATCACCTTTCTCTTATAGAGTTTGCCTACAATAATAGATATCATTCCAGCATTCAAATGGCCCCTTATGATGCATTGTATGGGCATAGATGTAGATCTCCAATTGGTTGGTTCCAAGTAGGTGAAGCGGCCTTGATAGGGCCAAATTAGTTCAGATGCTATGGAGAAAGTGCAACTCATTAGAGATAGACTTAAGATAGCCTAGAGTCGCTAGAAGTCCTATGCAGATGTAAGGAGAAAGGAATTAGAGTTCCAAGTTGCTAATTGGGTTTTTCTAAAAGTGTCACCTATGAAAGAGGGGATGAGGTTTGGCAAGAAAGGGAAACTTGGTCATAAATATGTAGGCCCTTACAAGGTCTTGAAAAAAGTTAGTAAAGTGGCTTATGAGTTAGAATTGCCAGCAGAACTAACAGCGGTACATATGTCGAGACCTTCAGGACCCCCCAGAACCCATCCTCTGAAGTTAATCGACGGACTGACAGGACGGACCGTGGATTCATCAATGGACCGTCGATCAGTTTGTAGGTGGCTCCAACATATTTTAAGTCAGGGTCGTTTGGTCTTTTCCTTATGCATTGGACCTCTAAACTATGTCGTTTAACCCCTAAATTACGTGGTTTTGGTCAGTTTTAGCATAGTAACTTAACTAGAATCTACCCTAAGCAAATCATTCACCAAAAACTTAGAAAAATTAGAACGCAAAAGGAGAAAGAGTCAACCAAGCCCTAGACCAAAAATGCAACAGGCTTTTATTAGTTCCATCTTCGAAATCGAAAGATTTCTCCATGGAATTCCTCACCAAGTATGTGGGATTTCACTAGTGGGTTCCTTTCGCCCATTAGGTCTCTAGATTCCAGTAAGATTCTTGATTCCCTTAATATTATCTAGACTTAGGGTTTCTTGAATGTTAGAAATTATTGGGTGTTAGCTGTTAGAATGATCCAAATTAGATTGTCATGAATTTAGTATCATTTTGTGTAGACGCTCTCATGAATTTAGAACCCCAACTATGTAGTTCTTTTTGTTCATGAATTACATATGCTAGGTCTGTTATTTTAGATATATACATTCATGCCTCAGTTTTCTAATGCTTATTATCAATATATTAATGTTGCATTCTCCATTTGCATGAAAGTATTTTGAACTATCCAGTTTTATAGCATTTTAGGTACAAATTGCTAAATCACATAATCAGTTGGGAGAAGCTTAATACCGAGTGGACTAGGGTCAGTCACCAGCTACTCCTAGAACTACGTGCCATGTAGGTTGTAAGTCCTCTCTGTGGGCAACATTTTAGTGATCACGCTAGTAGTGCCTCTATACCTTTGGCAGGGTATATTGGGTCCTCTCGATGGGGCATATACATTGGACTCCATATTTAGCTTATGTGGTTTTATGTCGGTTATTAGTAGCTCCCACAGTTCAATCAGATTCTATGGCATTGTCCTTGTTAGTAACAGTTATACAGTTAAATTTCAATTTCAGTATGTTATAAACTTGGTCATTGCATTTACTTAGTTCTTGGTCATTGCATTTAGTTAGTTCATGTTCAGTATTCTAAGCATGTTTACATTTCAGTTCATCTTTTATCATTGCTCAGATATATGCCTTGGTTCAGTTATGTTATTGTTCAACTTTATTATGTCCTTCATAGTCAGTACCTTTCAAGTACTGACGCATACTCTGTGCTACATCTTCTCGTGATGTAGGTTCAAGTCTTCCACAGTCAGATCACACATAGATAAGTTCCCAATTTTCAGTTCAACAACATCAATGATGAGTCCTTATTCTTCGAGAACAGTTGACATGTTATCTTTCCATTTTAGTCTTTAGTTTTCAATTTTTGCTAGATTTAGTTGGGGCATGTCCCAGCACTTCAAGTAATTTAGAGGCTATTTTCAGACATAGTTAGAATCAACTTTAGTATTTAAGTTTAACTTTTCAGTTGTATTCAAACTCTCAGTTTTTGTATATTCAGATTTAGTATATGGGTATTCCCCATCATTTCAGATTATCTCATTATTAGATTCCGCACAATATTTATTGATTAGTTTACTTTAGTATGCTTATGATATGCCAGTAGGGTTAGCTTGGGGTCACTCGTGATCTAAGGTCCTGTGTCTGCGTCCTGAGGTAGCTTTCGGGCGTGACAGGTGCGTTTGTATAGAAAACATGTTCCTTCCGGTATTTGACTTTCTAGTCCTTCATGCCTTGTTATTCTTAGAGACTTTTTCAAGGTTTTTAGCAATCTCTTGAAATGTGCATTCTCCATAAGATCCTCCGGCAATAGTATCTAGCACAAATGTTCCATTATCATCTTCCCCACCATAAAAATACTATTCCAATGACTCCTAATATATTTGGTAGTTTGGCACACTCCTCATAAACCCAATGAATCTTTCCCAAGAGCTACTCACTGACTCCCTATGCAAAGCCACAAAGTTATTGAGTTTATCCTTTACATTCAACTTTTAGGACACCAAAAAATACTTATCCATGAATACCCTATGCAGCCCATCCGAAGTTATAATTCAGTTATATGGCAATACAAAAAGCCATACTATATCATCACCTTTAGTGGAAATACCATTAAGGCGATCACATCTATGTCTAAATCTGGTTTCCCCACACTACTCAAGCAGACACTCTTCACTTTGCTCATGTGAGCATATGAATCCTCTGAAGGTAACCCAACAAATAACCCTCTAGATGTAAGCATTTGCATCAAACTGCTATTCACCATAAAAATATGTCCGAAAGTTAGTGGAGGGACAGTTATAGCACCGATCGATCCCACAATATTATGATCAACCCTGTGGTTTTCACAAATATTTAGTACTGGGTGATTTTGAAGTCCTTCCACATTTTCAACTTCTGGATTACCCTGAACATGTCCAAGTATGTCCAAGACTCCAGGAGGTTGCAAACCAACTCCACCCCTTGACCCGCTCCAATTGGATCATTTTGTACCTCAAGATTTAGGCCTCTTCCAACCATTCTTCTCAAAGTTCTTTTTCATTCAGGATCATAGGAATCATGGCATTGCCTTGACTCTATGTACTTGACATACACTAGAGATAATACATGTAGAAAACAAAAACAGAACAAAATGTAAAATCAGGAAATACTTTACTAAAGTTCAATAACAAAATTAATCTAATCTAAAAGTCGTATTCCCTGACAACGACAACAAAATTTGATACGCCCAAGCTACACCTCCCTAAAGAAGTATAAGCAGTCGTTGTCAAATAAAGAGCCTAACTTTTAGGTCAGGGTCGATGCCACGAGGAATATGGTCTAGACTTAGGCTAATTTATGGTTATCTAATTTTAGTCAAATTACTTCCATAAAAAGGAAGGATTTGTAAATAAATAAACGCTTGATTGATTTCTAATAACAAGTAACAAGTTATCAAATATTCACAGTTTGAAATATCAATATGAGATGAAAACAAGGGTACATGTGTTCCCCACAAGTTCTTAACGTAGTAATTACAATAACAGTAACTCTATCCTAGTTTTAATATGTAAGGTATGTAACCTATATATCTCCTACATGATTGGTCTTCCAAGTAGGGAATTTCACCACACAACTTGGTCCGTCTACGGGTGTATGCTTTACTAACCCTTACCCTTAGCCCCAAATTAGCATTCACGCTAGGTGGGCCAGTCTATTAGATAAAGGATTATCATGTCTAAATCTCCATTGGTCAATCCCTTTCTCATTCATTAATTCCTTGGTCTGTCAAGTAGGAATGATGCTATTCTAATGTTGGCCACCGTTAAAAAGCATTTAAAATGAATGGATTAAAAATACGTGCATAAGCACTATTTAAGAATTACTTAATAATTGGTTTTACTTTGTTAATTTTTCATGGTTCCCACAACTCTAGTTGTGAATTTAGCTAGTCATGCTTGAATGATCACAGTTCATATTAGGGTTTGAAATAGAAATCATGAAGTTATAATTAGAATGGATGAAATACAAAATCTTGAATTTCAAATCAAAAGAAAATTGCATAAATCAACTTTAAGAATTAAATGCCGAAAGTGTTTGCAAAATAATTCTCAAAGCCAAAATAAAGCATCACAAAAGGTATAACAACCAGAAAAAGAAAGAAATACAACTAATATTTTATAGAAACTAAATCCTACACCTAGTAGTAAAAGAAAGTTTAGGAAATTTTGGTTTGGGCAGTCACCTACGGTCCGTCGAAGGAACAACTACCCGTGGTTTTCCACCATTGCTCAACGGTTGGCCAAAATTATGTTGACTTCAATCGACGGTCATGACCCACATCCTATAGGTCTAAGCATGGTCCTTCTTGTATAATAATGGTTCAAGTACTGGATCTTAACTTTCTAAAGTCATCAACGACCCATCAACGACAATCCATCATCTGACATACGGTTCATCAATTATTGTTGTGGTTCCTCACTTTGTCAGTTTTCCTTGAAAACTCTATCCATGCTTCCACCTATAGCTCGGCAACTAAACAATGACTCATATATGGGCTCGTCTGTTGCTATTTTCTTATTGTTTTAGCTACGTTCAACTCCAATTGCTCCAAACCTATTTCCTGCATAATTAGACCAAAATGCAATCACATCTAATAACAAAAATTCTTAAGATGCATGCTAACTTCAAGCATAATACATCAAAATTACTGTAAGCTCATCGTACATCAGGAGGGTGTACAGTTTACTATTTGTTGCAATTCTTCTGGAGTCGGGTTAGATGGTATTCTGATGCACAAGGTCAAGGTGATCGCCTAAGCTTCTAGAAATTTGAAAACCCATGAGAGAAACTACCCTACCTATGATTTAGAGTTGGAAGCCGTGGTGTATTTGCTTAAGCTATGGCAACATTATCTGTATGGGGTTCATTGTGATTCATGGATAATCAAAGACTTTCGTACATCTTAATTCAAAGGTATTTGAACTTGAGGCAGTGTAGATGGCTTGAGCTAGTGAAAGACTATGACATCACCATCTTGTATCGTTTAGGGAAGGCCAATGTGGTAGCCGATGCTTTGAGTTAGAAGATTCCTAGGATGGGAAGTCTCGCCACTATTAATGTGGAGGTGAGACCATTTCTTGGGATTTCATAGGTTAGCCAACAATCTCATCCAATTATAGATTTCTGAGGAGATGGGTGGTTTGATTGATTTTTTGGAGGCTTGTTATTCCTTAGTTGTGAAAATTCATGATCATCAGTTTGATGATGAGAAGTTGTGTCTTATTTCAGACAAGGTGATGAGAGGGTAATCCAAGGAGGGTGTCCTTGATTCTGAGGATATCTTGTGGATTGGGGCAGGATCTGTGTGACCAAAGTGGGCAAGATGATTAGATTGATTCTTGAGGAGGCCCATTGTTCCAAATATTCTATCAGTCTAGGGGCAGTGAAAATGTATCATTATATGAGCCAACATTATTATTGGTGTGGGATAAAGAGAGATATTGCAGACTTTGTTTCAAGTTGTTTAATTTGTCAACAGGTCAAGTGTGAGAACCAACGGTTCGAGCGTATATCTTAGAGGATGCCTATTCCTACTTCAAAGAGGGAAATGTATCACCGTGGAATTTTGTATGGGACTACCTATCACCATGGGTGGTTATGATTCTATTTGGGTTGTAGTTGATAGCTGACCAAGTTTTCCCACTTCATTCTAGTTTGGGTGAAGTATACATAAGAGAAATTAGGTGAGCTTTATATTAGTCAGATTGTGCAACTATATGGAGTCTCAATTTCTATTGTCGTGATCGAGGTTCTTTTTTAACTTCCTATTTGGGGAAGGCATTACATTATGGTTCCTGTACTTGGTTAGATATGAGTACAACTTTTCACCCTCAGATAGATGGTATGTCCGAGTGGATGATTCGGGTGTTAGAGGACATGCTTTGAGCTTCTGTGCTTTATTTTGGTGCTAGATGGGAGCAACATTTTACCTTAGCAAAGTTCACTTATAACAACAATTATCATTCCAGTATTTAGATGGCCCCATTTGAAATGCTTTATGACAGACAATGTAGATCTCCATTTGGATGATTTGACTCAGCTGAGATGGACTCATTAGATGCAAAATTGCTTAGAGATATTATGGAGAAGGTTCTTATGATCCAGGTAGACTGTTGATAACCTAGAGTTAACAAAAGAGTTATATAGATAAGAGAGTTGGCTCTGTGTGTCACCCCTTAAAGGTCTGATGACGTTCGGAAAGAAGAGCAAGCTTTGCCCTAGATTCATCGAACCCTTTGAAATTTTGAGGCGTGTGGGAGAGGTGGACTGTGAGTTGTCCTTTCCACCTAGCTTGTCAGCTGTGCATCCTATGTTTCAGGTCTCCATGCTTCAAACATATGTGTCAGATAAGTCTATGTACTTTCTCTTTATTCAGTTGAGTTGGGTCTAGACTTATCTTTTGAGAAAGAGCCTATAGCTATTTTAGATAGGCATATCCTAAAGCATAGGACCAAAGAGATTGCTTCAGTGAAAGTGATATGGAAACATTGTTTAGTTGGTGAGGCAACTTGGGAGATAGAGTCAAATAGGCGTGCAAGATATCCTCATATATTTGAAGCTTCAAGTGTGTTCTTTCACTTTATATTTGAGGAAGAATATGGTTTTTAGTGGTGGGTAATGTAATGACCTGGTCTGCAATTTTTGAAAGTTTCATGAATTTACCATTTTTCCCTTCCCAATCTTTTATTTTTGAGTTTTGAAAGTTATTTTCAAACTTTGAGATAAGAGTTGAGAACTTAAGTAAGTTTGTGATTTTGAAAGACTAAGTTGCTTAAAAGTAGTTTTGGAAGTCTTTTGGTGTTTTTGTGTCGGAATGGACTTCTGTTTATTCAATAGTTCTGAAATGTGGAATCTAGTCTATGAGAGTTGTTGATAGTTGATTCTGAGTCTTTGGGAGGATTTGAGGTCCTAAGTTGTGAAATTATGGAAATTTAGCCTTTGGGTTGACTTTGGTCAAAATTATTGGTTCGGAAGCTTGGATCAGAATTCTGAGAGTTCCATTGGATTTGGGGGATTATTTTAGGCCTAGGTGTGGTCTTGGTTGATTTTTGAGAGGTCCCGAACTTGTTTTAGCCTTTTCAGGCGTTATGAGTTCTCTTGGTTTCCATGGATGCTGGGTCAAGGAGACCTTAGATTCATGTTTTGATGGTTCCATTTTGTTTGGAACGTTGAGTACAATCAATTTTGCATATATGGTTTGTGTTTACAGGGTTTTGAATAAATCTTGAGGGTCCATTCGATGATTTGATAGTTTGTTGGATTTTTTGGTTTATGCTAACCTTGCTTTTGTGAAGGTCAATCCGCTTAAGTGAACTTTTGGAAAATCAAAGCAAGCTTCACTTTGGCGAAAGAGTCTACATAAGTGGGGTTCACTTAAGTAAACCAGAGGAAACTTTTGTGAAGTCCAGTTAAGGAACATGTGTCCACTTTATCGACATCTGAGACCCTTTTTAACCTAAAATTTCATGATTTAAGCCCCATTCTCTATTTTTGAGCTTGGGAAACCTTTCGAGGAAATTTTTCAAGACATTCTTGTGCTAAATCTCTTCGGTAAGATTTTATGATCGTACAACTTCATTTCCCTTTGATTATTTATGGATTCTAACATCAAAATTTGAGGTTCTGAATTGCAAATGACTTGGTTTTTCAAGAACTCACGTTTCAAACAAAAATCAAGATTGTGAACTGATTTTGATCATTTTTTTGAATTGGTTTTCCTCATTGAGTTTCTAAAGACTTGAACATCATTTTCAAGTATTTAATTTCAGATTCAAACCTTTTTTTTGGAAATTGGGTTTTGAGTTGATTGACCCATTTTCAAGGAAATTGATGCAGGTATTGTTGTTTTCGATAATTTATTATGAATACTTGCTTGTATATATATTGTGTGGCTTCAGAATTGATTTGAAAGGGGAAGACTCAACTCTTGGAGTGATTAATTGATTAGTTTAAGGAAAGTTATCTCTTAAGCTTTATTATCTAGTAGAATTTTCTACTTCTTTTCAATATATGTATATTAGGAATGAGTGATGAGATTAATTTCTCCACTTGATTAATGTTAATAAACAAAGTAGGGGTAAAGAAAAAGGCTTCGTGATTATAACGATAATTTGTGAATTACTTTATTGTGACCCTATTTGATTGATTTGATGGAATGTCTTGATGGGTTGAATGTGGCGTTGAAATACATGACTTGTTGTCTCTTCGTGTGGTGTGATATTGGTTGTGTGTATTGAATGTTTAACACAATGATGAGACATGTGATAATTATTGATGCCGAGGTCTTTTTCGGCAAGTTCTTGAAATGTTGAAGAACTTAGTCGACATGACTCCCGAGGCATTCAATATGAGTCTATGCGATTAGGAATTTTAACATCCAAGTTGAAGCCTAAGTTTGACTTTACCCAACAATCTGAGTAAACAAGCTCAAACGACCCTTCATTTAGGTCTTGAGGTTTCCAAGCTAATTCTAAGACCCCTCATGGATTTTGGCTTAAAATGTAAATTAGGTGTGGGACCCACTTTTATCCAGACATCCTTGAATGGGAATTTTAATGTTTCCATTATGTTCGGAATGCGATTTTTGATGGGTAAGCATAGTTCGTTTGAATTCACAAATATTACAGATGAGTCCTCGGCACCTCGTTGATATTTAGAGGCCTAAGATTTTTATTGTTAGTTGAGGTATCTCGGTCGCACACCTTGCCTCACGGTCACAAATGGCTGGTGCCCTAAGCACACACGTTCGCAAATGGCGGTCCTCGCGTTCACGCATAGGCTATTATTGTGTTGTGCTTTTATTGTGTTATTGTATTAGCTGATTTTTTAGCCTCAAATTATGTCTATTTTGGGACATTAATTAAAAGCATATATTAGGACCTTTTGATGGAGTGAAATCTAGAATTTGTTGCTTAGATCCTATGATTCCTATTTTACTCTAGAAATTGTGTTGTCTTTCTTTTGATTGATTTTTGTGTCAAAACAACTGTATTGATGTTATGATCCTATTTTTTTATAGTGTGGCAGTGTTCAGAGGCTGTTCGGATGGGAAAGGTTCCAGCCCTGGGATTAGTAGTGCGCGACCGGCCTACAAGTAGGCTACGACTTCCTTTCCAATTAAATTGAACATGAATGTGTGGATTCATGATGATGAGTGTTAATTAGGGGCAAGTACCTAGTTATTCCTACTTTTCTTGGTAGAGACCATGATTTAAGGTAGATTACCTCTGTTTCGAGGTTAGTACCATGCTGGTCAAGGTTTGTGTGTGTGTTGTAGCATGCTATGTGATTTACTTGTTTGATTACCTATTTTTGGAGCATGTTTTGGCCTTAGTCTGGGATAGAATAGTGTGCCCCTAGATCCACGTACCTTGTGAAAATGGTAAGTCTTTGACATCGTTCAAATGGACCAAGTCCTTGTAGGATGGAATAGCAGATTTAGGGTGGTCCTAGGCGAGGCAAGTCAGGTGGTAGGACAGATGGAAAGGGGAGAAATGGACAGAATAATTTGTATGTAGTTCCGATGAGGGCAGAGGCTGAGGCATGAGATGATATGATCACCGGTACATTTATTTTATTCCATTATCCCGCCTCAGCTTTATTTGATCCAGAATTGACCTATTCTTATGCCAGAGTTCTGATCCAATGGCAGTGGCGTTGCGTGTGTCGACCCTCGTGGGTGAGAACTAGTAGATTAGGTGTTTTGATCATACTTTGTTGCTATCTATAGGCATTACACCTCAGATGACCTTATGTCCTTATAATTTCTTGATTTTGATCTTATTCTGGGCATGGATTAGTTATTTCCCTATCATGCAGTTTTAGATTGTTTCTCTACGAAATTTACCTTAGCCATGCCTGGTGTTCCTTTGGTGGTTTGGCAGGGCTCCATTATCATCACACTAGTTTGCGTTATCTCTTTTGTTTTGGCTCAGAGACTAGTGGCTAGAGTGTGCTTGGCTTATTTGGCCTAATTGTGTGATGGAGGTCCCTTTATTTGAGTCCATTCCAGTCGTCCATGATTTTATAGATGTGTTTCCTACTGACCTACCTGGCCTACCCCAGAGATTGATATTGATTTTCCTATCGAGCTTGAGCTGGGTACTTGGCTTATTTCCATTTCGCCATATCAGATGGCTATTGCAGAGCTCAAAGAGCCTTGTGTTAAGCTTCAGAATCTCTTGGGTAAGGGATTCATCAAGCCTAGTGTGTTTCCTTGGGGCACTCCTTTTCTGTCTGTGAACAAGAAGGACTATATGATGCACATGTATTAATTATAATACGTTGAATAAGGTAACAGTGAAGAACCGCTAGCCCATGCCTAAGATTGATGATCTATTTGACCAACTTTAGGGTGTCACGGTGTTTTTAAGATTGATCTGAAGTCTTGTTATCATCAACTGAGTATTAGGAGAGCAGACATCCCTATGACTATTTACGACTCAATATGGACACTATGAGTTCCTAGTGATGTATTTTGGGTTCATTAATTCCCATTCTGCCTTTATGGACTTGATGACACGAGTGTTCGGGTTGTATCTTGATTTGTTCGTCACTATTTTCGTAGATGATATTCTAGTATACACATAGAGGAGGAGTGATCATGAGAAACATTAGAGGATTGTGTTCCACACTTTCAGAGATCAGTGACTTTATGCTAATTTTTGAAAGTGTGAGTTTTTTCTTAAGTTTGTATCGTTCATGGGGCACGTGGTGTCCAAGGATTGCATCACGGAAGAACTGTGATTCAAATTGATACTTTGTGAGGCCCATTATTCTAGATACTCTATCCATACGGGCACAACGAAGATATATCGTGACTTAAGGTAGCATTACTATTAATTTTAGCACAGGCTTTTACCCACAGACTAATAGTCAGTCAGAGTGTACTATTTAGGTTCTTGAGGATATGCTACAGACTTGTGTTTTGGAGTTCGAAGGTAAGTGGGATTAGTTCTTGCCTTTGGCAGAGTTTCCGTATAACAACAACTACCATTCTACCATCCAAATGGTCCCATTTGAGGCCTTATATTCGCTCTCTAGTGTGTTGGTTTGAGTCTACAGAGCCTAGACCTTGTGGTGCAAACTTGATTAAGGAGGCTTTGTGTAACATCTCATACTTCTAAAATCCAAAAAAAAATTCATACAAGTCAAACTTCAGTTTTTAGTTTCGGGTCAACTTCAAACGACCATAAGTTTTAGCACATAAGATGTTATGTGGCCTATGAGGTGTCCCATCGAAGGTCTTCGAGTCCTCTTTCCAACGACACCAAGATTGCGAAATTCAGAGGTAGGACTAAGAAGTTATGCCTGTTTGAGTGGAGCCTCTCTATTTAAGACCTTTCATCTGTTTAAGGAAAGGGTATTTTATTCTTTCATTACCCCTAAAAGCCTACAAACGTTTTACCCACCTAAGTTAAGGGTCAAATTAGATTCTAAGTTAATTGAGACATTCCCAAAGCGTTTAGGGATTTTGGAGCAAGTTCAAGGGGAAAAAAGGGAAGGGGTTTCAAGCGTTCATTCACGGGTAGAGGGTTTATGCCTAGAAAAAATATTTGTCGAGGTATGTAAGCTCTCATAGTGTTGGATTGTTTTGCCCTCACGCCAATCATGTAATTTCATTCATGAATTCTTCCATGAGAATGTTTATATTGATTTTCTTGAGAAGTTCTCAAGTTTTAACCCCATTCTTTAACAATGGGGGTTTTTGAGTTCTTGATGTGAGCGTCTTGAGAATGTTGTTCTTGATGGATTTTGGGTGGGATTTCATTTAATTTGTGATGGGTTTCTGAATCCATATGAATTGGGAGGAAATCATTTGTTTATAGATGAGTTAGTCCTTGAATTTGAGGAAAACAATTTGTCAAAATGTGGGTAGAGGGGTGGGGCTATGCGCCACCATTGCGCCCAAAAAACTGGTCAGTAGTTTTGGGCCTGGTGTACTGCGCAAACAGTGTGCTCCAACTATTGCCCAGTAGTTTTAGGGTCGGCGCCCTACGCCACTCAGTGTGCTAGGGTCACCAGGTCCCTTACCTTTGTGTCCTTCTTTCCATGTCTTCGCACTCGAATCGTACCTAAGTTATCATTTCGATATTCACTCTTAAGTCTTCATTAATCCTTGAGAGATCATGCATATCCTAATCACATCTCTTAATTTAAAATTTAAAATTAAAGTAAAGTTAAGAGGAGAGTTCAAGAGGATATATTAAGTTAAAGTTGAGAACCCTTTTGAAATTAATTTAAGATTTGAACTAAGTATTGATTAAATGAGTATGAGGATTAGGAGAGTTAAGTTTCTTGTTTCAAAATGAGTATAGTGGAACCAAGTATTCTCAAGTATGTAATACTTTTAGATTTAAAGGATAGAAACACTAGTTTCTAAATGAGTTTACATATTCAAAGGAGTTTCAGCGTATTACCTATTTTAAGAGGATCTTTTGAGTAATTACCTCAAATTCATAAAGAGTTATGTTTTAAAAATTTAAACATGAGTTGTATATTATTGGGAGTAGTATTGAGCACATATATAGGGATGAGTTCAGTCAAATCAAAATCATCATAAACCATGTATGCAACATGGGTAAAATGTCATACTTTTTAGATGATTCCTATTACATTTAAACTTAGCTTATTAGATCCACTTAGTTGAGGAGTTCTACAACCCTGACAAGGTATAGGGTAGTTCTGGCAGCGTGGGTGACACGATGTATCATCACATAGCTTATAGTGATGGTTGTCGGTTAGAGAATCTCCCAAATAAAAGTAAAGAGTATGCTATTGTATTTTCATTTACATTGAGTTGATACTTACTATTTTAAAAGCTTTCTTAATTGCATCAGTTATTGTTGGTTTCACATTATATTGAGTTGAGGTAAGTATTCCTTCCAACCTTGTTTGTTCAGTTATCTATTGCTTTAAGTTTTCCTCTTGCATGATCGTACATTCAGCGTACTGACGTCATTCGACCTGCATATTATTTATGATGCAGATACATGTATTTAGGCTCATCAACGGATGCTCTATTGATCCTATTGCATTAGAGCTAGCTTCGGTGAGCCTCCTTGCTTTCCGGAGGGCTTCACAATACTTATTTGTTGTTATTAGGCTGTCGGGGATGTTCTCCCAACATCCATTGTATTATTTGGAGGGTTCATAGATAGTATCAGTTCGAGAAGTCAATTTTTTCCTATTTTCCTTTGTTGATGTTCCCTTGAGACCTTGAATTTAGTACTAATGTTATTTAAATACTTTGAGACGTTATTGAGTTAGGCTACTATTGAGCCCATGAGGGTTAATCTTTGTTTTGAGTTATTACTTCACTTGAGTAAGTCTTCCGCAGAGTAAGAAATTAAGCCAAGGGTTCGCTTAGGGACCACCAATGGTTCTCGAGTGTCGGTCACATCAAGAGTGTAGGCTCGGGGAGTGACAAACGTGGTATCAAAGCAAGGTTTCAAGAGTCCTAGAGTGTCTATGAATCAGTGTCTGTAGAGACTTTATTATCGGTATGAAGAGCACAATACATATAAATTTACACTTTAATTAAGAGATATAAATGGTCGATCCCACAGAGAATTTCTTTATAGAAATGATTTCATTGTCACGTTTTACTCAAATGTCGTTATTATTTCCTAAATAAACAATTACGAAAAGTAAAATTGGGTTTAGCGTTAAAGATTTTGTAACCAAAGTTGCAAATGAAAGTCTAATACAACAATGAACAGAATATCAGTTTCGAAGTTGTTTCAATAATTACTGAAACTAGGGTTGTGTTCCCCATAAGGTTGCGTTCCTTATAATGTTGCGTCTAATGTTCTTCCATTGTTGAGTTTCATGCAATATACCTTTACAAAATACATGCGAGTTAGTTATATGTGACACTTCTCAGTCTATTCAAATAATCTTCACTCAAGGCATCTCGGTCCTAGAGTGTTACACGATTTACCGTCGCCTACAATGGTGTTAAGGTTCTTTTCTCTCGAACTAAAACTTTTACTCTATTTAGTTAGATTAGTTTAGCTTTTTCCTAACTATCATTTTTGCTCTCAAACAAATGGCAAATACATTCTCACTCTAATGCGTGCACTCATCATAATACATGAATAACGAAAACTAAACTACAGTTGTAACCACAAATTGCCGTTCACTCGTTTTATGAAATCATAATTAGAATTACGTCATGGATCCCACAACCCCAATTTTGTTGTTTAGCCACTCATGATTTCACGTAAATGTTCAGAAATATCGAATGAAAACATGTTAGAAAGTACTTAGGAGAATAATCAATCAACAACCACTTTGATAATTCAAGAATCGAAAATCTGAACTTCAAACTTAATTCAATGTTCAAATCGAAATTCTCAAACTGAGAATAATGGAAACTCATTTGTCGTTCTAGGTAAGATAAAATAAAACATAAAAAATGACCTAATTAATTCAAATAAGTATTTTAAAAAGGAGTCCTACTCGACGTAGGACTAAAATGTGGACAACTTCACGCCCACCTCTACGACCCATCAAGGGCTTCACGGTCCGTGAAGCCCTTCGTGGTCTTCACTTGGATTCCCCCAAAATAGGTCCTTCAATACATGTACACTATATCATTACCACGGACACTACCATAAGTCGTGATAATGACCACGGTCCGTGTAGTTGTCTGTGGTCTTCACTTGGTAACTTCTCTCTTCAACTTTCAAAAGCTCCTTCACTGTATCATTACCACGACATGAACCATGGGCCGTTGTGAGGACCACGGCTCGTGAAGTCGTCTGTGTACTTCACTTGGTTCAGTTCCTTTTTCGACTTTTCCTTTCCCATTCACTGGTTCACTTTCACTACTAGCCCCACTGACCGTTATGAGGACCACGGTCCGTAAGATTGGCCGTGATCTTTACTTGGTCCAACTTACTTTCAACTCCTCCATGACCTTTACACTGGTTCAGCTTCACGACCAGTACCACGGTTCGTGTCAAGGACCACGACCCATCTAGGTGCTCGTGGTCTTCACTTTATCACCATCATTTCCTGCTTCTTTTTTAGTTTTCCACACAAGCAAGAATCTGTCTAGACATTCAACAAATACATCAAATCTTTCATAAATATAATCCATTTGAGTATTAATACTTAGTTTTCAAGAATCAAATGTGCCAAGATTTCCCGGCACATCAACACCCTCAACTTAGAACCATTACTTGTCCTCAAGTGATAAAAAAAAAACAATATGTCCAGCCCTCAAATTATTCAAACACGTTTTCAACCACATAGCAGCCATCTCAAACACAATTGGTATCCAAAACCACGAATATAACATGAAAGGATCAATCTATGACATCTCATTACTCACAGCCAATCATGCTTATGCCTATGAATTATTAGCTAACACAATCTACTCTAAAATGCAATCATTGTGTCCTCACACCAATGAAGTCCCTCACTCATGATAATTGAGACAGTACTACGCTCACACTTTCAAAGATCTTCTAACACTAACAACAAAATACCATAGGCATGCCCTTACTTTCTATGCTCTATCTTTTAAACACCCGAAATAGGATCACTGTAGGACTTTATCGGCTTGTAACATAGTCTGAGGCTAGGGAATGGATATTTGGGTTTATGAGTGACTAGTCCCTTGTCTTTCCAAAGTTTCCTTTGCACACAACTCTTTTCTGAGTGATTTCCTCTTTTACTTCATTTCAGCACATCCCAGCAGCCATTATTTTCTTTTTCTTTTCTTTTCTTCACACTTTTTTTTATGAAAATTTTTATTTGCACTCAGTTCACTGGTTGAGCCTTTTTCTTCACTTTTTCTTTTTGCTCGAATTGCAATCACCCTCAACTTAGGCTTTTGGCCTGAGTTGTGACATCGTATCTTCGGAAACCAAACGTATGATATTTACTAGGTAAGAAAAAAAACTGACTTTTAAGCTCAAATCGGGTTCAAGTAATAAGCTTTTATTTGGTTGTTTTATTTTTTGCTTTTTTATAGCTTAACAAAAATGGCTTACTGATCCTTTCCTATCTGGTTATTCTCATATTTAAGCAAGACTACTAGCAAGACTACTGGGGCAAGTTCTAGTTTCTACTCCTAACATTCTCCAGTTTCTTAGTTCCCAACTTATTTATTAGATTAGCAATGTTCAACATGTAATTATCTAATATGTCATCAAAATATCCTAAGAGTCAAATTTCAGATTTAGGTCCTCATTTTTTACAGACTAGTTGCTGCACAACTCAACATACAAACACATACATGGCAGACTTGTTTTCACACTAAACATAGAGTCAACCTCCATTTATTCTAACAGCTTAGAATGGCAGGTTGCTCACCATCCTGTCCCTTTAAAAAAGGACTTTACCCTCAAAGTCAATATAGAAAACAAAAAAGGCTGTGAGGAGGGGTCATACCTACGGTGCTCTAGGCATCGATAGTGGGCTCAGCATCAATACCCTTATCATCGGGTGCACTCTCAAAATTCAACACATGATTAGGTTGGCTACCACTCACCGGCGCAGGCGCTTCGCTACCAAAAGTGCCAGTTAACCTTGCATCTCCCTGTTGTTGTTCAAGTGCTTGTTTTTCTCGAGCTACCTTTCTTGATTATTTGCGAGCTTTCTTTTCTTTCCTTCTTTCCTCTCTGGACAGGTAAACATTTATCTCCTCACAAGATTCTTTGGCTTTGTGTTTCCTCTTGCCGAACTTACTCTTGGGTAGTTCACCCCAAAGATCGTTAATTGATTGAGTGGAGGGTGCCTGATTTAGCAGTTGCATTAAAAATTTGGCATAATCAAAGTGGGTTCCTGTACTGCCTTTTTAGCCAGTTTAGCAACCTGAGTTCACATTTTGGCCAATTGTGCTTTGAACTCTTCAGTATCTACTGCACCTGCGACCTGAAATCGATCTTGAATAAGGTTATCTAAATCATCCATCCTGTCTTTTAAGACAGCCAGTTCCTTCTGCATCTCATCTTTAATATCTTTTTTTATAGCTAACAAATCTCTCTCTATTAGCTGAGGCATTCAGTTTACAATCTGGTTGACTAAGGTCCTGGTTTAGCGCTGGTTTACAACCAATTTTTCCAGATAAAGCATATGAATAGTGACATAAGTACCTGGAGTCTATGAGGCGGATGTTGATGGTGGTGGTGCCTCTGTGGTAGGCTGTGATGAATCTCTCTGTTCTAGAGCTCTATCAACATGTGGGATGTCAAGTTGTACGTGAGGAACAACCGCCAAAGTACCCATAGCTCCAAATTTCTCACCAAAGAGATGGTTCGCGACATCTTTGATTTTTAAAACTTGGGTGAGTCTGAATGCTTCACCCCATCTGTCAAGCAACTTGTTTGGGGGAATGTTCACTTAGTGACATAATTTCCCTATCAGATAGGGAAATAGAAATTCAGCCCTTTCATTCAGTGCCCTGTCTTGCATCTTGGTCGCTATAATTTACCCCACATTAATCCGGTAACCAACCACGAGGCATGCTACCAAAGAAGTCAGTGAAGGAGACAAGCTATTTTCATTAGTTGTCGGTCTCAATTGCGCATGGACAAAAATCTACTAAACCTTGGCCGGAAAAGATATTGAAGCTTTTGTAATAAGTGTTAGCATTGTTGTGACCCAAACTGCATTCTCCCCATCTATAGCAATTTGCTTTGCAATCCAGCGTAAGACCTTCACTTCGATAACTCTGAATCTCCATAGTAGTATCACTGGTGACTTCATGATGTTTGCCCTCAAAAAGGCTGACTGAAGTTGGTGCAGTGTATTCCACACCAATCAAAATCCTATTAATAGTAGCCTCGAAGAAATCTATCGATTTACCCCGAACTATAATCGAATTGAGCAGACCCTAGGAAATGGCAACATCTTTCTGCCCCCGTTTAGTTGTCTCTGTGTCTGCCGCAAAATTCATCACTGTGGTTGCATAAGATGAATAAAACTCTCTGGTAACACTACAAGAAAAACCTTTATTTAAGACCAACATTTAGGGATGAGGTAATAATCTCGTCTCTAAAAGTACATGCATTGGGACGAGATTTTATTCTAGTCCTTAATTCCATATTTTATTGAGAAGGTACTAAATGTGGTCCTAAATGAATTAATAACTGGTCCTAAGTTAAAATTTGTGGGTCTTAAAGCGGGAGAAAGTGTGGCAAAATCTAAATTCTAAAGTAAAGTTTTGACTAAATCTTAGGCACCAAATTATACTAAAGTAATAAATTCTAAAAATAAAACACAAAAATCTCTCTTTCTCGACCCATCGTCCCAAACAAAACACATAGTTCGTACTTTGCCCTAGCTGCTAGTATCGATCTGCAAAGCAATTCCTAAAACTCTCTGTGTTTTCATCAGGTCGCAAACAAAAGATATCTACTCTGCCCTAGCTGCTAGTATCGATCTGTAAAGCAATTCCTAAAACACTCTGTGTTTTCATCAGGTCGCAAACAAAAGATATGTACTCTGCCCTAGCTGCTAGTGTCGATCTACATCACAACTATAAGAACTCTCAACGTTTTGATTTATGCTTTCTCAAAACAGAGAAAACACAGGTTATAGGTCATCGAAGTTCTGCTCTAATCATTCTCTTCTATCTACTTGAATCTCAGGTATGCCTCTCTTCTGCCAATTGTTTTTTCTTTAGAGATTGTTGTTTGTTTTTTTTGAGTTACTCTTCTTCTTTTGCACAATCTGGACATTTTTCTTTATTTTTGAACTTTAGAAGTATATTCAAGGGTCTAGTGTATCATGTGTCTAAATAATCATACTTTAATAATCATGTTGTATACATAGTGCATATCGATTTTTATAAAGCTAATTATTTATGGATAGCATATTTATTTATATCTTCAATGCTCAAATTTTGGGACTGAAGTAGAAATACAAGTGAATGAAGGTACTATAAACGGTAGTGAATACTTTTCTTGTCACTATAGATTGAACTCATTGTGAACCTTTTACTCGTGAGGTAGCTCTTTTACTTTACAGAAATTGGATACCTGCCAACTTTTCCTCTTTTCTAAATCATAGGAAGCATTTGTGAGTGTCCAATCTGAGTAAAAAATAACTAAAATTTTCTTAGAAACAGAAAGTATGAGTTCATTCAGAGTCCTTGTAGATCTGTTGAATGGCTTGAAACTGTGAACTCCCAGTCTACCAGCTAGTTCTCAGATGGTAAATTACCATACACTAAAGTTTTAATGAACACAAAAGAAATGATAGACCAGTAGAGAAGTTCGATGTATAGAGTAACATATTTTCCATTCCATTCTTCTTCTTTTTGTTTTGGAGTCGGGTAGGGGGCATTTGTTTCTCTAGAGGTCTCTTTATATGTTCTTGTGCAATCCTTGCCTTTTGAGTTAGCTTTTGTAATTAAGTTAGACCGAAGATAAATTTCTTAAATAGACCACACAAGACAACTAGTGGGAAAACTCCCCAAACTAAGAAGGTGCATCAGTATTGCTTAATAATTTCTATGTTTATAGACCAACACAAAAGTTTTACAGCATTGCAGCTTCTTCCAACGTTTAAATATAATTTCACACCTATACATTTTTCTTTCTGTAACAACAACTAGCTCTCAAGATGATCCACTTCATGCTCATTCCTTAAGGTATATCTATTTGTTACTATTTACATCTAGTCTTAATTTTATTCAACTGATACAGCCTATATTTAAGGGAACATTTGTTGTCCTTATTTTTCATTTTGTTAAAAAGAAAACCTTCAGCATTATTACAATTTTTGTCTTTGATCATTTATTTTGATAAATAGTTAAGTTACTTCTAGGACAAATTTCAAGAGATTGTTTACTCACCATAGAAATCAATTCAGACAACATAAAGATCAATCTGCCAGCACATTAGAAGTTAAAATATATAGAAAATTATAATGAGAAACACTTACACAAAAACCACTTCCAAGAAGGAACTTCACGCATCGAGCTCTTCAATAGGGTAACCTCTATATCTAAGGATCCCAGAATCACCATCTATATAACATATTGATGACCTAAGGTTCCATGCTAAGATAACTTGGATCATAAAGCTTGAGACCCTTGTCATTTGGTCCTGTTGTTATCTTCAGAGAATAATATCAGAATTTTTTTTTCAGGAAAAGAGACTAAGCTTGTAGAGTTAATGAGTTAGAGTTCTTATCACCAACCAGTGAGTATAATAAGTGATTTTTCAGTTGCATTTATTTGCTAATCTTGTACTTTACTTTTAAAGCAGTAGGGGAAAACTTTTTTTTTGCAGATAATCCTTTAGATCTTTAGCTTGCCCTAGGTGTCATAATTTGTACAAAAACTAATTGGATCTAACAGAATTTACACACTCCCAATGGAAATTGATAAGTATCGTTCGAATTCAAAATATAAGAGTCGTTTAAATTCAAAACTACTAATATCTCCTCTTTAATACCTTAGTTGTTTGCATGTTCAACTATACACTTCATTACCTCTGTTGTTTGCATGGTCAGCTATACACTTCATTTTTGCATTCTAGGGAAGTCATGTTGAGCTTACTGTTCCAAAAATACAGAAGAGAAGCAAAAAGATGTAAAGAATGATTCAATTCATGTATAATAAAACACCAACACTCCGTTCAAAATTAGAAATGGTTTAAATAGGGTATGTTTTAAGCATAGCAATATGAATGAATAACTTAGGCACCATGTTTTCTTGATAATAAATTTCATGTATAACAATCGAAATAGACTTTATTAAATATGATGAGTCTTGACTTGTGAATATGGAATTGAACCTTTATGAGTAAATATGACTAGAATCACCTAGTAATGAAGAATGTGATTGAATGTCTTGTAATCTAGACATGTGATAGAATGAAGTTAAGGCTTGTAGCTAGCAATGTTAGGGCTTTGGGGGCAAAGTCAATATGATGAGATCTTGTTGTGTATTCTTACACACACTTAGGCATGAATATGCTAGGAGATCCAAGGTTCTCTCACACAGAATGATTCTAGGTTGACCTAATAACCTAAAATGAATCAAAGTATGATTAGACTAGAATAGCTTGAAGTTGTAATATATGATCCCTTCATGTGTAGCTTGACTTGGTAAGACAAGACCATTTCATGGTAGCCTAGGATTGAGGATCTATACTCTCCTATGGATAACTTGAACTAGCATTGTAAAATGCATTTCGTGGTAGCTTGATTTGGTTAGGCCAAAACCGTTTCATGGTAGCTTTAGGATTGAGGACATATGCTCTCCTAATGGTAGCTTGGGATTTAGAATCATACTTTCCTAAGGATAGCTTACATTAGCATCTTGGTGTGCTTGTAAGTATAGCTTGAGTTAGTAGTACTCATGGTAGCTTGGGATTGAGAATCATACTCTCCTAAGGATAGCTTGCATTAGCATCATGGAATATGTTGCATGGTAGTTAGGATGGTACATTTATAACCTTCCTTAAATAGCTTGGACTTGCATTATAGTATGCCCTCCATAGTAGTATGACTTAACATAATGTAGACATGTTAGTTAGATGATTAGCTTGGTCTAGCCTAGTAGGGTGTTATTACTTGGTAGCCTTGAATTGATGTCTTGTGCTCATTCATGTGTGATGTCTTGCCTTGTACTAAGAAGAGAAGTACCTTAAGTGCATAGAGGCAAACAGTCAAGAGGGACTAATCCCCAACTAGTGAGCATTCATGATAGCCTAAAGGAGTACTTGGTGTGGATAGTAGTATGGGCTATTCATACATTGCACAAGTATGACTTAAGGCTAGGTATGAAGGGTTCCTTCACATAGTATAGTTTAGCTTGGGTTGTTGCTATAGTTTCCTTCCAAGAAGTGTTTGACTAAATGTGATAGTTCCCTTGTCTACATGTAGTAAGCCTATAGTAAGACCAAAGGCATTGCAATCATGTAAACATTAGCACCTCAATTCTAATTCAAGGGCATTTGAGCTACCCAAGGAACTCAACTCCTAATTCAAGGGCATTAGAGCTACCCGTGTAACTCAACTCCTAATTCAAGGGCTTATGGTTTCATCTATACCTTAAGATTAGGCTTAAGTATACTGATTTAGATAGTTAAATTGTGATTTAACTATGTCATGGCATTGTAATGAACTTACTCGTGTTTAATAAAGATATTTAGTTGCTGAAAAAGAAGAAGTGGAGAGATGTATTTTATCGATATATTAGATTAAAATTACTGTCATGTCAAACATTTATCAAGATATTTGCTTCTTATTTGCTTAGGTAGCCTTACTGTGTTGAATAAATTAAAATAATTTAAGGATGAAAAAGGTGAGAGAAGGCAAGAGGCGTGAAGAATGTGATGGGGTGAGATACTGATGCGTCACCATTTCTTTTAAAAGACACAACATTTTTAACTTAATACATTAATTTCTAAATTTTCCACAGTTGCGCAACTTCTTCCTTTGGTTCCGATATTACCACGAGTGCACACCTTCCTCCATTTTTGATATTAACCATTGTTGCACAATTCCTCATCCTCTATTTTTTTTAAATTTGCTGCACAACTTCTTCTTCCTATAGTTTTTACACACCTTCTACACAGCTGCACACCACCTTTTCTGCCTTTTGTTTTTAATTTTCTGCATAGTTGCTCAACTTCTGTTTTTTTTTAAAAAAAAATTCCCAATGTTTACTTCTGCTTATGTTTTGTTTTTAGAAACAGATGATAAACTCTTGGTTAATGCATCTCAAAGCTTTTCTAATTAATTTTTCTTATATTTTGCAGCTTTGTTGATGTATCTGGATAATACTTGATGAAATTTAAACTACTTTTTGGGTGAGTCGTATACCTGACCTAGTGTTAGATTTACACGTACTATACAAATAGTTACTTATCGTCTTTTAATTTTTTTAATTTTTTTGAATATTTTGAAGGTTGAAGTTCAAGTCAAGAAGGAATATTAGAAGATGCACAACCTCATCATTATTTTGCTACGAATGTCATGCAAAACTTTATATCATAGTCTAGCTCCGAATGTTAGTTAAGTATTTTTTAAAGCAAGTGTTGAAACCAACATCATGGAATGTAAACTGATTATTGTGCTTAATCAGATCTCTCTTTCTGGACACATATATCATGTTTTTGTATCTGTATCTTCAGTAGCAATTTATATTTATTGATGAAATGTATTATATTGTGATATCAAGCTCTAGGACCATTGGTGGTCAATTAGAGATTGGGTAGTTGCTCGTCTCTAATGATTAATCTATTGCCAGGTAGTTGTTAGTCTCTAATGATCATCTAGGACCAAGTAATTGCTCGTCTCTAATGATCAAACAAGGACCAGCTATTGCTTGTCTCGAAAGTATAATCTAGGACCAGGTATTTGCTAGTCTCTAAAGGTATAATCTAGTACCAGTTAGTTGTTCGTCGCGAAAAAGGTTTAGCGACCATAAAATAAATACTTCTCTTAATGTAGAACGTCTATTTGAGACGAGTTATGTCGTCTTGAAATGTATTGTAACGACTAGTTTTTTTGCTGTCCTTAATGATGTTTAACGACTAGAAGTTTGAACCCGTCGTTGTTAAGCTTTTACGACGGAAGCTATTAGGACGGGTTGCGACCAACATTCTCCCGTCGCTAATTCTCAATTGGGACCAGATTTGAACTTTTAAGGACCATATTTCCCTTCCTTAGAGGCTGTTTTTCTTGTAGTGTAAGGTGACTAGAATATTCTCCCGATGCATTGTTCATCCAATCAGACTGATGAAATTGGAATGTTCAATAAATGTCTGGGAATGGTTTGATGATAGCTACCACCACTCTGGTCTCAGGCATGATTTGTCTATTTTTGAAGTCGCCAGACTTGTTGAGAATCCCATTGTTAAAGAAATCCTCGCATCTGCCATAGTCCACATGGAGTGGAAACAGTCAATCAGCTGCTGTCTCGCTGAGGGATCAGGTTCATGGGTTTCTTATAAAGCACCATGGTGTCATCGGTGGTGATCTCTTCATCTTCTCCTACTGTACCTACCTCTTCTTGTGCTCCTATTTCAGCTGCTACTGCAGGTTGAGAGTTGTTTGCATCTTCCTGAGAACCACTTTCAGACTCTGCACTGCCCCTTAATTATCATCAGACTAGATACCTGAACCAGCATTAGATTCACTAACCAATTCTTCACTGCTACCGGAATGACTACCTCCCTTTTCAAACTAGGGAGGAGTGTCCTAGAAAATAGCCCTCACTGCTATGGATCTAGTAGCTCGAGGTGGTTGATCATCAGGTGTAATATTTATTTATAGCTCAGAACAACTAGACTCGGAGTTGTTATGACCTTCTGATGGAGAAGCATGACGCGGGGGGGGGGGGGGCAGATTTAGTGATATTCTTTCTTTGGGGAGTCATACTACCTGAGAATTACAAAACTCATTAGTTACGCAAGTTAATAAAATGACACATTATCGGGTACTTAGACTTCCCATGTGTAATTACATCGTGACGCCTTGCCTTAAGAATGCCGTCACCCAATCTATCATTGGGAAGGGCCACAGAATCGAAAGACGAACATAAATAAAAGTATAGAAAAATAAAATTTTACAAAATAAGTAAACTCTATGGGATCTCTCACGGGCCGTGGAGACCCTCATGAATTTAACAAATAATAAGTGTGCAACATTGTTTCAACCAAGTATTCTTCACAGATGGTTGTACGGTTCGTGGAGTGAACCACGGTCCGTAATAATGCCCATGATCATAGCTAGTGATAGTATGAAATGCTCAAGTGTGGTTCACAATTGGTTTCACGGCTCGTGGTGGCTTCTACGATCCGTGAGACCTATCGTGGTCTTATAGTTGGCCATTTATTTAGTCATCGTCTCCCCCAACTTTACTATAGGAGAGATTACCCCCTCTTTAACACAAAAACACAACGGGACTACCACACAATCTGAATTTCAACACGCACAAAGTCAACAAAAACATATTCATGCAACATACAAATACCTTTATCATACCTATACAATAGAACAATAAAAAATACCCAATTTAACTTAACCCATAACAAGTCAATACCAATCAAAGTTGTTCATCACATAATCAATCTAAACTCGACTAAATCGAAGTAAATCTAACTTGGTTTAGACAAGATCAAACTTATAACAAGTTATTAAGAGATTTACTTGGAAGTGATGGAAAATTTCACCCTATAAGATGAAGAGAATTGTTGGGATGAACTCCTTGACGAAATTGACTAGGGTTTCGATTGTAGGATGAACACTGGTAGGGTTTTAAAAATGGACACTCTCGATTGTATGAATAATAACCGTTATAGATGAGAGAAAAGGAAAAGAACTAACCCTTGGTGCTTTCGAAGACCCATATACATTTTGATTTCAATTATTCCTTTCATGCGGGTCCGGTCGAGTATCGGTTAGATTGTGTTGTGAATGATGGACCGTGAAAGTGCCCGTGAAGGGTATCACGGTCCATACATTAGTCCATGAAACTGACTTGGGGGAAAAATACTTACTTGTGGTTCACGAGAGGCTAGACAGTTCGTACAAGTTCTGACGGGTTGTGAACCCTTCCGTGAACCTTTTTATTACATTTTCCAGTAGCTCCCTTAGGTTAGTGCTAAGATTGACGGACCGTGAAGTTGCTTATTAAGGGCACCACGATCTGTGAGGCCTCTCGTGAAGAGCAGTCTACACCCAGTTCCTACAACTTTTACCCACTCTCCCTTGCACACATCAACACACGGTTACTCTATAAAAATATAGAAAAATAAGGAAAAAGGAAAATACTGAAAACAATTACATCTTAGGTTTCCTCCCAAGCAGCACATAATTTAACGTCGCGGCGCGACACAAGTTACTTGATTACTCAGACTTCATCAAGTTTACATTCCTCCACGATCTTTACATCTTCTGTAACACCCAAGTATGCCTTGATTCGCTGGCCATTGGCTTTGAACCTCTTGCTCTTGTCATGTTCAAGCTCAATCGTACCCGACTGGAACACCCGAGTAACCTTAAAAGGTTCAAACCATTTGGATCTCAATTTTCCCAGAAACAAACGAAGTTTGGAGTTGAAAAGTAACACCAAGTCACCAGCAGTGAAGGTTCTCTTTTCAATATGCTTATCATGATATAACTTCATCCTCTCATTGTACATTGCAGAACTCTCATAAGCTCTTAAACGGAACTCATTCATCTCATTAATTTAATCTAGTCTCAGGTTTGCAGTTTCGCTCCATCTAAGGTTCAGCTTCTTCAAAGCCTAGAGTGCTTTATGCTCAAGCCCAACCGGAAAATGGCTTTCTTTTCCAAACACCAATTGATATGGAGACATACCAATAGGCATCTTGCAAGGTGTCCGATATGCCCTTAAAGCATCATCTAACTTCCGTGCACAATCTGTCCTGTTGGCATTCACCATTTTAGCAAGAATTGCTTTAATTTCTTTGTGGGAGACCTCTACTTGACAACTAGTTTGTGGGTGATAAGGTGTTGCTACCTTGTGCTGTTTAACTCTATATTTAGCCAGAAGAGAACTGAATACCTTATTGCAGAAATAGGACCCGCCATTACTGATAATGGCTCTTGATGTGCCAAACCTTGAGAAAATATTCTTCTTTAGAAAAACCAGCTACACTCTTTCCATCATTCTCAGGAAAAGCAACGGCCTCAACCCATTTAGACACATAGTCCACTGCTACCAATATGTACTTCTGCCTATATAAAATTACAATTGGACCCATGAAATTGACTCCCCACACATCAAATAGATCCACCTTCAGAATAGGAGTCATGGGCAACTCATGGTACTGAGAGATGGCTCCTTGCCGCAGGCACACATCACAACTTTTTACTATGTCCATTGAATCCTAATGAATTGTGGGCCAGTAGTACCCACACTAAAATATCTTATCGCTTGGTAGAGCACCTCCATGATGACCACCTACCTTAGAGGAGTGACATGCTTCTAGAATATGCAACATATCAGCTTCAGAAACACATTGTCTGATGATGTTGTCAGCACACACCCTGTACAGATAAGGTTCATCCCAAAAATACTTACCCACATCATGTAGAAACCTCTTTCTTTGTTGATATGTCAGCACTCATGTATCAAATCACTAACGAGAAAGTTAGCAAAATTAGCAAACTAAGGAATGAGATCAACAATAACGGCTAATACCTGCTCATTCGGGAATGAATCATTTATGTCGAGTTTGAGTTCCACTTTCTATTCAGCCTCCAACCTCGACAGGTGATTAGCCACTTGTTTCTCACAACCTTTCCTATCCTTAATCGTAAAATCAAACTCCTGAAGAAGTAACACCCATCTGATCAACCTTGGTTTGGCATCCTTCTTTACCATGAGGTATCTCAAAGCTGCATGGTCCATATGGACTATCACTTTAGTGCCCAGAAAGTGATTTCTAAATTTTTTGAAAGCAAACACCACCGCCAGTATTTCCTGCTCAATAACTGTGTAGTTTCTCTATGTCGCATTTAGTGACTTACTAGCATAGTAAATTGGATGAAACATCTTGTTGCGCTTCTGCCCCAACACAAGTCCTAAAATAGTACCACTAGCATTGCACATTACCTTAAATAGCACTGCCCAATCTGGGCCAATGATCACTAGTGCAGAAATTAGCTTCTCCTTTAGGCATTTAAAGGCTCTGAGAAATGCCTCATCAAAGACATATTTCACCTCCTTCTCCAAAAGTTTGTATATGGGATGTTCAATTTTGGAGAGGTCCTTGACGAAATGCCTATAAAATTTGGCATGTCCTAAGAAATTTTGAACACCCTTCACACAGATCGATGGGGGTAACTTTTCAATCACTTCAATTTTGGTTTTGTCGACCTCAATCCCTTTCTGTGACACCTTGTGCCCAAGGACTATGCCTTCCATGACCATGAAATGGCACTTCTCCCAATTCAGCACTAGATTTGCCTCCTCGCATCTTTGTAGGGCCCTTCTAAGATTCAACAAACAATCATCACAGGTATCACCTACCACTGATAAGTCATCCATGAAGACCTCTTGAGTGTCCTCCACCATGTCTGAGAAGATAGACGTCATACATATTTGGACAGTTGTTGGTGCATTACATAGTCCAAATAGCATGCGGTTAAATGCAAAGGTGCCATAAGGACATGTGAAGGTAGTATTTTCCCGATCTTCAGGAGCAATTGATATCTGGTTGTAGCCAGAGTATCCATCTAAGAGGCAATACCACCATTTCCAAGACAACCTATCAAATATCTGGTCCATGAAAGGCATTGTGAAGTGATCCTTCAATGTCCACTTGTTTAGCTTCCTGTAGTCCATACACACTCACCATCCAGTAACTGGTCTTAGTGGGACCAGCTCATTCTTTGCTTCGCGACCACAGTCATACCACCCTTTTTGGGCACACATTGCACTGGACTGACCTAGTGATTGTCAGAAATGGGGTACACTACCCAACATCTAACCACTTGATTATCTCCCTTTTGACCACCTTTTGCATATGTGGGTTTAACCTCTTCTGGTATTCAATGCTTAGGTTGCAGTCCTCCTCAAGTTGGATCTTATGGGTGCATATACCTGGAGGTATCCCAATGATGTCAGCAATGGTCCACCCAATGGCCCTTTTGTACCTAATCAACACTTTGATCACAGCTTGAACCTATTCATCATTCAAATCTGCAGCCAAAATCATAGGTAAAGTATTGTTAGCTCCCAAAAATACATACCTTAGGTTACTAGGTAACTGTTTCAGTTCCAGCACAAGTGGTTCCTCAAAGGATGGTTTTTGCTGGAGGACTTGGCCTATTTTTCAGATCCAGGTCTAATTTGTTTGGAGCATAAGAGTGTGCTCCCATACCCTGCAAAGCATTTACGATCTCTACATAGTCAAACCGAAAGTCAGCTTCAAAATTCATTAGCACTGCAGCTAAGGTTTCGACTGTCATCCTCTCTTCAATGGATTCTCATTTCTTGTCCATCAAAAACCGCTAGCGAAAACACCACATTTATGTCTTGTGGCTGCTTTATGGACCTGCAAATATTAAAATTTACCTCTTCTTTGTTGAGTCTAAATTTTAGTTCTCCTCGCTCAACATCTACCAATGCTCGCCCTGTGGCTAGAAGTGGTCTTCCCAAAATAATGGGAACATCAAAATCCACTTCGCAATCCAAGATCACAAAGTCTGTCGAAAAGATGAACGTGCCCACCTTTACAGGTACATCACATAGGATGCCCACAGGTCGCTTCACTAACCTATTTGCTATCATCAACCTCATGGTTGTGGGTTTTGGAACTCCTAAGCTCTGTTGCTTGTAGATTGCCAGCGGCATCAAGGTTATACTCGCCCCTAGATCACACAAGGCCTTTGCAAATTTGATTGATCCGATAGTGCATGGTATGGTGAATGCACCTGGATCCTATTTCTTCTACACTAGAGACCTGGTAGCAATAGCACTGCAGTGATGAACATGGTTAGTAAAATCAATACTCACTGCTATTTTCTTAGTAATGAAGTGTTTCATCAACTTGGCATATCCTAATATTTGCTCAAGGGCTTCGACCAATGGTATGTTTACGAACATCTGTCTCAGCATGGTGATGAATTTAGCAAATTTCCCATCCCCGACTTTCTTTTTAAGCCTTTGAGGGAATGGAAGAGGTGGTCTTGGTATTTGTTGTAACGGCAAGGTTCCCTCAACCTCTTTTTCTTTCACTCCTGCTGGTTTGGATATTGGTTGAGAATCCTCCAAGTAATCTACTTGCTCTACTTCATCCTCCTCTCTTTCAGCTTGCTCCAACACCTGCTCATATTTAGTGCCTGTAGAAATTTGGTCTGTAAGAATCTTACCACTCTTGGTGGCGATAGCCCTGTAGTGTGGGTCCTTCTTCGGATTTTGGATCGTGTCACTAGGTAGTGAGCCATTCTTCCTCTAATTTATTGAGGATGAAAGTTTCCCCAACTGCTGCTCAATTTGCTTGATGGAAGTGGTGTGAGAGTCTACTAGTTGAATCATATTGGAGTATTCACCTTTCATCTCCTTCACCCCTGTATCCATTGATTCAACTTTCTGGAGCACCTTGGAGAACATGTCTTTCAGCTTAGACCCGCTGGAACTGCCACTTGCCCAATCTGTATTACCTGGGGACACATACACACCACTGTGATCATTCCTAGCACTAGATCCAGACTGCGACTCTGCTACTACTACAGTGACCTCGACCACATCACTAGAAGTTAGTATCTGTCGGGCTCGGTTCCTCATAGTCCGTGGGGGCAGTGGGGGAGTCTCTAATGGCCTTAGGGACGTACTCATAGCAGGACAGGGTAACAAACTTAGACTTGCTCCCCCTTGCGTACACTTGAGATTTTTTCGGTCCCATGATACCTGTAGAAGACTAGTTAGTACCAAAACAACACAAGAATGCCCAAGAAAAATTTTTAGAACAAGATTAGGACTTGAGTAAAAACTAAAAAAAATTCAGTCAGTAGCAGGTTTGGCGACCCATGGTGGGTACCTACGGTCCGTTGATGGAGTAACGGGCCGTGGGTCCCCTACGTAGGTCAGAAGCTCCCTTTCTAGGTCTCTGAAGTTGGAACCACAAATGTTCAGAATGATCCATTGATAGAATGATGAACCGTAGTCCACACCGTCATTTACCACTTAGTCAATATTTGTTGGAAATGCAGTCGATGAACGACAACCTACGGTCCGTCGGTTGTGGCCGTGTACCACAACTGTGTGAGGTATTAATTCCCAAATTTCATAAAACACTCTAAAAACACATAATCAACAACTACTTCGAGTCTAAACATGCATTTCAACATGTTATGTGGTAGTTTATCATTCATAGGGTTTCGATTATGCAACATTCAATTATCAATACGGAAGCAACGAAGCCCTAAGTCAAAATTTCAAACTTGACCCAACAACCTTAATTATTCAAGTTCAGATTACAACACACTTACGCACCATCGTTCCAAGGGTAGGATATACACTAGATTTCAACAAATATACCAAGCAATTAACAACCCAAGGCCAAGTTCAATATAGTGACTTCACTATTTAAATAATGAAAATTTCAAAGTTTTGGTGAAGTCGATAACTTTACAGGTAAACCAAGTCAGTGAATGCTTAATACATCAGTTTGTACTTTGAACTCTAACAACCTTGACACTGATACGCTCAAATTAAACCTCCTTAAAGATGTAGAAGCGATCGTTGTCAAATAAAGAACCCAACTTGTAGGTTGGGGTTGATCCCACGAGGAATATGGTTTAGACTTAAACTTAACTCACTATTATATTCATTTAGTCAACTTATTTCTGATACAAGTAAGTAAAGGGGGGGGGGGTTGTGAAACAAATAACTGATTGTTGTTAAGTAACAAGTGAGGAATATTCAAACTTTGTTTTTATCAATGAGAGAGAGACACTAGGGTATATGTGTTCCCCATAATCTCTTAACGTGGTAATCCTAATAAAAGTAATCATTTCCTAGTGTATCGCACGCAAAGTGGTAAGATATGTATCCCTAAGTGATTGGTCCTCCAAATAGGGAATTTCACTCCGCATCTTAGTCCAGCTACGTGTGTATAATTTACTAACCCTTACCTTTACCTCATATTAGACATCACATCAATGTATGGCTTAGTTTTCATACTAAATCTCTGTTGATAATTCTTTTATTATTAAGTACCTCCTTGGTCCGACAAGTAGCAACAAGACGAGTTCTAACGCGTGCACTCGTTAAAAATACCTCTAAGCAAAAGAATTAGCAATGCATGCATCAACACTATTTAAGAATTACTTAGTTATTATTCTTACGTTGTTAATCACTCATAGTTCCCATAACCCTAGTTGTGGATTTAGCTACTCATGCTTGAAAGAACAAAATTCATATTTTTAGAAGAAGAGTTCATAAACTTATGTATTGGGTAGAATAAACCTATAATCTCCATTTGAAATTCAAAGCAAAAATCCTATAAACCGAAATCCATAAATCAAATTCCCAAAGTTTGCAAGTTAATTTCCAAGAAAATATCAAGAACTAAAAGTAAACAATAATATCTAACACCAAAAAATGAGGTTTACATACCCTATTTATAGGAAAACATGTCCTATATAAAGGGAAAAAAAAAACTTTCTGGACGTAACTTTGATTGACGACTCGACCTACGGAATGTGGGTTGACCTACAGTCCGTAGGCCCCTCTGTTGGTCACCACTTAGAATTTTTCTTTAGTAGACTGGAACCTCATTCTCTGATCAGCTGCTACGGACGTGCAGGACGGACCGTAGGTGTACCTACGGTCCGTGGGTCCTCTTTCATGGCTCCATACTTAGGATTTTCATCAAGTACTGGAACTTCAATTCTTTGAACACCTTCCATGGACGTGCAAGATGGCCCGTAGGTCGACCTACGGTCCGTAGGTCACTTCTTAGTACCACACTTGGTCAGAATTCCATGATGCTCCTATCTACGCTACTCATTGATGGACCATCATAGGACCTACAGTTTGTAGGTGTCTTCGTGGGTGGTTAGTTCTGCATAATTTTTAGCTGTCATCTCACTCAATCGCGTCCAAACCTATTTCCTACAAACATGACACAAAAACATTATTTCCAATACAAAATGGCCCTAGACACACACAACTCTTAAGTGAAATGTATTCAAAATATCGTAATCTCACGGTATATAAACACCCTCAACTTAAACATGTTGTTTGTCCTCACGTGACACACTAACACTCTAGACTGCACTTGTGTAGAAGCAGATATACAAACTTAACAATCACATGGCTATTTCAACCCATTCAATCTTCTTAGTGCAAATCTTTTTTATTAGACTCAACAAGATAACTCATGCAGATTAAGATATGACAAAGATCGGCCATTAGACATCACAACCTACACTTTTTCACAATCACCAAGGTACTAACTTTCAGACAATGTAATTAGTGCCCTCACTTCAAATGAAATCCTTTTCACATAGAAGATATGAATTTTGAGTTTTAGGATTCTTTCAAAACTCACGCTCAAAAGTGATTTCAGGTATAGTTGGTGCTCAATACCATAGACTTGGCCTTATTTTTACTGCTTAGACTCTCCAAACTAGTTTCTAGGATTACTATAGGACTTTCTTATCTTGTAATGTAGGGTCAGGGTCAGGTGTGGTACATTTGGGTACTTTTTACTAATTTCTGCCTTCCTTGACATTATATTGACTTTTTACCTCTTTTCTCGACCTATATATGACATCCTTTCATTTTAATTCCTTTCCCTTAACCTTTTTCAACATGGAAGTGACTTTTAACTTTGTGTCTCTTATTTTTCACTTTCTTTTTTTATTTTATTTTTCAGCACTTTTATTTATCATCTTTTTGTTTCTTATGCACGTCACATCATCTTCTATCTTTTCTCCTTCTTTTTCCAACACAAAACTCTTCATACCCTCTTTTTAGGTTTCCTCTTTCATAGCCACCCTCAACTTATGCATTTTGCATTAGTTGAGGTGCACAATGTCCGATGTAGGACCAGGGCCAAGATCAAGGTAATTTTTGACTTCGCCACCCTCAACTTAGGCTTTTGTCTTAAGTCAAAGTGTACATGTCCAAGGAGGGACCGGGGCCAAGACAATATTTTAAGGGAAGGTAAGTTGGGTGAATCAAAAGAAATGGTCTATTTAAGGCTCAAATATTTGGATCAAAGAGAAATTTGATTTCATTTGGTTGGATCATTTTCGGCATAAGTGGACTAATTTGAACAAGGGCCTATGATTACTTCCCAACTTCAAGCCTAGATCATCTTAGCTGGACCAACAGGGCAAGTTCTAGATTGGTACAAATTGTCTAAACGTTAAACTTTTCTCACACACTCTTGGCACATTCTTTCATTATCATATTATTAGATTACGCAGTTCAAGTTTTTAGCTTAAGTTAAGAGGTCACATTGGTTCCTTATCACGTCACATTGAAATCCCACACATTCAACTCATCAATACTATCGATCTAGCATATTTCAACATTTTTGGATAGGGATAATTTTTTTTCATGCTTTTTATGCCATTATGCCTTAATTTTTTACTTACTCCTGCACATATATTCCTAAACATGCTAGTTCAACAGAAAATAACACAGTCTATTAGGGGAACAGAACACGAGCAAGAAAACCCCAAGAGAGGATTATGAGTTGGGTTACTCACACTTAACCCTATCACTGACAATCCATTTGCCCCACCCCATATAAAATAAAGTGTGATTGTCCCCAATGCACAAAAAAATAAAAAGGAAAGGATCGGGTGAAGCAAACCTATGGAGGGAGACCAATGGGTCCTTCTAATTCTGCAGTATTGAACACGACCATGTAGTTATCTTGTAGCCTTGGTTCTGGCGGATTTTGAACCCTCAATGCATCTCCAAGTAGATTATCACCATGATCCTGAGCGTGCACATTAAAACCCCCAGGAGGCTACAACTCAACTCCTTCATCTAGATTCCCTTTAATTAGATTAACATGGAAGCCTGGATTATTCATCCTTCTCAAAGTTCTGCTCAACTCTGGATCGTATAGGGTCAATGGTTAACCTCGACTCTGTGTACATGGCATAAACTAGAGTAGAAACCTGTAGAAAACAAAAACAAAAGTAAACGTAAAATTAGGAAATAATTGACTAAAGTTCAACAATGTAATTATACTTAATCTAAAAGCCTTATTCCCCGGTAGCGGCGCCAAAATTTGATACACTTCAATTACACCTCCCTAAAGAAGTATAAGCGATTGTTGTCAAATAAAGAACCCCACTTGTAGGTTGGGGTCGATCCAACGAGGAATATGGTTTAGACTTAAATTTAACTCACTATTAAATTTGTTTAGTCAACTTATTTCCAAGACAAGTAAGTAATGGGGAGGGGGGGATTTGTTAAAAAAATAACTAATTGTTGTTAAGTAATAAGTGAACAAGATTCAAACTTTGTTGTTATCAATGAGAGAGAGAAACTAGGGTACATGTGTTCCTCATAAGCTCTTAATACGGTAATCCTTATAATAGTAATCATTTCATAGTGTATCACATGCAAAGTGGTAAGACATGTATCCCTAACTGATCCATCCTCCAAATAGGGAATTTCACTCCGCACCTTGGTCCGGCTACGTGTGTATAATTTACTAACCCTTACCTTTACCTCAGATTAGACATCACATCAATGTATGAGTTAGTTTTCACCCTCACACAAATTGACATTAGACTATTAGATAGTATCACACTAAATCTCTTTTGATAATTATTTTCTTATTAACTACCTCCTTGGTCCGGAAAGTAGCAACAAGGCGAGTTCTAACACATGCACTTATTAAAAGGACTTTCAGTGAAAGAATTACCATTGCATGCATCAACACTATTCAAGAATTACTTAGTTATTATTCATACGTTATTAATCGCTCATGGTTCCCACAACCTTGGTTGTGGATGTAGCTACTCATGCTTGAAATAACACAATTCATATTTTTAGAAGAAGAATTCATGAACTTACGAATTGAGTAGAAGGAACCCGTAGTCTCCATTTGAAATTCAAAGTAAAATCTTATAAATCGAAATCTAGAAACCAAATTGCTAAAGTTTGCAGGTTAATTCCCAATAAAATATCAAGAACTAAAAGTAAACAATAATGTCTAACCCCTAAAAACGATGTTTACATAACCTATTTCTAGAAAAACATGTCCTAAACTAATGTACCATTGATGGGACCCGTAGATCACTGCATCAACTTATTTTCTATAGATTTAGCCTTTTTGCCCCTGCATACGTAGCAAACCTTAGGACTTCCTTTTTACATTTTCTGGACATTTGTTTAGACACAGACCCTATTCTATCTATATCTAGCCAACACTAAAACTAAAAATTAAGAATCAACTATTTTAGAAAACTACAAATTTAAGAAATACTCCCTACATCGAAAACAAAACTCCTATAGTTGGCAAAAATTTACATCTTGGGTTGCCTTCCAAGAAGCGCTTCATTTAAAGTCGCGGCACGATGCAAACACCTTAGTTACTCAGACTCTACTAAGATATCATTCCTCTCCCACTTTATTGATACTCTCAGATTTTCCCAAGTAGATTTTTATCCTCTGATTGTTCACCTTGAACCTCGTTCGTTCCTTATTCTCGTGTTCAACCGCTCTATGCGGAAATACTTGAGTTACTTTGAATGGCCCAATCCACTTGGACTTGATCTTTCTAGGAAACAAGTGCAACCTTGATTAAATAAGAGCACCAAATCACCGGAAACAAATTCACGCTTTTCGATCTTCTGATTATCGTACTTCTTCATCTTCTCCTTATACAAGGCTGAACTTTCATATGGCTTTAGGAGAAACTCATCAAGCTCATTTATGTCATTTAGTCTTTGACTCGATGCTGTGCCCCAATCCAAATTCAACTTCTTTAGCACCCACATTGCTTTATGCTCTAGCTCTACAGAAAAGTTGCATGATTTCCCATATAAAGTTGGTAGGAGGACATAACTATAGGTTTTTTGAATGCAATGTGATAAGCCCATAGAACATCATGAAGCCTCCTTGATGAAATAATTATATTAGCATTTACGGTCTTCGCAAGAATTCTGCTTTATCTCATGATTTGACACTTCAACTTGCCCACTACACTGCAGATGATATGGAGTGGCTACATTGTGACGAACACCATATTTCTATAGCAACGCCTTAAACAACTAGTTACAAAAGTGAGAACCTCCATCGCTATAATTGCCCTAGGTGTACCAAATCTGGAGAAGATACCCTTTTTCATGAATGCGGTTACACCCTTTCCCTCACTGTTTGAAAGCGCAACTGCTTCCACCCATTTCGATACGTAGTCAACCTGAACTAGAATATACTTAATCACATGTGAACACACAAACGAACCCATAAAGTCAAGACCCAAGACATCGAATAACTCAATCACCAATATTGGGTTCATAGGTAGTTCTTGCTTCTTTGAAATTCCTTATTCTCGTTGGCAATGATCACAAGACCTGGAAAAATCATGAGCATCTTGGTGGATGGTAGGCAAGTATACCCACACTGCAAGATCTTATGAGTAGTCCAAATACAACTTTGGTTCCCATTAAAAAGTAATGAATGACATGCCTCAAGTATACTCATCATCTCAACCTGAGGTACACAATGACGAATAATCCCATCAGCACAAACACGAAACAAGTAAGGCTCATCCCAAAAAAACTTCTTCATATCAGAAATAAACTTTTTCCTTTGGTGAAATGAGAAATTCGATGAAACCAAATAGCTTGCCAAGTAGTCATCCAAATCTGTGAACCAAGGGATAAGATCATAAGAAGCAGCCAATACATGTTCATCAGGGAAAACATCATTAATCTCAACTCCATCACCTAACTTTATCATAGCTTCCTCCTCAAGTCTTGACAAATGATCAATAACATGATTTTTTGTTCCCTTTCTATCCTTTACGTCAAAATCAAACTCTTGCAACAAAAGTACCCATCTAATCAACCTTGGCTTTGCATCCTTTTTAGTCATCAGATATCTCAATGCAAAATGGTCGGTATGCATTATGACCTTAGTACCAAGCAACTAGGATATAAATTTCTCAAATGCAAAAACCACATTAAGGAGTTCCTGTTCAGTCATAATATAGTTGTTTTGAGTCACATTCAGAGCTTTTCTGGCATAATAAATTGTATGCAAAATCTTGTCTTGCCTCTGTCCTAATACTACACAAAGCGCCACCCCACTTGCATCACACATAACTTTTAACGGTTGTCCCCAATCCGGTGAAATAATGATAGGTGTCAAAGTTAACTTTGTTTTCAACTCTCCAAATGCTCTCAGACAAGTATTATCATAATCAAACTTACACTCCTTTGCGAATAGCTTGCACAATGGGTGTGCAATTTTTGAGAAATCTCTTATAAACCTCTGATAGAAACTTGCATGCCCAAGAAAACTTCGAACACCTTTTATAGAGATGGGTGGTGGAACCTTTTCTATTACCTCAATTTTGTCTCTTTCAACCTCAATACCTTTCTGCGAAGTCTGATGTCCCAGAACTATACCCTATTTTACCATGATGTGGCCCTTTTCCTAGTTGAGCATAAGATTGCACTCTTAACACCATTTTTTGTACCTCAGTCAAATGTGCTAAACAATCATCAAACAAGTCACCTACCACAGAGAAAGCATCCATAAATACCTCTATTGTGTCCTCCACCATATCTGAAAATATTGACATCATACACCGGAGGAAGGTTGTTGGAGCATTAGATAACCCTAATGGCATCCTTTTGAAGGAGGAAGTCCCATAAGGGCAAGTGAATGTGGTCTTCTCTTGGTCTTCCGGAGCTATGAAGATTTGATAGTAGCCCAAATATCCATCTAGAAAACAATACCAACCCTTACCAGCGAGACGATCAAACATCTGGTCAATAAAAGGAATCAAAAAGTGATCTTTTTTCTCGGTAGTCAATACAAACTCTCCACCTAGTAATTGGCCTCATCGGAACAAGTTTATTTTTAGCATTAAGAACCACAATGATCCCTCTTTACTTTGGCACACACTAAATAGGGTAGACCCAACTACTATCAGCAATGGGATATATGACTCCAGCATCCAACCATTTAATAATCTCCTTTTTCACAACCTCTTGCATAGGCGGATTCAGCCTCCTTTGATGCTCAATACTTGGCTTCCTTTCCGACATAAGTTGAATTTTGTGAGAACAAATGCCTTGAGGAATTCCAATAACGTCTGCAATAGTCCATCTAATAGCCCTCTTAAAACGCTTTAGTACCAATACAAAGACCTCTTTTTTCCCTTCACTTAAGTCAGCAACAATAATTATATGCAAAGTGCTATTTTGTCCCCAGAATACGTATCGCAAGTGGGATGGAAGAACCTTAAGTTCCAGTTTTTGAGGCACATCAACAGACCGTTTTAAAGGTGGAGTGTCATGATTCTTCATATCTAATTCCAACCGCTTTGGATTGAAATGAAACTCCAACCTATCAAGTGTAGCAACTAACTCATCACACTCATCAATACGATCCCTGTCAAAACTCATCATCTCCGCTGCTAGTGTATCAACACCTAACCTTCCCTCAATTGATACCTCTGGTTCTTACCCCACAATATGATTCACCACGGATACTGATTTAAGATCACTTTCATCCTTCATAGACCTAGACATGTTAAAAGTTACCTCCTCATTGTTTAATAGGAACTTCATCAAACTTCTTTCCATATTAACTAATGCATGCCCATTAGCAAGATATGGTCTCCCTAAGATGATGCGAGCCTCAAAATCAACTTCACAATCTAAGATCACAAAGTCCGCCAGAAAGATGAATGGCTCTACTTTCACTAGGACATCTTGCAACACTCTAATAGGCCTCTTCACAGTTCTAGCATCTATCAGTAAATGCGTCAAAGTGGTTTGGAAGATACTAAACCCAATTTCTTATAAATCGACAATGGCATCACATTAATGTTGGCACCTAATAAGACAAGGCCTTCGCAAAGTGCAACATACCAATGGTACAGGGAATAGTGAAAGCTCCAGGATCCTCTTTCTTCCGTACAAGTGACCTAGCTGCAATAGCACTACAATGTTGTAACTTTTCTTCATCCTCAAAACTGATTGCCCTGTTTTTGGTCACCAAGTCCTTCATGAATTTTGCATACCCAGACATTTGTTCTAAAGCTTCTCTCAATGGAACATTTATGGACTGTTGTTTTAACATAGTGATGAACCTACGATATTTTTCCTCTTCAACCTTTTTCACTAACCTTTGTGGAAACAAAGGTGGGGTATAGGCATGAGAATAACTTTTTGGGTCACCTCAGCTTCCTTTTCTATATCAACTTTCAAATTTTTCGTAACCTCAATCTCACCCTTAGCTTTTCCTGTCACTCTCTCAACCTCAGACGACATGGGGGGATCAATGGTCTGCTTTCCTCCATGAGTAGTGACTGCTATACAATGCCCATCATTTTTTGGATTCTGGATGGTGTTGCTAGGAAGTGTGCCAGGTTGACGTGGGTTTACAATAGTTGACAAATGACTAAACTAATGCTCGGGTTGCTTTATTGACACTGCATAGACATCCACCTTCTGATCAATCCTAGATAAATCATTACGCATCTCTTTCACATTTTCATTTGTCGCATTAAACTTCTTCATCATCTTTTGCATCATTGATACTTCCAAACTTACACTTCAATTATGAAGTATAAATGGTCGAATTCAATTTATAGAACTCAACTTGAGTTTAGGCTGATCCCACAAAGAATTTCTTTACAAAAATGAATTCACTGTCGCGTTTACCTAAATGTTGTTATTATTTTCTAAAGAAAACAATTACAGATTGTAAATTGGGTTTAGTTGTAAAGTCCTAGTAACTAAGAATGGTACAAAAAATCCATATTAACAATTAATAGATTATTAATTCTAAAGTTGTTTCGATAATTAAATGAAACTATGATTGTGTTCCCTATAACATTTCATCTTGTGTTTTTCTATAAATGAGTTACAGTCAATTTATCTCTGCAAAAATACAGGTGAGTTAGATATATCTAACACTTCTCAATCTAATTGGATAACTTTCACTCAATCCCTGTCGGTCCAAGAGTATTAACAAGTTTTACCCTCGCTTACGATAGTTTCAAAGTTATTTTCTCTTAAACTCAAACTTTGACTCCATTTCTTCAAGTTAATTTAACATTTTCCCAACTATCATTTTTCTCTCAAACAAATGGAAGATACTGACTAACTCTAATGCGTGCACTCATAAGAATACATGAATACCAAAAACTAAATTATAATTTGCAAATATAAATCCCTTTCCACTCGTCTTACAAAATTATACTTAGAATTACATCATTGATCCCACAATCCCAGTTGTGGTATTTAGCCACTCATGATTTCACGTAAATATACAAAATTATATAATCAAAACATGAAAAACAAGTACTTAGGAAAATATGCCAAATTAGTAAGTACTTTGATGATTAAAAAACTGGAAATCCAACTTTGAAAATGATTCAATGTTAATCCTTCAAAATTAAAGCAAAGAAATTCTGAAAAGTTATCGCTCGTTTAAGATAAGATGAGATAAAAGCTAAAAAATGCCCTAATTAAGTCAAATAAAATGTCTGAAACGAGTCCCATTCCAAGTAGCTCTGAGCTGTCGTGCAACTTCATGGCCTCCACCACGGTCTGTCAAGGGCTTCACGATCTGTGAAGCCTTTCGTGCTCTTCACCTAAACTCATAAAAATAGGTTCTTCAAGGCCTGATAATTACCACAGACACCACGACGACTCATGAAAGGTACCACTGTCTGTATAAGACACTCATATTCTTCACTTGGCCAATTCCATTTTCATCTTCTTGAACATGTTCATGATCACCACAACAGGCCGTTATGGGGATCACGGCCTGTGGGGCCTTTCATGGTCTTTATTTGGTTGCCCTTGTATCTTCCCAAGACCCAAACGCTAGCTCACCTTCACGATCATAATCACAGACTGTTGTGAGGACCATGGTCCATGAGGTCGTTCGTGGTCTTTACTTGGTCTACTCCAATTTCAACTTCTCCAAGCTTTCGTATTGGAAATTTATCACGATTGGCACCATGATTCGTGACAAGGACCACGAGCTATCTAGGTGCTCGTGGTCTTCACTTAATAACACTCATCTTCTGCTTCTTCTTCCATTTTTCCCACACATGCAAGAATCTGTCTACACATTCAACAAACACATCAAAGCTTTCAAAAATACACTCAATTCTAGTATTGATCCTCAGTTTTGAGCATCAAATGTGCCAATATTTCATGGCACATTAATCATATCCTCAATGTGAGTCATACTATTACCACCCTCTATATTACCAGATTCTCTATTACCTGGTGGAACATATGGCCCAACTATCTCATTTCTATTTCCATAATTGTTCCGATTGTAGTTGTTATCATAGTTGAAGTTCCCATCCTAGACATAGTTTCCCTCTCAATTTTATTTGTCATAGTTTCGACCTTAGTTTCCTTGACGTTGGCGTGAATTATGCGAATTGGAACCTTGGACGTTGGTTCAGAAACCTCCCGTCTAATCATTAACCAAATTCGCATCCTCTTCATAGTAACATTCCTCAACTAGCGGTGGTGGAGTTCTAGTTAGATAATTTACTGCATTCACCTTTTTTGCATTTCCACTCACATGTTTCAATACCAAGCTAGTTCTGTCCTCATTTGAGCCATCTCTTCACGAATGTCATCATTAGATTGATTTGATGCAGTTTGGAAAGTAAACGTATTCCTTCCAGTATTTGCCTTTCTATTGCTCCATGATTTATTGTTTAGGGAAATCCTCTCAATTTTGCAGCAATCTCCTCGAAAGTGCACTCACCAAATAATCCTCCAGCAATAGTATCTAACATAACCCTTCCATTGTCATCTTGTCCTCTGTAGAAGTACTCCTTCAATGACTCATCATCTATGCAGTGATTTGGAACACTTATCATGAACCAGTGAACCTATCCCAAAAACTACTTACCGACTCTCCAGGTAGTATTGAGAAGTTATTTAGTTTATCCTTATGATTTATCTTCATGGACATCGTAAAATACCTTGCTATGAAAACCTTGTGCAATTGGTCCCATGTATAGATCGAATTATAAGGCAACTCAGAAAGGTACACAATAGTATCACTAGTCAACGACAGTGGGAATACTCCCAAACCTATGACATCCATGTCCAACTCTGGTAATCCTACATAGGTTTTATAGACACTTGACAATTTAGTCATGTGAGTGTATGGATTTTCCAAAGCCAACCCAACAAACAACTTTCTTGTCGTAAGCATTTGTATAAGACTGTTGGTCACCACAAATGTAGGTCCTAGAGGTAGATGAGGAAGAACAATAGGCTTATCTGATCTAAGTGTATCATAGTCAACCCTATAGTTATCACGAAACATCAGTGCTAGCGGATTTTGCACCCTTTCTGTATTTTCGATTAGATTAACACGATGAACCTGAGCGGGCACATTAACAACCCAGGAGCCTGCAATTCAACACAATCTCTTAGACCCTCTCCGATTGGATTGTTGTGTACCCCTTGATTATTCATTTTCCTTAGAGTTCTTCTAAATTCAGGATCGTAGGGGGTCAATGGTTGGCCTAGACTCCATGTACTTGGCATACACTGGAGTTGAAACCTGTAGAAAACAAAAACAAAAGAAAAGCGTAAATTAGCAAATATTTGACTAAAATTCAATAATGTAGTGAAACTTAATCTAAAAGCCGTATTCCTGGCAGCAGCGCAAAAACTTGATATGCTCAAATTACACCTCTCTTAAAGAAGCATAAGCGATCGTTATCAAGTAAAGAACCCAACTTGTAAGTTGGGATCGATCCCACGATGAATGTGGTTTATACTTAAACTTAACTCACAATTATCTATTTTTAGTTGAACAATTTCGGAGAAAAGTAAACAAGGGTGTTTTTGTAACTAAAGTAACAGATTGTTGATTTGAATCAATAAGTAACAAGTAAGCAAGATTCACAGTTTGAGATATCAATATAAGATTGAAACTTGGGTATATGTGTTTCCCACAAGATCTTAACGTAGTAATCCTAATAATTGTAATCATATCCTAGTGTTTGACATGCAAGACCGATAAATTATGTATCCCTACGAGACTGGTAATCATAGTAGGAACATTCACTCTCAACTTGGTAAATCTACGAGTGTATGCTTTACTAACCCTTACCTTCATCCTAGATTAGTCATCGTGTCAATTAATTTAGGGTATTCACCCTCTCTTCAATTAATTAAAGTCAGACTATTAGATAGCACCAAGTCCTTAACTAAATCTCTGTTGTTTAATCTTTTCTCATTGGTTACCTCCTTGGTAAGGTAAGTAGGAAAGACACAAAATTTAACGTTGTACACTACTAGAAAGACTTCTAAACGAAAAGATTAACAATACATGCATAAACACTATTCAAGAATTACTTCGTTAATATTTATACTTTGTTAATTTTTCATGGTTCCCACAACCCTAGTTGTGGATTTAGCTACTTAGGCTTGAGAGTTCACAATTCATAATTAGGTTAGAAGAAATCATGAACTAGTGATTAGAACAAATGAAAACCGAAATCTTTAATTGAAAATAAAAGTGCAATATGCATAAACCAACTTTCGGAAATGAAATTGCTATTAGTTTAAAAAATAATTCCAAAAGACCAAAACAAAAGTATACAATAATGTCTAACTCCCAAAAAGGGAAAATACGACCCATATTCATAGAGTTTTAAATCCTAAAGCAACTAGGAAACAAAATAAGGAAAATTAGTCTAAGACGTGATTTCGACTGACGGCACAATGTACGAACCATGGTTCCACCAACAGTCCGTGGGTCACCTCCGAGGTTCAGTTACTGGAACTTTATATCTCTAATCTCATCGATGGATGTGTAGGATGGGTGACCTACGGTCGATCATTTTCTTCTATGGTTCCACACTTGGGTCAGATTTCCTTAATCTCCACCTACGGGCCGTCACTGAACGGTCTGTGGTTGGCTCCGTTGGTTACTGTTGCTGCTAATTTTAGCCCTATTTTCTCTCAACTTCCTCCAAACCAATTTCCTGCAAAAGATTATGTAAAAAGCATTATATCTAATAATAAAATTTCTCAAAACACACACAAACTCTAAGTGGATTGCATAAAAAATACCGTAAACTCCGGTATATCAAATTCCCCAATTGAAAAGTAGAAATTCCCCAATTTGAGTTAGGGTTTCTTCTAATGTTGTGGGTCTTGATGAATGTTGATCCAAATAATTGGGTTATGATTTTTTATGCATGAATTGATAGAATTACATGTTTTTTAGGATGAATTTATATGAACCCACGCTTAACCCATGTCTAGAAAGATGAAATTGATGTAATTGGGTTTATGCCATGACATGAAAATTACGGATTTAGTTGTATGCTTATAGTATTGACGAGATACATTAGAATTACTTGAGATTAAAGAATATATGATGATTAACATGTTAATTGCTTTGAGAGTAAATCATATATGATGATTATGAAATGTCGTGCTTTGAGAATAAAGCTTATGTTATGATTTGTTGATTATTGATGTAATTGTTTTGGAAGGGATAGCTCCCACACAACCTGCTTAGGTATGAATGTATGCATGTGAAAGGTTTTCTCACATAGAACAATTCTAGGTTGAAAGGCTTGCTCACCTAAAATGAATCAAAGAAATTATCAGCCATGTTAATGAGACCTAGCTTGGATTGGTTACTTAGTTGAACCATTTCATGGATACCTTGACTTGGTATGACAATACCATTTAATGGATAACTTGACTTGGTAAGACAATACCATTTCATGGATAGCTTGAATTGGGAATATGATACCATTCATGGATATATTGGATTGGTTAGTTAGTAATACCTTTCCATGGTTAGCTTGGATTGATGAGATGATACCTTTCATGGGTAGCTTGGATTGGCATGAGAAGGTGCTCTTCCCTGGATAGTAACTTAGCTTGGATTGTCTAAATGACGTGCCTTCCATGGATAATGAGAATAACTAAGAATTGACTACTACCTATGTCAAGTATAGCATAGTTATGATGAACACAAGGTTACCTCAAGGAAATATCGTAACTATGTTTTAAGATGATATTTACTTGTGTTGATCATGGTTTATGATTTATATGTCTAACTCTTATTTTTATGTTGATATTTATGCAAGCTATCATATTTAGTACATGTTTGTACTAACGCATACTCTTGCCTACATTTCTTATCCGAATGTAAGGTCCGACGATATCGACTCTCATCCCTATGGCTAGGAACATACTAGAAGAAAGACTTGAAGATTGGTGAGTTCTCATAGCATTTGAGGATTTGGCCACCATTTCTCTTATGTACTTTCATTTTATGCTTTGAACATTATTGTATAGGTTGTGTCCCAAAGAATCTATTGTTTGAGATTGTTTGAGACAAAGTGTATTAGACCTCCGTTTCGTTTCATAAAGACTTTGATTGTGTCTAAATGTTTTAAAAATCTCGTAATTTCTATTATCTTATGTTATGAATAATAAGTTGCTTGTATGAGGTCTTTCGGGGTCTTGTATACCTTGTTACATCTACGGTGACCCCCGGGTCGTGACAACAGACATGCACATTTGGGAGTCTGTTTGTTAGAATCCAATGAAGGTGGAGTGATTGTGATGAATGGGGCCGAATCATCACTAGTGTTGAGGTGAAGGAGAAACAAGACAAAGACCATCTTTTACTTGAATTGAAGGAAAATGTTCATAAGCAGAAGGTGATGGCTTTTGAACAAGAGGGAGATGGTGTGTTGAGGTATCAAGGTAGATTGTGTGTGCAAAAGGTGGATGAACTCCAAGAGATGATCATGGAGGAAGCTCATAGCTCCATTTATTTGATCAATCCCGGTTCTACAAAGAAGAACTGTGACTTGAGGTAAGTCTATTTGTAGAGTAGTATGAAGAGGTGTATTGTAGATTTCAATGCCAACTTCCCAAATTGACAACAAGTCAAGGTAGAGCACCAAGGGACCGTGGAGTGGCTCAGAATGGAAGTGTAAGATGATCAATATGGATTTCATTACTTGTTTGCTGCAATCTCGCAGGCAACATAATTCGATTTTGGTAATTATAGATCAGATTACTGAATAAACCAATTTCTTGCCTGTAAAGACTGCCAATTCAACAAAAGAATATGCTAGATTGTACCTTCCAGATATAGTAAGACTTCATGGAGTTCACGTGTCTATCATTTCATATAGAAGGGCACAACTGACTACTCAATTCTGGAAATCCTTCCAGAAAGGTTTGGGTTAGAAGGTAAATCTTAGTATCGCTTTCCATCCCCAGACTGATGGTCAAGCAGAGCAAACAATTTAGACCCTAGAGGATATCTTGAGGGCATGTGTAATAGACTTCAATGGTAATTAGGATGACTATTTATCTCTAATAGAGTTTGCTTACAACAATAACTGTCACTCCAGTATCCAAATGGCTCCTTATGAGGCTCTTTATATGCGAAGATGTAGATGACCTACTGGTTGGTTTGAGGTCGGTAAAGCTGTGTTGATAGGGCCAAACTTGTTTCATTAAGCCATGGAGAAGGTGATGATCATTCAAGAAATGCTAAAAATAATGCAAAGTCTTTAGAAATCCCGTACAAATGTTAGAAGAAGAGACATAGAGTTCGAGGTTGATGACTGGGTATAGTTAAAGGTTTCACCTATTAAGGGTGTTATGAGATGTGGTAAGAAAGGAAAAATCAGTCCTCGATACATTGGTCCTTACCAGATATCCAAGAGAGTTAGCAATGTAGCATATGAGTTGAAGCTACTGTAAGAGTTAGCAGCTGTCTACCCGATATTCCACATTTCTATATTGAAGAAGAGTATGAACGATCCTTCTCTTATTGTACATAATGAGAACATTGGTATTAAGGACAGCCAATAAGGTTCACAAGCTGAGAACCAAGGAGATGACATCAATAAAGGTCTTATGGAGAAATAAATTGGCTGAGAAAGCTACTTGGGAGGCTGAGGAGGATATGAAGAAAATATACCCACATCTCATTCCTTTCGAAGAGAGTCCAAACTAAGGTACTTATCCTTTGTAAAGTACTTTTTAAGTTAATATGCTGAGTTATGTTAATTACATGTTGTGTACATGAGTTCGGGTTAATAGATGCTTCCCATTCAATTTTGGCTTAGTGTGATCTCATTCAAGGACGAGTGTTCCCAAGGAGGAGATATCTGAACATCTCTTACTTTGAAAAGCCAACTAGAGATTCATACAAGTTAAACTTTAATTCTTAGTTTTGGGTCAACTGCAAATGAACATAACTTTAAGCACATAAAGAGTTAGATGGCCGATTACGTATCAATTGAAGGTCTTTGAGTCATCTTTCCAACGCCGCTAATTTTTCTAAATTCGGAGCAAGTAGTAAGAAGTTATGCCTATTTCAGTGGATCCTCTCTAGTTAAGGCTTTTCATCCGTTTAAGGAAAGGGCATTTTGGTATTTTCCTTAACCCTAAAGTCCTACCCACGTTTTACCCACCATAGTTAAGGGTATAATCAGATTCTAAGTTAATTGAGACATTTCACAAACATTTAGGAATTTTGGAGAAAGATGAAGACGAGAATAGAGAAGGGGTTTCGACCATTCATTCAAGGGTTGAAGGTTTTCGCCAAAACAAGTTTTCGTCAAGGTATGTAAGCTCTCATAGTGTTTTTTTTGTTTGAACTCACGCTAATCATGTAATTTCATTGATGAATTCATCCATGAGATAGTTTAGATTGAGTTTTTGAGAATATCTTGAGTTTTAACATCATTCTTTAATAATAGAGGTTTTTGAGTTCTTGAGTTGAGGATCTTGCTAATGAGTGTTGTTCTTGATGGATTTTGGGTAGGATTTCGTTAAATTTGCGTTGGGTTTATGAATCCAAATGAGTTGGGAGGAAATCATTCGATACAAGGTGAGTTAGGCCTCAAATTTGAGCAAGAAAATTCATCAAAATCAGGGTAGAGAGGTGGGGCGTCATGCCACCATTGCGTCCAAAGTATTGGTAAGTAGTTTAGGGCCTGAAGAGCCACGCCAGAAGTGCACCCCAACTACTGCCCAGTAGTTTTGGGGTTGGCGCCCTACGCCACTCAGTGTGCCTGGGTTGCCAGGTCCCTTACCATTTTGTCCTTCTTTCTGTGTGTGTTCCCTTGAATCGTACCTACGTTTTTCTTTCAATATTCACTCTTAAACAGTTCATTAATATTTAAGAGATCATGCATATCCTAATCACATCTCTTAATTTACATTTTAAAATTAAAGTGGAGTTAAGAGGAAAGTTCAAGAGGACCTTTTGAGTCAAAGTAGAGAACCCTTTTGAAATATGTTAAAGATTTGAACTAAGTCTTGATTAAATGATTATGAGGATGAGGAGAGTTGAGTTTCATGTTTTAAATTGAGTATAAGGGAACTAACTATTCCCAAGTATGTAATACTTTTACATTTAAAGGAGAGAAACACTGATTTCTAAATGAGTTTACACGTTTAGAGGAGTATAAGAGTATTACCTCTTTTAAGAGGATCTTTTGAGTAATTACCTCAAATTTAGAAAGAGTGATGTTTTAAGCCTTTGAGAATGAGTTAAATATTACTGGGAGTAGTATTGAGCACCAATATGGTAATGAGTTCAGACAACTCAAAATCCTCATAAACTATGTATGCCAACATGGGTAATGGGTCATAATTTTTGGATACTTCCTTATTTCTTTTACGCATAGCTTAATGGATCCACTTAGTTGAGAAGTTCTATACCCTGACAACGTATAGGACAGTTTTGGCACATGGGCAAGACGTTGTATCTTTCCTTAGCTCATAATGATAGTTGTCCGTTAGAGAATCTCCCAAATAAGAGTAAAGAGTCTACCACTGTATTTTTATATAAATTGAGTTGATAACTATTATTTTAAAAGCTTGATATATTGCATCTCTTATTGTTGGTTTCATATTGAGTCAAGTGGGGGTAAGTATTTGTTCCAGCCTTGCTAGTTCAGTTATATATTGCTTTTTATTTTCTCCATGCATGCTCGTACATTCAATGTAATGAATTCATTTGACCTGCGTCCTATTTATGATACAAATATAGGTGTTCAGGATAATCAACAAGCGCTCCGTTGATCCCATTGTATTCTAGTTAGCTTTGGTAAGCCTAATTGCTTTCCGGAGAGCTTCATATTATTGATTTGTTCTTGTTAGGCTATCGGGGGTCTTGTCCCGACATCCATTGTAAAATATGATTTCATATATCAGGACACTTCATCCAATTCTAAGTGTCAACGATCGTTAGTCAATAATATAACCCAACTAAATGAGTTGGGTTGAATCCCACAGGGAGTGATACGTGGTTAAAAATCAATAGCTAAGTACGAATATACTCAAGTCAATCTTTGGAATACAAATTTACGAATAAAAGAATAATTCAAATTAGGGGTGATACAAGTGTCAAATAAGGGTGTTTTGGTTTTAACTATCAGCTACAACAACAACAACTAACACGAATTAACAAATATTGAGACGGGTTCTTGGGATTTTTTCTAGACATCATCAAAAGATAAAAATCGTTACCAAATTATGTTTCCATCAACTGGGTAAGATTAATTTTATCTTTCCAAAGGTCAAAGTTAAAAAATCTCAAGGACCCACTTCCAATTATCAATAATGGAAAACTTCAATTCTTCAAAGCTAAGGAAAATAACGTCTCAAAACTCAGAGTTCTAAAAATTGAAACTAGAATTATGATAAAAGGTATATAAATAGATATAATGTTTGAAAATGTATTTATAGTCACCAAAAATATGTTGCAAAGGATCATTCGGCATAGTAAGTCGGGCTCACCGATCATCTCGATTATTCACCCTTTGACCCATTTCATCGCCTTCTCGCTTTGGCCTTCATCATCTTCAAGTTCTGTAACTTTGGGCGATCCAATCACTGCATCATAGAACCACTCAGCAACACACCGACTGCTTCTTTCTATCACCGACTTGATTTTCTCCTTCAAGGCTTGGCACACTAGAACTTTAGACGAGGTATTGGACATTCGGCGAATCGCCAATGGGACTCGGTGATCACTAGGCCTTCATTTCTTCCCTCTTTCAGCTCACTTCGTTCCTTTGTGCAAGTTAGTGTCCATGTTTTGCTCCTCGATCCAAATATCTAGAAATCAAGGGTTTTACATCAGTTATTTGCACAAAACAAGCATTTAAGACACAAAATCTATCCAAATATAGCCCTAAATGAGTCCAAATCGTGGACTCATCAACACCCCCAACTTAAACTTTCACTTGTCCTCAAGTAAAACTCAAGTTTAGCCATTCAAAAAGAATGTCTCAAACAGTGTTACACAAGACTCAATCATGAATGCACACAAAAGGACTCAAGTTACTCATGCAACGATCAATTGTATACTCAAATATTCAAGTTGTGACTCACCATTATCAAAGATTCTCAAGTTCACCATATTTGCTTCAAATGCAAGTTCAAGCTCAACAAAGGTACTCAAATTCCCTCACACAAAGAATGATTCCATATTCACACACAATGGTTCAACAATTTATAGCTCCGGAATAGCAATTAATACTAACACTCACAAAGATGAACACATGCATGACTCCACCCATAGGTTTGCCCTTATTTTCCAATCAACAGTTGTTTCAGCTCACTCAAAATAAAAAAGGTCTTTTCAAGGCTTGTAACGGGGTTGAGTGTAAAGGTATGGTCGTTTAGGCTCAGTAGTTTCTATTCTCATGAAATGTGGCATGAACAACACTTTCTTCCCTTTTCTTCTTCATTCTTATTCATACTCAAAAGTCACCCCATTATTCACTTTCCATGAAATATCGAACACCCCATTTTCTTTTGTACTTTATTTCACACTTCTTCATTCTTATTCGTTTTTTTCTTTTCTTTTCTTTTTTTTTTTTTTTTTTGGTATGGAGGGGTTCAATTTTTTTTCAAAAACATTGAACAAGAGGACTTCTTTGAATTTCTTGATTTACATTATCTTTTTACCACACCCCTGGCCTAAGTTCGCTAGTCAAACAAACCACAAATCATGAGGATTATGAGTAATGGATAAAGAAAAGTCACCATCTACATCAAGTTTCTTTCAAGAAGAGGATAAGGCTCAAAGGGTGTTCAAGCAAGGATCATACACTCATAAGGTTGGCCACAAAAGAGGTATAATGTCAAATTGTTTCATACTCTTCAAAGTTTCCTAAGATCATTTGAAGAGATTGCATCACTTAGTCAACCGGACCAACGGGGCGAATTCTAGGTGTCATCACACATGGTTCATGGTAAGTTCATCACACAAGGCATTGGTACCAAATATCAAACAAGACTCCACACTTTCACTAGTGTGCAATGATCATTACAAGTGACTCAATTTGATAACTAGCTAGTCGCAATGAGATACAAAAAGTTCACATATTGCCTATGAAACTTTATTTGGCCTCATCGTAGCCGCACATTCACTTTTGTTCGATTATGAACACTATTCAAGTAATTGGTATTGATCAAGACTGATACTCAAATTTGCAAGAGAACATCCACATTCAAACACAAACAAGAGGTGGCACATCATCTCCCCCTTAAAGTAAGCCTAGGTTGACTTTCTAAGCACCATTAATTTCAATTATAAGGTCGGAACAATTTATTACTCAACTTTCACATCCTTCACACAAGTGGATTCCAAACCATGGTGAATTACACTTATTCCCTTTCTAGATGAGTCTACTCACTCAACACATCTAGGCATTACTTAAACACCTTATTCATCAAATCTAACCACATACCCCAAAACTCATCATGACTAAGTCGGGTTCTACCATCAAATACACCTAACAATAATGCAACCCATTATTACCAAACACAACATCAAAGTCTATCAAATCACTAAAGAGAGGCAACACTAGAATCTAAGTAAGCACAAAACACATACCGGGAGCAACATTCAGAGGACACTCTTGTTCACCTCTAGCTTGGAGAGCATGAAACCTAATTTGCTTCTTCTCCCTTCCCTTGGCCATCATTAATGCCAAAATCTTTCGCTTCATTTTATGTCTCAAACCATATCTAGTCGAGTCTTGTTCATAAATGTAAAGTGCACCACATTTGTGTATAGAAGGCTATTGGATGTTTAGGAAACTTCATTTCTTCATTCTCTAAGTCGTGCCATAGAGTTTAACTCTTTTTAGGTCTTTCTCCTAATTCGTGCCCGATGGTTTTCAGGATATGACTACTATAAGTTCTAATGTTAGAAGGAATGGGGAAGACAATGTGGATAAAGAAGTTCCTCCTCAAGCTCCAATTGACCCTTTGGCTGTGAATGTGACTAATGAGAAGTTTAGGTGTGGTTTTCAATTGTTGACTCAGGATGGGATAGAAGCTCTGTTATTTTATTGGTTAAAGATAGAGGAAGATCCTTAAGAGTTTATAGATGAGGTCTCTAAGGTGTTAGACTTTGTGGGAGTGACTCCAGTAGAGAAGGCAGAGTTGGCTTCTTACTAACTCAAAAGGGGTTTCTCAAGTATGGTTTAATCAGTGAAAAATGGCTATACCGGTAGGAATGGGTCCCATAGAGTGGGAAAGGTTCAATAGTGCTTTTCTAGATATGTTCTTCCCTCTATAGGTGAGAGACGCTTTAGTGCTTGAGTTCATAAACCTTAGGCAAGGTAATGTGAGAGCTAAGGAATATGCATTGAGATTCACCCAATTGTGTAAGTATGCTCCATGTTTGGTGTCCGACTCTAGGTTGAGGATTGGTAAGTTTGTGTCAGGAGTGTCTGATTTAGTAGTAAAAGAATATCGTACGACCATGCTTGATCATGATATAACTGTTTCTCTTCTTATGGCTTATGCTCAACAAATTGAGGAAGAGAAACTTTGGGAAAGGTTTAGGGAGAAAAAGAGGTTTAGGATTGATGATGATAATTCTCCTCTTGAAAGGTTCTCCAGAGAAGGTCCTTCTAGGATCTCCCCATGATATAACATATAAAGGGTGTCCAACCATAAGTCTCAAGGAAAGGATAGTAGACTTCTATTTCTTTCTTGAGCTAGATGTGGCAAAATACACGAGGTAAATGTTTAGCCGGTATGGAGGGTCATTATGGTTGTGGTGAAAGTGGCCACAAGATGAGAGATTCTCCAAGAATGAAGGCTAAGGGTAGAGAGAATAAGAAAATTAGGTTCTATGCCCCCCAAGCTAGAGGTGAACAAGAGGGTCCTCCGAATGTTGCTCCCGATATGTGTTTTATGCTTATTTAGATTTTGGTCTGGCTTGTCTTTTGTGATTTGTTAGACTTGGTATGATAAACCTTATTGTTGTCTTTGGTATGAATGGATTGCATTATGGTTTTGTGTATTTGATGGTAGAACTCGACTTAGTCATGATGAGTTTTGGGGTATGTGGTTAGATTTGATGAATAGGGTGTTTGAGAAATGCCTGGATGGGTTGAGTGAGTAGACTTCTCTAATAAGGGTAGAAGTGTAATTCACCATAGTTTGAAATCATCTTGTGTAATGTATCTGAAAGCTTAGTGATGACTTGCTCTGACTTTCATGACTCGGAGGTACACCCCAGATGCAACATGGCGTACTCGACCCCGAATGGGTCTCATACAAGCCTCATAGCATTTTTGAATGTATGAACATAGGAAAAATAGAGAAGAATTAAAAACTTTTCTTTACAATTGAATCATTTTCATTAAAAGAAACAAGTGGAAGACTTTCTATACCATGTCTCAAACCATCTAAAACTATGGATACAACTTTGGGACTAAGCCCATACAAAGAATCTAAAACATACAATGAAAGACATAAAGGGAACATAATGGATTTTGTCCTCAAAACTATGAGGACTCACCAAGTCTTCATCTCCAAGGACCTTAGAAACTTATTCCTCAAGCATAGAACACCAATATCTTCAAACCCTACACTTTGGTAAAACATGGATAAAATATGGGTTAGCACACAAAAATGTACTAAGTATGATGACCATGCAAAAACATACTTTAAAAGGGACATTTTTGGTTGGAAACCATGCATTATGCCACTTTTTTTTTGAAATATCATGTTCAATAGCATAAGAGACATACAATACGAGTATAATCATCATACAAGTCATAATACCACATTTAGACAATATCATCTTGTAAACCCTTACCTTCACCTTAGACCTTAACGTAAAGTAACCCTCATGCTATACCTTGAACAATGCATGGATAGCATCCCAAACCACCATCCACACCAACATACCACATTAAGGTCACCTAAAGTGAACTTACCATTCATTCCTTTTCACCTTTACAAAATATCCATACATAAAAGACATAACATTTCATAACACATAATAAGGGAACATAACTCATAATATAACCCAAGTATAGCATGCATCATCACATTAAGAATTTAAGATTCAACATTCTCCAATAACTTCATTTAGAGGACTTTCATAGATTAGTCATTAGTACTTAGAGAACTCATTATGACCCTATCAAAGCCTACTCATACAATGTATAGATGGCATCCCATACTACCACCTACACTTCATGGAACCTCTAAAGAAACCATGATGCACATATCACACGATGGGAGTAAGATTTTAATTGACATAGACCATGCAAGCTAGACATAGAATCCGGTGTCATATAGTCCCACACTGTAAAGAGGTGTTCCACTTGCCTAAGGTAGAACGGTAACATTAGCTCAGATGGAATCCGCTAGCTAATATCCTATGTGGGCACATAGTTATGGGATAGGAACATTTTCCTTGGAACTCTAACCTAACATTGGGAGAGTTTCCATCTAACCATATCAGCTCGGTGCTTAGCCTACATTCCCGTATATTATTTCATTCGCATTATTAGTGTACTAGGGAGGAATGCCATAAGCCTATTGACCCATGATAGATCATTACCCAAGGAAGGAATGCTATAAGCCTATCGATCCATGGTACATTCAAGAATAGCTCTAGAGTCCTCATGAAAAGAATTCCATAAGCCTATCGACTCATGGTCCCTCATTACATTCTTATGCATATGAAAGGAATGCCATAAACCTATAGATTCATGGTACATTGACTCATTAAGAAAGGAATTCCACTAGCCTATCGATTCTAGAGTCTTCTTTGCCTTAGATATTTTATGAAAATAATGCCTTAAGACTATCAATTCATATCCATCAAGTCAAGACACTTTCATTACTCATATATGAAAGGAATGCCATATCTTATCGATTCATATTCATCAAGTCAAGACACATTCATTATGCAACAAAGGATGCCTAAGCCTACCACTTCAAGCTAGAAAATTACATCATAAAAATCCTCCACATTCTAGCATCATCATTCATGAGTGTCAAATTGAGAATTAGCCTTTCAATCATAACACAAATACCTTCAAGACATGATAACCTTAACTTCATTGATTCACATTCATATACTTAGTAAGTAAACACCTCCACCTTTCAAGTGGATCAATAGGCCAAGCACAATTCTACTTAAACATGAGCATTTAACCATAACTTGCCTTAAGGGCCATAAATCTCAAATCATCAACACACCAACAATTTACCATAATTAAGGCATAGATAATGGTACAGTTCAATAACCCAAAGCAATTTAGACATGTTCCAATCATAAGCTTTCATAATCAACAAACCTAGTTCATAAAGGCATAATGTAGGAATTGAGAGTAATCATGGGTCCATGGAGTATTTTAATCATAAATCATTAATCAAACATCAATACAATCATTATATGATTAGAAATCATTTGAATTCGTTTGAAGAATGAACCCATGAGATTTAGTAAAACCCTAGGTTTTTCATGAACTTGAAAACTTTGAAAACTTCTTTGAAATTTACTCTAGGGTGAAAGCTAACCCTAGATGAAGGATCACCATACCTTTACTAAGATTTCCCAAGATATTTGATGAAGAAATTTCTTGAATCCAAACCCTAGCTCTCATTTCGTTTTGTTCTTTGAGTTAGAGAGAGAAATATTGAGAGAGGAAGAACTTTGGGGTTTTGATTTGGGTGTTTTGAATCAAGGAGTAAATGAAGTGTTTTAAGACTTAAAACTCTTTATATTTATGATATAAACCATTTAAAATCAACCCCACATAATAAAACATTAAAACAAAATTACTTAAAAACCCCTAACTTCGGCAACCCTGTCAAGGACCAAGTCCACTTCTACGATCCTTGAAAGGGGACCACGACCCGTTGTGGTGCCCATGGTCCTCTAGGGAGTGTATTTCCTTGACTTCCCAAGCCCCAAGATGCTAAGGCATCTTCACGGCTAGTTCTACGGGCCCTGGTCAAGACCATTGACAGTGGAGTGGTTCGTGAGGTTTGGGTAGTAATTTGGCCAAAGTGCCTTGCCTCCCATGCAACAAAGTGACCTTCACAGCCACTTTTATAGACTGTGCTTAAGGCCACTGACCGTGAAGTGGTCCGTGGACTTGAGACAGTGCATGGCCAAGGTTGGGCAAGCCTTGGCCTTTGGCTTAGGCCTTGCTCCCTTGGCTTGGCACTTTCCCTTGCAACTCTTAACCACCATTAAAAGGGTCTTTCAACTACGGAGTCTTTCACGTACTTTGATGTTGACTCACTAAACTCCATCAAACAAGGCTCGGGAAAACATTACACAACATGAAACCTCATTACAAACTCAACACTCACTAGGCTCTAGTTTCACTTATTCTTTTTACAGGTCAATGCATTATCCCCCACTTAGTAACATTCGTCCTCGAATGATACTTTTAAACACATTAAAGGGGTTAACAACTTAAGACTAGCCGCCCATAAATCATAACACATTAATATAATGCTAAAACCATAGGAGCAAACATCAACTCCACATCTATAAACTCAATGCAATAAAAAGAAGTAGGAAATGCATTCACCAACTCATTATGCACCAAAACATCTCATTTCTCATTTCGTTGGAGGAACTTCCTTCTCCAAATCACATCATGCTCATCATAACATCATTAGGTAATTATGCAACTCTTTCAAGAATACATTCAAGAATGTACAAAAAGTCAACTCACGAAACATTTAGGCACTCATTATAGATGCATATTTAACATGAAAAACACAATCATGAAAACTCATTTTCTCAAATAAACATAAATTCCATTAAAACATGCATATCATAAGGAGCTCATGGAAACTCATTTTCACACATTACTCCAAAACATGAAACAAGTTACAAAGAACTCTTGGTCTCAAGCTTGAATAGGAATAGAAGAAATTGACAAGGATATCAAAACTCACCACAAACTACTATTCAACATACCATCCCCCACTTCAGAGAAAACCCAACTAAGGCTAACATGAAAACAACATAGGAACCTCAACAAGACATTCTCAACTTACAAGAAACCATCAACATACTAGTGCTTTTAAACTAGGAAGGTCTTCATTAAGCAACTCTTGCTCACAACAACTTTACCAACATCACTCAAGGTCTCATATGAGTCTACCACACCGGGTCTAAACTTCTCAAACTTACTACACCTTATAAGATGAGAATCAATCAAGCGTAACACGTGAACATCAGTGACACTCAACCACCTTGCCATCTAAGCACATTATCTCGCCCCTTAGGGGTAATCCTATGCAAACTCTTTACAAAATTACTTTCTTCAATTCTAAGGTCGGAGCAAGACATCACTAAACCTTCACACTCATCACACAAGGTTATTCTAAACCATGGTAAATTACACTTACACCCTCCTTTACGGAGTCTACTCTATCAATACATCAACACATTTCTAAAACACTTCATTCCTCAAATCTTTCAATTTACCTCCAAATTCATCATAACTTTCTACCAACAACACACATAACCATAAATAAACCTATTCATACTAAACTCAACATCACAATCTATCATCTCAACTCTATCATGTCACATAGCCATAGTTGGCATCACAACTAACCTTTTCTCTCCCTCAACCGTTCTAGCATACTCTTTTCAAGTGGTCAAACACTAAATACCATCGGGCCCTATCTATCACTTCTTCTTCCTTGTGTTAGAAAGAGGAAGAACTTTGGGGTTTTGATTTGGGTGTTTTGAATAAAGGAGTAAATGAAGTGTTTTAAGACTTCAAACTATTTATATTTTTGATATAAAATATTTAAAATCAACCCTACATAATGAAAAATTAAAACAAAATAGCTTTAAAACCCCAAACTTGGGCAGCCCTGTTAGGGACCAAGTCCACTTCTACAGTCTGTGAAAAAGGACCACTGCCCGTGGTGTTGCTCGTGGTCATATAGGCAATGTACTCCCTTTCCTTGCAAAGACCCAAGATGCTAAGGAAGCTTCACAGCCACTTCTACGAGCCGTGGTCAAGACTACTGACTGTGGAGTGGTCCGTGAAGTTTGGGCAGTAACTTGGCCAAAGTTCCTTGCCTCCCATGCCACCAAATGACCTTCACGGCCACTTATACGAACCGTGGTCAAGTCCATTGACCATGAATTGGTCTGTGGACTTGAGACAGTGCTTGGCCAAGGTTTGGCAAGCCTTGGCCTTATGCTTAGGACTTGGCCCCTCGGCTTGGCACTTTCCCTTGCAACCCTTAACCAACATTAAAATGGTCTTTCAAATACAGATTCTATCACGTACATTGATGTTGACTCACTAAACTCCATCAAACAAGGATCGGGATAACATTACACAACATGAAACCTTATTACAAATTCAACACAAAGTCGTTAGGCACTAGTTTCACTTATTCATTTTACGGGTCGTCACACTGACTTTAGAATTGAAAGAAATAATGCTTAAAGGAGTTGGTATAGGCTTAATCCCAAGGGGGAGATGGTGTTCTTGATAACAAGGTTGTTATGTGTTCTTCATGTTCATGATTTGGGTTGGATTGAAATTATTCCCTTCAGAGGTGTAGTGAGTTTGGGAAGTTTAGTCCCAGTTTTGTAGGATCATATAAGATCTTAAGTGGAGTTGGTAAGGTTGCTTGTGAGCTAGAGTTGTTTAATAAGTACCTCTCAAATTTTTAAGTACCGGTAGGGATCTTAGACTGGCAAGATAAGAAATAGAAGAGTTAGGAAGTTGCTTCCATGAAATTATTAAGGAGTGGTCTTTGAGTGAGGTTTTTAGGTGAGGGTGCTACTTGGGTGGCCGAGGGCCAATAAGAAGTCCCAATATCCTCATCCTTTTCCTTGTATTCCTTGTTTGGCCTTGAAATGATGAGTTCCTCATAGTTTGTGCTATATATGAACTCATGCATGTTTTAGATGTTTTCATGATTCCCTTATGTGGTGCATGTTCATTAAAAACTAGTCTTTTGAAAGAAAATGAGTTTGCATGCTTAATTTCTTTATGTCATTGTGCATTGAGTATGCGTTGCCTATTTGACTTCACGAGATGAATTGATGAACATGCTTTATATGTATATGCTTTTCTTGAGTAAATGTCCTAATGGTTTAAATGAGATGGTGCTGCACATGATTTTAGTTGGTGAAGGTAACTCCTCCTAAGAATATAATAAATGGTCAAATTTCATGCATCGTGGGTTGTTAGATGTAGTTGCTATTTCCTTGTGATGCATTGATTATGTCTGAGGTGGAGTTGATGTTTCCTCCTTTCAATTGTGCATTATTTTGATGTTGCATGCAGGATGGACTGCTAGTCTTGAGTCTTTACTTCCGTAAGGTGTCTACATCATCATTAGAGGATGAATGTTCCCAAGGGGGAGATATTGTAACACTCCGAAAACTAGTAGGCTAAACTAGAGCTTGACATAAGGGTTAAAGTCATGAATGTACCTCCCCGTACCTAAAAATAAAGTGTTTCATGTTAGACCATCAAGGTACGACCCCCAAGGACCAACCATGGGTCCTTGATAAAAGACCCTAGAATCTGCCTAAAAATAGTGACCTACATGGGGATCTACACCCTGTTGGTCCACCCATGCCCCGTGGGTGAGTGGTCGTGGGTCAAGGTCTCAAAAATAGGCTCCAGTAACTCCACCCACGGTTCACTAGCACGCCATGTGTGTCCGTCCATGGACCATGGTTTTGGGGTTATGGGTGGTCACCTGTGATCTATTTTGAGAAATTAGTTAGGGGTACTTTGGGATTTTCCGAAATTAATTAGTTATTAAATGACGCCATTTTACCTTAGTTTAGACCATCTATATAAAGACTTTAGACCCCTAAATTAAGTCATCCAAATCATTATTTTTAAATCCCCAAAAGAACCCAATTCAGTCACAAATTTCTGAAGAAGAAGTAGAAGATCAAAGTTCCAAAGAAGAAGAGGAGAAGGAGGAGGAGGAGGAGGAGGAAGAAGAAGAAGAATAAGAAGAAGAAGAAGAAGGAGAAGAAGAAGGTGAAGGAGAAGGAGAAGAAGGATAAGAAGGATAAGAAGAACAAAAAGGAGAAAAGGGTTAAGCTAGGTCAAGACTCTGTCGTTTCAAGCTCGCTAGACCTTGTAAGGAGTAGTATTTGAGGTCTTAGTAAGGGGCTTACTCCCAAGGGGAAGATGATATGCTTAGATAGCAAGATTGACTGAGAGTCCCGATGTCTTCATAACTTTCTTCGATTCCTATTCTAGATTGAGACAAAAAGTTCCTTTTGGGCTTGTTTTATGTTTTGTAGTCATGAGTGTTTTATAAATTTACATGTTCTCCTTATGTTATGCACGTTCTTGAGTGAATTCTTGTTTTGCGTAAAATAAGTTTTCATGATTTTTATATTCCTCATATTGTTGTGCATTTTAGTATGATGATGGCTTATTTGACTTCATGAGGTGATTTGATGAACATGATTTAATATGTGATTTCACGTATCAAGTCACTTCACCCAATACTAAGTTCCAACAATTGTTAGTCAGTATTATAACCCAACTAATTGAGTTGGGGTCGAATCCCACAGGGAGTAATTTTTCCTTCAAATTCAGTGATGAAAGTATGACAACAATCTCTTCAATTGAGCAAGTATTTTACCTTTTTGTTTTAGGTTTCAAATATCTAATCTCTATTATCCCTACAATTTCACACTTCAACACGAAACGATCAATTAGTAAAGTAAAACTTGGGGTAATGACCAACCAATTGCCGAATTCTAACTTAGTGGGTGAATATTGATGCTCACAATAGGATAATTTGTTATGGGTAGGTCAGACCATATGTAAAGTAATTTTCTCTCAAATGATTACCTTATCTCTGTCTAATTCTCTCGAACTTCAACACAACTGGAAGATGCCCAACCCTTGGTCTTCATCAAATCCACTCTCTCAAGTTGGATACAAAGGATAGATCCCATGTTTCACTCTCTCAAGCTGACATCATGGTAAGCCAGTACTAAGGATGCTAAGATTGCTACTTTGGCTCTGTACCTCTCTCTCGAGCAAACGCACAACACTGAACTTGTTACACTAAACATGCAACATGACTTCAAAATGCAGTAGTAACTCAGACCCACTTCAAATTAACGCAATTATTTGTAATTCAATGACACCCACTTAGTAAAACTCAACAATTGGCTTCATAGTCAAAACCCCAAGAAAGGAGTTTTATCCACTCATAGCCAAAATAAAAATATTAACATCTGCCATGTTTTCTATAGCTGGGTAATTGAAATTCAAAAGTTAGGAGTTACTAAAATCTTCTCTATTATAAAATCTCAACTAAGAATCTTGATAAAATCCCTTCAAAACCACAACGGTAATGCTTTTGCTCTCAATTTTCTATTTCTCAAGTTTTCTCCATGAATTTCTCTTCCTCCCAAAATTAATTTAAACAAGTCTGATGTGTAACTGTTTAAGATAACTCGACATGGTAAGTGAGGCTTTGCCGACAGATTAGTGACTCACCGATTGTTCTTCATCTCGCCTTCGTTTTCCACTTCTTCTTGATCTGACTACTATAACTTTAGGCGATCCAAATCAAGATCGCCGAATAATTCCACGAGTTGCCTATTTATCTTCTATCTCACCCATCAACACTTCTTTGAATCTTCTTTAGCACTTTTTGGTAACCTGGTTGTTCTTCACCGAATTGATCGGTGACACGCTGAATGGAATTGCTACTAGCCGAAGTTACCCATAGTTTAGCTCCAACATTCTGTAACTTTAGGTGGTCTCATGGCAATTTGGTGATTCGCCGAGTAACATCAACGATGACCAGGTTAACAGTTCTTCATTCCTTTAGCTTGCTTTGTTCCTTTTTGCACATTAGTGTCCATGCTATGTTCATAAATCCATATACTTGAAAATCATTGATTTTACATTAGTTATTGGCACAAAACATGCATTTGAGGACACTAAATCTATTAAAAAATTGCCCTAAATGAGTCAAAATCGTGGACTCATCAATATGCTTTTGATGAAATGGCGTATTGACTCCATAAAGTTGTGATTGAGCTTGGTTTTAGTAGGAGAAGCTAGTTCCTCCTATGATTATGTGATGGATGATGTTTAGAAGAGTTGGTATAGGCTTACTCCCAATGGGGAGATGGTGTGCCTAGCTAGCAAGGTTATTATGTGTTTATGTATTACTATGATTTCCTTATATAATGCATATTCATGAAAACTTGTGTTTTAAAAGAAAATGTTTATGAGAATTGTTTTCCTCATGTTGTAGTTCTTTGAGTATGAGTTGCATGTTGTACTTCATGAGAAGAATATATGATGATACTTTAGTTTTTAGTTGAGAGATTCCTCTTTGAATAAAACGATTTTTGAGAATAAATTTCATATGAGCTCCGTGAGAGTATGTTGAGCATGATATGACTAGGAGATGGTAGTTCCTCCTTGAACATGGCTAGTTATTGAAGTTCTTGTGTCTTGTGTTGTTAGATGTAGTTCCTACTTCCTTATGTTTCATTGATTATGTGTTGATATGGAGTTGAAATTTCCTCCTATGAGTTGTGCATTATTTTGATGTTTCATGCTTGACGGGCTAGTAGTGTTTAGTCTTTAATTCCGTAAGGTGTCTAAGTCGTCATCCATAAGGATCCTTTAGGAGGACCCTAAAGCCTAACCCAAAACAGCCTTAAAATGCCCAAGTTCATGACCTACGAATGGGACCTACTGGGCGTAGGTCCATCTATGCCTCGTAGGACCAGGTCGTGGGTCAAGACCTCAGTTTTGGAGCTGCAAGACCTGACGTATAAACCAGCAGCAGGACCCATAGGTCCACTTAGGATCAGTGAATGGAGTGCGTGAGTCATGACCTGTAGTTATTTCTAGTCTCGGCCAAAGGAGGGTTCAATTTGGTAATTAATCTTTTATTTGTTTTAAGTAGGGGTCATTTAATATAGTCTTTATACACACACACACACACACACACACACACATATATATATATATATATAAACTATTTAAGTCATTAAACATCCTATTAGCTCATTATATCTCAAGACCCCAAATCAATTCCAAAGTTCTCTCCAATATTTCTATCTCTAGAAACTCCATTAAAGAACAAAAAGAAGGTCAAGTCTTGGGGTCAAGGAGCAGCCTTTTATCTTCAATTTCGTGTGTAAATATTCATAAGGGATGGTGGTTTTTCATCTATGGGTAGCCTTCACCCATAGGGCCCTTCCAAAACTAGATTTCAAAGCTTTCCAATTCCCAAAAGTTGAGTTTTCAATCTAAGTCGTGGGTTCTCTTTCAAAACATTTTCAAAGGTTTAATTATGAATAATTATTATTGAATTGATGATTTAATGTTGATTTATGATGGTTTCCACCAATAACCCATGAAATCCCAGTTTTCCCAATTTGGATCTTCAAGTGTGGGTATTGTTGTATGTTGGCTTAATTGAGTATATAATGATTATTTATAGTGTAATTACATGAATTTAGTATGCTTGTAATTGTATTCTTGATTAAACTAAGATTCTAGGGTGAAATTCATATAGTCTAGGGTTATGTCACGAAAGAGCTAAATTGAGGGTTTAGATGTGACCTTCTATGATTGATGAACTTCTTTATGAATTGCCTTAGACTAGATGACCTATTTATGACTTTCTTATAAGTAAGGCTTGTAGACATGAATAAATTAGGTTAGGGTTTATATGATGGATCATGGTTGAGTAGTATTGAGATTTAGTTTACTTGATGCTATATCACTATAATTGGTTAAGAATGAGGGATGCGGTTAGTTCACCTTGAGAGTTAGGAGTACATGATAACCATCTGAGGTATTGGTTGAGAGTAATGCTTGTAGCATGAAGATGACTTCAAAGGCTTAAAAGGGTAAAAGCTAATTTGAATAAATTAAGGATGTTAAGGCTTAAAGAAGGAAGATATTATGTATGTTGAATTGCATATGGAATTATTGTGAAAGGACTTCACCCACATGACCTTTAATATGAGTAAATGAGTTTATGTATATAATGAATGATTTAGTTGAGTCATGATTCTGTCCATGTCTAATGTAGTAAATGCTAGATGTGTTGACTTCATATGCCCTATGATCCTTAAATGCAAGATATGAGGGGTATGCATGATTATGATATTATGTGCATATTTTATGAACACATTGAGAGTGAAGTGTCTATAAGGATAATATTGTTGTTGTGTCATTGAAAGGACAATCACACACACACCCCATGCATGGACATGACTATGATGTGAATTATGTGTTGATTGAGTTACTTAATCATGATATTACCCTTATCCAATGTAGTAATTCTAGATGTTTGGGTTGAGTTTGATTCATAGCCCTTGAAGGGCAAATTATGAGGGTTTGTACATGTTGATGAGAATTATATATGGGCTTGTGATTCACTTAGAAAGTGAAGATCCTAAGACTATTGTGTAACTGTTGTATTGTTAAAAAATCATTCTCCCCATACCCTTACACATGACTACGTGCTCAAATTACACCCCCCTAAAGAAGCATAAGCGATCGTTATAAAGTACAGAACCCAACTTGTAGGTTGGAGTCGATCCCACAAGGAAAATGGTCTAGACTTAACTTTAACCAAAAGTTATATTCGTTTAGTCAAATTACTTCCAGAAACAAGTAATTAAAGGGGGGAATTTGTGAAACAAATTGTAAGAATTCAGTAAGTACTCTGTAAACGAAAGTCAATTTTGGTGTTATCAAGATGAGAGAATTAACTAGGGTATATGTGTTCCCCACAAGCTCATAACACAGTAATCCTAGTAATAGCAATTCTTTCCTAGTGTGCTACATTCAAAGTGGTAAGCTAGGTATCTCTAAATCCTTGTTCCGGCATCTAGAGAATTTCACCCCGCACCTTGGTACGGCTACGTGTGTATAATTCACTAAACCTTACCTTTACCTCATATTAGACATCCCATCAATGTTTGGCTTAGTTATTAGTTTGCACCAATCGATACTAGCCTATTAGATAGTATCACTTTCTTGTTGATTACCTCCTTGGTCCGTCAAATAGCAACAAAGTGAGTTCTAACATTGTGCATCGTTAAAAAAACTTTTAAACAAAAGAATTATCAATGCATGCAAAACACTTATTCAAGAATTGCTTATTTACTATTCATACTTTGTTAATCGCTCATGGTTCCCACAACCCTGATTGTGGAGTTTAGTTACCCATAATCATATGAACACAATTCATTGTTTCAAATGAAATAATTATGAAGTTACGTAATTGAGAATAACAAACCAGGAATTTCAACTTGAATTTTAATACCAAAATCTTCAAAACCAACTTAGGAAATCAAGAATTGTTAGGCTTGCAAAAAACAATCCCCAAAATCACAAAGTAGAACGAAAGTAATAAAGTCTAACCCTCTAAAACGAGTTTACATACCCTATTTATAGAAAAACAAGTCCTAACTAAAAGAAACAAAATGAGGAAATAAACTTTTTAGGATGCGTCTTCAATCTACGACACTGACCTACGGTCCGTAAGCCTATCTACGATCCGTAGGCCTCTTCTGTGGCTCAGGACTTGGGAAAATTTTCAATCTTCAAAATTTTCCAAACTACTGTCACATTCGACGGTTCAACAGTATGGACCGTAAGTCAATCTATGGTCCGTAACTCCTCTATGTAGCTCCATACTTACACTTTTCAACATTAGGTGCTGGAACCAAATTTCTGTCACATTTTATGTAGCAACAGTACGGTTCGTAAAACAATCTACGATCCGTAAGCGGCAACCGTGGTTCCACACTTAGTCGAGAATTTCCTGATCTTCAGCCATGCCTTGCTTGCCCAATGACGTCCATTATCTATAGGGTGTAACTGGACCTATGGTACGTAGATGCCCTTTTCTGCACATCTTTCAGCTGTGTCTTCAAATCTCCGCATTTGAACTTATTTCCTAAAAACATGAGAAAAACACATAAGAACTAATACAAAATGGCCCTAGACACACCCAACTCTCAAGTGAAGTGTATTAACAGTGCCGTAAACACATGGTATATCAACACCCTCAACTTAAAATCGTTGTTAGTCCTCAAGTGATGCGCTAAGACTCTATACGACACTTGTATAGAAGCAAGCAACTTAAGCACAAGCAATCACATGGCTCTCTATCCAAACTCTCTTTTCGAGTGCAAAATCTGCTCTTTTAGACTCGAAAAGAAAATTCATGTGGATCAAAATATGACGAAGATCGACCAACCAACACACAACATACACTGTTTCACTACCACCAAGGTGCTAACTTTTTGACAATGTAACTAGTGCGCTTACTTAAAATGAAATCCCTTTTTTGACACATTGAATATGAATTTGAGTACAAGGATTCATTCAACACTCACACTTAGAAGTAACTTAAAGTACAGTTAGTGCTCAATACCATATGCTTGCCCTTATTTTCACTTCTTAGACTCTCCAAACTAGATTATAGGATCACTATAGGACTTTGTTGGCTTGTAACTTACACTCAGGGTTAGGTGTGGTACATTTGGGTACTTTTAGTGACTTTCTTCCCTCCTTAACATTACACTAGGCTTTCTACCTCTTTGTCTTCCTACTCTTGACATCCTACAATTTTTCCTTCTTTTCCTTGATTCTCTTCAACCAAGGATGTGACTTAAGACTTTGTAGCTCTTTATTTTTATTTTTTTTACTTTCATCTCTTTCTTACATTTTATTCTTTTTTTTTAGCTTTCAACAAGTCACATCCTTTCTTCTTTGTATTTTGCTTTGTTTTCTTTTTCAACATCAAACTCTTTTCATACCCATTTTTATTTTGGTTTTCTCTTTCATTGCCACCCTTAACTTTTACATGTTCCATTGGTTGAGGTGTACAATACCCGATGTTAGGTCAAGTTCAAGATTGAGGTCAATTTTTACATTTGTCACCCTAAACATAGGCTTTTGGTCTAAGTCATGTGCACATGTCCAAGGAGGGACTGGCGCAACTCTTCATCTAAAATTCAAGCCTTCTTATCCTCCTTTTCCTACCTACGTTGTCTCTTTTGGGCTATTTCCTTCTCAAGTTCAACCGCTGCATGGGGGAGCACTACTGTGAGCAAAAATAGCCCAGTCCATTTGGATTTGAGTTTCCCCGGAAACAAGCGCAACCTAGAGTTGAATAGGAGCACAAGATCACCCACAACAAATTTTTACTTTTCAATTCTTTGATCATGATACCTCTTCATCTTCTCTTTGTACAAGGCTGAACTTTCATAAGCTTTTAGGAAAAATTCATCAAGCATATTCAAGTCATTCATTCTTTGATTAGATGCAGCGCCCCAATCCAAATTTAGCTTCTTCATCGCCCACAAAGCTTTATGCTCTAGCTCAACCGGTAAATGGCAAGACTTCCCATATACAAGTTCATAAGGAGACATACCTATGTGAGTCTTGTATGCAGTGCGATAGTCCCATAGAGCATCATCAAACTTCCTTGACCAATCCGTTCTATTAGCATTCACAGTCTTCACCAAAATCTGTTTGATCTCTCAGTTGGACACTTCAACTTGCCCACTAGTCTGCCGATGGTATAGAGTGGCTACATTGTGGCGGACACCATATTTTTCAAGTAGCTCCTTGAACAACTTATTACAAAAGTGGGAACCTCTATCACTGATAATCGCCCTCGGTGTACCAAATCTGGAGAAGATATTCTCTTTAAAAAAATACGGTGACACATTTACCATCATTGTTGGGGAGCGCAACTGCTTCCACCCACTTTGATACATAATCAACCGCAACAAGAATATAGTTCATCCTATGTGAACTGACAAATGGACTCATAAAATCAATGCCCCATACATCAAACAACTCTATCACCAATATAAGATTCATAGGAAGCTCTTGCCCTCTTTGAAATCCCTCATTCTCTTTGGCAACGATCACAAGACTTGGCAAAATCATGAGCGTCTTAGTGGATGGTAGGCCAGTAGTACCCACACTGCAAAATCTTTTATGCAATCCGAATACCACTATGATGCCCATCAACACGCGATGATTGACATGCTTCAAGTACACTCAACATCTCAACCTCAGGCACACAACGGTGAATAATCTCATCAGCACAACTACGATACACGTAAGGCTCATCCTAAAAGAATTTCTTCACATTATGCATAAACTTTTTCCTTCGGTGAAAAGACAAGTCCAGGGGCACCAAATCGCTTGCCAAATAATTAGCAAAATCCTTGAACCAATGAATCAGATCATGAGTAGCAGCCAAAACCTGTTCATCTGGAAAAACATCAATAATTTCAGCCCTATCACCATGCTTTAGCTTACCTATTCTTTTAATCTAGAAAAGTGATCGGCAACTTTATTTTCGGTCCCCTTTCTATCTTTTACCACAAAATCAAACTGTTGTAGCAACAATACCCATCTAATCAACCTCGATTTTGCATCCTTCTTCACCATCAAATACCTCAATAGAGAATGGTCAGTATGCTATGACCTTAGTACCAAGAAGGTAGGATAAAAAAATTTCAAATGCGAAAACCACTGCAAGAAGCTCTTGTTCAGTTACCGTATAGTTCTTTTGGGCCACATTTAGAGCTTTACTAGCATAGTAAATAGGATAGAGAATTTTCTCTCGCCTCTGTCCCAATATCTCACCAAGCACCACTTCACTTGCATCACACATTACCTCAAATGGTTGTCCCCAATCCAGTGAAATAATGATAGGTGCAGTAACTAACTTCTCCTTCAACTCTTCAAATGCTCTTAGACAAGCATCATCAAAGCTAAGGAAAATAGTGTCTCAAAACTCAGAGTTCTAAAATTGAAACTAGAATTATGATAAAAGGTAGATAGATAGATATAATGTTTGAAAATGTATTGATAGTCGCCTAAAATATGTTGCAAAGGACCATTAGGAACAGTAAGTCGGGATCGCCAATCATCTCGGTGATCCGCCCTTTGATTATTTCATCGCCTTCTCGCTTTGACCTTCAGCATCTTCAAGTTCTGTAACTTTGGGTGATCCAATCACATTTAGATGCTCAAGGAAGGATAGAAGAAAAAAGGATGGGGATATCAGGACATCTCATTGGTCCTCGACCTCCCAAGTAGCACCCACAACAAAAACCCTTACTAAAAGACCACTCCTCAACATTTTCATGGGAACAACTATCTTACTCTTCTATTTCATAACTTGCCAGTCTAAGATCCCTACCGATATTTCTAAATTAGAGAAATTCTCATTAATTGCCAACTCTTTAAGGAATTTATGAATGTCATATCTCCAACTCCCCTTCTATATCCTATAGACATGGAAAACTGGACGCACCTATGCCAACTCTTTAAGCTACTCTAGCTCATAAGTAACCTTACCAACACCACTCAAAATCTCATATGAGTCTACAAAATCGGGACTAAACTTCCCAAACTCACTTCACCTCTCAAGGTGATAATTTCAAGCAAACCTAAATCATGAATATAAAGAACACTCAATGACATTGTTATCTAAGCACATCATCTCCCCCTTAGAGTAAGCCTAGGTTGACTTTCTAAGCACCATTATTTTCAATTATAAGGTCGGAACAATTTATTACTCAACTTTCACATCCTTCACACAAGAGGATTCCAAACCATGGTGAATTACACTTCTTCCCTTTTTAGATGAGCCTACTCACTCAACACATCTAGGCATTACTTAAACACCCTATTTATCAAATCTATCCACATACCCCAAAACTCATCATGACTAAGTCAGGTTCTACAATCAAATACACCTAACAATAATGCAACCCATTATTACCAAAGACAACATCAAATTCTATCAAATCACAAAAGAAAAGCAACACCAGAATCTAAGTAAGCACAAAACACATATCGGGAGCAACATTCAGAGGACACTCTTGTCCACCTCTAGCTTGGAGAGCATGAAACCTAATTTGCTTCTTCTCCCTTCCCTTGGCCATCATTAATGTCAAAGTCTTTCGCTTTGTTTTATGAGACTTCGATTGTATTGAAAAATGTTTTAAAATTTCCATACTTTTCTATTATATTATGTTGTGATAAGCTAAGTTTCTTACATGGAGTCCTTCTGGGTTCTATGTGCCTTGTTACATCTAGGGGATACCCCTAAGTCATGACAAACTTGGTAATCAGAGCACTGGGTTAAGAATGGTTCTAGGATGCCTCAAACCACATCTAGTAGAGTCTTGTTCATAAATGTAAAGTGCGCCACATTTATGAATAGAAGGCTATTGTATGTTTAGGAAACTTCATTTCTTCATTCTCTAAGTCGTGCCATAGAGTTTAACTCTTTTTAGGTCTTTCTCCTAATCCGTGCCTGATGATTTTCAGGATATGACTACTATAAGTTCTAACGCTAGAAGGAATAAGAAAGACAATGTGGATAAAGAAGTTCATCCTCAAGCTCCAATTGAGATTTTGGCTATGAATGTGACTAATGAGAAGTTTAGGTTTGGTTTTCAGCTGTTGACTCAGGATGGGATAGAAGCTCTATTATTTTATGGGTCAAAGATTGAGGAAGATCCTTAAGAATTTATAGATGAGGTCTCTAAGGTATTGGACTTTGTAGGAGTGACTCCGGTATAGAAGGCAGAGTTGGCTTCTTACATACTTAAAAGGGGTTTCTCACGTATGGTTTAATCAGTGAAAAAAGGCTATACCAATAGGAATGGGTCCCATAGTGTGGAAAAGGTTCAATAGTGCTTTTCTAGATATGTTTTTCCCTCTATAGGTGACAGACGCTTTAGTGCTTGAGTTCATAAACCTTAGGCAAGGTAATATGAGAGTGAAGGAATATGCATTGAGGTTCACTCAATTGTCTAAGTATGCTCCATGTTTGTTGTCCGACTCTAGGTTGACGATTGGTAAGTTTGTGTCAGGAGTGCCCGATTTAGTAGTAAAAGAATATCATACTACCATGCTTGATCATAATATATCTATTTCTCTTCTTATGGCTTATGCTCAACAAATTGAGGAAGAGAAACTTTGGGAACGGTTTAGGGAGAAAAAGAGGTTTAGGATTGATAATGATAATTGTCCTCTTGAAAGGTTCTTCAAAGAAGGTCCTTCTAGGATCTACCCAAGATATAACCTATAAAGGTTGTCCAACCCTAAGTCTCAAGGAAAGGATAGTAGGCCCCTATTTCTTACTTGAGCTAGATGTGGCAAAAGACATGAGGGTAGATGTTTAGCCGGTATGGAGGGTCGTTATGGTTGTGGTGAAAGTGGCCACAAGATGAGAGTCTAAGGATCAAGGCTAATGGTAGAGAGAATAAGAAAATTAGGTTCAATGCTCCCTAAGCTAGAGGTGAACAAGAGGGTCCTCTGAATGTTGCTCCCGTTATGTGTTTTATGCTTATTTAGATTCTGGTGTGGCTTGTCTTTTGTGACTTGTTAGACTTGGTATGATAAACCTTGTTGTCTTTGGTATGAATGGATTGCATTATGGTTTTGTGTATTTGATGGTAGAACCCGACTTAGTGCTGATGAGTTTTGGGGTATGTGGATAGATTTGATGAATAGGGTGTTTGAGTAATGCCTAGATGGGTTGAGTGAGTAGACTTCTCTAATAAAGGTAGAAGTGTAATTCACCATGGTTTGAAATCATCTTGTGTAGTGTATCTGAAAGCTTAGTGATGACTTGCTCTGACTTTCATGACCCGGAGGTACACCCCAGATGCAACATGGTGTACTAGACCCTGAATGGGTCTCATACAAGCCTCATAGCATTCTTGAATGTATGAACATAGGAAAAATATAGAAGAATTAAAAACTTTTCTTTACAATCAAACCATTTTAATTAAAGAAACAAGCGGAAGATTTTCTATACCATCTCTCAAACCATCTAAGACTTTGGATACAACTTTGGGACTAAGCCCATACAAAGAATCTAAAACGTACAATGAAAGATATAAAGGGAATATAATGGATTTTTTCCTCGAAACTATGAAGACTCACCAAGTCTTCATCTCCAAGGTCCTTAGAAACCTATTCCTCAAGCATAGAACACCAATATCTCCAAACCTTACACTTTGGTAAAACATGGAGAAAACATGGGTTAGCACACAAAAATGTACTAAGTATGATGACCATGCAAAGACATACTTTAAAGGGGACATTTTTGGTTGGAAACCATGCATTATGCCACTTTTTTTGAAATATCATGTCCAATAGCATAAGAGATATACAATATGAGTATAATCATCATACAAGTCATAATACCACATTTAGACAATATCATCATGTAAACCATTACCTTCACCTTAGACCTTCACGTAAAGTAACCCTCATGCTATACCTTGAACAATGCATGGATAGCGTCCCATACCACCATCTACACCAAGGCACCACATTAAGGTCACCTAAAGTGAACTTACCATTCATTCCTTTTCACCTTTACACAATATCCATACATAAAAGACATAACATTTCATAAGACATGACAAGGGAACATAACTCATAATATAACCCAAGTATAGCATGCATCATCACATTAAGAATTTAAGATTCAACATTCTCCAATAACTTCATTTAGAAGACTTTCATAGATTAGTCATTAGGACTTAGAGAACTCACTATGACCCTATGAAAGCCTACTCGTATAATGTATAGATGGCATCCCATACTACCACCTACACTTCATGGAACCCCTCAAAAAACCATGATGCACATCTCACATTATGGGAATAAGAGTTTAACTGACATAGACCATGCAAGCTAGACATGGAATCCGGTGTCATATAGCCCCACACCGTAAAGAGGTGTTCCACTTGCCTAAGGTAGAACGGTAACATTAGCTCAGATGGAATCCGCTAGCTAATATCCTATGTGGGCACATAGTTATGGGATAGGAAGATTTTCCTTGGAACTCTAACCTAACATTGGGAGAGTTTCCATCTAACCATATCCACTCGGTGCTTAGCCTACATTCCCATATATTATTTCATTTGCATTACATTAGTGTACTAGGGAGGAATGCCATAAGCCTATTGACCCATGATAGATCATTACCCAAGGAAGGAATGCTATAAGCCTATCAATCCATGGTACATTCAAGAATAGCTCTAGAGTCCTCATGAAAAGAATTCCATAAGCCTATCGACTCATGGTCCCTCATTACATTCTTATACATATGAAAGGAATGCCATAAACCTATCGATTCATGGTACATTGACTCATTAAGAAAGGAATTCTACTAGCCTATCGATTCTAGAGTCTTCTTTACCTTAGATATTTTTTGAAAAGAATGCCTTAAGACTATCAATTCATATCCATCAAGTCAAGACACATTCATTACTCATATATGAAAGGAATGCCATATCTTATTGATTCATATTCATCAAGTCAAGACACATTCATTATGCAACAAAGGATGCCTAAGCCTACCACTTCAAGCTAGAAAATTACATTCTAGCATCATCATTCATGAGTGTCAAATTGAGAATTAGCCTTTCAATCATAACACAAATACCTTCAAGACATGATAACCTTAACTTCATTGATTCACATTCATATACTTAGTAAGTAAATACCTCCACCTTTCAAGTGGATCAATAGGTCAAGCACAATTCTACTTAAACATGAACATTTAGCCATAACTTGCCTTAAAGGCCATAAATCTCAAATCATCAATACACCAACAATTTACCATAATTAAGGCATAGATAATGGTACAATTCAATAACCCAAAGCAATTTAAACATATTCCAATCATAAGCTTTCATAATCACAAACCTACTTCATAAAGGCACAAATTAGGAATTGAGAGTAATCATGGGTCCATGGAGTATTTTAATCATAAATCATCAATCAAACATCAATACAATCATTATATGATTATAAATCATTTGAAATCGTTTGAAGAATGAACCCATGAAACCCTAGGTTTTTCATGAACTTGAAAACATTGAAAACTTCTTTGAAATTTACTCTAGGGTGAAAGCTAAACCTAGATGAAGGATCACCATACCTTTACTAAGATTTCCAAAGATATTTGATGAAGAAATGTCTTGAATCCAAACACTAGCTCTCACTTCTTTTTGTTCTTTGTGTTATAGAGAGAAATATTGAGAGAGGAAGAACTTTGGGGTTTTGATTTGGGTGTTTTGAATAAAGGAGTAAATGAAGTGTTTTTAGACTTGAAACTCTTTATATTTATGATATAAACCATTTAAAATCAACCCCACATAATAAAACATTTAAACAAAATTACTTTAAAACCCCTAACTTCGGCAACCCTGTCAGGGACCAAGTCCACTTCTACGATCGTGAAAGGGGACCACGACCCGTTGTGGTGCCCGTGGTGCTCTAGGCAGTGTATTTCCTTGACTTCCTAAGCCCTAAGATGCTAAGGCATCTTCACGGATACTTCTACGAGCCATGGTCAAGACCACTGACCGTGGAGTGGTTCGTGACGTTTGGGCAGTAATTTGGCCAAAGTGCCTTGCCACCCGTGCCATAAAGTGACCTTCACAGCCACTTTTACTGACTGTGCTTAAGGCCACTGGCCGTGAAGTGGTCCGTGGACTTGAGAAAGTGCTTGGCCAAGGTTGGGCAAGCCTTGGCCTTTGGCTTAGGCATTGCTCCCCTGGCTTGGCACTTTCTCTTGCAACTCTTAACCAACATTAAAAGGGTCTTTCAATTACGGAGTCTTTCACGTACCTTGATGTTGACTTACTAAACTCCGTCAAACAAGGCTCGGGACAACATTACACAACATGAAACCTCATTACAAACTCAACACAAAGTCGTTAGGCTTTAGTTTCACTTATTCATTTTACGGGTCATTACATTATCCCTCACTTAGGAACATTCGTCCTCGAATGACACTTTTAAACACATTAAAGGGGTTAACAACTCAAGACTAGCTGCCCATAAATCATAACACATCAATATAATGCTAAAACCATAAGAGGAAACATCAACTCCACATCCATAAAATCAATGCAATAAAACGAAGTAGGAAATATAACCACCAACTCATTATGCACCAAAACATCTCATTTCTCATTTCATTGGAGCAACTTCATTCTCCAAATCACATCATGCTCACATAACATCATTAGGTAATTATGCAACTCTTTCAAGAATACATTCAAGAATGTACAATAAGTCAACTCATGAAACCTTTAGACACTCATTATAGATGCATATTTAACATGAGAAACACAATCATGAAAACTCATTTTCTCAAATGAACATAAATTCCATTAAAACATGCATATCATAAGGAGCTCATGGAAACTCATTTTCACACATGACTCCAAAACATGAAACAAGTTACAAAGAACTCTTGGTCTCAAGCTTGAATAGGAATAGAAGAAAGTGACAAGGATATCAAAACTCACCACAACCTACTATTCAACATACCATCCCCCACTTCAGAGAAAACCCAACTAAGGCTAACATGAAAACAACAAAGGAACCTCAACAAGACATTCTCAACTTACAAGAAACCATCAACATACCAGTGTTTTTAAACTAGGAAGGTCTTCATTGAGCAACTCTTTCTCACAACAACTTTACCAACACCACTCAAGGTCTCATATGAGTCTACCACACCGGGTATAAACTCCTCAAACACACTACACCTTATAAGATGAGAATGAAGCCTAACTTGTGAACATCAGTGACACTCAACCACCTTGCCATCTAAGCACATTATCTCCTCCCCCCTAGGGGTAAGCCTATGCAAACTCTTTACAAAATCACTTTCTTTAATTCTAAGGTTGGAGCAAGACATCAGTAAACCTTCATACTCATCACACAAGGTGATTCTAAACCATGGTAAATTACACTTACACCCTCTTTTACGGAGTCTACTGACCCAACACATCAACACATTTCTAAAACACTTCATTCCTCAAATCTTTCAATTTACCTCCAAATTCATCATAACTTTCTACCAACAACACACATAACCATAAAGCAACCTATTCATACTAAAGTCAAGATCACAATCTATTATCTCAACTCTATCATGTCACATAGCCATAGTTGGCATCACAACTAACCTTTTCTCTCCCTCAACCCTTCTAGCATACTCTTTTCAAGTGGTCAAACACTAAATACCATCGGACCCTATCTATCACTTCTTCTTCTTCTTTGTGTTAGAGATAGAATTATTAAGAGAGGAAGAACTTTGGGGTTTTGATTTGGATGTTTTGAATAAAAGAGTAAATGAAGTGTTTTAAGACTTCAAACTATTTATATTTCTGATATAAAATATTTAAAATCAACCCCACATAATGAAACATTAAAACAAAATTACTTAAAAACCCCAAACTTGGGCGGCCCGTGGTGGTGCCCATGGTCATATAGGCAGTGTACTCCCTTGCCTTGCCAAGTGTCAAGACGCTAAGGAAGCTTCACAGCCACTTTTATGGGCCGTGGTCAAGACCACTGAACGTGGAGTGGTCCATGAAGTTTGGGCAGTAGCTTGGCCAAAGTGCCTTGCCTCCCATGCCACCAAGTGACCTTCACTGTCACTTCTACAGACCGTGGTCAAGTCCACAGACCATGAATTGTTCCGTGGACTTCAGGCAGTGCTTGGCCAAGGTTTGGCAAGCCTTGGCCTTAGGCTTAGAACTTGCCCCCTTGGCTTGGCACTTTCCCTTGCAACCCTTAACCAACATTAAAAGGGTCTTTCAAATATGGAGTCTATCACGTACCTTGATGTTGACTCACTAAACTCAATCAAACAATGATCGGGACAACATTAAACAACATGAAACCTCATTACAAACTCAACACAAAATTGTTAGGCTCTAGTTTCACTTATTCATTTTATGGGTCATTACACTAACCTTAGATTGAAAGAAATGATGCTTAGAAGAGACTGTATTGGCTTACTCCCAAGGGGGGGATGGTGTTCTTGATAACAAGGTCGTTGAGTGTTCTTCATGTTTATGATTTGGGTTGGATTGAATTATTCCCTTGAGAGGTGTAATGAGTTTGGGAAGTTTAGTCTCGGTTTTTTAGGCTCATATAAGATCTTAAGTGGAGTTGGTAAGGTTTCTTGTGAGCTAGAGTTGCTTAATAAGAACCTCTCAAATTTTTAAGTACCGGTAGTGATCTTAGACTGGCAAGATAAGAAATAGAAGAGTTAGGAAGTTGCTTTCATGAAAGTATTAAGGAGTGGTCTTTGAGAGAGGTTTTTAGGTGAGGGTTCTACTTGGGAGGCCGAGGGCCAATAAGAAGTCTCAATATCCTCATCCTTTTCCTTGTATTCTTTCTTTGGCCTTGAGATGATGAGTTCCTCATGGTTTGTGTTCTATATGAACTCATCCGTGTTTTAGATGTTTTCATGATTCCCTTATGTGGTGCATTTTCATAAAAAACTAGTGTTTTGAAAGAAAATGAGTTTGCATGCTTGATTTCCTCATGTCATTGTGCATTGAGTATGAGTTTCCTACTTGACATCATGAGAAGAATTGATGAACATGCTTTATATCTATATGCTTTTCTTGAATAAATGGCCTAATGGTTTAATGAGATGGTGTTGCGCATGATTTTAGTTGGAGAAGGTAATTCCTCCTAAGAATATAATAAATGATCAAATTTCATCCATCACGGGTTGTTAGATGTAGTTCTTACTTCCTTGTAATGCTGATTATGTATGAGGTGGAGTTGATGCTTCCTCCTTTGAATTGTGCATTATTTTGATGTTTCATGCATAACTGACTGCTAGTCTTGAGTCATTACTTCCGTAAGGTGTCTAGATCATCATCAGAGGATGAATGTTCCCAAGGGGGAGATATTGTAAAACTCCAAAAACTAGTAGGCTAAACTAGAGCTTGACGTAAGGGTTAGAGTCATGAATATACCTCCCCGTACCTAAACATAAAATGTTTCATGTTAGAACATCAAGGTACGACCCCAAGGACCAACCATTGGTCCTTCATGAAGGACCCAAAATCTGCCCAAAAATAGTGACCTACAAGGGGACCTACACCCCATTGGTCCACCCACGGCCCGTGGGTTAGTGGTCGTGGGTCAAGGTCTCAAAAATAGGCTCCAGTAACTCCAACAACGGTTCACCAGCACGCCATGTGGGTCTATCCATGGACCGTGGTTGTGGGGTTGTGGGTGGTCACCTGTGATCTATTTTGAGAAATTAGTTAGGGGTACTTTGGGATTTTTTGAAATTAATTAGTTATTAAGTGATGTCATTTTACCTTAGTTTAGACCACCTGTTTAAAGACTTTAGACCACCTATATAAAGACTTTAGACCCCTAAATTAAGTCATCCAAATCATTAATTCTAAACCACTAAAAGAAACCCAATTCAGTTGCAAAGTTATGAAGAAAAAGTAGAAGATCAAAGTTTTAAAGAAGAAGAAGAGGAGGAGGAGGAGGAGGAGGAGGAAGAAGAAGAAGAAGAAGAAGAAGCACAAGGAGAAGGAGAAGGAGAAGGAGAAGAAGGAGAAGAAGGATAAGAAGAAGAAAAAGGAGAAGAGGGTCAAGCTAGGTCAAGACTCCATTGTTTCAAGCTCGCTAGACTTTATAAAGAGTAGTATTTGAGGTCTTAGTAAGGGGCTTACTCCCAAGGGGAAGATGATATGATTAGATAGCAAGATTGATTGAGAGTCCCGATGTCCTCATCACTTTCTTCGATTCCTGTTCTAGGTTGAGACGAAAAGTTCCTTTTGTGCTTGTTTTATGTTTAGGAGTCATGAGTGTTTTATAAATTGACATGTTCTCCTTATGTTATACACGTTCTTGAGTTAATTCTTGTTTTGCGTAAAATGAGGTTTCATGATTTTTATATTCCTCATGTTGTTGTGCATTTTAGTGTGATCATGGCTTATTTGACTTCATGTGATGATTTGATGAACATGATTTAATATGTGATTTCACGTATCAAAACACTTCACCCAATACTAAGTTCCAATGATCATTAGTCAGTATTATAACCCAACTAATTGAGTTAGGGTTGAATCCCACAGGGAGTAGTTTTTCCTTCAAATTCAGTTATGAAAGTATGATAACAATCTGTTCAATTGAGCAAGTATTTTACCTATTTGGTTTTACTTTCAGATATCTACTCTCTATTATCCCTCCAATTTCACACTTCAACTCAAAATGATCAAATAGTAAAGTATAACATGGGGTAATGACCAACCAATTGCCGAATTCTAACTTTGTGGGTGAATATTGATGCTCACAATAGGATAATTTGTTGTGGGTACGTCAGACCATATGTAAAGTAATTTTCTCTCGAACAATTACCTTATCTATGTCGAATTCTCTCGAACTTCAACAATAACCGGAAGATGCCCAACCCTTGGTCCTCATCAAATCCACTCTCTAGAGTTGGATACAAAGGATGGATCCAATGTTTCACTCTCTCAAGCTGACATCATGGTAAGCCACTACTAAGGATGCTAAGATTGCTACTTTGGCTCTGCACCTCTCTCTCGAGCAAGCACACAACACTGAACTTGTTACACTAAACATGCAACATGACTTCAAAATGCAGTAGTAACTCAGACCCACTTCAAATTAACGCCATTATTTGTAATTCAATGACACCCACTTAGTAAAACTCAACAATTGGCTTCATAGTCAAAACCACAAGAAAGGGGTTTGTTCCACTCATAGAAAAAATAAGAATATTAACATCTACCATGTTTTCTACAGGTGGGTAATTGAAATTCAAAAGTTAGGAATTACTAAAATCTTCTCTATTACAAAATCTCAACTAAGAATCTTGATAAAATACCTTCAAAATCACAATGGTAATGCTTTTGCTCTAAATTTTCTATTTCGCAAGTTTTCTCTATGAATTTCTCTTCCTCCTAAAATTAATTTAAACAAGTCTGATGTGTAACTTTTTAAGATCACTCGACATGGTAAGTCGGGCTTCGTCGACAAATCAGCGACTTATCGATTATTCTTCATCTCCCTTTATTTTCCACTTCTTCTTGATCCGACTACTGTAACTTTAGGCGATCCAAATCAGGATCGCTGAATAATTCAGCGAGTCGCCCATTTGCCTTCTGTCTCGCCCATCAACACTTCTTTGAATCTTCTTCAGCACTTTTGGTGACCTGTTCGTCCTTCGACTAATGGATCGACGACACGCCGACTGGAATTGCTACTCGCCGAAGTTACCCATAGTTTAGGTCCAACACTCTGTAACTTTAGGCGGTATAATGGCAATTTGGTGATTCGCCAAGTAACATCAATTATCACCAGGTTAACATTTCTTCTTTCGTTTAGCTTGCTTTCCTTTTTGCTCATTACTATCCATGCTTTGTTCATAAATCCATATACGTGAAAATCATTGATTTTACATCCGTTATTGGCACAAAACATGCATTTGAGGACATTAAATCTATTAAAATATTTCCCTAAATAAGTCAAAATCGTGGACTCATCTATATGCTTTTGATGAAATGGCGTACTGACTCCATAAAGTTGTGATAGAGCTTGGTTTTAGTTAGAGAAGCTAGTTCCTTCTATGATTATGTGATGGATGATGTTTAGAAGAGTTGGTATAGGCTTACTCCCAAGGGGGAGATGGTGTGCCTAGCTAGCAAGGTTATTATGTGTTTATGTATTACTATGATTTCCTTATATAATGCATATTCATGAAAACTTGTGTTTTAAAAGAAAATGTTTATGAGAATTGTTTTCCTCATGTTGTAGTTCTTTGAGTATGAGTTGCATGTTGTACTTCATGAGAAGAATATATGAGCATGCTTTAGATTTTAGTTGAGAGATTCCTCCTTGAATAAAATGATTTTTGAGAGTAAATTTCATATGAGCTCCATGAGAGTATGTTGAGCATGATATGACTAGGAGATGGTAGTTCCTCTTTGAACATGGCTAATTATTGAAGTTCTTGCATCTTGGGTTGTTAGATGTTGTTCCTACTTCCTTATGTTGCACTGACTATGTGTTGATATAGAGTTGAAATTTCCTCTTATGAGTTGTGCATTATTTTGTGTTTCATGCTTGATGGGCTGCTAGTCTTTAGTCTTTAATTCCGTAAGGTGTCTAAGTCATCATTTGAGGACGAATGTTCCCAAGGGGACATAATGTAACACCCCAAAACTTTTTGGTAAAACTAGAGCCTTATGTAAGAGTTTTAGAGTTTTATTTATGGGTTAATTTTTTAAGATGGCTTCCCATACCTAAGACGAAGTGTTTAGGAGTTAAACGCCAAGGTAAGACTCCCCAAGGACCAACAAAGGATCCTTTAGGAGGACCCTAAAGCCTAACCCAAAGCAGCCTTAAAGTGCCCAAGTTCATGACCTATGAATGGGACCTACTGGGCGTAGGTCCATCTATGCCCCGTAGGACCAGGTCGTGGGTCAAGACCTCACTTTAGGAGCTGCAGGCCCTGACCTATGAACCAGCAGCAGAACCCGTAGGTCCACTCACGATTAGTGAATGGAGGGCGTGAGTCATGACCTGCAGTTATTTCTAGTCTCGGCCAAAGGAGGGTTCAATTTGGTAATTCATCTTTTATTTGTTTTCAGTAGGGGATGTTTAATATAGTCTTTATGCACATATATAAACTATTTTAAGTCATTAAACATCCTATTAACTCATAATATCTCAAGACCCCAAATCAATTCCAAAGTTCTCTCCAATATTTCTATCTCTAGAAACTCCATTAAAGAACAAAAAGAAGGTCAAGTCTAGGGGTCAAGGAGCAGCCTTTTCTCTTCAATTTCGTGAGTAAATATTCATAACGGATGGTGGCTTTTCATCTATGGGTAGCCTTCACCCATAGAGCCCTTCCAAAACTAGATTTCGAAGCTTTCCAATTCCCAAAAGTTGAGTTTTCAATCTAAGTCATGGGTTCTCTTTCTAAACGTTTTGAAAAGTTTAATTATGAATAATTATTATTGAATTGATGATTTAATGTTGATTTATAATGGTTTCCCCCAATAACCCATGAAATCCCAGTTTTCCCAATTTGGATCTTCAAGTATGGGTATTGTTGTATGTTGGCTCAATTGAGTAATAATGATTATTTATGGTGTAATTACATGACTTTAGTATGCTTGTGCATGTATGCTTGATTAAACTAAGATTCTAGGGTGAAATTCATATAGTCTAGGGTTATCTCATGAAAGAGCGAAATTGAGGGTTTAGATGTAAACTTCTAAGATTGATGAACTTCTTTATGAATTGCCTTAGACTAGATGACCTATTTATGAATTGCTTATAAATAGGGCTTGTAGACACGAATAAATTAGGTTAGGGATTATATGATGGATCATGGTTGAGTAGTATTGAGATTTAGTTTACTTGATGCTATATCACTATAATTGGTTAAGAATGAAGGATGTGGTTAGTTCACCTTGAGAGTTAGGATTACATGATAACCATGTGAGGTATTGCTTGAGAGTAATGCTTGTAGTATGAAGATGACTTCAAAGGCTTAAAAGGGTAAAAGCTAATTTGAATAAACTAAGGATGTTAAGGCTTAAAGAAGGAAGCTATTATGTATGTTGAATTGCATATGGCATTATTGTGAAAGGACTTCACCCACATGACCTTTAATATGAGTACATGAGTTTATTTAAATAATGCTTGTAGCATGAAGATGACTTCAAAGGCTTAAAAGGGTAAAAGCTAATTTGAATAAACTAAGGATGTTAAGGCTTAAAGAAGGAAGATATTATGTATGTTGAATTGCATATGGAATTATTGTGAAAGGACTTCACCCACATGACCTTTAATATGAGTAAATGAGTTTATGTATATAATGAATGATTTAGTTGAGTCATGATTCTGTCCATGTCTAATGTAGTAAATGCTAGATGTGTTGACTTAATATGCCTTATGATCCTTAAATGCAAGATATGAGGGGTATGCATGATTATGATATTATGTGCATGTTTTATGAACACATTGAGAGTGAAGTGTCTATGAGGATAATATTATTGTTGTGTCATAGAAAGGACAATCACAAACACACCCCATGCATGAACGTGACTATGATGTGAATAATGTGTTGACTGAGTTATTTAATCATTATATTACCCTTATCTAAAGTAGTAATTCTAGATGTTTGGGTTGAGTTTGATTCCTAGCCCTTGAAGGGCAAATTATGAGGGTTTGTACATATTGATGAGAATTATGTATGCGCTTCTGATTCACTTAGAAAGTGAAGATCCTATGACTATTGTGTAACTGATGTATTGTTGAAAGATCATTCTCCCCAAACCCTTACACATGACTACGTGATACGCTTAAATTACACCTCCCTAAAGAAGCATAATCGATCGTTATAAGTACAGAACCAAACTTGTAGGTTGGGGTCGATCCCACGAGGAAAATGGTCTAGACTTAACTTTAACCAAAAGTTATATTCGTTTAGTCAAATTACTTCCAGAAACAAGTAATTAAAGGGGGGAATTTGTGAAACAAATTGTAAGAATTCAGTAAGTAATCAGTAAACGAAAGTCAATTTTGGTAGTTAACAAGATGAGAGAATTAACTAGGGTATATGTGTCCCCCACAAACTCATAACACAGTAATCCTAGTAATAGCAATTCTTTCCTAGTGTGCTACATGCAAAGTGGTAAGCTAGGTATCTCTAAATCCTTATTCCGGCATCTTGAGAATTTCACCCCGCACCTTGGTCCAGCTACGTGTGTATAATTCACTAAACCTTACCTGTACCTCATATTAGACATCACATCAATGTTTGGCTTAGTTATTACTTCGCACCAATCGACACTAGTCTATTAGATAGTATTACACTAAATTTATGTTGATAATTCTTTTCTTGTTGATTACCTCCTTGGTCCGTGAAATAGCAACAAGGCGAGTTCTAACATTGCGCACCGTTGAAAAGACTTTTAAACAAACGAATTATCAATGCATGCAAAACACTTATTCAAGAATTGCTTATTTATTATTCATACTTTGTTAATCGCTCATGGTTCCCACAACCCTGGTTGTTGAGTTTAGTTACCCATAATCATATGAACACAATTCATTGCTTCAAATGAGAGAATTATGAACTTACGTAATTGAGAATAACAAACCCGGAATTTCAACTTGAATTTTAATACCAAAATCTTCAAAACCAACTTAGGAAATCAAGAATTACTAGTCTTGGAAAAAGAAATCCCCAAAGTCACAAAGTAGAACTAAAGTAATAAAGTATAACCCCTTAAAACGAGTTTACATACCCTATTTATATAAAAACAAGTCCTAACTAAAAGAAACAAAATAAGGAAATAAACTTTTTAGGACGCGTCTTCAATCTACGACACTGACCTACGGTCCGTAAGTCTCTTTCGTGGCTCAGGACTTGGGAAAATTTTCAATCTTCAAAATATTCCAAACTTCTGTCATATTCGACAGTTCAACAGTATAGACCGTAAGTCAATCTACGGTCCATAACTCCTCTATGTAGCTCCATACTTACACTTTTCAGCATTAGGTGTTGGAATCAAATTTCTGTCACATTTTATGGAGCAACAGTACGGTCTGTAAAACAATCTACGGTCCGTATGCTACAATTGTAGTTCCACACTTAGTCGAGAATTTCCTAATCTTCAGCCATGCCTTGCCTGCCCAATGACGTCCATCATCTACGGGGTGTAACTGGACCTATGGTCCGTAGGTTCCCATCGTAGATGCCCTTTTCTGCACGTCTTTCAGTTGTGTCTTCAAATCTCCACATTTGAACTTATTTCCTAAAAATGTGAGAAAAACACATAAGAACTAATACAAAATGGCCCTAGACACACACAACTCTCAAGTGAAGTGTATTAACAATGTCGTAAACTCATGGTATATCAACACCCTCAACTTAAAATCGTTGTTAGTCCTCAAGCGACACACTAAGACTCTATACGACACTTGTATAGAAGCAAGCAACTAAAGCTTAAGCAATCACATGGCTCTCTATCCAAAATCTCTTTTCGGGTGAAAAATCTATTCTCTTATACTCGAAATCAATTTCAATCCCTGCAACTAATGCAACAACCATGATTGCTTTAGCCCATGTAACTAGGTTGGCAGCCTGCATCGGTGATATTCTGTTTTGTACCAAGAGCCAAAATAACTTGGCCATCAGAGTTAGGGTGGCCTTTCGAATACCTAACCAAGGTGAAGCAACCCATTATGCTCGCTCCCCGTCCAGGGCCATGTGCCTAGCAAGCCACAATAAGACAACCTCCCTATGATTCGTATGACGATTGAAGGCTCTAGTCTGCATGATATCCCACCTATAATCAAAGTCAGCCCTGTGGGGTGTCCAAGCGCTCCTAATGCTAGGGCCATATAAGAAACTAGTGATTGTGGTACGAGAGATCTGCACCCGAATACCTCAAACCATAGTAGAGGTGAGAGGGTTCTGGGATGTGGGCTTAGGCATCTTGTCGATAAAGCCTCGAAGGGTGGCAGCATATGAGGCATATAACTCCCACACAATCTCCTTGATGTAAGTCCCAGGGTCTCGACCCATCCACTCACATTTGTGTCGTTGAAATAACAGGTGTATCTCTAGCATAATGTGTAGACTCCCGATGAAAACTCTGCGCTCCTCAATGATAATTTGGGCCATCCTCCCTTTTTCATTAAGCATGCCGGTAGATCTGCCACTGCCCCTCAACAAACCACTTGTTTGGTTTCCCTTCCACTGGGTCACGATCATTATTTTGTGGGATTGGGATGGTACCCGAGCTAGTGGCCTTATCAGATGAGGCAGCCCCATCATATTCACTGGACCCGGTGGCAGAGACAGAAGTAGACCTGACAACAAAGTTAGACTCAGATCCAGACTTAGACCTCGTCGATGACCCGATCAATGTATACTCCACATCAGACTGGGAGGCACTGACTACGTTGGGGATCACCTTTTTGGACTAGTTCTGAGCAGTTCGTCGAGCAGTAGGTGAATAGTCGGGGTCCTGCGCCCTATTAGTGTCCTTATTGATTAGCCGAAAAGTCGACGCCGTGGATTTAGATCATCCCTTGGTAGCTATAACCTCGTTATTAACCATGGTACTTGTTGAGGGAGAATTAGTGCTCAAACAAACTAAATAAAAATAAACACACAAATAAAATATATTCTATAGTAGCTACTGTGAACACCTCCAATGGAGACCTAGTCTTACGGTCCGTAGAAACCTTCCGTAGATCAGAGGTATCAAAAAGTTGATATTTGATGAAAACTACAGATGTGGAGAATGGTCTGTAGATTGATCTACAAACCGTAGTCCACCTTCGTAGTTTAACACTTGGTGAAATTTGCCAAGTGCCTCAATCTACGGACCTGATCTACGGCCCGTAAATTGACTTACGATCCATAGACGGGGTCCCGTAGATGGGGTATGTGCCAGGTCTCAGATATGTCTAATTTGAAAACCATTTTGAAGCCAATTTCAATAATGTCCTAGTCCAATCATGCATTTCAACATTCAATCATGGTAGTTCATCATTCTAATGGTTCCAATTACTCAATTTGATTATTATTTCATACAAGATTCAGAATCCTAAGTTGAAACTTACATATAAACTAACATTTAGATAGGTTTCACACAGTATCAAGGCAACACAATCACAATCTATCGTCTCAAGGGTATTAATACGTACATACACTTAATTACCCAAGGTCAAGACTCGACAATCGACTTTCTATATTCAATCTATGAACCAAAATTCAAAGTAAGGGGAAAATATGTTACCTTTCAAGAAATGAGGAGTGGTGTGATTGTGTGATAACACTAAGTTTGCAATACCACAACTAACCGCCTAGTTGCACCGAGCCCGAACACCAAAAATTTGAAACCAAAAAGGGATTTGGGAATATGGGGGATGATTTTGAGAGATAGTTGGGGTGGATTAATGGGGAGATTAGGAAGTGATGTTGGGGTGAATTAGGAAATTTGGGAGTTGTAGGGACGGTTAGGGAGTAATGGAGGGATTTACAAATTTTGGGAAATATTTTATAAATTAGGGATTTTAAATAGGGAGTCCGAGTCGGGTTAGGCATCATTAGGATTTTGGACAGACGAGACCCTGTCTATGGTTCGTGGGTCATTCTACGGTTCGTAGATGGGGAACATAGATCACTCTTACACTTGGAAAAAATTAGGAACTTACCTGAGATCTACAGTTGACATTGACGGTCCGTAGGTTAACTTACGAGCCATCAATGGGGTCCGTAGACATCTGCACCAGACCTGTTTCTATAGATTTTGCTTCACGTCCCTGCACATGTAGCAACCATTAGGCCATTATTTTTACATTTTCTTGACACTTTTTAGACACTGACCCTATGCTAATTCTAGCCAACACTAGTACAAAACCAAAACACCTATCTAAATTAACATAGAGAATCAACAAAATAAAGAAAACTACTAGATGGAAAACAAAAACCTATCGTTGGCTAGATTGTACATCTTGGTTAGTATGCACTATGAACTTAGTACCAATCATGTAGGATCAAAAAATTTCGAATGCAAAAACCACCGCAAGAAGCTCTTGTTCCGTTATCGTACAGTTCTCTTAGGCCACATTTAGAGCTTTTCTAGCATAGTAAATAGGATGGAGAACTTTCTCTCACCTCTGTCCCAATACCACACCAAGCGCCACTCCACTCGCATCACACATTAACTCAAACGGTTGTCCCCAATCCGGTGAAATAATAATAGGTGCAGTAACTAACTTCTCATTCAACTCTCCAAATTCTCTTTGACAAGCATCATCAAAATAGAAAGTACACTCTTTCTCGAGCAGTTTGCACAAATGATGTGCAATTTTTTTAGAAATCTTTGATGAACCTTCTATAAAAACCTGCATGCCCAAGAAAACTCCTAACACCTTTTACAAAGAGAGGTGGAGGAAGTTTTTCTATTACCTCGACTTTTGCTTTATCTACCTCAATGCCCTTCTCAGAAATTCGATCACCTAGAACTATCCCTTTTTTCACCTTAAAGTGGCACTTCTCCCAATTTAGCACCAGATTGCAATCTTCAAACCTTTTAAGCACCTCAACCAAATGATTCAGACATCGATCAAAAGAATCACCTACCATAGAGAAATTATCCATAAATACCTCAATAGTGACCTCCACTATATCAAAGAATATCGACATCATACAACGTTGGAAGGTCGCTGGAGCATTGCATAACCTAAATGGCATCCGTTTGAAGGTGAAACTCATATAAAGGGAAGTGAATGTGGTGTTCTCTTAGTCCTTCAGAGCTATAGAAATCTGATTGTATCCCGAATAACCATAAAAAAAACAATACTAACCCTTACCAGCAAGTCTATCCAACATCTAATTCATGAACGGCATAGGGAAATGGTCCTTTTCTGTCCAAGCATTTAGCTTCTGGTAGTCCATACAGACTCTCCATCTAGTCACAGGTCATATTGAAACAAGCTCGTTTCTCTCATTAGGAACCACAACAATTCCACCTTTCTTGGGCAAATATTGAACAGGACACACCCAACTACTATCCGCAATGGGATAGATAACTCCAACATCCAACCACTTGATGATCTCCTTTTTAACTACCTCTTGCATAGGCAGATTTAATCTTATTTGGTGCTCAATACTAGGTTTGTGATTCGACATGAGTTTGATTTTAAGAGAACAAATATCGAGAGGGATCCCAATTATGTCCGCAATAGTCCACCCAAACCTCACAATCAAGAATCACAAAATCTACCGAAAAGATAAACGGCTCTACTTTCATGAGCACATCGTGGAGTACACCATTGAGCCTTTTAATGATTTGATCAGCCATAAGTAACCGCATCGTATTAGGCTTTGGATCCCCTAGACCCAACTTTTTATAAATAGATAATGGCATGAGGTTGATGCTCGCACCAAGGTCACACAATGCCTTAGCAAAGTGTAACAACCCTATAGTACGTGGAATTGTGAAGCCACCAGGATCTTCCTTCTTCTACACAAGAGACCTTGTAGCAATAACGCTACAATGTTGCAATCTATCATCATCTTCAAAACTCACGGAGCTTTTATTTGTCACCATATCTATCATAAACTTCGCATACCCAGGCATTTTCTCTGAAGCTTCTACCAACGGAACGTTGATGGAAAGTTGTTTTAACATAGTAATAAACCTGCGATATTTACCATCTTTAGTCTTCTTCACTAACCTCTATGGAAAAGGTGGTGGAGGTCTAGGTATGGGGACCACTTTCTGAGATATCTCTGTTTCTTTTTTTGTCGCATTCTCAGACTCTTCTCTAACCTCTACCATACCATTGTCTTTTCTAATCTCAACATCCACCACAGATAGCATAGGTGGATCAATGGTTTGCTTACCCCTTCGAGTAGTAACTGCCATACAATGACCATCATTCTTTGGATTCTGAATGGTGTTGCGATGAAGAGTGATAGGTTAAAGTTGGTTCACTGTAGTAGACACCTAAGTCATCTGCTGCTCTAGATGCTTATTGACAATGCATGGGCATCAACCTTTTCACCAATACCAGACAAGTCATTTCTCATCTCCATCACATTCTCATCAATTGCATCGAATCTTCTCATCATCTTCTGCATCATATCTTCAATATGCGCCATGTTGCCTCTAGTTTCCCTAATACCAGATTCCCAATTTTGAGGAGGGAACATAAGGTCCAACCCGATCATTTTTGTTGCCACAGTTGTTTTATTTATAGTTGTTGTCATGATTAAAGTTCCCATCCTGGACATATTGACCCTCTTAATTGTAATTTCCATAGTTTCAACCTTGGTTTCCTTGACCTTGGCGCCAATTATCTATATTGGATCCTTAGGCATTTGGTCAGAAACCCCCCGTCTGATTATTCACCGCAAAAGCATCCTCTTCATAGTAACACTCTTCAAATGGTGGTGGAGTTCTAGTCGAGTAGTTCACTGCATTTATTTTTTCCCCTCCTCCGCTCACATGCTTCAATACCAACCCTAACTCGATCCTTATCTGAGCCATCTCCTCACGAATCTCATTCGCAGACTAGTTGATTGTAGTATGAATGAGAAATGTGTTTCTCTCAGTATCTGCCCTCGTAGTGCTTCATATTTTATTGTTGCGAGAGCTCTTCTCCAATTTTTCTGCAATCTGCGCGTTTGTCCACTCACCACATGAACCTCTAGCAATAGTATCAAGCACTGTTTTATTGTTATCATCAAGACCTCGATAGAAATATTCTTTCACCGACTTATCAATAATACAGTGATTCGGAACACCTTTTATGAACATAGTGAATCTGTCCCAAGAGATACTCACAGGCTCTCCAGGTAATGCCACAAAATTGTTTACCTTATCTTTGTGATTGAGCTTCTTTGACACTGGATAATATCTTGCTAAGAACACATCTTTCAATTGGTCCCATGTATAGATTAATTTATAAGGAAGCTTAGTGAACCATACAACAACATCACCTGTCAGTGATAGAGGGAACCCTCGCAATTCGATGACATCCATATCTAAGTCTGGTCGACCTACACAGCTAAGAATGTGGGTCATCTGATGCAACCCCGAGAACAACCCCCTTGCTGTAAGCATCTGCATCAAGCTACTGGTCACTACAAATGTGTTCCCCAGAGGCAAAGGGGGTAGGCCAAGAGGTCTATCAGAGTCAGCAATATTGATGTTGCCCCTATAGTTGTCATGCAGTTGTGGGCCTCATGGACCTTACACCATCAATGTACCTCCCAATTAATTTTTAGTTGGAACCTGGTTGTCCCCACCAACTACCCTCAGAGGTTGGAACTCAACTTCATCACCTATATTTCCTCCAATAGGATTAACTTGAACTCGTTGATTGTTCATTCTTTGCAAAGCTCGGTTCGACTCTGGATCGTAAGTGGTAAGTGGTTCACCGTGGCTCCGTGTACTTGGCATACACTAGAGTCAGAACCTGAGAGAGACAAAAACAAAAACAAAAAAGTAAAATTAGGAAAGATTTAACTAAAGTTCAACAATGTAGTTAAAATAAATCTAAAAGCCAAATTCCCCGGCAGCGGCACCAAAATTCGATTTGCTCAAATTACACCTCCTAAAGAAGCATAAACGATCATTATCAAGTACAGAACCCAACTTATAGGTTGGGATCGATCCCACCAGGAAAATGGTCTAGACTTAACTTTAACCAAAAAATATATTCGTTTAGTCAAATTACTTCCAGAAACAAGTAATTAAAGGGGGAGATTTGTGAAACAAATTATAAGTAATCATTAAACAAAAGTCAATTTTGGTTGTTATCAAGATGAGAGAATTAACTAAGGTATATGTGTTCCCTACAAGCTCATAACGTAGTAATCCTAGTAATATCAATTCTTTCCTAATGTGCTACATGCAAAGTAGTAAGCTAGGTATGTCTAAATCCTTGGTCCGGCATGTAGAGAATTTCACCCTGCACCTTGGTCCGGCTATGTGTGTATAATTTACTAAACCTTACCTTTACCTCATATTAGACATCACATCGATGTTTGGCTTAGATATTACTTTGCAGCAATCGACACTAGACTATTAGATAGTATCACACTAAATCTATGTTGATAATTCTTTTCCTGTTGATTACCTCCTTGGTCTGGCAAGTAGCAACAAGGCGAGTTCTAACATAGCACATCGTAAAAAGACTTTAAAATGAAAGAATTATCAATGGATGCAAAACACTTATTGAAGAATTGCTTATTTATTATTCACACTTTCTTAATCGCTCATGGTTCCCACAACCCTAGTTGTGGGGTTTAGTTACCCATAATCATATAAACACAATTCATTTTTTCATATGAATGAATTATGAACTTACGTAATTGAGAATAAGAAACCCAAAATTTCAACTTGAATTTCAATACCAAAATCTTCAAAACCAACATAGGAAATCAAGAATTGTTAGGTTTGCAAAAAAAATTCCCCAAATTCATAAAGTAGAACTAAAGTAATAAATTCTAACCCCCTAAAATGAGGTTTACATACCCTATTTATATATAAACAAGTCCTAACTAAAAAAGAAACGAAATAAGGAAATAAAGTTTTCAGGATGCGTCTTCAATCTATGACACTGACCTACGATCCGTAATTCTATCTACGGTCCATAGATCCCTTCAGTGGCTCAGGTCTTGGGAAAATTTTCAATTTTCAAAATCTTCCAAACTTCTATCACATTCGAGAATTCAACAGTACGGACCGTAAGTCAATCTACAGTCTGTAACTCCTCTCTGTAGCTCGATACTTAGACTTTCAACATCAGGTGTTGGAACCAAATTTTTGTCACATTTTACGAAGCAACAGTATGGTTCGTAGATCAATCTACGGTCCATAAGTTACAATTGTGGTTCCACACTTAGTTAAGAATCTCCTGATCTTCAACCATGCTTTGCCTGCCTATTGGCGTCCATTATCTACGAGGCGTAACTGGACCTACGGTCTGCAGGTTACCTCCGTAGATGCCCTTTTCTGCACGTCTTTCAATTGTGTCTTCAAATTTTCACGTCTGAACTTATTTCCTGAAAACATGAGAAAAACATATAAGAACTAATACAAAATTGCCCTAGACACACACAAATCTCACGTGAAGTGTATTAAAAATACCATAAACTCACGGTATATCACTACGCATGAAATGTATAAGACTATGATGATGTTGTTGTGTTGATTGAAAGGCTATTCTCATTAACACACTATGAACATGATGTGAAAGGTTTACTCACATAGTGATGATTCTAAGGTTTAAAGGTCATTCTCACCTATAGAATCTATGAGTTATGTTATGATATCATGTTGGATTGATTGTTAGTGCATTATTCCGTAAGCATGAACTTAAGTAAAGACTTAACATAAACTTAAGGGGAATTATGCTTAGCACCGAGTGGATATGAATATGAGATGGAAGCTTTTATGCTAGTCTGTCTGGCTTCCTAATAGGTTCCTTTTACGCCAGTTAATCTGGGTTCCCAAAACAGTCATCTCATGAGATGGAAACATTTTACGTCAGTACGAGTTTCTAGTAGCAATATCCTTATCCCATAACTATGTGCCCACATAGGTATTTAGCTTATAGATCCACTTAAAATCTAAACATGTTAGTTCTACCTTAGACAAGTAGGACACCTCTTTTCGGTGTGGGGGCATGACAACGAATTCCATGTAGCCCACATGATCTATGTCGGTTAAGGCTATTTCCCACCATGAAGAAGAACAAGAACATGAACTATGAATAAGAACATGAGTTATGTACTATGGTTCCTCAAGAGGTTCTACTTAGTATGAATGAGGGTATGGGACTTCATTCATGCATTGCACAAGTAGGCTTTGAGAGTGATTGTGGTATGTTCTCTTATGACAAGATGCTTTATGAGTTAACGCGTGTTTTATATGAACCATGAACACAAACATGAACTGTACTTATGACTTCTTAATGACCTCTACTTAGTGCGAGTGGGGGTATGACATTCCACTTATACATTGCACAAGTAGACTTTGATAGGGGCTATGGTGTGGTTTCCTTATGCTATGAAAATAGATGAATTTATGCATGTATGATATGGAGTGTTGCTAATAGTGACTTTACTTGTTATAAACTATGAACATGAATTTTTCCTTGTCAGGATTAATGACTATGGATGGAACCAAAGAATGATAAGTATGAGCCTGGTGGCCTAAAAGTTGTACATAGTGTAGATAGGATTATGAGATCCTATCTATGTATTGCACAAGTATAACCTAGGGTTACTTACATGATGGTTCTATTATGATGAGATGATCTTGGTGTTTAACTATGTGTGTGAACTATGTTTTGTGATGATTGGAGTATGCATTATGTTTATGTTGGAGACTATGCTTGTGATTATGATGATACCTTTATGCTATGATGAATTGTACATGAGTTGCCTTATGCGCTACATTCTCCAACTATTTCAAATATGATGTTCAAAATTGGCATATAACATGGTTTCAACTAAAATGTCCCTTTTTGCATGTTTTAAGGCTTTTTATGCATGGCTTCCATACTTAGTACATTTTTGTGCTAACCCATACTTCTACATTTTTTATAAGTGTAGGGTTTGGTGATATCGGCTTCCACCCTCGTGGCTAGGACCATAGTAGATCAAGAAGAGGAAAATTGGTGAGTCCTCATAGTATTTGAGGGCTTGGCCATTATGTGCTTTAAGTCTTTATCTATGTTTTAGACTTTTGTAAGGGTTGTGTCCCTAAGATTGTACGCATGTCACATCTAGGGGGTAGCCTTGGGTCGTGACAGTAGCCTAGCAAGAATTTGATAGCTTCTGTCCACCCCAACCAAATGTAACACCCCGTACCTTAGTAGGCTAATTATGGCTAAGTGAGAAGGCAACAAGTCAAGGCAAGGGGAAAGAACCAAGGGAAAGGGTCCAAGGGTGCCCCATCTTCCCAAGGCACTGCCCATGACCACGTGAGCCTTCACGGCTTGTGGTGGCTACCACACCTCATGGTACCACCCGCGGTGGTGAGGAAGTAGCCTCCTCGAGGCTGCCCAACTTGACCTCCTCCACACGAGCCACTTCACAACTTGCGAAGGCCTTGACAGCCCATGGGAGGGGTCGTGAGGTTGACTTAGCTTTTAGGGGAAGACTTCCTAGCTACTGGATCATGACCAGGAGAGACACCATGGCTTGTGGTAGGCACCACGGCTCATGGAGCCTCACATGAGGGCTTATTACTAGACTGAAAGGTTAGGGTCAACTTCAAATGATCATATATATTACCTCAAAACAAATTAGGTGGGCAATGATCTATAAAATTAAAGGTCTCTGAGTCCTCTTTCTAACGCCACCGAGTTTGCCCAATTCTCATCTCGGAGTAAAGCGTTATGCCTGAAATAGTGAAGTACTGTCAGGTTGAAATTTTTTACAACCCGTTTGACGGGCTGTGGTGATGATGATGACTCGTGAAGGCCTCCTTCATGCCATTCTGGCAGTTTCCAGTAAGAGGAGTTCTCGGCTCTTTTCCTAGTTGTTTTAACTAAAAGCTATGCCATTTTTCCCAAGCCTAGGACCCCTATATAAGTCATTTTAGCCCCAAAGCTCAACCAATTAAGTCATTTATTCCAAAACCCAAATAATTCCCAAAGTTCATCCTCTCCAAAAATTCTCTCTCTAGTAAACTCAAAGAAGAAGAATAAAAAGAAGAAGAACAAGAGGATAAAGAGGGTCAAGATAGGTCAAGTCAAGAATCCATTGGGGGTTAAGTCATTTATTCGAAAGCCTAAATTATTTATTCATGGATTCCTTTCATCGATGAAGCACCCATGTTTCCTCCAATTGTTAAGATGAACCCCCAATGAAGCCTAAATTATCAAGTATGTTTTGATATGAGGTTCACTTGTATGAGGTATGCTTAGTTTGGATTGTAGCTTGAAAGTCCCTTCCAATACATGTGTGACTAAAGGTGAATGTTCCCTTCTTAATGAGAAATAAGCGAAGGATGAGATCAAAAGATGATAAATATGAATGAGGGCCTAAACTGAGTTGCTTAACATGGGTGGGATTATGGGGTCTTAACCATGCATTGCACAAGCTTAACTTGAGGTGACTTATTAAGTGTTTCTCTTATGTTATGTTAAACTAGATGCATTGATTATGCCGATGACTATGTTGTTATTTCTTATATTTATAGCCTATGTCTTATGATGATGTCTCTTATGCTTATGACTATGTTATTGTGTCTTATGATTTTGGTATATTTCTTTTGTTGACTAATGTCTCTATTATGCTTATGTTGATGATTTATGCTAACCATCATATTTAGTACATTATTATACTAACACATACTTTTGCCATCATTCTTATCAAATGTAGGGTTCAATAATATTGACTTCCATCCTCATGACTAGGTTCATAATAGATCAAGAAGAGAAGTTTTTGTGAGTCCTCATAGAATCGAGGACTTGATCACCCTTTCCTTTTTATGTTAGAACTTTTGTATGGGTTGTGTCCCTAACTCTTTTCAAGTATTAGATGGTTTGAGATAAGTGTAATAAACTTTCTCTTTGTTTTATGAAACCTTGATTTTATTGAAAAATGTTTTAAATTTATGTACTTTTCTATTATCTTATGTTGTGATATGTTTAGTGCCTTACATGGGGTCCTTCGGGGTTCTATGTGCTATGTTACATCTAGGGGGCACCCCTGGGTCGTGAAAAACTTGGTAATTGGAGCACAAGGTTTAGAATGGTTCTAGGATGTCTCAAACCATGTCTAGTAGTGTCTTGTTCATAAATGTGAAGTGTGCCACATTTATGAATAAGAGGCTATTAGATATTTAGGATACTTCACTTCTTCATTCTCTACGTCCTGCCATAGAGTTTAACTCTATTAGGTATTTCTCCTAATTCGTGCATGATGGTTTTAAGGATATGACCACTACAAGGGCTAACGTTAGAAGGAATGACGAAGACAATGTGGATCAAGAAGTTCCTCCTCAAGCTCCAATTGACCATTTTGAAAAGATAGTAACAAATGAGAAGTTTAGGTTTGGTTTTTAAATTCTGGCTCAGGTTGGGATAGAAACTTCAGAATTTTAATTGTCAAAATAAAAGGAAGATCCTCAAGAGTTTATATATGAGGTCTCTAAGGTGTTGGACTTTATGGGAGTTACTCCGAGAGAGAAGGCGGAGTTGGCTCCTTACCCATTCAAAGGGGTTTCTCAAGTTTTGTTAAATCAGTGGAAAGAGGCTAGATAGGTAGGAATGGGTCCCATAGAGTGGGAAAGGTTCAAAAGTTCTTTTCTAGATAGATTCTTCCCTTTAGATATAAGAGAAGCTTTAGTTCTTGTGTTGATTAACCTTAAGCAAGGTAATATGAGTGTTAAGGAATATGCATTGAAGTTCACCCAATTGTCTAAATATGCTCCCATCCTAGTGTCCAATCCTAGGTCGGGAATGAGTAAGTTTGTGTCAGGTGTGTCCAACTTGGTATTGAAAGAATGTTGTATGGCCATGCTTGATCATGATATGAATATTTCTCATCTTATGACTTATGCTTAACAAATTGAGGAAGAGAAACTAGAAGGGAGAGCTAGGGAAAAAAAGGTCTCAAAATGATGATGGTAATTTCTCTCATATCAGGTTCGATGGAAATGGTCATTCTAGGAATTGAAAAAGGTCTTTTGTACAAGATTACTCCAATGTTCCTAAGATAATGATGATAGGGTGTCTAACCCTAAACCGCAAGGAATTAGTAGTAAGTCCCCATGGAATTTTTGTGCTAGGTGTGATAGGAGACTTGTGGGTAAATTCCTAGAGGGTTGCAAAGTTTGTTTCTGTTGTGCTTAGTTGGGCCACAATATAAGGCATTGCCCTATGGTTGCTAGAAATAAAGGGGATAGTTGTTGTAGGTCTCAACTCTACCCTTAATCTGGTCCAATTGGGTCGGGTGTTAATTCCCCAAAGCAAATTAGGTTCTATGCTCTCCAAGATAGAGTTGAACAAGAGTGTCCTCCGAATGTTGCTCCCGGTATGTGTTTTATGCTTATTTAGATTCCGGTGTTTCTTTTCTTTTGTGACTTTATAGCCTTGGCATGATAGACTTTGATGTTGTCTTTGGTATAAATGGGTTGAATTATGGTTATGTGTATTTGATGGTAGAACCCGACTTAGTCATGATGAGAATTGGGGTATGTTGATAGATTTGATGAATAGGGTGGTTAAGTAATCCCTAGATGTGTTGAGTGAGTAAACTCCTTTAAAAAAGGGTAGTAGTGTAATTCACCACGGTTTAGAATCATCTTGTGTGATGGATGTGAAAGCTTAATAATGACTTGCTCCGACCCTACAATTGAAAGAAATGATGCTTAGAAGAGTCCGTATAGGCTTGTTTCCAAAGGGGTGATGATGTGCTTAGATAGCAAGGTCCTTGGGTGTTCTAAATATTCATGATTTGGGTTGGCATGAAATTCTCACCTTGAGAGGTGTAGTGAGTTTGGGAAGTTTAGTCTTGGTTTTGTAGGCTCATAAGAGATCTTGAATGGAGTTGGTAAGGTTGTTTGTGAAGTAGAGTTGCTTCATGAGTGGCACTGGTATACCCGGTTTTCCATGTCTCTTGTTTATAGGAGGGTGTTGGAGATCCGACATTCATAGATCCCTTAGAAGAGTTGAGAGTTAATGAGAATCTCCCTAATTTAGAAGTATCGGTTGGGATCTTAGACCGACAAGTTAAGAAATAGAAGAACAAGGAAGTTTCTTCCATGAAAGAGTTAAGGAGTGACCTTTTTGTGAGGGTTTTAGTTGAGGGTGATACTCGGGAGGCCGAGGGCCAACAAGATATCCCGTTATCCTCAGTAATTTCCTACTACTCCTAATCTACCTTGAAACAAATAGTTCCTCTTGAGTTTTCTTGTTTTAGGAGTCATGTGTTATATGTGTTTTTCCATGATTTTCTTATGTTATGCATGTTCTTGATAAATTCATGTATAGTAAGAAAATGAGTTTTTATGATTAATTTTCCTCAGGTTATGTGTATTGAGTAAGATTTGCCTATATGCTTCATGAGATGAATTGTTGAACATGTTTTAATTATGCTTTTTGAGGGTAAAATTGCATAAAGGCTCCATAAGATTTTGTTGAGCATGCTTTTGACTTGGAGAAGTTCATTCCTCCTAAGAACATGAGAAATGTTAAAATTTCATGCATAATGGGTTGTTAGATGTAGTTCCTACTTCCTTGTGATGCATTGACTATATTTGGGATGGAGTTGATGTTTCCTCCTTGATTTTTGCATTGTTGTTATGTTGCATGCATGATTGGTTGCTAGTCTTGAGTCTTTACTTCCGTAAGCTATCAAAATCATCATTCAAGGATGAATGTCCCCAAATGGGAGATATTCCGCAGCTTAGTAGGTTAATTAGGGCTAAGTGAGAAGGAAACAAGTCAAGGGCAAGGGGTAAGAGCTAATGGAAAGGGGCCAAGGGTGCCCAATTTACCCAAGGCACTGCCCATGACCACGTGAGCCTTCATGGCTCGTGGTGGCAACCATTCCCTGTGGTGCCACCCATGGTGGTGAGGTAGTAGCCTCATCGAGGCTGCCCAACTTGACCTCCTCCACATGAGCCACTTCATGACTCATGAAGGCCTTGACGGGCCGTGGGAGAGATAGTGAGGTTTACTTAACTCTTAGGGGTTAAGGGGAAGATTGCCTAGCTACTGGATCATGACCACGAGAGACACCACGGCTAGTGGTAGGAACCACGGCTCGTGGAGCCTCACGTAAAGGGCTTTTTACTAGACCTAGAGTTTAGGGTCAACTTTAAATGATTATATATCTTAGCTCAAAACGAATTAGGTGGGCCATGATGTATAAAACTAAAGGTCTCTGAGCCCTCTTTCCAACACCACCGAGTTTGCCTAATTCCCATCTCGGAATAAAATGTTATGCCCAAAATTGTAAAGCACTATTAAACTGAAATTCTTCACGAACCATTTGACGGGCCGTGGTGATGATCACGACCCGTAAAGGCCTCCTTCATGCCATTTCGGCAGTTTCCAGTAACGGGAGTTCTGGGGTCTTTTCCCAATTGTTTTAAGTCAAAGTTTGGCCATTTTTTCTATGCCTAGGAACCATATATAAGCCATTTTAGCCGCAAAACTCACCCAATTAAGTCATTTATTAAAAAACCCAAATAATTTCTAGAGTTCATCGTGTCCAAAAATTCTCTCTCTAAAGAAGAAGAAGATGAAGAAGAGGTGGTAGAGGAGGAGGAGGAGGAGGAGGAGGAGGAGGAAGGAGGAAGAAGAAGAAGAAGAATAAGAAGAGGAAGAAGAAGAAGAAGACGATGAAGTATAAGAAGAGGAAGAAGAAGAAGAAGAGGAACAAGAGGAATAGGAGGAATAAGACGAAGAGGAGAGGAAGAAGAACAAGAATTATAAGAAGAGGAAGAAGATGAAGAAGAAGAGAAGACGACGAATAAGAAGAAGAGGAAAAAGAAGACGAAGAGGAAAAAGAAGAAGAATAAGAAGAAGAAGAAGAAGAAGAAGAAGAAGAAGAAGAAGAAGAGGAAGAGGAAGAGGGTCAAGCTAGGTCAAGTCAAGACTCCATTTTTTCAACATTGTTAGGCTTTATAATCAAGGTATGGTAGCTTATTCATTCATAGATTCCATTGATCCATGAAGCCCCCACGTTTCCCCTAAATGTTAAGATGAACCCCCAATTCTTATTAGGGTTTCTTTCTATAAGACGAAGAAGAGTAAGAAGAAGAGGGAGTAGAGGAGGAAGAGAAGGAAGAGGAGAGGAAGAAGAGGAAGAAGAGAAATAAAAAGGAGTATAAGAAGACGAAGAAGAGGTAGAAGAAGAATAAGACGACGATATAGAAAAAGAGGAAGAAAAGGAAGAAGAGGAAGACGAAGACGAGGAGGATGAAGAAGAAGAAGAAGAAGAAGAACAGGAACAAGAACAACAAGAAGAAGAAGAACAAGAGGAAGAGGAAGAAAAAGAGGGTTAAGCTAGGTCAAGTCAACACTCCATTGTTTCAATATTGCTAGGCTTTATAATCAAGGTATGGTGGCTTATTCATTCATGGATTCCTTTCATCCATGATGCCCCCATGTTTCCCCCAATTGTTAAGATGAACCCCAATTGTGATTAGGGTTTCTTCCTACAAGAGGAAGAATAGGAAAAAGAAGGGGAAGAAGAAGTAGAGGAAGAAGAAGAGAAAGATGAGAAGGAAGAAGAGGATGAAGAGGAGAGGAAGAAGAGAAACAAGAGGAAAAAGAGGAAGAAGAAGAAGGTGTATAAGAAGAGGAAGAAGACGAAGAAGAGGAAGAAGAAAAAAAAAGAAGACGAAGACGACGATGAAGAAGAAGGGGAAGAAGAAGAAGAAGAGAAATAGGAAGAAGAGGAAGAGGAAGAAGTGGAAAAATAAGAAGAAGAATAAGAATAAGAAGAGGAAGAAAAAGAGGAAGAGGAAGAGGAAGGAGAAGAAGAAGAGGGTCAAGCTAGGTCAAGTCTGACTCCATTGTTTCAATCTTGCTAGACCTTATAATCAAGGTATGGTGGCTTATTCATTCATGGATTGGTTTCATCCATGAAGCCCCCTTGTTTCCCATAATTTTTAAGATGAACCCTCAATTCTGATATGGATTTCTTCCTATAAGGGGAAGAAGAGGAAGCAGAAGAGGAACAAGAAGAAGAGGAAGAAGAAGAGGAAGAACAGGATGAAGAAGAGAAGAAAGAGGAGAAAGAGAATAGGCAGAAGAGAAAGATGAAGAAGAAGAATAAGAAGACGAAGAAGATGAAGAAGAAGAGGAAGACGAAGACGAGGAAGAAAAAGAAGAAGAAGACGATGAAGAAAAAGAGGAAGAGGAAGTAGTGGAAGAAGAAGAAGAAGAAGAAGAAGAAGAAGAAAAAGAAGAAGAAGAAGAAGAAGAAGAAGAAAAAGAAGAAGAAGAAGAAAAAGAAAAGAAGAAGAGGAAGAAAAGAAGAAGAAGAAGAAGAAAAATAGGAGAAAGAGGAAGAGGAAAAGGGTCAAGCTAGGCCAAGTCAACACTCCATTCTTTCCATCTTGCTAGGATTTATAATCAAGGTATGGTGGTGTATTCATTCATAGATTCCTTTCATCCATGAATCCCCCATGTTTCCCCAAATTTTTTAGATGAACCACCTATTCTGATTAGGGTGTCTTCTTATAAGAGGAAGAAGAGGAAGAGGAAGAAAAGGAAGAAGAACAGGAAAAAGAGGAGGAAGAAGAGGAGAAAGAAGAGGAAGAGGAGAGGAAGAAGAAGAATAAGTATAAGAAGAGGAACAAGAGGAAGAATGCGAGAAAGAGGAGGAAGAAGAAGAAGAGGAAGAAAAAGAAGAAGAAATTTAAGAAGAGGAATAAGAACAAGATGAAGAAGAGGAAGAACACGAAGGAGAGGAAGGAGAAGAAGAAGAAGAAGAAGAAGAAATTTAAGAAGAGGAAGAAAAAGAATAAGAAATTTAAGAAGAGGAATATGAACAAGATGAAGAAGAGGAAGATGAAAAGGAAGAGGAGAAGAGGAAGAGGAAGAGGGTCAAGCTAGGTCAAGTCAAGACTGCCTTGTTTCAATATTTCTAGGATTTATAATCAAGTTATGGTGGCTTATATACTATTGGATTCCTTTCATCCCTGAATCCCACATGTTTCCCTCAATTGTGCAGATGAACCCCCAATTCAAATTGGGGTTTCTTCCTATATTTTGTGTATTATTGTATATAGATACAATTGAGTGGATAATGAGTGTTTATAATTGAATTAGTAGTATATCATGTTTTTAAGATGAAATTACATATTTACATGCCTAACCCATGTCTAGAGAAATGAAATTTAAGTAAGTGAGTTTTATGCCATGAAACGGGAAATTGAGGATTTAGATGTAATCTTCGAGAATTGATGAAATATATTGTAGACCTCTTGAGATTTAAGCATATATATATGATTTGAATGTGATTAATGTATGTATGATGAATCATGATTAGTAGTGCTTGAGATTGGAGGTAATATGATGAAGTATGAATAGGTTTCTTATGATGAAAGCTTATAGACATGAATTGGCGAAGATAAAGTATGTATGGTAGCTCTTCATCCATGAATAGAATTCAACCATGGAGCCCCTTCAAAATGTCAATTTCAAAGATACAAAATCTCCAAAAGCTAGGGGTTGACTCCAAGTCATGGATTCCTTTCAAAAACAATTACAATGCTTGAATTACTTTATATTATGATTGAATTGATGATTTATTATTGTTTTTATGTCGAATTTCCCAAGAACCCATGAAATCCCCTTATTCTCAAATATGATCTTATGATGTGGGTTTGTTGATGAAAGAGGGATACTATGAGATTATGCCTGTATTAGTTGGGTTACTTGAATTATGTTAATATCCATGTTTAATGTAGTGAATTCTAGATTTTTTGATTTAATATGAGCTTTCATCCTTGAAAAATCAAATTATGATATTATGCATGAATTGTGAAAGTTTTGTATATGCTTTAAGAACACTTATAGAGTAAAGTGAATATGATTATAATCTTGTTGTTGTGTTGTTGAAAGGTTATTCAAATATACACACTTATGCATGAATATGAAATGATATGAAAGGTTTTCTCACAATATGATGATTCTAAGGTTAAAAGGCTTTCTCACCTATTGAATCTATATGTAGACATAAACAGTGAAAGGTTATTCTCACACATGATCTAATGATCTATCTTATGATTTATGTTGGATTGAGCGTCAAGACATTCGTCTATGAATATGAACTTTAAGTAAAGTATTAATTTGTAATTTGTGGGAATTAATGCTTAGAACCGAGTGGATATTAAATAAGAGATGGAAGCTTGTACGCTAGTTGAGTCCGGCTTCCCAATGAAAGCTTTTCAATAGTTGAGTTCGGCTTTCCAAAGAGGTTGCTTCTACCTTAGTTGAGTCTGGGTTGCCAAAGTATGTATCTCATGAGATGTAATCCTTCTACTGTAGTTGAGTTCGGGTTTCTAGTAGCAATCTCCTTATCCCTTCAATTATGTGCCCCCATAGGTTATTTAGCTAGTGGATCCACCTAAGCTAAGAGTGTGATTCTACCTTACGAAAGTAGGACAACCCCTTTTTGGTGTGGGGTAGACACCGGATTCCATGTTAAGTTCACATGGTCTATATTGGTTAAGGCTAATTCCCACAACAAAAATATGAATAATGAACTGTGGTTACTAAAAAAAGCTGTACTTAGCATGGGTAAGATTTATGGAGTCTTATCCATGCATTGCACAAGTATGCTATGAGGGTATTTATGATATGTTCCTCTTATGTTATGATAATCTATATAGTGAATATGCTTATGAATTATGCATTTCCACTATCACAATAAGATTATGAACATTAATAATGAACTAAGGGTACCTCAAGGAAGTATTGTAAGTATGTTTTGATATGAGGTTCACTTGTATGATGTATGCTTAGTTTGGATTATAGCTTGAAAGACCCTTCCAATACATATGTGACTAAATTTGAATGTTTCCTTGTCTATAATAAATAAGTTAAAAATAAGATCGAAAGATGATAAATATGAATGAGGGGCTAAAGTGACTTGATTAGCATGGCTGGGATTATGGGGACTTATCCATGCATTGCACAAGCTTGCCTTGAGGTGACTTGTGAAGGGTTTCTCTTATGTTATGTTAAACTAGATGCATTGATTATGCCTATTACTATGTTGTTATTTCTTATGCTTATAGCCTATGTCATGCCTTATTATGCTTATGTTGATGATTTATGCTAGCCATCATATTTAGTACGTTATTGTACTAACGCATACTTTTGCCTGCATTCTTATCAAATGTAGGGTTCAACGATATTGAATTCCATCCTCGTGGCTATGCTCATAGTAGATCAAGAAGAAACGCTTTGGTGAGTCCTCATACCATCGAGGACCTGATCAACCTTTCATTTTATGTCTTTCTTTTATGTTTGAACTTTTGTATGGACTGTGTCCCTAACTCTTTCCAAGTATTGCATGGTTTAAGACAAGTGTAATAGACTTACGCTTTGTTTTATTAAACCTTGATTGTATTGAAAAATGTTTTAATTTTCTGTACTTTTCTATTATCTTATGTTGTGATATGCTAAGTAGCTTACATGGGGTCCTTTGGGGTTCTATGTGTCATGTTATATCTAGGGGGTACCCCTTGGTCATGACACTAAACCTCCTCAAACTACAACCTGCACAGAAATCAACCCAACTTAACAGTTCTACAATATATAGTTCAGAAGACTCAATATTCATAATCGAAAGTCACAAATCCACAACCAACAAATATAAGGTAGTAAAATCACACATATCAAGTACATGAATCACAATTAACGAAAAAGTTAATCATCAAAATTCATCAAAGCACATGGATCAACTCTTGCTAGAACCATTTCCCATCAGCCTTATGTCATGTCGCTAGCCAGAACCATTTTCCATTGGTTTTATATGAAATCACTAGCCGAAACCATTTCCCATCGCCTTTATATCAAATCACTAGCTAGAACCATTTCCCATTTTGTCATGACCCGACTCCCTGAGTCATGATGGCACCTACTAAAAACATATCAGTAGGTAAGCTGATGTCACGACCGAGCCTACACCCTGGACGTGGCCGACACTCAACAACCATTGGTGGTCCCTAATCAAACCCGCATCCTTGCTGACTACAAGAAGAAGACATACTCAAGCATATATAAGCATCAAATTGAAAGAAACTATTACGAATAGTTTACTAAATCTCAAAACTTCACAGAATATACTGAGTATGAAACACAAGTTTTAAATAAAATGTTTGAAAATGAAAGATTCTCCAAAACTGTATATCTGTGAAGATTCTACTATTAAAGAAGGATGTCGGGACGAGACCCACACCACCTCAAAACTACTAACTGGATAGTAACTGAGAAGTCCTCTGGAATACAAGGAGGCTCACCAAAGCTAATTGTATTGTAGAGTGATCCCAACAAAGCGCCTGTTAATAATCATGAAAACATATATCTGCATCATAAAAGGATGCAGGTCAAATGCCATCAGTACATGGAATGTGCGAGTATGTAATATGGTTGATTGAACAAATAATTGAATTGAATGGCTGAAAGCAACTCAACTGAATCAATACATCACATGAACTGGAAACCATTTAATATTTACAATAAAATATACAATGAAAGCAATATGCAAATAATATACTTTACTAGTGGGGAGTTTCTTTAACCGACAACCATTACCATGTGTCTAGCAATGATAAGATGTCCCGCCGCACGTTGCAAGGACCCAGCCTATACCTAGTAGGGGTATATGATGATATTGTGACTATGGATCCAACTATTTGCCTTCTCAGAGGTTGTGAGGAGTCGCATGAAGAATCAATGTTATCATATCTTGCGCTGGATACGTAGTTTTATGGGACTTCTAAGTTATAAAATACTCTAACCCAACTCGGTGTTTGATACTACTCCCAAAATAATTAATATAACTTTCTGCTTAATTCACCCATTACAAAGAATTGACTTCTTACATTACTTGAAATACTTTTTAAAACATGAAACGTGTTTAGAATCTTGAAAACATGCACTTATGAACTTATCTTTCAAATCCAATAATTAATATAGAAACTCTTAAGTCTTTCTGAAATAGAACCTTTAAACTTTTTCTCAAAACTCAATTTGAAAAACAATGATTCTCTTTCAAAGACTCTCAAGACTTATAACTCAATTTGTAGGGTTCATGCGGAATTATGGAACTTGTTTCTCAATACTCGTCTTTACTTGTAAAAAAACTCAGTTTAAAACTATAGTGGTGGCTTTAAAAAGCTTCAAAAAATTTATATATCAATTCATAGGGTTCATGCAGAATTATGCACATGAACGACTCAATTCAAAAATGTTACTACATAACATATATCAATTCAATAATTAGGAGTAGAATTTCCAAAATAAATAGGAACTCGAGAACTCAAAATTAACTCATCTAAAACATACTCAGATCTAGGGATAGAATCCTAGATTTCTCTTTTATTGATTTGAAAGTAGATGTAGCACGTGAGGACGGACTAGTCCAACACTATGATAGCCTTACATACCTGAAATAACAAGGTTCTTGAAGAATCTTGAAGAAGAACTTGATTAGAAGCCTTGAAACCCTAGCTTGAAGGTAAACAATCAAGAAAAATTCTTGAATTGATTTCTTCAAATCTCTATGGCCAAGAATTACGGTTTTCATTAGAGATTCATAATTGTATGGAGGAATTTGAGTTGGAAATTTTGGGAGAAAAACTTACCTTGAAGAAGAATCTCGAAAAGGATGGAAAGAATCTTGAATGGAGTCTTCTACTTTGATTTTTTCCTTAGGGTTTTGCCTTAGGGTTTTATAGAGAAGAGAATGATGGATTAAAAGATGAAAATCTGATTGTTTTGGGTCTTTAATTAGTTAAGAAATTCGTTTAGGATTTTCTTAGAGGTAAAAAGACAAAAATGACCATTTTTAATGATTTCCCCTTAGCTAATTTGTCACAACACTATATCAAGTTACTAAAATTGTCATAACTTTTTACTCAAACCTCGGATTGTTGCGTAATTGGGGCGTTGGAAAAAAGATTCAAATACCTTTAATTTGAAAGGTTATTGTCCACATAAATCTTTATATTCCAGGAGATATGGTTGTTTCAAGTGGACCCAAGTAAACTCTTACATCAAAACATAATCGGTAAGAAATCTTTCAACTTAACTTTGTGCTTGGAGTTTTTAGTGACCTGAATTGATATCCAAAATCATTCCAAACTAAAGTATTTACCTTTACATATATGAGCAACTTAACAATAACCTAATAAGACCTTATATGCAAATAAAGAATAGTTTGGGCTTACAGTTGTCCCGTACCCAGAATGTTAAGTAGTGATTACAAGGGTAGAACTAAATAGAAAATAATACTACCATAAAAAAGGATAGAAACGGGCAGCAAACAAAAACTATATACGGAGGGAACCTTACCAAAATCTAGAAGTCAAGAGTATAGAGTAGTCTAACTAGATAAATACAAGTCCCAAAAGTGGACCACAGCAAGTCGTCTCAAAGGCAAAATACAAGCTAACATAGGTACAGAAGGAGACTGGTTGATCTAGAACGCTAAGTACTCACCCTCGTCTCAAATATCCACAAGCTACAAGAGACGACAAGAACGATCACCGATGGTAGCTGGTACTAGGACATGCACAACAAAAAGATGCAGAGTGTAGCATAAGTATAAAAATAAAGGTACACAATAAGCATCATAAGCCAACCGATCAAGAAAGTAAAAACAATCCAATAAGATAGAATCTAGACACAAACACAGGAAAAAACAAATATGTAAAGAAGGCACATGAACATACCAAAAGTAAATCTAAGTACAATAAAACTAAACCTAACTGGACCCCATAAGGCTAGAAGGAACACTCGTGCACAAGTTAAATAAAACCCAAACGAACCCCCACAAGCCCGGTAAGTACACCAAATAGCTAATTCTACAAGAAAAAAATGTAATCCAGATCCAAATCCAAGAACGAGTCAACTCCCAACCCAAGTAGCAAGAGTGACAATCAACTCAACCAGTTAACTCCTAGACCAACTAGCAAGAGTGACTATCAACTCAGGTCGCCTAGCCATATAATAAACTTCCAGAGGGGTCAACCGCTTAGCTAACAGGAGTGCCTTGGGGCATGTCAACTTCGTAGAGGATCTTAGACGTCCAGGTCGCCCAGCTAATTAGCCCACTCCATGAGGGCGTCAACCACCAATCTAGAAGGAGTGCCCTAGGGCGTATCGACTTGAAAGAGGATCTCAAGTAGGCTCTAAGACACCATGGATTGATGTCCACTCTCGATGATATCACAAAAATCTCAAATTTAGAAGCACTCAGATCCTCAAAAAGTACACAATCTAATGCATCCGAACCGCAAAAAAATTGGGAGGAGGCAAACAGGCTAACAAGCAATGCAAATGCCTAACTTAAGTGTAATACTATCAAACCCAAGTCAGCTATTCTAGACTATAAAGACCTAGTCCATCCGATTGACATCAGACATATACCATAGTCATAAGGTACATTGGTCTAGGGCAATAATAGTCTATCCTAGACTAAGGCCAAAACATGATCCAAAATCTAGTAATCAAACAAGTAAATCACAAAGCACACATACATCCCTCTAACATTATGGTACTACCCTCAAAACGGTGGTAATCAAACCTAAATCATGGTCTTTATCAAGAAAATAAGGAATAATTAGGTACCCACCCCCAATTCATACTCATCATTATGAATTCACACATCCATGCTTAATCTAATTAGAGAGGAAGTCGTAGCCTACCTGTAAATCGATCGTGCGCACTCCAAATCACAAGGCCAGAACTTCTCCCTCCCTAAGGGTATCTGAACACTGCCACACTATATAAAGTAGTATCACAACATTAATATGACTGTTTAGACACAAAAATCACCCAAAATAGAGAAAAACAAATTTTTATAATTAAATGGGAATCGTGGGATCCGTGCTGGAAATTCTAGAATTAACTCCCTAAAAATGTCCTCATCTTTGAATTGAACTTATATTCCAAAATAGAACACAATTTGAGGCTTGAAAATAAACTAACACAAAACACAAAGAAAGCCCAAATTAAAAGAGAAAATGATGAAGCTTTCACGCTAATTTTAGCTTGAACAAAGTGTCACCAACACATTACAATCACTAGACCACGTAGCCTAAAAAAGAACGTGAATGTGGACCTTTGAATCACCAAAATTAGAGTTAAAATGAGGGAGAAATCACAATCTTACCACCAAGGGCTTAAGTAGCGACAACGGATTAAATATAGGGCCAGATCGGACAGCAACTCATGATCGCGATAGCCTGTGCGCAAATGCGAGGCCAACCATTTGCGAATGCGGCAACCCACACATGAGCACACTCATAGTCCGCCAGCCATTCGCAACCGCAAGGCCAGGTGCACAGCCACGACGCCTCAGCTGACAGCAAAGGGCTTAGGCCTTAAAACATCCACGGGGTGCCCAGGATTTATCTGGAACCCCGTGCACACAAAGGAACTATGGTACCCCCATAACAAAAAACATTATAGACTCAAAGAAACAATCAAAATTTCTATTCGAGGTCATTTCGATAAAAAGTTGGTTCACACCCAATTTTTGTTTTAAGCCATAATCAACGAGGGCCATTGGAAATATTCCGGAAGCCTCAAGACCAAAGCAAAGGGTCATTCTAGACTAAACTCGACATTCCTAAGTTAACCGTGCTAACATAATTCTCATCTAATCTTGTTTACTCAAGTTGTAACCTAAAATCAAGCTTAGGGTTCAACTTGAAGGTTAAAATGCCAAATCACATAAACTCGCGACTCGCACTGAAAGCCTCTAAATTCAGGCCGACCATGCTACTATCTTAAAATGACCCTTGCGGAGCTGATGGATTCATCAAAATTTGATTTCTAGTTCATCTTTCTGATCTTTAGATCAAAATTGATCGTTCAAGGTTCAGAATCTCCAAAACAATTTAAATTCGCATAAAAACAAAATGAACAACCACGTAACCAAATAGTCAGTCCAAATAAGTCATAACAACTTGGGGTCATTATAGTAAAGCTCTAAATGAAAAATAGGAGACATAAACAAATAAATGACCTTAAGGTCATTAAAACACCCACTACTAAAAAGGACTTTCATCTGTGAAAGTAAGAGTCAAGAAGTACATGAAGTCTCAAATAGGATAGGAAACTACACCCGCATATCATGATCGGTCTTCTAGGTAGCCTCCTCAATATGATAACGCCTCCAATGGACCCTAACTAAAGGAATGGCTCTCGAATGCAACCGCCGCACATCCCTAGATAGAATAGCAACTTGATTCTTAAAAAAGATCAAGCAATCATACAACTCTACTACATTATATTGGAGAACATAAGACTCATCTTGAACATACCGGTAAAACATCGAAACATGAAAGAATAGGTGGATAGCTGAGAACATTAAAGACAAAGCTAACTCCTATGCAACCTCTCCAACCATCTGAAGGATCTCAAAAGGCACAATATACCTTGGGCTAAGCTTTCCCCGCCTCCTAAATCTTATCATGCCCTTCATGGGAGACACACGGAGGAAAACTCTATCAGCAACTGAAAATAACAAAGGCCACCACCTATGATCAACATAACTCACCTATGATCAACATAACTCCAGGACCTACTCTAACCTTTTTGAAATCTGTCCTGTATCACCCTCACCTTCTCCAAAGTGTCAGACCTCGAGCCTACACCTTGGATGTGGACAGTACTCAAGAAGCATTGTTGGTCCTCAAGTGAACCCTTTGTATCGTTCATTACTCAATGGAAAACGTACTCATGTAAAATAGGAACTCAATACAAAGATTAACTCTCAAGGTCTCGATATTAGCCTAACTCAATAACATCAGAAAGTATTTAAATAATGTAAGTACTAAATTAGAGGTCTCAAAGGAATATCAACAAAAGAAAACAGGAAAAAAAGACTCTTCAAACTACTACTACTAGATATGAAGCCTCTATATATTGATGAGTCCACAATTTGGAATCATTTAAGGCAGTATTTTGATAGATTTTGTGTTCTCAAGTGCTTGGTTTATGCAAATAACTAATGTAAAACCCTTGATTTCTAGGTATTTGGATCGAGGAGAAAAGCATGGGCATTAACTTGCAAAATGGAATGAAACGAGCTGAAAGAGAGAAGAAATAAAGGCATGGTTATCGTTGTGTCCTTTTGGAGAGTGACTGCATGTCCAATACCTCGCCTAAAGTTCTAGTGTGCCTTGCCCTGAAGGAGAAAAATCAAGTCGACAATTGAAAGGAGTAGTCGGCGTGTCGCCAAGTAGTTCCGTGATGCAATGATTGGATCGCCCAAAGTTACAGAACTTGAAGATGCTGAAGGCCAAAGAGAGAAGGCGATGGAATGGTTAAAGGGCAAATCACCGAGATGATCGGCAATCCCGACTTACTGCGCCTAATGGTCCTACACAACATATTTTTGGCGACTATCAATACATTTTCAAACATTATATCTATCTATCTACCTTTTATCATAATTCTAGTTTCAATTTTAGAACTCTGAGTTTTGAGACACTATTTTCCTTAGCTTTGAAGAATTGAAGTTTTCCATTTTGAGAAATTGGAAGTGGGTCTTTGAGATTCTTCAACTTGGACCTTTCTAAAGGCGAAATTAATCTTACCCAGTTGATGGAAACAAAATTTGGTAATGATTTCTATATTTCTATGATGTCTAGGTAAAATCCCAAGAACCCGTCTCAATTTTTGTTAATTCGTGTTAGTTGTTGTTGCTATAGCTGATAGTTAAAACCAAAACCCCCTTATTTGACACTTGTGTCACCCCTAATTTGAATTATTCTTTTATTCGTAAATGACTATTCCTATGATTGACTTGAGTATATTCGTACTTTGCTATTGATTCTTAACCACGTACCACTCGTGTGGGATTCGACCCCAACTAATTTAGTTGGGTTATATTACTAACTAATGATTGTTGACACTTAGAATTGGATGAAATGTCCTGATACATGAAATGGTGCCACTGTAGTGGTGTGGTGTTAGTTGATAATTTTTAGTTAAGTTGAATTTTGTTCTTGTTAGTCATAGTTGAATCTACTTACTTTCAGTTTTGGTTTGCATGTTGCTTGTTTAGAGAAGAATAAAGAAGCGTGTCTTGTAGCAATGGTGACCAAATGGACCATTCTCCTTTGAGAATGATGATTCTTAGGGATAACATCCTAAGTTTCAGGCAAATGGAGGGTGAGTCAATCCATGAGTTGTGGCTGAGATTTAAGTCACTATTACTGCAGTGTCCAACTCATGGAATCTAAGATAACATGCTACTGGACTGCTTCGATAGAGGTCTTTGTCTGGAAAACAGAGGAGTGACTGACCAAATGTCTCCGGGGGGTCTCACACAACTACCTTATGCAATAGCAGCCCATCTCCTTAAACACATGGCCAAGACCAACAAAGAGACTGAGAAGGACTAGATTTTGGCCACATTATTGACTCAGCTGGATCTAGTGGCCAAAAAGACCATGGAATCGAAAGTTTCGAAAAAAAAGAAAAACTGGTACATTCATTCTCATGAGCGTATAAATCCTAAGGTGTACGAGGGTGGACAAATAGAAGAGATACCCTTACTCATTCTTCACAAAGTCGAAGAACACGACAAAGTGTTGAATGAGGTAAAAGGGAATGTCTCACTACTGAATCAGATGACTATTTCACATTCCATATCTGTTCACCTGCTGGAGACCCAAATGGGTCATGTGTTGTCTCGTCTCTACTCCACAAATCAAGATTCAGTGGGGACATCGTGCCACGACGTTAACTAAGGCGCTTCTTGGGAGGCAACCCAATGTTTTATCAATTTATTTTTGTTTTAGAAATAATCATGTGTTGATTTTGTAGGTTGAAGTGTGCCATGTGTTTGAAAAGTGCATATCGGCGAGCAAAAAATCCAATTGGCGACTAACCGAAGAGGTCGACGAGCCTGACTTGGACCGCTACTTGACTCCAGAAACCCTAGGGATTGAGTCTGTAAAACTCGGCAAGCCTAGGAGCAGGTTGGCGAATTACCGACCACGTCAGCAACATAGACTTTGACCCCTGTTTGGACCCCAAATTAACTTGAGGTCCTCTAAAATTCGGTGAGGTAAGTACCCAGTCGACGTGTCGTCGAGTGGGTCGGCCAGAAAACCTAATGTCGCCAAATGGGCGAAAATCGGACTATTTATAAGGCCAAAGGTTAAAATGTTAAAACTCTTTCACTTTCCCTCACTTTTCAATTCTTCAAAATCACACCCGCACTATAGGATTCTATATTTTTGTGTTTTTATAGCATTTTAATTGTCAAGTTTGTGTTTGGAGTTGGATTTATTTGCCACCTAGCATTTCAAAGCATCTATTTGGCTTCTAAGGTTGGTTTTTCGAACTCCGAATTCTTATATTGCAATTTTGTTTCATTTGCAAGTGATGATATCTTAGTGATGTGTGTTGGGCCTTTCTGATCGTAATTGTATAAGTGTGTGCTTGTTTTAAATTGAATATCTTGCCCATAATGTCTTCATTGTTGAATTCCTGAGTATTTTTTGCCTTGAAATTGATTAAAATTGTGGGGTTGTGCGTGCATGTTGTTTGGTCTAGTCAGGTGAAGTCTAAGTAACCCGTATTTGTGCCAAATGACGTAATTTGCCCAATGATGGAGCGGTTGACTTCATTCTTAAGGGAAAAAGTCATCAAATGGCCAAATTTGGCCAAATCGAGAGAAGTCTGAATATCTCAGGGGCATGAGTGTAATGGATCTTAGTTAAATCTTATGGGTGTATGTTTTGATTTCATTTTTGGGGGAAGCGGGGTTGATTTTAGAAGGTAGGGTTGAAAGTAGGCATATTGGGATGGTTGACAAGCTAGGTTGAGCTCACCGAACCACTCGACAGTTCGCCAAAGTTCCCCTTATCTTCATTAATTTCATTCGAAATTTGAAGTTTGGTTCTGTTAATTTTGGCGAGAAGCCTGAGTTCACCCAAACAGACCCCTACAATCCCGGTAAGTACACCAAATAGCTAGTTCTACAAGAAAAAAATGTAATCCAGATCCAAATCCAAGAACAAGGCAACTCCCAACCCAGCTAGCAAGAGTGACAATCAACTCAACCAGTCAACTCCTAGCCCAACTAGCAAGAGTGACTATTAACTCAGGTCGCCTAGCCATATAATCAACTTCCAGAGGGGTCAACCTCTTAGCTAACAAGAGTGCCTCGGGGCATGTCAACTCCATGGAGGATCTAAGACATCTATGTCGCCCAGCTAATCAGCCCACGCCATGAGGGTGTCAACCACCAATCTAAAAGGAGTGCCCGAGGGCATATCGACTTCAAAGAGGATCTCAAGTAGGCTCCAAGAAACCATGGATTCACGTCCACTCTCGATGATATCACAAAAATCTCAAATTTAGAAGCACTCTAATCCTGAGAAAGTACACAATCTAGTGCATCCAAGCCGCAAAAAAGGGGGAGGAGGAAAACATTCTAACAAGCAGTGCAAATGCCTATGTTAAGCTTGATACTATCAAACCCAAGTCTATTATTCCAGACTACAAAGACCTAGTCCGTCCGATTGACATCAGACATATACCATAGTCATAAGGTACATGGGTCTAGTGCAACAACAGGCTATGCTAGACTAAGGCCAAAACATGATCTAAAATTTAGTAATCAAACATGTAAATCACATAGCACACATACATCCCTCTAACATTATGGTACTACCCTCAAAACAGTGGTAAGCAACCCTAAACCATGGTCTTTATCAATAAAATAAGGAATAATGAGGTACTCGCCCCTAATTCACACTCATCATCATGAACTCACACATCCATGCTTAATCTAATTATAGAGGAAGTTGTAGCCTACTTGTAAACCGATTGTGCGCACTCCTAATCGCAAGGCCAGAGCTTCTCCCTCCCTAAGGGTATCTGAACACTGCCACACTATATAAAGTAGTATCACAACATTCATACGGCCGTTTAGACACAAATATCACAATAGTCCGATCATGCTACTAGTTTAAAATGACCCTTGTGGAGCTGATGGAATCATCAAAATTGGATTTCTAGTTCATCTTTCTGATCTTTTGTTGAAAATTGATCGTTCAAGGTTAAGAATCTCCAAAACACTTTAAATTCGCATGAAAACAAAATGAACAACCAGGTAACCAAACTCAATAAAGTCAAAAAGTATTTAAATAGCGTAAGTACTAAATTAGAGGTCTCAAACGAAAATCAACAAAAGAAAATAGGAAAAAAAGACTCCTCAAACTGCTACTACTGTATATGAAGCCTCTATATATTGATGAGTCTACAATTTGGACTTATTTAGGGATGTATTTTGATAGATTTTGTGTCCTCAAATGCTTGGTCTATACGGATAACTGATGTAAAACCCTTGATATCCAGGTATTTGGATCGAGGAGCAAAGCATGGACACTAACTTGCAAAATGGAATGAAGCGAGCTGAAAGAGAGAAGAAATGACGGAATGGTTATTGCCGTGTCCTTTTAGAGAGTCACCGAATCTCCAATACCTCGCCTAAAGTTCCAGTGTGCGAAGCCCTGAAGGAGAAAAATCAAGTCGGCGATAGAAAGGAGCAGTTGGTGTGATGCCAAGTGGATCCGCGATGCAGAGATTAAAAAAATAGAATTAGATTGAAATTCATTATCTATTGTTTGATAAAATTAGCCTGAAAGTGTCCGGGCAGAAGTACTTTGGTGGTACGACAAAAATGGACAAAACTTCAATAATTATTTAACATGTATGAAAGTAACTACTAATTTTTTTGCACAACTATGATGTTCATGTCCTCCTTTCTAATGTAGTCTGCATACGGGTAATTTAGATTCATCATTCCATCTCATGTGATAAACAATAGTCTTAGAGTCATCCTATGAAAACTTTTGAATCTCAATCCCCTTTTGTTCAATCATGTCATCATTCGATTCATCAGATTTATTAGTCACATCATCTTTCCAAGTTTTCATCTATTTTTTAATGCGTGGATAATTGAGTTACTGAAAAATGAATGGGAATTGGGAACAATGGTTGCAAAACTATTGCAGTGATGAGAAAAATCATACACGAACCAAATAATTTAAATACTATAAGTGATGAAATACCTTAGAACATAGGTTTATATAAGCTAAGAGTATTTTTCCTTCCCACCTCTTTAATATCATTGATGCTCTTGATTTCACGTATCATGACACTTCTTCCAATACTAAGTGCCAACGATTGTTAGTCAGTAATATAACCCAACTAACTGAGTTAGGGTCGAATCCCACAGGGAGTGGTATGTGCTTAAGATTCAAGAGCCAAGTAAAAATATGTTCAAGTCAATCATAGGAAAAAATATTTATGAATAAAAGCATGGTTTCAAATTTAGGGTGACACAAGTGTCAAATACGGGGGGGGGGGGGGGGTTGATTGTAAATTATAATTATCAACTACAACAATAGCAATTAACACTATGGAACAAGTAAAGAGACGGGTTCTTCGGATGTGATTGGATTATAGGCTAATGTAGGCAAATGGGTGATTGCAATTGATAGTAAATAACTGTAAATTAGTGAATAAGCTAGACTTTAGTGGGGATAAACTTTCTCTGGAACAATTTACCCTAAATCAAAGTGGTTTCTCTCGAACACCAATAAGCAGTAATTAAGAATAGCCTACACTTTAGTCCATTCACTCTCTCGAGCTGAATGTGTGGAAAATGGTTTAGGATTCACTCTCTTGAACTAAATCCATGACAACCCAGTACCACAGACCATCAAATCAATAACCTTGATTTTAAACCTCTCTGTCGAGCAAGCCAAAAACACAAAGTTAGGATTGCAATAGCAACTACAACCCTTTAAATTAAACACAATTACTGATTGAAATCACTTTTAAACAGGATTTAAACTATGAATTGACAATACCCAGAAGCTAAATCCACCCATAATCATATAATCACACCCTAAGAATTGGAGTTTTCGCTAGACATCATAAAAAGATAGAAATCGTTACCAAATTGTGTTTCCATCAACTAGGTACGATTAATTTCATCTTTACAAAGGTCAAGATTGAAGAATCTCAAAGACCCACTTCCAATTTCTCAAAATGGAAATCTTCAAAGCTAAGGAAAATATTGTCTCAGTACTCTCAGTTCTAAAACTGAGTGATAAAATTAGATATTATGAAAATTGATCCTAAACTAAGAATTTAAAAATGTATTTATAGTCACCAAAAATACGTTGTGAAGGATCATTCGGTGCAATAATTCAGAATCACCGATCCACTCGGCAATTCGGTCTTTGGTCAATTACATCGCCTTTTTGCTTTGGCCTTTGGCATCTTCAAGTTCTGTAACTTTGGGCGATATAGCACTGCATTGCGGAACCGTTCAGCGACTCGCCGACTTCTCATTTCTATCGTCGACTTGATTTTCTCCTTCAGGGCTTGGCACACTAGAACTTTAGGTGAGCTCATGTCCATTTGGCGACTCACCCAATGGCTTAGGCGATCATTAGGCCCTCTTTTTTTCGTTCTTTCAACTGCCTTGTTCCTTATTGCTCAATAGTGTCCATGCTTTGTTCCTCCATCCAAATACCTCAAATCAAGGATTTATATCAGTTATTGGCACAAAATATGCTTTTTTGGACACTAAATCTATTAAAATAAAGCCCTAAATGAGTCCAAAATGTGGACTCATCAACACCCCCAACTTAAATTTTTGCTTGTCCTCAAGTAAAACTTAAGTTCAGCAGCTCAAAAAGGATGTCTCAAATAGTGCTACACAAGACTAAATCATGAATGCACACAAAAAAGACTCAACTTACTCATGCAATGATCAATTGTGCACTCAAAGATTTAAGTTGTGACTCACCATTATCAAAGATTCTCAAGTTCACAATACTTTCTTCAAATGCAAGTTCAAGCTCAACAACGGTACTCAAATGCCCTCACACAAAGAATTATTCTATAGTCACACACAATGGTTCAACAATTTAAAGCTCCAAAATCAAATGCAACACTCACACTCACAAAGATGAACACAATGCATGATTTCACCTATAGGTTTGCCTTATTTTCCAACCAACAATCATTTTAGCTCACTCAAGATCAGAAAGGTCTTTTCAAGGCTTGAAATAGGGCTGAGTGCAAAGGTATGGTCATTTAGGCTCAATGGTTATAATCCTCATGAAATGTGGTGTGGACAACACTTTCTTTTATTTTCTTCATCATTCTCATTCGTACTCACAAGTCACCCACTGTCAAGTATGGTATTGATGTACTCGCTATTGCATCCAACTTCCTTACCATGGACCATAACTGACTTAACAGGTCTGAACTCGCTGGCCTTCTTGTTGCTCTTTGGAACCAAGTCACCATACGTTGTATAGAACTCCCAGACCCATGAAGGAATATAGGGGCCTTCGGGCCTGGTGAACTACTTGAATCGGTAGAAGTGGAGGGTGTCCCTAACCCGGAGTATTTTCCCTCAACGCCCTCTCACGATAACAATTTCTCCTCTAGGATAGTTTGCAATCCATCACCTTTTAACCTATTGAGAAGCCTGGGAGGAGGTACAACTGATGGTACTGGAGCCACAAAAGGTGTTGGAGTTGGCACTGAACTTTCTAGGGTAGAGGCTGAAAGGACTCTAGCTGAGTCAGGGTAACATCTAGCAGGGATCTCAGCTTGTCAGGACTGTAGAGGCTAGTCGTCCTCCAGCTCAAAGAATGTTGTATTGGGACCCTCACTATCGGAGTTGTGCTCTGGAACCTCAGATACGGGCCCTTTACCTTTTCCCTTGCCTCCTTTTTTGGAGGCTCTTGCCTTTCCTTTTTGGAAGGGTTTGATCCCCCTTCGTTTATCACAATATCCTGTGCTCTTTTGCGGGGTGGCATGTATGTATTTGTCCTTGCCATATCAGCAAAACATCAAGAAAAAGTTAAAAATGATTCAATTAAAAGCACAAAATAATAGTTGCAAATAGACTCGTCGAACTGGTCGACCAGTCACATAATCTCATTGGCGAGCTAGATCGGGCTCTCCGAAAGGATTGGCTAAAAATCTCATAAAATTTTGGCATGTCAGTGATAGGAAGACCTTTCGATGAATCATCGACAGCATTTAGCGAGCAAGCATTAGTCCGCCGAAAGTTATAGTGCAATTAAGGGTTAGGGGTGCAGACAAAGGGCGATTAAGGAAGACTTTTGGCGAGTCACCGAGTGCCTTCGGCGACCTCAAGCTTCTCACCAAAAGTTACAAACCAAACTTGTCATTTAGTATGAAATTAATGATGAGGTGGGGAACTTCGGTGAACTGTCGAGTGGTTCGGTGAGCTCGAACCAGCTCGCAAAACGACCCAATGTGCCTACTTTCGAACATCTTCTCAAATTCAACCCCGCAACCCCCAAAAAGAAAATCAAAACATGAACCCATCAAATTAAACTAAGACCCATTACACCCATGTCGCCTAGATACTCAGACTTCTCCCGGTTTGGCCAAAATTGGCCATTTGATGACTTTTGCCCTTAAGAATGATGTCAACTGCTCCATCATTGGGAAAAATATGTCATTTGGCACAAATACGGGCTACTTAGACTTCACCCGACTAGACCCAACAACATGCAAGCACAACCCCACAAATTTTAACCAATTATTAAGGCATAAAACCACAGGAATTCAACAATAAAGGCAATACGGGCAAAAAGTTGGAATTAAAATAGGCACACATATATACCATTACGATCAGAGAGGCACAACACACATCACTAAGATAACATCATTGCAAAGAGTACAAATTTCTAAAAGTGAATTCGGGGTTCAGAAAACCAAACTTAGATTCCAAATAATGTAGATTTGAAAATCTAGGCGGCATAGTAATCCACTCCAAACACAAATTCGACGACTAAAATGTGTTAAAAATGCAAAAATATTGAGTACTAAAGTGCGGGTGTGAGTTTGGGAAGATTAAAATTTAGGGAAAGTGAAGGAGTTTGAAAGTTTAAGCCGTTGGCCTTTGAAAACCGTCCAGTTCTCGCCCATTCAGCGACATTAGTTTTGGTCGCCAACCCACTCGGTTACACGCTGAGTGGGAACTTACCTCGTCGAGATTTATAGGACCTCCAATTAATGTGGGGGTCCAAATGGTGAATTAGATAATGATTGCCGACCTGGTCGGTGATTCACCAAGTTGCTCCTGGGCTCACTGATTTTTACAAATTCCTATTTGAAATTGTCTTGAGTCCAACAACGGTCCAAGTCAGGCTCGCCGACCTCTTCAGCGATGCGCCGACTAGACTTTCAGCTCGTCAATCTCTACCTTTCTAAACTTTCTACACTTCAACCTGCATAATCAATACACCATTATTTCTAAAACAAAAATAAAGTGATAAAATAGTTGGGTTGCCTCCCAAGAAGCACCTTAGTTAACGTCGTGGCACAACTTCCCCACTCAATCTTAATTTGTGGGGTAGAGATAACACCTGACCCATTTGGGTCTCCAGCAGTTGAACAGATATGGAATGGGAAGCAGTCATCTCATTTAGCAGTGAGACATTCTCTTTTATCTTTTTCAATGCTTTGTCGTAATCTTCGACTCTGTGAAGAATGAGAGAGTGTATCTCTTCTATTTATCCACCCTCGTACACCTTGGGATTGATATGCTCGTGAGGAGAAATGTACCGATCTTTCTTTTTGTCCGATGCTTCCAATTCAAAGATCTTTTTGGCCACTAGATCCAGCTAACTTAACAGTGTGGCAAGGATCTAGTCTTTCTCAGTCTCCTTGTTGGTCTTTGCCATATGACCAAGGACCTGGGCTGCTATTGCATAAAGTAGTTGTGAGAGACCCCTCGAAGACATTTGGTCAGCCACTCCTCTATTTTCCAGACCAATACCTTTATAGAAGCAGTCTAATAGCATATTATCTACGATTCCATGCACTGGGCATTGCAGTAATAATGACTTAAATCTCAGCCACAACTCATGGAGCGACTCACCCTCTATTTGACTGAAACTTTAGATGTTATCCCTAAGAATCATCATTCTTAAAGGAGAGAGGTCCATTTGGTCACCATTGCTACAAGACATGCTCCTTTATTCTACTCTAACCAAGCAACACGAAAACCAAAACTAAAAATGAGTTCAACTCTAACTAACAAGAACAAAATTCAACTTAGCTAAAGAATCTTAAACAACACCAATCCCCAGCAACGGCGCCATTTTGATGTCACGTATCATGACACTTCTTCCAATACTAATTGCCAATGATCGTTAGTCAGTAATCTAACCCAACTAAGTGAGTTGGGGTCGAATCCCACAGGGAGTAAATTGTGCTTATTATTCAAGGGCCAAGTACAAATATGTTCAAGTCAATCATATGTAAAAATATTTACGAATAAAAGCATGGTTTCAAATTTAGGGTGACACAAGTATCAGATATGGGGGGTTTTAACTGTAATTATCAACTATAACAGCAGCAATTAACACTAAGGAACAAGTAAAGAGATGTGTTTTTGGGATATGATTGGATTATAGGCTAAGATAGGCAGTTGCACTTTAAACAAAAACGCGCGCATTAGCCACTCCCAAAACCGTGGTTAAAGGGCATGTGAACCGTGGCTAAAACAGTTTGGCCACAGTAATTTGGCCACAGTTGGTAGTGTGCCCATAACAGGCGTCGTGATTAAATTTGCCATAGTTTTCACACTTGTGGTAACATATATTTAGCCACAGTTAGACTACCATTTAGCCACGCTCAATTCGTAGGTAAAATTAATTGCCTGAAAAATAAATTATATTTGCAATTACTTATTAGCCATATAGGAACCATGGCAAATAAAATGTAGGTACTTTGTATATTTTCAAATTCATTTTATAGATTAGCCACAGATGAACCGTGGCGAATGTGTATAATTATTTTTTAAAACAAATACAATTGATTCCCTACAATAACGTGCTACTAATTCTCTGATAAATGCACAAATCATTACTTTGATGATGTATTCATCATATATTAAAACAAAAGGCAAGTTTCATCATAAAAGATATCGAAAGTACTGCTAATGTAATTAAAATGCAAAAGGTTTAAGCTACATCATAAACTAAGATGTATTCATCATATATTAAAACAAAAGGCAAGTTTCATCATAAAAGATAGCAAAAGTACTGCCAATGTAATCAAAATGCAAAAACTTTAAGCTACATCATAAACTAAGAAGAATCTATGTTGAAAGTAGGCAATTCACTACCAAATTTGGCTTGTAAAAACCTATGAAGTGTTGCCAAGTGATTCTCATTTTGTGCAAGTCATTTGTTAGTTTCCTCTAGCTTTTCCTTGGTCTCATTAAGCTTTTCTTTGGTCTCTTCATATCTGGTCAACTTCTCTTCCAAAGTTTCTACATGTTTCTCTAGGTCTTCAACACGTTGATGAGACATATTATTGGAAGTATCGACATTTACATGACTTATTGAATATCTAGGCATCCCACAAGCAGCTGAAGGACAAACATTACCACCTATACCACGCACACGACCATAATGTTCAACTCCATACACTTTTCCCATGGCGTCATTAGGATGGGCCAATATCTTCAATGGAACACGTAAAGTAGCAATATGTTCTTGATCTTCAGGAAGATGCTCCAATATTTTATCCTACAAATAAAATAGAAGACATGAGAGAGGAATACCAACTTTGTTAATAATAAATTGGTAATCAACTCATTAGCAAGTATTGCAAAACTAAAGCATATGTTGTCTTGCACTTATTAGAATCAATAAAAAACATTTAAGTGGTGAAAATTTATTTAGGGGTGGGTGGCAATGATACTGGATGATTCTGAGAAGGGAATTGTTTAGCAGACTTTCTTGCAAACTTTGCATTTGAGCATGAAAATAGGTTCACTTTTTTCTAAATTTACAGATCTTCCTACACTTGCTACGAAGATTCTAAATCTGGACAAACAAAATTGCTACATTAAGGATTCACACCAAAGAATTAAAGCACAACAACTGCAAAGAAAAACAGGAAACATTTATCATTAATGCTGAAATAATACAACAAGTGTGATTTTTCTAAGCAAGCCTTATAGATGCAAAATAGTATGCTCAATTAATTATATGCTCTAGAGGCTCAAATTGGCATTTAATTTATGGGGATCTACATCACATGCTCAATATTTTAGCAACATATGGAATACAGAAAGCTAGAAATATAGAAAGTATTTGAAAGCATACAAAAAATCATAGATCTTTTTCGAGGTCGACAACATCAAATCAAAATAGATGTAGTGCTGGAAAAGTATCACTGTAGCTCTAGCTTAAGTGACACCGGAACTATAGGCACAAGGGAGAAATTTTAATCTAGAGATTTTTTTTGGGAATAATTACCTACTACAACTTTCAACTATGGAAATTCAGATCTAAAAGAGGAAGATAAGATAAAAGTTGATGAGAAGAAAGTGAAGCTACTTACCAGCTTCCATGACGACGATGGAGACGGAGCAAAAATGTCGAGCAAAGAAGACAAAGATTTCCATTTCTGGAAGTTTTACCAAATGCATTTTTCTCTTTGTTTTTACTTCTTTCTTTTTTGGATTTTGATCTGTCATTTTGGACTGTTCAAATTGTTTTTATTTTACAAACTTTGTTAAATAAAAAAAATGGCTCATGTGGCCAGATCATTTTTTTTAAAAAAAAGAAGGAACTGGATGATTCTGTATATTTCCAGGAAACTATTGTGTTTAGCATCTCTAGATAAGAGTGAACTATATGTAGGAAAAGTTACATAACTCATGAAGATTAAAAAGTACATTCAAAATAGAACACGAAGATATCATTTCTATACCTAGACTATCACAAAAATAGATAAGTATTTGAAACTTACAACTAAAATCTTCCCCTCTTCATTCACATAATTACCATTCTTTTTCAATAAAGTTGACAATACAACTTCACTTCGGCACATCGGCCTTCCCAATTTTTGTTCCTATCATTAATCAAGTACAGATAAAAATAAGTAAACAAGAAATACATTTTATTTTGTATAATAATGTGGTTCTTAAATAAACTTCAATGTAAAGAAACTTACCATTTGACGACCTTTCCTTGCAATGCGTTTGCTACCACCGGCATGCGAGACTCTAAGTTTTGTTCTATTCCTCGTATTTTGTGCACTTTGTATCTGCAATAATCAAATATTGATTTCATAAATATAGACTCAAGGTATCAAATTTGTACGTTAAAGTAGCGATAGATTGCAATAACAATTTGAATAGCTACTAAAGAATAATTAAGGCTATAAGTTTTTACCAAACATATAGCATTAGTTATCTCAAGGAGATGTCATAGTTTGGCCAAAAATTATAGCAGCAACTTAGCTCAATTCTGCTAAAATGCAGCAAGAATTTGAGCTCAAATGCAGAAACAATTGTCTAAAAAAGATGCAATTATTTTGCTCAAAATATGACAACAACTTCACTCGAATTTGACCAAAAATTAAGAGCTACTTCAAGTACTAAGGATCAAGTATTTTACGTTAATTCAACTACCATAGTGCCACTTTAATTTGTTCCATTTTATATTTTTGATCGTTTTGAGCAAGTTAGAGTACTTCTCTCTAAAGAAAAAAGAGAGTACCCAGACTCCTCTTCAATACATCTAATGCAACCTTCTAACTAAGAGAATAATTTCCCTTCCATCAATACCACACCCATCATTTATCAAAACATCAATGTACGTAGCATATGAACCAAACCTTTACGAACCCAAAAAATGAACAAGCACCAAAAACATGGAAAATATAAAAAGAATGTTAACAACAAATGGTATTAAGTGAAGCTAAAAGCTCAAAAATTATGAAGATCGATTACCTTCATTTTATCTTCTTTATAGTGATGAACAAAAGTAGTCCAATCATTAGAATCCACATTTGTGGGACGATTAAAAAGTATCTCTTCCTTACATTTGTTTGGATAGAAGTGGTCACATCTTAACTTATATTTACAAGCCCTCCATCTATCGCGTAAAGAATGCGTCACCCATTTAATTCCAACAGCATAATCAAACTCGAAATTCTCCTTCAAATATTTTATATTCATAAATTCATTATCTAATGGAAAAAATGCATTAATTCAACTTGAAAGAATGTATCTAATTACCTCAATAAGCTGCCACTGAAGGCATGTTTTTGCCTCTGGCATCCTATCCCATCTCTGAACTGATATGGGACAAAATACCGACTTTTGAGAAAGTTTACCAAGAAATCTCACAAGCAAGTTTGAACCATAATCACTTCCTTGTCCATCTCCGTTGAATTCCACCATGATTTTTTGATTTTTTTCCAAGTTCCAAACTCGATATGGTTGCATCTTCTGAGTTGTAACTTCTCCAGTCGAAGTATCTATTATTGTAACTAGCAAACAACATTAAACAAAAGAAATACTTATAAAACTTGAGAAGTTTGAAGAGGAAGCTGGAAATATGAACTCTTGTATAGATTTGCTAATTTGGCAAAATAAATGTTAGTTTTATTATCAATAAATAAGTAATAACAAAAAATGATGGAGAGGAAAAAACAAACATCAAGGGTAGCTCAAAATATGATGGTCGGAAAAGCGGGGATCCCTCAGTCGGGGTATTCAAAGAAATCGAAGAGTGCTAATATCCTACAAGGAATACTCCCACTTAAAATGACCTGCAGAAAAACTATGTATTGACATATTTATCATCTTTGAAGTTCTGTGAATTAACATTGGACAGCTCACAGCAGTTCTGTTGTCCATGTACAATCTTGTTGATAATTGTACACGAACTGAGATACATACATTGTAATTTATCAGGTTAGAAAATGAGCACCTGAACAATGTGGGAAAATATCGGGCATTCAAGTCAGTACCACTTCCTTTCGCGTACCATGAAGAGGATGATCACAAAGAAGAAAAAAGATGAACATTTATCTATCCCCATTATCTTATCAGAGTGCTAGCAACTGCCAAACGTTTGCAAACATCAAATGTCTTTCATGATGAAGAGTTCACATGTCAAATGTTGTCTGATATACAACATTTGCTATCTAAGCTAATTCTAATGTATGAAGAGTGTAAGAAGGCAAGTGATAAATTCTTACAACAGAAATGCAAAGTGCAATGGTTGAAGGAATGGAACCTTAATACTAGGTTCTATCACAGTTATCTGAAAGCAAGGAGGAATACAATAGCATAGACAAAACAAAACAACTCCAATATGAAATTACTTCTAACTTTTAATCTTGACAACTAAGGGCTCCTCTTTCTCTTATGTGTTGGCTTCATTAGAGCTTGAAGAAGAATTTAAGTTGTTACCACTAAGTGTAGGAGTTATTATGTTCTCATTTTCAAGTTGGTCGTCTTGTTGTTCCTCATTAACTTATTGCTGCAAATCTTGAAAAGTTACGCTTATATTTTCAGCTTGTTGTCCTCGTAAGCTTGCTAACAGTTCTTGTACCGACTTCTTGCGTTTTTGCTTCATATGGAACTTATCTTGTAGAGACTACTTTAAAGAAATATAAATCATATAAGTTACATAAAGCCACCTCAACCCAACTATTTTGTACACATACCAGTAAAATGTTTTCTCATGATTTACAAGACTATATAATTCATTAAAATGAAATATTTCATTCCCAGTCACTAGCAAGCAAGACAGGCAAACATCGATACAATAGATTATGCAAAATAACTAACAAGTAAGTAGATAAATGAACTAAAGATGCAAAACACACACAATTAATTAAAACAAACCAAGGTAAGTCTAATCTCGCATTCTATCACCATCTCAGTCACTACTGCCATCATCATCAACTCCGTCATTGCCACCATCATCTTCGTCTCCATCACTATCACCATTTTCATTGAGAAAATCAACTTGTTCTTTTTCATCCTGATCAACTCGAACTAAAGGTAAGTCTTCAATATTTTCCAAAAATTTCTCACAAAAAGGTATGTCCTCCATTGGTGGCTCCTCTAAATCTACAAAATCCACATCTCCCATATCATATATGTCTCTCGATGTTATATGACAAACACAACACCAATCTTCATCAATTGGATCATCAACGTAGTATACCATTCTTGCATCAGATGCAAGTATAAATGGTTCATCTATTTCTTTTGCACCCGTGTGTATCAAACGGGTAAAGTTTACACTTGTAATCCCAAATTGATCTATCTTGATTCCCTTGTTAAGTGGAGTGTCTACCCAAAGACATTTGAATAATACAACCTTTAACTTGCCATAATAATTTAACTCTATGATGCCAACCAGTTTGCCATAATACATATCATCACTTGACTTTTCAATAGATCCTCTACCACTTGAAAATCTTTTGGTAACAGCAGACATAACAACACCACTATTTTGGGTTTTCAATCCTTGCTCCTTCCACATAGTACGAAACTTAAATCCATGAATGTTATATTCCTTGAATCTCCTCACAACATTATTTGGCCCATTTGCAAGCAATTTGATTTTTGGCATAATCTCCACACCATTTTGACTTGCAACCTGTGTTATAAAATTTATTAGGATAGTTATATAAAATTATAAGATTTTGAGTTTTAAAGGGAATGAAATGTTTGGAATATTTCCTTAAACCACTCATGAAAATGTTTGAGTACATATTCTTTCACATGTTTTGAGGAGTTTCTTTTGCCACGATACATCCTAGTGACCTCAATTTTAAACCTCCGGATTGTAATTATAAATCATATATTAAGGTATAAAATACATTAGAATAAGAAAATGAATAATATGTAAGATCATATAACTTACTCTCGAAATGCATCAACTATTTCACAATTAGCTAACACATATCGGTGAGCTTGTATGATTTCCACGAAAGATATTGAAAGAGTCTTAATAGCTCCAATGGGCCTGCCTAATGCGTGAAACAAATTTGACAAGATAGTAGATTTGCTACTAGCATTAATTTCATTGTCATCATCGTTATGCCTTGGTCGATTAAACCTTGTTTCAATATTAGCATCTTCAAAATATTTAGAACAATTAGTAAGGTTTTCCTCTGTAAGGTAGCCTTCGGCTATACAACCTTCTGCAGCGGAATTGTTATGAACATAAGATTTAAAATGACCCATTTCCCTAACAAAAGATAAAACAAATAGTAAGATTACTAGAAAAAATTACATAGATCAACTTACTAAGAAAATAATATACCTTTCAACAGGGTACATCAATGACCTTGTACAGTACCTGCAAGAATTGCTTCCTCTCCAATATGAATGACTAGGCAAAACATAATAGTGAAAAAGGATAGAGGAATTTTTTTTTCCATATTAGCATGATTAAACCAAATTCGTTGCTGGAGATTCTCTACATGCTTAACATCCAAAACCTTGCTTGATATTTCTCTAAAGTAGTTACATAACTCAATCTACACTGAAGTAGCTTCTTTAGGAAGAGCTTTTCTACAAGCAATTGGCAAAAGATGTTCCATCAAAATTTGAGAATCATGACTCTTTAAATTAGAGATCCTGAGTTTCTTAACATCAACACATCTAGAAATATTTGATGCGTAATTATCTGGAAACACCACATTGTTTAAAACTTTTAGAAAGATATCTTTCTTATCTTTCTTCATGTTAAAGCATGATGGAGGAAACTTCAAATAATTAGGATATGGATGAAGCTTTTCTCTAATTCCCATCACTTGCAAGTCTTTACGAGCTTACAAATTGTCCTTTGATTTTTTCTTGTCACCAAGTATAGTATACAATACATTATCACAAACATTGTTTTCCACATGCATCAAGTCAAGGCAATGCCGAATAAGATGGTTCTTCCAATAAGGTAAATCCCAAAAGATACTCTTTTTCTTCCATTGTTTTGGGCCAACCTTACTTGTACCATCATCATGAGGCCTCTTTCGACTCTTCTCAATTTGACTTAACAAGGTTAAACCTGATGGTGGAGTAGGCGCATATCTATGCTCCTCAAAACCATTAAAAGACTTTTTGTTGTATCTATATTTGTGATCCTACGGAAAAATCGTCAATGTCCCATAAAACAATTTTTTCTACCTAACTTTAGCCACATAGAAACTGTTTCATAATTACACGATGGACAAGCAAGTGATGTATGTGCATTCCACCCAGACAAGTTGTCAAGACCTGGAAAATCACTTACGGTCCACATCAATGTAGCATGCAATTGAAACATTTCCTTAGTTGAGGAATCATAAGCATTTACACCATCCCACAGTTGTTTTAACTCAATAATTAAAGGTTGCAAGTAAACATCAATGTTATTTCTAGGCATTTTAGGACCAGGAATTATCATTGACATAATAAGAGAAGATTGCTTCATAAAACACCATGGAGTATAATTATAGATATACAACATCACAGGCCAAATGCTTACACTGGAACTTAGATTTCCAAATGGATTGAAATCATCTGTAGCTAAAGCAAATTGCACATTACGAGTCTCCAAAGCAAAGTCTGGATAGAATGAATCAAAATGTTTCCACACTTTGCCATCTTTTGGATGTCATAATAACCCAACTGGATTATCTTCTGTAGCATGCCACTTCAAGAGTTTTGTTGTTTTAGAGCACATGTATAGCCTTTTCAGTCTAGGTATAAGTGGAAAGTACCGCAACACTTTTGCTAGATTTGGTTTCTTTCTATGTTGGTCATCAATTACAACATTTGCACTAACATCATTTTCATTAGACATATACCTGGAAGAATTATAGACCTTGCATTTATCTCAACTCTCATCCTCTGATGATCCCCAATATAACATACAATGATTTGGACATGCATCAATCTTATCGTAGCCCAAATCTAACTTCTTAATCATCTTTTTTGACTCATAAAATGATGATGGTAGTTTTGCATGGGGAAACGCATCTTTTAAAAGATCAAGAATCATTGAAAATGCTTTCTCAATTGCACCATATAAAACCTTATTATGATAAAAATGAACAATGAATGATAACTTACTATATTTTGTACAACCATCATAAAGTTTTTGATTCCCATGCTCCAACAACTTCTTAATTTTCTCTCTCTCTTCTTGATTCCTACCTTCAAAACCTCTAGAATTGTCATTATTTGGTAGATCTGATGGACCTAAATTTTGAAATTCATTATTGTGAAAGACACCAAAAATACCATTCAGCATATCATGCATCGGATATTGTCTACCCGACTCATTTTGTACTCGGGAAAATGATTCTACACTGGATTGAGCATGTTTTTCTCCATGCATATGCCAACATGTGTACTTCTTTGGAAACCCTCTTTGAAGTAGATGACTAAACACTTCAGCTCTATTGCGCATAATAGAAAATCCACATATAATACTAGGACACAAATTTTTTCCATCAATACACACATTTGAAAATGCAAATTCCAAAAATTGAACTACACCATCCGAGAATTATTTTGATTTAATTGGACTCTCAATCCAATTCTTGTCAATCATATTGGAATGAAGCTGATTAAGATACGAACAAACAAAAAATAGAACAAAGTTTTATATAAATGTAAGTGGGAAACTTTCTAGTGAAAAGAGCTAAAAATGAGTCAGAATCTTGCAACCTATCACAAATTTACAAAAATGGAAAGCACAATTCATCTGATTAGATAAAAGTTAAATAGAAACACAAAATTAGAAGCCCTTCAAAGAGTAAATCTACTGAAAAATAGACGATCTTTTCTCCAAATTTAACAAAACCATTTTCTAAATCCACATAAATACGCATCACTCACCTCATCAAAATGAGGAAAAACAGAGAGAAAAAACTGTGATTTATTCAATCTTTTCTCCATAGATTTGTCACCTCTTCAATTAGGGTTAATAAAAAATTAAAATAAACAACAAAAAATTGATCAAAACAATTGAAGTTTGAATAATCTATCTACCTAGACTCAAAGTTTCTACCTGCACTCAAATAGGAGAGACGCGTTGCCTTATTTTTTGCTGCCGCGATTTGATTTTGGAGAAGATGTGTTACTCCTATTTTGTGAGAATTTGGGGTAAGTTTGGGATGTCCTGCTCCTATTTTCTTTTCCTTTTGATTAATAAAAAATAAAAGGCCTAGCCCATCAGTAGCCCCATAAACTTGGCATGATTTTTCACTTAGACACCTCAACTGAAGGATTTTCATTTTAAACACCTAACGTAGGGTTCCCATGTATCACTTTAACAATTTTTAAACAGACTTCTGTTGACCATAAGTGCGTGCAAGACAACCGTTCTACGTGGATTAACTAACCAATTATATGATGCCAACTCTTAAACCTCTTTACACGTCATTTTTTTCAAACTAAAAGAAAAATGGAACCATTCATTGTGATTTTTCAACTTCCTTCATATGATTCTCTCTCTTGTCCGATGAAAACCCTAGGTAAATCGCCCTTCTCTTCACATGTATTTCTTTATTTTTCCTTCAATTCGTTGTTAGTAATAACCATTGTTGTATTTTATGTCACCATTTTTCAGGTTTCAGGTTGTATTGACGAGGTATCGGGTTGTGCGATATTGGAGAAATTGAAGAAATTGAAGGTAATGGTGTATTTTGTTTTCTACCTTTGTTGTTGTTTTCTTCAAGAAGGTGTATACTGTTATTGATTCCGCTTTCTTTATTTTCATTTTTAATATTTTATTGGGTTTTTCTTTTTGAGATATGGACAACTATATTTTAACTTGTTTCATCATGGGATGTGTGTTGTTGGAAACCCTAACCCTACTTACCAACGAGAAGTAGATGTATTTGGTGTTGGCATAGATAAAGACCATTTTAGCCTTCTCGAGTTTCTTTCCTACACTAAAGACCTTGGCTATACAAATGTAAAGGGATTTTACTGTGAAGATAATAATGAATTAGTTCAAGTTACTTATGATACTTATTTGTTAGAATTTGTGAAAGACTTGGAAGATGGTGATGAGTTTCATGTGTATGTGGTCCATGAAGTTGAGGAATTGGAAGAATTGCCTACTCCAACTGGTCTTTTACCATGGTCTGATCTTGTTGATGAGTCTGTGGAGAATGATTCAGATTTGAATGGAGTTGATACAGATCTGCCTGGAGGTGATACAAATTAGAATAAAGTTGAATCAGATCTGCCTAGTAGTGACACAGATGTAGATGTTATTCCAAATGAAGATGATTCCGATGTTGATGAAGAATTGAGATCCCTTAGGGTTGAAAGGAGAAACAAAAGAAATCCTAATCTTAGAAAGAAAAGAGATAGGGAGAACAAAACAATACCTAAAGAGGTACCAATAGGTGAGGCTGGTGTGGATAGAGGTTTTGAAGATATTAGAATAAATAAGAAGGATAGATATGTTGGCAGATTGGGAGGAGAAGAGAAGTATATTGATAGCTCAGAATGTGATAGTGATGATAGCACTGATATGCTAGATGCAGAAGTTGTTAGAGGTGTTGATCTACCAGGCAGAAGAAAGAGCAAAAAGGTCAGGTATGATGATGAATGTAATGTTGCTATTTTTGAACTTGGAATGATTTTTGAGAATGCTAAGGAATTTAGAAAGGCTTTGGCCAAATATGCTGTTGAAAAAATTATCAGATTAAGTTAAGGCCTAATGAAGCTCGTAGAGTGAGAGCCAAATGTAAATTCAAAGAAAAATGCAAATGGTTGTACAATGATGCTATTGATAGGGATTCTGGTAACTTTCTGATGAAGAATTACTATCCTATACACAAGTGTTTACCATCAAATAAGAATAAAATGTGTACAACTAAGTTCCTAGCAAGTAGATTCAAGGATGAAATAACTAAACAACCATCTTTGAGGATTTGGGAAATACAAGAATTGTGTAGGGAGGAGTTAGGACTACACGTGGGTAGAACACTTTGTTACAAAGCAAAGATGATGATTCTTAGAGAAAACATGGGTGACTGGAATATGGAATTTGCAAGGTTATGTGATTATGCTGAAGTCATAAAACAAACCAATCCTGGTAGTTCTGTTTGGGTAAGGATGGATAGAGAAACTGTACCAGGAAAGAATTTGTTTGTGTACTTCTATGTATGCTTGGATGCATTGAAGAAAGGGTGGAAGGAAGGATGTAGAAGAATAATAGGATTTGATGGATGTTTCTTAAAGGGTGCTTGTAAGGGTGAACTTCTTGTAGCAGTTGGAAGAAATGGAAACAATCAGATGTTTCCTATAGCCTGGTCAGTTGTGGACAAAGAGACTAAACATGGCTGGAGTTTCTTTATCAACTACTTGAAAGAGGACCTGCAATTGGGTACTGGACAGGGTCTTACTGTAATGTCAGATATGCAGAAGGTAATTGTTTATTACTTTGATAATTGTAGATATATAGAAATGTATTTTCTTTCTTGAATTGTATTGAATTGTATTTTATTGTAAGGTCTTCAAGCAGCTGTTGGTGAACTGCTACCAAATGCTGAAGTGCTAGACACATTTGGTCTAATTGGAGTAAAAGATGGAAGGGAGAGGAAAGGAGAAAACAATTCTGGAGATGTTCCAAGGCAACTTTTGAAGTGAAGTACAATGAGGAGCTTTACAAAATGAGCAGACTTGGTAATGAAATTAATGATGATTTATATCATTATCCACAAGTGTCATGGGTTAGAGTATTCCAAATGTGATGCAGTTGAAAATAACATGTGTGAAACCTTACACTCATGGATCTTATCATGTAGACAGAAATCTATAATAACCATGTTGGAGGAAATTAGGAGAAAACTAATGACTAGAACTATGGATATGGTTAAGTTTGCTGATACATGGATATGTGATATTGCACCTATGGCTAGACTTATGTTGGAGGAGAATAAGGAAAAGTCTAGGGCATGCAAGGTGCTTTGGAATGCTGATAGTGGGTTTGAGATTGGAGAAGGGCAATATAGGCATACAATCAACTTGACTAATAGAATTTGTAGCTGTAGAACTTGGCAATTAAGAGGCATTCCATGCCAATATGCTATTTCTGCTTTGTACCACATCACTACTAGAAATAAGCTATTTACCGACTACAAATCCCGACTACAAATATGTAATCGGAAATCTGGAAAATTTTCTGACTACTTTAATCGGTACATTAAAATTTATATTATTTTAATTGTTTTAAAATTTTACCGATAATGATTTCGACTACTGAAGTCGTAAGTTTTATGAAATAAAGTCAACAAAAGAATTGACTAGTGTTCCGATTACAGTAGTCGGTACTTTGTTAAAATAATTTTTAAAAAATATTAATTGGCGACTACTGTAGTCGGCAATTTTACTATATTTTTTAATTAAATATTAATTTAATTTTTTGATTACAGTAAAGTAATAGGTAAGGTCCCTACTTCGATCCTAGGCATCAACATTTACTTTAAAAATATTTTTTTAGTTAGTAAATTCTGACACATATATTGTAAAATTTGTTTAATTAAGAGAAAATTGACCAGTGTTCTGTTTTTTCACTAACATTAATTAAAAAATAAAACATTAATTTAAAAAGAGAAAACTACTCTAAAGGTAAAGTAATACTCTATTCTAACCTATTTTTTCACTGACCGTCTCTCTAAATTTACTCTGCAAAACTCTTTCTCCATCAATTCTTTACACTTTGGTCGAGGAAAATCGTTTCAAGAATCTAAAAGCAAATCATTTCCAGAATCGTTTGAAAGAGGTAATGTAAACTCTTCTCCTTTTTCGGGTTTCAATTTGGTTGAGGTACTGTAAACTCTTCTTCTTTAGGGTTCATATTTGGTTGAGGTACTGTAAAGACTATTACTGTTTAGTAGGGTTTGAATCGGGTTGTTTGAATTAGAAAATTCATGCTTGTTTATAATACATATGTGATAGCAATACATCTCTGTCATGTACTGCTGCTGGGTGGTGTCAATTTGGTTGTTTTTGTTTTGACATGAATGAATAAAATACATCTTGTTTATGATGCATTATATTGAAAGACTTTTAGTATGAACATGGGAGAAAACAGATAGATGCTCTGTGCTGGTCCTAATTTTTAGGGTTTTAATTTGGTTGAGGTACTGTAAAGTCTCTTCCTCTTTAGGGTATCAATTTGGTTGAAGTACTGTAACTCTCCTACTCTTTAGTATGTAATTTTTCTCCAGGAACGATCAACAAATTAGAGTTAATATATGCTTAATTTTCTCTACAAAACTGGATTGCTAGTTTGTTTAGTTAAATTCTCAACTTCTTAAATTTGTGTAGATGGAATTTGCACATCGTAAATGGATGTATGATAGAACTCATCCTAATCGTGCGGGATTGAGGGTGGAATTTATAAACGGGGTTAAGGAATTTATTGCAAAGGCGAAAACTAGAAATGATTTTCTTATAGAAGGCACAATTAGGTGTCCTTGTGCCAAATGCAAGTGTATCAAGTTATTGAAACCAGATAAAGTTGAATTTCATATTTTGAAGAATGGATTTATGGATAATTATTATGTATGGACTGTTCATGGAGAGAATGACGCCAATGTAGCTAGTGTTGATTTTCAGAATGCTTTTGATGGTGTGGATAATCCTGTAGAGAATAATAATGTTGAAAATTCTCGATTCAATGAAATGTTGAGGATGCTTTTGGGATGTTCCCGGGGTTCAATCAGAACCAAATGATGAGGCTAAGCACTTACATGGAGAGTTAAGCGAAGCTAGTCGACCATTATATGAAGGTTCAATGCATTCAAAGTTGTCATTCTTTGTTAGATTGCTAAGTATAAAGTCAGATTATTCAATTTCTCAAGCGGGAATGGATTCTATCATTACGCTTATGAATGAGCTTAATCCGAGTAAAATTGACTTGCCTAAAAATTTCTACACGACAAAGAAGATGGGTTCTAAGTTAGGGCTTTCATCAGAAAGGATTGACTGTTGTGAAAAAGGTTGCATGTTATTTTATAAAGATGATGCAGCTTTAGAAAATTGCAAATTTTGTAATCAAGCTCGTTATAAGGAAGTCACAAATGTCAAAAGGAAGAAGGTTCCGGTGAAGTCAATGCATTACTTACCCCTTATACCTAGGTTAAAGAGGTTATACGCATCAATGAGCTCTGCTCCTCATATGAGATGGCATTACGAACATAAAAAGTCACCTGGTGTTCTATGTCATCCATCAGATGGAGAAGCATGGAAGCATTTTGATAGAGTGTTTCCTGACTTTGCTAGTGAACCTAGAAACATTAGGTTGGGATTATGTAGTGATGGATTCACTCCATTTGCGGTCTCTGCGGCATCATATTCATGTTGGCCAATATTTGTTACGCCTTATAATCTCCCCCCTGAGTTATGTATGACAAGTCCATATTTGTTCCTAACTTGCATTATTCCAGGTCCAAACAATCCAAAAAAATTGATTGACATATACATGCAGCCTTTGATCGATGAGTTAAAATTATTGTGGAATCAAGGTGTGGAAACATATGATGTATTCCATAAACAAAACTTCATAATGCGTGCTGCTCTGATGTGGACTATAAATGATTTTCCTGCTTATGGAATGTTGTCTGGGTGGTCAACTGCTGGTAAGTTAGCTTGCCCATGTTGTATGGAAGACACAAAAGCATTCAGATTAAAACATGGAGGTAAGAACTCATGGTTCGATTGTCACCATCGATTCTTGCCAAAAGATCATGAATTTAGGAGAAATACTAGTGCATTTATGAAGAACCAAACTGATTTTGAAGATCCACCGGCAACTTTATCGCCTGAGGAAATGTGGCATAGAGTTAGGGATTTACCTAAGGTAACAGACTCTCCATCATCTAAGATACCTGGTTATGGTGTTACACATAATTGGACAAAACAGAGCATATTTTGGGAGTTACCTTATTGGAAGCATAACCTTCTTCGCCATAATTTGGATGTCATGCATATTGAAAAAAACTTTTTTGACAACATATTCAATATTGTGATGGATATCAATAACAAGACAAAAGATAATTTGAAGGCTAGGATGGACTTAAAAAAGAATATTGCAGGCGAAGTGAGTTGTACTTGACATACCTTAACAACAAGATTCGAAGCCCAAGGCAAGTTACACATTCACTTTGGATGAGAGAAGAGATTTGTGATTGGGTCAAGAATTTAAAGATGCCTGATGGATATGCTTCAAACTTATCTAGATGTGTTGATATGAAAGAAGGAAAGTTGATGTCTATGAAAAGCCATGATTGTCACATTTTTATGGAATCTTTGATGCCTATAGCATTCAAGTCCTTACATGATAGAATATGGAAACCCATCACAGAAATAAGCCTTTTTTTCAAAGAGTTGTGCTCTAGCACATTGAGGGTGGAGAACCTAAATTACATAGAGAGTAACATTTGCCTAGCTTTAAACAAGTTGGCAAAAATATTTCCTCCTGGCTTTTTCAATGTAATGGAACATCTCCCTATTCATCTTGTGCATGAGGCACGACTTGGAGGTCCTATTCAAGGTAGATGGATGTATCCTTTTGAGAGGTAAGAACTTTAGATTATTTTTCTTTTTGTTTGAATTTTTTTTAAAAAAAACGTCTAAAAGTCACACTTTACAGGATTATTGGCAAAAGTAAAAGGACCATAAAAAATAGATGGAGAATAGAGGGAGCGATGCGTGAAGCATATCGGGCCAGAGAAATGTCTAATTTTGATTCATATTATTTTGAAAGTGATGTGCCATGTTTGAGAAATAGACCCAATCGACATGACGATGGAGGAATTATCGATCATTTGGCACCACCCTTTTCCATATTTAATTATCCGGGGAAAAGGAGGTCCAAAATATACTCCAAAGCGAAAGTTAAGCGAGATGGAGCTAAAGTCAGCTACAACACATGTTTTATTGAATTGTCCCGAGGTCCAACCTTATCATAGGTACATATGTATATATTACCTACTTCTAAAAAAAAATCATCATCCCTTTAACTAATTTAAGTTGTTATTTTGTCGAACAGTTATTTTGTTAGTACATATGGGAATGATGTTGTTTATTCTAGGTTTTCAGACTGGTTCAAAGAACATGTAAGTGTTACCTAATACTAATAAGTATTTGCTGATCAATTATATGTATTTTTAGAATTCTAAATTTTCTTTAATTCAATATAGGTTCATAATCGAGTTAATGTCGTGGATGTCGTAAATGTCCAATTTTACGTGATATTTCTTGGGGACACGATCATAGAGTTAGAATAATGTCTAAGTACTTCATCAATGGGTACAAATTTCATACAGAAGAATGGTCCAAAGGCAAGAAAACCAATAATAGTGGGGTGTGGGTGAAAGGTGAGGGGGATATTGATTATTATGGTGTGCTTCGAGAGATTATAGAACTCGAGTATGTTGTTGGTTGGCCAAAGAAAAAGCTAGTGATCTTTCGGTGCAAGTGGTATGATCCTGATTCTAGTGGTACAAAGGTGCATCCTCAATACAAAATAATTGAAATTAATCACACGAGGCAATATCGTTTATATGATCCATTTATCATTGCACAAAATGTGAAACAAGTGTATTACGCTCCTTATCCTTTGTGCAAGAATAAATCTTCGTGGCGTGTAGTTATAAAAACAAAGCCCGTGGGGAGAGTGGAGGTTGAGGATGCATTGGATGTAGCGTATCAAAATGATATATCAAGTGTTGAAGTAATGGTGGATGACGAATTAGCAGGTGAATTGCAGCATAGTGAAGGCATCTATGAGGAATTTGATGCTACCGTCCTTCAATCAGATTTGAATAATTATGGGGAAGGAACATCCAGAGCTAACGAGGAGGAATCCCAAGGCGAGGAATATGAAACAAGTGATGATGAATTACTTGAAGAAAATGAAATAAGTGATGAGGAAGAATTTGATAGTAATTATGAATCTAATGAAGAAGATTGACTTGTTTGATTTTTTTTTCTGATTGAGCATTCCTATATTGGAAGTGCTTCTGTTTTATCATGCTATGGCTGTGTAAGCTTTAGATTTTTTCTTCTTGTGGTTATAACACTATGTTCATTTAAGGTCATGATTGTCAGTTTCTTGGCTATTCTTGTTGGACTCATTATGCAACCTTCTCTAGTTTATTGTGACAAAAAGAAATGGTTAAGTTTCTCTATTAGCTCTGATCTTGTGGAACTACAGACCAATTATCATCAGGTTGTTGAGGCTTAAAGTGATTAGACTCATTTTAGCTTAAGAATGATTTGTGCTAATCTCTATTGCATTAGACTCATTTTAGCTTCCTTATAGTTGAGTGTTTTCTTTGGGCGAGTAATAATTTATTTTGGAGAAACAAGTAGTTGTTAAGGCATAAGTTTCACAGGTAAACTTTCTTTTGCTGTTAAAACATAAGCTTCTCCTGATTCTTGTCTACATTTGACTTGCAAAATTTGTTCATTAGTTAGTGTTTAGACTTCACTTCCAAGTTGAAACATTGTGCATACTAAAGTTATGTGATATGGTTGTTTACAGTGAAATATCACAAGTTGTACTTTAAATATCACAGTTTTACTTTCACAATTTGTTACCAAAGCACTTTCATATTTTTCTTGCTTTATTCCAGTGTATCATTGTGCATATTTTAAGTATCTTTTTAGGCAATGAAGAAGACATCTGGAAAGCGTCGAAAGCATACAAATAAGAGGAAACAACACTGTGATCAGTAGTAGTAGTACTACACCTGCTTGTGCAAAGACTCAATATGCTGGAGATATCAGAGAATATGATGCTTTTCATAGGCTAATTATCACCCCCGATGAGGATGGGTAAGTTATCCTTATGTTATTTTTAATTTGGTGAATGTACTTCTTACATGAATTAAGTTTAATGCAGGTTTGCGCCATCTTATCTTGGCTCACGCATGGTTGCAGAATCTATTACACCATTCTTCGATGATGCTTGGGGTAGATGGAAAGAATTTCCCTACAATATCAGAAAACAAATATGGAATCAATTTAAGGTACAAATAAAACTTATTCTTATGTCAGTTATCAAATATTGAATTTTGAATGTAATGACATTTTTGTATGGTGCAGACGAAGTGTGTATGGCAGCCATGTTATGAGAATAAAATAAATTCCATTTTTGAGAAAAATGCTCGTATACGAGTTACTGAAATGTTGTTTGTAGCTCGAAAAAATAATGAGAAGCCCAGCTGGCTACGAGCAGATATATGGGTTAAATTTTTGGAGAAATGGAACACTCCTGAATTTAAGGTGAAGTGTGAGCGAGCAAAGGCAGCTCGGGCCTCCGTAAAGGGTGGCTCTTTACACACCGGAGGTTCTATGAGTTACGCAGCCCACAAACGAAAAATGGTAATTTTTTAATTGAATCTCCTTACTTTTAACTAAATGTGATTGAACTTCATATAACTTTAATTGCAAACAAAGTTAAAGGGTGCAGAAGTGTCTATTGCTGAGGTATTTGAGGAGACACATAAGAAAAGAAATAAGGATGGTACAAGGGGAGAATGGATAGAGCCACGTGCAGAGGAGACATTTGTAAGTTATTACTTCAATATTATTTCATTTAACATAATTTTAGAATCATAGATCATCAATGGCAATAAATCAGAAAAGAAAAAGCTGCAATTCGCCTCATCTCAATGGCAATAATCTAATGTTGCTTATAATTCGATCATCGTATAATTTTGTTGTAGTTACTATTCAGTATGCTTTGTCATGACTTGTGTAGTATTTTGCCTTGTGTAGTTCTGACTACTCAATAAAATATGTAGCTCACAAGTTATTCTAGTTACTGTCAGTATGTTTGTTAACTGCCACTCCAAATGAGCAATCTTACTGCAATTTGGACTAGTATTTGCTATTCAGTATAGTTAGGGATTTGAATCATTTTGGGCATTATTTTGTCCCTCAAATTGCCTAGTAGTGTTATCATTTTTATCTTTATCTATATTTGGACTTCCAAGTTGTGCTAAAGTTTCCAGTTGCTTATTAATGGATTTATTTAATGCTTTGCCAAAACTTATTATTCAATATAATAATAGTGGCTGAGTAACTGATTACTTCTTCCATGGTTTAATCACAGAGAGAACGATAATCGCCGCGATAATGAGAAGCAAAATTATGGCGATCATCATACATTTTCTTGATTTTTTTCTGCAAGCTCTTTGCAGTTTGAAGTGCATCTGTACCCATATTAACGTGATCCACTGCATATCTCACCTGAAAATAAATCCAGAGGAAAAAATTGTCTGATTTTTAAGGGAAATTTCATAAATTGTCACATAACTATAAGTTTTTCCTGTTAAAGTCATGCAACTAGATTTTAAAACTGAAGAGTCACAACTCACAATGCTATCATATTCATAGCCATGATTAAGTAAAATTGCATAACCTATAAAATATGGAAATCAGTTATCTATATATCAATAGGTGTAACTACTTGAAACTTTTACTAGAAATGAGGTAATAAAAGGTTGTATTAACAAATGTGCTGGATATGTTGTTTATAATAGTGGTGTCTTTAGAGATGCTTGAGATGTAGTAAGGTATACACCATGAACATTGAAAGTAGCTTTAGGCCTTTTATTAATTTCATACTACTACAAGGCACCTCTAACGTGGTCGAAAATTTCTAGCACGATTTCAACCAGATGCTGAAATAATTTGTTCAGAGGCTGCAAGCTGTAACCAGAGAAATGCCTATGAAACTTTTGCTTTATTGAAGGGAAAGATGTTTAATTCTTTTCCTCCTTTGTGATGGTCGTCTCTTTTTACTTAATTGTGTATTATGTCTGAAAGAAATAAGATTATTGATTTATATATACATTTATTTCAGGTTGGATTTCAGAGAGGCTTGGATGAATGGCGTCAGACACATCCTACTTCAGATGCGGATTCCACATCATCTAGTGATATTACATCAATATGGACAAATGTGGCAGGAGGTGTTAAGAAAGGTAGAGTTTACGGGCTTGGAGCACAACCTTCCTCGTTTCATCCATCATCATTGTTGTCTGGTGCTTCTACTTCTCAATCTTCGGAAGAAATGGAGGCAATGCGAAGACAAATTTCAGAGCTTACAGAACGACTTCAATCATCTGAAGCTAACTTTGCTAAAATGCAGAAATTCATGGAGAAACATATGGCTGAATCTGATGAAAGTGAAGGGACCGACTATGATGAAGAGTAGTTTGTTTTATGGTTGTTTAGACATTTTCTATGAGATTTAGACGTGTTTTGAACTATTTACTACCTTTTTGAATAATAACTTAATACTTATTAGATTTGATTTTAATGATGTTTGAGCTTTTAGACTCAATTGAATTGAATTGAATGCAATTTGAATGTTTAGGAATGTATTCGATGTTCGATTTTATTGTTGAGTTTTTGTGGATGGATGATAGTATTAATTTAGCAGGTGGTCTACGAAAGAAACAACATTTTTCAGTAGTAAAATGTAGTTTTTTCGACTACAATAGTATGCAATATCATATAAAAAATTTTAGAAAATTAAAATTGCCGACTACAGTAATCGGCAGATTACCTAAATAGTAAATAAATTAATCATGTATACCGATTGTAGTAGTCGAAAAAGTACTTAAATGATTAACAAATAAATTATATGCCGACCACAATAGTCGTAATATATATTAATTAATTATTTAATTGTTCAACTATTACGATTACTGTAGTCGGCATTGTTTTAATTATTAAATGATTATTTTAATAGTTTCCGACTACAGTAGTCGGTCATTTAGGTACTTTATGGTTGATTCTTGTTTTATAATTTCCGACTACTGTAGTCGGAAAATGCCGACTACCGTAGTCGGTAAAGAATTTCCGACCTTCAAGATACCGACTACTATAAAGTAGTCGGAAGGTCATCGGCAAACCCCATTTTGCGACTACTTTCCGACTAATTCTGTAATCGATAAACAGCGAATTTCTAGTAGTGCATAGAACAGGAACTTGAACCACTTGTGGAGCATTGGTATAGGAAGGATACCTTCTTAAAGGCTTATAGTCATTTCATTCAACCAATTCCAAATATGAAGATGTGGCCAGAAACTAACAATCCAAGGATTGAGCCTCTTAAACCTAAGCAAATGCCTGGTAGACCTCCAAGAAATAGAAGAAAGAGTAAAGATGAACCAAGAAAGAAGCATGGAAAGATGTCCAAACAAGGGGTGAAAATTACTTGTTCCAAGTGTAAACAACAAGGCCATAACAAGGAATATTGCAAGGTAAAATAGTTTATTATTTGTTTGTGCATTTTTTAAATTCTTGTTGAATGTAATGAACAAACTTTATGTTTGATATTTCGGTTGGTGTCCATACTTCACAACCAGCTAGCCATAATTCACAATTTCCTGCTGGTCAAAGTTCACAAGGAAGTTGCCATCCTGAACCAACAAGCTCCTTCCAACCTGGACCAACATGCTTCAACAACATCAAGCAGTCATGCTTCTTCAACAACAGTTTGTGGTGATACCAGTAGAGTTAAGAGGGCAAGGGAAACTGCAAAAACAAGTCAGCCACCACCATTTGTGGATACAAGTATTCCTGTTACAAGAGGAATAACTAGTCAACTACCTCCAAAGACAAGACAAATTGCTGGACAAAAAAGAGGAAGAGTTGCAACTGGAGAAGATTCTGCAAGAGGGGGACCAAAGAGGCCAACTAATGGAGGATCAAGTAATGTTGGATTTGGCATCTACACAAGTGCGAGTGGAACCCAACTACTAAACGTAAGTTTGTCATAAACTGTCTCTGAAATGAATGCAAGTTTATACATTAATTTTGGTTTTTTCTTCAAAAAATAGCCTGGGACTTCAAGCCAAACGATTCTACCAACAGGTTCAAGTTATAAGGATGAAAGTTTAATGGGTATAGACCTTGGCTTTAAGGCTTGAGGCTTGAGATGGAAAAACAAGGATGCTGTCACCACTTCCCAATTGCAGCAAATGGCAAACAAAAAGAAGAAGTAACACTGTAACGACCCTAAAAATGAACTAGTGAAACTAGGGCCTCACATGTGAGTTTGGAGTTGAGAACTTGATGAAACGATGAGAAATGACCGTGACGTCCGGAAACTAGTCATTTGAACTAGTGAGTTGTAAGGGTCAACTTTAAATGGTCATATCTTTTAGTTCAAAATGAATTAGGTGGACCTTTACCTATCCAATTAAAGGTCTCTGAGTCCTCTTTCCAACGCCACTGAGTTATCCCAATTCCGACCTTGGATTAAAAAGTTATGCCCAAAATATTGAAGCACTGTCAGGCTGGAAAAAAAAAGGGCGAACTAAGACGGGAAGGGGCAAAATTTTTAAGTTAAGACTTTATGGGTCCTTAGTCCTTTTCCAAAATTGATCCTATGCTATTTTATTCCTTTCCTAGCAACTATAAGACCTTTTTATGACTTAATTCCTTTCATTTAAGTCACTCCTCTTAGAATTAAAGAGAAACCCATCTCCTTTCATATATCTCTTTCAAGTTCAAGGAAGAAGAAGGGTGAAGAACTAGGGTTTCAAATTAGAGACTTCTTTCATCGATTTTCGTGGGCTTTCTCAATATTAAGGTATGGAGACTCTCTATCTTTGATTCCTTTTTCAATCAAAGAGCCAATTCAAAGTATTTTCAAAGTTCTTCAAAAACCCTAAAGTCCTAATTTCGATTCTAGCATGGGTTCTTGCATAAAAAGGGTTTTAAATGATGATTTATATTGTTATTAATGATTATTAATGGTTTTTAGAAAGAAATCCCCATGAACCCATGTTTTCTCAAATTCTCTAAATTTCACCATAAAGTGGGTGTATTAATTTTGAGTAGATGATTATAGAATTGTGTTTAGTATAATATGGGCTGTTCATATATGGTATTATATATGTTGAATTGTGAAGAATTGATGTTGAATTTAAGGATATGAGATTTGAGCCTTGCATGGGCAAATAGTGAATCGGTCCTTATGTTGATTATTGGATTATGTTTAGCTTGTATTGTATAGCTAAATTCTACTATTATCTATGTTATTCTATTGTGAATTTATCTTCATGTTGATTATGGGCTTATGCTTAGCTTAAATGGTATAGTTGAATACCATGATTACCTATGCTTTCTATTGTGAATTGTTTGATCATGAGAATGGTGAAGGTGGCTTGGAAAGGATGGTAAGTTGACCTACTTTATGAATAATGTTGAATTAGTAGGGAATTGAGTAATGTTGGTTATGGCTTTGGAGAATGGTAAGATGGCTTAATCTCTTAGTATTGATATAATTGTTATTGATTGGTTTGATCCACCTTTGGTGGAGGTGGTTATTTGTTGTATTATTGTGAATTGAGGCCATGAAGGGCATTATATAAATGTTATTATATTGTTGTATTATTATACACATATGAGGCTATATGTAAAGTCCTATATGAAGCTATATGTAAAGTTTTATGTGAAGCTATATGTGAAGGTATGATGTAAATGAGTTTTATGTGAAGCTATATGTGAAGCTATGATGTGAATGAGTTTTATGTGATCTTGTGATGATCCTATGTAAAGTGGATAGCATTGTGAGTTAAAGTATGATTTCTCATGATGGATATATGAAATGATGTTGGATTATGAAGTATCCTTAGATGTTAATGATGTGACTTGGTTGATAGACTAAGGTGTCTCTCCTTGTTACTTAAAGTCTTGAATGCATGAATGTGTGAAGTGGGCAGAACTAAGAAATGGTGCCCTTTCTATAAATGCTAAAAGAGGAATTCTAGGCCAAGACTTGAATCGGCAGAACTAAGAAATGGTGCCTTTTCATAAGTCTAGCTTTCCTAAGTAAATGTATAACCTTGAAGAATGGGCCTTAGGGCGATGTTCCCTTCTTGATTGAAATGATGATGAAACGGATACATGCATATCATTTTCTCTATGTAGTGTTGTGAGTCGACCAAGCCTAGCTCAGGGGGTTGTAGGCCCGGGTAACCGTATCGAGGGGTTGGTACCTTGGTTGCCTAGTACGGGGGTAGTAGGCCCGTATAACCGTATCGAGGGGTTGGTACCTTGGTTGCCTAGTACGGGGTAGTAGGCCCGTATAATCGTATCGAGGGGTTGGTATCTTGGTTGCCTAGTACGAGGGGGGTAGTAGGCCCGTATAACCGTATCGAGGGGTTGGTACCTTGGTTGCCTAGTACGGGGGTTAGTAGGGCCGTATAACCATATCGAGGGGTTTGTACCTTGGTCCCTAGCTCGGGGGGTGGTAGGCCCGGGTAACCACATTGAGGGGTTTGTACCTCTTTCGCCTCTCCAAGGGGGTAGTAGGCCTTGGAAATACTATATTGATGGTCACTCACTACACATGTACTACGCCCTACTAAATATGATTTTTATATAAGCATCATTATACATATCATCTCATTAATATGCTATCTATCGGGTACGATTATGCATTTTGCCTATGATGTCCTTATCTAAGGTAATCTTGGGGAACACTTAAGTGTGCTTGAAGAGGTTGTATGGGCGGTCACTTCTTGTCTCACTCAAGTGTGTCTTAAGGTTATATTAGGTAGAGGTCCTATGATAAGGAAATGACATGTGTTCTTTTAAAGTTAAGGATGGGTTGTAAATGGACATATGTTGAGTATATGTATGGTTGGCTATGGTCTTATATGTTAATGTTGACTTGTATTATGTCTCTTATACTTGTAAAGGAAAGGTTTTATCAAATGATATGAAAGCATTTTACTTCCTTGAAAATGTCCTTTTTGGCATGTTTTTGCATGATCTCCATACTTAGTACTTAATTGTGCTAACCCCTTTCTTTCCCTTTTTGGACTAAAGTGTAGGGATTTGGAGATGATGACATGTCATGGCTATTTGATAGGTTTCTAAGTGTTGAAGAAGAAGACTTGGTGAGTCCTCATATATTCGAGGACAATACCCAATATGTTCTTTTATGTCTTTTTAGTATTGTTTAAGTTGTGTATGGGATTAGTCCCGAATTTTGTACTCTAAAGTATTAGATGGTTTTGAGACATCATGTATAAAGTCTAGAAAGTCTTCCGCTTGCTATTTTTTTTTTTATGAAATGTTTTCTTGGTAAAGAAAGTTTTTAATTCCTTATGGTTTTAGTGTCTATGCGATGAATAAATGCTAAGAGGCTTGTATTAGACCTCGTTGAGGTCGAGTACGCCGGTTACGACTAGGGGGTGCTCCCGGGTCGTGACAAACACCAACTTAGACTAGGTTGATTTTGGGCCCTTAATTTTTTGTCTAATGTTTTTGGAGTATGCTAGCTTTATTTTGGTACCAGTAAACACTTTTGAGAAGGTTGTACGTAGCTTTTGATTATGCTAGCTTTATTTTGGGCCCTTATTTTGGTACACTTTTTTGAAGCCTGTAGCCTTGAATGGTATGTAGCATAATGCTAACTTTGAGATGGAGCATGCAATATAACTGTCTATGTTTTGTGTAATTTGGGTGTTACATTGTGACGAATATGACCAATTGTGTAATTTGGCTATTTGCTTTTGGTGTTACATTGTGAGAACGAATTTGAGATTTGTATGTAGCCAAAATACCAATTTTACTACAACAACAACATAGAATTTCATTTAATCTAAAATGCACATTTACATCGAAAATTTACAGGAACAACAACATCAAAATACTACTAGATCGAACACCAAATACTACTAGACCGAACACCAAATACAACATCAAAATACTACTAGACTGAACACCTCAAGAACACTAACAATTAGGCTTCAATTTCCATATTCCAAACATTAGCAACCTAGTAGCAACGACACCAATAATAAATATATTTCTTGCTCGCTTTAATTTTTCATCAAAAACATTGAATTTCTTCAACCATCCCCACATTATCCTGTTTGCTTGTGGAGGGTGTCGATCTTCATACTAAAGAAAATAGTCACAGCCACCAATTTTCTATAAAAGCCAATAAAAAAGAATTACACGCCAACAATTAATCGTCTAATTGACTTAAAAAAATAAGAGAAACAAAGAATTTTACCTTTGAAATTCTACAAGTTAAAAATCTACGCCCTGGATTTAATTGGGTCCATGAAGTCTTTAATAGTGCTTCATTACCACACCTACAATATCGACCTTCATCCACAAATGCCATGGAAGAATTGGAGACGCTCGACATAATAGTATTTAAGGGCCAAGAATTAAAGAAAGGTTGAAGAAGAGAGAAATTGGGGTCTTAGTTAGGGTACAATTGGAGAAAAAATAATATAAATAGATGATGTGGAGTAATATTACCATTGGAGATGCCACATCAGACGAAATTTTGATGTTTACGCGCCCTGAATCAATGAAAATCATGCGACACTCCAGCTGTGCAAAAAGTGTTAAAGTGACATATGGGAACCCTACGTTAGGTGTTTAAAATGAAAATCCTTCAGTTGAGGTGTCTAAGTGAAAGATCGTGCCAAGTTTAGGGGGCCACCGATGGGTTAGCCCAAAATAAAATATTGAAATTAATGGAGGAAAATGAAAAAAAAGGGAGGGAGACTATAACCATGTGATTTTACCACAATATTTTAGCGACAATTTTTAATATGTAGGAAATTTTTTATTTTAATGTTAATTTAGCCACGGTATACGCAACCGTGGCTAAAAAACCATGGGCAATAAGCGTATTTTTGGTAGTGATGGGTGATTACAATTGATAGTAAATAGTTGTAAATCAGTGAATAAGCTAGACTTTAGTGGGACTAAATTTTCTCTCGAACAATTTACCCCGAATCAAATTGGTTTCGCTAGAACACCAATAAGCAGCAATTAAGAACTGCCTACGCTTTAGTCCATTCACTCTCTCGAGCTGAATGTGTAGAAAAGGGCTTAGGATTCACTCTCTTGAGTTGAACCAATGACAACCAAATACCCACAGACAATCAAATCAGTAACCTTGGTTTTTAAACCTCTCTCTTGAGCAAGACAAAAACACGAAGTTAGAATTGCATTTGCAACTACAACCCTTTAAATTCAACCACAAACACTGATTGAAATCACTTTTAAACAGGATTTAAACTATCAATTAACAATATCGAGCAGCTAAATCAACCCATACTCACATAATCACACCCCAAGAATTGGGGTTTTAGCTAGACATCATAAAAAGATAGAAATCACTACCAAATTGTGTTTCCATCAACTGGGTACGATTAATTTTGTCTTTACAGAGGTCAAGGTTGAAGAATCTCAAAGACCCACTTCCAATATCTCAAAAATGGAAATTTTTAAATCTTTAAAGCTAATGAAAATATTGTCTCAGTACTCTCAGTTCTAAAATTGAGTGATAAAATTAGATATTATGAAAACTGATCCTAAATTATGAATTTAAAAATGTATTTATAGTCGCTTAAAATATGCTGCGAAGGACCATTCAGCGCAATAAGTCAGGATCGCCGATCCACTCGGTGATCCGCCCTTTTGTCAATCCCATCCCCTTTTTGCTTCGGCATTCAACATCTTCAAGTTTTGTAACTTTGGGCGATCTAACACTGCATCGCGAAACCGTTCGGTGACTTGTCGACTGCTCCTTTCTATCGCCGACTTGATTTTCTCCTTCAGGGCTTGGCACACTGGAACTTTAGGTGAGATCATGGGCATTCAGCAACTCGCCTAATGGGTTAGACGATCATCAAGCCCTCTTTTCTTCGTTTTTTCAACTGCCTTGTTTCTTTTTGCTCATTAGTGTCCATGCTTTGTTCCTCAATCCAAATACCTGAAATCAAGGATTTACATCAGTTATTGGCATGAAATATGCATTTGAGGACACTAGATCTATTAAAATAAAGCCCTAAACACTACAACAAAAAAGGGATATAACGGCAATTAAAAATGCCATTAGCGGTCCTAAGTATGGTTATGGCCACTATAGCCATTACCAGTCAATGCCCTTTGGCCACTTCATAAGGGGTCGGCAAAGGCTTTTGCGGCCATTTGGACAAAAGTTGGTAAAGCCGAGCTCTTTTGCCGCTAAAACTCATTTGATATAGTGGCAATTTGTTGCGGCAATTAAAAAGGCTGCTAAATCCAATCCAAAGTGGTTAGTTATTCTCATGTAGCATCCATTTTTATAGCTAGTAAAACCAACTAAATTGCCGCTAAAACATATTTGTTCTAGCAGCAATTGCTTGCAGCAATTTAGATGGTTGTTAAATCCAATAAAAACAGTTAGTTATACTTGTGTAGTGTCCATTTTCATAGCTGATAAATCCTTCTAAATTGTCCGCAAAAATGCATTAGTTCTTGTAGTAATTAAAATAGTTGTTAAATCAATTTTAAAATGACAATCATGTGCATGTAGCATCCATCTTTATAGCTAGTAAATTTGATAAATTTGCCGCTAAAAGCTTATATCTTTAATGACAATAGTTTGGTGGCAATTATAAAGGTGAGAATATCCTTTTTGAAAACATCTTAATTTCCCCCATTTAGCGTCCAATAGTTTTGGCTAGAAAATTCACTTAGTTTGACTCTAAAAGTCACAAACTTTAATGACCAATTGGTTAGCCAGAATAAATAATGACTACATCCATTCATAAAATTATCTAGTTCACAGTTCTACTGATAAGTTTATAACTCGTAAATCCAAGAAAATTCTAATCAAAAGAGAGCCTATTTGATGCAATGATGTTTGTCAAATGCTAAAAAACATATAATATAATTCATAGAACATAATATATCTCATCAAATCTAAACAAAATGAAGTATTAATCCAAACTATAGTATCATAACTTTAAAACTAAACTTATATTAATGAAATATCTAGTATCATTATATAACCAATCCAATAAAATAGTGTCTTCAAAGAATTCCACAATGGTTCGCCATATTGAAATATTTCATAGGCAAAATTTTTGAACATCATACTGCATGACCTTAATAATAAAATAAATCTGTCAAGAGATGAAATCCAATTGATGAAAACATCACGAGATAGGGCAAGTTCTCATACTCAAAGGAAATATTTACTAGACCACCTGAAGCAATCTATGAAAGGAATTCCACCTGAAGCAATCGGCCTCATATCAATCAAGAAAAAGAGGCAACAACTTACCAGACTGGAAAGATACAAAATAAACCACAGTAATGTAGGCCTGCTGAATGTACAATACATACATACACACACATACATTAATTTATGTCTCAAAACCCTTGTTCAATAGGGAATGACAACCGATCAAATTTACATCAATACTGAACACTTAAAACCTATTTAAGATATACAAAAATCCAACCAATACTAATAGGCAGCAGGCCAGAGAATGATAGCAACAGAAAGTTATTACATCTGAGGAGAAAATCAGTGTACAAGTAACTTCAGTAATCAGACCACTAATATGAAACTATATTAACAAAACCTATAGATAAAGCTAACTACACTGCAAGGCTGCAACTAAACCAACAAAACCTATAGATGTAACTATACCAACAAAACCAATGCAAACATGCAGCAGGCCAGAGAATGATAACAACAGAAAAAGGTGTGCTCTATGTTGTTTGGTAACTTTGGTATATGGCATTTTGGGCTTAATTTTTTCTCTGCTTTTATGTATTTGCTCGTCATAGCTTCTCTCTTGTGAATATTACTTCAAGTTATAAAAATCATGATTGTCTTATCAAGTAAGACTAATGATTGGACATTAAAGAAACTAGAGCAAACTACTGAAGTAGAGGATATGGTGTTATTATGTAAGTCCTTTATATTTGTGCATGCTACTTTATACTTTATAGGAGAACAAAAATGAGCTGGTAATTTGATCCAGATCTTTCAGGTTCATAAATTGTTCATAAAGGAAACCTTTTAAACTGTTTCATTAATGGTAGTTAATTTTTTATTCAAAGTATTCTTATTGAAAAATAGAACATAAAAAAGTTGTTTCGTTGAAGAAGGCTTATGTTCTCAAGAACTAAATATATTCATTGGATGATTAGAGGACTAGTTTGAGTAATCAGACAAATAATATTCAGCTATACCAACAGAAGCTATAGATAAAACTAACTGCATTTTAGGAGCTAGCAACAATGTAGATGAATCCAGGATGAAATTCAAGGGCTGGCAATGCATCGACAAGAGCTGTCTTAATTGGAAAATACAAAATTAATGATATGTAGATAATCAAAAATCCTACCAATACAAACAGGCAGTAGGCCAAAGAATGATAGCAACAGAAAGTTAATACATCTGAGGAGAAAATCAGTACACAAAGTAGCTTCAGTAATCAGACCACTAAGGCTGCAACAATACCAACAAAACCTATAGAAGAAATTATACCAAAAAAACCAATACAAACAGCAGCAGGCCAGAGAATGATAGCAAAAGAAAGAGGCACTACAAGAAAAAGCCTTATTTAAGACCAACATTTAGGGACGAGTGAATTATCACGTCTCTAAAAGCATATCTATTAGGACGAGATTATATTTCGGTCCTTATTTGTACATTTTATTGAGAAGGTATTAAATCTAGTCCTTAAAAAATTAATTCACTAGTCCCAAATTATATATTGAGGGCCTTGAGCGGGAAAAAAGTTGCGCAACTTTTATACTAAAATATTAAAAAAATGAAAATTTCAACTTTAATAAAATTTTAAGCGCTAAAATAAAAGTATACTGAAGGTAAATGAAAAGACCGTCGTCTTTTTCCTCATAATACAGCAACCCGTCCTAATACCCTAGTTTGAGCTCTAGATCACCATTACAACTGATCATCAAGGTCATCACTTTGCCCTCTTCACGTTTTTTGCTTAATATTGACGTTTCTTGATGTTCCTCTGCCCTAATTGCGTCTATTTTCTTGAATAGTTGCTGCTATGCTCAAAAAAGAATTCCACCCTAGCTTTGCTCGAAAAAGAATTATAGGTTGGTTCCTCTTCCGATCGAGTTGTTGTGTTTCTTCTATATCTTTTGTTGATGTCGTTTTTTCATTGTTATATTCAAGCTACTCTTTTTTTCTTCCGGCATAATCTCATCTTGATGTTCCTCTGCCTAATCCCGTCTTTTTGCTTGTATCGTTGCTGCTCTGCTCAAGACAGAATTCCACCCCAACTTTGCTTGAAACGAAGTTTCAGGTTGGTTCCTCTTCCATTCAAGTTGTTGTGTTTCTTTGATATGTTTTACTGATGTTGTTTTTTCATTGTTGTATTCAAGCTGCACTCTTTGTTCTTCCTGCTTAATCTTGACGTTCCTCTCCTAATCGCGTCTTTTTGCGTGAATCGTTGTTGCTCTGCTCAAAACAGACTTGCACCCCAGCTTTGCTCGAAACAGAATACCAGGTTGGTTCCTCTTCCAATCGAGTTGTTGTGTTTCTTCTATATGTTTTATTGATGTCGTTTTATTTATTGTTGTATTCAAGCTACTCTATTTGCTCTTCCTCTGTTTTAACTCCTGTAATTGAAAAATAGAGCCAATATAATGGACAATCAAGTTCCATAGATAAAACTCCACAACAGTGACTCCTATTTCACCTGTCGTATATGCATATAACATATATATCACGAATAGCCTATCAGGATTCAGTTCGTAGACAGAAATGTATGCCAAATGCAATAATTAAGGGATCCCCATATATGTATAGTCTAACTTAATTTACATCTAAAATAGGGTGCTAAATATATTTTGCTGCAGAATAACCAAGTGTGCTACAAATACAAATTGATACAAGTGTGAAGCTTACACTCCACCATAGTCAGTTCAAGATTTAAATATCACTGAAACAAAACTAATTAAGTACATGTGTTTAACCTCGTTTCATAGGTCGCTGAACGTAAGATTTATTGGGATCTTCTGTTTTCAACTTTGGAGGCTGAATTTCTCATTTCTTAACCTGCAATATAAGGTAATAACAGTCTTACCTTCTTTCGTCCCTTCATGAAATCTCTCCAACTGGACACCTTATAATAAACAGAAGAAAAGTTTCAAAACTCAATATAGTAAGTCTAGATTTTGAACATGTTGGCTGTCTTAACTATACAATTTCATATTATCATGAAGATTAGGTTCAATATGATTATCATGTTTGTCAATAAGGATTGTGGTAGGATGGATATAATTCCTAAACCTTTAACCAGAAGCTTTACTTTGAGACCTGAAAATGGAAAATAATCTAGTAGAGAGCGCATCTCTGTTTAACGAGTCTTACACAACAGTTGTCTGAATTAGTCGGTGCCCCAAAACGGATACCAAACATAGAGTGGAAAACCAAAAAAAAAAGATTATTATGTTCATAAGAACCCAATCACCTGTGTTACTAGTTGTATCATTTGCTATAGAAAAAAAAAGACACTAAAGAGATTCAAAAAACACTCTTCATTGTAAAAGTACAATTACATAATAGATGACATAAACCACTCAAGTTCATAGGCGATTGTGAACAACTTTATGTTCCTGAAATCATAAGAGTCATTTGCTTGCCTCCTGTAGCATCATGTCTTACGTTCTTAGCTACGAGATGAGATATCCATGACCCAACACAAGGCCAGAACCATTATGTGTAGTTGTATTTCTGATAAATGGAGTATGATAGGATTTTATATTAATCCTTTCATGCTATGCACAGCTGCATGACTGATATATATATATATATATATATGAATTTAAAGTTAATTCTCAAACTTAAACAAACATTCACCTCTATTATGATTTAGTGATGGAAAATGTGGTGTTCTGGAGTTTAAACTTATAACCAATGTAGCATATAGTTGGAATTACAAGTTTGCTTGATTCTTTCTTTATGTATTAGTTTGAGGATGCGATTAAGTAATTCTTAACTTTAGGATAAGTTAGTTATGAGCCAAGACTTTTTAATCACAAGCGACTACCGACAAGAATTTTTTAATCACAAACGACTATTTTGTGCAAGTACAAAGCAATAGAAGATTACATGTTTTAGGATAAGTAATCTTTTATGTTTCTTAGTGCAATCTGATTAATTTTTTGTTAAAAAATGCATATCAATCATTTTTGGAATCCAAAAAGTCACATGTGAGTTGAGTGAGATGTACAATAAGCTTCTTTATCAAATAATTAGATACTCCATTTTATCTTATCTTAAGATGAGTTAAATGGAACACCATGAATAATTCTTTTAGACAAGTAGTGTACGTTTTATAACAAGTTGTGTATCAATCATAACACACATTTCAATTTTGTGCATCTAATTATAACAAGTTGTATGTATCTTAGTATTTTTTTTATCCTGTATCTTTTTTAATCTAACTTTTATGTACTTTTCAGGGTTATGGCTCCTAGTAAGCAATGGATGCAACTAGTTGACCATCGGCTAGATGAGACCTATTTAGTAGGCGTGCAAACGTTTTTGGATTATGCTTTTCAAAAAACAGGAGAAGAATATGAAATACGATGTCCATGTGTCAAATGTTACAATACAACTTTAGGAACTCGTAAAACAGTTGAGACACATTTACAAGTATATGGAATAATTAAGAATTACACTTTTTGGTATCACCATGGAGAACGTTTGGGTGAGCCATTGTCAGAATCTAAATTTGAATATGAAGATGGTGATGAAGTAAAAGAATATGAAAGTGAGGATGAAGTAGAAGAACTGTTGAGAGATCTATATCCTAATCTTGATGGAGGAACTACACATATTGATGGTGATGATGTACTTGAGGAGGAACCAAATGTTGAAGCAAAAAGATTTTATAGCCTATTGAAGGATTTTGAGCAGCCACTATATCAAAATTCCAAAGCTTCAAAGCTTTTCTCTTTGATTAAATTGCTTCACATCAAAAGTATGGGTCGTTGGAGTAATGCGTCGTTTACAATGTTATTGAAAATGTTGAAAGAGGAGTTGTTGCCGGATGGCATCGATTTGCCAAACTCATATTATGAGGCAAAGAAGATAATTAAAGAACTCGGCCTTTCTTACAACAATATTGATGCTTGTACTAATGATTGCATGTTATACTGGAAGGAGGATAGCCAACTCGATTCTTGCAAAGTTTGTGGGGCGTCTAGATGGAAGATAGCTACACATAGCGGGAAACAAGGAATAAAAAAGGAAAAAAAATAACATCAAAGAGCTTACACTATTTTCCTTTAAAGCCTAGACTTCAGAGGTTGTTTATGTCTACAAAGACATCTACTCTTATGACATGGCATAATGATAAAAGAGTTGATGATGGAATAATGAGGCACCCAGCTGATGCAATGGCATGGAAGTCATTTGATGAACTTCATCCTTCATTTGTAGCCGAGCCTCGAAATGTTCGACTTGGACTTGCTAGTGATGGATTTCATCCATTTAGAAATTCAAAATCCTCACATAGTATTTGGCCATTGAGACGTATGATGCGTCAGCTAGAAAGAATTTTAAGTTGCATGCTTCTTTGTTGTGGACCATTATTGACTTTCCACCATATGGAAATTTATCTGGATGGAGTACAAAAGGAAAATTGGCATGTCCATGTTGCAATAAAGACACTTCATCAACTCGACTGATATTAGGTAAGAAGCAATGTTATATGGGTCATCGACGTTACCTTCCTCATAATCACAAATGGAGGAATAAGAAGAAGTCATTTGATGGTACAGATGAGAGAAGACCCCCGCCACAAATGCGTTCTGGTATTGAGATACTTAATCAAGTGCAGGATCTTGAAGGGATACAATTATCAAAGGATCCAAAGAACAGGAAGAAGATATCACATGAAAATCGAAAGGATAATTAGAACAAAAAAAGTATCTTTTTTGAACTTCCATATTGGAAGAGTCTGTTGTTGCGACATTATTTGGATGTTATGCATATTGAAAAAAATATATGTGATAATATTATGGGGACAATCATGAATGTCAAAGGAAAGACCAAGGACACAATTAAAACTCGGTTAGATTTGCAAGAAATGGACATTAGGCCAGAATTGCACCCTATCCAAAATGGGGAGAAAATTGAAGTTCCAACTGCATGCTACACATTGTCTCTCGAAGAGAAGCACAAGTTATGCCTTTTCCTAAAGAATCTAAAGGTTCCTGATGGATTTTGATCTAATATTTCTCAATGTGTGAACCTAAAAGATCACAAGATATCTGGGTTGAAAAGTCATGATTGTCATGTTCTTCTTCAACATCTACTCCCTCTTGCACTTCGTGGTATGTTGTCCAAAGAAGTGTGTGAACCTCTTATTGAGTTATCTTTATTTTTTAGTGTTCTTGGATCAAAAGAGTTGAGAATTGATAACTTGGAACATATTGAAGCTCAAATTCCCATTACACTTTGCAAGTTAGAAAAGGTCTTCCCTCCTTCATTTTTTGATGTCATGGTTCACTTACCTATTCATTTAGCTACTGAAGCTAAGATTGTTGGACCGATTCATTATCGATGGATGTATCCTGTGGAACGATGGTTATATTTTCTAAAATCTTTCATTGGTAATAGGGCATGTCCTAAAGGTTGTATTGCAGAGGGCTACATTGCAAATGAATGTATGACCTTATGCTCAAGGTATCTACATAGAATTGACACAAAATTTAATCGGCCCGAAAGAAATTATGATAGGGGTTTAAAGCAATCTAATGAAGGTTTATCACTATTTTGTCAACCTGGAAAAACTCTGGGAGCTAAAACTCCATTTGAGCTTGAAGCAGATGAATTAGAGCAAGCACACATATACATACTGAAGAATTGTGATGAAGTCTTACCATATCTCGAGTATGGAGAGTTCTTTCATATCTTCACATTATTATTTCCATATGATTATTTCTTTTTATATGAAATTTATGGTTCACTTCAATTTTGTAGAGAGTTTGCACAATCTCATGAGAATGCATGCCACTTGTCTGATGTAGAATGGAATCAACAATTTATTGATTGGTTTAAAGATAGGGTGAGTAATACATAACCATAAAACTTTATATTTTAATATTGTAATACTCATTCTAAAGTAATAATCATAATCTTAATGATAGGTAGCACAATTGCATAAAGGAGATGCTAGTTGTATCATGGAAGATCTTCTCTCGCTTTCACACGGTCCTACTCGATATCGACACATTCTAATGGTTACATTGTGAATGGATATAGATTTCATGTGGAATATTATGATAAAAGTTAAGGACTCAAAATTGTGGTGTCGTTGTATTGGGTGAGAATGATAAAGATAGTGGGAACCTTGATTACTATGGAGTTTTAACAGATGTGATTGAGTTGCAATTTGTCATGGATAGAAGAGTGATTTTATTTCGTTATAATTGGTTTGATGTGTATGATGAAATAAAAGGAGTTAAGAAAGATGAGTATGATTTTGTGAGTGTTAATCCAGATAGATTCTTGAAAACAAATGAGCCATTTGTCTTAGCGGACCAAGCATCTCAAGTGTTTTATGCTAATGATAATTCCAATAAAGGTTGGCAAGTAGTGAAGAAGACTCAACCTCGTGATTCCTATGATATTGTGGAACAAATGGATGATGATATTGTAGAGTTAGGAAGTCCTTCACAAAAAAAACGTAAAAGAACTAATGAGGTGAAGTATATTTTTCTAAATTAATATATTCACTATTACACTTTACGATGACATGATTTCTTTTATTCTTACATCATCGTAAATGTCTTCTTATTATTTATTTATTTTTGGCTCTTTTTTGCAGGTTCAAGATGAAACCATTGAAAACTGAAAATGAGGCTGACTCATCTATGAAGAGTACTATCAGATATACATTTGTCGCGCCTAGTGCTATTGGAAAGGGCTGAGGACGAGGGCTTAAATCTTTGGTTGAGAGAAGAAATTTGCCAACTAAGAGTTATGTTTGTCAATCTAGTGATATGGTTAATCACTACATCCAAGAAATTGAAACAAGTAAGAGTTTTGTTTCTCAATCCAGTGATCTGGTTATTTTTTTTTAATATAATGCTTTGTTTTTTTCTATCATGAAAATTTAATCTTCTCTTTGACCCGCTGTTATTTCTTACATCTTCTTGCTGTCAAAAAGAATATTCTAACTATTGATAATATGATTTGTTTTTTCCATGTTGTGTAGGGAAGGGTCGAGGACAAGGACTTACAAACTCTACTTTGTTTACTAGTCAAGGAACGACAACGATACCTAAGAACTCCATTGATCTTGAGAAAGAGAACAAGCAAACTAACCCCTTAGCTCATGCATCAACTAATCTAGGTAGGAAAAACACCCAAGAGGTGTAGACAAGTAAGATTTTTGAGAATCTGCTATGTTTTCAAATAAAAGTTCAAGTTTGTCTATAATACGTTTGAACTATTTTTAGTTCCTTACTTTCCAGATGTAGCACATAGTAGCTCACCAAAGAGCAACCACCATTTCTGTTTTAAACTTCTTATAATTAAATAAGAGGATGAAACATGCTTGGTATGCTGAAACATGTATTCATATTTTCACACCTCCAACTTATGTGCACAATAAAATTAGTAGTAACACTATCTTACTTTTATAACTCTCAAAGATTATTTCCTATTTCATGGCTGAATCCATTTTTTCCCTCTTCTTTGTATTACTTTTTCAATTTCTCTATTACGCTATGTTTTTTTCTGTTTAACAATCTTATCTTCTCTGCAAGTACTTGTCAAAAAAAATTCAGCTTCTTCCTCTCTGAAACACTATTCTAAATTATTGCTATATCTCTTCTTTTTCTCAAATTTGTTATTCAATATTGAAATGACTAGGTGCCACCGTTGTATAAACCTAAGTGCTAAAGTAGGTTGTTATGATATTGTGTTTTGTTGTTTAAAATGAGAAGTGAAATGAATCATACTTTTATCACTTTTCTGCCCTTAAGTAAGTCGATAGTGATAGCCCTTGTTATTTTTTCTAATAATGCTCTGTTGTTTTCTGTCTCAAAATCTTATCTTCTCTTTGAGCCGTTGTTATTTCTTACAGTTTCTCGCTCTCAAAAAGAATACTCTAAAGTATTGATAATATGATTTGTTTTCTCCATGTTGTGTAGGGAAGGGCCGAGGACAAGGACTTACAAACTCTACTTTGTTTACTAGTCAAGGAATGACAACATTACCTAAGAACTCCATTGATCTTGAGAAAGAGAACAAGCAAACTAACCCCTCAGCTCATGCATCGACTAATCTAGGTAAGCTATATATATACCCAAGAAGTCTAGACAACATTTTTGGAAATCTGCTATGTTTTCAAACAAAAGTTCAAGTTTGTCTGTAATACCTTTGAACTATTTTTAGTTTCGTACTTTCCAGATGTAGCACATCGTAGCTCCCCAAAGAGAAACCATTTTTTCTCTTCTTTGTATTACTTTTTCAATTTCTGTATTACGCTATGTTTTTTCTGTTTAACAACCTAATCTTCTCTGCAAATACTTGTTAATTTTTTTCAGCTTCTTCCTCTCTGAAGCACTAGGCTAAAGTATTGCTAATATAATTTGATTTCTCCAGGTTTGATAGGGAAGGGGCAAGGACAAGGATTTAAAAGCTCTAATTTTTCTACTAGTCGAGGAATGGGAATGAAACATAACAACTACATGACTTCTAAATCTGAGGTGGAAAATATTAACAAGAGTGCTCTTTATGATAATCAACATATCGAAACTCCTTCTAAAATCACAAGAGTGGATTTGACCATGTCGTCTAGTCAAGAAATGCAAAGAATGGATAAAATTATTCTTGAGAAAGAGGATATGCAAACTAATATTTCATTGCCTCCATCTATTGATCAAGTTAAAGAACACTCTCAAACAACTGAAAAAGGTACGTTATTTGCAATCCATATCTTATTAATTTCTAAAGTTGAATTTGATTGCTATAGTTTTTATTAAATTATGCATCGTAGGTTCATCTTATCCTACAAAGGTAAGAAGAGTTCGAGGGAGTAACAGGTGCAAAGAAGTTGCTTCACTAGAAAATGGAGAAAAGTTGAAAGTAACATTTTATAATAATCGAACTGTTGGAACAAATAGCAAATTGTTTTCAAGGCATTTGGGAAGAATTGTTCGTGACCGTAATATATGTCCGTTGGAGTAACCTCGTGGAGTGATATTAAGCAAGAAAAGTTAAGTCACATGTGGGCAGCTGTTGAGGTAACAAATTTAAACTCCATTCAAATATTTCATTAACATAAATGTGGTCCAACAAATGTGTTCTTGTTCTACTGCAACAAGGATCTGTTGTAATGATTCTCTCTTTGTTGACGTTGATTTGTATAACATGATCCAGAACTACAGATGGTACAGTGTTATTAAAAGAGAGCGCTTCGTTGCTTAAAGCGAGAAAAATTTGTATCACTTTTTTTGTAGTGAAGCGAAGCTATGGTAAAAAAGTGAGCTCTTCAGTCCTAGAAGTGAGAAGCGAGACTTCAGTAAGAGCGAGAAAAAACTCTGTTTTGCAATTTCCCCTATTTTGTGTTTTTCTATTTTGCAATATATTCTTTTCTGTTTGTTTTTTTCAGTTTTGCCATTTGTTTCTCTGGTTTATATTGCTTTCTCTATTATGCTTTGCTTTGTCCTTTCTTGTTTTTTCTCCCTTGGTAATAACTCAACTCATGTCCCAATTTTTGTAGCACAAATTTGAGGCTGTTGACATGAATGATCATCGTGATCATATCTTGGGATGGATGAATGAGTTATGGAACAAATGGATAGGACACTTACATGCAAAATATGTGAAGGATAAGCCCATTCAACAGTCTCTTAAGAATATCCCAAAGGGAGTAGACAAAAAAGAATGGGAATGGTTAGTAAAGGAACATTTTAGTTCTGAAAGTTTTCAGGTATGTATACTGCTTAAGTTTATTACTAGGAAACACCCTTGAAGCTTGTTCAGGCATGAAATGCCTTATGTTTTAACAATTTTGTTATAATTATTCTAATTAAGTTTATCATTTTACAAATACAGGAAAGAAGCATCAGGAATGCAAAAAACCGATCTAAGTTGAAGATGCTCCATCATATTGGTAGCAAACCTATTCGAGAGATTATTTATCAAAAGGTATTGTTAAAAAACTATTTTACTTGATGGAGTATTTACAAGGTTTGTGTTATTTGACGTGTTTGAATTTGATGTAAAGGGTGGGAAAGATGGCAATCCACCAGATTTGGCGACTATTTTCTTTGAGACTTGTAAGAAAGATAACAAGCTTGTTGAATCTGAAGCAATTGAAAAACATGTACGTTTGGTAAATTGAATAAGTTAATAGCCAAAAATTGTTGTGTTTTGATAGAAAATGTCCTTTTATATATTTTGTAGGCTCAACTTGAGGAAATAGTTCAAGAAGATCCATCCCTATCTAGTATAGAGATTGTTGAAAAATGTTGTGGACCACAAACTCGTAGCCATGTATTTGGATTTGGGGGTGGAGTAAAGGCGAAAGATTTGAAAGGTGGGACTTCTTCAAAGGCTGAAATATTGTCCGCGCTACGTTCAACTCAAGATGATAACAAATTCTTGAATGAAGAAAACAAATCCTTGAATGAGGAAAACAAATCCTTGAATGATCGCTTGTCTACCTTAGAAGATGCGAAGAAAGAAATATTGAAAATGAAAGAACTCTTTGCTACTCAACAATCAGATGTCCCACCTACAATATCACCTCTTCCAATTGAATGATTATTGTTTTTCTGCTGACTAAGTAAGTAACAATACACCCGACTTTATTTTATTATATGAAGAATTTTAATTCTTGAGATGATAGATCTGCCTCAATAGTCTCTGTGATGTCCTCATCCTCTGCTATCTCTTGGTTAAATGTTCTTTTTCTAGACTGTACAACCAATTTGCCCATCCCTCTAGTTTACATTGCCATTCTTGTCGGACTAGCTTCTTCTTCATTGGTCTCTGCAGTGGTGGCTGTAGATATTTACCATCAGATAGGTTATGTAGATATTTACCATCAGATTAAGACATTCATTAGTATGACTCTGACTTTGGCTCCACAACCAGCACGATATTTTCATGTATTATACATATGCACTTCATTGTCATTGCTAGTTATAATACTCATCTTTGTTTGGAGCAAATTCATTTTCATTGCTTTCATTTTTGTAATTAATGTCTGCATTATCCATGTTATCAAGTTCTTCATGTTCTTTTTCCCGATTCCATTGCTCTATTCTTGCATGCCTCTCTTCACTGACATCCCTAACTAGAATTCGGTCTCTCCTGCCACCGGGTCTCCTACTTCTACCCCTCCTGTGGTCAGGGATTGTACTTCTGTTCATCCCGCTACGAATCTCATAATAATGATCCCTTTCATCATACTTTCTACTATGACTCTTGTGAGAGCGGTCTTCATAGTTGCGATGCCTCAAAGGGCTTTGGATCATGCTTCTGCTATGCCTTCTCCTAAACCTTCCAAAGAACTTTTGTCGCAATTCCCTGCTGATCTTTTTAAGCTGCATAAAGTTGCAATATCCACGTTAAAATTCCTTATGGTTTCTTATCAACAACCACTATAGCCGAGCTTGTTTGAGATTCAAACATCTTTTTTGCTGCGTCTAAAATAGTATCGTTTGGCTCAACTGTTACAGTTCTGGAAACACCATAAAAAATTACTGGTGATTTGCAGAAAATCTATTTTCTGTTATATTCTTTAGGAGATTAAAAGTGAAGATATTACCTACTTTGGATTTTCAGAAATGATTGTAGAGAAAAAAGGTTAACAAATGTCACTTGCAATGACCATCAATGAGTCACATGAACTGGGAAAAGTCATCAGTAACACTAGACAAAATGTTCGAATACCAACCAGAAACAGATGCTCTGCGGCCAGTTTTTTTCAACTCCCTCAACAACGCGCAACTACAAATGCCTTTGCTTTCTCTGCTGCCCTTTCAAGGCGAATCAGGTCTTTGATACATATTTAAGAGGAGAATAGTAGGACTAATAGTGCGTTTCGTGTGGAGCCTCGAACATCGATCGCCATGATATATATTTGTGAATGTTTCGTCAGTTAGTTCCAGATGATATTTATTTCACACAAGAGATTTCTGCCCTATTTTTTCTTCATTGTAGATGTTATATATTTAGTTGTAAATCTTTAAAATAGATATTAGATTCTCAGTTAAAGCATCTCAAAGTTTTTCTAATGGATTTTTTTCTTATTTTCTTGCAGCTTTTGTTGATGTTTCTAGATAACACTCGATGAAGATTGGAACTTTTATTTTTTTGCCTAGTTTTTGTTCATTGTTATGTGCAAGATACAAGTTTAGAAGAAGATGAATGAGATCAATATTAGTTTGCTACAATTTTAATGCAAAACTTTATGTTAGTCTAACTCGAAAGTTAGCTATGTTTTTTGTTAAACAAATATTGAAACCAATGATCATGGATGTCAACTAGTTTATTGTAATTAATTGCTTTCTTTACATATGCCGTATTGTCTTTGTCTCTTCTCTATATATATAATATTTTCGTAGAGAAATTTTTAGTAGCCATTCGATTTGTTGATGAAATGTATTAGTGCTCAATCTAGGACAATAATTATTTCTGGTCTCTAAAGGCCAATCTTTGTCCACGCTTGCTGCTTGTCTCTAATGCTATTCTAGGATGGGGTTGTTGATAGTCGCCAAAGGTATTCTAGGACGAGGTTGGTGAGTTGCTATAGGTATTTGTAAGACCAGATAGTTCTCGTCTTTAAAGCAATTCTAAGGACAGGTCTTTAATGGTCGCTAGGGATTACTAGGACCAGATCTATATCATCTCTAAAGATTATTATGACTAGTTTTTGCTGGTCGTTATAGTTTTTTACCGACCTGAAAAATTTATTTCCCAAGATATTTTTGGTCTATTTGAGACCAGAATTAACGTCCCTAAAGGTATTTCGTGACCAAATAGGATCCCCGTCCTAAAAATATTTAACGACTGGTTTCTTTGTCCCGTCCTTGTTGAGCGATAGCGAAGGAAGCTTTTAGGACGGGTGGCGACCAGATTTTTCAGGTCTCAAATGCTCGTTTGGGACTAGATTTCGACTTTTAGGGACCACATTTCCCTTCCTTAGAGACTGTTTTTCTTGTAGTGGTAGGTGTGCTCTATGTTATTTGGTAACTTTGGTATATATCATTTGCCTCCTTCATGAGTCGTTAAAATTTATTAATCTCTGGATGTGTTTGATTGCCAGTAGTAGTAGTATTATTTTCTAGTAGGTTTGGCTCCATCTTGATCGTTTCATTGACATCAATATCGATGAATTATGTACAACCTCCAAGGGTGTCATGTACCATTCCTCTCATATCATCGCCTCTTAAAGTTGATTGGCTACAATTAGTTACTTGAGTATTGTTTGATCTATTTAGAGACTCTCCGTGAATAAACCAAGTATCATATGATAGCAAAATTCCATTAACCACAACATGACCATGTGTTGTATCTCGATTTACTTGATGAAAAAGCACACATTCTGTACAGGGACATTCAATTTTGTCTCCATCTTGTTTTTCAAAAAAGGCGTGATTTATAAAATCCTTGACTCCATCCAAGTATTCCTTACTGACTCTATCACAATACATACACTTGTTATTTCTAAGATTCTCCATAAAGTTGAAGATATTCTTTCTTTCAACAATTTTTGGAAGAACTAAAAAGCACGTTAGTAAAAAGCGGTGGAATTATTCAATATGTATTTGAATATCTCAAAAGATGTCATTTTAACAATTAAAATCATCGAACAGAAAATTGATACTAATTATATCCCAACAATGAGTTAGCTCAACACGCATGGGAATGTTAGAAGGCTTCCATTAAATAATGTCTTCCAAAGTGACGCTAATATACAAAATTGTGCCCGTAAACGAAGCATAGTATAAACAAAGAACAATATTAAAAACATTTAGCTTTTGTAAATAAAATTCTATGGAAGTTCTATTTGAAGATGGATGGGCTATAGATTCAATATATCCATGCTTACAACATCAAAGAAAAGAATATATGGAATATCACCCCGAGACACGCTTAATGGATTGTTATACAATTCTAGAGGCTAAGGATTACTTTGCTACTACTACAATTACTTATGAGTAGGTGATGCATGTTGAGAACTTCTTTATCGAATCTATTTACATGAGAACGAGATGGAATCTTTCCAAAGGTTCCATGGAGGAAACTTATCTATAACAATCTTGGATGTCTTAACTAGCTTATATGTCATGGTTAGCAATAAGGTTAAGGCTTACATAGACAACTCAAATAGGGTGCGACCAGATTATGTGTTATGTAGCATGAACCGGAGAACGTTGAAGCCCCTTTTCTTTAAGTGACAATTTAATAGTATCATTTAGTCTCAACTTTTATAAGATTCCTAAGGGTTTCCCAAATGTCTATGGGATGGTCTGATCAGGTTAGCATGGCTAGACAAAAGGCTAGAAGAAGTTATAGTGAAGCTGAAATCTTAATTATATTATACTAACAAATTGTGTCTACCATTTATTGTTATAAAGGAACCATCAAGTTAAAGCTTGCAAAGTAAAGTTTATTTTAAGAAGGATTGCTCAAAATATTCATGTTCGAGAATAAATTACATAACCTACATGTGATTTTGTAGCTCCTACTTTCAGATTTAAGTATTTTATAGTCTAAGTATTCAGAGCTTCTGATTGTAATACACTTAAGGCTTACGTAGATGGCAGATGTGGAGTTACAAACAGACCAGATTGTGACCTGATTGCATGCTATTTAGTAGGAACCTAAGACAATCGAGCACCTTTTCTTTAAGTCCCAATTTACTTCTACCATTTGGCCGTGACTTCTATGATTCCTAAGAGTATACCGAATGTTTATGGATTGATTTGCTGAGGTTAGTTGTTCTATAAAAAATGCTAGAAGTAGTTCCAGTTAAGTTGAAATATTAATTATATTACTAATAGATTGTATCTCCATTTATGGTTAGAAAGGAACAATCGAGGTAAATCTTGCATAGTTTAGGATATTCTAAGAAAGGTTGTTCAAGATATTTATATACAAGGAGAAATTACAAAAGCAACATATGATTTTGTAGCTCCTACTTACAGATTTAAGCTTTTGATTGTACCCATATTCAAAGCTTCAAATTATAATGCACTTAACGCTTACGTAGGCAGCTGAAATGGAGTGTACAAATTGACCAGATCATGTGTTATGTTGAAGGAACCTGAGATAAATAAGTGCCTTTTCATTAAGACAGATTTACTGCTATTGTTTGGTCTCAAGTTCTATGATGCCTAAGGTTCTGTAAAATATCTATGGGCTGGTATGTTAAGGTTAGTTGGGCTATACAAAATGATAAAAGAATTTCTAGTTAAGCTGACATCTTCATTATATTACAAGCAGATTCTATCTACCATTTATGGTTAGAAAGGAACTATCTAGGTAAAGCTTGCACAATTAAGAAAGTTCTAAGAAGGGCTACTAGAGATATTTACATTTGAGGAATACTTAAATAAACTACATGTGATTTTGTAGCTCCTAGTTACATATTTAAACTTTTGGCAGCTCATGTATTCAGAGCTTCTAATCACAATATACCTATGGTTTATGTAGACAGCTAAAATGAGGCGAACAAACTGATCTAATTGTGACCTGATTGTCTGTCATGCTATGTAGCAACAACTTGACACAATTGAACACCTTTTCTTTAAGTGTCGATTTATTGTTGTCTTTTGGTCTAGAACGATCAGTTAGAAGAGGGAAGTCGAACAACCTATAAGTGCCAAGATGTAGAGCAGGCTGGAATAACACCCGTTTGAAGTGGATACTGGTGGATTACATGTTGCAGATGTCATATTATAACACTGTTGTAAAGCTTGTTGAAAGAAGCAATTTATCTTTGTATTTTACCTTTTATTATGTGGTATCATTTATCATGGATTTATGATTAAAGGGTCATGTTGTTATAGTTTTTGAGTCACACAGGCTCCCCTTATTTGAGAACTTTCTTGGATCTAGCATATGACTATACTTAAGATCTTGATTCTTTACTTTTTGGTGTACTCGTTGTTTACAAAATACTTTGGCCTTATGATTTACAAAATGAAATTGTTTACCTGATCCAAAAAAATACTATACTTAAGATCTTGAATTTCAGTGGTCATTTGTTGTTTAGGAGATACATTAGAACCATGTTTACAACCATCAAGAGGATAGGACGGGCAAAGAAATGGAACTGTAATGTATTACTTCTCTTAGATGAAGAACTACTCATTTACTTTTGAATATTAAGTGTGACTAGAAGGAAGTGATAGATATGTAAGCCTCTTTAACTTTTTTCTGGAGGGGCATCAAACTCTACATTTACTTCCTTATTGAACAGGAAAACTAGTGTGTATCTCTAAGATGCCTAAGGGTGTGTCCAATGTGTATGGGCAGATATATTGAGGTTAGTTGGGCTATACAAAATGCTACAAACGGTTCTAGTTAAGCTGCAATCTTCATGATATTACAAGCAGACCTTATGTACCATTTATGGTTAGAAAGGAGCAATCAAAGTATGAATATTCTAAGAATGGCTACTCAACATATTCATTTTTTAGGAGAGATTACAGAAACTAAATATGATTTTGTAGCTCCTACTTACTTATTTGAGCTTTTGACAATTCAAGTTTTTAGAGTTTCTTATTGCCATTCAAGTTACTCAAAACGGATATGTACACCAGTTTTGAAAATAAATTCACACAATATACCATCTCTAAGCAGTTTCATAACATGACAATATTAGTAGCTATAATGGATTGTTAACAACTGACAATCATAGTTCAGTTGATAGGCTCACTTCACTAAGGTGAGAAACGATAAGGACAAGCTTCACTAAAGCAAGAAGCGTGAACCATAGAACATACTTTTTCAAATTTAAAAAATCTTTCAACTCATTAGATCTATTAAAGATACATAAAAAAGAAAACAAAGAACTCAATAGAAATAATACATTATGAAAATCTTTCAATTCTTAAAAAAAAGTAGTGAAAATAGAGACAGAACATCAAGAAGACATGGACAAAACAATGCATAATATAGAAAGACGTGATCCAAGTTCACTCCTCCTCTCACTTTAAGTGACAAAAGCACTTACTTTTTAGAACACTACTCAAGATTTTTCCCTAAATAGTAATAACATATGGATAGAAGAATAGCTAAACAAATCATGTACACTTTTCATCAAATAAGTTTGAGCAATCGAGTAATATTCTAATATTTTTTCGCTAAATCTGAATCTGGTTCTATTTCTTCAACCTAATGAACTGTCCATTGAATTTTAACACTCAAAACATATTCTTACTTCAAAATATAATTTTCAATTCTATTCACAAAATTGTAACACAAGTCATAAATTTCGTCCAATTGCTCCATGAAGAAGATGAGAAGGTAATAACAGAGAAAACTTATTGACAGTAGGTTGAAAAATAGTTGTAGCATCTACTGTTGGCACTAGAGATTTAACTTTTATATTTCTCATGTTTAATAAGAAGATGTACAGGTAAATAACTGTAATGTTTCCTTAACTTAATCACTTATGTTGGTGAGAGAGAATGGCTTAAGTTTGTATGCTTTCTCTCAATACAAATTTTGAAGTAGCATTGGATAATTGATGAAACAAGAAAATGGGTGGACGAGTCTTCTTGAGAGTTTTGAACATTTCCAACACTTTCTTTCAAGAGAAAGGTTGAAGATTCGGAATACATATTAGAAATACAGCTAAGAAATAGAGGTGTGGTTTAACTAATGATATAGGAAATTATTTATCAATTCGACCATTATATTGAAAACCCGTTAATGAAATTTTACATGGTGTACTCTACAAAGTGTTTATCATAATCACTTCGTACAAATATCAAGTTGAAATAAGAGAAATTTCCCATGCCAAATTATTGTTATCTTGAAAACTGCCAGGCATAACTTAATTAATAACAAGGAATCTAAATAGGAAAGTCATGATAATGCTGAGAATCATATGATTGTGATAATGAGTATTGTGTTGAGTTGCACATACAAGTTGTTGAGTTGTTAAAACAATACTATCACAGACTGAATATTGAAGTCTCATCCACTCGACATAATTTCCAGTTCTTCAACAATTCAACCTCAACAGGGAGATAAGAAAAAGTTCCTAGTTTCTATACCTACAAAAGTAATCTTAAAAATAGAACATGCCTTTTCAAGTAACTATCAGAAATATTGATAATATATTGCTCCTAATATTGTTTATTCAATTAATAACAATGATATTGATCAATTACAGTTGACTAATATTCAAACAATCATGAGAGTTTAATACATTAACATTTACCTATGAAAACAAAGTAATCAACTCAATCAATTGGACATCATATAAGTAGCATACGAATATCACACAATGCAAAACAGAGTTGAAACTACTTTTAAAACATAAAAAATTACTTAAAGTGTTTGAGTACTCGGGGAGCAGAATATTTGCCTGACAAAGATAGGAAAGTGAAGAATAAGAATGGATCTTGTAAAACCTACAAGAAAGGATAAATTAAGAAAAAAATAAGAAAATCTTAAGCCTTTACAAGATTCCAAAATCATCTTTTTTTCCAATAAATAGAAAAAATGGACCAAAAAATACAACCATAACAACAAAATCGTTGCAGTGATTATGTGATGAGGGGTAGTTTCAGCCTTGAATTGTTTGATAAATTGTAGGATTAATTACTCATATGGATTTGGCTGAAGAATCTAAAATTCGGATTCATATGAAATCGAAACTAAGATTAGTTGTGAAGATGGAGATCGTGATTTACCTTTGAACCAATGGTGAATGGCTTCAACAGGTATTCTTGATGAAGACTGTGATGAAACTTGGATGCTCTTGGTGAAGTCTCAAGGTTATGCGCAACAATAGCATATTAGGGTTTTTTTTTAATTTTTAATTCTTTTATTAATAATTGGGGGAATAGTTAATTCAACAAGAAAAATTTGTAGAGAAAAAGAGAAGGATGAAAGTAGCGTTCAATTATTGGTTTTACTAGCAAGTTTATTTTATTGTCACTAAAAATATATATATTAGTGGCTATTGTTCATATGCCGCTAATTGTTTTGCTTAAAGAAGTAATTAGTAGTGAATGATTAATTGTCGTTAAATAATTATCGATAAAATCCAATTTTGTAGTAGTGAAATGAGTCCAAATCGTGGACTCATCAGCTCTCGATCAACATATTTAGATACTTCTATCATTATTTGAGTGCTGACTATTGTGCCTGCTTTTGGATGTTAGTGTACAATCCTAGCAACAAACGAAGTAACAAATTGTACATATAAATATAACATAGACACCAAGATCTATAAATAACGTTGCGCTTTTAGTTAAATTCAATATCGTGACCATTTGATGTGAATGTTGTTAATTGCTGATATATTTTACTTTTTTCTCTTACTTGAAAATTTTTCAAAAAAAATTTCACCCCAAAAGAAAGTGTTTTTGGCCAATGTAAGGAAAATTAAGTGAATTCATGTGTAACAAAGACTACGATTGTATTTATAATAGGACTAGTTCTTCGAATGTAAACCAAGTCATCAAAATGTCATATATATAGATTTGGTTTCTAAATTGTTAATTTTTTTTTTCTATTTATCAGTTAATTAAAAATTAGTTATCGATCCAACGAAGAAAGAACAAATTATGTCGGTACCACAACTATCGATACATACATGATTTGACAATTTTCAATTTGCTTATTAGTAGAGAGTTTTTTTCTCTCTAAAGTTAGTCCATCTATTTTTGATCTAATTAACGAAAAAAGGGAAGGGCTTTGAGGACACAACTCTTGTGGCATAGGTGTATGGAATGAGCTTTTCACCCCTTTTAGATATACTGCTAGAGGTTTTTTTTTAAAATAACTTTGAGATTCTATAATGATTAATTATAAGACTCTTGAATGGTCAACAACTATGGTCTTACATTTAACTAGATATGTGATTAAACTATTTGTCCATACATGATCAATAATGTTTTATAAGAATTAATAATATTTTGTGGTGATTATTGTTTACGTGTTTGCTACTATATGATAGTTTGTTTATGGTTCTTGACAACCACATACCTTACTGTTAACTCAAAATATTCTCACTATTTTATATATTAAAATACATTTTTTTTATGCAAAGCGTCTTGACATTGCTAGTGAGGATAGTTTTGTAGTTGTTCGGGTAGTGGATGTCTTCCATTTTTCCCTCCATTTTCTATTTCTTTTGGCATTTTTCAGATTGTGTGTAATTTCTTGCTTGTCCGTGTCAAATTTATATCATTTATTTCCTATTGTGAGTATTTAATTTTTGTATTTGACTTTCTAACACATTGTTGAACTTTTGTATTCTGTATTTTGCCTTGTGCTTTCTACTACATTCTTTAAATTTTGCTTCCTTTTCAAGTCTGTCTTTATTAAAATTCCTGGAATTCTATTTTTTCTTAAGTTCTACCTTACTTACACTATTTTATATTTGCTATTTTCTCAGTGTCTATATTCTTGGTTTATTGTTTATTTATGTCATTGTTCATGACTTCTGGGTCAAAATCTACCATCTTGGTTTGTTATTTTTCTCTAGTCGCTGCTCCCTGTCATTTTAGTATTAATATTTATTCTTGCTTATTTTATTGTATGCATTTAATTAATTTAGTGTATACCCTCAATTATTTCTTATTTTTATCTTGTTTGTAGTTTTTGTTGATCGGTGTTAGACTTTTCGCTTGATTTAGTAGTTTTAGTAACGTCATGTTTTATTTGCATCTTGTCTAGTTACATCTGTCTAGTGGATTTGGGGAATGATGGTGGACTAGAGTCATGTCTTCGATAGAGGCCAGGGGCGAGAGGAAGTGGTGGTACGTGGGATAAGAGTTCTCCTAAGCTACGAGTAGGGCTATTAACAGGGAAGTCCATAGAGTTTGTAAAGATTCTCAAGAAAAGGATGATAATTGTAACTTGTTTAAAGGATACCAGATGGGAAGGTACCAAGGCATGGGTGGGACAGGTTTAAGTAGTGCTACTCATGAGTATCAAAAGATAGAAACGGAGTAGGTATTTTAGTTGATGGGGACCTTTGAGAGCCTGTGGTGGAGGTTAGGAGAATCAATGACAGGATGATGACGATTAAGCTAGTTGTTGGTGAGTTTATTTGAGCATTATTAGTTCTTATGCACCTCAAATGGGTTTTAACAATGGGGTAAAAATGCTCTATTGGGTGGATATCGATGAGGTAGTGAGAGGTATACAAAACATGGAGAAGATTTTAATTGGTGGAGATATTAATGGTCAGATCAGGGAAGCTTCTAGTGATTTTGATGATGTTCATGAAGGCTGTTGTTTTGGGAGTGGAATGGAGGTGGAGCATTGCTTCTTGATTTTGCTAAAGATTTTGTCATGAAATGGCAAAACAACTTGGAAACAGTTCGTAGCATGGTAGCTACGACTCAGATTACTTGCTCCTTAGAAAGAGTGATTAATGACTTTGAAAGAATTGCATAGTTATTCCGAGTGAGAAAATTACAACCCTATACAAGCTTTTTGTGATGGACTTGGAGATTAAGAGGCATAGGAGGAAGAAGACCTTATATGACAGAATGAGGTTGAAATTGGGTGTCTTCACCCCAACTCTTTCTCGAGTGATGGGGAAGAAGTTTATTAGTATGGGATCTGGAGTAAATAGTGGTGATGTGAAAAACATGTGGGATAAGGCAGATCGTTGCATTAGGGGAGTAGCTATAGAGATGTTAAGGGTATCGAGGGGTAACTTTGGTGGTCATCAAGGATATTAATGAGGGGATGTAAATCTCCAAGCAAAGTGAAAACCAAAAAGGTTGCATATACAAAGTTTGTGGAGTGTGTGGGCGAGGTAGAGAAGTTAAACCTTAAAGAGATTTATAAGACAACAATTCTATGCATGCTTGTCTTTGTTCTTTCAAAATTCTATCAGAATCGCATTTGTTCCGATCTCTCATCCCTTCTCATCGTACTAATAATGTGTTTAACCTCCACTACCTTTAAACACCTATAGTATCAACATTCCCAAACTCTTTTCATGTGCACTAACTTATCTAAGACTATGTCTTTGTCCCTTACTTCGTTTAAGTGTTTTTGGAAGTATGTTTGCCGTATTTTTTTAAAGTAGGTCCCTTCCACCAACACCTTGTCTTTCTGTTGAAGTTTACTTTTAGTTACTGCAGTAACTTTTAGCAAAATAAGTTATTTAGTTTGAATAAATTTGAATTTTTTGAATTTTAGTTAGTTTGTTTATGTTGTTGAGATATTTTAGGTTGTTTAAATTTTAAATTATGCAGATTATGTGTTTTATGTTGGCTATTTAAAGCCCCTCAATGCTTAATAAAATTATTGAAAGTCATTTCAATCCATTGAGAGACATTTTCAATCTTTTTGTGTTGCCCCAATTTTTAAAAAACAGCAACAGTGGTATCAAGAGCTTCATTGATCTTAAGGGATCTGTGAAATTTTCCAAAAACTACCATATATTTTTAACCCGTATGGGCTACCTATTTAACCCATCAGGGCTAACCATTTTAACCCATCAAGGCTACCTTTTCAACCCGTGTTTTTTTCAATGCACATGCTTTTCTAAATCATTTTTTAACCAAAATAATGGCAAGCAACTGACTCTCTTTGAATGCCCCACAAATTTTCACAAACAAAAACTATCAAATTTGGTCTTTGAGAATAAAATCATATTTTGAAACCTATGTGATATGTGAGGTTGTGATAGAAGAAAAACCCTTACAATCTCTCTCTGCAATTCATACAAAAGTATAAAGCACTTTCAAAAAAACTTCTACACAAGACAATGTCATCGCATGTGTTTTTGAAGAACAAAATCAAAAGAAGAAAAAGAAAAAAGAAGAAATTTTACAACTTTAAAAACAATGAAAAAAATCCAGCATCAACTATCAAAGCAAAAATTGAGGAGGAGCATTTTTTTCAATTGCAATTACTAAAGCAAAGGAGGAGTGTTGAAGTTTGCTTTTAGTTACTGCAGTAACTTTTAGCAAAATAAGTTATTTAGTTTGAATAAATTTGAATTTTGAATTTTAGTTAGTTGTTTATGTTGTTGAGATATTTTAGGTTGTTTACATTTTAAATTATGCAGATTATGTGTTTTATGTTTGCTATTTAAAGCCCCTCAATGGCTAATAAAATTATTGAAAGTCATTTCAATCCATTGAGAGGAATTTTCAATCCTTTTGTGCTGCCCCAATTTTAAAAAAATACCAACACTTTCTATTGCTTGATGCATATTTCAATTCGCAAGATTTCATCTCTCTCAAAATTCTTGATCCTTCAAAATTTCCTATCCTCATCTTTGGCCTCTAGCTCAACATACAAGAATTTGAAAGTAGACGCTTTTGAAGTAGTAACTGCTAACTTGGCTTGAGTGTTTATCGTCTTATAGACTTTTTTAAGTGTCAGCTTCTTTTCCTCATCCACGCACTCCCCAATTTTTTTAGAGATCACCTTATTTGCTTCAACTTTTCCCTAGACTTCTCTGTTTCACCAACTCATCAATGACCATCAAAGTTAACCCTCGATATTCCTAGAACCTCTGTAGCCTCTTCTCTAATGAAATTGGTTGTCTTATCTCACATGTTTCTGCAATCGTTGCTACTAATCCAGGCCTTTATACCAATCAACTTCTCTTTCATCTCTGTATAAAGAGTAGGGTCAAGTCACCCAATTCAATCCTTAGTCAATCATATAGGGTTTTCTCCTCCTAATCTCTTAATCTTATAGTTCATAACCAAAAGCTTATGTTGTCTAGTAAGATTCTCACATGATATAACCTTTTTATCCTTACAAAGGCCTCTATCATCCTTTCTACGAAGCAAGTTATCTATCTAAGTATTTTTAACACCTCAGAAATGGGAAATTTTACTTGGAAAGGGAAGGAGTAAATTTTTGGCTACTACTTCAGACCTACAAGATCATCTACGGTTTGTTGAAGCCTCTACGGGTCATAGGTGGCACTGGTAGGAACTGAGTTAAATTTGGGAAAATTCAAGTCCCAGTATATTGATCTACGATTGACTAGGACAAGTCGTGGGATCGCCTACAGGGCATAGGAAGTGTTTGTAGAAGTGATCCAGACTTAGTGAAATTTTAAACTCAAAGTTGAGGTCTACGGATAGGGTCTACGAACCATAAAAAGGTTGACGATTCGTAGAAATGGTTTCGTGAGAAGTGGGTTTAATATTGGGTTTCTAGTACTTGAATATATGGTTGACAAGTAGGGACTATCAAGTCCTCCAACAATTTTTCATTAGGGTGTTTTGGTCTTTTTATATCAACCTAACCTCTAAACTATGTCATTTCGAACCTATAACTACCAGTTTAACTGAATAAACCTTCAAAAATACCTCATTATATCATATACACTCAAATCCCCAAATTCCCTCCAAGTTTATTCCCTCTTATTCTCTCTCAAGCTCCCAGGTGAAAGCTAGGGTTTCAAGCTTCAGGGTGACCATCTCAATCTCTTTCTTATGCATTGATTATTAAGGTTTTTGGGAATACCAAATGGATCCCTTCCATCCATTAGGTAACAAAAGAACTTAAATCTCCAATTCAATTTCACCCAATTCATGGGTCATTTTGATTATGATTCAATTGAAGTTATTCTATATTATTATACATGATTTAACCTAATTACATGATTTGAAATTGACTTTGTTTACACCCAAGATTTATTCTTTTATTTTTCACCTATGAAGTATGAACTACAATCATGAATATATAAGGGATTTAATGCATATTTTATGAAAGGAAGAAGTTATGATTTAAGAATGCTTTTACCTTAATTATCAATGGTTTGTAAAAAAATTCTCACAGTTTGAAAGAAACTCATGATTTTAGATTCTTAGAAAGGCAAGTGTTTATTATGAAAAGGTTTATGAAATCATGGTTTTCAAAGGAGCTACTCTTATACGGTTTTATTACTTGAATTGGTATTTTGATTATTGTCTTTCCTAATGTTAATTTTTAATAATTGACTTTGTCTACTCCATTGGGATTTTACTTAGCACCTAGAGGACTTTGAGGTGGAGGTTCAAATAGGGTAGTTTCTAATAGCAATCTCTAGTTCAAAACTACGTGCCCTCGTAGGTTGTCTTAAATGACTTAGCTAGTGGATCCACATAGCCTAAATGAATGATATGGAGTTCTACCTTGGCAATTAGACTCCCTCTTTTTGGTGTGAGGGTTACACAAAATTTGATGTCATAACTCGCATGGTTTATTGTTAGTTAAAGCTAATATTCCACAAAAGAACTATGATTTTTTCTTAAATCTTTCATTATACCTTTTTATTAATGCATGACTTTGTCTGATGTGTATAATGACTTTGTTTTCTAAGAGTTTAAACCTCTTACTTGGTCATGCATTACATGTGTTAAGCCTACTATAGTATCATGTCTACATTTACACATTTTTCCACACTTAGTACATTACATGTACTGATGCATACTTGTACCTATATTATCTCATAATATAGGGTCTGACGCTCCTTCTTTTCCTGCTCATGGCCAGCTTTGATTGCTAATAGCTATTCGATTGGTAAGTCCTAATACTCCAAGGGCAAAGCAATGAAGACCATTTATTGGGTTTATTCTTTAATCTTGAGACTTTTTATGTGGTGTATGGGTTACATCCAAACCAACCTTATGTTGTTTTTAAAGGGCTTGTCACAACATAAATATGATTCAACACTTATGTTCAAACTCTCTTTTATGATATGAGACGACTTACTTAAACCCTCTTATTGTATATTCTATTGTGTTGCATGTATATCAAGTGGATTTTACAGGGCCTCTCGGGGTCATATATGCCATGTCTATCTGTACGCTAAATAAGATGTAAAAGATATAGAAATCTACTAGAACTAACTAAGAAAATGTAGAGTCTAGAACAAATTTACTATACAAAAATTGATGAAAATAAAGAAATAATACAATGAATGAACAAACGAAATCAGCCCTAGAATATGTGTACACCCAGTATACTAACAAAAGACAAGCCACAAGCATTTATGCAATATATGACACTACCGATCAAGAGAAAGTCAGATATGTAATAGTATACTAACGCAAGAGATCACAAATTAAATAATAGGTGATTCAGGGATTCCCCATCACTCCTGCATAGTGGACAAACCTCATCAATTTCCCTCATTCATTGGCCAAGTATATCCCTAGTCTGTAGCCTCCCCTTTAATGCTAACCAAAGGATAAAATTCCACTTAGGGCATCCCATGTTATTACATACCAATTTCGTTCAATTGACCTAACATCATCTTATACATCTTCTTGATAGAGAACTTATGCATTCCCATGAAATCTGCTACATTTATCCCAATATTCTCTATGTATCGCTGATGATTCCTCAGATTGGACTCATTTAGGGCTTTATTTTAATAGAAATAGTGTCCTCAAATGTTTATTTTCTCTCAATATCTGATGAAAACTCTCAAGCTTCAGGTATTTGAAGTTTTAATGGAATCATGGACACTTAGTCACAAAAAGGAACAAAAAGGCTGAAGAGAACGAAGAAATTGAAGCCTGAGCATCGCCAAGCACACCTGGCGAATTGCCGACTGGACATACTTCACCCTTTGTTCCAATACGCGAAGCCTTGAAGAAAGAGGATCAAAACGGCGGTGAAATGAGCAGTCGACGTATCCTTGATCAATTCTGCAAAGTAGAAATATACCGCCTAATGATGCAGGATGCAAAGATGTTGTAGACAAGCACATAAGGGTGACGAACCAGACGATGGGCAAATTGCCGAGTCGATGGGCGATTCCCACTTACCTCACCGAAAGATCTGCCGCAACACTATTTTTTGAAACTTTAAATACTAGCTCTTTATTAGTTTTTAGGAGATCCGAACATTATTGTAATTTTGACACTTACAATATTAGCTTTGCATTTTTCTCTCAAGTTTGGAAAGGATTTTTTGGAGACTTGAAGAGAGGAGTTCATCTTCCCCAAGTTGGAAGTGGGTCTTCTCTATTCTTGTTCCTTTGCTTAAATAAAGGTTTAATTTCTTATACCCATTTGATTTCATTATCCTTTTAGGTGTAATTGCTTATTTCTTTATGTGTGGCTAAAACCCTCTATTCTTGGGGTGTGATTTAGTGAATATGTGTTGATATTATTGTTGGGTCTTGCTTGCTGATAGGTTAGCTGTATTTTAATGGTGACTTCACCTAGTGGTTGTGGTTTAATTTAATGGGTTTGTAGTTGCAAATACAAAACTACCCATGTGTTTTCGGCTTGCTCAAAAGAGAGGTCATGAAACCAAGACTGCTAGACTGATGGCCTAAGGAGTGAGTCGACATGAGGTTCACCCCGAGAAGGTGAGACCTAGTCCCATATCCTAATAGTTAGCTCGAGAGAGTAAGTGCGGTAAGGCATAGGCTGGCCTTCATGCGACAAATCGGTGTCCGAGAGGAACCCATTTGAAACGGGGTAAGTTGCCCGAGAGGGAACTTATTTCCATCTAAAACTTAGCCTAGTCGCTATTATCTTGCAAATTTTCTATTGAAAGCATGTACCCAATGATTTATCTCAACTTGTATTGTGGTCACACCCCAAGAACATTTCCCCATACTTGATTTTCTTGTTAATTTTTGCTATTTTTATTACTTCAGATAAAACCCCCAAATAGATATTTGACCCTTTTGTGTCACCTCCTTTAATTTACTATGTTTTTAATCGTTAATGTCTTTAGCTATGACTACTTAGAGCTTAATTTTATTTTTTTATTAATTCTCAAAACAACTTTCTTGGGACACGACCCTAACCTGTATTTGGGTTACTCTACTATCGACGATCATAGACACTCATACCATAGGTTAGTGTTGTAGGTCACGATAAGCATCAAAATAGCGTCGCTATCGGGGAGTGGTGTTATTTGAGAATTTTTAGATTTGTAGAATTTTTATTCTTCTTAGTTGTAGTTTACTAATTTAATTTTTAGTCTTGTTCTGTTGGTTGTGTAAACATTTCAGAAAGCATGAGTGTTAATGGTAGTAACGGGAGCCAAGTGGGCCATTAGGATGACATTGGTAACCTCAACGATGTCCAAGATCCTAGCATCAATGATTCACATCTCATGGGAGGTGTCGGAGCCATCCGTCTAACTCCAGTAGAGGGAAATGCAGTGTTCCACATAACAAGCACCATGTTGTAACTTTTGCAACTAAAAGGTCTTTTCAGTGGCTTGGTTCATGAGGATCCACATGAGCTTCTTCAAAACTTCATGGATGTGTTTGGACCTTTCTCGTTCAAGAACATTTCTCAGGAATCAGTTCAATTAAGACTATTCCCTTTCTCATTTATGGGGGAAGCTTGCAAGTGGCTAGCTGAATTACCAGGAAATTTAATCACGCCATGGGAGGAGCTGGTCACCGTATTTAATGTGCGATTTTTCCCTCCCTCGAAGATGATGACTATTCGGGATAACATACAAAGTTTCAAGCATCTGAATGGAGAGCCTCTTCACGAAAATTGGCTCCAGTTAAAGAAATTGGTGCTACAATGCCCGACCTATGGTCTACCTAATAATGTGCTCCTTCAATACTTTTACTGAAGTCTAGACTCGGTGAAAAAAGGTGTAGCTGACCAACTCTCGCCCGGAGGCTTAATGCAACAACCATATGCAGTAACATCTCAACTTCTCGATGGGATGACAACCATCAACAGGGCATGGTACACTCGCGAAGACCAAGTCTCACCGGTCACATTTCAGCTGTCCAAGGAGCAGGTTGAAAAAGATAATGAGAGAGACCAAAACATGGCCAAAATCATGACCCAACTTGACATTTTATCTATAAATGTCATGGGGGATGGTGTCAGTGGTGTCAATGCTGTGGGAATCAGGGGTGCGAATCCTGAGGAGATCAAGTCTGAAGCCATGTATGACAAGGAAGTAAATTTCCTAGCAAACCAAGGCGGGGGCTACCGTTCAAACTAGACAAGGCAGGGTGGTAATCAAGGATGGGTTAGAGATGAAGGCTTGAAGGATTGATAATGTGAATTGAGGGACCGTAATCCAAATTGAAAGGATGGGGAGAAGGATAGATATGTGCCTCCCCACGAGCGTCAGAAGCCCAAGGATTCAAAAGGTGGTAGGTCTGATGATATGCTTTCGCGTATCTTAAATAAAGTTGAAGGGTCAGACAAAATGCTAAAAGATATGAAAGAAGATGTTTCTACCCTCAGCCATACTGTCACCTCTCATTCAGTTTCAATCAAACAGTTAGAGACCCAAAGGGTCATATCTCGTCTCATCTCAATCCGAGACAACAAAGGGCTTTGCCTAGTGACACTATGGCTAACCCCAAGAGTGAGGTCTAAAAGTTAACTTGTGTTGTGCCACAACGTTAAGTTGGGCACTGTTTGGGAGGCAACCCAAAACCATTTACTCGCCCTTTGTTATTTTGATAAAATAATAGTGTGCTGTTTGTACAGATTGAGTAAGGAAAGTGGTTGAAAAGATGTATGGAGGCGAACAACAGTTCAGTTTGGCGGATCACCAACAAGTTCAGCGTACCTATCATTACCACCATTTGACGCAATACAACTTAAAGGTTTAGTCTGTAAAACTCGGTGGAGTATGAATTTTGTCAGCGCATCGCCAATCCAATTGGCGATCTCGATAAAGACTGCTAATGCATTGCTCAACTGAACTGAAAACTCTGTTATATTCGGCGAGGACATTAGATATTCGATGTTTCACCGAGTGATTGAGCGAGATTGGCTAATAGCGCCGAATGAGCAGAAACTGGACGCTCACAAGCCACAAGTTTAAAAGTTCCATTTCATTCACTTTCTTTCACTTTGACCCTTTTCACAAACTTACACTCACACTTTAGCAATTATATTTCTCGCACTTTTAGAGTATTTTATGAGCCGAATTATGCTCAGATTAGGATCACATTGTTGCCTAGCAAGCCAGTACTATCTAATTCAACATCTAAGTCTTTGCTGTAATGGCTAGATCAAAAGTCGCAGGGAGAAATGATCCACCTAGGCACATAACAACACGAGAGTTTAAGAAAGTTGAAAAGAAAGCAGAGCTAGCCAGACAAAGGAAATACACCAATGAAGCTAGAGGAAAGAGATGAATTCCCATCGACCCTAGTGTGCCTTCATGGGATCGAAGTTTTGTTATTGCAATATGGGCCTTCGAAGCAGCTTAGGAGATAGATCAGATGATTGCAACTAATCTTGCTGCAGAGGCCATGGCAAAGGCAAACAATGAGGACTAAAACAACAATACTCCGGGCACCATGGTTTTTCTTCAGGGAAATGCATCGAATGCCCCGAAAGATAGAGAGACTGCATAGACAGATCCCTCTTTACCTCTTTCTATGTTTTATATTTCTTTACTTTGACTTTTAGATTCTATATAATTTGCATTTGAGGACAAACACTTTTATTGGTGGTGGGGTGAGGCTCACCTTTTGTGTGCTATTTATGCTTTGTGTTTTATTTATATTTGGGCCGTTCTGTTTAAAATTGTGTTTACACTACTTTTCGTGTATGTTTGAGTTCATGGCACTCTTTTGTTTTTAAATTGCAAATGATTTTGACCCTTCCGAAAATTTTTGAATTTTTCGCACATTTTTGCCACCCTTTCTGAGTTAATTGTGGTTGTTCTTTCCCAAAAATTTAAGTCTTGTTTCGATCAATACCGATGACTTGAATAGTGCTCTCAATTGAACGAAAATGAATGTACGGCTATGATGAGGCCAAATGAAGTTGAGTAGAAAATATGGGACCTCGTTGCATCTCGTTGTGATTAGCCATTTACCGAATTAATTCTCTTGTAATGACCGTTGCACACTAGCGAAAGTGTGTAGTCTTGTTTGACTTAAGTGTCGATGCCTTGTGTGATTAGCTTTCTTTGAAACTTGCATGAATAAACCTAGAATTTGTCCTATTAGTCTGATTGATTTAGAAAGGTGTCCTCTGGATATGATCTTAGGCAATTTTAAAGAGTGTGAGCCAAATTTGACATAAACCTCTTTTGTGGCCTACCCGTGAGCATGTGAAACTCTTTTGAACACCCTTTGAGTCTTACCTTTCTTTGGAAGAACCTTGATGAACCCTAGACCTTGCTTGAACCACTACCTATAATCCTCTTGAGTTGTGGTTTAGTGAATAGCCAACTTAGGCCAAAGGTGTGGTGAAAAGGAAAATGAGAAGTCAAGTAGTGCAAGAAAAGTCCCCCCTAACCCATGATATTGCATAAGTAGAAACCCCTTAAAAAAATTAAAAAAATATATATAAATAAATATCAGGTTTCCAAGCAATCCATGATGGTTAATAAAAAGGTGACTTAGAAGCACTAGAAAAAGAATCGATAAAGGAAAAGAAGGGAATGTCTTGAGAATACCACATCCCACGAAGAAGGAGCCACTGAGCCTAAATGACCATACCTTTGCAGTCATCCCCATTACAAGCCTTAGAAAGACCTTTTTGATCTTGAGTAACCGAATGGAAAGTCGATTGGAAAATAAGGGCAAACCTATGGGTGAAAACATGCATTGTGTTCCTCTTTTTGAGTGTGAGAGTTACATCAGATTCCTAATCTTGAATTGAGTAACCTCTGTGAGTGAATATGGAATCATTCTTCATGTGAGGGCATTCAGATACTTTATGTTGAGCTTGAACTTACACAAGTAGAAAATATTGCGAGCATGAGAATCTTTGGTAATGGTGTGTCACAACTTGAATTTTTGAGTACACAATTGATCCTTGCATAAGTAAATTGAGTCTTGTTGTGTACACTCATAATTGAGTCTTGTGTAGCACTGTTTGAGGCACCCTTTTTGAATGGCTGAAATCAAGTTTTCTTGAGGACAAGCAAAAGTTTAAGTTGGGGGTGTTGATGAATCCACAAATTGGACTTAATTAGGGATTTATTTTGATAGAAATAGTGTCCTCGAATGCTTATTTTGTCTCAATATTTGATGAAAAACTCTTAAGTTTCAGGTATTTGAAGTTTTAGTGAAAGCATGGACACTTAGGTGCAAAAAGGAACAAAAAGGGTGAAAAGAACAAAGAAGCTAAAGCATGAGCATCACCAAGAACCTTTGGCGATTCGCCGATAGGATAGACTCTGCCCTTTGTTCCAATATGCGAAACCCTGAAGGAAGAGGATCAAAATGGTGATGAAAGGAGCAGTCGGCACATCGCCGAATGGTTCTGCGAAGTAGTACTATACCGTCCAATGGTCAAGAACGTGAAGATGCTGAAGGCAAGTGTGAAGCGGCGATGAAACAGAAGAAGGGCGAGTCGCCGAGTCATTCGGCAGCATGGACTAACTTCGCCGAAAGATCCGCCAGTGCTATTTTCTGAAGTCTATAAATACTAAACTTGTTATTAATTTTATAAGCCCCAAACCATTATTTTTATTTTTATAATAGAATAGTACATTTTTAGATATTTTCTCTCAAGTTTGGAGAGGGTTTTGTGGGAGACTTGAAGAGAGATTTCATCTTCCCCAAGTTGGAAGTGGGTCTTCTCCATTCTTCTTCCTTTCCTTAAATCAAGGTTTAACTTTTTATACCCATTTGATTCTAGTATCATTTGAGGTGTATTTTGTTATTTCTTGATGTGTGGCTAAAAACCACTATTCTTGGGGTGTGATTTAGCAAATATGTGTTGATATTGTTGTTGGGTCTTGCTTGCTGATACGATAGATCTATTTTAATGGTGATTTCACCTAGTGGTTTTGGTTTAATTTAATGGGTTTGTAGTTGCGAATACAAAACCACTCATCTGTTTTCGGCTAGCCTGAGACCACTAGACTGATGGCCTAAGTAGTGGGTCGACATGAGGTTCAGCCCGAGAGGTTGTGATTAGTCTCATATCCTAACACTCAACTCGAGAAAGTTAGTGGGGTAGGACGTAGGCTGGTATTCATGCGGAAAATGGTTGTCCGAGAGGAACCCATTTGAAATGGGGTAAGTTGCCCGAGAGGGAATTTATTTCCATCTAAAGCTTAGCCTAATCACTATTATCTTACAAATTTTCTATTGAAAGCATGTACCCAACGATTTATCTCAACTTGTATTGCGGTCACACCCCAATAACATTTCCCCATACTTGATTTTTTTGTTAATTTTTGCTATTTTTATTACTTCTGACAAAACCTCCAAATCAATATTTTACACTTTTGTGTCGCCCCTTTAATTTACTATGTTTTTAATCATTAATGTCTTTAGCTATGACTAGTTAGAGCTTAATTTTATTTTTCTATCAATTCTCTAAACCACTCTCTTGGGACACGACCCCAACCTTTAGTTGGGTTACTATACTATCGACGATCGTAGACACTCATACCATAGGTTAGTGTCGTTGGTCAGGATAAACATCATTACCTGAGAGGGAACTTATTTCTTCCTTTCACATAGTATGTATGTACCCATACGATCCATAATTTTTCTTTAGATTGGCAAAGTTCACATAGTAGCTTAGAGATAGTTGCTTTGTTACAGACCTCAACATTAATCAAATTTATCCGCCCAGCCATCATGGGTGAGCAAACTTGATACCATGCCACCAAAGCCTTCTTGGACATCTCAGTCAACCCTGTCCATAAGAATGTCCTACATATAGTTTGAATAAGTTGTAGTATTTTCTTAAGCAATATCAACACTCTCGCCCAGAAAGTTTGGATTGCAAATAATACACTCTTTAACAATTGAGTCATTCCAGCGTATGATAAAAAATTTGCAGTCCAAGAACTTACTCGCCCCAACATTTTTTTAGGTAGTGGCTCACACTGTACAGCTGATAGCCTCTGATAGCCTCTTCGAACTAAGGGGAACCCCAAGATATCTAAATGGGAGGGTACCTTTTTCAAATCCCAATATCCTTAGTATTTGTTCTTGCACCTCTTCCGGCACTCCACCAAAATATATAGAACTTTTAGTAGGATTTGCTACAAGTCCAGAAGCTCGAGAAATGGTATTGAACTTGCTAAATAATCTATCAACTAAATCCACACCCCTATTGCAAAAAAATAGTAGATCATCAGCAAAGCCAAGTTGGGTGATTTTTTTGTTTTGAACATCTAGGATGAAATTTGAACAATACATCTTCTTGCAACCCCTGAACAAGCCTGCAAAGGTATTCCATGGCTAGTACAAATAAATAGTGGGGGATAGGGTCTCCTTGCCTTAATCCTTTCTTTGCAGGAAATGAAGCGGAAGGAGCTTTATTAATAAGAATGGAATAAGACACTGTTGTGATGCACTCCATAATCTATGCTACAAACATGCTAGGAATTCCTAGTAGTTGTGGTATTTGTTGCAGATACGGCCACTCCACTGAATCATATTCTTTTTGCATATAAACTTTGAGCATGCATCTTGGTGAAATACCAATTCTCCCATAGCCTTTGATAAGCTCATGAATCATGATTAAGTTATGAGCAATCATTCTACCAGGGACAAAAGCATTCTGTGATTTATCCAACAAAAAATCCATTACTCCTTGCAGCCTATTAGTTAAAACTTTTGAAACCACTTTGTATAAAATTGTACAGCATGAAATGGGCCTGACATACCCATGGATAAATTGTTTGTGAACTACATCCACTCTGAAATGCACTTTATTTGGATCCCATAGGATCCATATCCTACCTCTAGGGTCTGCATTATAGTTATCCAATTCCCACTTTTCGTTCATTTTCTAGATAATCTTTCCAGCCTTCCCTCCTTTATTTTATGCTCCAAAACTACTATAATAACTAATTTATTACTTCTGCAAAAGTTCCAAAACTCAACCTGCTTGTGTACTTCATTAAGCCCCCTTACATTCTATTCAATGCACTTCATGTAGGATAGTTATTGTTGTGCCCTTAACCAGTGTTTTGAGTTTATCCTCTTATTCTGCCTCATTCATCCCCATTTTATCATAATATTCCAGTATTTCAAAACCATTAGAAGTACCCACTTCCTGCATATTATGTTGAGCCACTCTTCTAGCAGACTTTCCTATAGGATTAGACCACTGTTGCTCCTCCTGAACTTTTTCCTTACCTCTCTCACCCTCCCCCACTAGTTAAGATTTATATCTTCCTTTATCATCAATCAAGGGATTCGTATTAGGATCCAACACTCTAGCCTTCCTGCACACCTTTTTACCTCTAGGCTTTTCCACGGGTAAGTTTTCGTCTCTACACACATGCCCCATTTGGCAGCATTTAGTACAATACATAGGCTTCTATTTGTATTCCACAATTTGATCACCTGTCATCCTTGTAAGGTCCTGAACCTTAATCTAATAATCTTCTCTTTCATCTGTTGAGTTACATCGATTTCAACTAATAATCTAACATATGATATTCGTTCCATATTGGACGTCCATGCATTTGTACACACTGGCTTACCTAGCCCACTCCCAATCTTGTTAAGGGTTGTAGCAGTCCAATAATTAAGAGGCAAGCTCGGGAGCATCACCCATAGTTGGATAGTATGCAAGACCTCCTCCTTGAAGTTGAAATTTGGTGCCCAGGATTTAATGATCACCGACCTATTGAATAGGATATAAGGACCTTTAAAGAGGACCTCCTCCTTCTCATCACTGCCACTAAATCTCACTACAAAATATCCATCGTTATGTAGAAAAACCTTAGGTTTTTGGACAAAATTCCACTAGCTTCCTATAAATCTTTCTATTGTCCCAATGGAAGGTGTATTCCCAACAACATATAGCACAATTGCTTATGCCCATACCCCATTCTCCTCCTCCACATCTTCCTCTGTTAGTTGCACTACCACCTCCCCCTCTTTTATAACACGTGGAATATACGAGAGATCCATCCCTTTTGCAGCTAACTTTGTTGCATAGAAAATTCCCACCCAAACTCGCCTTCCCTGGTTTTCTTTAGCTTTCCCTCCCTTCTCCTTCGTACCAGAGTTCAGTATCACATCTGGAGTGCTCTCCTTACTTGTTACTGTTTCATAGCCCTTTCTTTGCACACTAGTTGTGAAAATAAGACTATCCCCCCCCCCTTTGAGGGTCAAGGTTTCGTGTCAGTGCACTTCCTTGCCTAGGAGTAGCATTATAAAGATGATTTACCATTAATTCAGGCCAAGGTTCCCCTACATCAAGCTTGACAGTAGTATCCATCTACAGGGTTTCTTCCCTCTAAGTTCCCAATACTGTAGTGTTGGTTTCCCCTATTGTTATCTATATATCTGTAGTCTTAGTTAGAATCTTAATCTCCCAGCCTCGAGCCATGCTGACAAGCACAAGTTAGTATTCACCTAATGTGACCCCCAAGTCGAGAGAGAATGAGTAATGGTTAGATTTCAAATTTCATGTTTAATCATTTAATCAACAATGTTTTAACCAGAGAAACAACACATATAAATTAATCATATATATTGTCACGACCCGAGAGCACTCTCTAGTCGTAACCAGCGTATTCGACCTCGAAGAGGTCAAATACAAGCCTTACGGATCATTCATTCATCGCATAGACACTAAAACTCCCAAGGAAAAAAAATACTTTCTTCACACGCAAAGAAACTTTCATCAAATAACAAGCGGAAGACTTTCTAAACTTTATATAAGATGTCTCAAAACCATCTAATACTTGAATACAACAATGGGACTAAGCCCACTCAAAACTATAACAAAACTACAAGACATAAAGGAACATGTTGGTTATTGTCCTTGAATATATGAGGACTCACCAAGTTTTCATCTTCAAACATCTTAGAAACCTAACCATCAACCATGGAATATCGACATCTCCAAATCCCTACACTTTAGTCAAAAGGGAAAGAAAGGAGTTAGTACAATTAAGTACTAAATATGGAAACCATGCAAAAACATGCTAAAAAGGACATTTGGTTGAAAGTCATGCCCTATGCCATTTTAGTAAAACATCATGAATATTGACATATTAGACATATTATAGAACATAACCAACATATAAGACATTAACCACATTATAGACATACTCAACATTTTCACCACGTAACTCATTTTATCATCCAAGAACCCTTATCTAAAGTTACCCTATGACACATTTAAGTGAGACATGAAGTGGCCACCCATACAACCTCTTCATACACACCTACGTGTTCCTCAAGGCTACTATAGACAAGAACTATCATGCTTCAAGGTAGCATACTAAGTAACTCACTTCATTAACATAAGATATCCATTCAACAAATCATTTAGACAATAAGTCAACATTCTTCTTTAAAGTCATTTAGGACACATTCATGCATTTAGGGGACTTCACACTTTAGTCATATAGACTTAGGGAACTCACTTTAGCACCTTCAAAGCCTACTCGTGTCATGTGTAGATAGCATCCCATACTACTACCTACACGTTGTAGAACCTATCAAGTAACTAGAGTTCACACTAAGGATATCAAGTTTTACATTTAAAGATCCAAGTGTCAAGAATTCTCATAGCACAAATTTCCAAGTGATTCAATAACAAGGCTCCCCCAATATATACATCATGTCGTCACACCAAGAACAAGCAAGTATCAAGAAGGCCCAATGCCCGGTATCAAGAAGGGTCAAAGACCAATAATCAGATAACCAAGAACCATATTAAAAATGGTTTTCTAATTTGTACTTAAAATGGACAACTTCCATTCATAAGATGGACTAAAAATCCAGAGTCAAGATGGCAAGTGATCAGAATCAATAGGCATGCCAAGAGTGACAAAGTCACAGCCACAAGAAGGACAAGGTCCCAACAAGAGTGCCAGGTGATCAAACAGTCTGTACAAGTGGGCGAGTTACATGAGCGTCTTTAACGTCTTAAAGGATACCAACATGACAATGCAAAGTGACAAGAGCTAGCCAAGGTACCAAGATCAACTTTCAAATATTTCTGCAGTTAAAAGAGTGCAAGTACAAGTTTATACACAAACTCAGTGCTTTAGCAAAGAACCCGTCTAACACAACTTTGCAAGTTCAGACCATAGACCAACCAACGTTTCAAGGTCCTCGACTTGTTCACGAGTATATACAACCTTAAAAATACAATTAAATATCTTGTTTAACTTCTATTAGCTCAGTAATGTTGACTTAAAAATATGATCATCATCACAAATAGGCCTAGCATGTACAAATACAACTATGCTCCCAAAACAGTGAATCTGTCCAGCCTGGTACCTCAAGTCGCAAGTTAGATTTGAAAAGGAAAACGGAAAAACTAGACTTTCTAACCTTCATGAAAGATGTAACTACATCTCTTAAGGTTACAAACAAACAAGAATAACCACAAAATACATTTTGTACAAAAAGATATATTCAAAACACTAACAGCTAATCAGATAGGATTTCAATTTCCAAAATCTGGGCAGAACTTGCCCTATGTTGCGTCCCATATTTCGTATCCATAACAATTAAATTAGAGTTTTACATAAACATAAGAATTTTAGGTATCCGAGTTAGCTTTCCAAATCATATTTATACATTGTAAACGAAGTTCTAGAGAACGAGATATGCATAAATTACTAAACACTACCCAACTCAAAAACAGATTTCATCACTTACATGTGAAAGGAATGCCATAGCCTATCGATTTATATTCAACATAGCTTTTCATTTATCAAGAAGAGCACCTAAGTCTACCAAGTCAAGAGATGACATTCAACAATATAAGGCACTTCACATTCCATCATCTTCATTCATAAGTGTTAAGAGAGAACATACTTTTAATCACAATACAATATTACTTTATTCAAGCTCACCTTGGGATCCCATGAACACATTTATATTCACAACATGATTACCTTTTCTTCTTTATATTCTCATTCAAATCCTTTACATCACATTCACGTATATGATATCATGTCAACACTTCAATTCTTCATATAATGCCTTCAAGGCCATAATCATAATACATTCAATAAGTAAACACCTCCACCATAAGTGGATCACACATCAATCTATCACAATTCTATATCAATTCTACATTAACAATGAAGTTAGGACAACTTACCCTTTTCCAAAGCCACAATCACCATTCCTCAATTCTTCAACAATTCTCAATAGATAAACATAGATAATAATAGAAATCAACTACTCAACTCAACCTAAGAATTTTTCCATCATCATTCAATCATAAACATTCAACCCACTTCATAAGCCAAATTTAGGAAACTTGGAAAGACATGGGTTCATGGACTTTTCTTTCTTAAAACCATCAATAAACATCAACAATAACATAAATCATCATTAAAAATCATTTAATGCAAGAACCCATGCTAGAACCGAAATTAGGACTTTATTGAGTTTTTGAAGAACTTTCAAAACACTTTGATTTGTCTCCTTGAATGGAAAAGGAATCAAGGATAAAGGATCCCCATACCTTAACCTTCATCAATCCAACAAAAATTGAAGAAGAAACACCATGAAATCCTCAACCCTAGCCTCCACTTCATCTTCTTCTTTGAGTTAGAGAGAAATATAGAGAGAGGGAAGACTTTGGGATTTTGATTTTGGGAAAAGAGAGTAAATGACTTGTTAAAAGGCATAAAACATTAAATAAGTCATTTAATTAAATCCTAACCGACCCCCTAAGCCCTTAATCTAATAACTAATTAATTCCCAAAGCCCCAACTAAAAATTAAAATGTCAAAAACTAGCAGTATCTACGGACCCCAAATTTGATTGAACTGAACTCAAAAAGCCGATTTACATTATTTAATCAAGTTACCAACTTCAATACACATGTGAGGCTCTAGTTCTTCCTATTTCATTTTTAGGGTAGTTACATATATTCTAAAAAATTAATTATTTAGCAAATTATTTAGTCAACTCAGCTCTAGAAAATAAAAACATATGTCCATATATAATTTTTAGGAGCACCTAATTATGGAGAAAATTATTTTGAACATTGACAAAGCATACATACAATTAATCAGAATATAAATATAGAATATCTAAAAAAATCTAGAACATGCAAAAAAATAACTAGAGAAAATATAGGTAAACCAAAGTATAATCTCATACAACACACACAGGGAGTAGTAGAGAATAGAGAAACAAAACAATGAAAAGGCATCTTCATATCTTACGTTATTACATACATCAAAAATAGAATACATCAACAAGAAAAACTCTCTAAAGGAATTGCAAATTCCATAACCTCATCTTAACGAGCATCGTTTGAGCTTCTAGATGGTCATCATCACCGTAAAAAAAAAAATCAAGACGATCTATAGTAGGAGAAAAATGACACTATCAAATCTATTTAGGGGATCGATAATTACTATGAGATAACTTAGAAGAGACATGTGTATATGGAATAGCTAAAGAGGGTATCAAATATAATAGATCTGGAGAGAAATCACCTTGGGAGGTTGAATCGAAACTGAAAATGTGAAGAGGAATGCATCATATAGATAGGGTTTCACAAATCTATACAGAGAAAGATACAGACACTTAAATATGTTTAGTTTAAATATATACTTGCATTCTTTTGGTCTAGGTATTTTTTAGGCCTGGTCAATATTTTAAGCTTCTTTAATTGTGGACTGGAATATTGGACCCATTTTTTGTTACTTTCTTTTGTTGTTTGGTTTGATCTTTGATTTTAATACATATAAAGATGGCCCATGGAGCAAATATAGTTTCAAAATTATCTCAAATTGATATCACGAGATGATTATAAGAAATTCTACATATCCAGTATTCTCTTTTCAACAGTACATTATATGCACATTACAAACACCATAATATTTATAGACTGAATTTGTGCACTAACCATCAGTATACCACAATTCTTATGGCTGATAATGATATGCAAGAAATATTTACATATGTGGAGATACATCATGTCACCAATATGCGAAAAGGTTTCAAACAAAAGATAATTTTTTTGTTTATTTATTTCGATTGATACTAGATTCAGAAGTATTATTACCTTATGGTTGTGATCACCATCAAAAAAATAGGCAGTGTGTGATATATTTTTCAATTGTATCTTTCAGAAAATATTAGTACCCTTTACTTCAGCTACAATTATTCCAACATTTTATTGAGAATTCTTCAATACTGTAATTGATACTTTTTTATAGTTATGTATGTTTATTAATTCTATATATATATATATATATATATATATATATATATGTCATTCATATTTTACAAACTGAAAAAGACAAGATCATAAATTTACATAACATAGTGCGCAATGAACTGCTAAAAAGAAGTAACTACGTACTTGAAATGACTCTAATTAGTAAACCTTATCTATGAGGGGATGTTCCAATTTAGTTTTACATTTATTGATTGCATTGTGGTTTATTAAAAGATTTGGTGACTCATTAATTCAATATTACTTTGATGAATAAATAAAAAAGGATCCAACACACAATTGTGGTAATTTCTGGGACAGTTTGTAGGTCATAAGTAATATGGAGAATCTATTAAATATTAAAGAAATCTTGAATAAGATGTAAAAAAAAAAAATTAAAGGGAGAGAAGTGATGCAATTGTTGGTGAATATCAATGAAAAATTGCTTTTAAAAAGTTAATTTATTATTTCTCTTAGAAGGACATGCTAGAAAGAATTCAATACTATGAAATATGAAAAGATTATAAATAGCTTACTATTTGTGTTTATAATTAGATTTCAGAAATTTAAAATTATATCTAATTACTAAATTGGTTTGCCCTTCGTGCGATCATAAGAAAACTAATTTTATTAATAATTAAAAAAGATATTAGTCTTCAAGTCCCAATTTATTAGATTTTTAAGTTTAGTCCAATTTTTCCTTTAAGTGAAACCATACATCTCTTTCAATATTTATGTTCTCTTTATTCTTCCTCTTTACTTCTTCCTCACCCATTTACTTTTTTTTTTCAAGAAAATGTGAGTTTTTTTTTCCAATAATAAAAATAAACAAAGAGACTCAAAAGCATAGCAAATGTATGTAAATAATGATGCTCAAATAATTAATGAGGTTATAAAATTCATGAAATTAATTGACATTATGCTTTATGCATTTGTTAATACAACTTATTTTGAATGATAGTCTTGTCATAAATGTTGAAAAATAGGTATATGTACCACAAATTAAAAAAATATTCACACAAAGAATTTTTGACATCAAAATATATTGTATATTCCAACAATTATCGTAAAATAAAGGCTCAACACATGCGTTAAAAACTGATGTGCCAAAAGAAGAAGCCTCAGATGGTTTCCCAAAAACTAATTGAAAAAGTACAAAGAATGAATCAAGAGTATAATTTCTAATCTTAAATACTTTATAATTAAATAATAAGTCTATGTAATTGAAGTATTTAAGCATACATATCAGTCTATATACAATCACATAATAATCACCTTATTGTCCTTCACCGTATTTACTCAAATCATTCGAAAAATAAAATTAAGAAAGAAACACAATATGATTACAACTCAAAGAATACATGAATATTGATAGTCTGAAGAACTTATTATTATCCACTTATTGATGATAAGGGATGATGAAGATATGAAACAGGTTGAACAATGTGGTATAATCAGTGTGTACAACTATTAACTGTTATAGAGTTTGAGTCTCGCTACAACTGGCTACTATAAGTTGACTAGGTTGCTATGTCTTGTACTAGGTGAAGTCGACTAGGATATGTTATAATTATATTAGTAGTAGTCAACCACTAGTCTTGTAAATTGTATATGTGTACTGTAGTAGAATTTAAGTGGATCAAGCCTAGGACTATACAATTCACTCCTATATGAGGAGCATGTACTCGAAAGTTTTCATCATCAATACAACCTTAATTTCTCATATTATTTTTGTAAGAATTCCACATGGTATCAGAGCATATAAGTTCTTCCGTTTTCTAAGTATTGAATCTTAAAAAAATGGCCATATGTTTCAAACTGCAATGACGCCCTCTACTAAGAAACTATATCATATGGAGGACACAAATAATGCAGTTGACTCAGGTGATGAGACTAACCTATCTCATCATAAAGAATTAACCAACTAAAAGTAGTTGTTCCACTAGAAAGACTATTGAGAAAGTTGTAGCTATTGAGAAGGATGTAAAAGATAGTGGCAACATTGATTGCTAGGAGGAGAAAAATGTATTGCTAAGGAGTTGCATCTTAGGAACATTTAAAAAAGAAAGCATGTATCTGATTGTGGGCTTCTTAACTGCTTGGAAGAAACTTATCTACGAGCAATTAAAAATAAGGAGTTTCAGCTCAAACAACAACCACAAAGTGTAAGGATAGGAACAAAAAATAGTGATGAATGCATTAATGAATTCAAAGGCATATGTTTCTAAGTTCAATCCCCAAGAACCCATGTGAAATCCATATTTCCTAGAATTGTTCATATGATGAAGCTTTTGGATCATGAAAGACGAGTTTATGAATATATACATGTTCTTATAAAATTGATGAAAATGATTTAAGACTTCCTTTGAGATTGAAGCATCAATGTTGTTGTTGTAAAAGGATATCTCACATTTAGTATTCATATGGTTGAAAGGTCTTCTCACCAAAATGAATAAAGACTTAAAGAACTATTCTAATGCAACTTACCTTGGATTGGTTACTTGATGTACCCTTCCATAGATAATGAGGCAAGCGGCGATTACCCATGACCTCCAATGATAAGAAAGTGGAGATTACCCAAATCTCATGAATGTTAAGAAAAGTTAGTACTAATAACTATTCCGTAGGATTTATGCTTAGCACCGAGTGGACAAGTTGCGATTACTCATGTCCCATAAACTATGTGCCATCATAGGTTATCGATATAGACATTACATATTGGATCCACATAAGCTAGAAGTTCATGGTCTTACCTTGGTAAGTAGGACACCCCTTTTCGGAGTAGGGTAGACACTAAATTCTATGTTAATAACTCACATGATCTTAAATGTCGGTTAAAGGTAAATCTCCCATAATAATGAACTAAGGTTACTTCTAGAAGTAGATGTTAGCTTGCATTGATAATGTTTCTACGAATTATATTCTCTAACCCTTTTTTCTCATGTTTTAGCTTTGTCATGCATGTCATGAAAAGGTACTTTTTACATGATTTTCATACTTTTATGCATCGCTGTCATACTTGGTACATATTTTTACTAAGATATACTCTTGCCTATATTTTTCTAAATGTAGGGTCTTGCGTTCCAGATACGCATCTCCGTGGCTAGGGATTACTTAGTAGATGTTGAAGATTGTTGAGTCCTCATGTTTCGAGGAACGAAATTTCATCTCATTATTTATTTACTTTTAAGTATTATATGTGATGTATGGGTTAGATCCTGATCACTCTTGATGTACTAGATGACATTGAGACTCTTTTAGACTTTCGCTAAATTTTAAGAACTCTCATGTTTGAAATTTTTCTTCTAAACTCTTGAAATTTTCTATTATCTTGTATGATGTATGCTAAGTGGCTTGTGTGGGACCCCTTAGGGTCATATACATCATGTTACACCAAGGGCATGCTTTAGGTCGTGACTGTAAGCTTTCAAGTAGCAGTATTACTAACAAAACCTATAGATAAAACAATACCAACAAAACCAATACATAGAGGCAGCAGGCTAGAGAATGATAGCAACAGAAATAGGTGTGCTCTATGTTGTTTGGTAACTTTGGTATATGTCATTTGCCTCCTTCATGAATCGTTCAAATTTATTAATCTCTGGATGTGTTTGATTTCCAAAAGTAGGAGTATTATTTTCTAGTAGGTTTGGCGCCATCTCTATCGTTTCATTGACATCAATATTGATGAATTATGTACAACCTCCAAGGGCGTCATGTATCATTCCTCTCATATCATCACCTCTTAAAGTTAGTTGGCTACAATTAGTTACTTGAGTATTGTTTGATCTATTTAGAGACTCTCCGTGACAAAACCAAGTATCATATGATAGTGAAATTCCATTAACCACAAGATGATCATATGTTGTATCCCAATTTACTTGATGAAAAAGCATACATTCTGTACAGGGAAATGCAATTTTGTCTCCATCTTGTTTTTCAGAAAAGGCATGATTGATAATTTTTTTGAATCCATTCAAGTATTCTTTACTAACTCTATCACAATACATACACTTTTTATTTCTAAGATTGTCCATAAAGTTGAAGATATTCTTTCTTTCAACAATTACTGTAAGAACTAAAAATATGTTAGTAAAAAGCGGTGGAATTATTCAATATGTATTTGCATATCTCAAAAGATGTCATTTTAACAATTAAAATCATCAAACAGAAAATTGATACTAATTATATCCCAATAATGAGTTAGCTCAACACACATGAGAATGTTAGAAGGCATCCATTAAATAATGTTTTCCCAAGTGATGCTAATATACAAAATTGTGCCCGTAAACGAAGCATAGTATAAACAAAGAACAATATTAAAAACATTTAGCTTTTGTAAATAAAATTCTATGGAAGTTCTATTTAAAGATGGATGGGCTATAGAATCAATATATCCATGCTTACAACATCAAAGATAAGAATATATGGAACATCACCCCGAGACAAACTTAATGGATTGTTATACGATTCTAGAGGCTAAGGATTACTTTATTGCTACTACATTTACTTATGAGTAGGTGATGCGTGTTGAGAATTTCTCTATCGAATCTATTTACATGAGAATGAGATGTAATCTTTGCAAAGTTTCCATGGAGGAAACTTATCTATAACAATCTTAAATGTCTTAACTGGCTTATATGTCATGGTTAGCAATAAAGTTATGGCTTACATAGACAACTCAAATGGGGTGCACAAACTGATCAGATTATGTGTTATGTGGCATGAACCTGAGAACGTTGAAGCACCTTTCTTTAAGTGACGATTTAATAGTATCATTTAGTCTCAACTTTTATAAGATGCCTAAGGGATTCCCAAATGTCTATGGGCTGGTCTGATCAGGTTATCTTAGCTAGACAAAAAGCTAGAAGAAGTTCCAGTTAAGCTAAAATCTTAATTATGTTATACTAACAGATTGTGTCTACCATTTATTGTTATAAATGAACCATCAAGTTAAAGCTTGCAAAGTAAAGATTATTTTAAGAAGGGTTGCTCAAAATATTCATGTTCGAGAAAAAATTACAGAACCTACATGTAATTTTGTAGCTCCTACTTTCAGATTTATAGTCTAAGTATTCAGAGCTTCTGATTGTAATACACTTAAGGATTACGTAGATGGCTGATGGGGGGCTACAAACTGATCAGATTGTGACCTGATTGCATGTTATTTAGTAGGGACCTAAGACAATTGAGCACCTTTTCTTTAAGTCCCAATTTACTTCTACCATTTGGGCTTGACTTCTATGATTACTAAGGGTATACCAAATGTCTATGGACTAATCTGCTGAGGTTAGTTATGCTGTAAAAAATGCTAGAAGAAATTCCAGTTAAATTAAAATATTAATTATATTACTAATAGATTGTATCTCCATTTATGGTTAGAAAGGAACCATTAAGGTAAATCTTGCAAAGTTTAGGATATACTAAGAAAGGTGGTTCAAGATATTTATATACAAGGAGAAATTACGAAAGCAACATATGATTTTGTAGCTCATACTTACAGATTTAAGCTTTTGACTGTACCAGTATTCAAAGCTTCAAATTATAATGCACTTAACGCTGACGTAGGCAGCTCAAATGCAGTGTACAAACTGACCAGATCATGTGTTATGTTGAAGGAACCTGAGATGATTAAGCGCCTTTTCATTAAGTATTGATTTACTGCTATTGATTGGTCTCAAGTTCTATGATGCCTAAGGATGTGTAAAATATCTCTGGTTTGTTATGCTAAGGTTAGTTGGGCTATACAAAATGATAAAACAATTTCTAGTAAAGTTGACATTTTCATTATATTACAAGCAGATTCTATCTATTATTTATGGTTAGAAAGGAACCATCTAGGTAAAGCTTGCACAATTAAGAAAGTTCTAAGAAGGGCTACTAGAGATATTTACATTTGTGGAATACTTAATTAAACTACATGTGATTTTGTAGCTCCTACTTACATATTTAAGCTTTTGACAGTTCAAGTATTCAGAGCTTCTAATCTTAATAAACCTATGGTTTATGTGGATAGCTGAAATGAGGTGAACAAAATGATTTGATTGTGACCTGATTGTGTGTCATGCTATGTAGCAGCAACTTGACACAATTGAACACCTTTTTTTTAAGTGTTGATTTACTGCTATCTTTTGGTCTAGAACAATCAATCGGAAGAGGGGAGTCGAACAACCCGTAAGTGCCAAGATGTTGAACAGGCTGGAATAACACCCGTTTGAAGCGGATACTAGTGGATTACATGTTGCAAATGTCATATTATAACATTAGTGTAAAGCTTTTTTAAAGAAGCAATTACTAGGTGTTATCTCTATCTTTAACCTTTTATTATGTGGTGTGATTTATCATGGATTTATGGTTAAAGGGTCATGTTGTTATAGTTTTTGAGTCACACAGGCTCCCCTTATTTGAGAACTTTCTTGGAGCTAGCAGACAACTATACTTAAGATCTTGATTCCTTACTTTTTGTGTACTCCTTGTTTACAATATACTTTGGCCTTGTGATTTACAAAATGAAATTGCTTACCTAATCCAAAAAAATACTATACTTAAGAGCTTAACTTTCAGTGGTCATTTGTTGTTTAGGAGATACATTAGAACCGTGTTTATAATCATCAAGGCAATAGGACAGGTAAAGAAATGGAACTATATTGTATTACTTTTCTTAGATGGAGAACTATGCATTTACTTTTGAATGTTAGGTGCGACTAGAAGGAAGGGATAGATATGTAAGCCTCTTTAACTCTTTTTTGGAGGGGCATTAAACTCTGCATTTACTTCCTTATCGAACAGGAGAACCAGTGTGTATCTCTAAGATTCCTAAGGGTGTGTCGAATGTGTATAGGCTAATATGTTGAGATTAGTTGGGCTCTACAAAATACTACAAATGGTTCTAGTTAAGCTGCAATCTTCATGATATTACAAGCAGATCGTATGTACCATTTATGGTTAGAAAGAAACAATCAAAGTATGAATATTCTAAGAATGGTTGCTCAAGATATTCATGTTCGAGGAGAGATTACAAAAACTAAATATGATTTTGTAGCTCCTACCTACTTATTTGAGCTTTTAATAATTCTAGTTTTTAGAGTTTCTTATTGCAATTCAAGTTACTCAAAACAGATAAGTACACCAGTTTTAAAAATAAATTCACGCAATATACCATCTTTAGGTTGTTTCACATCATGCCAATATCAGTAGCTATAATGGATTGTTAACAACTGACAATCAAAGTTTCGTTGATAGGCTTGCTTCACTAAGGTGAGAAACGATAAGGACAAGCTTCACTAAATCAAGAAGAGTGAAGCATAGAACATACTTTTTCTACTTTAAAAAATCTTTCAAATCATCAAATCAATTAAAGATACATAGAAAAGAAAACAATGCACTCAATAGAAATAATACATTATGAAAATCTTTCAATTCCTAAAAAAAAGTAGTGAGAAAAATTCACTCCTCTTCTCGCTTTAAGCCACAAAAGCACTCATTTTTTAGAACACTACTCAAGATTTTGCCCTAAATAGCAATAGCATATGGATAGAAGATTATCTAAACAAATCATGAACACTTTTCATGAAACAAGCTTGAGCAATCGAGCATTATTCTAATTTTTTTTAGCTAAAACTGAATCTGGTTCTGTTTCTTCAACCTAATGAACTTTCTATTGAATTTTTACACTCAAAACATATTTTTACTTCAAAACATAATTTTCAATTCAATTCACAAAAATGTAATATAGGTCATAAATTTCTTCCAGTTGCTCCATAAAGAAAATGAAAAGGAAAATGAAAAGGTAATAACAGAGAAAATTTACTGACAGTAGGCTGAAAAATAGTTTTAGCATATACTGTTGGCACTGAAGATTTAACTTTTATATTTCTCATGTTGAATAAGAAGATGTACAGGTAAATAACTATAATGTTTCTTTCACTTAATCACTTATGTTGGTTAGAGAGAATGGCTTAAGTTTGTATCCTTTCTCTCAATACAAATTTTGAAGTAACATTGGATAACTGATGAAACAAGAAAACATGTGGACTCTCTTCTTGATAGTCTTGAACATTTTCAACACTTTCTTTCAAGAGAAATGTTGAAGAGTCAGAATACATATCAGAAATATAGCTAAGATGCAGAGGTGTGGTTTAACTAATGATATAGGAAATTATTTATCAATTCGACCATTTTATTGAAAACCTGTTAATGAAATTTTACATGGTGCACTCTACAAAGGTTTTCTCATCATCACTTCTTACAAATATCAACTTGAAATAAGAGTTGTCTTCTCAACAAATGGAATGCTCCCAAATTTCCCATGCAAAATTACTGTTATCTTGAAAACTGTCAGGCACAACTTAATTAATATCAAGGAATATAACTATGAAAATCATGATAATGCTGAGAATCATATGATTGTGATAATGAGTCTTGTGTTGAGTTGCACGTACAAGTTGTTGAGTTGTTAAAATAATACTATCACAGACTGAATATTGAAGTCTTATCCACTCAACATAATTTCTAGTTCTTCAACAATTCAACCTCAATGGGGAGATAAGAAAAAGTTCCCAGTTTCTATACTTACAATAATAATCTTAAAAATAGAGCATGCCTTTTCAAGCAACTATCAGAAAAATTGATAATGTAGTGCTCCTAATATTGTTGATTCAATTAATAACAATGATATTGATCAATTACAGTTGACTAACAATCAAACAATCACGAGAATTTAATACATTAACATTAACCTATGAAAACAAAGTAATCAGCTCAATCAACTGCATATCATATAAGTAGCAAACGAATATCACACAATGCAAAACAAAGTTGAAACTACTTTTAAAAAATAAAAAATTACCTAAAGTGTTTTGAGTACTTGGGAAGCAGAATATTTGCTTGACAAAGACAGGATAGTGAAGAATACGAATGGATCTTGTAAAACCTACAAGAAAGCGTAAATTAAGAAAAAAATAAGAAAATCTTAAGCCTTTACAGGATTCCAAAATCATCTTTTGTTCAATAAATTGAAAAAATTGACCCAAAAATACAACTACAACAATAAAATCGTTGTAGTGATTATGTGATGAGGGGTCATTTCAGCCTTGAATTGTTCAATAAATTGTACGATTAATTATTCATATGGATGCGGCTGGAGAATCTAAAATTGGGATTCATATGGAATCAAAACTAAGATTAGTTGTGAAGATGGAGATCGTGATTTACCTTTGAACCAATGGTGAATGGCTTCAACAGATATTCTTGATGATGACTATGATGAAACTTGGACACTCTTGGTGAAGTCTCAAGGTTATGCGCAACAATAGCATATTAGGGTTTTCTTTGAATCTTTAATTTCTTTTATTAATAATTGGGGGGAATAGTGAATTCAAGAAGAAAAAATTGTAGGGAAAAAGAGAAGGATGAAATTAAGTGAATGCATGTGTAACAAAGAATACAATTGTATTTATAATAGGACTAGTTTATCGAATGTAAACCAAGTCATCAAAATGTCATATATATAGATTTGGTTTCTAAATTTTTAATTTTTTTTCTATTTATTAGTTAATTAAAAATTAGCTATCGATCCAACGAAGAAAGAACAAATTATGTCAATACCACAACTATTGAGGCATACATCATTTGACAATTTTTAGCTTGCATATTAGTAGACAAAGTTTTTTTCTCTCTAAAGTTCGTCCATTTGTTTTTTTATCTAATAAATGAAAAAAGGGAAGGGCTTTGAGGACGCAACTCTTGTGGCATAGGTGTATGGAATGAGGTTTTGACCCCTTTTAGACATATTGCCAAAGGTTTTTTTAAAAAATAACTTTGAGATTCTATAATGATTAATTATAAGACTCTTTAATGGTCAACAACTATGGTCTTACATTTAACTAGATATGTGATTAAATTATTTGTACATACATGATCAATGATGTTTTATAAGAATTAATAATATTTTGTGGTGATTATTGTTTGTGTGTTTGCTACTATATGATAGTTTGTTTGTGGCTCCTGACAACCACATACCTTACTGTTAACTCGAAATATTTTCTCACTAATTTATATTTTAAAATACCTTATTTTTTATGCAAAGAGTCTTGACGTTGCTAGTGAGGATAGTTTTGTAGATGTTCGGGCAGTGGATGTCTTCCGTTTTTCCCTCCTTTTTCTATTTCTTTTGGCATTTTTACGATTGTGTGTAATTTCTTGCTTGTTCGTGTCAAATTTATATCATCTATTTCCTATTGTGAGTATTTAATTTCTATATTTGACTTTCTAACATATTCTTGAAATTTTGTATTCTGTATTTTGCCTTGTGCTTTCTACTACATTCTTTAAATTTTTCTTCCTTTTCAAGTCTGTATTTATTGAAATTCCAAGAATTCTATTTTTTCTAAAATTCTGCCTTACTTGCACTATTTTATATTTGCTATTTTCTCAATGTCTATATTCTTGGTTTATTGTTTATTTCTGCCGTTGTTCATTCCTTCTGGGTCAAAATCTACCCTCTTTGTTTGCTATTTCTCTCTAGTCACTGCTCCTTGTCATTTTACTATTAATATTTATTCTTTCTTATTTTATTTTATGCATTTAATTAATTTAGTGTATACCCTCAATTATTTCTTGTTTGTAGTTTTGTTAATCGGTCTTAGACTTTTCACTTGATTTACTAGTTTGAGTAACTTCCTATTTTATTTTCATCTTGTCTATTTACATATCTCTAGTCGCTTTGGGGAATTATGGTGGACTAGGGCCATGTCTTCGGTAGAGGCCAAGAGGAGAAGTGATGGTACGTATGATAAGAGTTCTCCTAAGCTTTGAGTAGGGCTATTAATAGGGAATTCCATAGAGTTTGTAAAGTTCTCAAGAAAAAGACGATAATTATAACTTGTTTAAAGGATACGAGATTGGAGGTACCAAGGCATGGGTGGGATGGGTTTAAGTTATGGTACTCATGAGTATCAAGAGATAGAAACGGAGTAGGTATTTTAGTTGATGGGGACCTTCGAGAGTCTGTAGTGGAGGTTAGGAGAATCAATGATAGGATGATGACGATTAAGCTAGTCATTGGTGGGTTTATTTGAGCATTATTAGTTCTTATACACCTCAAGTGGGTTTTAACCGTAACATCCCATATCCGAAAATAGAGATTTTAGATTTCTGGTGTTACAGGTGGCACTCACGGACACCATTTATGGACCGTAGATTGACTCATGGTCCGTCCTGCAAGTCCGTGGTTCGTGACAGGAAACTTCCACATAACTCAGTTACAAAATTTGGCTAAGTGTTGACCCACAGCCGGACTTATGGTCCGTAGGTCAGGTCACGGACTGTAGTTCGTGTCCGTGGATCGATGCCCCAAAAGCCCAGCTTCAGTCCCGATTAATGGTTGACCAGCACGGATCGTCAATTGATCCACGGTCCATAGGTCTAACCATAAGTTAGGGTCAACAGCCAGTTAGCTAAAAATTATTGATGGGTCAACTTCAGATAGTCATAACTTTTACCACAAAAGAATTATGTGTCCCATAACCTATGATATGATAGATAATTGAATACTCTTTCCAACACCGCTGAGTTTGCTAAAGTCCGACCTCTGAGTAAAGAGTTATGCTTGTTTTAGTGAAAGCATGTCAAGCAAGCTGGACCTACGGACCCAATCGACGGACCGTCAATTCACCTACGGCCCATCAGTCCAATCCGTCTGTCACTCCGACATCAATTAAGTCAGGGATCTTTTGGTCTTTTCCTATTTCATTTAACCCTTAAAATACGTTGTTTAGACTCTAAATCATGAGGTTTTAGTCAGTTTAAACCTAGAAACATAATTAGAACTTACCTCAGTCAAAATCATTAATCAAAACTTAGAAAAATTAGAACGCTAAAAGGACAAGAGAAGTCCAGAACCTTAGTTCAAGAACGCAACAAGGTTCCATCAGTTCCAACCCCAAAATCGAAAGATTTCTCCATGGGATTCGTCACGAGGTATGTGGGATTTCACAAGTGGGTTCCTTTCGCCTATTAGGTCCCTAGAATTCAGTCAAATTCTTAATTCCAAGATTATGAACAAACCTAGGGTTTCTAGAATTTCAACATATCATCATGAATTAGATATTTAAAAGTTCCAAATCAGATTATCATGTTATTGCTCAGTTTCTTACATAAAATTTCAAAACCCTAGCTATGTATTTCATTAGTTCTTGAATTACACATGCTAGGTCAGATATTTCAGTTATTCAGATATACATTCTCCAGTTTTATACCACATTATCAGTATATTTCAGCATACACCCTATTTTGAGTTATAAATCTTGAGAAGCTTTACTTTCTGACAACACTTGAGTTTTAAACTGAATTTTTGAGAAAGTTAAGATGAGTTTTGAGAAAGAGCTTCTAATACATGATTAGTATGAAAATTGAGTAGGTCATCAATGTATGAATAATATGGTATTTAGATATACCATCAATGTTTATGCAGTATGACTTCCCAAGTCATCAATGATCAGAGTATTGTTTTCTAAAAAGTAGTTTTCAAGTATGAGTATCTACATGTCTGTATTTTAAGCTATTCAGTATTTCAGTCATAATATATTCATTTATACATGCCTCAGTTTATGAATGCATCATTATCAGATTAATTGTTGCATTCTCAGTTTGCATGTTCAGTTTTGAGCTGTCCAGTATTTACAGAAATTCAGTCATAAACAGTTAACTACTTAATTCATTGGGAGTAGCATAATACCGAGTTGGACTACGGTTCAGTGTATAGTCCCGAAACTATGAGCCACGTAGGTGTAAGTCCCCTCTGTGGGCAACATCAGTTTAGTGATCACTCCAGCATGCCTCTATACCTCTGGCAGGGTATATTGGGTCCTCTCGATGGGGCATATACATCGGACTCCACATTTAGCTCATGTGGTTTTATGTCGGTTATTAGTAGCTCCCACAGTTCAGTCAGACCCTATTGCATTGACCATATTTTAGTACAGTCAGTATTCAGTCTTAGCATGGTATAAATTTGGTCATTGCATCAGTTAGCTCAGTATTCAGTATTTTCAGTATCTATACCATGTTCAGATTATTTCATTGCTTTATTGCTTTGTTCAGTTATATTTTATTTCAGCTTTACTCTACCCTGCATGCTCAGTACCTTTCAAGTACTGACGCATATGTGCGCTACATCTTCTCATAATGTAGGTTCAGGTTCTTAGCATCCAGATCACGCTTAGATTGGTTCCCAATCTCTAGTTCAGCAACATCAGTGGTGAGTCCTCATTCTTCAAGGACAATAGTCATGTCATCTTTTAGTTTTCAGTCTCTTAGTTCCAGATTTTCTAGACTTAGCTAGGGCATGTCCCAGCACTTTTAGTCAGTTTAGAGGCTTATTTCAGACATAGATAGATTCAGCTTAGTATTGAGTTAATATCTTCCTTGTATTAAACTCATCAGTTTTCATATATCTTAGTTATAGTATATGGGTATTCCCTATCTTTTTCATTTTATTTATGATTTAGCTTCCGCGTCTGTTTATTTTCTTTAGTATGCTCATGATCATGCCAGCAGGGTTAACTTGGGATTTCTTATGGTCCTAGGTCCCGTGTCTGCGTCTAAAGGGTAGCTAGGGGGGTGACAAACTTTGTATCAGAGCACTAGGTTTAATTGTCCTAGTATGTTTGAAAAGCCGCACTAAGTAGAGTCATTTTCATGGGTGTAAAGTGCACCACATCTAATGAAAGGGAGGCTATGAAGTGTTTTAGGAAAACTTCACTTTCTTGATATTTTTATCGTGTGTAAAGTATGATATAATTCTATTCTAACTCGACGTTCTACATTTCAGGGATCATGCCTCCCCGTAGAGCTAACACTAGGAATGCAAATGCCAAGAATGCTAACACAGTTCCTCTAGTCCCAGATCAGGGAGTTTCGAATGCAGAGTTTCAAAAAACTATTCAACCTTTCGCTTAAAGTATGAATAATCAGAACAATCAGCAAGTTGAGGGAGATAAGCTTAGGGAAATTGCTAAGGTAATCAAGAAAACTAGAACAAGAAACTATGAGTACTCTCAGCAGAAATCGGGTGGTGGAAATCACTCACAGTTTTGACAAGATCAAAATAGTAGGGCACCAGGCTCTAAGCCTCAGGGAAGTGTTTCAGGAAATAGGACCTACCTAACTTGTCCAAAGTGTGGTAAGAACCATCCAGGCGAGTGTCTTGCAGGCAAGGAAGGATGTTTTGGGTATGGCCAGTCTGGTCATAGGGTGAAGAATTGTCCTTCTGCCAGGAAGGGGCAAAAAGGTAACAATACTAGGGCTCAGTACAACTCCAGCACTGGTATGTTACAAGTCTTTAATCTTGATGTTTATGCATTGTTAGACCCACAGGCTACTTTGTCTTTTGTAACACCTTACATAGCAGTCCAATTCAGTGTTAGCCCAGAAACTCTTTCAGAACCATTCTCAGTCTCTACTCTAGTCGGTGACCCAATTATAGCTAGACGGGTATACAAAAATTGCCCTGTCATAGTTTCTCAGAAAGTCACCTCAGCAAACCTTGTAGAGTTAGAAATGGTAGACTTCAATATCATTCTAGGCATGGATTGGTTACATTCCAGTTATGCCTCAGTCGATTGTAGAATTTGGGTTGTTCAGTTCTAATTTCCAAATGAGCGAGTCTTAGAATAGAAGGGTAGTAGCTCAGTACCTATATGTTGATTATCTCTTATCTTAAGGCCAGAAAGAAGTGAATCTAGAAGGTGATGTAGCACATATTGAGGAAAAAAGGAAGGAAGAAGAAAAAGATGTTCATCGTCTTACTTTCTTAGGAGTTAGTATTACTAACACATCAGATGGTGGTGTGATAGTCCAGAATAGATCAGAATCTTCTTTGGTAGTGAAAGTTAAGGGGATGTAAGACAGCGAACCGATATTACTTGAATTCAATGGTGCAGTCCATCAACAGAGAGTTGAAGTTTATCTCCCAAGGGGGAGATGGTGTGCTTCGCTACTAGGGTCGATTATGTGTTCCTAATATGGGCGAGTTGCGACAATATATTCTTGCAAAGGCCCATAACTCTAGCTATTCTATCCATCCAGGCGGCACTAAGATGTACGGTGATCTGCGGGAAGTCTATTGGTGGAATGGTATGAAAAGAGATATAGTAGATTTTGTGGCTAAGTGCCCAAATTGCCAGCAAGTCAAGGTAGAACATCATAAACTAGGAGGTATGACTCAAGAGACTGACATTCCTACTTGGAAGTGGGAAGTGATCAACATGGACTTCATCACAGGTTTACCTCGTACTCACAGACAGCATGACTCTATTTGGGTGATTGTTGATAGGGTTACTAAGTCTTATCGCTTTTGGCGGTCAAGACTACAGATTTGGCGGAGGATTACACCAAGATTTACGTGAATGAGATTGTGAGGTTGCATAGGGTTCCTTTTTCTATCATCTCAGATAGAGGTCCTCAGTTTACCTCTCATTTCTGGAAGTCATTTCAGAAAGGTCTTGATACTCAGGTTAATCTTAGCACAGTATTTCATCCTCAGACGGATGGTCAGGCAGAGCATACCATTCAAACCTTAGAGGATATGTTGAGAGCTTGTGTGACCGACTTCAAGGGTAGTTGGGATGATCACCTTCCTCTTATTGAGTTTGCCTACAACATTAGTTACCATTCCAACATTTAGATGGCCCCTTATGAGGCATTGTATGGGCGTAGATGTAGATCTCCAGTTGGTTGGTTTGAAGTAAGTGAAGCAGCCTTGATAGGACCAGATTCGGTCCTTCATGCTATTGAGAAAGTGCAACACATTAGAGATAGACATAAGACTGCTCAGAGTTGCCAAAAGTCTTATGCAGATGTGAGAAGAAGGGAACTAGAGTTCCAAGTTGATGATTGGGTTTTCCTGAAAGTATCACCTATGAAGGGGGTGATGAGATTTGGCAAGAAAGGGAAGCTCAATCCCAGATATGTAGGCCCTTACCGGATCTTGAAAAGGATTGGTAAAGTGGCTAATAAGTTAGAGTTGCCAACAGACTTAGCAGTAGTGCATCCAGTCTTTAACATTTCTCTTTTGAAGAAGTGTGTGGGTGATCCAGTATCCATAGTGCCATTAGAGAGTGTGGCCGTGAAAGATAGCCTTTCTTATGAGGATGTACCAGTTGAGATTCTCGATCATCAGGTTAGAAGGTTGAGAAACAAAGAAGTCGCTTCAGTCAAGGTTTTGTGGAGGAGTCAGTCAGTAGGGGGAACTACTTGGGAAGTAGAAGTAGCCATGAAGTCCAAGTATACTCATCTCTTTCCTTCCGATTCCATTCCAGCTTGAAGTAATACTTCCTCTTCAGTTTTTCAGTCATTCATGCGAAAAATCACTCTTAGAATCATGTTCCTTCAGTTTGTACTTGCATTTTCAGTGTATTTGCATGTTCTTGGAACTCAGTTTAGTTAGAAATTCAGTTCTCAGTGTTTAGTGGTAGGGATTGCAGCCCTCTCTCTCCATTTCAACTAATTTAGTCTTCATTTGAGAACGAATGGTCCCAAGGGGGAGATAATGTAACACCCCGTATCCGAAAATAGAGATTTCAGATTTCTGGTGTTACAGGTGCCACTCATGGATACCATCCACAGACTGTAGATGGACTCACGATCCGTCCTGCAGGTCCGTGGTTCATGACAGAAAACTTTCTTAGAACTCAATCAAAAAATTTGGATAAGTGTTGACCCATGGCCGAACTTACGGACCGTAGTTGGTGTCCATGGATTTATACCCCACAAGCCCAGATTTAGTCCCGATTGACGGTTGACCTGCACGGACCGTCAATCGATCCACGGTCCGTAGGTCTAATCGTAAGTCTGGAAGGTCATAACTTTTATAACAAAAGGAATTATGTGTCCCATAACCTATGATATCATAGATAATTGAATCCTCTTTCCAACGCCGCTGAGTTTCCTAAAATCGGACCTCTATGTAAAAAGTTATGTTTGTTTTAGTGAAAACATGTCGAGAAGGCTTGACCTACGGATCCAATCGACGGACCGTCAATTCACCTACGGCCCGTCAGTCCAATGCGTCGGTCACTCCGACATTAATTAAGTCAGGGGTCTTTTGGTCTTTCCCTATTTCGTTTAACCCCTAAGATACGTCTTTTAGACCCTAAATCATGAGATTTTAGTCAGTGTAAACCTAGAAACATAATTAGAACTTACCTCAGTCAAAATCATTAATCAAAACTTAGAAAAATTAGAACGCTAAAAGGAGAAGAGAAGTCCAGAATCCTAGATCAAGAACGCAGCAAGGTTCCATCAGTTCCAACCCCGAAATTGAAAGATTTCTTCGTGGAATTCGTCACCAGGTATGTGGGATTTCACTAGTGAGTTCCTTTCGCCTATTAGGTCCCTAGAATTCAGTCAGATTCTTCATTCCATGATTTAGGAACAGACCTAGGGTTTCTAGAATTTCAACATATCATCATGAATTAGTTATTTAAATGTTCCAAATCAGATTATCATGTTATTGCTCAGTTTCTTACATAAAATTTCAAAACCCTAGCTATGTATTTCATTAGTTCTTGAATTACACATGCTAGGTCAGATATTTCAGTTATTCAGATATACATGCTCCAGTTTTATGCCACATTATCAGTATATTTCAGAATACACCCTATTTTAAGTTATAAATCTTGAGAAGCTTTTCTTTAAGACAACACTTGAATTTTAAACTGAGTTTTTGAGAAAGTTAAGATGAGTTTTGAGAAAGAGCTTCTAATACATAATTAGTATGACAATTGAGTAGGTCATCAATGTATGAATAATATGTTATTTAGATATACCATCAATGTTTATGCAGTATGACTTCCCAAGTCATCAATGATCAGAGTATTGTTTTCTAAAAAGGAGTTTTCAAGTATGAGTATCTACATGTCTGTATTTTAAGCTATTTAGTATTTCAGTCATAATATATTCAATTATACATGCCTCAGTTTATGAATGCATCATTATCAGATTAATTGTTGCATTCTCAGTTTGCATGTTCAGTTTTGAGCTGTCCAGTATTTACAGAAATTCAGTCATACCCAGTTAAATACTTAATTCATTGGGAGTAGCATAATACCAAGTTGGACTAGGGTCCAGCGTACCCATATAGTCCCGAAACTATGAGCCACATAGGTGTAAGTCCCCTCTATGGGCATCATCAGTTTAGTGATCACGCCAGCATGCCTCTATACCTCTGGCAAGGTATATTGGGTCCTCTCGATGGGGCGTATACATCGGACTCCACATTTATCTCATGTGGTTTTATGTCGGTTATTAGTAGCTCCCACAGTTTGGTCGAGACTCTATTGCATTGACCATATTTCAGTACAGTCAGTATTTAGTCTCAGCATGTTATAAATTTTGTCATTGCATCAGTTAGCTCAGTATTCAGTATTTTACGTATCTATATCATGTTCAGATTATTTTATTGCTTTGTTCAGTTATATGTTATTTCAACTTTACTCTATCCTGCATGCTCAGCACCTTTCAAGTACTAACGCATACGTGTGCTACATCTTTTCATGATGTATGTTCAGGTTCTCAGCATCTAGATCATGCTTAGATCGGTTCCCGATCTCCAGTTCAGTAGCATCAGTGGTGAGTTCTCATTCTTCGAGGATAGTAGTCATGTCATCTTTTAGTTTTTAGTCTTTTAGTTCCATATTTTCTAGACTTAGCTGGGACATGTCCCAGCACTTCTAGTCAGTTTAGAGGTTTATTTCAGACATAGATAGATTCAGCTTAATATTGAGTCAATATCTTCCTTGTATTAAACTCATCAGTTTTCATATATCTCAGTTATCGTATATGGGTATTCCCCATCTTTTTCATTTTATTTATGATTTATCTTCCACGTTAGTTTATTTTCTTTAGTATGCTCATGATCATGCCAGCAGGGTTAGCTTGCGATCACTTGTGGTCCTAGGTCCCGTGTCTGCGTCTCGGGGGTAGCTTGGGGCGTGACATTAACAATGGGGTAAAAGTGCTCTATTGGGTGGATATGGATGAGGTAGTGAGAGGTATACAAAACATGGAGAAGATTTTAATTGGTGGAGACATTAATGGTCAAATCAGGGAAGCTGCTAGTGATTTTGATGATGTTCATGGAGGCTTTTGTTTTCGGAGTGGAATGGAGGTGGAGCATTGCTTCTTGATTTTGTTAAAGATTTTGAGTTGGTTAATGCTAACTCATACTTCATGAAATGGCAAAACAACTTGGAAACCTTTCATAGCATGGTAGCTATGAGTTAGATTGCCTGCTCCTTAGAAAGTGTAATTAATGACTTTGCAAGGATTGCGTGGTTATTCCGAGTGAGATTATTACAACCCTATACAAACTTTTTGTGATGGACATGGATATTAAGAGGCATAGGAGAAAGAAGACCTTATATGACATAATGAGGTTGAAATTGGATGTCTTCACCCCAACTCTTTCTCAAGTGATGGGGGAGAAGTTTATGGTGTGGGATCTGGAGTAAATAGCGTTGATGTGAAAAACATGTGGGATTTGGAAGATAGTTGCATTAGGGGAGTAACTATAGAGGTGTTAAGGGTATCGAGGGGTAACTTTGGTGGTCATCAATGATATTAGTGAGGGGATGTAAAACTCCAAGCAAAGTCAAAACCAAGAAGGTTGCATATACAAAGTTTGTGGAGTGCGTGGGAGAGGAAGAGACGTTAAACCTTAAAGAGATTTCCAAAAGTTAAGTTAGTTGTTACCACTACTAAGAAGGCAACTTTCAAATACTTGTATGTTGAACTACGGGACAAAGGTAGGGATAAGCAGTTGTATAGGCTCACGAAAGTGAGAGAAAGAAAGGCTAGGGGCTTGGATCAAGTGATGTTCATCAAATACGAGGAAGGGAAGGTGTTGGTCAAAGAGACCTTTATTAAGAAAAGATCGAAAGCATACATCCACAAACTATTAATTTAATAATAGGATAAAGATATTACTAGGTGAGTTGGTGCACTCTAAAAGAATTTATAACTTGGGGTACTCTAGGTGTTCTATAGTTTAGGAGGTTAAACATGTTATTTGTAAGATGATTAATTGAAGAGTGATCAAGCATGATGCAATTCCAATTCTTAAAGAGCACAAACAAGGTAGGTATGGAATGGTTGATTGAGTTATTTAATGATATTTTTAATATGAAAAAAATTCCTGGTGAATGTAAGTGTAGTACAATTTTTCCATTTTACAAGAAGAAGGGCAATATCCAAAAAATATATAACAATTACATGGGTATCAAACTTCTAAGCCTTAGTATGGCGATTTGGGCGTGAATGATGGAGATAAAGGTGGGGGAAGGGGTATCCATTTCAAGGAATCAAATTGGATTTATGCGAGGGAGATCGACTACTGAAGCCATCCAAATTAATTCTAAAAAATGGACACATCTTTCCTCACCCTTATCGCCACCACTCTCTTCCTAACCTTCTTAGTGTGGCTTAGAAATTTGATACCTCTATAATTGTAACTATTTTTATATCACCCATGCTCTTATACAATGGAATCATTTTACTCCACCTTTATTTGTCGAGTATTTTTGTTGTCTTCAAAATAATATTAAACCCAGTCAACAATTCTATGCATGCATTGTCTTTGTTCTTTCAAAATTCTATCAGAATCTCATTTGTTCCGATCTCTTATCCCCTGCTCATCGTACTAATAATGTGTTTAACCTCCATTACCCTAAAATACCTATAGTATCAACATTCCCAAACTCTTTCCGTGTGCACTAACTCATCTAAGACAATGTCTTTGTCCCTTACTTCGTTTAAGTGTTTGTGGAAGTATGTTTGCCATCTTTTCTTAATGTAGGTCCCTTTCACCAACTCCTTGTCTTTCAAATTCTTGATGCATATTTCAATTCGCGAGATTTTATCTCTCTCAAATATCTTGATCCTTCAAAATTTCCTATCCCCATCTTTCGCCTCTAGCTTGACATACAAGAATTTGAAAGCAGACGCTTTTGAAGTAGTAACTGCTAACTTGGCTTGAGTGTTTATCATCTTGTAGACTTTTTTAAGTGTCAGCTTATTTTCCTCATCCACACACTCCACAATTTTTTTAGAAACAACCTTATTTGCTTCAACTTTTTCCTAGACTTCTCTGTTTCACCAACTATCTCATCGATGACCATCAAAGTTAACCCTCGATACACCTAGCACCTTTGTAGCTGCTTCTCTAATGAAATTGGTTGTCTTATCTCACATGTTTCTGATATCGTCACTAGTAATCCAGGCCTTTATACCAATCAACTTCTCCTTCATCTCTGTATAAAGAGTAGGGTCAAGTCACCCAATTAAATCCTCAGTCAGTCATATAGGCTTTTCTCCTCCTATTCTCTTAATCTCATAGTTCATAACCAAAAGCTTATGTGGGCTAGTTAGATTCTCACATGATATAACATTTTAATCGTTACAAAGGCCTATATCACCCATTCTACGAAGAAAGTTATCTATCTAAGTATTTATAACACCTCTGTAATAGGAAATTTACTTGGAAAGGGAAGGAGTAAATTTTTGGCTACTACTTCAGACCTACGGATCATCTATGATTTGTTGAAGCCTCTAGGGGTCGTAGGTGGCACTCGTAGGAACTGATTTAAGTTTGAGAAAATTCAAGTCCCAGTAAACTGATCTACGGTTGACTAGGTCCAGTCGTGGGATCACTTACAGAGCATAGGAAATGTCTGTAGATGTGATCCAGACTTAGTGAAATTTTAGACTCAAAGTTGAGGTCTACGGATAGGGTCTACGAACCATAGAAAGGTTGACAGTTCGTAGAAATGGTTTCGTGAGAAGTGGGTTAAATATTGGGCTTCTAGTACTTGAATCTACGGTTGACCAGTATAGATCATCGAGTCCTTCAGCAGTTTTTAATTAGGGTGTTTTGGAGTTTTTCTATCGACCTAACCTCTAAACTATGTCATTTTGAACCTATAACTACCATTTTAACTGAATAAACCTTCAAAAATACCTCATTCTATCATATACACTCAAATTCCCTCCAAGTTCATTCCCTCCCATTCTCTCTCAAGCTCCAAGGTGAAAGCTAGGGTTTCAAGCTTCAGGGTGACAATCTCAATCTCTTTCTTATGCATTGATTATTAAGGTTTTTGGGAATCCCAAATGGATCCCTTCCATCCATTATTAAGGTTTTTGGGAATCCCAAGTGGATTTTACAGGGCCTCTCGGGGTCATATACGCCATATGACGTCTAGGGTAAACTTTGGATTGTGGCAGTATTGACAACCATGCTATGAAAGGTAACTAATTGTCTCTCCCTTTTTGGAACTCCCAATTTAGAAATTACATTACTAACTCAAAAGTTTTTGCAAAATCCAAAATTGAAGTTGTACTTCCATTCATCTCCCAAAAAACAAACGCTTTGTGAAATCACTAAAGCTACTACAAATTGCCTCAATATGGCAATTTAAACTCGACCACATCATGGGCCTTGATACCTTCCCATTTGGTCTCTTGGATATAAATAACATTTATCTTCCTTATTGTGAGAGTCTTCACTAGCTTGATGAAGTTTTCAGTTTGTGATCACATGTTCCATGACCCTATGCCTTCAACTTAAAAAAACTTCATTACCAAGTTTCCGCTACTTTCCCTTGCCCCTGACCTCAACCTAATTCATGACTTTAGTCCACCATAGTTCACCAAAGTCACTAGGGAGATGTATGCTAAATAATATGTAAAAGAAATAGAAATCTACTAGAACTAATTAAGAAAACGTAGAGTCTAGGACTAATTTACTATACAAAAAGCGATGAAAAGCAAGAAATAATATAATGAATGAACAAAAGAAATCAGCCCTAGAATATGTGTACACCCATTATACTAACAGAAGACAACCCACAAGATTTATGCAATATATGACACTACCGATCAAGAGAAAGTGAGATATGTAATAGTATACTAACACAAGAGATCATAAATTAAAGAATAGGTGATGCAGGGATTCCCCATCACTCCTGCATAGTGGACAAACCTCATCAATTTTCCTCATTCATTGCCCAAGTATATCCCCAGTCTGTAGCCTCCCCTTTAATGCTAACCAAAGAATAAAATTCCACTTAGGGCATCCCATGTTATTGCATACCAATTTCGTCCAACTGACTTTGGGTAGTTCTCCTAACAACATTTTATACATCTTCTTGATAGAAAACTTATACATTCCCATGAAATCTGTTACATTTTTCCCAATATTCTCTATGTATCGCCTAGATTTAAACATTTTTTTAATGATCCATGACGCCACCTTAGGTTCCACCTTCCATATATATCTTCCTTTGACATAGTATGTATGTACCCATACGATCCATAATTTTTCTTTAGATTAGCAAAGTTCCCATAGTAGCTTAGAGATAGTTGCTTTGTTACAGACCTCAACATTAATCAAATTTATCCCCCCAGCCGCCATGGGTGAGCAAACTTGATACCATGCCACCAAAGCCTTCTTGGACATCTCAGCCGACCCTGTCCATAAGAATCTCCTACATATAGTTTGAATAAGTTGTAGTATTTTCTTAGGCAATATAAACACTCTCGCCTAGAAAGTTTGGATTGCAAATAATACACTCTTTAACTATTGAGTCATTCCAGCGTATGATAAAAATTTTGTAGTCCAAGAACTAACTAGCCCCATCATTTTTTCAATTAGTCGCTCACACTGTACAACTGACATCCTCTTCGAACTCAGGGTAACCCCAAGATATCTAAATGGGAGGGTACCTTTTCCAAATCCCAATATCCTTAGTATCTGTTGTTGCACCTCTTCCGACACTCCACCGAAATATGTAGAACTTTTAATAGGAATTGCTACAAGTCTAATAATATATCAACTAAATCCACATTCCCATTGCAAAACAATAGTAAATCATTAGTAAAGCCAAGCTGGGTGATTTTTTGTTTTGAACATCTAGGATGAAATTTGAACAGTACATCTTCTTGCAACCCCTGAACAAGCCTGCAGAGGTATTCCATGGCTAGTACAAAAAATAGTGGGGAATTGGGTCTCCTTGCCTTAATCCCTTTCTTTGTAGGAAATGAAGCAGAATGAGCTTCATTAATAAGAATGGAATAAGACACTATTGTGATGCACTCCATAATCCATGCTACAAAAATGCTAGGAATTCCCAGTAGTTGTGGTATTTGTTGCAGATAGGGCCACTCCATTGAATCATATGCTTTTTGCATATAAACTTTGAGCATGCATCTCGGTGAAATACCAGTTGTCCTATAGCCTTTGATAAGCTCATGACTCATGATTAAGTTATGAGAAATCATTCTACCAGGGAAAAAAGCATTATGTGATTTATCGAACAAAAAAATCCATTACTCCTTGCAGCCTATTAGTTAAAACTTTTGAAACCACTTTGTATAAAAATGTACAGCATGAGATGGGCCTTGAAATCCTTCATAGTGACAGGATTTTTAACCTTTGCAATCAAAGTAATGAAGGTGCATTTAATTGGTTTATACATGCTTGTTGTATTAATGAATTCCATAACATCATTAGTGAGCTCTTCTCTCATCAACCCATCATGCCCAGGGCTCTTTGTGTCACTGATGCCTGCTAGTTTCATATTTCTTCCATCTCCACCTACATGACTAGCTATAGTTGTTGGTCTCTTGATAGAACATTACTGCCACCCATGGCAGTTATGTCCACTGCTGGTAAACTAGGTGATGTAGTACCTAGCAATTGTTTATAAAATTTCTTGATTTTCTCTTTAACCTGACTTAAGATGACAATAATATGCCTTCAAGACTCGTTAATTGTGCTATCTGATTCTGACTTTTCCAATACTTGAGAAATGCATGAAAATAAGAGGTGTTAGCATCCCCTAATTTCAACCAGTGCACAATAGACTTTTGCATCATGATGCTCTCTTCAATAGTTATCCACCTCTCAAGCTTACATTTGCATTGTATTTCATCCATTGCTAGCCTGCTAGCTGTTAGAGGATCACTCATGAGGCCTTTTTAATTCATTAAGTGTTGGAGTTTCTTGTTGACCTTCTTAGTCACCCCCTTAAACTCATTGGTATTTAATTTTTGTATCGGCATCTATACCTTCTTCAAGTTTTGCCACACACCTCTCATTGTAGGATATGGTACTCCCCTCCATCCCTTCCTCACAACACCAATGCAATCAAGGTGCTCGGCTATATGATTAAAAAAATTGAAAGATTTTGGACCACTAATCTTTCGATCCCTCAAGGGAAATCTCATAGGGCAATGATCTGAAAACAGTGGCTCCATGATAAGTCATTGAACATGCTCCCATTTATGTACCTGAAGCAGTATTTGTTCGGATCCAATTACTATGAATGTGCCCATTAGTCCAAGTATATCTCCGACCCAAACACCTCATTCCAATCATGTTAGTTGTCTCCATAAACTACTTGAAGCCCTTTACCTCCACATCTAACACAACATTACCTCCAATTTTGTCATCCCCATGCAGAATAGAGTTGAAATCGCCCATGATTACTAGGGGATCTGCAATTTTATTTATACCTTGTGTCAAGCTAGTCCATAAATGTTGCCTGTCAACAATGGTGTGCATGCCATAAACTCCTGTTAAATAGAACCCTAAACTTTGAATCATGACATACCCATGGATAAATTGTTTGTGAACTACATCCACTCTAAAATGCACTTTATTTGGATCCCATAGGATCCATATCCTGCCTCTAGGGTCTGCATTATAGTTATCCACCCATTCCCACTTTCTGTCCATTTTCGAGATAATCTTTCCAGCCTTTACCTCCTTTATTTTATGCTCCAAAACAACTATAATAACTACTTTATTACTTCTGCAAAAGTTCCAAAACTCAACCTGCTTGTGTACTTCATCAAGCCCTCTCACATTCCATTCAATGCAATTCATGTAGGATAGTTATGTGTTGTGCCCTCAACCAGTCTTTTGAGTTCATCCTCTTGTTCTGCCTCATTCCTCCTTATCTGATCATAATATTCCAGTATTTCAAAATCATTTGAAGTACCCACTTCCTGTAGATTATGTTGAGCCACTCTTCTAGCTGACTTTTCTATAGGATTAGACCACTATTGCTCCTCCTGAAATTTTCCCTTACGTTTCTCACCCTCCCCCACTAGTTGAGCTTTATATCTTCCTTTATCATCAATCAAGGGATTAGTATTAGGATCCAACACTCTAGCCTGCCTCCACACCTTTTTACCTCTACGCTTTTCCACATGCAAGTTTTCGTCTCTACACACATGCCCCACTTGGCAACATTTAGTACAATTCATAGGCCTCCATTAGTATTCCACAACTTGATCACCTGTCCTCCCTATAGGGTCCTGCACCTTAATCTAACAATCCTCTCCTTCATCTGTTGAGTTACATCGGTTTCAACTAATACTCTAGCATATGATATTTGTTCCATATTGGACGTATATGCATTTGCACATAATGTCTTACCTATCCCACTCCCAATCTTGTTAAGGGTTGTAGCAGTCCAACAATTAAGAGGCAAGTTCGGGAGCTTCACCCATAGTGGGATAGTATGCAAGACCCCCTCCTTGAAGTTGAAATTGGGTGCCCAGGATTTAAGGATCACCGGCTATTGAATAGGTTATAAGGACCTTTAAAGAGGGCCTCCTCCTTCTCATCACTGCTACTAAATCTCACTTCAAAATATCCATCATTATGTAGAAAAACCTTAGCCTTTTGGACAAAACTCCACGGGCTTCCAATAAATCTTTCTACTATCCCAATGAAAGGTGTATTCCCAACAACATATAGCAATTACTTGTGCCCATACCTCATTCTCCTATCTTCCTCTGTTAGTTGCACTACCACCTCCCCCTCTTGTATAACACATGGAATATACGAGAGATTCATCCCCTTTGCAACTAACTTTGTTGTATAAAAAAGTGTTACCCAAACTCGCTTTCCCTAGTTATTTTTAGCTTTCCCGCCTTTCTCCTTCGTACCAGGGTTCAGTATCACATCTGGACTGCTTGCCTCACTTGTCACTGTTTCATTGCCTTTCTCTTGCACACTAGTTATGAAATTAGTATTGCCCCTCCCCTTCCTTTTTGAGGGTCAAGGTTTTGTGTCAGTGCACTTCCTTGCCTCGGAGTAGTATTATGAACATGATTTACCATTAATCCAGGCCAAGGTTCCCCTACATCAGGCTCGCCAGTTGTATACATCTCCAGGGTTTCTCCCCTCTAAGTTCCCAATAATGTAGTGCTGGTTTCCCCTATTGTTTTCCATACATCGGTAGTCATAGTCAGAATTTTCATCTCCTAGCCTCGAGCCATGCCGGCAAGCCCAAGTTAGTATTCACCTAATGTGCACCCCAAGTCGAGAGAGAATGAGTAATGTTTAGATTTCAAATTTCATCTTTAATCATTTAATCAACAATATTTTAACCAGAGAAACAACACATATAAATTAATCATATATATTCTGAAAATTAATTATTTAGCAGATTATTTAGTCAACTCAGCTCTAGAAGATAAAAGTATATGTCAATATATAATTTTCAAGAGCAACTAATTATGCAGAGAATTATTTTGAACATTGACAAACATACATACAATTAATCAGAATATTAACATAGAATATCCAAAAAAATCTAGCACATGCAAAAAAACAACTATATGTCATACAACACACACATAGTGAGTACCAGAGAATAGAGAAACAAAACAATGAGAAAACACATCCTGATATCTTAGGTTATTACATACATCAAAACAGAATACATCAACAAGAAAAACTATCTAGAGGAATTGCAAATTCCATAAATCATCTTAACGGGCATCGTTTGAGCTTCTAGATGGTCATCATCACCGTAAAAACAAAAATCAAGACGATCTATAGTAGGAGAAAGAAGACACAAGCAAATTTATTAGGGGATCAATACTTACTATGAGATAACTTAGATGAGACATGTGTACATGGAATAACTAAAGAGGGTATCAAAGTTAATAGATCTAGGGAGGAATCACCTTGGGAGGTTGAATCGAAACTGAAAATGTGAAGAGGAATGCAACATAGATTGGGTTTCACAAATCTATACAGAGAAAGATAGAGACACATCAATATGTTTAGTTTAAATATATACTTGCATTCTTTTGGTCTAGGTATTTTTTGAGCCTGGTCACTATTTTAAGCTTCTTTAATTGTGGACTGGGATATTGGACCTATTTTTTGTTACTTTCTTTTGTTATTTTGTTTGATCTTTGATTTTAATACATATAATGATGGCCCATGGAACAAATATAATTTCAAAATTATCTCAAATTGATCTCACGAGATGATTATAAGAAATTATATATATCCAGTATTCCCTTTTCTATAGTACATTATATGCATATTACAAACACCATAAGATTTATAGATTGAATTTGTGCACTAACCATAAGTATACCACAATTCTTATGGCTGATAATGATTTGCAAGAAATATTTACAAATGTGGAGATACATCATGTCACCAATATAAGAAAAGGTTTCAAACAAAAGATAATTTTGTTGTTTATTGATTTCGATAGATACTAGATTCAGAAGTATTACTACCTTAAGGTTGTGATCACCATCAAAAAACTAGGCAGTGCCTGATATATTTTTCAATCGTATCTTTCAGAAAATATTAGTACCCTACAATTATTCCAACTTTTTATACAGAATTCTTCAGTACTGTAATTGCTACTTTTTTTTTTATAGTTATGCATGTTTAATAATTCAATATATATATATATATATATATATATATATATATATATATATATATATATATATATTTCATGCATATTTTTTCAAATTAAAAAGACAAGATCATAAATTTACATAACATAGTGCACAATGAACTGCTAAGAGAAGTAACTACGTATTTGAAATGACTCTAATTAGTAACCCTTATCTATGAGGGGATGTTCCAATTTAATTTTACATATATTGATTGCATTGTGGTTCATTAAAAGATTTGGTGACTCATTAATTCAATATTATTTTGACAAACAAATAAAAAAGGATCCAACACACAATTGTGGTAATTTCTGGGACAGTTTGTAGGTCATAAGTAATATGGAGAATTTATTAAATATTAAAGAAATCTTGAATAAGATGTAAAATTAATTTTAAAAGGGAGAGAAGTAATGCAATTGTTGGTGAAAATCAATGGAACATTGTTTTTAAAAAATTAATTTGTTATTTCTCTTAGAAGGACATGCTAGAAAGAATTCAATACTATGAAATATGAAAGATTATAAATAACTTACTATTTGTGTTTATAATTAGATTTAAGAAATTTAAATTTATATCGAATTAGTAAATTGGTCCGCCCTTCGTGCGATCATAAGAAACTAATTTTTTTAATAATTAAAAAAGATATTAGTCCCCAAGTCCCAATTTATTAGATTTTTAAGTTTAGTCCAATTTTTCCTTTAAGTTAAACCATATATCTCTTTCAATATTTATGGTTTCTCTTTATTCTTCCTTTTTACTTCTTCCTCACCCATTTACTGTTTTTTTCAAGAAAATGTGATTTTTTTTTATTTCCCAATAAAAGAAATAAATGAAGATACTCAAAAGCATAGCAAATGTATGTAAATAATGATGCTCAAATAATTAATGAGGCGTTAAAATTCATGAAATTAATTGACATTATGCTTTATGCATTTGTTAATACAACTTATTTTGAATGATAGTCTTGTCATAAATGTTAAAAAATAGGTATATGTACCACAAATTAAAAAAATATTCAAACAAAGAATTTCTGAAATCAAAATATATTGTATATTCCAACAATTATCGTAAAATAAAGGATTAACACATGCGTAAAAAACTGATGTGCCAAAAGAAGAAGCCTCAGATGGTTTCCTATCATTTAATCAATGTTTATTCATAATGTAAAACAGGCTTGCAAATTGTCTTATGTAATGCAGAAATTTTTTTGAAAAAGTACAAAGAATGAATCAAGAGTATAATTTCTAATCTGAAATACTTTATAATTAAATAATAAGTCTATGTAATTGAAATATTCAAGCATACATATCAGTCTATATACAACCACATAATAATCACCTTACTGACCTTCACTGTATTTACTCAAATCATTCAAAAAATAAAATTAAGAAAGAAACACAATATGATTACAACTCAAACAATATATGAATATTGATAGTTAGAAGAACTTATTATTATCCACTTATTGATGATAAGGGATGATGAAGATATGAAACAGGTTGAACAACGTGGTATAATCAGTGTGTACAAACTATTAACTGTTATAGAGTTTGAGTCTCGCTACAACTAGGCTACTATAAGTTGACTAGGTTGCTATGTCTTGTACTAGGTGAAGTTGACTAGGATAAGTTATAATTATAGTAGTAGTAGTCAACCACTAGTCTTGTAAATTCTATATGTATACTGTAGTAGAACTTTAAGTGGATCAAGCCCACGACTATACAATTCACTCCTATATAAGGAGCATGTACTCGAAAGTTTTCATCATCAATACAACCTTAATTTCTCATATATTTTTTGTAAGAATTCTACATGGTATCAGAGCATATAATGAAATGACCCCAAAAAAAAAATGCCCGAAAATGTGCTTCGGAAACACCTATAATTGTAATTTCCATATATCTCAAAATCTGTGCATGATTTCGGAAATTCGACTTCATATTCATATTCAGGGGGTCAAATTGAGTGGGAAATGGGTCTAACTCAAATTTTAGAGCAACCGTATCAAAATTCGAAAATAAAAAAAAATGCGATTTTGAGGGTCAACTTTAAAGGGGAATATCTCTTAACACACAAGGAACTGGAAGGAGCTCAAACTATAAAAATTAAAGCTCTTCGAGTTAGCTTTCCAATGCACTTGGTTTCACCTCATTCCGAGTTAGGATGAAGTAGTTATGACCATTTTCGTAAAACCTGTCTGTGCAAATCCGAAAATTCCAGTAAGCTGGTGCATTGGGAAGAGTTCAAAATGGCTTTCCTTAATCGATTCTTTCCTCTTGAGCTCAGGGAAGCCAAATTGGTGGATTTCATGAATTTAAAACAAGGGTCTATGAGTGTGAGGGAGTATGGCCTCAAGTTTAACCAACTTTCAAGATATGCTCCACACTTGGTTGCCGACTCACGGTCTAGAATGAACAAATTCGTGATGGGTGTGTCCAACCTAGTGAGTGAAGAATGCCGGTCCACAATGTTGATTAGTGACATGGACTTGTCCCGCTTGATGGTCTATGCCGAGCAAATGGAGGAGGAGGAGAAGTTGAGGAAGAGCAAGGGTCATGAGGCCAAGAGGGCCCGTTTTGAGGGCAAGTTCCAAAGTCAAAGGGGAGGCCAGTTTCATCAAGGTCAAGGGTCTTCTCATGCGCCCCATAGGGGGTTTTCCAATGACATTCCAAGGGCCCAAGGCGTTGGTGGTATGGGTCCTATTGATGTATGCCCGAAGTGTGGTAAGGGCCATGGGGGCTTGTGCTTAAGAAATACCGGTGCTTGCTATAGTTGTGGGGAAATGGGGCACAAGGCAATAAATTGTCCTCGGAATCGCAACAAGGGCAAGGAGGTCCGTCCACAAGGTGCCAATGCGGTTCCTTTGGGGAGAGGGGGCCGACAAGATGGTGCCCCAAGGCACAATCAATTTTATGCTTTACATGGGAGGCAAGGGGTCGATGAAGTCCCCGATGTCATTACCGGTATGTTAAAAATCTTTGACTTTGATGTATATGCATTGATTGATCCGGGTGCCTCTCTTTCTTTTGTCACCCCCTTTGTTGCCAAAAAGTTTCATATTGAGCCCGACTTGTTGCATGAGTCATATAAGGTGTCTACTCCTATTGGTGCATATATGGTTGCTAGGAAGGTCTATAGAAATTGTCCTATTTGCATCTTGCATAAAATATTGCCTTGTGATCTTGTTGAGTTGAACAAGGTCGATTTTGATGTTGTTCTTGGGATGAATTGGTTGCATGCATACTATGCTTCCATTGATTGTAGAACCCGTAGGGTCAAGTGCCAATTCCCAAGTGAACCCATTCTTGAGTGTGAGAGCCAAAATGAGGTAGTCAAGGGTAGGTTCATCTCTTGCATTAAAGCCCGTAAGGTGATCTCTAAGGGGTGTCTCTATCACCTTGTGATGGTTAGGGATGTGGAGTCCAAAACCCTTCTTATAGAGTCAGTTTCGATCGTAAATCAATTCCTTGATATCTTTCTAAATGACCTTCCCGGTGTTCCTCCCGAAAGGGAAATAGATTTTGGCATAGACCTCCTCTCCGATACTCAACCCATTTCTATTCCCCTTTATCGTATGGCCCCGGCGGAGTTAAAGGAGTTGAAAGAACAATTGAGGGACTTGTTGGAGAAGGGTTTTATTAGGCCTAGCCAATCACCATGGGGTGCACCGGTGTTGTTTGTGAAGAAGAAAGATGGGTCCCTTAGGATGTGTATTGATTACCGGCAACTCAATAGGGTCACCGTCAAGAATAAATATCCTCTTCCTAGGATTGATGACTTGTTCGATCAATTGCAAGGGGCTAGCCACTTCTCTAAGATTGATCTTCGATCTGGGTATCATCAAGTGAAGGTGAGGAAGTGTGACATTCCCAAGACAGCCTTCCGGACTAGGTATGGGCATTATGAATTTATGGTCATGTCCTTTGGGTTGACCAATGCACCGGCTATCTTTATGGACCTAATGAATAGGGTCTTTAAACCCTACCTTGATTCCTTTGTTGTGGTCTTCATTGATGATATTTTAATCTATTCGCATAGTGAGGAAGAACATATGGGTCACTTGAGGGTTGTGTTGCAAAGATTGAGAGAGGAGAAGTTGTATGCTAAGTATGAAAAGTGTGAATTTTGGTTAAGGGAGGTTGCCTTCCTAGGTCATGTGGTGCGGGGGATGGTATTAAGGTGGACCCTAAGAAGACCAATGTGATTAGAAATTGGCCTAGACCATTGACCCTGTCAGATATTAGGAGATTCTTGGGCTTAGCGGGTTACTACCGGAGATTTGTGAATGGGTTTTCTTCTATTGCTTCTCCCATGACTAAGTTGACACAAAAGAAGGCTAAGTTTGAGTGGACCGACGAGTGCGAAAGGAGTTTTCAAACCTTAAAAGATAAACTTGTGTCCGCTCTTATATTGTCACTACCAGATGGGCTTGAGGGATTTGTTATGTATTGTGATGCTTCTAGAGTTGGTTTGGGTTGTGTTCTAATGCAAAATGGTAAGGTGATAGCCTATGCTTCTAGACAACTCAAAGTGCATGAAAAGAACTATCCTACACATGATCTTGAATTAGCCGCGGTGGTGTTTGCTTTAAAGATTTGGCGTCATTACTTGTATGGGGTACATGTTGATGTGCTCACCGATCGTAAGAGCCTCCAATATGTCTTCACCCAAAAAGATCTCAATTTGAGACAAATAAGGTGGCTATAATTTCTTAAAGATTATGATATGAGTGTGCATTATCATCCCGATAAAGCTAATATGGTGGCAGATACTTTGAGTAGGGTGTCTATGGGTAGCCTAGCTCATGTTGATATTGGTGATAGGGAAATGGCTAGGGAGGTGCTTCGGTTGGCTAGGTTGGGGGTTAGGTTGGAAGAGGTTGGTAATGGTGGTGTGGTCGTTGTTGATGGTGCTAGGTCTTCCTTGGTTGATGAGGTGATAGCAAAACAAGATCTTGACTCTTCCTTGTTAGAATTGAAGGCCTTGGTGAAAGAGGGCAAGGTGGAAGTTTTCTCCCAAGGGGAGATGGTGCCCTTAGGTACCAAGGTAGGTTGTGTGTGCCTTGTGTTGATGGTTTGAGGGAGAAAATTCTTGAAGAGGCTCATAATTCTTCCTACTTCATCCACCCCGGTTTCACCAAAATGTATAGAGATTTGAGAGATGTGTATTGGTGGGGAGGTATGAAGAAGGACATTGCCAAATTCGTCTCCAGTTGTCATAGTTGCCAACAAGTCAAGGCCGAACATCAAAGGCCGGGTGGCCTAACCCAAGACATAGAGATTACTACTTGGAAGTGGGAAGAAATTAATATGGATTTTGTACTTGGTTTACCCAAGACTAGAAAAGGTTTTGATTCTATTTGGGTGGTAGTTGATAGGATGACGAAATTGGCTCATTTTCTACCGGTAAAGACAACATATGGGGCGGAATATTATGCAAGGTTATATATTCATGACTTGGTAAGGTTGTATAGGATTCCTCTATCCATCATATCGGACCGTGGTACTCAATTTACTTCACACTTTTGGAAGTCCTTTCAAAGGGGTCTAGGTACAAGAGTTAAGCTTACTACGGCCTTTCACCCGCAAACGGATGGACAAGCCGAAAAGACTATCCAAACACTTGAGGATATGCTTAGGTCTTGTGTATTGGAGCTTAAGGGTAGTTGGGATGATCATCTTCCATTGATTGAGTTTGCTTATAACAATAGTTATTATTCTAGCATCGGTATGGCTCCTTTAGAGGCTCTCTATGGAAGGCGTTATAGATCACCGGTTGGGTGGTTTGAGGTTGGTGAGGTGGCCTTGTTAGGACCAGATCTAGTTATGGAGGCTCTTGAGAAGGTTAGGATGATTAGAGAAAGGTTGAAGATGGCCCAAAGTCGCCAAAAGTCCTATGCCGATGTGAGGAGAAGGGCTCTTGAATTCCGAGTTGGTGATTGGGTCTATTTGAAGGTGTCACCCATGAAGGGTGCAGTTCGATTTTGTAAGAAGGGCAAGTTGAGCCCAAGATACGTGGGTCCTTATAAGGTGATGAGGAGAATTGGCAAGGTAGCTTATGAGTTGGAATTGCCTAGCGAAATGGATTTGGTTCATCCGGTATTTCATGTGTGTATGTTGAGGAAGTGTGTGGGTGATCCGAATGCCATTGTGCCTCTTGATGTTGTAGGTGTTGTTGAAGATAATTTGACCTATGAAGAGGTTCCGGTCCAGATTTTAGATAGATAAGTGAAGAGGTTGAGAAACAAAGATGTGGCTTCAGTTAAAGTCCTTTGGAGAAATCAACAAGTTGAAAGTGTTACTTGGGAGGCCGAAGCAGACATGCAAAGGCGATATCCTTATCTTTTCCACTCCAGTCAAGCCTAAAGTATTGATCTAAGCCCTTTATAAAATCTCAGGTCTTAAGTTCAGCCCCCATGTCATTGCATACATTCATGTTTAAGTTAACAAGTTCATTGTGGTTTTACAACTATGTTGAAGTTTTTGAAATGAGGTGTAAGTGCATTGTTGCATCCTTATGTGGGCTGAAATTGCCATGTTTGTGTCTCTCATGTACGTTTCTTTGACATTCGGGCACAAATGTTCCCAAGGGGGATATATTGAAACGACCCCAAAAAAAAAATACCCGAAAATGTGCTTCGAAAATACCTATAATTGTAATTTCCATATATCTCAAAATCCGTGCATGATTTTGGAAATTCAACTTTATATTCTTATTCAGGGGGTCAAATTGAGTAGGAAATGGGTCTAACCCGAATTTTAGAGCAACCGTATCAAAATTCTAAAATAGCAAAAAATGCGATTTTGAGGGTCAACTTTAAAAGGGCATATCTATTAGCACACAAGGAACTGGAAGGAGATCAAACTATAAAAATTAAAGCTCTTCGAGTTAGCTTTCCAACGAACTTGGTTACACCTCATTCCGAGTTAGGATGAAGGAGTTATGACCATTTTCGTAAAACCTGTCTGTGCAGACCCGAAAATTCCAGTGAGCTATTTTTTTTTTCAGCCTCATTTTTTAGGCTAAGTGTTGGGGATTTTTTTATAAAAAGGGGATATATCCCATACTTAGTCATTTAACTTCAAAACACTCAAAAACACTCTCTAAATCCTCTCCAACAAATTCCACCAAGATCCTCAACCAAATTCATGGATGTCAAGCTCTAATTCCGGATTTAAGACTCAATCTCAAGCTTCAATTCTCCATTCCAATATTCATCAAGAATTCTCCAAAGTTGAGGCATGTGGGTTTGATTGTAGAAACCTTCCTTTCCACAAGTCCAACCATTTGTCCTCTATTACTACTTCAAGTTTATGGGTCCTTATGGTTATTTATGAACTCTTGAGTATGGAATTACTACTACACACCCTATTAAGGTCTATTTTGCATATTATCATGAAATGGAATTATTATGTGATGTTTATGGTTTTCATGCTTCCATGATCAAATTATGAAGATTGATATATATATATATATATATATATATATATATATGTTGTTGGTGGGCTGATTTATATGGATTTTGGAATTGGTTGGACTTAGTACTCTCGAAACACATGATTTTATTTACATGAACAAGTACCCCACCATATGTTTGATAAAATGCCATTTATAGAATTCTTAGGAAATGGAAGGTCCAATGTACGTCCTATGAGTCGGATGGTTATATAATTATTGAAATGATGATAAAATTGATACATGTATATGATTTTCTCTATATAGTGTTGTGAGTCGACCAAGCTTAGCTCGGGGGGTTGTAGGCCCGGGTAATCGTATGAGGGGTTGGTACCTTGGTTGCCTAGTACAGGGGGTAGTCGAAGCAAGCGGGCTTCGCCGGTAGTAGCCTCCTGAATTTGTCGAATAGCTTCTTTCCCGTATAACCATATCGAGGGGTTTATACCTTGGTCCCTAGCTCGGGGGGTGGTAGGCCCGGGTAACCATATTGAGGGGTTTGTACCTCTTTCGCCTCTCCAAGGGGGTGGTACGGGTACGATTATGCATTTTGCCTATGATGTCCATCTATTGTTGCATTGCATTGCATCCCATATACTTGGTACATTCAAACGTACTAATGCATACTCTATGCCTACATGATGTCACCATGTAGGGACCGGAGCACCATCTGACCATCCTCCTCCGCGTGGCTAATACGATTTTCTATCGAGCTTATTGGTGAGTCCTTTATTCCGGGGACGTTGCTTATGATCTCTTACTATGTATAAGACTTTTCCTTTTTAATTATATATTGACTATGAGAGTGATCCCGGTAGTTTGTCTCGGCCCCCGCTAAGTATCCATGTTTAGAGGTGGTGTTGGACAAGTTGTGTATTTTGCTTGACCTTGACTCATCTATGGTATTTATGTATGATTCTTCTTCTTTTTTTCTTGTTCCCTTAGTCCCAATTTTCCCTTGATTAAGTTTATCGCTTATGGTCCTTTTAATTGCTTCCGCGACCAAGGATGTGTAATGATATGCTATGAGGCTTGTTTGGGGTTCCTTCGGGTTCCCCATTCGCCGGTCACGTCTAGGCCCTAGGCTTGGGTCGTGAAATATAAGTTCTTCCATTTTCTAAGTATTGAATCTTAAAAAAATGGCCATATGTTTCAAACTATTGAAAAATTTGTAGATGTTGAGAATGATGTAGAAGATAGTGGCAACATTGTATATGTATACTGTAGTAGAACTTTAAGTGGATCAAACCCAGGACTATACAATTCACTCCTATATGGGGAGCATGTACTCGAAAGTTTTCATCATCAATACAACCTTAATTTCTCATATTTTTTTTGTAAGAATTCTACATGGTATCAGAGCATATAAGTTCTTCCATTTTCTAAGTATTGAATCTTAAAAAAATGGCCATATGTTTCAAACTATTGAAAAATTTGTAGATGTTGAGAATGATGTAGAAGATAGTGGCAACATTGATTGTTGGGAGGAGAAAGATGTGTTGCTAAGGAGTTGGATCTCAGACACCATGAAAAAAAAAGCATGTACCTGATTGTGGGCTGCTCAATTGCTTGGAAGAAACTTATCTTCAAGCAATAAAAAATAAGGAGTTTCAGCTCAAACAACAACCACAAAGTGTAAGGCTAGGAACAAAAAATATTGATGAATGCATTAATGAATTCAAAGGCATATGTTTCTAAGTTTAATCCCCAAGAACCCATGTGAAATCCATATTTCCTTGAATTTTTCATATGATGAAGCTTTTGAATCATGAAAGACGAGTTTATTAATATATGCATGCTCTTATAAAATTGAGGAAAATGATTTAAGACTTGCTTTGAGATTGAAGCATCAATGTCGTTGTTGTTGTGAAAGGATTTCTCACATTTAGTATTCATAAGGTTGAAAGGTCTTCACACCTAAAATGAATAAAGACTTAAAGATCTATTCTAATGCAACTTACCTTGGATTGGTTACTTGATGTACCCTTCCATAGAAAATGAGGCAAGTAGCGATTATGCATGACCTCCAATGATAAGAAAGTGGAGATTGCTCATGTCTCATGAATGTTAAGAAAAGTTAGTACTAATAACTATTCCATAGGATTTATGCTTAGCACCGAGTGGACAAGTTGTGATTACCCATGTCCCATAAACTATGTGTCATCATAGGTTATCAAGATAGACATTAGATATTGGATCCACATAAGTTAGAAGTTCATGGTCTTGCCTTGGAAAGTAGGACACCCCTTTTCGGAGTAGGGTGGACACCAGATTCCATGTTAATAACTCATATGGTCTTAAATGTCGGTAAAGGTAAATCTCCCACAATAATGAACTAAGGTTACTTCTAGAAGTAGATGTTAGCTTGCATTGACAATGTTTCTACGAATTATATTTTCTAACTCTTTTTTCTCATGTTTTAGCTTTGTCATTGCATGTCATGAAAAGGTACTTTTTACATGATTTTCATACTTTTATGCATCGCTGTCATACTTGGTACATATTTGTAATAAACATATTCTTGCCTATATTTTTCTAAATGTAAGGTCATGCATTCCAAATTCGCATCTCTGTGGCTAGGGATTACTTAGTAGATATTGAAGATTGCTAAGTCCTCATGTTTCAAGGACCTAAACTTCATCTCATTATATCTTTACTTTTCAGTATTATATGTGATGAATAGGTTAGATCCTGATCACTCTTGATGTACTAGATGGCATTGAGACTCTTTTAGACTTTCGCTAAATTTTAAGAACTCTCATGTTTGAAATTTTTCTTCTAAATTCTCAAAATATTCTATTATCTTGTATGATGTATGCTAAGTGGCTTGTATGGGACCCCTTAGGATCTTATACGTCATGTTACACCTAGGGCATGCTTTGGGTCGTGGCAGTAAGCTTTATTTATTTTGTAGAGCAGTATGAAATGATTGTGTTTGAAGTTCCATGTTTGGTGAGTCCTACTTGAAAGCATGCTTGTTGATTCCTAGAATTTTCCTTCTTAGTCTAATTGTTTAGCCATAGTGAATGTAAGAGATGATCTAGGAAAAAATTTGAGAGGGTACCCAAATCTTCATACCTTTTGTGACTACCTTGTGAGGATGTGCAACCATTTGAGACTATACCATTTGTTGCCAACCTTATAGAAACCTCTTGAGACAAATATGTCTTTAACTTCTCACCCATAAATCCTTTTCTAATCACTGGTTTATTTGAATAGTCAACTTAGGCTAAAAGCCTAAGTTGGGATGTGGAAAGGAAGGAGGAAAAAAAGCACATGAATGAAACGAAAGTAAAATGAGACTCAACCTTGAAGTTTGTGGCAAAAACAAGGAATCTGTCCTTAAAATTGGAATGATGTGCAAAAGCATGAAAATGGAATGTAAAAGAAAGTCTTGCTGAAATAAAAGGGGTTTCAAATAAGTATAATGAAAAATTGAGGATTGAGTGTCCAAATGAAAAGAATGCAAATAAATTGGGAAGAAATGAAGATGAGTACAACAATTCTTTGTAAAGGTGTATTACCTTAGACTTCGAAAAAGGTTAAAGCAGGTTAACGGGCTGGACCACATGCCTAAAACACGCCAAGGACCCGTCACTGAACCCTAAACGATCTATGAAAGGGGTCCATAAGCAGTTTAGGGAGGTGCCCCAATGATTTAGGGATTCCTGGAAAAAAGGGTCAGCTGGACGGTTCCCTAAATGGCCAATGAAGGCTTGTACGGTCCGTTTAAGGACCATTAGAAGTCACCCATCATCGTTTAAGTCAGGGACATTTTGTTCTTTCCATATGTGTTTATTACCTAAGCTATGTCATTTTAACCCCCCCATTTTAAGTCCTATATAAGTGATTTACATCCTAAAACTACCCATTCTAAATCTTTCACCTTTCTAAATTTCCTTCCAACTTCTTCCCCAATAGTTCTCTCTAAAGTCAAGGAACAAGAAGTTAGGGTTTTCACCTTCAAGATCTTCAATTTACCATACATATTAGCCTTGATCACTAAGTTATGTTATTATTCACCTATGGAATCCTTTCCTGCATAAGATTCCCAAAATCTTGCAATTTTACCAGTTCAATTCTCAATTCAAAGTTAGGGTTTTATTCAATTTTCATGGGTTATTTTCAATTATTTTCCAATTGATTGGTTTCTATCTTTTAATGCTTGAATTGAAGTAATAACATGTTTTTGTGTTGAATTCATATCAACACATGCGTGATCCATGATTTTTAAACTATGAACACGTGATGATGCTTATGAACTATATAATATTAATTTATGAAGATATGCATGTTTTTAAGAAAGCAATGTTTATGACTTAAGTAAGCTTTTAGATTAAGGTATCTATATGTTGTATGAAGCTTTGCCACGTGAAATGAATGATATATTTATTTGCCATCAATGCTTTTGATTATTTTCCTATATTAGGTCTTGATTAGTATAGTATCCGGATATGCCAATAATGATCATGTATCAAGTTTACTAAAAACTATTATCATTTCCAGTATGACAATTTTAGTATAAAGTTAATTACTATGGTTCTTATAAAACTATCATGAAAAGATCATGGATGGTAAAAGATATTCTTAGCCATTGGTCTAAGGAGCTACTCTATGATGATTGTATCTTAGATTAATATCTTAATTGTACTTTTCCATGGATGATAATATATATATGATTAATGACTATTTCATGGGATTTTACGTAGAACAGAGTGAGCTTTTGGGATAAATGTTTATGTGAAAGTACGTTGACCTTTATTACCAATCCCTAAGTCATGGAACTATGTACCACCATAGGATGTTGTCTCAAATAGACATTAGCCAATGAATCCACCTAAGCTCAGACTCATGGTCCTCACCTTGGCAAATTGCGCACTTTCTTTTCGATGTGGAAGCAGTATGTCATGACCCAGGGGTATACCCTAGATGTAACATGGTACATAGAACCCCGAAGGACTCAATGTAAACCACTTAGCATATTATAGCATAAGATAATAGAAAAATGCAGAAATTTTAAAACATTTTTCATAAAATCAAAGTCTTTATAAAAGCAAAGCCGAAGTCTTATTACACTTATCTCAAACCATCTAAACAACTTTGAATAACTCTTGGGACACAGCCCATACAACAGTCTAAAACGTAAAAGAAAGACATAAAGGAAAGGTGATCAAATCCTCGATGATATGAGGGCTCACCAAGTCTTCAACTCCTTGCACTTCTAGAAACCTATCTTTAAGAATGGAACTCAATATCGCCGAACCCTACATTTGATGAGAATGTAGGCAAGATTATGCGTTAGTACAAAAGTACTAAATATGATAGCTAGCACAATATCATAAGAGCATAATATAAGGGTTAGTCAACATAAGCCATATTCTATAATCATAAGAGATACTTCATGAAACATAAACTATAAGCATAAGAGACAATATCATAATCATAAGCATAATCTCCAACGTAGGCATCATTTAAGCATTAGTTAACCCTTAGCTTTTCATATCAAAAGAAGAACACTTCATAAGTAGCTTCAAGTCATACTTATGCAATGCATGGATAAGACCCTACTGTCTCACCCAAACTAAGTACCACCTTAGGCAGTCATGCATACTTACCATATTTGATCTCATCCTTAGCTTATTTGTCATAGACAATGGAATCTCTCACCTTTAGTCAATCATAACAAAGAAGGCAACTATTGCACAATCCTATCTAAACATATATCATATAAGAGAACACTTTCTAGGTAAGCTTTAGTCATACTTGTGCAATGCATGAATAAGACCCCATAATCCTATCCATACTAAGTACCACTTTAGGTTCTCATACTCTTACTTCTTGGTTAGCCTATTTTAAGACATCGAAACACTAGGAAATACTTATTTAAGAATATCTTAGTCCCTCTTCCTTACTTTTGAACACTATGAGATACTTCACTAAGCAAGTCTAAGTTCATTAGGTATTTGAACACTTGGAGATGCTTCCTCAAGAACATCTTAGTTCATTATGTTTGAACAGTTGGAGATGCTTCATTAAGCATGTCTTAGTTCATTAATGTGTTTAAACACTAGGAGATACCTTATCAAGTATGTCTTAGTTCATTACTCTTGGAACACTATGAGATGCCTCTCTAATTATGTCTTTGCTCATCTTCTTGAACTCTATCAGATACTTCTTTAAGCACGTCTTAGTCCTTTGGATACGGAGATTGCTACTAGAAACCCGAACTACACTAGGTGAAGGCTTTCATCTGATAAGACCTACCTTGAGGAAACCCAGAATTTACTATGTAAGGGTCTCTATCTCATTGTTAATATCCATTAAGACCAAGCATACACCCCTTAGACTAATTATTAAGCCTTACTTAACTGATGACTCGTGGAGGGATGTCCTTGACAACCAACCCATGTTTCAAGTGATTCTATCACTTTATACATTCAAACATTCATAAGGTAGATGAGGTGGGTAAAGTCCTTCCACAACAATGATATCTACTAGTCTACCATTCTCATATAGGCTTCACTGTCAAAGCCATTACATTCATTATTCAACATATTAGATTTTACTCTCAAAGCCCTAGCAATCAACATTAGTGACTACAAGCCTTACCCTCAAAGTTTTACTTCTTACAATCATCATACATACCTAGATTTCAAGGCATTCTAATCATGTGCTTCATTCTTAAGTGATTTTATTCATTAATCATCAGAAAGGTTTAGCTTCAATCCTTACTAGTCATGATCCATCACATATCATATAATCTAGTTCAATTCATGTCTACTTGCTTTTATTCTTGAACTATTACTATATTAGTCATCAATTCTAGAAGATCATCTCTAAATCATCACTTTCCCTTCACAAGGCATAAACCCACATTACTACAATTTCATCAATTAGACTAGGTTAGCCATGGAAAACATATAATATCATCATAATAACATGATTCACTACTAAATTAATTATAAAAAAGTAATTTACAATCAATTAGATTAATACTTAAGTTAACCCACAATATTGGAAGGAACCCTAACTTGAATTGGGGATTTCATCTTCACTATTGGGGGATTTATAGGGGACTCGATAGATGGAAGAATCCATGGATGAATAAGATATCATACCTTCATTATAAATCCCTCACAAATCTTGTAAGATTGGAAGAATTTGACCTATCTTGATCCTCTTCTTCTTCTTCTTCTTTGAGTTTTCTAGAGAGAGAATTTCTTGGAGGGAATTGGGTTTCTTTGGGGAATTGAAATAAGTACTAGGATCAATGCATTTAGGGGTCTAATAGATTTATATAGGTGGTCTAAACTAATTTAAAATGACACCACTTAAACCCTAATTAATTCTAGAAAGTTCCCTAAGCCATCACTTAAACCGACTTAAAGAACCACATTGGCTCACCCACGAGACCATGCCCACGGGGCATGCTAGTCATCCGTGGGTGTAGTTACTGGAACATGGTTTTTAGCTCTTGATCCACGATGCCTCACCCACGGGGTGTGAGTCTTTTACGTGGGTGCACTACCTTGGGCAGATTTTGGGATGGTTTGCTAGGGTCCTCTTCAAAGACCCTTGGTTGGTCCTTGGGGAGTCGTACCTTGACGTTCTAACCCTAAACCTTCATTCTAAGTACAAGAAGCTAAATTCACAAGTTTAACCCTCACGTCAATCTCTTGAACCCTCACATAAGGCTCTAGTTTAACCTACTAGTTTTCAGGTGTTACAATATCTCCCTCTTGGGAACATTCATCCTCGAATGATGATTCTAAACACTTCTTGAAGGAAATGACTCTAGACTAGCAACCCATCATTCATGCAACTCATCTAAATGCACATAAAAAACAGAGGAAAACTTCAACTCGAAGATAAACATATCCAATGCAACAGAAGGGAGTAGGAACTACATCTAATAACCCCAAATGCATAAAATTTTATATCTACTCATTTAAGTGAAGGAACTACCACCTCTTGGCTAAAACATGCTCAACATACACTCATGGAGTCTATATGCAATTTTACTCTCAAAAAAACATTTATTCAAGGAGGAATCTTTCCAACTCCAAACTATGGCATGCTCATCTATTCATCTCATGAAGTATATAGGCAAATAATTCATAATGCACTAAAAAATGAGGAAAACAATGCACATAAGTCATTTATATCAAGACCTAAGATTTATCATCAACATGCATATAGAGAAATCATGGCCACTAAGAATACTCAATGACCTTGCTACCAAGGAACACCATCTCCCTCTTGGGATTAATCCTAGGTGGACTTTCTAAGCACCATGTACAACATAAAACAACAATGGAGCTCATATATACTAAAAACAACGTCAAGTCTAGCATATAAAGTCACAAAAGACAAGTAATCCGGAATCTACTAAAGCATAAAACACACATACCAGTATCAAGATTCAGAGGTCACTCTTGTTCACTTCTATCTTAAAGGACATAGAACCTATTCTTATTTTGAGCAATCTCTTCCGAACCACTAGTGGAAACTTGCTTATCCTTGCTTCCCTTAGCCTTAAGCACCGGGCAATCTCTCATTTTGTGCCCAGTCTTTCCACAACCATAACAACCCTTCGTGTTGGCTAGGCATTTACCACGGTGATTCCTCCCACACTTGGTACAAGTAGGCTTAGGTGATGGATACCCACTACCTTTATCTTGGTTAAATCTAGGGGTTTTGGGAGAATCTTGACAGGAATACTTTTTCTTTAACTTAGGTCTACCTTGTCCATCAAACTTAGCATTGGAGAAATTCCCATCACCAGTCCAATCCCTTTTTTCCTCCCTTTTGTTTTCCTTGAGTTTTGATTCCTCAATTTGTTGGGAATACACTGTAAGATATGAGATGTACATATCACTAACAAGCATTACCATACGACATTCTTTTGTTACTAAATTGGACACTCCCATCATGAACTTATTCATTCTAGCCCTCGAATCCACCAGTATAGTTGGAGCGTACTAGGATAGTTGGGTAAATTTCAAGGCATACTCCTTAACACTCATGCTACCTTGCTTAAGGTTGATGAAATCTTGAATTTTAGCCTCCTTCAACTCTAGGGGAAAGAACCTATCAAGAAATGCCAACTTGAAGACTTCCCACTCTACGGGACCCAGTCCTACCGGACTTCTCTCCTTTAATTGATCATACCATACTTGTGCTACACTCCTCAATTGGTAAACGGCTAACTCCGCTTTCTCTACCAAAGTCAACCCTTTGATATCAAACACCTTATAAACTCTATCTATAAACTCGTGAGGATCTTCTTCCACTTTAGATCCATAAAACGTCGGAGGTTTCATTCTCATAAAATCCCTCACTCTTAAAGACGGAGAATTCTCATTAAGATTCACCGGGGCTACCATCTCTCTATTGACTTGAGCCGTCATGGCATGAGCCAATATTTGGATAGCCGGCCTAATCTCCGCAATAGTCACATTCTCCCCTATACGGTAAATTGGATCTTGAGGAGGAACTTGTGGTGGAGCTTGGAGAGGAACCTCTTGCTTCTCATTGCCTTCCTCATTCCTCCGAGTATTTGCCCTTGTAATAGCCATACACTGAAAACCATAGGGCATGGATTAGTAGAAAGACCAAATAGAGCCAAACTCTATGGCACGACTTAGAGAATGATGAAGTGAAGTTTCCTAAGCATCCAATAGCCTCCTATTCAGAAATGTGGCGTGCTTCATATTTATGAACAAGACTCTACTAGATATGGCTTGAGACATCCTAGAACCATTCTAAACCTTGTGCTCTGCCAAGTTTATCACGACCCAGGATACACCCTAGATGTAACATGACACATAGAACCCCAAAGGACTCAATGTAAGCCACTTAGCGTATCATAACATATGATAATAGAAAAATGTGGAAATTTTAAAACATTTTCCATACAATCAAAGTATTTATAAATGCAAAGAGGAAGTTTTATTACACTTGTCTCAAAAAATCTAAAAAACTTTGAATAGCTCTTGGGACACAGCCCATACAGTAGTCTAAAACATAAAATAAAGGTGATCAAATCCTCGACGCTATGAGGACTAACGAAGTTTTCAACTACTTCCACTTCTAGAAACCTATCTTCAAGAATGGAACACAAAATCGTTGAACCCTACATTTGATAAGACTGTAGGCAAGACTATGTGTTAGTAAAAAAGTACTAAATATGATAGCTAGCATAACATCATAAAAGCATAACATAAGAGTTAGTCATCATATGCCAGATGCCATAATCATAAGAGATACTTCATGAAACATAAATTATAAGCATAAGAGAAAATATCATAATCATAAGAATAGCCTCCAACATAGGCATCATATAAGAATTAGTCAACCCTTAGTCTTTCATATCATAAGAACACTTCATAAATATCTTCAAGTCATACTTGTGCAATGCATGGATAAGACCCCTTAATCTCACCCACACTAAGTACAACTTAGGCAATCATACATACTTACAATCTTTGATCTCATCCTTAGCTTATTTCTCAAAGACAATGGAATCTCTCACCTTTAGGCAATCATCACAAGGAAGGCAGCTATAACACAATCTTATCTAAACATATATCATATAAGTGAACACTTTCTAGGTAACCTTTAGACATACTTGTGCAATGCATGAATAAGACCCCATAATCCTATCCATACTAAGTACCACTTTAGGTTCTCATACTCTTACTTCTTGGTTAAGAACTAATCACTCTTTTAAGACATTGGAACAGTAAGAGATACTTCTTTAAGAACATCTTAGTCCCTCTTCCTTACGATTGAACAATATGAGATACTTCACTAAGCATGTCTAAGTTCATTAGGTATTTGAACACTTGGAGATGCTTCATCAGCCATGTCTTAATTCATTATGTTTGAACACTTGGAGATGCTTCATTAAGCATATCATAGTTCATTAATGCTTTTGAACACTAGGAGATACCATCTCAAGTATGTCTTACTTCATTACTTTTGGAACACTATGAGATTCTGCTCTAAGTATGTCTTAGCTCATCTTCTTGAACTCTACGAGATACTTTTTTAAGCACATCTGAGTCCCTTGGATATGGAGATTTCTATTAGAAACTTAGACTACACTAGGTGAAGGCTTCCATCTCATGAGAGCTACCTTGAGGAAACTCGGACTTTACTATGTGTGGGTCTCTATCTCATTGTCAATATCCATTCGGCCAAGCATACACCCCTTAGACTAATTATTAAGCTTTACTTAACTCATGACTCGTGGAGGGATGTCCTTGACAACCAACCCATGTTTCAAATGATTCTATCACTTTATACATTCAAACATTCATAAGGTAGATGAGGTGGGTAAATTCCTTCCACAATAATGATATTTATTAGTCTACCATTCTCATATAGGCTTCACTCTCAAAGCCATTACATTCATAATTCAACATATTAACTTTTACTCTCAATGCCCTAGCAATCAACAATAATGACTACAAGTCGTACCCTCACAGCTTTACTTCTTACAATCATCATCTATACCTAGATTTCAAGGCATTCTAATCACATGCTTCATTCTTAAGTGATTCTATTCATAAATCATCATAAAGGCTCAACTTCAAGCCTTACTAGTAATGATCCATCACGTATCATATAATCTAGTTCAATTCATATTTACTTGTTTTTATTCTTGAATTATTACTATAAAAGTCATCAATTCTAGAAGATCATCTCTAAATCCTCAATTTCCCTTCACAAGGCATAAACCCACATTACTACATTTTCATCAATTAGACTATGGCTAGCCATAGAAAACATATAATTTCATCATAATAACATGATTCACTACTAAATCATTCATAAAGAAGTAATATCCACTCAATTGGATTCATATTCAACTTAACCCATTATATTGGAAGGAACCCTAACTTGAATTAGGGATTTCATCTTCATAATTGGGGGATTTCTAAGGGACTCCGTAGATGGAAGAATCCATGTATGAATAAGTTATCATACCTTGATTATAAATCTCTCACAAAGCTTAGAATATTGGAATAATTTGACCTAGCTTGATCCTCTTCTTCTTCTTTTTCTTCTTCTTCTTCTTCTTCTTCCTCTTTTCTGAGTATTCTAGAGAGAGAATTTCTTGGAGGGAATTGGGTTTCTTTGGTGAATTGAAATAATGACTAGGATCAATACATTTAGGGGTCTAATATCTTTATATATATGGTTTAAAATAATACACAGGGAGACCACTTAAACCCTAATTAATTATAGAAAGTTCCGTAATCTATCACATAAACCGACTTAAAGGACCACACTGCCTCATCCACTAGATGTCACGACCCAAGCCTAGGGCCTAGACGTGACATGGCGAATGGGGAACCCGAAGGAACCCCAAACAAGACTTCATCGGTCGCGAAATTATATTCAACATGAAATAACGGGAAATAGGGACTAAGGGCAACCATTTCAAAATAACATCATAGAATAAGAGTCAAGCTCATTTACAAAATACTTGTCCAACGTACACCTCTACATACATAGATAGGACGGGGGCCATGACATATTACCGGCTCCCCTCATAGTCAAAATACAATGGCAAGCTAAAGTCTCAAAACATAAGAGTAAGAAACATAACGTAGCCCTCGAATCATTGAGGACTCACCAACAATCTCGGATAAGCACCGTACTAGCCACGTGAATGGAGAGAAGGATCAAGATTAGCTCCGGTCCCTACAACAACACATTTTAACACCCACAAGACCACATGAAAAATCTCCACATCCATTCCGAATTTAGATTCAAGTTCTAGAGTCACAACATGCTCAAAACAATCACTCTTCATGTTTAAAATTCACTTGTGCAGGAAATTTATACAAGGAACAAGACTAATTTATGAACCAGGAATTAAACCATGAATTAGTGAGTAGAATAGAGACTAGGCACTATGGGTGGAAGGACCCATGAGTTCAACACAACATACCTTGAGTTTTTATGAAGGCCTTGAGAGTGTCTTCAATGGAAGCTTGGAACATGGGAGCAAGAGTCTCTTCAATCTTGATGAAGGTTTTGGATTAGGGTTCTTGAGAGAACTTTGAGAGAATATGTGTCTAAGTATGGGAGAGGTGTTTTGGGAAATGTTTTAGAGATGGGAATTGAGTTAATGTTATATAGGAAATAACATATGCCCTTTGGAAAAAACGGAACAAACACTTAGAAAAAAAAAAGTGAGGCGGGTGAACGGTAACTTTGGTTACTGGAAATTGCATTTTCTGCCCGGACAAGTTTTACGAAAATGGGCATAACTTCTTCGTCCGAACTCCGAATGAGGTGAAACGAAGTGCGTTGGGTAGCTAACTCAAAGAGTTTTCCATGGATATATTATGTCCACCAAAATTATTTGTGTTCTAGGAGATATGACCCTCCAAAGTAGACCCTCGAAAAAGGCTTCACTTGGAAATTTTGGATTTCGATACGGTTGCTCTAAAATTTGGGTGAGACCCATTTCCCACTCAATTTGACCCCCTAAACAAGAATATGAAGTCGTATTTTCAAAAAACGAAACGGATTCTTAGATATAGCTAAAACAAGTTTCCGGTAACTTCCGAAGCACATTTTTAAGAACTTTTTGGGTCGTTTCAATATCTCCCCCTTGGGAACATTCATCCCCGAATGTGGAAGAGACGTACAAGGCAAGACTTAGTAAGAACATATCAGCTCCAACATGAATGCAAATTTTTTTATTTAAACATCACTTCAAGATTTCAAAACTTAGTGTAAAGCATCCATAACTCATCAATTTAAACATATATGCACATGAATGATTTAGGGGCTGAAATGTAAGACTTAATGGAGTACAAAGGACTTGATTTAATACCTTAGGCTTGAGTGGAGTTGAATAAATAAGGCTAACGTCTTTGCATGTCCGCTTCGGCCTCCCAAGTAGCACTCTCCACTTGTTGATTTCTCCAAAGCACCTTAACGGAGGCCACTTCTTTGTTCCTCAACCTCTTAACTTGTCTATCTAAGATCGAACCGGGACTTCTTCATACGTCAAATTATCTTCTACAACACCCACAACCTTAAGAGGTACAATAGCGTTAGGATCACCAACACATTTCCTCAACATCGATACATGGAATACCGAATGAACTAATTCCATCTCCTTGGGCAACCCCAACTCATAGGCTACTTTACCAACCCTTCTTATTACCTCGTAAGGACCGACATACCTAGGACTTAACTTCCCCTTCTTACCAAAACGAACCACACCTTTCATTGGAGAAACTTTCAAATAAACCCAATCACCCACTTTGAATTCAAGATCCCTTCTCCTCACATCGGCATAAGACTTTTGACGACTTTGGGCTGACCCTCGAAAAAGGCTTCACTTGGAAATTTCGGATTTCGATACGGTTGCTCTAAAATTTAGGTGAGACCCATTTCCCACTCAATTTGACCCCCTAAACAAGAATATGAAGTCGGATTTTCGAAAAATGAAACGGATTCTTAGATATAGCTAAAACAAGTTTCCGGTAACTTCCGAAGCACATTTTTAAGAACTTTTTGGGTCGTTTCACTAGACCATGCCCATGGGCCATGGGTGGACCCACGGGGCATGTTGTTCATCTGTGGGTAGAGTTACTGGATCATGGTTTGAGCCCTTGACCCACGTCCCCTCACCCAAGGGGCATGGTTCACCCTACGGGACGTGAATCCTTCACGTGGGTGCACTGCCTTAAGGTAGATTTTGGGGTGGTTTTCTAGGGTCCTCTTCAAGGACCCTTGGTTGGTCCTTGGGGAGTTGTACCTTGACGTTCTAACCCTAAACCCTTCATTCTAAGTATAGGAAACTAAATTCACTACTTTAACCCTCACGTCAAGCTCCAGAACCCTCACATAAGGCTCTTTTTTAGCCTACTAGTTTTCGGGTATTACACGGTACAATGGATTCCATGTTATATCTCACATGGTCTATGTTGCTTGATGATAAACTTCCCAAAATAATTAGCTAAGGTTACTTTTAAGGTATCTCACAAAGTGGTTTAAACATGTCAAGCTTGCATTGATCAGGCTTTGGTCTTATGTTTTCTAAACCCCTTTATCTCATGATTTAGCTTGGTCATTGCATGCCATGTAAAGTTTATTTTGCATGATTTCTTAACTTTTATACAATGCTATCATACTTAGTATATTCAGTTTACTAATGCATACTTGTACCTACATTATCTCGTAAGATAGGGGTAGATGCTCCTACATCACATACTTGTGACTTGTTGATCTCTCTTTCACAAATTCAGAGATTAGTGAGTCTTATATTCTAAGGACCAAGACAGTTTTATAGTTTCCTTTATTTTCAATTTGCAGACATTTGCATGTGGTGTATGGGCTATGTCCCAACCACTTCCTCTAATGTAATAGATATATTGTTGAGACTACATCAGACTTCCACTTTGTTGAACTCTAATATGATAAAGGACTATTTCATTTGAAATTTTTATTTCTATTATCTTGTATGATGCATGCTAACTAGTTTGTGTAAGGCCTCTCATGGTCTTATACACCATGTCACGTCTAGTGTATACTTTGGGTTTACAAATATGGTATTGAGAGCACAAGGTTTAGAAGGGTCCTAGGATCTCTCACAAGCTACGTAGATTAAAGACTTTTTCATGTGTGTGAAATAGGCCAACTTGGTCATGGAAATAGACCTTTGGCGAACCATCGAATGGATCAGTGACAAGGACCCTAATCGCCTAAAGTTACAGAAGTCAAATGGTGAAGAGGCAAGTAAGGAAGGTGATGAAGAGGGATACTTGGAACATCACCGACCTGGTCAACGATGCTCGACTAATTTCACCGATTGGTCCAAAAGATGAAAATCCAAAAGTGTATAAATGCTAATTTTTAAATGATGAAAAGGAGTTCCAAAATTTTAAGTGAATGTTTTGAGTGTTTGAGAATTCCATCCTGGAGTTTGTGATCCAAAACAATATTTTTAGAGTTTTTAAGTATAATTTTAAGTTGGGTTCTAATTTTTAGTTAATTTGAAGCATTGTGAAGACTCGAATTTTGTTACCCAATGATATACCATGAGTTTATGGTATTTCTAATACATTTCACTTATAAGTTTTGTGTGTTTAGGGCCTTTTTGTATTGGTTTTTATGTGTTTTATTGTATTTTTGCAGGAAAGATGTTCAGGCGCAGAAGTATCGAGACAACTGAGCAAAATGCAAAAAAAGGAAATTCACGAAGGTGGTCTATGGACCGTAGCTCCATTGACGGTCCGTAGGTGATGACCGTAGATCAGCAGCCAAGGGATAGATGACAAATCAGGGAAATCTGACCAAGTGTGGAACCACGGTGTCCATTGATGGTCCGTGGACTGATCTACGGACCGTACTAATTGAATCGTAGAATGAGACTGCGAGGATTTCAGTACCTGATTTTTGAAGATTCTAAGTATGGAGCTACGAAGGGGATTGACGGACCATAGATAAATCTAAGTCCGTACTGCAAGTCCGCTGTTTGCTTCAGAGAGGTTGATTTTTTTGGAGCTGAAATATTTCCTATGTCCTGGCTGACGGAAGGGACTTACGGACCGTAGATCCATCGACGGTCCGTAAGTCAGTCTTGTGGAACGAAGACGCGTGCCTGAACAAACTTTCCTTAATTTGTTTCTTTTTTAATTAGGATTTGTTTTCTATAAATAGGGCATGTAAACCTCGTTTTTAGGGGTTAGACATTATTCTTCTAGTTTTACTTTGTGACTTTGGAGATTTAGTTGGAATTCTAGCAATTATTGATTTTCTAAGTTCGTTTTGAAGATTTTGGCTTTGCAATTCAAGTTGAATTTCTGGGTTTATTATTCTCTTTACGTAAGTTCATGATTTCTTTATTTAAAATTATGAATTTTGTTCTTGCTAATATGAGTAACTAAATCCACAACTAAGGTTGTGGAAACCATGAGCGATTAACAAAGTATGAATAGTAAATAAGCAATTCTGGAATAGTGTTTTGCATGCATTGATAATTCTTTCGTTTAGAAGTCTTTTTTAACGGTGACCAACGTTAAAACTCGCCTTGTTGCTACTTGCCGGATCAAGAAGGTAATCAACAAGAAAAGAATTATCAACATAGATTTAGTGTGATACTATCTAATAGGCTAGTGTCAATGGTGCGAAGTAATAACTAAGCCAAACATCGATTATGATGTCTAATATGAGGTAAAGGTAAGGGTTAGTAAATTATACACACGTAGCTGGATCAAGGTGCGGGGTGAAATTCTCTAGATGCCGGATCAAGGATTTAGAGATACCTAACTTATCACTTTGCATACAGTACACTAGGAAAGGATTGTTGTTACTAGGATTATTACGTTATGAGCTTGTGGGGAACACGTATACCTTAGTTATTTCTCTTATCTTGATAACAACCAAAAATTGAATTTTGTTTGATTACTGATTACTGATTTCTTACTATTTGTTTCATATAAACAAACCCACCCCCCCCCCTTTTTAATTACTTGTTTCTGGAAGTAATTTGACTAATTGAATATAATTGTTGGTTAAAGTAAAGTCTAAACCATTTTTCTCGTGGGATCGATTCCAACCTACAAGTTGGGTACTTTATGTGATAACGATCGCTTATACTTCTGTAGGGAGGTGTAATTTGAGCGTATCAAATTTTGGCGCCGCTGCCGGGGAATTTTGGCTTTTAGATTTATTTTAACTACATTATTGAACGTTAGTCAAATATTTCCTTATTTTACTTTTTCTCTTTGTTTTTTGTCTCTCTCAGGTTCTAACTCTAGTGTATGCCAAGTACACGAAGTCAGGGTGAACCACTTACTCCTTACGATCCAGAGCTAAACCGCACTTTGCGAAGAATGAACAACCCAAGAGATCCAATTAATCCTATCAGAGGAAATCTGGATGATGCAGATGAGTTACAACAGCAGAGGGTAGTCGGTGGGGACAACCAAGTTCCAGCTGAAAATCGATTGGGAGATGCGCTAAGGGCGCAAGATCCACTAGGCCCACGACAACATGACAACTATCGGGGCAACATGAACATAGAAAAATCTGATGGACCCATTGGCCTACACCCTTTACTTCCAGGGCACTCATTTGTGGTGACTATAGTTTGATGCAGATGCTTACAGCAAAAGGCTTATTCTCAGGATTGCCATTAGAGGACCCACATGCTCACCTAGCCAAGCTAAGGGTAGTTTGCAAGAGTTGTGTAGGTAGACCAGACCTAGATATAGACGTCATTGGATTACGAGTGTTTCCTCTGTCACTGACAGGCGACGCTGCAGTATGGTTCACTGAGCTTCCTTATAACTCAATATTTACATGGGACCAATTGGCAGACGTGTTCAAAGCGAAGTACTATTCAGTGTCCAAGAAGCTCAATCACAAAGATAGGGTCAACAATTTTGTAGCACTACGTGGAGAGTCTGTGAGCAGCTTTTGGGACAGATTCACTGCATTCGTAAGAGGTGTTCCAAATCACCATATTGATGATGAGTCGCTAAAGGAATACTTCTATCGAGGACAGAATGATAACAATAAAGCAGTTCTTGACACTATTGGTGGAGATTCATATGGTGATTGTACATATGCACAGATTTCTGAAAAATTAGAGAGGATCTCTCGCAATAATAAAGCATGGAGCACTAAGAGAGCAGATATTGGGAGAAACACACTTGCCGTTCATAATACAACTGTCAACTCTGCAGACGATATTCGTGAGGAGATGGCTCAGATGAGGACAGAGTTAGGGTTGGTACTAAAGCATGTGAGCGGAGGAGAAGAAAAGGTAAATGCTGTAAACTACTTAACAAGAACTCCACCACCAGTTGAGAAGTGTAACTATGAAGAGGAGACTTACGCGGTGAATAATCAGACGGGGGGTTTTCGACCAAATGCCCAAGGATCCAACACAGAAAATTGGCACCAAGGTCAAGGGAACCAAGGTCAGAACTATGGAAATTACAACCGAGAGGGTCACTATGTCCGAGATGGAAACTTCAATCGCAACAACAATTATAACAGGAACAATTATGGCAACATAAACGATCGGGTTGGACCCTATGTTCCCCCTCAAAATCAGGAATCTGGTGCTAGGGAAACCGGAGGTAATTTGGCGCGTATTGAAGATATGATGCACAAGATGATGAGAAGGTTTGAAGTAACTAATGAGAATGTGAAGGAGATGAGAAACAAGTTATCTGGCATTGGTCAAAAAGTTGATGCCCATGCAGTGTCAATAAAGCATCTAGAGCAGCAGATGACTCAGTTGTCTACTATACTGAACCCGCGTCAACCTGGCACTCTTCCTAGCAACACCATCCAAAATCCAAAGAATGATGGTCATTGTATGGCAATTACTACTCGAGGAGGTAAGCAAACCATAGATCCACCTAAGCCGTCTGTGGTGGATACTGAGATTAGAAAAGAAGGTGATATGGTGAAAGTTAGAGAGGAGTCTGAGACTGCGACAGACCAAGAAGCTGAGATACCTCAGAAAGTGGTTCCCATACCTAGACCTCCACCACCTTTTCCATAGAGGTAAGTGAAAAAGACTGAAGATGGTAAATATCGCAGGGTGCAGAAAAAGAAAGACCCTGGTGCTTTCACGATCCCATGTACTATAAGGTTGTTACACTTTGCTAAGGCATTGTGTGATCTTGGTGCTAGCATCAACCTCATGCCTTTGTCTATTTACAAGAAGTTGGGTTTGGGGGACCCAAAGCCCACTGCAATGCGGTTACTAATGGCTGATCGGACTGTGAAGAGACCTATAAGTGTGCTCCATGATGTGCTAGTGAAAGTGGAGTCTTTCATCTTTTCGGCAAATTTTGTGATTCTTGACTGTGAGGTTGATTTTGAGGTCCCATCATCCTTGGGAGACCATTTCTTGCTACAGGGCGTGCGTTGGTTGATATGGAAAAGGGACAGATGAAGTTCAGATTGAACAATGAAGAAGCAACTTTCAATAACTGTAGGTCCATGAAGCAGAATGGTGAGCTCCAAACAGTATCTACTATCACCTACAGAGTGGAGAGTGGGTCAGAAGTACAAATTGAAGAGCAACTAGGTATTGAGGTACTAGCAGCAGTCATGATGAATTTTGATAGTGATGGTATTGAAGAGTATGATGAGTTGGTAGCCGCACTTGATAAGTATGAATACCGGTTCAAACCAAAGAAGTATGAGCTAGACATGAAGAATCGCGAGTCCCCACCCACAAGACTATCTATTGAGGAGGCACCGAAATTGGAGCTTAAGGCTTTACCACCACACTTGAGGTACATATACTTAGGCAAAGAGAATACTTTACCGATCATCATTGCAGCAGATTTGAATTCAAGGCAAGAAGAGTGCTTGGTGACTATATTAAAGAGGTTCAAGCGAGCTATTAGGTGGACTATTGCAGATATTATTGGGATTCCCCCCGGTATTTGCTCTCACAAAATCCAACTCATACCAAAGCATAAGCCCAGTATTGAGCACCAGAGAAGATTAAATCCACCTATGCAAGAGGTAGTTAAAAAGGAGATCATAAAATGACTGGATGCAGGAGTCATTTATCCCATTGCAGATAGTAGTTGGGTATGTCCTGTGCAGTGTGTGCCTAAGAAGGGAGGTATGACTGTGGTTCCAAATGAAAAAAATGAGTTTGTTCCAATGAGGCCCGTTACTGGATGGAGAGTTTACATGGATTATCGAAAGTTGAATGCATTGACTGAAAAGGATCACTTTCCCATGCCATTCATGGACCAGATGTTGGATAGACTTGCAAGAAAGGGTTGGTATTGTTTTCTTGATAGGTATTCTGGCTACAATCAAATTTCTATAGTTCTAGAAGACCAAGAGAAGACCACCTTCACTTGTCCATATGGGACTTTTGCTTTGAAACGGATGCCTTTTGGGTTGTGCAATGCTCCAGCAACCTTCCAGCGGTGTATGATGTCGATTTTTTTAGATATGGTGGAGGAGGCTATTGAAGTTTTCATGGATGATTTTTCAATTGTTGGTGATTCTTTTGATCATTGTCTAGATCATCTGGCCGAGGTGCTTAAAAGATGTAAAGACTGCAACTTGGTGCTGAATTGGGAGAAGTGTCATTTCATGGAGAAAGAAGGTATAGTGTTGGGTTATCGAATTTCAGAGAAAGGTATTGAGGTTGATAGAGCTAAATTTGAGGTAATAGAAAAGCTTCCACCACCCATCTCTGTAAAAGGTGTTAGAAGTTTTCTTGGGCATGCAGGTTTTTATAGAAGATTCATCAAAGATTTCTCCAAAATTGCACATCCGTTGTGCAAACTGCTCGAGAAGGAGTGTAAGTTTTATTTTGATGATGACTGTCTTAGAGCATTCGAAGAGTTGAAGAAAAAGTTGGTTACAGCACCAATCATTATTTCACCGGATTGGGGACAACCATTTGAGGTAATGTGCGATGCAAGTGGATTGGCACTTGGTGTAGTATTGGGACAAAGGCGAGAGAAAATTCTTCACCCTATTTACTATGCCAGTAAAGCTTTAAATATGGCTCAGAAGAACTATACTATGACCGAACAAGAACTTGTTGCGGTGGTTTTTGCATTCGAGAAATTTCAATCATACTTGCTTGGTACTAAGGTCATAGTACATACTAACCATTTTGCATTGAGGTAGTTGATGGCGAAAAAGGATGCAAAACCGAGATTAATTAGATGGGTATTACTGTTGCGAGAGTTTGATTTTGTAGTAAAAGATAGAAAGGGGACCAAAAATCAAGTCGCCGACCACTTGTCCAGATTAGAGAAAGAGGCTATGCTAAAGCTTGGAGATAGGGCTGAAATCAATGATGATTTTCCAGATGAAAAGGTATTGGTTGCTTCTGATGATTTGATTCCTTGGTTCGCCGACTTTGCTAATTATTTGGCAAGCGATATTGTGCCCCTCGATTTGTCTTTTCATCAAAGAAAATAGTTTATGCATGATGTGAAGAGATTCTTTTGGGATGAACCTTACTTGTATCGTAGTTGTGCTGATGGGATTATTCGTTGATGTGTGCCTGAGGTTGAGATGTTGAGTGTACTTGAAGCATGTCATTCATCACCTGTTAGTGGGCATCATAGTGGTATTCGAACTGCACATAAGATTCGCAATGTGGGTACTACTTGGCCTACCATTCACCAAGATGCTCATGACTTCGCCAAGTCTTGTGATCGTTGCCAAAGAGAAGGAGGGATTTCAAAGAGGCAAGAGCTCCCAATGAATCCTATATTGGTGATAGAGTTGTTTGATGTATGAGGCATTGATTTTATGGATCCATTTGTGAGTTCATATGGGATGAAATATATTCTTGTTGTGGTTGATTATGTATCGAAGTGGGTGGAAGCAATTGCACTCTCCAACAATGAAGGTAAAAGTGTCACCGCATTCTTGAAAAAGAATATCTTCTCCAAATTTGGTACACCGAGGGCCATAATTAGTGATGGAGGTTCTCACTTTTGTAATAAGTTATTCAAGGTACTACTTGAGAAATATGGTGTTCGTCACAATGTAGCCACTCCTTACCATCCACAGACTAGTGGTCAAGTTGAAGTATCCAACAGAGAGATCAAACAGATATTGGCAAAGACTGTGAATGCTAATAGAATGGATTGGTCAAAGAAGCTTGACAATGCTCTATGGGCATATCGCACTGCATACAAGACCCCCATAGGTATGTCTCCTTACCAACTTGTATATGGGAAGTCTTGTCATTTACCAGTAGAGCTAGAGTATAAGGCTATGTGGGCAATGAAGAAGTTAAATTTGGATTGGAGCGCCACATCTAACCAAAGGATGAATGACTTGAATATGCTCGATGAGTTTCGCCTACAAGCTTATGAAAGTTCAGCCTTGTACAAAGAGAAGATGAAGAGGTATCATGACCAAAGAATTGAAAAGCACAAATTTGTGGTTGGTGATCTTGTGCTGCTATTCAACTCTAGGCTGCGCCTGATTCCAGGCAAACTCAAGTCCAAGTGGACGGGGCCATTTTTGCTCACGAAAGTGCTCTCGCATGGAGCGGTTGAGCTTGAAAAAACGGATGGAACAAGGTTCGTGGTGAACGGGCAAAGGATCAAGATCTATCTGGGCAATGCTGAAACTGTACAAGAAATGATTAAGGCCTATAATCTTGATGAAGTCTGAGTAATCAAGACACCTGCATCGTACCGCGACGTTAAATTAAGCGCTGCTTGGGAGGCAACCCAAGATGTACAATCTAGTCAACGATAGGGTTCTGTTTTCCAATTAGTAGTTTAGTTTTCTCTGTTTACTTGCGTCTTTGTATTAATTTAGTTCTTAGTGTTGGCTAGAATTAGTATAGGGTCCGTGTCTAAAAAGTGTCCAGAAAATGTAAAAAATAATAGCCCATTAGTTGCTACATGTGCAGGTACACCACGAAATAAATCTGCAGAAAATGGTCTGGTGCAGAGGTCTACGGATCCCATCGACGGTCCATCGATTGATCCACGGACCGTCAATGGTGACCGTAGATCCCAGGTAAGCCCCTAAATTTTTCTAACTGTAATAGTGATCTACGGTCCTTATCTATGGACCGTAGATAGACTCATGGACCATAGACGGGGTCTCGTGAGTCCGAACCCTAAAGCTAACTGACCCGACCCGAACCCCTCTATTTAAAAACCCCACATTTTAAACCATACCCCATTCCCTCCATTACTTCCAAAACCGTTTCCCCCATCTCTTAAACTCCCTAAATCACTCTATAACTCTCATATCATACACTCCCTTCCATAAATTCCCATAATCCCTTCCATTTCAATTACTCCCCATTCCATATTCCACCCAATAAGATTCGGTGTTTGGTAAGTAGCGAAGCGGTGATTTATTGGTCTTGCTAAGTAGTTTCGTCACACAATCACCCCACTCCTCGTTGCTTGTAAGGTAATGGACTTTCCCCTCACTTTGAATTTTGATTCATAGCTTGAATATAGAAAGTCGGGAGTTGGGTCTTAACCTCGGGTTATTATTAAATGTAATTGCATGATAAATTTAAAATTTACAATACCCTTGGAATGATAGATAGTGATTATGTAGTTTTATTGTGTGTGATTGTAAGCCTATATGTAAGTTTTGACTTAGGGTTCCAAAACTTGTCTAAATTGTGTGGTAAAATAACCGGTCGGAATCGTAAGAATGAAGAACTAGTATAATTGAGTGTTGAAGTTCATGATGAGGCTTTGTAATGCTGAAAAATAGGGCCATATATGTTTGATTAGTGAGATAAGGCTAAAAACTTGGCACAGATGGCATCCACGACACCCCATCTACGGACCGTAGATCCATCTACGGACCGTAGATCCATCTACGAACCGTAGATCCATCTACGGACCGTAGATGAGGTTCGCCACTGGATGCACACATAAGACAATCACCAAGTGTGAAACCACGGATGTGGACTATGGTCCGTAGATTAATCTACAGACCATTCTACACATTTGTGGTTTCAATCTGCAACCTATATTGTCGGTTCCCTGATCCACGGTAGAGTTCCACGAACTGTAGATCAGTCTACGGACCGTAGGTACCCTCCGTGAATGACTACTGTAGCCTGTGTCTAAAAATAAAAATTGGGACTTTGTTACTTTTCATTTATAGTTTTTTTACTTTTTCTTAGTATAGTTTTTGTTAGTTTTGGGCATTAATATCATTCCCGCAGGTGCAATAGCACCCAAAAAGATGGTCACCTACTCAAAAAGGGGAAAATCCAAATCTGTTGCTCCTAGTTTCCGGTTAATTGATGAGGACACAGACACCGACACTGATCCAGCATACGTGCCTCTCAACACTAGGACTTCTCGCGCCAGAGGCACCCCCCGGAAGGTGCGTTCTGATGTAGTCACTGTCTCCTAGTCTGATGAGGAGCACACACTGATCGGGTCACCAACTGGGGCTGCTTCCAGTTCAGAGGGGTCTATGTCTGGGTCCGAGTCTGCCCATGCTTCAGGCTCCGAGTCTGCCCACTCTTCAGGCTCCGAGTCTGCCCATGCTACAGGGTCCAATGCAAAATCATCCACCGGGTCTGGAGAGAATGACCAAGCAGCCTCATCTGATGAGGTAACTAGCTCGGAGTCCATACCCGCACAACGAAATTATGACCCCACTCCTGTAGCCGGCAGCCAAATAAGTGGTGTGTCGAGGGCCAATGGCAAATTTACCGGGATGCTAAGATGATCAACGACAAACAGAAGATGGCCCGATTAATTACAGAAGAGAGCAGAGTCCTCACGGGGAGCTTGCACACTGTTCCAGACATTCACCGGTTGTTCAACCTTCACAAGTGTGACTGGATGGCTTGAGACCTAGGGACATATAGCGAGGAGATTGTGCGGGAGTTCTATGCTTCCTATGCTGCCACTCTCTGCGGTTCCTTTTTTAAGCGGTCGAAGCCCCTAGCTCAGGCTCCGCTCACTTCCACTTTGGTTCGAGGATGCCTAGTGGACATTTCACTTGCCACGATCAGGCACTTTCTCTATGGTCCTACCGCGGGTCACTCTTGGTCTCTCAATACAGCGGAGTTTGACCACATATGGGACATCGTGCGGAGTGGTGCTTTTCAGAGGAATGTTGAGCAGCGAGAGGCTGTTATACTTTGGTTGGCCAGGTACACTGCTGTAGATGGCAAGCGTGCGGAATGGGTCGCAGCTCCACGATTGGGCATCCAAAATGCTACATTAAATTTTGTGGCCAAATTCTTCTGGTTGCTGGTGCGTAAGAGAGTGTCGCCGACAAAAGCTGATAATCAAGTCACGTGGGATAGAGCGGTCATGGTTGTTGCATTGGTAGCAGGAGTAGAGATAGACTTTGCCCGCATGTTGCTGGCAGAGATTCACGAGAGGGCATTTAGGACCTCTACTGTCTTATTTTTCATTTGTGCAGGGACTCTGGAGTGCCGATCTGGCACTGTGACAGGCTAGTCCATCCTATAGGGGCATTGGACATCGGCCTCATTCGAGATGAGGTGAATGTAGCAGCACCTCGCAGAGAGCCTCAGGTTGAGGTACCTCCCTTGGGTGTCGATCTTGCAAACACAGTGGGGCAGGCACAGGGCGATGACCTCAGCGTCCCCGATCACACCAACACTGTCCCAGGCTCCTCCTCTCAGGTAGCTAGCATGGGCCCTAGCTCTTCCTGGTCCACACCGCAGTTAGGCGCTACTGTTGTCCCCTTGGCTAGAGTATAGAAGTTAGAGGCTCAAATGGTCACACTGCTACATCACATCCAGTCGTGGATGCAAAAGTCGATAGTCGAGTCTGAAGATAGAATGGAGCGCAGGATGGAGGGGATGATGGACCGGAAGGTCCAGGCTGTTAATAAGCGTCTAGATGCCTTTGAATTGAGAGTCCTCGAGCGACCTACACCGGCCATTGATTAATTGCTTTGCAGGCTGACTTAGCCAGCCTCCGGACAGACATTGAGGCCATTTTTGCTGCACCTACAGTTGAGCCTCAGGTTTCCCCTACTGCACTGGCTGATGATACAGTGCTAGATGCCCTATTTAGTGGGACCGCCAAGGAGGGACTTGCACTTACACATGCCAAAGGCAAGCGGCACCGCTCTCACCGCACTGAGGAGGAGAAAGCCCTCAAGAAACAGTGTAGGCAAGAAAAGAAGGCTAGACGGGCGTCGATAGTAGATAAAGAGTTGCGCCAGCAGAGGGAGCGTGAGCGAGTTGCAAGGGTGTCGAGCTCTACCCCAATTGTAGCGGCCCAGCCTATTCTGGGGGATGTGGTGAGCACCACTGATGGTGCAAAGAGATTGCTCGAGATCACTACTGAGGGTGCTATGATAGTTTATGTGGGCACTATTGAGGGTATCCCCACTGGAGTTCCGGCGAGTTCTGGGAAATCGAACCCCTGCTTGTTGATGATTCGCTGGCGCTTTGCGCCACAGGTTTGCTTCACCCAATCCGTTTTCTTTTACTGTTTCTGTATGCATTGGGGATAACTACATCTATTTTTGTTGGGGGTGGGGAAAATGGATTGTGAGTGATAGGGTGAAATCTGAATAACCCAACTCATGAATCCTCCCTTGGGGTTTTCTTGCCTGTGTTCTTTTTCCCTTAAGGACTGTTTAATTTTTGTTGAACCGGCATGTCTTAGGATTGTATGTGTAGAAGCATGATACAAAATGAAGCATGATGGCTTATGAAAAATGATACCCGTCAGATTTTGGGATGTATGCTAGAAGTTGTAGGCTACGATTAGTTAATTGTGTTGGCTCTAAGTGTGACATAATAAATCAACTCGATGGCATGACTTGAGCTGAAACTTGAACTGGGTAATCTAATAATTTGATAATGAAACTATGTGCCAAGAGTGGGTGAGAATCGTTGAGTGTTCAAACAGTTTTGTGCAAAAACTAGAACTTGCCCGGTTAGTCCTGCTAAGACAATGCAATCTAGAGGTTAGGAAGTGATCATAGGCCATTGTTCTGAAAAGTCCGCAAATTGCCTAGAAGGATTCAACCAAATGAAATAATTGTTCCCTTTGATCCAACTTTGAGCCTAAAAATAAACCATTTCTTTCTAAAACCCCGAACTAACCTTCCCATAATCTACTATGTTGGCCCCGGTCCCTCCTTGGACATGTGCACTTCGACTTAGGCCAAAAGCCTAAGTTGAGGGTGGCTAATGCAAAGGTAACTTCAATCTTGGCCCTGACCCGACATCGGGTATTATGCACCTCAACTAATGAAAAATTCATAAGTTGAGGATGGCTATGAAAGAGGATACTGAAAGAAAAATGGGTATAAAAAGAGTAAGGTGAAGAAGAGAGAAAACGTGAGGAAAGGATGTGACTTGTTGAAAGCTAAAAGAAGAATAAAATAAAATAAAAAAAACCTACACAGCCTAAAGTCACATTCGTGGGTGAAGAAAGTTAAGGAAAGAAGGTGAAGCGAGAGTATGACAAAAATAGGGCAAAAAGAAGTTAAAAGCCCAAGTGTAATGTCAAGGAGGGCAGAAAGACACTACACAGTACCCAAATGTACCACACCTGACCCTGAGCCTACGTTACAAGCCAATAAAGTCCTATAGTGATCCTAGAATCTAGTTTGGAATGTCTAAACAGTGAAAATAAGGGCAAGCTTATGGCATAAAGCACTAACTGTATTTGAAATTACTTCTGAGCGTGAGTGTTGAATAAATCCTTGTACCATAAATGACATTCAATTTTTGTGAAAAGGGGATTTCGTTTGAAGTAAGGGCACTAGTTACATTGTCGGAAAGTTGGTACCTTGGTGATAGTGAGAAGGTGCATGTTGTGTGTCAGTTGGTCGATCTGTGTCATGGTTTGATCTGCATGGATTAGCTTGTCGAGTCTAAAAGAACGAAGCTGCATCTGAAAAGTAAGGGGGGTAGAGAACCATGTGACTGCTTGGGCCTGAAATGCTTGCTTCTATACAAGTGTCGTTTAGAGTTGTATGCGTCGCTTGAGGACAAACAACGAATTTAAGTTGAGGGTGTTGATATACCGTGAGTTTACGGTATTTCTAATACATTTCACTTATAAGTTTTGTGTGTTTAGGGCCTTTTTGTATTAGTTTTTATGTGTTTTATTGTATTTTTGCAGGAAAGATGTTCAGGCGCAGAAGTATGGAGACAACTGAGCAAAATGCAAAAAAAGGGAATTCACAAAGGTGGTCTATGGACCGTAGTTCCATTGACGGTCCGTAGGCAATGACCGTAGATCAGCAGCCAAGGGATAGATGACAAATCAGGGAAATCTGACCAAGTGTGGAACCACAGTGTCCATTGACGGTCCGTAGATTGATCTACGGACCGTACTAATTGAACCGTAGAATGAGACTGCAAGGGTTCCAGTACCTGATTTTTGAAGATTCTAAGTATGGAGCTACGGAGGGGATTAACGGACCGTAGATAAATCTACGGTCTGTACTGCAAGTCCGTCGTTTGCTTCAGAGAGGCTGATTATTTTGGAGCTGAAATATTTTCTAAGTCCTGGCTGACGGAAGGGACTTACGGACCGTAGATCCATCGACGGTCCGTAAGTCAGTCTCGTGGAATGAAAACGCGTGCCTGAACAAACTTTCCTTAATTTGTTTCCTTTTTAAATTAGGATTTATTTTCTATAAATAGGGCATGTAAACCTCATTTTTAGGGGTTAGACATTATTCTTCTAGTTTTACTTTGTGACTTTGGAGATTTAGTTGGAATTCTAGCAATTATTGATTTTCTAAGTTTGTTTTAAAGATTTTGGCTTTGCAATTCAAGTTGAATTTCTGGGTTTATTATTCTCTTTACGTAAGTTCATGATTTCTTTATTTAAAATTATAAATTGTGTTCTTTCTAATATGAGTAACTAAATCCACAACTAGGGTTGTGGGAACCATGAGCGATTAACAAAGTATGAATAGTAAATAAGCAATTCTGGAATAGTGTTTTGCATGCATTGATAATTCTTTCATTTAGAAGTCTTTTTTAACGGTGGCCAACATTAGAACTCGCCTTGTTGTTACTTGCCGGATCAAGGAGGTAATCAACAAGAAAAGAATTATCAACATAGATTTAGTGTGATACTATCTAATAGGCTAGTGTCGATTGGTGCGAAGTAATAACTAAGCCAAACATCGATTATGATGTCTAATATGAGGTAAAGGTAAGGGTTAGTAAATTATACACACGTAGCCGGATCAAGGTGCGGGGTGAAATTCTCTAGATGCCGAATCAAGGATTTAGAGATACCTAACTTATCACTTTGCATGCAGTATACTAGGAAAGGATTGCTGTTACTAGGATTATTGTGTCATGAGTTTGTGGGGAACACGTATACCTTAGTTATTTCTCTCATCTTGATAACAACCAAAAATTGAATTTTTTTTTATTATTGATTACTGATTTCTTACTATTTGTTTCATATAAACAAACCCCCCCCCCCCCTTTCTAATTACCTATTTCTGGAAGTAATTTGACTAATTGAATATAATTGTTGGTTAAAGTAAAGTCTAAACCATTTTCCTCGTGGGATCGATTCCATCCTACAAGTTGGGTTCTTTACGTGATAACGATCACTTATACTTCTGTAGGGAGGTGTAATTTGAGCGTATCACCCAACTGATGGAGAACTTGGTAATATTTTCCTTCCTTTTATAAAGTGTGGCTAAAACCCCCATTATTGGGGGTGTGATTATGTGATTAATTTTGTCAATTTGCTTATGGATGTTAGTAATTTCTAATTTAATTGTTGTTTTGAAGTGGGTTCCATTGATAACTGAGTTTTAATTCATGAATTGTAGTTGCAAATGCAGTTCTAATCTAGTATTCTATGCTTGCTTGAGAAAGAGGTTTTAGAATTAAAGTTATCAATTGATGATTGTAGTTATTAGGTTTTTGTGGATTCAACTTGAGAAAGTGCTTAATTCGATCCTACCAATCTAGCTCGAGATAGTAGATTAATTAAACTTTTGGGTTGTGCCTAATTGTTATACCTGTCGAGGATCAAGAGAACTCACTTGAGTCGTAGTAGTTGATCGAGAGATGGCTGTTACATCTAAAGCCTAGCCTACCCACTAAGATTCAAAGGTTTTCAGTAAATAGTAATCACCCGTATAGCGAAATTCGCAATTAGTCGATCACATCCCAAGGATCCCTCTCTACTTTATTACTCCCCTATTTTCGTAGATGTTAGTTGACAAATCCAATCCCCCAATTTGATAATAGTTGTCAACCCCTTCAATTTACTTTAATTGTTTCAATAATTTATTCCTAAAACCAATTAGAAGATGTATGTCACTTCGTAGCTGAATTCTCTACTATATCACTCGCTATGGGATCGACCCCAACTATTCATTGAGTTTATACTAGATTGAGATCTCCTACACGTAGAATTCGATGAAGTGTAGTTGAGCGTCAAAAAAAATGGCACCGCTGTCGGTGAGTGAGGTTATTAGAATTCTTTTAGTGAAGTTTATCTATGATCTAATGTTGTTTGAAGTTGAATCGACTTACTTTGTTTTTTGTTTTTTGTTTATTGTTGGTTACTGGTGAACATGTGACGAGATTAGTGTGAAAGGGAGTAACACTAGTTAACTTGGACATCAAGATGACGTCGGTAACTTGAATGAGGTCAATGAAGCTCTATTCGGTAATGTGGGTGCTATTAGTTTACCTCCGGTCATGGGAAATGTGGTATTCCATGTTACTAGCATGATGTTGCAACTATTGCAAATGAAGGGTTTATTCGGAGGGCTGACTCATGAGGATCCCCATGACCATATCCATAATTTTATGGATGTGTGTGGTCCATTTATGTTCAAGAACATCTCACAAGAGTCAGTCTGGCTTCGGTTGTTTCCTTTTTCTTTGATGGGGGAAGTAATAAAGTGGTTAGCTGACCTACCAAGGGACTCAATTACATCTTGGGAAGAGCTTAGACATAAGATTTTTCCCTCCTTCAAAGTTGACGACATTGAGAGATAATATTCAGGGCTTCAAACATTTGGATGGTGAACCAATCCATGAGACATGGCTGAGGGTTCAAAACCTGTTACTCCAATGTCCAACTAATGGACTCCCGAAAAATGTGTTGATAAAACATTTCTACCAGAGTCTAGATTCAGTCAACAAAGGCGTGGCTGACCAGCTTGTCCAAGGAGGAATTATGCAGCAACCTTTTGAAATAGCGTCGACTCTCCTCGATTGAATGACAAAGATAAACCGTGCTTGGTATACTATGGAAGATCAAGTGTCTCCTTCGACGTTCAGGATGACAAAGGAAAAATAGAAAAGGACCAAAAGCGGGATGAAAACACGTCTAAAATGATGACCAAAATGGATATTTCGTCAAAAAATGTCTTGGGTAGTGGTTCTAAGGCTGTGAACGCAGTTCGACTTAGCGAAGTAAATCCCAATGATGCGTACTTTGAAACTTTGTACAATGAAGAAGTACACTTTCTAGAAAATCAGGGGGGAGGTTTTTGCCAAAATTATCTAAGGCTAGTTGGGAACCAAGATTGGAATAGAGAGAGTAATGAAGGTTGGAAGGACCATGATAAGGAATGGTGTGACTGTGGTACAAATTGGAGGGAGCGAAACGGTGACAAAGAGAGATATGTACCTCCCCATGAACGTAAAAACCTAAAAGAGCAAATGGCAGACCCAAAAAATTTCTGCACTGAAGATATGCTTGCACGCATTCTCAATAAAGTGGAAGGGCTGGACAAAGTGCTCAAAGAAATGAAAGAGGATGTCTCAACTCGAAGCCAGACTATCACTTCTCGCTCAGTGTCCGTTAAACAGTTGGAAATGCAGATGTGCTAAATATCATCTAATTTAAACCCGAGGCAAAAAGGGGGTCGACCAAGTGATACCTTAGTTAACCCAAAGAATTAACCTTGAAAGTGTATCCTCATCGTGCCATGACGTTAAATAAGGCGCTTCTTGGGAGGCAACCAAATTTTTTTTCTTTTGTTATTGCGGTTTGAATAACAAGTGTTGAATATGCAGTTTGAAAATTAGAAATATTAGGAAAAGGAGCAATTAGGCGATCTCAGGCACAAATCGGTGACACGCTGAACAGGTTGGCGAGACCGATTTGGATCACCTTTTGGACAAACAAAATGGTTGGAGGTTCTGTAAACATTGGCGGACAAAAGAGCCATTTGATGCATCAACGAATGGTCAGCGACATAAGTGACCATCGCCGACCAGCACGCGGACTGAAGATTTAAAAGGCCAAAACCCTTTTTAAATTCAAAAGCTCCCTTCATTTCCTATTTTCCGACTTTTGCACTTTCCCAACTAGATTTTAGATTGCTATTCTTGTTGTTTTGCGAGGGATCAATTGCTCAGGGGGATTTTGTGCAATTTCGCTTGTCGACTCTCTAGCCTAGCATTCGTTTATCTACTCCAAAGATTGGTTATCCGAACCCCGCCATTATTTTTTTGTGATTTCAAATGCAAGATCGTATTCATATTGATTCAGTTGCGCAATATTATTTGTTTGGATTGATTATTGTTAGTTTGTGCCCGCGCAACCTCGTTTTGTGTTTGGTGGCCTATTTTTGTGAAATCCCCTGTGTATGCATGATTATAATTATGGGTTATGTTGTTAATATAATAGGTCTAGTGTGGGTGAAGTTTGAGTAACCCCAATTGCACCGATAAATGGATTTTCCTCAATGATAGAGCGGGTGACGACATTCTTAAGGGCAAAAGACATCGATTAGTAAATTTTGGATAAATCAGGGTAAGTCTGAGTACCCCGAGATCATTAATGATGTGGGTTTAGGTTTAATTGCACAAAATAGGTGTTTAATTTCGTTCTCGTGGGCTGTGGGTTAGAATTGAACGTTGGGGTCAAAATCCGGCATGATGGGCTGTGCGGCGAATTGGGTCGAGCTCGTCAAATGCTTCGGCGGTTCTCCTAATGACCCCTGGATCACCTTTTTTATCCTTCAATTTTTTAAAATGATTCCGTAATATTCGGCGATATGCCTGAGCTCCCCGAGTTCACTCAGAGACTTGTCGAATGTCCTTTAGATCGCCCTTCTGCGCCCCAATTTTTAGAAAATGTTTTGTAACTTTCGGCGAGCTACTTTTAGTTCACGGAATGGTGTCAGTGAATCACCAAAAGGCCTTGTACATTTCTGACTTATGTTGATTTCTGAGAATTTTTAGTTTAGAACATTCGGCGAGCACAACTTGTCTCGCCAAATGGATTCGATGACTCGTCGAACAACTAGGCGACTTTTCCTCCAATTTCTAAAACTTTGATCATTTTTTGAATTGTTTCTAACGGATTGATTTATTTGATGTTGTGTAGCGGTTATGGCTAGACCCAAGGTACATGAAGGGAATCAACCGCCTCAAAAGTGTGTAAGGGGTATTGTTATTAGCGAGGGTGTTAAACCAACCCGAACTACACAAGCCAAACTTCCTCCAAAAGGGGGAAAATGCAAGTGAAAGAAGCCTGTGGTGCCAACTCCAGCAGAGCAGAGCTCTGACAGTATGGGCATTTATGCCACCCACCTCACTACTTCAGTAAGTGAGGGAAACTCGGGTGATAGATCGCCCAACTCCGTGTCTGAACTAGAGGATTATCAGACCCTCTAAACCAGGTGTCACGACCCAGGGGTACCCCCTAGATGTAACAAGGCGTATATAACCCTGAAGTACCCTAAACAAGCTACTTAGCTTTCATAACATAAGAAATAGAAGAGTAGAAGTAAAATAATAGTCCAATTCCAATAAGTTTTATAAAAGAAAAGAGGAAGTCTAAAACACTTGTCTCAATAGCCATCTAGTACAATAGAATGGAATTGGGCCTAGCACATACATCATGTCCAAAAGTGAAATACATGAAAGAAAGTGAAAGAATGAACATCCGTCCTCGAGGCTTGAGGACTCAACAAAGCTCAAGAATCTTGAAATCAACAAGTAACCACGAAATTGAGAAACCTGACCGTCAAACCCCACATTTGGAGAAATGTAGGAAAAGTATGCGTTAGTACAAAACAATGTAACAAGTATGATATCTATGCATAAACCATTTAAATCATGCTAAAAGGGACATTTCATTTCATGACATGCAATTCACCAAGTTAAAACATGATATAAGAGAGTTAGAAAACATAAGACATAAACCATGGTCAATGCAATCTAACATCATTAAAATCTTTGAACACATATATGATACTTCATGAAATAACCTTAGTTCATTATTAATGTGAGGAATTAGCCTTAACCGACATAGACACCATGGGAGCTATAACCTGATGCCCTAGTGTCTCCCACACCGAAAATAGGTTATCCTAAGGACCATAAATCTGAGCTAAAGTGGATCCACTAGCTAATTTATATTTAGACAATCATCCTATGGGGGCATATAGGTAAGGGATAAGGAGATTGCTTCTAGAAGCCTAACCTCCACTAATGGGAGAGCTTCCATCTCAATATCCTCTGGTGCTAAGCATAAATCCCACAAAATAGTCATTTCTTCTTGTTCATATTATCGATGAAAAGACACGTCATCTTTCCAATCCAAGCTAAGTCATCATCCATTGCAAGGTATCTTTCAATAACCAATCCAAGCTAGGTTCATTAGGATACCTTTTAATCTTTGATGCAATTAGGTGAGAAAACCTTTCAACCTTAGAATCCTTATTATGTGAGAAAACCTTTCTCATCTTGTTTTTATATGTATATGAGAAAAAAATCCTTTCAACAGCACATCTACATCGTCATCATTGATACTTTAATCTCAAAGCATCCTTAAAACATTTGCATAGATTTCATAAGAACATGGGTGATTACATAATTTACCATTCAAGGTTCAAAACCCACTTTCAATCATCAACATTTAGAAAACATGGGTTAGATATGGATTTCATCATAAATGCATGAAAAGCTAGAAATACATGCTTAATTTCATAAAACTCTTCCTTTATAATTAAAATCCCACACCATATGATCTTATCTTGAAAACATGGAGATTACATGGGTTCATGGGGGAAATCATCATAAAGTCATAGTAATTCATCAATTAATGCATAAGAGTTCATAATTCAATTAGTTAAACCAATAATGAAAAGAATCCATGACAATTAAGGAAAACCCTAACTTAATTGGGGATTTCTAACTTTGAAAATAGAGTAATTCACGAACTCCATGAATGGAAGGAATCTATGGATGAAAACTATCATACCTCAAAGACAAATGCTTATTTTCAACAAAGGAATTGATGCTTGACTTGAAATCCTAGGTTGAATCCTTCATCTTCAAGCTTTCTAGAGAGAGAATTAATGGAAAGTTCTTCTTTTTGATTAATTTAGAGAGAATGAAGTGAATGGGCTAATTTGGGGTTTGAAACCACTTATATAGGGGTCTTAGTGAAGGGTAAAATGACATAGTATAGGAATAAAATAATTAGGAAAAGACCCAACTGCCCCTAACAATAACTGGCAGTTCATGACCTACAGCGACCAGTCGACGGACCGTGGACAGAACAACGGTCCGTCCTACATGTTTGTCAATGGTGGTCAGAAACTTTCTTTGGGGGGTTTGGACAACTGACTGTGGTCCCACTAATGGTCCATTGGTTTTGGTTATGGTTCCAACTGCTTGAACCCCTAATTGGGTGCCCACTCACAGACCACACCTACGGTCCGTGGTCCCATCAACGGGTTGTCGGTGGCCCTCGTGGTGGCACCTGCGAATTCCTAAAAACTGTTATTTACCCTCTTTCAGATCTGAGGTGTTACAATATCTCCCCCTTGGGGTCATTCGTCCTCGAATGAGATTCAAGCTATGACAAAAAAGTGTAAGAGAGGAACTAGCAACCCAACCTACAATGCAACTTTATCTAAATTCATATAACCAAGAAGGAACTGTGGACTCCAAGCTAAGACGTTATCAAAACATAAATAGAGGGGTGAAACTAAATCTAACAGCCCATTATGCATGCAATACACATATGCAGGGAGGAAACCTCAACTCCAAGCAATCATCCAAGGAGGACAGATCAACTCCAAGCAAACCGGAACTCCCTCATAAGAAAGATTCTCTTTAACTCCCAAACATTCTAAGGAAACTATTGATGTTGGATCACTAATACATTTCATCAACATAGGGACATGGAAAAGTAGATTCACTGATGCTGACTTATTTGGCAAATCTAGCTCATGAGCAACCTTACAAACACGTCTCAAAATCTGATTTAGGCCTACATATAGGGGACTAAGTTTCCTTTTCTTACCAAACCTCATTACATCCTTCATGAGTGAGATTTTCAAGTAAATCCAATCATGAACATCAAACTCAAGATCTCTTCTTCTCACATCGGCATATGACTTTTGCCGACTTTGAGACGTTTTCAACCTTTCTCTAATAAGTCAAACTTTCTCTATGGCCTCTTGTACCAATTCAGGACCTATTAGGGCAACGTCACCCACCTCTAACCAACCTATAGGACAAATACACCTCCTACCATATAATGCTTCAAATGGAGCCATATCAATACTTGAGTGATAGCTATCGTTATAAGCAAAACTCTAGGAATGGTAAATGGTCATCCCAATTACCCTTAAAATCAATCACACAAGATCTTAACATGTCTTCCATAGTGTGGGAAGTAACCCTAAATTTCCCCAATTGGACTTATTCTTCTAAATTCTCAATGTTTATCAAAGTTCTTCCCCAAATATTTCTCTCTCTAAAAGCTTGAAGAAGAAGATTAGGTTTCCAAGGTCAAGCCGCCAAATTCACCATTGATTGTAAGCTCTTGGCATCAAGGTATGATAGTATTCACCTATGGAGTCCTTTCCTTTATAGGGTTCCTAAATTCTCCAATTTGGCAATGTAGAATCTTCAATGGAAGTTAGCATTTTTAGTCAATCACATGGGTTCTTTCTAATTATGATCTAATTAATTTTTTATATCTTTTTTTTTTTGCATGAATTGAAGTAATTGGATGTTTCTATGTTGAATAATCATGAACCCATGTGAAATCCATGTTTTCTAGAATTTATCATATGAAGAAGCTTCTGAATCATGAAAGATGAGTTTATGAAGATATGTATGTTCTTTATGATATTAATGAAAATTATTCAAGAATGCTTTGAGAGTGAAGTAATAATGTTGGTTTTGCTGCGAAAGGATTTCGCACATATTCATAAAAGCATTGTTGTGAAAGGATTTCTCACATAAGGTATTCATAAGATTGAAATGTTTTCTAAGCTAAGATTAATCAAGTTAAGGAGCGATTCTAATGATGAGGCCAGCAGCGATTACCATGTCCTCTAATGATAAGACAAGTGGAGAATACCCATAACTTTAGATTGTTAAGATAAGTTAATACTAATGACTATTCCATGGGATTTATGCTTAGCACCGAGTGGACAAGTGGAAATTACCCATGTATAGATAGACATTAGCTAGTGGATCCACTTAAGCTAGAAGTTCATGGTTCTTACCTTAGCAAGTGAGAACACCTCTTTTTGATGTGGGGTAGACACTGAATTCCATGTTATAGCCCACATGGTCTCTATGTCGGTTAAGGATACTTCCCACAATAATGAACTAGGGTTACCTTTAGAAGTATCTCACAAATGTTTGAAAATTGATAGCTTGCATTGACTATGTTTATGATTCATGTTTTCTAACCTCTTATCTTATGGTTGAAACGACCCAAAAAGTTCCTAAAAATGTGCTTCAGAAGTTACCGAAAGCTTGTTTTAGCTATATCTAAAAATCCATTTTGTTTTTCAAAAATCCAACTTCATATTCTTGTTTAGGGGTCAAATTGAGTGGGAAATGGGTCTAACCCAAATTTTAGAGCAAGCGTATCAAAATCCGAAATTTCCAAGTGAAGCCTTTTTCGAGGGTCTACTTTGGAGGGTCATATATCCTAGCACACAAATAAGTGGGTGGCCCATAACATATCCATGGAAATCCCTTTGAGTTATCTACCCAACGCACTTCGTTTCACCTCATTCGGAGTTCGGACGAAGAAGTTATGCCCATTTTCATAAAATCTGTCCGTGCAGGAAATGCAATTTCCAGTGACCGAATTTACTGTTCACCCGCCTCACTTTTTTTTCTAAGTGTTTGTTCCGTGTTTTCCAAAGGGCATATGTTATTTCCTATATAACATTAATTCAATTCCCATCTCTAAAACATTTCCCAAAACACCTCTCCCATACTTAGACACATTTTCTCTCAAGTTCTCTCAAGAACCCTAATCCAAAACCTTCCTCAAGATTGAAGAGACTCTTGCTCCAAGTTCCAAGCTTCCATTGAAGACACTCTCAAGACCTTCATAAAAACTCAAGGTATGTGGTGTTGAACTCATGGGTCCTTCCACCCATATTGCCTAGTCTCTATTCTACTCACTAATTCATGGTTTAAGTTGACAATTCATAAATTAGTCTTGTTCCTTGTATAAATTTCCTGCACAGTGAATTTTAAACATGAAAAGTGATTGTTTTGAGCATGTTGTGACTCTAGAACTTGAATCTAAATTTGGAATGGATGTGGAGATTTTTCATGTGGTCTTGTGGGTGTTAAAAGGCGTTGTTGTAGGTTGTTCATTAGTTTGGCTGCATAATTACTATCCTATTTTCCATGCTCTTTGATCCCATTACATGCCTTCAAGGTGTTTGACAAAATGTCCAATTATGGAGAATTAATGAATTGATGCTTTAGGGCTTGAGTTATGAAATGTGTGGCATTCCAGAGATGTGTTGATGACAAACTAAGCTTGTGTATATGTTCATTCCATACATGAGATTGCATTAGAGCCTAATGGGAATTTCCTATATAAAGTGTTGCATGACCATGCCCGGTCCGGGGGAAAAGAACCGGATAACCATGTGAGAGGTTTATATCTCATCACCTAGGATGCTTGGGGTGTGACCAACATCAATCATGTGAGAGGTTTATATCTTATCACCTAGGATACTTGGGGTGTGACCAACATCAACCATGTGAGAGGTTTATATCTCACCACCTAGGATGCTTGGGGTGTGACCAACATCAACCATGTGAGAGGTGTATATCTCACCACCTAGGATGCTTGGGGTGTGATCAACATCAACCATGTGAGGGGTTTATACCTTGCCACCAGGGTGTCCGGGTGTGAACGGCATCCCCCATCCTAAGTTGGGGTTATAGATTGGTTGGATCATGCACACACATATGATATCTACTATTAGTATGGATTTACTTAAACATGTTTTGACTTCACTTTGATCATGCATCCTCATATTGTTATTCATTATGCCTATGGAACTATTTCTTGCATGTCGATTGTGTCCTTGTTTATTATTGTATTGCACCCCGCATACTTAGTACATTCCAAAGTACTAACGAATATTTTGCCTACATGATGTCACCATGTAGGGACCAGAGCTACTCTTGATCCTTCTCTCCATCCACGTGGCTAGTACGGTGCTTATCCGAGTTTGTTGGTGAGTCCTCAATGATTCGAGGGTTATGTTATGTTTCCTACTCCTATGTTTTGAGACTTTAGCTTGCAATTGTATTTTTGACTATGAGGGGAGCCGGTAGTATGTCATGGCCCCCGTCCTATCTATGTATGTAGAGGTGTGCGTTGGACAAGTATTTTGTAAATGAGCTTGACTCTTATTCTATGATGTTATTTTGAAATGGTTTGCCCTTAGTCCCTAATTCCCGTTATTTAATGTTGAATGTACTTCCGCGACCGATGAAGTGTGATGACAAGTTTGAGAGGCTTGTTTGGGGTTCCTTCGGGTTCCTCATTCGCCATGTCACGTCTAGGCCCTAGGCTTGGGTCGTGACAATGGTTTAACTTGGTCATTGCATGTCACGAAAAGTCCTATTTGGCATGATTTCATACTCTTATGTGAATTGCAATCATACTTTGTACATTCTTTGAACTAACGGACACTCTTCCCTATATTCTTTACAAATGTAGGGTATGATGCTCTGATTTTGCATCCTCGTAGCTAGGTATCACTTTAGTAGATTGAAGATTGGTGAATCCATATATTTTAAGGACCGAACCTTTTACTTCTTTTTGTCTTTACTTTTTAGATATTGTATGTGATGCATGGGTTACATCCATTTAACACCCTGTAGTCTAGTATACCATATAGGGCTAAGTTTGAGGGCTACAAAGCAAGACTATAGGGCATGAACCAAGGCTGCCCCATGCTTGTCATGGCACTGCCCATGACCATGAGGGCCTTAATGGCTCGTGATGGCCACCACAGCTCGTGGTGCCACCCATGGTGGTAAGTCAGTGAGCCCCTCAAGGCTGCCCAAGTTGGCCTCCTCAATACGAGCCACTTCACGGCTCGTGAAGGCCTTGACGACTCATAGGAGTGGTCGTGGACATGCCTTCAACTAAAGGGGGCCAAGACCTTATGGCATAGCCACTGGTCAAGGTACCACGGGCACTATGACGGGCCGTGGAACCCATGACAGTTCGTGAAGGTGGTGTTGGTGCCAGGAACTAAGCTGCCTAATTAAGGGTAAAGTGGGAAATTCCAAATTTTGTTAGTATTAAGTGAGGTCATTTTGTATAGTCGTAATATTCCTTTATAAGCTAATTTAACCCTTCAAACTTCCCAATTAAGTCATTTATTCCCAAAACCCAAATCAAAATCTCTAATTGTAAAGATGAACCCCAATTCTAGTTAGGGTTTCTTCTTATATTGTGGGTATTGTTTTATGTTGATCCAATTGAGTGGATAATGGTTGTTTATGATTGAACTAGTAGGATATCATATTTTTAAAATGAAAATACATGTTTACATGCCTAACCCATGTCTAGAGAGATGAAATTGAAGTAAGTTGGCTTTATGCCATGAATGGGGAAATTGAGGATTTAGATGTAATCTTCTAGAATTGATGAAATATATTGTAGACCTCTTGATAGTTAACTATATAGACATGAATTGAATGTGATTAATGTATGTATGATGAATCATGATTAGTAGTGCTTGAGATTGGGCTAATATGATGAAGTCTAAATATGTTTATTAAGATGAAAGCTTATAGACAAAAATTGGCTAAGATCAAGTATGTATGATTAATTAGGACTAGTAGGGCTTTGAGACTATGGCTAATATGAATGAACTAGGAATGTTGAGGCTTTGAGAGTGAAGCTATTATGTATGTTTGTTTATATATGATACTATTATGGAAGGACCTTACCCACCTAATCTACCTCATGAATGTTTGAATACATGAAGTGATAGAATCACATGAGTTAGGATGATATCCATGTCTAGTGCTTGAACCCTAGTTTGATGATTGAAAGTAAGTTTTGAACCTCAAGGAGGTGAAGTATGAGATTATTCTTATAGTAATGGGACTACTTGAATTATGCTAATATCCATGTCTAATGTAGTGAATTATAGATGTGTTGATTCAATATGAGCTTTGATCCTTGAAAGGGCAAGATATAATGTGAATATGATTATGATCTAGTTGTTTTGTTGTTAAAAGGTTATTCTCATATACACACTTATGTATGATTATGATATGATATGAAAGGTTTTCTCACAATATGATGATTTTAAGGTTGAAAGGCTTTCTCACCTATTGAATCTGTATGTAAACATGAACGGTGAAAGGTTATTCTCACGTATGATCTAATGAGCTATAATATGAGTTATGTTGGATTGAGTGTCAAGACATTCTTCCATAAATATGAATTTAAGTCAACACTTAATATGAACCCAAATGGAAATTATGCTTAGCACCGAGTGGATATTGAATATGAGATGAAAGCTTTTACGCTTGTGGAGTCCGGCTTCCCAATGAAAGTTTTTCCACTAGTTGAGTCCGACTTTCCAAATGGGTTCCTTCTACGATAGTTGAGTTCGGGTTCCCAAAGTATGTGTCTCATGAGATGGAAACCTTCTACCTTAGTTGAGTTAGAGTTTCTAGTAGCAATCTCCTTATTCCATAAACTATGTGCCCCCATAGGTTACTTAGCTATTGGATCTACCTAAGCTAAGAGTATGATTCTAGTTTAGGCAAGTAGGACAACCCCTTTTTGGATTGGGGTAGACATCGGATTCCATATTAAGCTCACATGGTCTATGTCGATTAAGTCTAAATTCCCACAACAAAAATATGAATTATAACCTATGGTTAGTCAAGGAGATTTACTTAGGATGGGTGAGATTATGGAATCTCATACATGCAATGCACAAGTATGGTTCGAGGATGATTATGGTATGTTCCTCTCATGTTATGATGATCTATATATTGAATATGTGTATGGCTAATGGTTATGATGTATGCTTAATTTGGATTGTAGCTTGAAAGGCCCTTCCAATACATATGTGACTAAAGGTGAATGTTCCCTTGTCTATGAGAAGTAAGCTAAGGATGAGATCAAGTGATGATAGCTATGAATGAGAACCTAAAGTGACTTTCTTAGCATGGGTGGGATTATGGGATCTTATCCATGCCTTGGACAATCTTGCCTTGAGGTTGCTTATGAAGTGTTTCTCTTATGTTATGTTAAACTAGATGCATTGATTATGCTTTTGACTATGTTGTTATCTATTATGCTTATAGCATATGTCTTATTATTGTATCTCTTATGCTCTTGACTTAAGTTAATGTCTCTTAAGCTAGATGTATTGATTATGATGCATATGTTTATGAAGTTGTGCTATGAAGGTTATGTATGAAATCCTCAATGCTAGCATGATGTTTAAAGTGTGTTGATGACGAGGAGTATAATGTTAATGATAATGTTAGGGATAAGGTGTGGTCTAAATGATTGATTATGTTAGGTACTATTGTGGAATGACCCCTACCTATATGACCCCTATATGAATGTTTGATCATATACATTTTAGGAGTACCTATTCAATGTTAAATATGTCCTTGTCTCCTATGATAAAGTGTGGGTGTGTGGTCTAGAATCCCTAAGGGCTTTATATGTGAATTAATCATGAATTGGGGACATTGTGAATGTGTTGTGATCCTTTTAAAGGAAGAACACTCAATATCAATGTTGTTGCTAATATGTCACTATAAGGACCAATATGCACACACACACACTCTACATGTATAGCTATGAATTTGATGTGTTATGGTGTCTATTGAAAGGTGAACTCTTATATGCACCCTTACATCTTATTACGCATGTAAAGTGTATGATTACCAAGTTATGAATATGTGTTATATAAAGGTGTTTATGTGAAATGCTTTCTCACATATGTACACACACATGAAAGAATGAATGAATAAGGTTTATGATAATCTAGTGAAAGTGAGTCTCTTGAAAGGTTTCCTCAATTGTACTCTAAACTAGACTATGTTATGAATATGGTATGACTATGTGAAAGGTCATTCTCACATAATGTAGGTTCTAGGATGAAAGCTCATTCTCATCTTAGAAACCTTTGAGCTATATGATATGAGGGATTAAGTCCCTAAAGCCTACTTTATGAACTAATGTTAAATAAAGGCTTAAAGATGTTTAAAAAAGGAGTAGGAGCTTAGCACTGAGTGAACATGAAAAATGAGAGTGGGGGCTTTACGTTTAGCAAGTCTGGGTTCCCAACATAGATGTTGTCTCATGAGATGGAAACCTCCACGCCTAGTAAGTCAAGGTTTCTAGTAGCAATCTCCTTGTTCCATAACTACGTGCCCCCGTAGGTCTTAGCTTAGTGGATCCACTAGATAGCTATTATGTATGTAGGTCCTACTTTGGCAAGTAGTATCCTCTCTTTTCGGTGTGGGAGTAGAACACCAGATTCCATGTAGCTCACATGGTCTATGTCAGTTATGGCAATGTCTCCTGAAAGTTAAGAAATGAACTAAGATAAGAATATGAATTCTAGTCATGATTTCTTGAAGAGTTACTTAGTGTAGGTAGGACTATGGACCCTACTTATGCATTGCACAAGGGTACTCTAAGGGAGGTTATGATTAGGCTTTTTATGTCATGAAGACTATGGTCTATGTATGTTAATATGAAAGCATGTTAAGGTTGACTTTACTTATGTCAATACATGAAGTATGATTATGCATGTGAATTACACTTATGACTTTTTAATGGGTTTGCTTAGTATATTTAGGGGTATGGGACTCCATGTGTACATTGCACAAGTGAGCTTGTGAAGGGGTTGTGAGGGTGGTTTACCTATGATATGAACTAAATGGGTTATGACTAATGATGTAGTAAAGGAATGAATCCTTATATGATGTTATGTAATATGTTGGTCTTATGTCTAATGTTAAATGAAGATGTTATGACTTGTTCAATATGATGTGCCTAGTCTATGGTGGCTTCCTAGGAACACTTGGTGTGAGTAGTATTATGGGATTCTACTTGCACATTGCACTAGTGTGACTTGGGGGTTGTCTTAGGTGATGGTTCCTATGTGAAGACTATGTCTTATGGTGTGCTTATGACTCTATGAATATATGTGGTTGGATTGATGAAGGCTATATGTAACTTCACCTTTGGTAACCTTAAAGCGATACATTGCACCAAGTATTCCCTAAGGGTTGCTTGAGGAAAGGAGTTCAGATAAAAAGGAAGGTAATGTATTGTATGCATTGAATGTGCCTAAAATGTTATAAGTGGCTCTATGTGCTATTATGAATGGTTTTCGTGTGTATGATGATGTATGTGGTTTATATTGTGCCTATTTACTAAATGTTCTTGAAGGTTCTCTAAAAAGGCATGATGCATAGTTTCCAACTAAATGTCCTTTTAAAAGCATGTTTTGCATGGTTATCATACTTAGTGCATTCTTGTACTAACACCATTCTTCTTCATCTTTTTACACCAAGTGTAGGTGGTGGTGGCTAAAGGTCCTTTCCTAGAAGTGATGAGTTTGGCTTACTATTCCCAAGTTCGGTGTGTCCTTAAAGATTTAAGGACCTTTATGTTAAAGAGTTTCCTTATGTCCTATATACTAGATAGTAGTTTCTTTTGTATTGTAAGGGTTGTGTCCCTCTTGTGTTGTAGTCATGTTTTAAGATGGCTACCTTGAGACGTAGTTCTTCGATTTTGTAGTAAAGGTTTAAATTAGGTGACATTTAAGTCTTGTGTTATATTATGAAAAAGTTTTAAATTTTCCACTATTTTTCTATGATATATGCTATGAAGAATGCTAAGGGCTTGTATAAGACCTCCGAGAGGTCGAATACGCCGATAATGACTAGGGGGTGCTCTCGGGTCATTACAAACTTGGTATCAGAGCATAAGGTTATGAAAATGGTCTTAGGATTCAACGCTCATGAGTCACGTCTAGTAGAGTCTTATTCATCGGTGTCAGTCGCGACACATCTATGAGCGAGAGGCTATAAGACAATAGAAGTTTCACTTTCTTCATTACTCTTGTGTCGTGCCATAGAGCTTAACTCCCTATGATCTCTCTCTCTTATTTTCCCTTGTCCAGTGGTCTTCTAGATGTGATTACTTGGAAGGGGTGATGTTGCAAGGATCGAGGGAAGAAAAGGTGAGTTTTAATGCTTATTATGATGTGGTGACTATATGAGTATTTATACGAAGGTAGATTTGGAAATCGTACTGTGATGTCAATCATAGCTATGTGTGACCTATGAGGTTGGGAGCATTACATTGAAAATATCGTGTGGTGGTGTACTTCTCGTATGGTAAGAATGAAATCCTTTTTAGCATGATGAGTTGCTTTATGGTGATGGGTAATGATAGTAGAAAGTCATAGTGAAGATTTGAGGAGTTTTGCAGGAATGTGGTAACTAGTGTGAGTTGAAAGTTGCCTTTTTCTTATGAGTGATGCTTCATGGTTGTCCTTATGTGAATCAAAGTTCTTGTGTAGGCTTGCCCTAAGAGTGGAAAAAGGGGCTTTGTTCCATGAGTTAGGATAGTGTTTTGCTCGAAGGTTAACTTGGAGAGTTGCATGCACCTCTTAGTTCATCGGAAGGACAAGAGAATAGAGGTTGACCAACTATAAAAAGGATAGTTGTCTTGTAAGGGTGATCTTAAGTATGGTCATTCAAGAGGGTGTTTAGATAATACCTAGGCATAGTTGAGCGAAAAGTTACACCAAAGGTGATGATAAGGGTATGATGTGATAAAGAGTTGTTTAAGCTCACCCCAAGTGGGGGATAATGTGCCAAGATGGTATGGTTTTGAGTGCACTTAATATTTCTACATTGAACTTCCTTTAGTGCTCCATGTTGAGAACCACTTTGGGTAACAGATATGAAGTGGAGTGGTATAGATACTCTCTTTTTTTTGGATTCTTGAAATCCTCACCTAAGGGAGTATAGTGAAGATTTAGTGGAGAATGGTTCCTACCTTAGAGATGAAGGAGGTAATGATTAAAGGAGTTTGCAAAACTTGATCCCAAGAGGGGGACATTGTGCTTAATTGGTAAGTGATAGTTCTCTTGGTTACTTTAATGTGCTCTTAGATGGGTTTACCCTAAGTGGGGGATGATGAGTGAGTAGTAAGGTTGTTGATATCCTTATATTTTCCTTCTATTCTTATTCAAGCTTGAGACCAAAGAGTTCCTAGTAGCTTGTTCATGTTTTGGAGTCTTGCATATGATTATGAGTTGCATGATCTCCATATGTTATGCATGTTTTGAAGGATTCTTATTACATACAAATGGAATCTTAGTAATAAAATTCATGTTTCTCATGTCAATATGCATCTTTATATGGTGAATGCACTCTTGACTTCATGAGGAAGAGAGTATGAGCATGCTTAGGTTAGAAGTTGGAATTCTCCTTAAAAGAATTGACCTTTGTGTAATGCTTGCTTATGAGTTTTATGATGTCATGTGTGTATGTTGTGACTAGGAGAAGGTAGTCCCTCCTTGAACATAACTAAACATGGTAATGACATGTATGTTCTTGATAGTATGATGATTAAATGATAACACTAGTAGATGATCTATAATCCTCATGTTAGGGTGCACCTAGTATGAATTGCTTAATTGCCTCATGAGTGGAAATGTTGATCAAGTCTATGTGTGCACTTGAAAGCCATTGCATAATGGACCCTATGATGATATAAAAGGGGTAAATAGCATGTCATGCTTAGGAAAAGGTAGTTCCTCCTATGAACATGAGAAAGGCCTATGTGGTTGATGCATTATGAGTCGGTGAATAAAGTTTCAACTTGTTGGTAGTGCATGAGTTGATTTGAAGTGCATGCTTAAATGATTTCTTATGATAAAGTTGCATAACGTGCTTTAATGAGATAGTTGCATGTTGTGTTTCCTTGGTGCTTGAAATGAGAATGATGATTATGACATGATTTCCTTGTATGTGCATATTTTTGTAAAAATTCATGCTTAAGTTGTATTTTGAGTTTTCACGAACTTTATTTATCATGGTTGAAATTGCACCCATAGATGTTGTGTGATGTTGACTTCATGAGAGTTGTAATGAGCATGCTTAATGTTGTCTTGTTAAAGAAATGTCTTGTTGATTGCTTAATATATATGTTGATGCTCATTGAATATGGAGAAGGTAGTTCCTCCTATACTTACAAGAAGTAAAGAGTTTTAAGCATAGTCATGATTTGGAGAAGGAAGTTCCTCCAATGAAATGGGAAATAATAAAGTTGATGCATAAGGAGTTGGTAGATGTGTTGCTACTTTCTTGAATTGCACAAAGTTGTTTGGAGCCTTTTATGTGGAGTTGATGTTCCTCCTTGATGTGTGCTCTTATGTTGATGTTGTATGTTGTGTATTGTGAGCTGCTAGTTGAGTCATTGAGTCCTCAGAAGTGTTTTAGGTGTCATACGAGGACGAATGTTCCTAAGTGGGGGATATTGTAACGACCCTCAAAATAAAGTAGGATAAAGTAGAGCCTCACATAGGTTTTATGCATTAATAACTTGTCAAAATAATGAAGAATAGCCTTTTAAGTCAATTTTAAAGAGTTTGGAAGTCAAACGTCAAGGGACGACCAAGACGTTCGGAAACTAGTTTTGTACATATTGGTGTGTTCAAGTATGTTGTTCATGTTTTTATGTGTTGTTTGGACTCTAAAATCAGAGGAAGTGACCCTAGTGTCTTAATAAATGTTTTCAGGGTCAAAACGTTCGGATATGATGCCCTGGGGGCCACCCTAAAGGTCCCCGAGGAGGACCCCAACCTTAGCCAAGCAAGCTGCCAAGGCAGCTTGAAGTAATATCAAAGCTATGGATATCGAGAAATATAAGAAGAAACATACTAGTAGAAAGATAAGAAAAATAAGAAGAAAATTAAACAAATTATATCCGAAATATAAACAACTTAATATCACAAAAACTAATAACGAAAAATTAAATCTATTAATAGATAATATATCTAAAGTTGAATATAAATATATTCAATATTTAAAATTACAATGAATAACAAAAATAACGAATATAGGCAAAAACTTAATGAAATAATTATACCAAAAAGACAAGAATTAGCACATAGGCAAAGAAGACTTAACAGTAATATATTTGCAGGAATTTGTCACAAATCTATAATAGCACAAAGAAAGACTATTTTATATCTAGAAATACAAATAAATAATTTAGAATATAAACTTCAACACAATCTATAAATGAATTAGGAAGAATATTCAATAGATGAAAAAACATATGAAAACTATGGCGGATTAAAAATAAAGATAATATTTTTTAATCTAGGAAGAAGATATAAGAAAATAGGTGACACTATAAGTCTAATGTTAGAAAAAGAAACGGTAAAACTAGAAGATAGTTTAAGTGCTATGGTAAGAATAACGAAAGAAAATGAAGAAATAGATATAAAAACAAAAATTGAAAAAATAAAACAACAAGCAAAAAAGGAAGTACAACAATTAGAAGAAGTAAAAAATACTAAAATAATAGAGCTAGAAAAAGAGCTAGCAATATTAAAAGAAATGTATGAAATTAAAAAAAAAATAAAAAATAACAAATGAGATAATTAAATTTAAAGAAAAATTGCAACTAGAAGATGAATTAGAAGAAAAAGAACAAAATAACCAACTTAATCTACCTAAAATAAGAGTTGATGAAATAAACGACGATGATCTAGAACAACATTCGGAAACAAGCGAAACATATACGGAACTTTTAGCAAACATAGATAATACAAAGAATTTAGAAGTAAATACAGGAGACATAGACATGGACGAAAAACCTAGCACATCAGGAGTAAAAAACCCAAAAAAAATTAATCCAAAATATTATAATGAAAACTATGAACAATATGATAGAGAAAAAATTATATGGGATAAAAGATTAAATAAAAATGCACACTTAAACCAATAACTGAACGACATGATTTTTTAGATTTAGACTGTGTAGCAGATATAAATAAAACAATCCAATTATGGATAGGATATATATCAAAACAATTAATAGATAACAAAATAGTAATAGCAGAGACACCAGGATATATAGAAAGAACGCTTATAGGAACAGTAAAATTATGGCTACAAAATTTATCAGATGAAAGTTTAAAAACTCTAAGAAGTAATAAAAAATCTAATGGCGAATTAGCTACTACAACTATAGAAATATTATATAAATACGAAGTAGCTATAAGAAATGAATTTAGTAGTATGACAATAGAGGTAGAAAAACAAAATAAAGAAAAAATCATAAATCGGAATCTAATGACAAAATTAGCAATATGTAATATGTGTTACATAAATGAATATACATGTGCATTTAGAGAATACTATTATAAAGGAACATATAGCACAGAAGAAAGTAAAGAAATAAGAAAATTATATTTTACAAAATTACCAGAACCTTTTAATTCAAAAATAATAAAAAGTTGGAATAAAGCAGAATTAGCAAATACCTTAGGAGCTAAAATGAAATTCTTGCAACGATGGTTTATGGAACTATGTGAAAAACATAAAGAAGAAATAAAAATGAAAAAAATATTAGTAAAAAACTTGGCATGTTGCAAAAATAAAACAGCACCTCAATTTGGTTGTACGAATAGGTATTATAAAAATAAAAGGAAATATAATAAAAAATACAGATCAAAATATAAATATAAATATAAAAAATCGAGAAGAAAATACTATGTAAAAAACTACAAAACCAAAAGACCATATGGACCAAAAAGAAAACTAACGGAATGTACTTGTTATAATTGTGGAAAATTAGGACATATAGCTAGAGATTGTAAATTACCTAAAAATCCAAAGAAAAAGCAAATATCAGAAATAATAATAGACAATGAAAAATATACACAAATAGAATACATAGATTATGAATTAGAAAGTGAAGATAGCATATATGAATTATCAGAAAACGAAATAGACGAAATGGAAAATAATTCATTAACAGAATCAGATAATGAAAACTATATAAATGACTGAAACAGATATACAAATAATAACTAAAGAAAAATATCAAGATGAAGAATCGGCAGAACAAAAAATAATATTTGATAATAATATATTTGAACAAATAAAAGGAAAAGAATTAGACCTAAGTGTAGCAAAAATATTCGAAATACCAACAATAAGAAATTGGTTTAAACGACAAAAAGAAGAATACTATGTAGTAAGTCAGAGAGCATATCATAGATTGCAAATATGCAAAAGGAAAGGCTAAAATACCAATAATAAACAAATAAATAATAAATAAAGAAATACAAGATATTAAGGCTAAAAATCCAATTAAATATGTACATTTGGGAGGAACGGAAATATTAATAAAAGCATGTTCTAGAGAATATACTTAGCAGATGATAGAATCATTCAACCTATAGAAAAAAGTATAATAAGCGCAGTAAAATGTAACCTCATATACCAAAAATTTAAATTTATAATAAGTGCTAACTACTCAGTAGTAGTAAATGACATAAATATAGATAAATCATTAGTATTATATTGAAAAATGTCAGGAATAGAACTAGCCCCGGGAAGTAAAATATTTACAGCTAAATGTAAAAACTTATATGTTTTAACAACAAAACATAAAATAACAGCAAAAAATAAAATAAATAAAATAAAAATAGAAAATCCCTTTGAAAGAATAGTTACGGTCATAGATAAGAATGATTATAGTTATAATGAGATTGACATAGAAGAAGATTTAGAAATAGTAAAAGAAAGATTAAGTACATCAAAAAGAATAAACTGTGAAATACCACAAATATCATCAAAAATGAGTACCTCAAGAAGAATAGATAAAACTCCACAAAAATCAATGGAAGAAGAAAGAAAACCACATCATTACTACATAACGGGAATAATGGAACAACGAAAATATTTAATAATAATAAACACAGGACTAGAAGAAAACTATATTACAAGAGAATTAGTGACGGAAGATGAAATAATAACTACTGAACAATCATGCCCCGAACTACCAAAAGCATTAACATACACTGAAGAAACTACGAAAAAGGAAATAATCATTGGAGGAATACCAATAATAATAAAGTTTAAAATATATCAAGGAGATGAAAATATCACTTTAGGAATAAAATGGCTAGAACAAGTAAAACCATATAATCTAGAAGATAAACAGTTGACAATAAATTATGAAAATAAAAGAGTAATAATAAAAAAAACTTTAGTATGATAAAAATATGAAAATATATATACTTGCAATGATAATAATAGAAGGATATTACAATAGATATTATACACCAATGATAGATACGGGAGCAGAAGGTAATATATGTAAATACATTATTTACCAGAAGATAAGTGGAAAAAATTAAAAACATCGATAATAGTAACAGGATTTAATAATGAAGGAAGCATGATCACATATAAGGCAAAAAATGTAAAAATACAAATATGGGATAAGAAATTAACTATAGAGGAAATATATAACTTTGAATTAACTACAAAAGATATGTTATTAGGGATGCCATTTTTAAAAAAATTATATCCACACATAATAACAAAAACACACTGGTGGTTCACAACACCATGTAAACAAAAAATAGGAGCAAAAAGAGTAAATAATAAAAAACAAAAAACAATAGAATGGATAAAAGGAAGAGAAAAAATTACACAAAAATTAGGAAATATAAAAGAAGAAGACCCTAAAATAGAATTAATTATATTCTCCATAGATAAAGTGAAGATAATCCAAGATAAGTTAGAATTATTATATAGTGAGGACCCTTTACAAGGATGGGAGAAACATAAAACAAAAGTAAAAATTGAGCTAATTGATAATAATAGTATAATAACCCAAAAACCATTAAAGTATAATTTTAATGATTTAACCGAATTTAAGATACATATAAATGAATTACTAGAAAAAAGTGTATATACAAGAAAGCAATAGTAAGCACACAAGTTCGACATTTATCGTAAATAAACATAGTGAATAAAAAAGAGGAAAAAGTAGAATGGTTATTGATTATAGAAATTTAAATGCAAAAACTAAAACATATAACTATCCGATACCAAATAAAATACTAAAGATAAGACAAATACAAGGATATAATTATTTTAGCAAATTTGATTGTAAATCAGGATTTTATCACTTAAAATTAGAAGAAGAATCTAAAAAACTAACAACATTCACTGTACCACAAGGATTTTACGAATGGAATGTATTGTCATTTGGATATAAAAATGCACCAGGTAGATACCAACACTTTATGGATAACTATTTTAAACAATTGGAAAATTGTGTAGTATATATTGATGATATATTACTATATTCTAAAATCCAAGATGAACACATAAGATTATTAGAAAAATTCATACATATTATAGAATATTCAGGCATAAGCCTAAGTAAAAGAAAGCAGACATAATGAAAAGTCAAATAGAATTTCTAGTAATACAAATAGATAAAAATGAAATAAAAATGCAAATGCATATAGTACAAAAAATAATTAACTCAAAAGAACAGCTAGATACGAAAAAAAAATTACAATTATTTCTAAGACTAGTAAACCAAGTAAGAGAATATATATCAAAACTAGCAGAAAATTTAAAACCATTATAATAAAAATTTAAAAAAGATGTAGAATACCAGTTTGATAAGAAAGACCAAACACAAATACAAAAAATAAAATTATTATATAAGAACCTACCTAAACTATATTTTCCGAATGAAAATAAAAAATTTACTTATATACTAGAATCAGACGCTAGTGAAACAAGTTATGAAGGAATCTTAAAATACAACTACGATGGAGAAAAAATAGAACATCATCGTAGATTTTATTCAGAAACATTTACTAATACGGAAATAAAATGAGAAATAAACAGGAAAGAATTATATTCAGTGTATAAATGTTTACTATCATTTAAACCATATATCGTATATAACAAATTTATTATAAGGACAGATAACACACAAGTAAAATGATGGTTAACAAGAAAAATACAAGACTCGGTAAAAACAAAAGAAATAAGGAGATTGGTATTAAATATATTAAATTTTACATTTATAATTGAAGTAATAAAAACTGATAAGAATGTTATTGCAGATTACCTATCACGACAAAGCTACTCAGACTGAGACTGAGAAAGAACATACAATTGAAAAGATACTCAAAGCCATTACTACACTTTGTACAAAAGTGGAGAGTATGGACAACGAGATACAAAAGCTAAAGACTAATGAAGATAATTTGAAGTCCAAAGCTAGGCAGCAGCATGACTATAAAAATGTGGAGCTACGTCGATCGGAAGACGGAAAAAACCCAAAGCTAAAAGGAGACGATGGGAAACTCCTTAAAACCCATAATGTTTGTTTAAATACAGCTGCAGGTACAAGCAAATAAGTTAGCGATAAACAACATAAAAATGTGAACTTAAACCAGCTATTCGAAAAACCATTTACCCAAAGGACACCTAGACATATGTCCATAGAACCACAAGCATCTACATACACAAATAGTTTGCAAAACAAAAATGAGAAAAAGACATATAACTACATCACACGAACCTATATCGAAAATATACACAAAATCCAAACTTATTTAAACCTTAACCCCAGATCAACTATAAAAGAATCAAATCAGGATTATTTGACACAAAAGTTACAAGGATATAACAAGTTAATTGCACAGCCAAAAACTAATGCTAATTTAGTAAGAACATGTTACAACTATGGACTGTTAAATACCGTATACACATACGACGGAGAAGAAGTTAGTGGAATACCAGAACTACACAAGGCATTCGTCACATACAAAAGAGTTACAAAAGAAAATTTATTTTATATAAAATTCTATACAGCACCAGCGGAGATATTATACGAAGAAATAAAACCTCCAATACAGGTTATCAAGATAGGACTAACTAAAGATATGATTATACCCGAGGACATCGGACAATAAGAAGAGATATGCAAAATAGAGATACTAAGTTTTTATGCCAACAAAAGAATAATTGGTATATCAACTATCATACAGGAGCTAGCAAATAATTATTTAAACGAAAATGCCATATGGAGTTATTACTCGAGAGATCAATTAATGATATATTCAAATTCAAGAGAACTACGAAGAGCAGATATGGATGAAGTTCAGCGATGGATTTTATCATTATTAAAACCAAAAGAACGACCTACGACAAGAGCACTAAAGGCAGGATTTATTTCAACAGAGTTATTAACCAAATATTGCAAGTTAATTGGACATAAATACCCTGATCATATATGTTCAAAATGTAACGGAGAAGATAATATAATTCCAGATGTATAGCTAGAATGATCTAATAAGATAGAGATGGAAGAAGATAAGAAGAAGAAGACATGTTGCAAAGAAAGTCATAAAGGGGAAGACAAAGAGATAAGAAGAGGAGAAAAAGAGATACATTTGATCGATAAAACAAAAAGAAAATAGTAAAGTGTATAGTAGTTGGACTCAAGAGTCATAAAGTGTATAGTAAGATATGTAAAAAGTCATAAAGTATATGACACATTATTATCTTTATTAGAGTAGGTGACACAAAGTAGGTGTATTTATGTAAAAAGTCATAAGTTTGTCATTTTTTCATAAAATTAGATGTGTCATAATGTAGGTATACTATATTATATTATATAGTAGGTTTACGTGTAGTATTATGGAAGATTGTAAGGTAAGAACTTCCTTTCTATATAAAGGAAGATGTATGTAAATGAAAAGGCAGGCAATGCCTAATATATAAAACTCTTCTTTCAAAAACTCTCCCAACTAAGATAAATACTTAAAATACCAATGGAAAAATCTGAAATCCAATCAGATATTTCAGATAGCATGGCTAAGCAAGAGGCAAAGGTATATTGTTAAAAAAATATGCAGAATTAATTTCATATATTCCTGAATATCATATATATGATTGAATAAATTTATGTTAGTTATTATGTATTAGAATTATTTGAATCATGATTTCTAGTTTATTAGCACACTGGAAACAGGAAAAAAACTTCTATACTATGTCATCCTAATGTTGAAATCAGTAGGCGAGGAAGTCGTTTATGGGAGTAAACAAAGTTGAGGCGCTGATAAGAAGGAAGTATCCGCTAAAGTACGATGCTAGTAGTGACAGGAGAACATGATGAACAAATAATCTAGTTCATAATGTTCTAATATGAATTTAATCAATTATGAATATGATAGGAAGGAATAATTTGAAATAAAAAACCTGCATGATAAAGAACATGACTACATACTTGCATGATAAAATGATAAAAAACTATGAAACTTTAATTTTATATATACTTAAAGATATAGGAATAATTGAATCAAGAAAAATAATATGGGAAAAAATATTTAATGACAACGAATCAGAAGATATATTAAATCAACAATGGTATGAAATAGATCTACATGATTTAGATCTCGAAAGAATAGAATGGTATGATTTAGAAATAAATTCAAATTAAAATGAACTACGAATATTTACGATATTAGACAGAATCTATGAAAGATATAAAATTATTAGAATAATTAATGGAAGAAAATTTATATATGTACCAAAGAACCCAAGATATGTTATATCTAGAATATATCATAAATAATATTAAAGAAATATTCAGATTAAAACAACTACCAAAAGAATATTCCAATAAATATTATTACATTTTACCATGAATTTCGCACCGAAAAATGGTATCAGAGCTATGAATGTAGAGAAATATAAGAAGAAACATACTAGTAGAAAGATAAGAAAAATAAGAAGAAAATTAAACAAATTATATCTGGAATATAAACAACTTAATATCACAAAAACTGATAATGAAAAATTAAATCAGAGTTATGGATGTCGAGAAATATAAAAAGAAACATACTAGTAGAAAGATAAGAAAAATAAGAAGAAAATTAAACAAATTATATTTTAGGGTATTTTAAGTTGGTTAAAACCCCAAAACCTAAATTTAGACCCCATTCTTCAAATTGACCCTTCCCTCTCAAAATAAATTCTCTCAAAAACTCCATTGAAGACCTTGATGAAGCTCAAGCTAGAAGATGGGTCTTCAACTGATTTCTTCTTCAATTTCATGGGTCTTCAATAATTAAGGTATGGTGACTCTTGATTATTGAATAACCTCTCATTCAAGGAGTTCTATCAAAGATTTTCAAAAGTGATTCAAAGACCAAAATTCCCAATTTTCAATCTAAACACGGGTTCCTTGTCAAACGATTTTCTAAATCATTCTATTGATGAATTAATGTGGAATTAATGTTTTTAATATAGTTTTCAAAGGAATTCTTGAAGAACCCATGATCCCCAAATTCTTGAAAATTGGCCTATGATGTGGGTCTTTGTTAATATGATCTCTGTTGGTGAAATTATGTTTAGATTAGATTGTATTGATATTTCTTATGATTATCTATACTTATTCATGTTGAATTGTTGGTATATTAATGAGTTGAGGATTATGGCCTTATGGGAAAAGTTATGGGTTGATCCCTTTGTTTATGGAATTGTACTTAGACTATGTTTATGATATTTAATTACATTGTTGATTCCTATTGCTACCTATGCCAATTGATTATGAATTGTTGAGGATTGATCCATGGCGATCATGGCTTGGAGAATTGGTAAGTTGACCTAACTTCTAGTCTATAGTATGAGAATTTATGTTATTTGGTTTGATCCACTTATGGTGGAGGTGTTCACTTCTTGTCTATCTATGAATGTTGAGATCATGGCCTTGAAGGCAATAGATGTGAAGTGAATTGATGATTATGATGCATATGTTTATGAAGTTATGCTATGAAGGTTATGTATGAAATCTTCAATGCTAGCATGATGTTTAAAGTGTGTTGATGATGAGGAGTATAATGTGAATGATAATGTTAGGGATAAGGTGTGGTCTACATGATTGATTATGTTAGGTACTATTGTGGAATGACCCCTACCTATATGACCCATATATGAATGTTTGATCATATACATGTTAGGAGTACCTATTCAATGTTGAATGTGTCCTTGTCTCCTATGATGAAATGTGGGTGTGTGGTCTAGAATCCCTAAGGGCTTTATATGTAAATTGCTCATGAATTGGGGACATTGTAAATGTGTTGTGATCCTTTTAAAGGAAGAACACTCAATATCAATGTTGATGCTAATATGTCACTATGAGGACCAATATGCACACACACATACTCTACATGTATAGCTATGAATATGATGTGTTATGGTGTCTATTAAAAGGTGAACTCTTATATGCACCCTTACATATTATTACACATGCAAAGTGTATGATTACCAAGTTATGAATATATGTTGTATAAAGGTGTTTATGTGAAAGGCTTTATCACATAAGTACACACACACATGAAAGAATGAATGAATAAGGTTTATGATAATCTAGTGAAAGTGAGTCTCTTGAAAGGTTTCCTCAATTGTACTCTAAACTAGACTATGTTATGAATATGGTATGACTATGTGAAAATTCATTCTCACATAATGTAGGTTCAACGATGAAAGGTCATTCTCATCTTAGAAACGTTTTGAGCTATATGATATGAGAGATTAAGTCCCTAAAGCCTACTTTATGAACTAATGTTAAATAAAGGCTTAAAGATGTTGAAAAAGTGAGTAAGAGCTTAGCACCGAGTGAACATGAAAAATGAGAGTAGGGGCTTCATGTTTAGCAAGTCCTGCTTCCCATAAGAGAACCTCCACATTTAGCAAGTCCGGGTTCCCAACATAGATGTTGACTCATGAGATGGAAACCTCCACGCCTAGTAAGTCAAGGTTTCTAGTAGCAATCTCCTTGTTCCATAACTACGTGCCCCCGTAGGTCTTAGCTTAGTGGATCCACTAGATACTTATTATGTATGTAGGTCCTACTTTGGCAAGTAGTACCCTTTCTTTTCGGTGTGGGAGTAGAACACCGGATTCCAGGTAGACATGGTCTATGTCGATTATGGCAATGTCTACCAAAAGTTAAGAAATGAACTAAGATAAGAATATGAACTCTATTCATGATTTCTTGAAGAGTTACTTAGTGTAGGTAGGACTATGGACCCTACTTATGCATTGCACAAGTGTACTCTAAGGGAGGTTATGATTAGGCTCTTTACGTAATGAAGACTATGGTCTATGTATGCTAATATGAAATCATGTTAAGGTTGACTTTACTTATGTCAATACATGAAGTATGATTATGCACGTGAATTACACTTATGACTTCTTAGTGGGTTTGCTTAGTATATGTGGGGGTATGGGACTCCATGTGTGCATTGCACAAGTGAGCTTGTGAAGGGGTTGTAAGGGTGGTTTACCTATGATATGAACTAAATGGGTTATGACTAATGATGTAGTAAAGGAATGAGTCCTTATATGATGTTATGAAGTATGTTGGTCTTATGTCTAATGTTAGATGAAGATGTTATGACTTGTTGAATATGATGTGCCTAGTCTATGGTGGCTTCCTAGGAACACTTGGTGTGAGTAGTATTATGGAATACTACTTGCACATTGCACTAGTGTGACTTGGGGGCTGTCTTAGGTGACGGTTCCTATGTGAAGACTATGTCTTATGGTGTGCTTATGACTCTATGAATATATGTGGTTGGATTGATGAAGGCTATATGTAACTTCACCTTTGGTAACCTTAAAGGGATACATTGCACCAAGTATTCCCTATGGGTTGCTTGAGGAAAGGAGTTAAGATAAAGATGAAGGTAATGTATTGTATGCATTGAATGTGCCTAAAATGTTATAAGTGGCTCTATGTGCTATTATGAATGGTTTCCGTGTGTATGATGATGTATGTGGTTTATATTGTGCCTATGTACTAAATGTTCTTGAAGGTTCTCTAAAAAGGCATGATGCATAGTTTCCAACTAAATGTCCTTTTAAAAGCATGTCTTGCATAGTTATCATACTTAGTGCATTCTTGTACTAACACCATTCTTTTTCATCTTTTTACACCAAGTGTAGGTGGTGGTAGCTAAAGGGCCTTTCCTAGAAATAATGAGCTTGGCTTATTATTCCCAAGTTCGGGTGTGTCCTTAATGATTCAAGGACCTTTATATTAATGAGTTTCCTTAAGTTCTATGTACTAGATAGTAGTTTCTTTTGTATTGTAAGGGTTGTGTCCCTCTTGTGTTGTAGTCATGTTTTAAGATGGCTACCTTGAGACGTAGTTCTTCGATTTTGTAGTAAAGGTTTAAATGAGGAGACATTTAAGTCTTGTGTTATATTATGAAAAAAAATTAAATTTTTCGCTATTTTTCTATGATAAATGCTATGACGAATTCAAAGGGCTTGTATAAGACTTCCGAGAGGTCGAATACGCTGGTAACGACTAGGGGGTGATCTCGGGTCGTTATAATTTGAGTTGCACCCTTAAGTTGATAAGCGTCCAACTCCGCCTTTTCCACCGACATCACTCGCATGATCATCAAGACCTTATAAACCTCATCAATGAACTTTTGAGGATCTTCATCAACCTTAGAACCATAAAACTCTAGAGGATTCATCCTAGTGAAGTCCCTCACTCTAGAAGCCGTCGTACCCACATTTTGGTTCACAGGAACCACAACATCCCTATTCGCTTGGGCCATCACTGTTTGAGCCAACACTTAGAAAGCAACCCTAAACTCCGCAATTAGTTCCTTTCTCGGCCAAAGGATCGACCGGAACTTGAGGAGATTGGGGAGGAGCTTCTTGTTTTGAACTCTCCCTCACATTTCTTCTAGCATAAGCTCTTCGAGTAGCCATATCCTGAAGATCATCAAATACGAATTAGGAGAGAAACCTTATAGAATTAAACTTTATCGCACAACTTTAGAGTACAAGTAGAGTTTCCTAAACATCTTGTAGCCTCTCATTAATAAATGTGGTGCGCTTCACACTCATGAACAAGACTCTACTCGATGTGGCTTATGAGACATCCTAGGACCATTCTAAACCTTGTGCTCTGATTACCAAGTTTGTCACGACCCAGGGTAAACCCTCGATGTATCATGGCGTATAGGTCCCCGAGAGACCCCATACAAGACACTTAGCATTCGTAACATAAGAAATAGAAAAAAAGAGGTAAACACAACATTTCAAGTCCACGTTTTATAAAAGTAAAGTGGAAGTTTAAAGCACTTGTCTCATTAGCCATCTAGTACAATAAAATGAAATTGGACCTAGACCATACATCATGTCCAAAACTGGAAATATGAAAGAAAACTAAGAACAATGAAAATCCATCCTCGAAACATTAGGACTCACCAAAGCTCGGGAATCTCACAATCAACCACTAGCCATGAAATTGAGAAACCTAACTGTTGGACCCTATATTTGGGGAAATGTAAGCAAGAGTATGCGTTAGTACAAAACAATCTATCACGTATGATAGCTATTCAATGAACATTTAAATCATGCTAAAAGAGGACATTTCATGACATGCAATTGACCAAGCTAAAACATGATATAAAAGGGTTAGAAAACATGAGTCATAAAGCATGGTCAATGTAATCTAACATCTTTAAAGCCTTTGAACACATATGAGATACTTCTTAAAGTAACCTTAGTTCATTATTATTGTGGAAAGTAGCCTTAACCGACATAGAGACCATGTGAGATGTAACATGCTCCCCCAGTATCTCCCACACTGAAAAGGGTTGTCCTACTTGCCAAGGTAAAGACTGTGAACTTCTAGCTTAGGTGTATACACTAGCTAATGTCTATCTAGACAATCATCCTATGGGGGCACATAACTAAGGGATAAGGAGATTGTGTCTAAAAACTCGGCCCCTACTAACGGTAGATCTTCCATCTCAATATCCTCTTGGTGCTAAGCATAAATCTCGCTCAATAATCATTTGTTACTTGTTCTTATTATCCATGGAAGGGTACGTCATCTTTCCAATCCAAGCTAAGTCATTATCCATGGAAAAGTATCATTCAATAACCAATCCAAGCTAGATTTCATTAGGATAGCTCTTAATCTTTGATTAAATTAGTTGAGAAGACCTTTCAACTTTAGAATCTTTATTATGTGAGAAAACATTTCACAATGATGCTTCTGTGTGTTTATGAGAAGATCATTTCAACAACAGAACCACCATATCATCATTGATACTTTACTCTCAAAGAATCCTTAAAACTTTTGCATAGATTTCAAAGAACATGCATAATTCAATAATTTACCTTTCAAGGTTCAAAACCCACTTTCTACTATCCACATTTAGAAAATAGTGGTTAGATATGGATTTCATCATAAATTCATGTAATTCTATCAATACATGTTTGATTTCATAAAACTCTTCCTTCATAATCAAAATCCCACATCATATGATCATAACTTGGAAAACATGGGGTTTACATGGGTTCATAGGGGAGTCATCATAAAATAATAGTATTTCCTTAATTCATGCATAAGAGATCATAATTCAATTATTTAAATCAATAATCAAGATAACCCATGATAATTGAAGAAAACCGTAACTTAATTGGGGATTTCTAACTTTGAAAATAGGAGAATTTGGGAACTCCGTGAATGGAAAGAATCCATGGATGAAAACTATCATACCTCAAAGCCAATTACTTATCTTCAATGGAGGAATGGAGACTTGACCTGAAACCCTAGGTTGAATCCTTCTTTTCAAGCTTTCTAGAGAGAAATATTTTGGAGAGGAGACTTGTTCTTGTTTTAGAAATTTGAGAGAATGATTTCTATTGGGGAAATTTGGGTGTTAAAATACTTATATAGGGATCTTAGTAAAGGGTAAAACGACATATTATTATATTAGATTAATTAGGAAAAGACCTAACTGCCCCTAAAAATAATTGTCAACCTACTATCGATGCCCCTGACCGACGGACCATGGACTGACCGACAGTCCATCTTGCACGACCATCGTTCGTGGTTAGAAACTAGATTTGGGGGTCTTGACCTACGGACCCTCGACCACGGACTGTGGACTGACCGTTGGTCAGGCCATGGGTCTGGATTCTGTCAAAAGCTAGAGGTGACCAACCATAGACTACGCCTACAGTACATGATCCCATCCAAGGGTCGTGGCTACCCTCTATTGGTTGGCACCTACAACTCCTAAAAAGTGTTGTCTTGCCCTTCTCGAATCTGGGGTGTTACAGAAGCCAAATCAAGAAGCGGGTGGGTCCGATTTCCCGAAACCAGCTGGATCAGTACAAGTAACGCTCTCAACAGTTCGCTGCCTCAACTCCTCATCAAGAATAGACTGTTAGGTTGTCGCAAGTTGTTGCTTCTCCCTTTTACTAGCCCGCCTTTCCTCTTCTGGATCAGTAATGGGCCCAAAAGTTTGTGTATGCTTACTAGCCGAATGAGGGGGTTCAAGAGAAGGCATATCATCTCCAAATAGTGCACTCAACACCACATCATCAACATCTAACTAAGATATAGGCTCTGGGGAAGCCTCTATTGTAGTAGCAAGAGCATCAACATCAGCTCAGAGTTTGACAAACTCCGTCTAAAAAGTAGTCAGGTCAACATTAGGACCGGGCTGAGGCCTACCCATCAGCATGGGCTCAAATGCATCTATCCTTTGATGCACTACTGGAATCTTCCTGTCAATTGTTGCCTCTATCCTTGCTTCCGACTTCTCGACAGACTTCTTCATCCAAGGCTCATATGTTGTAGAAAAATGGCCATCTAAATCTCCAACTTCTGGACTCGAGCAAGTGGTAACAAAGCATATCCATAAGGGGTGGGAGCACGAGGTGTGCTCGCAGCATGACCGGATAAAGTGGAAGGGGGATCCTGTACATCAGGCTTTGCAGTAGTGGCAGGAATAGTCTCATTATCTGCCTACTTGACCCCAACTTGCTCAGTGTCAACATCAGTAGCATTATTCATGTCACGACCCGAGCCTACACCCTGGACGTGGCCGGCACTCGAGAACCACTGTTGGTCCTAAGTGAACCCTCATCCTGGTTGACTACAAGTGGAAGACTAACTCAAGCATAAAAAGCTTAAAAACTGAATAAAAATTCATGAAACTCAAATATAAAGTTTTAACTAAAATGAAAAACTCTGAATAAAAATAATATATTCAACTCGCCATAAAATAGGCAAGTTAAGTCTCTAAAACATTTAACAAATTAAATAAATAAACATACTTTTGAAACTCTATTATCTATCTATGAAGCCTCTAACTGACAAAGATGGATGTCGGGACAAGACCCACAACATCCTAACAACTGATATAATTGAAAGTACAAGTGGAACCCTCCGAAAGCAAGGAGGCTCACCATAGCTAACTTGAACTTCATCTTGTATCAATGAAGCTCATGTTGATGACCCTGAATACCTATAGTTGCATCATGAAATGATGTAGGCCAAATGGCTTGGTACGTGGAATATACGAGCATGTAAGGGGAAATCTAAAGCATAAACATAAGCTTGAACTAGTAGCAAAGAAACATACTTACCTCCTCTCAAACTTACTCAACTCAGGGAATACTCAAGGATACTCAAAACTACTCAAACTTACTCAACTCAGAAGTACTCAAGGATAAGATACTCAACTTGATAATAAGGCTCTCAACCCAGTGAAATGGGGATCAACTCAATAATAAGGTACTCGACTCAATGAAGCACATTTCAACTCAAGATAATCAATTCAAGATACTCAATAATAAGCAACAATAAAAGATGCAATATATGGAAAACTTTTAAAATAGTAGAACGCAACTCAATATATTGAAGAATACAATAACAACTCAATTTGTATATAATAAAATATGATATAACAATGTGGAGTTTCTCTAACCGACAACCATCACTTTGAGCTATGTGATGATAAAGTGTCTCACTCACGCTGCCAGAACTGTCATATACTTTGCCACGATATAAGACCTATCAACTAAGTGGATCCACTAGTCTATGCTAAAAAAACATTAAGGAATCTCGTTCCCATATCGATGCTCAATACTACTTCCAAATATATTCAGCTCATATGTTTAAAAACATAACTCTTTCTGTGATTTGATATTATTACTCAAAATCTTTCTAAAAAAAGAGATGTTACTCAACTGCTCAAAACTCTTTTGGAAATCTCAGTTTCCTCCTCTTTTAAATGTGAAAACATTTACTCTTAGGAATACTTGGTTCCCATATATCATTTTAAGGAAAATGGACTCGACTCTAATTTTTCTCAACTCAAGTGCTCAAGTCTTAAAATAAGTTTAGAAAAAGTTGTAAAAGACTTCTCAAAATAGGGTTCATGAAGAATGATGGACGTGAACGACTCCATTCAAGGTTTTCAATAACCATACAAAGAACTCAATACTCGGAATTTAAGAACTTCAATGATACTACTCATTTAAAGAATGCTCAACTCATAAGGTTCATGCGGAATTATGGGCATGAACAACTCAACTCAAGGACTCAATGATACTCCCCATCTCAAGATTTCTCGACTCATATGGTTCATGCGTAATTATGGGCATGAACTACTCAACTTAAGGACTTCATGGATAATATGTACTAGTTCCATGATTAGGAATATAATCACAAAAGGGTTAGGAGCTCAAGAGTTAGAACTTGATTGGCATGTGGGTGACCAAACCCAATACTATGGAAGCTTACATACCTCTTAGGATTTAAACCCATGGCAAAAATCCGCAACAAAATGCAAGAATCGCGATGAACGCTTTGATACTCTCCTCTTTTCTCTTCTTGAACTCTCAACTAAAACCCTAGCCGTATATTAGGATTATAAAACTGAACCTAATAGGATTAGACCCTTAAAATATTACTAAAATTAAATTAAATCTGATTGGGTAAGGAAAAGACCAAAATACCCCTTACAATTTTTGGGTAATTTTCCTTAACTAGACAACTTGACTTCAAAAGGGCATATCTCACTTATCCGAACTCAAAGCTTAGCAAACTCGGTGGAGTTGGAAACATAATTTAAAGACCTTTAATTTTCAAACTCATGGCACACTTAAATCATCTTGTACTAAGAGTTAGGGTCACTTGAAGTTGACCCAAAATATAGAAGAGCTTAGGAAGGACTTCGATGAATTCTCTCTAGTTCTTCTTAGAACTCAAGATGCTACGTCTAGGGACCTTAACACTTAGGAAATTTTTAAATTCCTTGGTAAAAACTTACTCACTACGAAGGATGTTTCGAGTCTTAGCTCAAAAATTTTCTGGTGTGTTACAATTCATGGGTGTTAAGTCGATTTTTATACCTCTCCTAGGAGCTGCTCGGTTTGCATCATCTTTAAAGAGTCCCACATCAACCGTCTTGGTCGCCTATATTAGCTTATCATAATGCCACACTGGTACTATATCCTATCTACATAGCTGAAAAATGAGGTAGGGAAAGGGCATGGTGGTCGTTGTCTGGAACAGCCTCTCATGTATCTCTGCGATGAGGATCCTGAAGAAATCAATCTCTAAACCTGCCATAATAGCTGGCAGCATCACTGCTTGATCCCATGTCACAACATTGTCCACCTGCATAGGGGATAATCTAGTTTGTACGATAGACAAAAAGAACTTGGCTGCAAAGCTCAAGGTTGCCTTTCGGATAGGCAATGTCATATCACGAACCCATTCAGTACCCTCTCCATCCTATGCAGTATGATGGTCCATCCACCTAAGTAGGGACTCTTGTTGCTCAGTGTCCTTCATGAAGGCCCTGGTCTGCACAATCCCTATCTTGTAGTCATACTCTGTTGTATTAATTGGTAGAGTGTGTGTCGGGCCATAAATAAAATGGCAAATGGTAGTCTTTGAGAGGTCAACGAATAAAACCCACACCAATGTAGTCTGCAGAAGAGGTTGAGCAAATGGCTAAGCTCGTGGTGCCATGGCCTTTTTCACCGTCACCGCATAGGAAGCATAGAACTCCCTGACCATATTCGAGCTATACTTGCCAGGATTCACTGCCATCCACTCACACCTATGTCGGGTGAATAACTCATGAATCTATCGCATCGTATGGAGGCTGCTAGTAAGTAAGTGTCTCTCCTCAATGATGGTTCGAGCAAACTTTTCATGCTCATTTACAAACAGTACATCTTCAAATATCTGGCACATCCCTTTGACGCACCACCTATTTGCCTTCATGGATTAGAGAATCAACTTATAATGAGTACCGGGAAGGTCATGGGCCAATCCTGAACTAGTGGCATTAGACATTGAGGAGGCAACAGAATCAGAGCAGGAACTAGACAGTGACTCCCTGTTCTTCAAATTAGATTCCTCAGACTAGGGGGCATCATCATACTTGGGTGTATCCTCCTCATCCAATAGCACGACCTATCGAGAGTTTTACCTAGTAGTTAGAGGTGCAGTGAGGGAGGTCCAAAGATTTTTGGGTTCATACTCCAACCCACTAGAATCCTCTAGCATCCAGTGTGAAGGAGATACAGACTTTGATTTTCCATGGTGTTGGTAAGTGTTTACCTTCTTGAGTGCCATTTCACCTGTAAGAGACTTATTAGTAACCAAATTATTCAACACAAACCAAGAAAAAAAAATTAAAACAAAATTCAAAACTTAAAAGAACTTTTGGGCAGTAGTTGTTTATGGGACCGATAGTTGAGACCTACGGGCCGTCAAGTGAACGGAAGATATTTGGTGCCCACCGTGGGTCAGGAAGTAAAATTTATACCTCTGAAGTTGGAACAACGGTTCATCGGAACGGTCCATCGATGGAATGATGGACCGTAAGCCAAACAGTGGTTCACAACTTGAGCTATTGTTTTGTGTGGCTGATCAATGGGACCAAGCCTATGGTTCGTGGGTTGCCCCATGGCCTGTGAGTCGTGGTCATCGACCAGTACTAGTGTTTCAGAATAATTCACACTTAAACCCATCAACACAATATCATAATTTCAATTATCAAACTACTTCTTAGACATGAATTTCAACATATTTATATGGTCTTCAATCGTCCCTAGGCTTCATACATACAATTACTCATTTATAAACAAAACCAACTCGTAACCATAATTCAAGAACAAAAATAAAATGTAGTAATCACATATTTTCATCAAATTAATCAACAATGCTTACTACACCATCGTTCCAAGGGTAGATTTGAATTATAAAAATCAATTTCGCAAGTTATTCATACCCAAGGTCAAGTACAACTTTGTGATTTCAACTATGAATTAATAGTTCAAGTTTGAAATCAATTACTTTACAAGTAGTGCAAAATTGCGTGAATTTTCCTATAATCTCTTGTAGACTCCAAGTAAGTGTTAACACCGAACCTGAACCCTTTTTGTTGTTCTTTTGGTAGAGGAAGAAGATGGAATTTGGGAAAGAGGAAAAATGGAAAATGGGGAATGAAATTGGGGAAGATGGATTTAAATGTGCGTAATGAGGGAGATTAATGGGTGAAAAATGGATGCGAAGGGGTTGGATTTGAGATAATAATCATTTGTAACGGTTGGGGAATAAGAGGGAAATGGGGGATGTGTTTAAATTTGAAGATTTTTATTAATTTGGGGTTCGGGTCGCGTCGACTAACTAAACCTATCTTAGACCCATGAAAGCCTGTCAATAGTCCGTGAGTTAATCAATGTCCCGTGGGTGGGTTCGTGGTTTCCCTAAAACTTAGTGAATTTTTAGAAAACATACATGGGATCTATGGATTCCACTATGGTTCGTCAATTGAACGATGGACCATCTATGGGAACCATAGAACCTACACCAACAATTTTTTTGAAGTTTTCCTCTTTGCTTTCCTACACACGTAGCAAACATTAGGAATTCCATTATATCTTTTCTTGACTTTCTTTTTGACACAGACCCTATTCTACCCTAATCTAGCCAACAGTAAGACTCAAGAACAATAAAACTCAAGTAAAAATACAAAAAAATTCATTAAAAAAAAATCAATAAAAACTCCTAAAATTTACATCTTGGATTGCCTCCCAAGTAGCGCTTGATTTAACGTTGCGGCATGACGCAAACATCTTGATTACTCAGACTTCATCAAGGCTCCATTTTCCTATCACCTCATTGACGTTCTTAGATTTCTTCAAGTAGATCTTTATCCATTGTCTGTTCACCTTGAACCTTGTTCCTTCATTATTTTTGAGTTCAACCGCTCTGTGTGGAAATACTTATATCACTTTGAATGACCCAGTCCACTTGGACTTGAGCTTGCTAGGAAACAAACATAACCTTGAGTTGAATAAGAGAACCAAATCACCGGGAACAAATTCATACTTTTTGATCTTTTGATCATTGTACCTCTTCATCTTCTCGTTGTACAAGGCTGAACTTTCATATACTTTTAGGCGAAACTCATCGAGCTTATTCATCTCATTCAATCTTTGACTTGATACGGCACCCCAATCCAAATTCAGCTTCTTAAGTGCCCATATCACTTTGTGCTCTAACTCTACAAGCAAATGAAAAGACTTTCCATATACAATTTGATAGGGGACATACCTATGGGACTCTTAAATGCAGTGCGATAGGCCCATAGAGCATCATTAAGCCTTCTTGACCAATTAGTTTAGTTTGCATTCAGAGTCTTTGCAAGGATTTGCTTAGTCTCTCTATTAAATACTTCAACTTGGCAACTAGACTGCAGATGATAAGGGGTTGCTACGTTGTGATGAAAACCATACTTCTCAAGTAAAGTCTTGAATAACTTATTACAAAACTGAGAGCCTACATCTCTAATAATCACCCTTGGGGCACCAAATCTGGAGAAAATATTCTTTTTCAGAAACGCAGTAACGCTCTTTCCTTCATTGTTTGAAAGCACAACAACTTCCACCCATTTAGACACAAAGTCAACCGCTACAATAATAAACTTCATCCCATTTTAGCTCACAAATGGACTCATAGAGTCAAAACCCCAAACATCAAACAACTCAATTACCAGTATCAGATTCATTGAGAGTTCTTGCTTCCTTGAAATACCTCCTTCTCTTTGACAATAATCACAAGACTTGGCGATGTTATGAACAGCTTGGTGGATAATAGGCCAATAATACCCACATTGCAAGATTTTATGAGTAATCTGGATACCACTATGGTGTCCACCAAGAGGAGATGAATGAGACGCCTCCAATATACTTATCATCTCAACCTCAGGCACACATCGATGAATAATCCCGTCAACCCAAATACAAAACAAGTAAGGCTCATCCCAAAAAAATATGTATTCACATCAGACATGAATTTTCTTCTTTGGTTAAATGACAGATTCAAAGGCACCAAATCACTTGCCAAATAATTTGCAAAATCTGCGAACCAAGGAATAAGGTAAAAAGAAGCAGCCAATACTTGTTCATTGGGGAATGCATCATTTATCTCAATACCGTCTGCTAACTTTATCATAGCCTCTTCTTCTAATCTGGACAAGTGACTAGCCATTTGGTTTTCTGTTCCTTTTCTATATTTAACTTCAAAGTTGAATTCTTGCAACAATAATACCCATCTAATCAATCTTGGCTTTGCATCCTTCTTTACCATAATATACCTCAATGCCGAATGATCAGTGTACACAATAACTTTAGTGCCAAGAAAATAAGATCTGTACTTCTCAAACGTGAAGACTACATCAAGCAATTCTAGTTCAGTAACATTATAGTTCTTTTGAGCAACATTCAAAGCTATACTCGTATAGTAAATAGGATGAATAATCTTCTCTCGCCTTTGCCCCAATACTACACTAAGTGCAACCCCGCTCCATTACACATCACATCAAACAGTTGTCCCTAATTTGGTGAAATAATGATTGGTATGAAAGTCAACTTCTCTTTCATCCCCTTAAATGCTCTCAGAAAAGCATCATCAAACTCAAACTTGGACTATATTTCGAGTAGTTTGCTCAATGGGTGTGCAATTTTCAAGAAATCTTTTATGAACCCCCTAGAGAAACATGCATGCCCTAGAAAACTTCTCACACCTTTTACAGAGATAGGTGGTGGTAGTTTTTCTATTACTTCAACTTTTGCTCTATCAACTTCAATCCCTTTCCACGAAATTCGATAGCCCAGAACTATACCTTATTTCACCATAAAGTGACATTTAGCCCAATTGAGCACAAGATTGCACTCTTCACAATGTTTCAGCACTTCACCTAAATAAACCAAGCAATCAACAAACGAGTCACCAACTATAGAGAAATCATCCATAAATACCTCAATTGTGTCCACCACTATATAAAAAAATATTGACATCATGTAACGCCGAAAAGTCACTGGCGCATTACACAACTCGAATAGCATCCTCTTGAAAGTACAACTCTCATAAAGACAAGTGAAGGTGGTCTTCTCTTGGTATTTCGGAGCTATAAACATTTGATTGTATCCCGAATACCCATCTAGAAAACAATACCAACCCTTTCCAACAAGATGGTCTAACATTTGATCCATGAACGGCATTCGGAAGTGATCTTTTTTAGTCCACGCATTCAACTTACATTAGTTCATACAAAATCTCCAACCAGTCACCGGTCTCATAGAAACGAGGTCATTATTTGCATTACAAACCACAGTGATTCCTCCCTTCTTTGGCACATATTGCACTGGACACACCTAACTACTATCAACAATAAGATATACAAGTCCAACATCCAACCACTTAATGATTTCTTTCTTCACAACCTCTTGCATGGGTGGATTCAATCTTCGTTGGTGCTCAATACTTGGCTTGCTATCCGACATGAGTTGAATTATGTGAGAACAAATACCCGGTAAGATACCAATAATATCAGCAATAGTCCATCTAATAGCCCTTTTGAATCGTTTCAAGACCGATATCAACCCTACTACTTTCCTTTCATTCAAGTCCACATCAATAATAATAACAAAAGTACTATTTTGGCCAAAAAATACATACCACAAATAAGATGGAAGAGCCTTAAGCTCCAACTTCGGAGTCTCCTCAAAAGATGGTCTCGCAGGCGGGGTCTCTAGATTCTTCAAATCAAGATCCAGCTTCTTTGGTTGACAACGAGAAAAATGTATCCCATCAAGTGCAACTACTAGCTCATCATATTCATCAATACCATCTCCATCAAAATTCATGATCACAACAACTAACGCCTCAACACCAAGTCTCTCCTCAATAGACACCTCTGGCACTATCGCAACAGTATGATTTACTACATACACCGCCTTTAGATCACTAGAATGCTTCATAGATCTGCAAATATTGAAGATTAAATCTTCATAGTTCAAACAAAACTTCATCTGCCTCTTTTCCATATCAACCAAAGCACGCCCATTACCAAGAAATGGTCTCTCTAAGATGATGTGGACTTAAAAATCCACTTCACAATCTAGTATAACAAAGTTTGCCAAAAAAATGAATGACTCGACTTTCATAAGGACATCTTGAAGCACCCCAATCGTTCTCTTCATAATTCGGTATTCCATGAGTAGTTGCATTGCAGTCAGTTTAGGGGCTCCCAAGCACAACTTTTTGTATAGAGTTAGCAACATCAGATTAATGCTAGCACCCAAGTCACATTGAGCTTTGGAGAAATGCAGCATACCAATCGTATATGGAATAGTAAATGCTCCAGGATCCTCTTTCTTTTGCACTAACGATCTAGTAGAAATAGCACTACACTGCTGCAACTTGTCATCATCATTCAAATTTACCACCCTCTTCTTAGTCACCAAATCCTTCATTAACTTTTCATAACCCGGCATTTGCTCAAGTGCCTCAATCAAAGAAACATTTATGGACAACTGCTTCAGCATAGCTATAAACTTGGGATACTTTCCTTCTTCCGTTTTCTTTACCAACCATTGTGGGAGGTGGAGGTCTCGACATATGGATGATTTTTTTGTGTCAACTCAACCTCATTCTCATTCTGATCTTTTGTCTCCTAAATGACCTCAACTTCGTCTTCTTCATGCTATTTTGCACTTCTTTCTCCAGTCAACATAAGAGGGTCTATAGTCTGCTTTCCTCCTCTAATAGTGATTGTCATTCTTTGTATTCTGGATTGTATTGCTGGGAAGTGTTTCGGGCCGACACAGACTTACACTTATGGATAACTAGCTCAACTGCTGCTCAATCTACTTAATCGATACTGTATGGGACTCAACTTTTTGGCCAAATGCCAGATAAATCATTTCATAATTCTTTCACATTGTTATTTGTTGAATCAAACATTTTCATCATTTTGTGCATTATAGCTTCAATGTGATTCATATTTGATACAACATCACTGTTCCGAGGTGGAACATAGAGTCCACTCTTCTTATTCCTGTTGCCATTCCCATTCCGGTTATAGTTGTTGTCATGATTAAAATTCTCATCACGAACATAGTTCCCTTCATGATTATAGTTACCATAGTTCCAACCTTGATTTTCTTGACCTTGGCACCAATTATCTGAATTGGATCCTTGGGCGATAGTTCGGAAATCCCCTATCTGATCATTCACAAGATATGTATCCTTCTCATAAATGTACTCATCAGCACGTGGTGCTCTAGGTTGATAATTCACATCATTTACTTTCTCAGCACTTTCGCTCACATGTTTCAATACCAAGACAATTTATATTCTCAACAGGGCCATTTCTTCACAAATATCTTCATTGGACTAAGTTGGTTTGGCTTGTACAACAAATGTGTTCCTTCCCAAATGTGACTTTCTAGTGCTCCTTGCCTTGTTATTCTTTGAGATCCTTCAAGTTTTTCAGCAATCTCTTGAAATGTGATGCTCCATAAGATCATTCAGCAATAGTATCTAGCACAACTTTTCCATTATTATCTTGCCCTCTGTAAAAATACTCTTTCAATGACTCTTTATCTCTACAGTGATTAGGCACACTCCTCATAAACATCCTAATAGCTACTCACTGACTCCCCATGCAATGCCACAAAGTTATTGAGTTTATCCTTGAGATTCAACTTCTTGGACACCGGAAAATACTTTTCCATGAATACCATGTGCAGCCCATCCCAATTCATGATTAAGTTATATGGCAATTCAGATAGCCATATTGTAGCATCACATGTCAATGAAAGTGTGAACACCTTTAAGTCGATCGCGTCTATGTCTAAATTTGGTTTCCCCACACTACTCAAGCAGACACTCTTCATTTTGCTCATGTGAGCATATGGATAATCCGAAGTTAACCCATCAAATAACCCTCCAGATGTAAGCATTTGCATCAAACTATTGGTCCCCACAAAAGTATGTCCGAGATGTAGTAGAGGGACAACTATAGCACCGGTCGATCCCACAACATTATGATCAACCTTGTAGTTGTTGCAGACATTCGGTGCTGGCTGATTTTGCACTTCTTTAGCATTTTCAACCTGTGGATTACACTAAACATGTCCGGGCACGTCCAAGACTCCAGGAGGTTGTGAACCAGCTCCATCCCCTTGACCCGCTCCAATTGGATCATTCTAAACCTCAAGATTTAACCCTCTTCCAACCATCCTTCTAGATGTTCTTCTTAATTCAGGATCGTAAGGAGTCGGTGGATGGCTTTGACTCTGTGTACTTGGCATACACTAGAAATAAGACATGTTATAAAAACAAAAACAAAATGAAAAATAAAATTAGGAAATACTTTACTAATGTTCAATAACGAAATTAGTCTAATCTAAAAGTCATATTCCTCGGTTGCGGCTCCAAAATTTGATATACGCCCAAATTACACCTCTCTAAAGAAGTATAAGCAGTCGTTGTCAAATAAAGAACCTAACTTTACATTAGGATCGATCCCACAAGGAATATGGTCTGGACTTAGGCTAATTTATGGTTATTTACTTTTAGTCAAAATACTTCCATAAAAAGGGGGGATTTGTAAATTAAAAAAAAAGTAGCAGTTGAGTAATTTGTAGTAACAAGTAATCACAATTCGTAGTTTGTAATCTCAATATGATATGAAAACTAGGGAACATGTGTCCCTCACAAGTTCTTAATGTAGTAATCCCAATAGTAGTAACTCTATCGTACTGTTTAACATGCAAGGTTGGTAAGTTATGTATCTCCAAAGTGATTGGTCCTCCAAGTAGGTAATTTCACCACGTAATATGGTCTATTTATGGGTGTATGCTTTACTAACCCTTACCCTTAGCCCCAGATTAGCCCTCGCGGTAGATGGGTCATGCTATTAGATAGTGGATTATCACGTCTAAATCTCAGTTGTTCAATCCCTTTTTCATTCATTACTTCCTTGGTCCAAAAAGTAGGAATGAGCAGAGTTCTAACGTTGGACAACATTAAAAAGCATTCAAAATGAAAGGATTAACAATACATGCATAAACACTATTCAAGAATTACTTAATTGTTGGTTTTACATTGTTAATTACCCATGGTTCCCACAACCCTAGTTGTAGATTTAGGTATTCATGCTTGAAGTATCACAATTCATATTAGGTTTTGAAATAGAAATCATGAACTTACAATTAGAATATATGGAATCTGAAATCTTGAATTGAAAATCAAAAGCAAATTGCATAAACCAACTTTAAGAATTAACTGCCGAAAATGTTTGCAAAATAATTCTCAAAGCCAAAATAAAGTATCCCAAAAGGTCTAACAACCCAAAAATGAAAGAATACAACTAATATTTATATAAACTATATCCTAAACCAACTAGGAAAAGGAAGTGTATGAAAATCTAGTTTGGGCAGCTTCGTTGACGGCTCGCCCCCTATAGTTTGTCACACGAATGACGGTTCGTAGTATTCCACCGTTGCTCAGCAGTTGACAAAAATTATTAGTCTTCAATCAATGTTCATGACCCACGGCCCGTAGGTCTAAGCACGGTCCGTTCTGCACATTCGTGATTCTAGTACTGGAACTCAACTTTCTGAAGTCACCGACGACCAATCAACAACTGTCTGTTAATGGACTCACGGCCCGTCAGTGGCCTCCATAGTTTGACACTTAGTCTGACTTCCTTAAACATTTCACCCACGCCTCCACCTACGGCTCGTCAAGTGAATGACGGCTCATAGGTGGTCTCGTCTATTGCCATTTTCATGTTGTTTTCGCTACGTTCAACTCTAACTGCTCCAAACCTATTTCCTGCAAAAATCAAACCAAAATACCATCACATCTAATAACAAAATGCTTAAGACGCATGCAAACTTCAAGTATAATACATTGAAAATACCAAGAACTCACGGTACATCAAGTATAAGCAAATAATCAAACTTAAGAAATAAACTATGAAACACTTCCATCTGCATATAGAAAAGTCTCATTTTGTCATAGGTGCCGCCAATTTATATATTGAGTAAGGTAAGCACATAAGGGTACAAATAATACTCATATCTACATATAAGCAAGTTACAAAACACAACAAAGCTCGTCAATGTAATGAGATGATAAAATGACGTGGGCGAATCAAGGCTATCACACAACCTGTCGTATACACCTTGCCGAGTTTTAGCTTCCAGACAAGGACTCATTGGGAATTTGCAGTCTATATACCAATCTCGAAATCTCAATATCTCATCAATGTGCCACCTAGCTCATGGTCAAGGATAAATGTAAGGTGTCTCATTTTCCTTCTCAAAAATAGTATATTTCCAATTTCCTCGAAATCTTGTGAATAATGGTAAGATGAATGAGTATGAATGCATCACAACCCATACAATACAAAGACATAATAAATTTAACAAGGATATGAAATAGTAAAAGAATTCATTTGACATTAACCTTTCAATTATCAGTTAAGGCCCCTAACTCGGGCATCCCAATATCAACATATTAAAATACGCAACACAACCCCTCTCTTGGGCCAATTCTCAAATATCACAAGTTCTTAAAAGTAGTGAAGGGTATCACATAAAGCCTCCACACATGTTAAGCATCACAAATAAGCCTTACATGGGCAAAAAAGGAAAGTCAACACTTACCAATCTCTAAAATTCATAATCTAACTCATTGCACAATTGACTCCCTAAACAAGATTAACTACCCATCTAAGTACAAAAGAGGAATAACCAAGCCTACATCGAAGGCCGAAACTTCACCCAAAGAACTCTATCAAAGCCTTCCTTCTACCAAACAAGCTCTGAAATGATGCCCAACTTTCAAGAATGGAAATGCTTCATCAAAAGGAGCCCAACGATACTTATATCGATAAATTATGAATTAGGGATAAAATAGTCCAAAAATCTAATTGCAAATTGGAAGGGTAAAAATCAGATTTTTATTAGAAAAACAAATTCTACAGTCAAGAGGAATTCGTGAATGAAAACCCCACTAAAAACAAGCACGGAATAAGCTCCAAATAAAGAATTTACTAATTTGTTCAACTTACGAGGAAAACCTGTAACACCTTGGATTCGAAAGAGGAAAGCCTAGAAAAATTCATAACTCCCAGGTGCCATCCACGAGGGCCAACCACGGCCCGTGGTGTGGGCCACGAACAGTTGGTGTATCTACTCTCTCAAGCTAGATACAAAGGATGAGTCTTTAGTTTCACTTTCTCAAGCTGAAACTATCATGCCCACTAGCTATGGATACCGAGTTACTACCTTAGCTCTACACTTCTCTCTCAATCAAGCATAAAACCCTGAGGTATAGTGCCTTAAAAATACAATATAGGAGTTAAACCACAATAATAACTCAGATCCACTTCAAATTAACACCAAAAGTCAATAATTACTAACATCATCGTAAAAAGATGAAATTTGATACTTACTACATGTTCCATATTGGGTATGTAAAAATTGAAAGTCTAAAATGAATAATATCTTCTCTATTACAATACCCAATTGAAAAAGCTTGCTAGAATTACTCAAAATCAACAATAGCAGTGTTTTTGCTCTCTATCTTTTGTTCCTTACAATTTCTGAATACTTTCTCTCTCTTCCAAAAATCACTTTATACTAATCTGAGGTGTGGCTTTTTAAGGCCAATCAGTGAGGAAAGTCAGGCTTCGCCGACCATTCGGTGACTCACCAAACATCCTTTCCTCAATCCATATACTTGAAATTCAAAGATTTTTCATCAGTTCGTGGCACAAATTTAGCATTTGAGGACACTAAACCTATGTAAACCAAGACCTAAATGAGTCCAAATCTCAGACTCATCAACACCCCCAACTTAAACTTTTGCTTGTCCTCAAGTAAAATTCAAGTTCATCAGTTCAAAAAGGACGTCTCAAACAGTGCTACAAAAGACTCAATCATGAATGCACACAACAAGACTTAACTTACTCGTGCAAGGATCAATTGTGCCCTCAAAGATTCAAGTTGTGATTAACCATTATCAAAGATGCTCAAGTTCACAATACTTGCTTCAAATGCAAGTTCAAGCTCAACAAAAGTACCCAAATGCTCTCACAACAAAGATGATTCCATATTCACACACTATTTTTCAACCATTTATAGATCCGGAATCACATACAACTCTCACACTCACAAAGATGAATACATGCATGACTTCACCCATAGGTTTGTCCTTATTTTGAAATCAACATTTGTTTCAGCTCCCTCAAGATCACAAAGGTCTTTCAAGGCTTGTAACGGGGCTGAGTGTAAAGGTATGGTCATTTAGGCTCAGTGGCTACTACCCTCATTAAATATGGCATGAACATCACTTTCTTCCTTTTCTTTAGCATTTTTATCATGCTCAAAATTCACCCTATTATTCAATTTCACATGGACTACCGGATACCCCCATTTCTTTTTGAATTTTTACAACTTTATTCCACAACTTGTTCATTCTTTTCCTTTGCTTTATTTCTTCTTTTTTAAATAAGAAGGGTTTCCTTCTCTTTCAAAACCATTTGCTCAAAGGGGAATTCTTCACACTCCTTGATTTACCTTCTCTTTTCACAACACCCCAACTTAGGCTTTTGGCCGAAGTTGGCTATTCAATCAAACCACACTTCATGAGGATTATGGGTGAATGGATAAAGAGGGGTCACAATTGCTCAAGTTTCTTCCAAGAAAAGGATACGGCTCAAAGGGTGTTGAAGCAAGGTTCACACATCTAACAAGGTTGGCTAGAAAAAGAGGTAAATTGTCGGATTGTTTCACTCTTCAAAATTGTTGCCTAAGATCATTTCAAGAGCTTGCATCACTTAGTCAACCGGACCAACGGGGCAAATTCTAGGTGTCATCATACATGGTTCAAGGTAAACTCATGACACAAGGCATTGGCACCAATATCAAACGAGACGCATTTGAGCTAGTGTGCAATGTTCATCACAAGAGACTCCATTCGATAACCAGCTAGTCACAACGATATGCAAAAAGTCCACATATTATCTGTGCAACTTCATTTAGCCTCATCGTAGCCGCACATGCATTTCATTCAATAAGGAGCATTATTCAAGTCATTGATAATGATCATAACCGATACTTAAATAACTTTCAAGAGAACAAATGACTCAATAACTAAACACCTACCACCCCCTACCAAAAGCATCCAACATTGTCCCCACTATGAATAGAGAACAAACAATAATAAAAACAAAGGTAAACTAATAGCACTTAAACATGAAGAGTAGGGTGACAAGGGATCTTCACTAGGAGCCCATTTAGCGAAAACTTGTTGGAGTCACCGAACTGCTTGGCGATGGTCTGGAGTTCGCTGAAGTTTCCAGTGCACAATCAATCCTTGCAGGGGCAAGAAGGCGGACATGAGAAGGTTCGTCAAATACATCGGCGTATCACCTGAAGGACTTGAAACCTCACCGAATGATCTAAGAGGCTAGGTTGTTAGGGATAATGCAAAAAGGCGGTGAAAGTCAGGTTGCCTAATCACTTCGGTGAATCGCCAAGTGGTACAAACTTTTTGCCTAATGTTCTAGTGTCTCAGCCCATTGTTGGCACCAGAAATGCGAACAAATGTGCAATCGCCAAACTGGCTCGGTACTCGCTGAGGGAGTTTTTCCTCACTACATCGCCTACACCTGCACATTCAGCACACATTATTCAAAACACTAACACATGGGTTGCCTCCCAAGAAGTGTATTATTTAACGTCGTGGCATGACGTGGAAATGCTCTCAAGCATCTTTCGAAATACACCACTTCAACCATAGAAATTTTATGGCATTCTCCAAAGTACAGTTTCAAGTGTTGCCCATTCACTTTGAAGGTAGGCCCTTCTTTACCTTCGACTTTAATTACTCCATTAGTGAACACCCGTGTTACTTGAAATGGGCCTGGCCATTTGAATTTGAGCTTTATCGAAAAGAGTCTTGGTTGAGAATTATACAGCAACACCCAGTCTCCAACTCGGAATTCTCTCCTAAGGATTCTAGAATCATGCCACTTCTTCATCTTTTCCTTGTAGAGGGCAGAAATTTCATAGGCCCTAAACCTGAATTCATCCAATTCATTGAGTTGATCTACTCTTCCTTTTGAAGTTCTTGCTCAGTCCAGATTCAGAGATTTTAACGCCCATAATGCTTTGTGTTCTAATTCAACCAATAAATGGCAAGATTTCCCAAAGACTAGTTGATATGGAGACATACTGATTGGTGTCTTGTAGGCGGTGCGATATGCCCACAGAGCATCATTTAACTTTCGAGACCAACCAGTCTTATTTGCACTTACGGTCTTAGCTAATATATTCTTGATCTCCCTATTTAAAACTTCTAGTTGGCCACTTGTTTGAGGGTGATATGGCGTTGCTACTTTATGTCTCGCCCCATATTTTCTCAATGCGGATGCAAAAAGCCTATTGCAAAAATAAGATCCGCCATCACTAATAATAGCTCGAAGAGTGCTAAACCTAGAAAATATGAACTGAAGGACACTTCTCCCTTAATTGTTTGGTAGTGCCACAATTTCCACCCATTTGGAAACATAGTCTACTGCCACCAAAATGTACTTATTACCAAACGAACTCACAAATGGACTCATGAAATCTATTCCCCAAACATCAAATAGTTCAACTTCCAAAATAGGTTTCAGAGGAAGCTCATGTCTTCTGGATGCTCCACCTTGTCTTTGACTTTTTGTACATTTCTTAAAAAATTCATGGGCATCTTTGTAAAGAGATGGCCAGTAGTAACCACTTCGGAGGATTTTAGTAGTTGTACGCACTCCACCATGATTACCCCCAACCGGTGAAGAATGACAAGCATGGAGAATTTTGTTAAATTCCTCTTCCGGTACACATCTTCGAATGATATGGTCTGCAAACTCTCTAAATAAGTACGGTTCATCCCAAAAGTATTTTTCGACATTGAAAAAACCTCTTTTGTTGATAGAAGTTCAGTTCTTCCGGTATCAGCCCACACATTAGATAGTTAGAAAAATCAGCATACCAAAAAGTTTGTTGTAGATTCACCGTGAATATATGTTCATCACGAAAGGAATCATTTATGTCTACCTCCAGCTTGTCATTTTCCTTGCATTCTAATCTTGATACGTGGTCAGCCATCTGATTTTCACAACCTCTTCTATCTTTGACTTCAAAGTCAAATTCTTGCAACAATAGCACCCACTTTATCAATCTTGGCTTGGAATCCTTCTTTACCATCAAATAACGCAGAGCAATATGATCAGTGTGAACAACCACTTTAGTTCCTAGCAAGTATTCCCAAAATTTCTCAAACGCATATACCACCGCAAGTAATTCCTGTTATGTAATTATGTAGTTACGTTGAGCACCATTCAGAGTTTTGCTTGAATAGTAAATAGGGTGAAATAATTGTTGCATTTTTGCCCACAACACGACACCTAATGTCGTGCCACTTGCATCACACATCACTTCAAAGGGTTCTGACCAATCAGGACTAATGATAATCGAGGTGGAGATCAATTTTTCTTTCAAACACTAGAAAGCCACAATACACGCATCATCAAAGTTGAATTCCACATCCTTCTCCAAAAGATTGCATAAAGGGTGAGCAATTTTTGAGAAGTCTTTAATGAACCTCTGGTAAAAGTTGGCATGCCCTAAGAAACTACGAATACCCTTCACCGAAATTAATGGTGATAACTTCTCAATCACTTCAATCTTTGCTTTATCAACCTCCAGCCTTTTTTGTGACACTTTGTGACCAATAATTATACCTTCCTTAACAATGAAGTGGCATTTTTCCCAATTTAGGACCAAATTTGTCTCCACACATCTTTGAAGAACCTATCTCAAGTGTGCTAAACATGTTTCAAAAGTATCACCCATGACCGAGAAGTTATCCATGAAGACTTCCATTGAATCTTCCACCATGTCAGCAAAAATAGATAACATGCAATGTTGAAACTTTGTCGGAGCATTACATAACCCGAACGACATCTGTTTGAAAGAAAAAGTGCCATATGGGTAGGTGAAGGTGGTTTTCTCTTGGTCTTTTGGAGCAGTGGAGATTACTGGAATACCCATCAAAAAAGTAATACCATCATCAATCTAAAAGTCGATCAAGCATTTGATCCATGAAAGGCATGGGAAAGTGATGTTTTTCTGTCCATAAGTTTAACTTCTGGTAATCCATGCATACTCGCCATTCAGTTACCGGTCTCATAGACACAAGCTCCCCCTTTTCATTTGGGACTACTATATTGCCTCCCTTTTTTGGTACACATTGTATCGGACTTACCCACTTGCTATCCGCAATAGGGTAGATCACACTTGCATCCAACCACTTTATTATCTCTTTTTTACCACCTCTTGAATTGGTGGGTTTAATCTATGCTAATGTTCAACACTCGATTTACATTCACTATCAAGCTGAATTTTATGAGTGCAAATGTCAGGAGAAATGCCCACTATGTCAGTGATAGTCCAATTTATAGCTTTGATATGTCTTCTCAATACCTCAAGAAGCAATTTTACTTTCCATTCAAGCAAATCAGCTGCAATGATTACAGGTAAGGTGTTATTTCAACTCAAGATTTGGTTGTTCCTCCGTTGATGGCTTTGTGGGGAGGACTTTCTCAATTTTTTAGATCAATGTCCATCTTCAATGGAGTCTTTTAATATTCCCCAAGCCCGAAAGAGAGGCCACTACCTCTTCGTAGCTTTGAACTTCAAACTCATCACAGTTATCAAGAACATCCTCAAGTGGTTCACTCATACACATCAAATGGCTCACACTAGCCATCGTCTCATCAATAACATCAATAGTAGAGACCACGTGAATATCGCTTAGGTGCTTCATTGACTTACACACATTAAAGGTTACTTCATCTTTGTTCACCTAGAACTTCAGTTGCCCACTTTCAACATCCACTAACGCTCTCCTGGTTGCCAAGAATGGTCTTCTCAAAATAATGGAAATTTCAGCATCGATCTCATAATTGAGAATGACAAAATCAGCTTGGAAAATAAATCGGTCAACCTTTACCAAGATGTCATATAGTATCCCCATGGGGTGTTTAATTGATTGGTTTACCATCAAGAGTCTTATTGTTGTGGATTTCGGTTCACCGAACCCAAGTTGTTTATAGATTGCCTATGTCATTTGGTTGATGCTTGCTCCTAAATCACATAGCGCCTTGGCAAATTAGAGCATGCCGATGGTGCAAGGGATGGTGAAAGCTCCATGATCTTTTTTCTTTTTTGTCATCTCATTAGTCATAATTGTGCTACAACTATGAGAAACTTTGATGGTTTCAAAGTCCAAGCTTCTTTTTTTTGTGACTAACTCCTTCATAAACTTGGCATAACCCGGCATCTCCAACAATGCCTCCACTAGAGGGAAATTAATCGATAAGGTCTTGAACACTGATAAAAACTTCTTGAACTTCTCATCCTCGTTCTTCTTCTTAAGGCGTTGGGGAAACGGGCGAGGTATTTTAGGTAGAGGTTGCACCATTTTTTAGATTGGATTGCTTTTTTCCACATCTTTTTGTGACCCTTTGGCAATGATTTGTTGGATGAGTATTTATTCTTCCTCAATACCTTTGTCTTCTTCATGAGCTTGAGCTTCGTCATTACCCGTCACATCACCTATCGCTACCTTTCCACTACGCGTAACCACAACTAGACCTTTATCACTATTTTCCCTCATCATATTTGGTTCAAATTGTGCTGAAAGTAAACTCAACTGATCTTCAAGTAGCTTGATTGCATTTGTGCGAGAGTTCACTCTATTGTTCAATGACGAAAAATTAGCTTTCATCCCTTTTAACAAATCATCCCAACCTTCAACTTTGTCAAGGATGCGCGACAACAAATCGTCCACTCGGGTACTACTTGCACTCCTTTTCAACTTTGGGATCTCACTCGATTGAGTGTGGTCTTCTTCATGATCATCCTCTCCTCTCCAATAATCACTTTGCTTAGCCCACTCTTGATAGTATCTTCTTTGCTCTTCTTCTTTGTGATAGTTCCAACCTTGATTCCCACCCCAATGTAAATAGCATGGGTGGAAACCCTCTGTATATCTATTGGAATTCCAACATTGATTCTCCCTCGGCTTTGAATTAGCCCGAGGAAGAACCCTCCTTAACTCTAAACACTACACTTGTTCCCTTGGGATTTTTCACATTCTCTAACACATGTGCTTGTAGTAGTTCCATTTGGGCTAATATCTTCATGATATTCTCATCCCTCTCTCTTTCCTTATCAAGTTGTTCTTGAGTTATTCTAAAACAAAAAGGCAAAACTTGATCTTCTTGAGTGTACCAAGCTTGATTGATTTTTGTCATGTCATCAAGAAGAAATAAAGCCACCACAAATGATTGCAACATTATCCCCCTTGAACCAATTGATCAGCTACTCCTTTATTTACTGAATCAAGACTCCGATAAAATTATTGGAGTAGCAAATTATTTGGTAGCCCGTGAATCAGGCATTGAAGTAGGAGTTTCATAAACCTCAACCACGTTTCATGGATGGGTTCACCCTCCAATCGCTTAAAACCTTGAATGTTATCTCTCAGTTTCATCATTCTCGATGAAATAAAGAACCTCTAATATTGGACATGGATCCAAAATACCCATGATCCCTTAATGTGAAAGGACATGGAGGCGAATATCTATAATTCCTTATAGAATAATGTGGAGGCGAATACCCGTGTCATATGATGTTGGGCATGGAGACAAATACTCATGATCCCATATTATGGACATGGAAGGAAAAGACCTGTGACCATGTAAGCAAGGCAAGAGGCAACCACCCTTAGCCTTTATAGAAAGGCAAGTGGCGTTTACCCATGTCTATAAAAGATAAGCTAATGATATGTTATGATAGGTAATGAGCTTGGATGATGGATAAGGTTACCTTCTATGATTAATAAGACTAGTAGAGGATTACCCATGTCTTGACTAAGTATTTCTTTGAGGTTACTTGAGAAGTATCCCTTATATGTTGATGTTATCTATTATGTGCATTGATTATGCTAATGACTTATATTGTCTAACTCTTATGTTTATGTTGTCGTTTATGCAAGTTATCATATTTAGTACATTCTTGTACTAACGCATACACTTGCCTACATTTCTTATACAAATATAGGGTCCGACGGTATTGACTCTCATCCTCGTGGCTAGGACCTTAATAGAGCAAGACTTGAAGATTGGTGAGTCCTCATAGCATTCGAGGATTTTTCCACCATTTCTCTTATGTTCTTTCATTTTATGTTTTAAACACTATTGTATGGGTTGTGTCCCAAGATATTCATGTTTTAGATGGTTTGAGACAAAGTGTAATAGACTTGCATTTTTTGATATAAAACTTTGATGTTGGTTGAAAAATGTTTTAAATTTCCGCTCATTTATATTATCTTATGTTATGAAAGCTAAGTGGCTTATATGAGGCCTCTCGGGGTCTTGTATGCCATGTTACATCTAGGGGTAGCCTTGGGTCGTGACAAACTTGGTAATCAGAGCACAAGGTTTAGAATGGTTCTAGGATGTCTCAAAACCATGTCTAGTAGAGTCTTGTTCAAAAGTGTGAAGCGTGCCACATTTATGAATCAGAAGCTATTAGATGTTTAGGAAACTTCACTTCTTCATTTCTCTAAGTCGTGTGATAGAGTTTAGCTCTATAAGGTCTTTCTCCTAATCCTTACACGATGGTCTACAAGATATGACTACAAGAAGGGCTTTTGCAAGAAGGATCGAGGGAGAAAAGATTAACCAATGAGCTCTTCCTCAAGCTCCAGTTGACCCTTTGGCCGACCAAGTGACTAATGCAGAGTTTGGGACCATTTTTCAAGTGTTGGCTTGAGTCGTGACGGCCCAAGCCAATAGGGAGGTTGTGATCCCCGTGAACCCAAATGTGGGTACAATGGCATCAAGAGTAAGAGACTTCACTACGATAAAACCTTTGGAATTCTATGGTTCTAAGTTTAGGGGAGATCCTCAAGAGTTCATTGATGAGGTTTATAAGACCTTGACTATTATGGGAGTGACTCCGGCAAAAGAGGCGAAATTAGTCGCTTATCAACTTAAGGGGATTGCTCAAATTAGGCTTAACTAATGAAAGGAAGAAAGACTGGTAGATGCGGGTCCCTTAGAATGGGAAAGGTTCGAGTCCGCTTTTCTTGATAGGTTCTTTCCTCTTGAGATGAGGGAGGCAAAAGTGCTTGAGTTCATAAATCTCTGACAAGGAAATATGAGTGTGAAGGAATATGCTTTGAGGTTCACTCAATTGTCCATGTATGCTCCTTCTATAGTTGTCGACTCCAGGGCAAAGATGAGAAAGTTCATTTCGGTGTGTTCGAATTGGTGGTGAAAGAGTGTCGTACGACTATGTTTGTTCATGATATGGATATTGCTCATCTTTTGACTCATGCTCAACATATTGAAGAAGAGAAACTTAAAGAGAGGTCTAGGGAGAACAAGAGGCTTAGAACTAGTGATGGTAATTTCTCTTATGCTAGGTCCGATGGACTAGTCTTCCTAAGTATCAATGAAGGTTTTTCCGAGCAAGGTTCCTCTAATGCTCCTCAGTTCAACAAAGAGAGGGTATCTAGCCCTAAGCCTCAAGGAGGTGGTAATAGACCTCCTTGGCAAGATTGTGGTAAGTCTGGAAGAAAGCATGTGGGCGAATGTCTAGCGGGTTTTAATGCTTGTTTCGGTTGTGGTAAGACGGACCACAAGATAAGGCATTGCCCTTCGGTTGCTAAGAATAAGGGAGATAGTCATCATAAGGCTTAACCATATCCCTCATTCGGTCCAAGTAGTTCAGGTACTAATGCTCCCAAGCAAAATAGGTTCTATGTACTTCAGACTCGTAGTGAGCAAGAGGCTTCTCCGAATGTGGTTACCGGTATGCTTAAAGTCTTCCACCTAGATGTATATGCTTTACTTAATCCCGGTGATACTTTATCTTTTGTGATGCCATATGTGGCTGTGAGATTTGATGTGCTTCCCGAAATATTGTTAGAACCTTTTTTTGTCTCTACTTTTGTTGGTGATTCTGTGTTCGCTAAGAGGGAATATAGAAAGTGTCTCATCTCCTTTACCCATAGAGTTACTCTTGTTGACTTGGAAGAGCTTGATATGCTAGATTTTTATGTCATCCTTGGGATGGATTGGTTGCACTCTTCCTATGCTTCTATTGATTGTAGAAATCGAGTAGTCAAGTTTCAGTTCCCGAAAGAACCTATCCTAGAGTGGAAGGGGGGAATTCTATGCCAAAAGGTCGGTTCATTTCTTATCTTAAAGATAGAAAGATGATTTCTAAGGGTTTCTTGTACCATCTAGTTAGGATGAGGGATTTGGATTCCGAAACCCCCTAGTCTTGAATCGGTCCCTTTTGTTAATAATTATCCGAAAGTGTTCCTAGATGATCTACCTAGTATTTCTCCAGAAATTGAAATAGATTTTGGTATTGACCTTATTCCAGATACACAACCTATTTTTATTCCTCCTTATAGAATGGCTATGTTAGAACTTAAAGAATTAAAGGATCAATTGAAAGATTTGTTGGATAAGGGTTTCATCGGACCGAGTATCTCTCCATAGGGTGCTCTAGTGTTGTTTGTTAAGAAGAAGGATGGTTCACTTCGAATGTGTGTTGACTATTGACAATTGAACAAGGTGACCATTAAGAATAGTATCCTCTTTCATGGATAAATGATTTTTTTGACCAACTTCAAGGAGCGAGTTATTTCTCTAAGATTGACCTTAGATTGGGTTATCACCAATTTATGGTGAGAGAGGATGATATTCTGAAAATGGCTTTTAGAACCCGGTATGGTCATTATGAGTTTTTGGTAATGTCGCTTGGTTTGACTAATGCTCTGGTGGCTTTATGGATTTGATGAATAGGGTGTTTAGACAATACCTTGATATGTTCGTAAGTGTGTTCATTGATGACGATAAGAAAGAATTGGTACGAGATGTACATAGATTGGCCCGTTTGGGTGTTTGGGTGTTCGGTTGATGGATTCCACCAAGGGTAGTGTTACTGTCACGACCCAAGCCTAGGGCCTAGACGTGACATGGCGAATGGGGAACTCGAAGGAACCCCAAACAAGCCTCTCAAACTTGTCATCACACTTCATCGGTCGCGGAAGTATATTCAACATTAAATAACGGGAAATAGGTACTAAGGGCAACCATTTCAAAATAACATCATAGAATAAGAGTCAAGCTCATTTACAAAATACTTGTCCAACGTACACCTCTACATACATAGATAGGATGGGGGCCATGACATATTACCGGCTCCCCCTTATAGTCAAAATACAATGGCAAGCTAAAGTCTCAAAACATAAGAGTAAGAAATATAACGTAGCCCTCGAATCATTGAGGACTCACCTACAATCTCGGATAAGCACCGTACTAGCCACGTGAATGGAGAGAAGGATCAAGATTAGCTCCGGTCCCTACATGGTGACATCATGTAGGCAAAATATGCGTTAGTACTTTGGAATGTACTAAGTATGCGGGGTGCAATGCAACAATAGACATGGACGCAATCGAAATCCAAGAGATAGTTCCATAGCCATAATAAATGATAATATGAGGATGCATGATCAAAGTGAAGTCAAAACATGTTTAAGTAAAACTATACTAATAGTAGATATCATATGTGTGTGCATAATCCGACCAATCTGTAACCCCAACTTAGGATGGGGGGTGCCGTTCACACCCTCACATGGGTGATGTTGGTCACACCCCAAGCATCCTAGGTGGAGAGATATAAACCTCTCACATGGTTGATGTTGGTCACACCCCAAACATCCTAGGTGGCGAGATATAAACCTCTCACATGGTTGATGTTGGTCACACCCCAAGCATCCTAGGTGGCGAGATATAAACCTCTCACATAGTTGATGTTGGTCACACCCCAAACATCTTAGGTGGTGAGATATAAACCTCTCACATGGTTGATGTTGGTCACACCCCAAGCATCCTAGGTGGCGAGATATAAACCTCTCACATAGTTGATGTTGGTCACACCCCAAATATCCTAGGTGGTGAGATATAAACCTCTCACATGGTTGTCCGGTTCTTTTCCTCCGGACCGGGCATGGTCATGCAACACTTTATATAGGAAATTCACCTTAGGCTCTAATGCAATCTCATGTATGGAATGAACATATACATAAGCTTAGTTTGTTATCAACACATTTCTGGAATGCCATACATCTCATAACTCAAGCCCTAAAGCATCAATTCATCAATTCTCCATAATTGGACATTTTGTCAAACACCTTGAAGGCATGTAATGGGATCAAAGAGCATGGAAAATAGGGTAGTAATTATGCAGCCAAACCAGTGAACAACCTACAACAACACATTTTAACACCCACAAGACCACATGAAAAATCTCCACATCCATTCTGAATTTAGATTCAAGTTCTAGAGTCACAACATGCTCAAAACAATCACTCTTCATGTTTAAAATTCAATTGTGCAGGAAATTTATACAAGGAACAAGACTAATTTATGAACCAGGAATTAAACCATGAATTAGTGAGTAGAATAGAGACTAGGCACTATGGGTGGAAGGACCCATGAGTTCAACACCACATACCTTGAGTTTTTATGAAGGCCTTGAGAGTGTCTTCAATGGAAGCTTGGAACTTGGGAGCAAGAGTCTCTTCAATCTTGATGAAGGTTTTGGATTAGGGTTCTTGAGAGAACTTTGAGAGAAAATGTGTCTAAGTATGGGAGAGGTGTTTTGGGTAATGTTTTAAAGATGAGAATTGAGTTAATGTTATATAGGAAATAACATATGCCCTATGGAAAAAACGGAACAAACACTTAGAAAAAAAAGTGAGGCGGGTGAACAGTAACTTTGGTTACTGGAAATTGCATTTTCTGCCCGGATAGGTTTTACGAAAATGGGCATAACTTCTTCGTCCGAACTCCGAATGAGGTGAAACGAAGTGCGTTGGGTAGCTAACTCAAAGGGATTTCCATGGATATATTATGTCCACCAAAATTATTTGTGTGCTAGGAGATATGACCCTCCAAAGTAGACCCTCGAAAAAGGCTTCACTTGGAAATTTCGGATTTCGATACGGTTGCTCTAAAATTTGGGTGAGACCCATCTCCCACTCAATTTGATCCCCTAAACAAGAATATGAAGTCGGATTTTCGAAAAACAAAACGGATTCTTAGATATAGCTAAAACAAGTTTCCAGTAACTTCCGAAGCACATTTTTAGGAACTTTTTGGGTCGTTTTAGTTACGGTTCATAATGGTTCCAAATCGTCTTTTGTGAGTGATGTGAAAGCTAAGTAATGTCTAGATTCGACTTTGGTAATATTGAAAGAAATGGTGCTCAAGAAGTCTGTTGAGGCTTTCTCCCAAGGGGAGATGGGGTACTTAGAAACCAAGGTCGATTATGTGTTCCGAATGTTGATGACTTAAGGGAACAAATCTTGACAGAAGCCCATAGTTCTCGTTATTCCATTCACCCGGGAGCCACCAAGATGTATCGTGACTTGCAGGAGGTCTATTGGTGGAATAGGATGAAAAAGGATATTACGAGATTTGTGGCTAAGTGTCCAAATTACCAACAAGTGAAAGTTGAGCATTAGAAATTGGGAGGTTTATCCCAAGACATTAGCATTCCTACTTGGAAGTGGGAAGACTTAAATATGGACTTCATAGTAAGGTTGCCACGTACTCGATGACAATATGATCAATTTGGGTCATAGTAGACCGAATGACGAAATCGACCCATTTCATTCCTGTCAAAGTTTATTATCTGGAGGAAGAGTATGCTAAGTTATATTTGAGGGAAATGGTAAGGTTACATGGTGTTCCCTTGTCCATTATCTCCGATAGAGGTATAAAGTTTACTTCTCAGTTTTGGAAGTCATTCCAAAAGGGTTTTGGAACTAAAGTGAAGCTTAGCATGGATTTTCACCCATAAACCAATGGGAAAACGGAGCGAATGATCCAAGCTTTAGAGGACATATTGAGAGCATGTGTCATCGATTTCAAGGGAAATTGGGATGATCACTTGACATTGATAGAGTTCGCTTATAATAATAGCTACCATTCTAGTATTGGTATGGCTCTCTTTGAAGCTCTTTATGGTAGGAGGTGTAGATCTCCTATAAGGTGGTTTAAGGTGGGTGAAGTTGCCTTGATAGGACCCGAATTAATTCTTGAGGCTATGGAGAAAGTCTAGCTTATTAGAGAGAGGTTGAGAATAGCCCAAGGTCGACAAAAGTCCTATGCCGATGTGAAAAAGAGACCTTGAGTTTGTGGTTAGTAACTGGGTCTACTTGAAAATCTCACCCATGAAGGGTGTGATGAGATTTGGGAAGAAAGGGAAGCTTAGTACCCGATACATAGGCCCGTATCAAATTTTGATACGTGTTGGTAAGGTTGCTTATGGGCTTGATTTGCCGAATGATTTGGCAACGGTGCATCCGGTGTTCCATGTCTCTGTGCTTAAGAAGTGTGTCGGAGATCCGACATCCATAGTTCCCCTAGAAGGCTTGGGGGTTGATGAAAGTTTCTTTTATAAAGAGGTACCGATTGTGATCTTATACCGGCAAGTTAAGAAGTTGAGAAACAAGGAAGTTGCTTCCATGAAAGTTTTATGGAGGAATCATTTAGTTGATCGTGCTACTTGGAGGCCGAGGCCGATATGAAGTCCCGATATCCTCATATTTTTCCTTCTACTCTAGCTTAAGGTAATGAGTCTCCTCATAATTTACTCCTTGTTTGAAGTCATGTGTGTTTTAGATGTTCCCATGATTTCCTTATGTTATGTATGTTCATGAAAACTTGTGTTTTAATAGAAAATGAGTCTATATGATTGATTTTCCTTATGTTTTAGTGCATTGAGTATGAGTTGCGTATAGACTCCATGAGATGAATTGATAAACATATTTTAGCTATGATTATTTTAGAATGAATTGCATATGAGCTCCATGAGATTGTGTTGAGCATGTTTTTAGCTTGGAGAAAGTAGTTCCTCCTTAAACATGAATTTTTTTGAAATTCATGCATATTGGGTTGATAGACGTAGTTTCTACTTCCTTATGATGCATTTAAGTATGTTTAGCTTGGAGTTGATGTTTCCTCCTTGTATATGTGCATTGCATGCATGATGGGCTGATAGAGTTAGTTTCACCCCTATTATGATGTTTCGAGAACGTCCTAGCTTGGAGTCGATAATTCCTCCTTGGTTGTATGCATTACATTGTTAGGTTAGGTTGTTAGTTCCTCTCCTAGAACAAATTTGAATCTCATTCGAGGACTAATGACCCCAAGGGGGAGATATTGTAACACCCCAGATTCAAAAAAGGAAAGACTAGCAAAATGCAGAACTCCCAGGTGCCATCCACGAGGGCCAACCACTGCCCATGGTTTGGGCCACGGACTGTAGATGGGTACGTGGATTGGTCCCTCAAAAGTTCTGCAGGGCAGAACCACGATTGGACCTACGAACCGTAGGTGGGTCCACAGTCCGTGGTCCAGGGGTCCGTCAATTGGCCAAAAGTCTCTGACCACCAACCACGGTCCACCAGGACGGGCCGTGGGTCAGACCATGATCTGTCGACTGGGTTCGTCGGTTGGTAGGTCGGTGATAGTTGACAGTTAGTTCAGGGGTAGTTGGGTCTTTTCCTAATTAATTAGTTCCAATACTACGTCCCTTTACCTAAGCCTAGGACCCCTATATAAGTCATTTTAACCCTAAAATTCACCCATTCAAATCATTGTTTCCAAAACCCAAAAGAAATCCCAAAGTTCTTCTCTTAAATACTTCTCTCTCTAGAACTTGAAGAAGAAGGAAGAGTTGAAGCTAGGGTCAAGTTCAAGTCTCCATTCCTCAAGAATTTATAGGCTTTGTAATCAAGGGAGGATAGTTTTTCATCCATGGATTCGTTCCATCCATGGAGTCCCTAAGATTCCCCAATTTGAGTTAGGGTTTTCTTCCAATATTAGGAGTATTGATGAATGTTGATCCAATTGATTGGGTAATGATTGTTTATGCATGAATTGATTAGAATAAATGTTTTTAGGATGGATTTGCATGTACTCATGCTTAACCCATGTTTCTAGGTTGAGATTGATGTAAATGGGTTTGATGCCATAAAAGGAGAATTTGTGGGTTTAGAGGTATTCATTTAGGATTGATAAGTTACATTAGAATTGAAGCTTATATGATGAATCATGATTAGGATTGCTTTGAGATTGAAGCTTATGAGATGATTATGATATTGAATTGCTTGAGATTGAGCATATAGAATGACTATGAGATATAGTGCTTTGAGAGTAAAGCTTATGTTGTCAATTGTTGAGTATTGATGTAATTGTCGTGGAAGGGGCAGTTCCCACATGAATTGCTTATATTATGCATGTGAAAGGCTTTCTTACATTGAATGATTCTAGGTTAAAAGGATTTCTCAACTAAAACAAATCTAGAATAAAGACTAAAATTGATGAGGCAAGAGGTGAATACCCATGACCTCTAGATGAGAAAGATATGAGGTGAATCCCCATATTCTTTAGAGTAGAGTAAGAGGCGACTACCCTTATCCCCTAATGTTGGACATGGATGCAAAATACCCATAATCCCTTATTGTGAAAGGACATGGAGGCGAATACCTATGATTACTTATAGAATGATGTGGAGGAGAATACCCGCGTCATATGATGTTGTGCATGGAGGTGAATACCTGTGATCCCACAGGATGGACATGGAGGCGAATACCCGTGACCATGTAAGCAAGGCAAGAGGCGACAATCCATTAGCTTTTATAGAAAGACAAGTGTCGTTTACCCATGTCTATAAAAGATAAGCTAATGAGATGTTATGATAGGTGATGAGCTTGGATGATGGCTAAGGTTACCTTCTATGATGAGTAAGACTAGTGGAGGATTACCCATGTCTTGGCTAAGTATTGCTTTGAGGTTACATGAGAAGTATCCCTTATATGTTGATGTTATCTATTATGTGCATTGATTATGCTTATTACTTATATTGTCTAACTATTATGTGCATTGATTATGCTTATTACTTATATTGTCTAACTATTATGTTTATGCAAGTTATCATATTTAGTACATTCTTGTACTAACGCATACTCTTGCCTACATTTCTTATCCAAATGTAGGGTCTGGTGGTATCGACTCTCATCCCCGTGGCTAGGACCTTAGTAGAGCAAGACTTGAAGATTTGTGAATACTCATAGCATTCGAGGATTTGACCACCATTTCTCTTATGTTCTTTTATTTTATATTTTGAACACTATTGTATGGGCTGTGTCCCAAGATATTAATGCTTTAGATGGTTTGAGACAAAGTGTAATAGACTTCCGCTTTTTGATATAAAACTTTGATGTTGGTTGAAAAATGGTTAAATTTTCGCTCATTTCTATTATCTTATGTTATGAAAGCTAAGTGGCTTATATGAGGCCTCTCGGGGTCTTGTATGTCATGTTACGTCTAGGGGGTACCCCTGGATCGTGACAAAACCCATATTGAGATTATGATTTAAAGATGTTTTTGGAAGATAAAAATTGAAGAAATCGATAAGGAATTGATAGGAGAAGCTTACCCACACGAGTTTATTCAATCAAAGCTCTCAAGATTACCTCTCCTAAGCTTCGATTGAGTAAAAAATGGGAATAATCCCCAAATTTACACTGCCAAATCTGTAAAATGGGGTCTGTGAACGCGGCCCATTAAACTACCTAGGTTCGCAAACGCAGTAAGCATGCCACCTCAATAACACGAATGCGCTAAGGGACTCGCGATCGCGGTCCCCTTTGCACTAGATAGCAGAGAACATGAGAAGCCCTAAACTAAAGTCTCCGACCGGATCCTCGGCAATCATTCGGGTTCAGGAAAAAATAAATTGGACAAGCTACCCCACTAAATTCGATATTCCTAATTCAACGGGATTGTCGAATTTCAAAAAAGGGTTAAATGACAAAATTACCCTCCCCGACATCTCTTTAAGTCTAAAGTCAACTTCTCGCCTAAACACCCAACTCTCAACCTAAGGCCTCGAAACTCTCACTAACCACCCAAACTCGACATTCTGGACGTAATGAAACTGGCAGGATCTCGATCCGATGCTCGCATATCTAAACGTTGAACAAAGTCAACTATAACAATATAATTCCAGTCAAAAGGATTAAAATCACCAAATCACACCTGATTGCATGAGGGACCACACTATCCATTCCCACAATACAAACTAAGTATGAAAACGCTAAAGGAAAGGGCAAAATTGTGATTTCACAAACAAAAACAGTTTCACAAGAAATGAGACATTACGGTTGGAGAACTAATTTAATAAAGTGTGTTAAGTTTAAAGAAACTTTTAACTACTAACTCTTTATTTAAATGTGATAGATAAGAGGAGTAATAGAACTTGATTTGGTGCGTATACCTAACCTATGATACAGAATATTTTATGAGTTTTTTTCTGCTCTTCAATATGCTGCTGCAGGGTTTTCCAATGTGAAATGCGTAGATACCCTCTTGACTCAACATATATTTTGCTATTTTTTTGAGTTTTTCTTTGAGTGTTTGGTATTTCATTAGTTTTGAATTAAGTAATGTTTTTTGTGAATAATATTTTTTCTTCATATGAGACCTTTGACAGACCTTGTTTGTGTTGTTGTACAATAGATATGATTGGTGCAGAACCACCTACCGTTCAAAAAGTCAACATTGTTGAGGTGCATTAGTTGAGGGTTTCAATATTTTATTGATTCTGGTGGCTGCTGCTTTCATCAGCCATTCCATCACTACCTCCTATGGCGACCAAGTCAGCATTCCCCCAATCTTCAATCTTATTTCGTTCCTCTCTCTCTCTCTTTACCAACAAAGCAAAGCATTTTCCTCGTCATTTATTTATCTACTTACACTGTAGCAAGATAGAGTAATAAATAAATACAATTCAACTCTTTACTCTAATTTGTTTCTAACACTGCTCCATCTTTCTCCCATGTCTGCTTCTAAGCTTTCAATTATTCGGATCACCTTGCTTCTATGGTTTTGCTGGTCTTTGCTACTATTTACCAAGGCAAATAGCCAAACTACTCATCCAGATGAAGGTAACCTTTACATAACTTTTTCTGTTGATCTTCCCAATTTATCTGTTACATGGTATTGGTACGGGGTTTCAATGCTGTAAACAGAAATACAAAGCAATTGCACTTGTTCTTACTTTTACATGACAACCATCCTAACTTTTGAAATTTGTGTCACAGTAAAAGCATTGCGTGCCATCAAGAATAGTTTGGTTGATCCAAATGGGAATCTCAGTAACTGGAGGAGAGGAGATCCATGTATCTCAAATTGGACTGGGGTTTTGTGCTACAATCAAACAAACAATGATGGTTATTTTCATGTTCGAGAACTGTAAGACCTTTACCACACTTCTTGCTACTGCATCATAAGCATGGATGTTCTTAACATGCTTAATTTTTCCAACACATTTCTAAATCTATGGATTTCTCAAGAATATATCTGGTCTCTCTACTTTGGTTCTCAAATAATGTATATTCTCCTGAATTTATGCCATTTTGCCTTTATTACTTGCTTCCAAATCTGGTACTTAATTGGGTATTGGTTGCTGAATCTCTTTGTTCCTCTGGTAGTTAGTTGCTAGCTCACACTGAAAGAAGTTCACTCCCTTTAGTCAAGTAGGTAAAGTAAGCATATAAACCACTTTGCCATAGATTTAATTTGAAACAAACAAAGAAGGTGGCGGAGTAGAGAATCGTCAAAGGATTTAATCAAAAAAGTCATGACCTATTGGATCCTGACATAGCTGTAAGTACCAGATGTGATCGATATCTTCTCTGTAAACCATTCTAAATTAGTCTATTCCAATTTGCCTCATCTAATAGGTGGCATGATTTTTTAGTTCTATTTTGGATTCTACAGATATTAGTAAAGACGAGGCATCAGAACTAAACTTGGAGAATTGAAATTGATTTAGTAACAAAAAAGTAATGATTGAGGGAAAGTGAGGCCATCATGTCATGTCTCAAATTCACACTTGGATCCCAAGAAGAAACCTTTGAAGTTGCTTTAGACTCTTTTTCAAATAGCTGAAAGTAAAAATCATGCTAGTGAAAATCTATTGAGCATCCCACTATCTAATATCATACATTTTCTAGTATCTAAATGGGGGAGCCTGCAATTCATCCTTCTCTGTTCGTATGCACTAGGTAAATTCATGCTATGCGGGTAAACATACAAGCTCTATTCTATCTTGTACAGCTCTCACCGTATCACATGCTTGTATTTGAGAATAGGAGACTCGCTGAAGAATTGGGATAAGCCTCACCAATTGGCCTTGGTATTTACTTGATGTACCATGGACATCCAAAAATCATCAAGAACCTATTGTCTAGGATGCGACTGGGGTTTGTATTAATATATCATTACATCAAAGTTTTTCTGTGTGGCATAAAGCAAAGATTATGGCCAACAGTGAGACTATTTATTTGATAAGTAGTTGGTTTCGTTCTTCCACAAATATGAACTTTTTAGTTCTGTTGAAAAAACAAATCACATTCGTCTCAAAGTACATGAATTTACCTAGTCATATATTAAGAAGTTAATGCTAAGATGCATGTATAGTTGAATTCATGATTTTGGAAAACAAAAAGTCTAGAATTAAATTAGAGATTGAGAGCCCTCCTTCCTAAATTTCCAACATCTGCTGTTAGAGCTACTTGTCCGGAGGGATCTGTAGAGAACCCGAATTCTCAAATATTTGGAAGAATGATACTTCGGGGTGAAATGAATGTGAATGAGATTAGCTACTATTGCTATGAGGATACTGGGTTAGAGAGGCACCAACTTGAAGAAATTATTTTGGTACATGGAACTACCAATAATTCAAAAATTAAAACAACTTCCAGAGATAATTTTGATGGCAAGGAGTCAAACAAGAGTTTCAACCCTGAACAAACAACTGCTTATGGAGTAGCTGTATGATGAGGAATCTTGAGTAGAAAGGTAGTGGGTGATGTGACTTTCACGAAAATGATAGATATGAAACATGGTTGCATCTATCAAAGGATTGATGACATGATATTTGAGAAGGTTTCTTTTTATAAAACCCAAGTAAAGATGAAGATGATGACGAGGATGAATAAGATTTGCAGGATGATCAGATCATTGTAAGAGTTCTACGATCCTTGAATTCACGATTTAATTTTATGGTTGTAACTGAGGAGTCCAATTAACGATCCTTGGACACCATGATCATCGATGAACTTGCTGCCTTTGCAAGTCCATGAAGAAAAATGAAATGACCAGTAACAAGAATTAATCAAACAAGCTTTGCAAACATTGGTTTTCTTTAAGAAGAAAGATGAAACGTGTTGCTAGCATGGAAGAAGTGGTGGACATGGACGAGGTAGAGGAAGATCATAAAATGAAGTTGAGCTTGAGATCTTGAAGAAACAAGATCAAGATGTGGATGCCTTGCCTTTATAATCCATCAAAGATTGACGTCTTCCAAAACACTCTTTTGAGTGATGAATCCACTTTTAAAGGGGGTGTTGAAAAAATAACCTAGGTTCATCTCAAGTACATGAAATTTCCTAGTTCATGTATTTAGAAATTAATGCTAAGATATGTGTATAAATTAATTCATAACTAGGAAAACAAATTGAACTAAATTATGATAATATTAGACTAGGTACATGTTAAAAGAATACCTATTAATTCCTAGGCACTATAGCGGTTATAAGGAAGCAAGTTGAGTGAAGGAAAAACAATTTGTTCCTCCACTTATCTTCAACAAAATTTGAGAGATTTAGAGTTGTCCTCCCTAAAATTTCCAACAAGTTCTACACACGTAAATAAATTAATAAATAATGATAAATGGATGTATGTACTAGCAATTTTTCAATAGTTGGACAAGGAAGCTTTGAAGTGTAGAGATTATAGTTGAGAAGCCCTCTTACCTAATAGGGTCCTAGTTGTCTAGAAGGAGCACATAGAAGCCCTCTTACATTATAGGGTCCTAGTAGTCTAGAAGGAGCATAGACTTTAAATACTTTGTGAATTTACCAACTTTTTTTGCGTAGAAAGATGACAGTCTCACATAAATTTTAATGTCTGATTTAGTTAAAAATAAATAAAAATATTAATGTCTGAAGTTTAATTCTTGACCTCAGTTGTTTTGCTTGTTATGATGTTTGTAAACATTTTAATGTAGCTTGAAACAAGTGGTGGATGATCATTCTAGAGATTGATCACATTTCAGTAGAGTATGTTTCAATAATCTGCAATGTGATGAGTCCTTGTGTTTTTCCTCTTAACAGGCAATTACTGGATATGGATCTGTCAGGAAATTTGTCACCGGAGCTTGGTCACTTATCTTACATGAAAATATTGTAAGTTTGGATATTTAACAAATGCTATTCTCTTCTAAATATTTTCTGCTTTGCAATTTTTTCCCACTAATAGCTTCTATTAAAATCCTAGTAGGAATAAGAATAGTATATAGAATCCTATTTAGAATAGGAATAAGAATCCTAGTTGGAAAAGGAGTCTTATGTAGTGTCTGTAAATAGGGCCTCAATGTAATAATGTGGACACACAATTTGACAATATTTTTTTTCTAATATTTCTCATATGGTATCAAAGCATTAGTGAGTAACTTGATTAGGCTCACTGTGCGTCAATTTCCGATGATTGTCAGTCATGGTATCAGAGCATTAGTGAGAAACTCAACCAGGTCACTGTGTGTCAATTTTTGATGATTGTCGAAGCTGATACGCAATCGTCTATTTCTATCGGTGTTCTGCTTGTCTTTTCCAGTAGAGTCGTGCCATCATTTTGACCCTACCTATATAATTTTTTTTTCTTTTCTTCTCATATTTTGACCACTTTTCGGTCGTTAAATTTAATAATCCGACGACCTTTGTCAATTTTCCGACAAGATCTGTCAAGACCCCTTTCGATCTTTTCTCTAGCAGTTCATTACAAAATTTGTAAACGTTCATCACTGATTTCGATTTAGTCCTATGATTAAGTCAAAACCCTTAATGAGGAGATAAGACAATCAAACATCACACTGTCCAAGAAGAATCGACGAGGGGGAGGTCGCTTTGGAAGATCTCGACTTAGGTGTAGTTATTGTAAGAGGCTTGGACACACTCATGACATATGTTATTCTGGACCTAAGTGTAGTTATTGTGATAGGCTTGGACACACTCATGAAACATCCTATTCTTTGCATAGTCAACCACCCAAAATATGCATGTAGTCGATCTAACGTCATAGGTAATAAACGGGTTTATTTATCTCAAGAGGAATATAATGAGTATCTTCAATATCAAGCAAGTAAGTAGATACCTCTACCAGTAGCCTCAACTGCACAGTCTCCTACTTTTGGATCATGGATTGTGGACTCTGGTGCTTCTAATCATGTTTCTGGTGATAAATCACTTCTGTCAAATATGGTTTACTCGCAGTTGGTAACCAAACCAAAGCAAAATGAATTGGACAAGCTAATCCCCTATCCTCTGTCACTTTAAAGTCCGTTCTTTATGTCCCTGGTTATCCTTTCAATCTTGCATTAGTCAGTCATTTGACTCGTGCCCTAAATTGTGGCATACTATTTCTTGAGGACTCATTTATCAAGCATTACCATAGTACGGAACAAACAATTGGTGTAGGATATGAATCACAAGGTTTACTACCTTATCTCGTCGAGCTCATGCATAGCATGTCCAATTACAATTCTCCTGACATAATTCACAAACGTATGGGACATCCTAGTTTGTTCAAGCTACAAAAGATGGTGCCTATTTTGTTCCGTTTATCCACATTAGATTGTGAGTCATGCCAATGTGGGAAACACACTTGAACAACCTTTCAATGTAGTGTTGAGAGTTGTGCAGAGTCTATATTTTCCTTAGTTGACTCTGATATTTAGGGTCTTAGTAGAGTCAGTTCACCCATAGGTTTCGCTATTATTTAAGATCTATATGGATTTTCTTGATGAAAGATCACGCTGAATTATTTCCTATATTCTAGAGTTATTGTGCTGAAATACAAAATCAATTTGGTGTCTCTATTCATACCTTTTGTAGTGATAATTCCTTAGAATATATGTCCTCCCAATTTCAACAATTTATGACTGATCAAGCAATTATTTATCAGACTTCTTGTCCATACACTCAACAAAATGGAGTAGCAAAGAGGAAGAATAGGCACCTTATCGATACTGCTCGCACTCTTCTCATTCAATCCCATGTTCCACTGTGTTTTTGGGGCAATGCAGTTCTCGCATCTTGCTATTTAATTAATCAGATGCCCTCATCTTCCATTCATAATCAAATTCCTTATTCAATATTGTTTCCTCAGTCACCTCTCTACTCTATCCTCCCTCGTGTCTTTGGGAGCACATGTTTTGTTCATAACTTAGCCCAAGAATAAGCCTCTCATGCTCTCAAATGTGTTTTCTTGGTTACTCTTGAGTTCAAAACAAGTGTTGTTGCTATTTACCTGATCTTCGTCGCAACTTTATGTTTGTTGATGTTACATTCTTTGAATTTTAACCTTACTATTCTTTTTTTGATCGTCCTAATATATCTAAAGTCTTACCCATACCTTAAGTCTTACCTGTACCGACTTTAAAGGACTCTACTATTACTTATACATCTCTCATGTCCATACCTCAACTTTTACCTGTACCGACTTTTGAAGACTCTATGATTACTTCTATGTCTCCAGTTGTAGTTCCACCACTCATAACTTATCATCGTCGTCCGCATCCAACATTAGTCATAGATGATTCATATTATGCGTCGGACCCTGTTCCTATTGTAGGCTTGCCTCCTCCTAGCCAACCAATTGCACTTCAAAAGAGTGTATGTTCCACTTGTAATGCTAACCCACATTATACTTTCTTGAATTATCATCATCTATCGTCATCTTATCATGCCTTTGTATCATCTTTATCCTCTATTCGCTCGCATCCCTAACTTTATCATCCAGGAGGGAGGCATCTATGATTGATGAAATGTTTGTTTTACATATGGTACTTGAGAGCTCGTTTCCCTTCATGTAAAGTAAATCTACTGTTGGTTATCGTTTGGTTTATGCAATCAAAGTTGGTCCAGATGATCAGGTTGATCGGCTTAAGGCTCGCCTTGTTGCCAAAGGGTATACTCAAATATTTGGGCTAGATTATGGTGATACTTTCTATCCTGTGGCTAAAATAGCATATGTCCGTCTTTTTCTATCCATGGTTGCAGTTCTTCATTGGACTCTTCATTAGTTAGACATTAGGAATGCTTTTTACGCGATGATCTTGAAGAAGAAGTCTATATGGAGCAACCACCTGGTTTTGTTGCTTGGGGGAGTCTAGCCTTGGATGTCCATTGCACAGGTCACTCTAGGTCAGTCTATGGTCTGAAACAGTCTCCTCAAGCCTAATTTGGTAAGTTCAACACAATAATTCAGGAGTTCAACATGACTTGTGGTGGAGCTGATTACTCGGTGTTTTATCAACATTCTGCACCAAATCTGTGTATTTGTTTAGTGGTCTATGTTGATGATATCATTATCAGTGGCAATGATTAAGAAGGTGTCACTAATTTGAAACATCTTTTTCAACATTTCCGAACTAAAGATCTTCGCATCGCAGACTGAAGTATTTTCTAGGTATTGAGGTTGCTTGGTCTAAATCATGTATTGTTATTTCTCAACGGAAATATGTCTTAGGCATTCTTGAGGAGACAAGAATGATGGGATGTAAACCCATTGACACTCCTATGGATCCGAATGCTAAACTCTTGCCAAGACAGGTGGAGCCACTCAGATATCTTCACCAAGTCCCTCACTGATCCTCGTATTAATTACATCTGTAACAAGCTAGGTACATATGACTTGTATGCAGAGGGTAGTGTTAGAATAGTATATAGAATCCTATTTAGTGTTATCAAAGAATCCTATCTAGAATAAGAATAAGAATAGGAATAGGAATAGGAATCCTAGTTGGGAAAGGAGTCTAATGTAGTGTGTATAAATAGGGTCTCAATGTAATAATGTAGACACACAATTCAATAATATTTTTTTCTCTAATATTTCTCACAGCTTCTTTACATTGTAATTTTCCTGCTAACTTTTTGTTTCCATTTGTCCTAAAAAGGGATGTAATGTGGAATGCAATTAGCGGGACAATCCCAAAGGAGATAGGAAATATCAAAACACTTGAATTATTGTAAGTTAAACTTGTTTTTCCCATTCCCTTCTTTTTACTGATATTATGACTTCCTTTAGATTGTTCACTCTTTTCTTGTGGTTTTACTCATGGGGGAATGAGCGAATATCTGTGGATGTTTGGATAATTCCCATGTGTACTTATTCAGGAAATATTACATCTTGCTTGCTACCTAATAATTTTCTCTGGTTGTTACTTATATATATATATATTTTTTTTTATGGTTTCAGACTTCTGAATGGAAATGAATTGACGGGTTTTTTGCCTGAAGAGCTTGGTTATCTTCCCAACTTGAACAGGATACAAATTGATCAAAACCACATATCAGGACCCTTACCTGTATCATTTGCAAATTTGGAAAAAACAGCACATTTGTAAGAGATTTCTTGAGATGGATGATTACTAATTTCCTTACAGCCCGACACCAGTTTTTTGGGTTATTTGATGCCACATACATCGTTAACATCAGAATTTTCATTTCTTATTTACTGATATGTATTTTCCTTAATGTGATTTTTGTTTTTCTGTCAGCCACATGAATAACAATTCGATAAGTGGACAAATTCCACCGGAGCTATCTAAACTTCCAAACCTACTTCACTTGTAAGTGACAATATGATTCTTTGACGGTATTACTGCCTGCACAGTCCTTCAGGTGGTGTGAATTATGATGTTTCGCAAGACTTAAGTAGAAATGTTGCTTTTATGAATGATGCATTTGGAGTCCTTTCCGATCAGGAAAAATAAAAGGATTCCCTTGTTTCTCATCAGTGGTGGTGGAGAGTATTATTACTGGGTTCAACTGAAAGCCAGCGTTCTTGACACAAAATATGGATAGATATGTAAACAATCATTAAGTTTTCAATAAACATTTAGATTTTGAGCCCATAATTTTAGTAGTGTAAGGGGCTCACTGCTAAGAACATAAAGGTTGAACCCATAAAATTAAAATCCTGGATCCGCCTCTGTCTCTCATGGCTTACTCTTTGTTTGTTCAAGGAATAGGTGGGTACTGAAATGATTATATCTATCTCTTCTTACTATTTGCAAGCAACTATGCTTTCTTTCTTTTTGACGAATTAAAACACCCATACACTCTTACTGATTGACTTCTTTTATGTTATCACCAAAGAAGTATGTCGATGTATCAAAATTCATTTGATAAATACAACATGAGACTGAGACCAAAAAGATTAAGCAGAAAATTTAGCTGGAATTAAACCATCATTATCATGATACAAAGGCCTCATTAATATCAATTGTTGCACACTAATATTATATATAGAAATGAATTTTTCTGGATAGACTAGATAAAGATGACTTATTAACCTTAGAATGTAGTGTGGTTTTGATCTATATAAAAAAAAAAAGATTCGCCTGGTGCACTAAGCTCCTGCTATATGTGAGGTCCCCGGAAGGGCCTGACCACATCGGGTCTATTCTACACAACCTTACTTTGCAGTTCTCGTGTGTTTTTGATCTATTAATTTTGATGAATATTATTTAGAGGTGTGTTTTGCATTATAAAGTACTTATCACCCTTTCCCTTCATTTTCCAGGCTTCTTGATAATAACAACTTATCGGGTTACCTTCCACCAGAGCTTGCTCAAATTCCAAATTTGCGCATACTGTATGCTATCTTTCTTTGCTATGTATATAATACTTTTTTGATTACTGATATTAGAATATCTTTTCATTGGCGATAACTTTGGAGCCGAAGTACTTTTATCTTGATTGTGGAAGAGGTTTCCCTCATGATGAGTTTGGGAAAGGTGACGTAAATTGAAATTCTGTTGCAGACATAGAAAGGAGACAAGGCAGTTGCAACAAGTTACGAAATCGTCAAACATATCCTTAGTTCAAGCTATGTTTGTTGTAGTAACTATTGATTACGAAGTGTGACACTGAGCATATAAGACTATTCTTGATGTACACAGATGACAATATTATGTTCGAAGTATCAATACAGGATCTCTCAGATGTAGCTTTTTGATCTTTGGTAAAGCAATATTTGGTAAAGTAAAAAGAAATAATAATCATGAGTTGCCACTGGAATAATATGCTGAATGCAATAGAAAAGCTTCATGACCTATCATTGCTGTGAAGACCACTAGTATCCCTTAAGCCAATCAAAAGATTTTATGGTACTATCAAAAGATGAAAACATATTTATTATTGCTAAGAGGCTTTATTTATCAAGGGAATAGTTGAGAACTGTTTCTTTCGGGGATAAAATATTAGAGCTCATAATGAATAAAAGATTAGCAACAGTATGAAACTGAATCAATTTTCTGGACATAGTTATCACCTATAAGATTTTTCTGTAGATAAGAAATGTCATGTTGTGTATACATGTTATTTCTAATTTAAATATCAACAGGGACCATGTTTTTAGTTGACTTTTGACATTAAAGGGTTTCAGCTCATAAAATGGACTAAACCTTTGTAGGAGATGTCTATGTACACATCTGTTTTCGTTTATTCTTTCTGAGAAGTTCTTTTACTGTCTCAATTTTTGTTCTTTCTGCCATAACTACCTTTTATTCTGTAAGCATAAATGTCTCATATTTGATTTTACTCTTGTTTTATAGTCAACTTGATAATAACAACTTTGAAGGAAGTCACATTCCTGATTCATACGGGAACATGTCACGTTTGTTGAAACTGTAAGTCCATTAAAATCTCTTGTTTATGCTGAGTTGGAATTTATGGCATGAGGATAGAAATTATTTACGTCCAGGGGGGGCATGAACCATAACTTCAAAAGATTTTGTGTCACAGCTCTTCTATAATCTTCCTGTGAATAGGCATAACAGTTTTAACACTTATCAATCAACATTAGTTATCTTGAGTTTTTATTTGTACTATGGGTTCTGAGACTGAAATGGGTGCATACTCATGTACATATAGAATATTTGATGGTTAGAACTCCTATTTAACTTATTATAGAATTGGTAGCATAAATGAATGATAAAACACATTATCCTCAAATAATAGAAGTAATGCAGTATATAACCTATAATTTCAAGTTAATTGTGTCATTAGAACAATCATTCAAAGTTGATTGCGATTTCCTGTTGGAGATTCTTCCAATGGTGATTCGCCTTGTTACTATTTGGCAACAAGGAATAGCCATTATTTGTAGCAACCAGTGGAATAACATTGAAGTTATCAATCAAAGGAAATAAAAAGGGGACGGGACTAAAGAACAGGATGAGAAAACTATGAATGAGCTGGAAGAAATGATTAGTTCATCCTAACCTCAAATAGTAGTTAAAAATAACAGGAAGCAAATACTATAAGAGATAATTTAATCACCTGTTACCTGTAAAGCTTATATATATCAAGTAAGAGCCTTTAGAATAGAGGTTCTGGAACCACTGAATGTTTTTACAATTTCAGTAGCTTATATGCTTGCTTCTTCCAGATTGTAAGCAAGTATTTTTGCTTTTTATGCTTCATTTTTTCAAAGTAGTAATAGATTCATCTGTTTCAAGAAAGTATTACAAACCTTGTATTGTAATTAGTACGCTTTTTTGAGAGCTTATATTGATTTAAAGTGATTCTGCTTTTTCATTCTTCCAGGAGCCTGAGGAACTGTAGCTTACAGGGACCAGTTCCAAATCTGGGCAACATACCTAACCTTACTTACATGTAAGAATATATCCAAGGTTCATGCATACTATAAGGACATTTATACACTTCTTTATAGTACAATTCTGTTTCCATGGAGAAGTCAAATGTTAATAATCAGGATTCGCTTGAGGGAACACAGATTATTAGCTTTAGGCTAACAGCGACTTCATTTAAGATCAATATTCAACATAATTACCCTTTTTGGTTAATAGTTGCATTTGCAACATGCATATTCTAATTAATTATTTTCATATTTCAGAGATCTCAGCCTTAACCAGCTAAGTGGGTCCATTCCATTGAACAAGCTTAGTGACAATATGACGACAATGTAAGAGCTTGATACAATTTTTCTGTAAGCTTTATCATGAGTTATTATTATCTACTACTACTTGCTAAAGTGATATTGTCGGGTCCATCATACTGTTTATCTGATATTTTCTGAAGCAATATCTTACTTCTGATTGTGGCAGTGATCTATCATACAACAACCTCAACGGAACTGTTCCTTCAAACTTTTCAAGCCTTCCTCATTTGCAGAAACTGTGAGCATTATTTCCTCTGCTCTTTATCATTTTTGTTACTTTATTTTTTTTTTTTGTTACTCTAGAGACATGACTTTTATTAAATAGTTGTCAGTCGTTTACCACTCAACAACATAAATAGTTCGCAACAATTATCCATTAATTCATTATTATTTTTCTGCTGCCAGGTCGCTAGAAAACAATTCATTAAGCGGTTCTGTTCCATCCATAATTTGGCAAAATAGGACACTCAACGCTACGGAGACACTTATCTTGTAAGGACTGAAATTTTGAGAGATCCACATTTGCTTCTAAATTTATCATGAAAAAAAAAAAATTGTTACCATAAGGCCATCTTTGTTATTGCTATCCTATGTGTTAGTTTTTCCTAGCTGTCTAGTCCTTGATAATTCCATACTTTGAGATCAATATGACTGTAGTTGAGATGTATCTGCTGCAATATTGCAGGGATTTGCGGAACAATAAGCTTTTGAATATCTCAGGAACTCTGGTTATCCCACAAAATGTCACTGTTAGGTTTGTTTTTTTTGTATAATCATCATCTCAATAATTCCTCTTTGTTTAAAGATACAATGTGAACATTTTACATTCCCATTTTATTGTTCTAGTCTTCAAGGAAATCCATTCTGTTCAAATTCTATCCTACTCGACTTTTGCGGACCTTACAAAGGAGATGCTGGTGGTACCTTGCAATTAGCAAACAACACTGATTGTCCTCCTTTGGCGTGTCCTCCCCCCTATGAATATGCCCTGCCATATCCTACTTGCTTTTGTGCTCTACCGCTGCTTATAGGATACAGGCTGAAGAGTCCTGGATTTCGGGATTTTCGATCATACGTGGATCAGTTTAAGTGGTATATCACGATTGGTCTTAAACTGAATATATCTCAATTACACCTTAACACATTTTCATTGGAAGCTGGTCCTCGGGTGAAGATGTACTTGAGGATTTTCCCCATCTTTGATGATAACAACAGCTCTCATTTGTTCAATAAAAGTGAGGTCCTAAGACTCCATAGCATGTTCACTGGATGGCTGATTCCTGATAATGATCTTTTTGGACCTTATGAACTTCTCAATTTCACTCTACTTGCAGATTATCGAGAATGTACGTATGCCCCCTTAATTAAACATAATCTTCCAAGGAGTACTCATTGAAGAGGAATTTATCCCTCCACATCTTGATTGATTTACTTTCTTCAGATATGTATCTGATTTCGTGTCTCTATGATTTACTCTTAGCTGACACTACTCTGCTCGAGTGAACTTTTAAGAAATCTTTAGCATGACCTAATCTGTTCTCTTCCTTTTGTCAGTAAAAGATCATGATATATAGTGAACTTGACTATGTGATTAACTTATTTTGATGATAAAATATTTTTGTATATCTCTTGCTTCTTCTTGTACTTTTGTTTTTGTTGGTGTGTAATTTTCCTTTGCTGATGACTTAATCATTGGGCCATATTGAATTTGGTGACTGACCAATCCTTTGTGCAATTATAAAACACAAGAATAGATACCATATCATATCATATTATCGAAGCATTTAACGGGGTGAAGCCTAGCTATTTGTGTCCTTGTGATATATAGTGTTTATTGTTCTTTTGCAGTAATCCCCCCTCCCTCATCATCTGGTATTAGCAAGGGAGCTCTTGCAGGCATCATACTAGGGGTAATTGCTGGTGCGGTCACAATATCGGCATTTGTATCACTTTTCATACTGAGATTGCATATGAAGAAGCACCACCGTGCCAGTTCAAAACGCAGCCTATGTGAGTATACTACAGTTACTGATCTTGAAGTTTGTGTTGCTTTCTGCGATTGTAGCATTTTGAATCATTGTAGACTATACATTCTCATATGTCTTTATTACTTGGATTAACTTTTACCTAGATACAGCAATCATGAAACTGAAAGGGACAATTGAATATTATATGTTTGTATAGAATGATGAAAATACAATGACATCAAATTAGATGTAGAACGATGGAATAGTCTCCATTTGAAAATACTGCAATTTCAAAGAGCATGATAATGAGTGTGTTATCTCTGCAAAGAAATATTAGATGTAAGAATCCAGCTAGAGTTTTCATTTGGAAGTATCCCTGAAAACAATTTATTCTCTCTCATCTAGAAAGTTGTCTAGTTCATGAGCTTACTGATCAACAGCATAATCATCTCTTGTTAGTGTATCGTATCTTGCGTATCAATTAGTTCACATTTGAATAACACATTGCTTTTAGGCCTGCATGTTATGTTAACCTCAATCTCAACTCTGATGCCATGAAGGTGGTGATTATGATATAGATATATTGTCTCAAACTAAAGTTGTAAGCCCATGTCTTTGCATTGCAGTGTCGAAAATCTCTGTCAAAATTGATGGTGTTAAGGAGTTCTATTTTGAAGAATTGACACTGGCGACCAAAAATTTTGACAACTCCAGCATTGTTGGTCAAGGAGGGTATGGAAAAGTTTATCAAGGTACTTTAGCTGATGGGACAGCTGTAGCCATTAAACGAGCTCAAGAGGGATCGTTACAGGGCCAAAAGGAGTTTCTTACAGAAATTGAACTATTATCTAGGCTACATCACCGAAACCTTGTGTCTTTGCTTGGATATTGTGGTGAAGAAGGAGAACAGGTACCTTATTACTTCATCATGAACAAAAATCAAATTGAGCAGTATGCTCAATTTTGTAATACCAAAAGATATGTTTTTTTTTAAATGCTGGAAGGAAAAAAAGGAATATAGGATCTTTCTTATACCTTAAAATGGATCCTACACACGTGTGCATCCACATGCTTAAAGATTAGCAAAGGAATACAGATCCAAGAGAAGATTTTTTGCTAGCAGATAATTGGACTACTTTTTCTTTTTCTTCCAACAATTGCTGGACTACTTTAATATTGTGATTACTGATATTATTTCGCCTCTGACCGATTATAGGTCTTTTTCTTTTCCGTCTTCTTTCTACATCCACATGTGCCTTTCTCTCTTTTCAATTCCCAAATTAGAACATTTTGTCAATTTTGTGTTTTACTTGCAGATGCTGGTTTACGAGTTTATGCCTAATGGTACTCTGAGAGACCACCTATCTGGTAAATAACTATATAATTCACATTGTTCTTGCCTCCATTTATTTGTGCAAATCTTTTCCTTCTAGCACTTCATTTTGATAAGGAAAACATTTAAGCACGCAAACGATTAACTAATCGACAACATCTAGCCTTGCCCCCAACCAAATCCCGTCCAATGAAAATTGTAGAAAATCAATCTTTCTGCTGGTTAGTCTTAGGGGATTGCTTTGAGGGGAGCACTAGCAGAAATCAAGTGTTTGACCATATCATATGGGATTTAATGAGTTGACTTGTGGTGTGTCAGGTAAATGTAAAGAACCTCTAAGTTTTGCTATGCGATTGAAAGTTGCCTTAGGTTCAGCTAAGGGCATACTCTACTTGCACACGGAGGCTGATCCTCCCATATTCCATCGAGATATCAAGGCAAGCAATATATTGCTAGACTCTAAGTTTATTGCAAAGGTGGCTGACTTTGGACTTTCACGGCTAGCTCCAGTTCCAGATCTTGAAGGGACTCTGCCTGCTCATGTATCAACAGTTGTTAAGGGCACTCCGGTGAGCATTGATTGTTCAAGGAAGCGGATATTTTGACCAAAATATTTGTGATCCTACCTTGTGACTCTAATGCTTGTTCTCTGCAGGGATACCTTGACCCAGAGTATTTCCTAACTCATAAATTGACTGACAAGAGTGACGTTTACAGCCTTGGTGTTGTATTCCTTGAGCTTCTTACCGGAATGCAGCCAATTTCACACGGCAAGAACATTGTTAGGGAGGTACTGCTTTGGTAGAAAATATTGTCTTATTGTTGTCATCTACACATAATTAAGTGTTAAAACATAAGGGATTTGAGTAATAATATCAAGGTTTTTGGTCTCCATTAGATATAATTGAATCCGTGTTGTATGGATATATATGTACAGGTGAACCTTGCGTATCGTTCTGGTATGATATTCAATGTGATTGATGATCGGATGGGATCTTATCCTTCGGAATGTGTAGAGAAATTCATAAATCTGGCTCTGAAATGTTGCCAAGAAGAGACAGAAGGTCGGCCATCGATGGTAGAAGTGGTTCGAGAACTGGAAAACATACGGGTGATGATGCCTGAATCTGACTCTATAATTAGAGATTCCGTGGTCACGGATAGTGAAAAGGATAGCAGAACCCCATCTTCAACCTCAGCTATGAAATATCCTTTTGTTTCAGCTGATGTATCTGGTAGTGACCTTGTCAGTGGAGTTGTTCCCTCCATTCATCCTAGGTGATAGATATTTCACCCTCTTCTCCTATGTACAGTCAATTATATCTGCAAATATTTTGTCTATATTTCTAACACTTGTAACATATATATCTTATCCAATATATAGTTAATGTGAATGATTTTTGTGCTAAAATATTAATACTGAACAACATAGTTATGCTTTCTTTCTTTCTAATCTTTACAAAAAGTGTGTTCAATGACTCTAAAAAATATATTTAGTGTCAATTAAAATATTATTGTTAATTAATTACTGCTAAAGATTATTTTTAGTGTAACAAGTAATGATGATTTATGGTAAAAATTGTAAAGTATGTTCAGAACACTAGAAATTGCACAACAGTACGTAAGTGAATTTAGAATATATATATATATTTTTTTTGAAAGAATAGATTCCAGGGCTATGGATTACGTATCAATTCAGATAAGTTATTCACTTAAATTGACTATTTAGATGATTTGGTTTATTAATCAAGAGTTAAACTCATGAAAGCTTTTGGGTTCGTACTCGCCTAATAAAGTCATCTAACACCTATATTCCTATGGAGTTAGAATTAACCAGAATGCAAGAATAATTCTTGTATCATGACTAAGCAAGAATGATAGGTATATATTCCTATTCTAATTACAAGTTCATTCTCGAGGCCTAGATTCAAAGAACTTGCGTTATTTGATTCAGTTTCAATCAAATTCCTTTTTCCAAGTTCAATTCTGGACGATTGATAGTATTTCAGTGTTAGCAAGACAATGAAATAACTAAGCACGATAAAAGAATAAAGAAGCCAATATCTATATCTATATCTATCTATCTATTATTTTTTATACTACCTTAAAAACATGAACTCCCAAACTTGAATGTTGAATTACTATAATACCCCCAATTAAAAGTACTCAATTAATTATATTTATGGATTTAATTATATTAAAAGTAGATACCTTTTCACATTAAAGGGTTGTGATTTTTTCAAAGAGTTGTGCCATTTCCAAAGGGTTGTGATTTTTTGGATGGATTGTGACATTTTCGATGAGTTGTGATATTTCCGAAGGGTTGTGATTTTTCCAAAGGGTTGTGACTTTTCTAAAAGGTTGGGCCTTTTCCGATGAGTTGTGACTTTATCAAAAGGTTGTGCCTTTTCCCATGAGCAGTGAGTTTTTCGAAAGGTTGTAACTTTTCTGATAAGGCACAATTAGCATCTATTCATACTACTATTTGTTAGCTATAAATAGGGGGGTTTCCTCTCACTTTTAAACTACGATTTTTGTTAAAGTTTTCTACTCTTCTTCTTCTTAAAAATCTCAAGGGGATCAAGTTCAAAATTCGACGAAATTCAAGGTACCACTTAAGAAAGAATTGGTGAACAAATTGTAGCAAATCATTCATCAATCCACACTTGTACTTTTCTTACGATTTTCACGAGTTAACATTGACGAAATGTTGTGAGAAAGACAATAATAATAAACAAATATGAAAAAAGTTGCATGATTTTAGTAAGATATTTCTTCTTTGTTATTTCATTTTTTATTCTTTTACCCTCAAACGAAGGAGTTTCTTTCTAATTTTACTAAAACAACATGCATCAATGTAGTCCATTAAATTATTAGTTTTGATGTTAAATCCACTATTTCAAAAAATAAATTTTCACTTTTAATAGATTTGTAAGTAAAATGAATGGATAATGTAAAGTGTTGATGGCAGGATATTTTAATCAAATGGAACACTACAGTGAATATAGCATGAACATATATTTTCGTCTTCCTTCTTCATTGGCTATGTATTGTTTCATATTTTTTTTCTTTTTTATATTTATATTGAGTATGAAATTTTTTTATTATGAATTTTGTGTTATTTTGTGTTCATTTTAATTTGAGAAAATGTTATGTCACAAGATACACTCCTTGCTAGTTATATAAAAATAGATAAGAAAATAATGATTGATCATAAAATACTCTTGTACCAAAAAGTTTAACATTTTATATCACGATAAAACTTCTATAAGATACTAGATGCTTTCATAAGAAAACAACTATATCATATGGTATGCAGCAAAAAAAAGGATAAGACTACAATTCTTCAATGATAAGGTAGACACATAAAAAATGAAATATTTTTTACCAAAGGTGATGTTGCTCATATATTAAAATTAAATTATGCTACATATATATATATATATATATATATATATATATATATATAAAACAAAATATTGGTCAAGCTAAATATTTGACACACACTCAAACCTTTATTTAACCATCATTTGTTATAACACAACAAAGTGCCCTTTTATTTGTAAAATGGCCTCTCTAAGATTGTCTTACTCAAATATTAATTGAGTACTTATATTTTGTAAAAGATAGATTACGTATAAAGATAAAATATCAAAATATTTATAGTAATCCTTACTAGTACATGCACATACAAAATTTCAAGTATGAATATTTATGAGAAAAATTGTACTTAAATGGTGTCCATCATTTATGTTCATAACCTCAAGAGGAAAGGCTATTGGTGACATTTTTTATTGATATTTTTTTTTGTTGGTTAGATTTGTTTACAAAATTGAGTGAAGTAAAAACAATACTTCTAAAGAAATATCACTTTCTCTCCATATTTAACTTTAAATGTATTTTGAAATGTTTCAATGATATATGGTCATTTTGATCTCAAAATACAAGTAACTCTATGACAATCTGTATTAATCATTTAAAAGTATTTGTCCTATGTTCTATCAATATAATTATTTACTAAAAACTTTAATTTAGCAATATTAACTCTATTTTACGACATTGAATACTGTATATACGATGCACACGTGAACACACGTGCCGTAAAACTAGTAATAATTAAAAACATGTCAATTCAAAATTCACTACAACATTGTTTGACTCCCAATTCCCATAGCCCTACAATAAGGAAAACTACCCACACATAATCATGGCAATAATCATATGGGTGTTAAAAATTTAAAAGTTACAAAGAGAAAATGAAGGTAATAAAAATTCAGTGAATTTTGTTGCTTGAACGCCATAATCGCGCTCCTTAGCTCCAAAAAATCAAACTCTACATAAGAAATTAGGTTCAAGACCTTTTATATAGTAGGAGCTTTTACAACAAAAATATCCTTTTTCATAAAGCTCAATTTTACAATTTGAGCAATTGGGCCACTGCAACATACCCCAAATGCCTTGGACAAAACTCGACTCCTAGAAACATGGCATAATACATAAATAGGAGCTTTAACTTCACTTCAAATTTTAACTTTGACCTTAATTAAACTTCCAAAGTGCACAAAGGGGCACTTTAACTATCCAACTCTTACATAAAAAAAACATTTGAATCCTACCTGGCAAAACACGTGCTGTGCACTCAATTTGCGCACGTCAGAAGTAAATTTTGAGGTCCACAACGGTAAAAAATATGTTGAAATGACAAATATATATACATATTCTAATCAAAATCCCATTTTTTCCCTCTTCTTTCAAATTAATCCCTTTTCTCTCTTTATCGCTGTTTCTGCTTGTCTTTTAGTGCAAATGGCTTCAAAAATTTTTGTGATTGTGGAAAAAGAACTTTAATGAAGATTTCTTGGTTTGCAAACAATCCATGTCGTTGGATTCTTGGATGTGTAGATTTTTTGGTCAGCAAACAATTCAAAATGTTAGTTCAAAAGGACAAAATTAAACATACCTGGACTAAATTGAGGAAGATGAATAGATAAACATTAGAGTATATGAACTTTTAGCACAAATCTTGAATGATTTTTCCCTTGATTCACGATTTTTGTTGTAAATCTCCAGTTAGGGTTTCACAATTTTGAGAAAGAAACGGGGTAAAACGGAAGAGTCATTCACCCTATACCATGTATCAATTTGAATAATAATTTAGTTTTTTTTTCATTCTAATATCTGCGTGTAAAATTTTAAATGAGTTGGTAGCGATTGAGTGACTCACTAATCCATGTTGGAGAGTCTGCATTTTATGCGTTTGGGCTATAATATTTGAGTCTTTTTTATTTAACATTTGGCTAGTTAAAATGCCTGTTTGTGCACTTTGGAAGTTTAAGGTCAAAGTTAAAATTTGAATCCAAGTTAAGGGTCCTATTTATGTATTCTGTGTAGAAATATTAAGGCAGACACCATCACGATGGACTAAATTTTCTCTTTTTTTCAAACAACAGGCCCGCATCGCTGTGGCCTGTGCGATTAACTTTGTGGCTCTCAAATTTTTCATGTTTTTGTTCCGTCTTGGCATGCTTTTACTATTTTCATATCTTGTTTCTTACTATATCTATATAAATACAATATAGCTAAAATTTCCTTAGTGAGTGCTACAATGAATGATAACATACTAAAATGAGAGACCATTATTATAGATTTAACGACACATTTAGCCAAACAATACCACCTCACACTTAAAGTCAACGATCTTGCCCCAAATAGTTATCAACCTTGTTGAAATGTTGGTCTCCATGAGGTTGGCATAAAATTCTCTCACACATTACTCGTTTGCGTTGCATAGTTCAGGAGAAAAACAAATCCATCCAGAGTTATCCAACTTTTGGGAAAAGTTTGGAAGCATCTCGGCCACTTAAGCAAGTGTTATGCCTCTCTAGATCAACAATTTCTTTTTAATCAGATCAAAATAGTAGTTCTCTTGAGCTCTGAGATACACAAATCGATATTGGTCATATTCGACCGCAACTTCCTCTTCAAAATGAAGTTGTTGTGCCATTCTTGACTTTTTAGAAATTTGAAATCCCAATAGGATAAAAGTGTAAGAAATATGTGTTAAACAATGTTATTTTTATTGGTAGAAGTCAAAGAAAATGGTTAGGAACCAAACCAGGACAAAAAAAAATAGGCCTACTAAGTGACCAATCGGAAAAGGGACCAGGAGGCCGCTTATGCGAAATCGCAAAAGTTAAGAGGGGTCTCTAAATCTAAGTTTGCTTTTGCGACAACTAGGTCGCTTTCATGACGTTGCCTCCTCAACATGAACAATCAAACCTTTTTATACATTTTTCACACAAGAATCAACTTTCAATAGTTAAAATCCGACAATAACCAAACAAGAAATTGAAAAACTCAATCATTTTGCCACAAAAACTTCAAAAATCACTTTTTAAGTTCTTATGAGCATTTTATCTAACCGTGGTGTACAACCTCTTTTTTCATCAATTTGATCATGAAATGGGTACTCAAGAATTCCCCAAATACAATAATCCACACACATGCAATTAAACAATAATAAGCAACATTCGGCCAACACAAATACAAATTTAACCCCCCCTCCTGTTTGAGAAGGTTTCTCTCCACATAATACCCCCAACTTTAAACAAAGTAGCAAGAATTCAAGAACAAATTTACCATTTTAAGAGAGTAAAAGTGAGATAAACATATCGAATTGTGCTTTCACAATGAAGAACAAGAGTTTTAGAGTAGATTTTGAGATAAATTAGGAAGAGAGCAAGAAGTTGGACCTTTTTTTTTTGGTTTCTAACCATTTAACTCCAGCATTCTGACCTTTTAAAGCCTTACTTTTGCTGAAGTGATGTGTGCTCACTTTTGCGATCTTTCATTAAAGAGCGGGGTTCACTTTTGTGAGTGCCTCTCCACCTAAGCGATTTAAAGAGCGGGGTTCACTTTTGTGAGTGCCCCTCCACTTAAGCGATGTTCGCTTAAGAGAGAGGGTGACACTTTTGGGAACTTTGCTTAAGCGAACCTCTACTCATTATTGCAACTTCAATGCCCTTTTTCAGCAGGTTGTTCACTGTCCATTTTTGCAAACTGAAGGCCCTTTGGGAAATTCTCCCAGCCTTATTGGGTGAACCTGGGTACCTAAAAAGTTCCTCAAGTCATATTTTGAAGGGGTTTGACCCCAAAAATTCATTTCCATCAAGATCATTTCCTCCAAACCTATTCAAATTAACTCCAAACACTAAAATCATGAGGATTAGTTAAAGAAAAAAAATCAAATCTAATCTGAAACTCTAAAATTAAACAATGAATTAAATTTATTGGGATACCAGTGAGTTTCCTCCCATCAAGTAGATAATTTAACATCATGATGCGATGTCGCGTACATCACCCTTTGTGTTTCCACTTCGAGGCAATGAACCTTCTTTCCAATTTTAGATTAACTTCTCTTCGAGGAGCATTGGAAGTGCATGAGATCATCAAGAGTTTTACTCGATCTCTCCACTTTGAAGATTTAAATTTCTTACCCAACTTTACATCTTTTTTTCATTGAGAAGCATTCATAAGAGTAAGAGGATCACTAGGCCATTTTAGCATTGAATTTCATAATCTTTGGTCTTCAAGTGAGTGACACTCTCACTAGTATCATTTCTTTGATTTTAGCAAAGATGAATTTTATTGGCTTGGATAGGTAGCAAATACTCAATATTGCATCCATGTTAATCATAACCCCTTCTTCTTGAGATTCCAACTCCACTTCACTTTTTTTGTCCATTTGACTAGGAAGAGAACCTACCCTAATTCTTGTTCTCACAAAGGCCTCCAAAGTTGCAATGGCTGACCTAATATGGGTCATCTCAAAACACCTAGTTAGGTAAAAATTCTAAAGATCATCCCTCAATTGGCACATTAGATGTAGGATTTTTTCATTATCTTCTCTTAGGGCTAAGCTCATGAGCCAAGATTGATTCACCACACCAATTTCTTCCCAACAAGGTCATTGGTCATCAACATAGGGCTTACAACCCCCAAAAATTTTATTGTTCTCACAAGAAGCCATAAAGAAAAACTAAAAGAAACTAAATACAAATATTCACAATTTAGATAGAAATAAGTACACTATAAACCTAAGTGGCCTAGTGACTCTGTCACTCTCAATCCTATCTAAGGATCTAAAATGGAGGTATGATGCAAAGTTGGGTAGGAGGTTCATTGCCTCAAATTGGAAACACCAAGGGTTATATAACATATGTCGCACCGTGACGTAAAATTATGCACTTGATGGGAGGTACCCTATTGGTCTCCAAATAAATGTAGGTCTTAGTTTAATTTTGAGTTTTTGATTTGTAGGTTAAATTTGATTTTTTTTGACTAATCCTCATAATTTTAGACTGTTTGGAGTTAATTTGAATAGGTTTGGAGGCATTAATCTTGAAAGAAATGAAGTTCAGGGGTAAAAACCCTTTCAAAATATGACTTGGGAAACTTTTTGGGCACCCAAGCTCGCCCAATGAGATTGGGTGGATCCCCCAATATCCTCCGAGTCCACTGAAGTGGACAATAAAAACCCTGCTAAAAAATTCTCATGATGTTGCAAAAGTGAGAGAGGGTTTACCTATGCAAAGTCCGCAAAAATGGCACCCTCTCGCAAAAGCGATCATCGCTTATGCGAGGAAGCACTTACAAAAGTGAACCCTGCTCTTTAGTGGAGGTTTTGAAAAGTGAACGCTATGTCTCTTAAGCGAAGTTAAGTAGTTCAAAAGGCATGAGGCGGAAACCAAACGGTTGAAAATGAAAAATAAAAGGTCCAATTTTCTTGCTCTCCTTCTTACTTGTCTCAGATTGATTTCAAAACACTTAGTCTTCCTTGTGCAAACAAAATCTGATATGTCTTTTTCCATCTTACGCTCTTAAAGTGGTAAATTCATTCTTGAAATGGGATTGCCTTGTTAAAAGTTGGGGGTATTATGTGGGTAGTAACTTCTCAACCTTGAGGGTTAGATTTTTTATTGTGTTGGCTGTATTCTGTGTTATAATTGTTGAATGCATGTGTGTGGGATGATTTTGAGTATTCGGGAAAGTTTTGAGTATCCATTTCATGATTAAATTGATGAAAAATTGGTTAGGCAACATGTTTTTGATAAAACGCCCAAGAGAACTCAAGGTTGATTTTTGAAGCTTTTTGTAGTGAAATGATTGAGTTTCTAGATTTCTTGTTTGGTTGTTGTTGAATTTGAACTATTGGGAGTCAAATTTTTTGTGCGAATTTGTGAATTGAAATTTAGTTGTTCATGTTTATGGGGCGAATAGTTGAGAAAGCTACCTGACCATTGCAAAAGTGATGTTCACTTAAGCGAGTCCTCTCTCTTTGCGATTTACACAAAAGTGGCCTCCTAGTCAGTTTTGCGATGTTCGCTTAGGCATACGTGGTCTCACTTTTACGAGATCAGAGACCAAAAACCTAGTTCCCAAATTTATTCCTAATGGTTTTTTTTACTTTTACCAATAGAATAACATTGTTTAACACATATTTCTCAAACTTTCATGCTATTGTGATTTTTCATATTTCTACAAAGTCAAGAATGGCACAAGAACTGGTATTGAAGAGAAAGTTGTGGTCGAATATGACCAACATCACCTTGTCTCTGTCCGAGCTCAGGATTTTTATTATGCTTATTTGATTAAGAAGAAATTTCTCAAAGGAGAGAGGCATTGCACTTTACAACGTGAAGAAATGCTTCTGAATTTCTGCCAAAGGTTGGAACACTCCAGTTTGATATGCTTTGCGCCTGAACCATTCAAAGTGAATGAGCAATGGGTGAGGGAGCTTTATGATAACCTCATTGAAACCAACAAGTCAACAAGGTTGATTACCATTTGAGGAAAGATGGTCAATTATAGGTCAAAAGTGATTAATGTCATATATGGGCTGCTAGACCATGATATTGAGGACTTCAATGCCAACGGTTATAAGCTGAGAAATTGGCAAGCATCGAAGCTATGCCTAGGAAAAAATTGTCACATAGGTCTTCACAAAGGCTAGGATTCTATTCTCTAATTTGATAGCTGAGGTGAGGATATTGATGTATGTTGTATGTAACCGCATCTCCCCAAGTGGGAACATTAGAAACATTCCAATGTTGCGGGCAAAAGTAGTGGCATGTTTACTTTATGATGTCCCATTGTATGTGGACCATTTGAACATGAATGAGATCTGAGGTTCAAGATTCATGGCAACCAATCTTGTATCTTTCCTTCCTTGATCACAGAGTTGTGGACATGGGTTAAAGTAGAAGAGCTTTCAGGTGAAACTTGGGTCAAACCCAAACATCAAATCATTCCCCTTAAGATGCGTGGTGAGGGCACAATTTTGAAAAGTAAATAGAGGAATATTGATTCGAGGAGTCCATACATGTGGAGGAGAATTATGATATGCCTCCATTTTAGGGGCCATTTAAATAGTTGTCTAGTAAGTTGAAAATCATGAAAGAGTTAATGATGAAGCTTCCTCAAGGGCCAGATGAGTCATATCTAGGCCGGTATTGTTTGTGCCTTAGCATGAGTTTGATTCTTATTTGAGAGATCAAAGAAAGAAAAAAGTTCAACTTGCAAATTTGGAGAAGGCCTACACCTGTTTGGCCAAGTCACATGGAGAATTGAGCATATCATATAGCAAAATGAAGAAGAAGAAGAAAAGTTGTGACAAGTTCTTCACAAGGATGTGGAAGGGGGTCAAAGGCCTCTGAAAAGTGTTGAAGGAAAATTAGCCACTTCGGACTTTGAGGCCTGTTGAGGAGGGAGAGAAGCTAGCTGCATGGAGTAATGATGGTGGATTTGATTAGAGCAAGGCCATTGATAGTGATGGAGATGATTGAGGCAGCCAAGGGCCCTTTTGTATTCTCTTTATTATTTCTATAGTTGTGTTGTGAGTACATAGTACCACTTTAGGTGGGGGTGCTCCCCTTTGTGTTGTTTATACTTTTGCTAGATATTTTTGATTGTTTTTGTTGCCCTTGCCGGGTTTTTGTTTATTGTATGGATTGGTCATTTTTATTATAGTTTTGTTTTTGTTATATTTGATTCTTTTTGTAGTAATAAATCACGGTGATAGTGTTTCATGCTTGTATGCCTTTAAGTAGGGGAACTCTAAGTACTCGTAGCTTGTGAGATTGAAAGCCCGTGTAAATGCTTGACGAAAAGGCTTGAATTTGCCCAATAATAGATCGGGTGACATTACTCTTTAGGAAAAATCATCATTTTTGTTGATGGATTTGTGGGGCCTAGATATGAGGTTTTTACTTGTTTGGTACTACTAGACTTAGTCAATGCCTTGCAAATCATAAATGAGCACCCCTCTGAAATTTTTGTTAAAGGAAAATTATGGAAGTGAATGACTTGGTTACAATGTTTTGACTCTTTTTGTGACTCCAACTTACTAGGTAGTGAAGTGAAAATAACTCCTTTTTTCTTGACTAGGTAGTGAAGTTGATGCATCTTGACTAATTTACATGTCATGTGTGGTGAGTGTTGAAAATAATTTATTGTGTTCACTTGTGTTAACTAGAACTTGCCCGGTGGATCTTGAAATATTGGTCTTGATTAAATTTTGTTTGAGAAATGATCTTAGGAATTCTTTGTTTGTTCTAGAAGTTCGCTTGGCCTAAAAATCCCAACTTTGCACTAAATATATCTTTAGTTGTCCCATTTGAGCCTAAGCCCTTTTTATTGGCAACCACATTACAAGTGTTATCCCTTTTTGAAAAAGTAACCCTCCTTTGAAACCTTCCCTCCTTAAACTTGAAGTTTTGAAATTTGAGGCTAAAAACCTAAGTTGGGGGGTGTGCTGGGAGAGTTATAGAAAGGATGTTAACCACATGAGGGCTTGATAAAAAAGAGAGATTGAAAATAGAGGAACAGTCTTAAAGAAAGAAAAGCTTTTGAAAAACAAGGACTGTTTTGAGTGAAGGAAAAATTAGTTAGATAATTAAGTGGTTAGGGTTCTATTTTAAGTTATTTTAAGAAATGATGTATGATGACTCTAGGATTTCGACTCAATTAGGGCTTAATAATCATAGTTTTAGTGTCCTCGTTGCCTATCTTATGCTCTAAACTGATGTTTATGTGTTAATTTGCAGCTAATGAAGGAAATTAGTAGGCAAAAAGAGCAAGGCAAGGACATTAGTGGGCAAAAGGGAGCAGAAAAGCTGAACCAATTGAAGAAAAGCAGGGTTGAGGATCACCAAGACCTCTCGATGATTCTCCGAGTAGTCTTTCATCTCTCCTAAAGTTACAGTGTGTCAGCCCTTGGAGAAAGGCAACTCGGCGGTGGAACGTACCCTTCGGCGATGCGCCTATTGGATCGGCGAAGGAGCTTGATACACTCAAATTACACCTTCCTAAAGAAGTATAAGTGATCATTATAAAGTTAAGAACCCAACTTGTAGGTTGGGGTCGATCCCACGAGGAATATAGTCAGACTTAACTCTAACTTATGATTATATTCGTTTAGTCAACTTATTTTCGAAACAAGTAAGGGGGGAGGGGGGGTTTGTGTAACAGATAACTGATTGTTGTTTAGAGAGCAAGTGAGCTAGATTCGAACTTTATTTGTTATCAATGAGAAAAAGAAACTAGGGTGTATATGTTCCCCATAGACTCATAACACGGTAATCCTAGTAATAGTAATCATTTCCTAGTGTATAAGATGCAAAGTGGTAAGTTATGTATCCCTAAGTGCTTGGTCCGCCAAATAGAGAATTTCACCCCACACCTTGGTCCGGCTACATGTGTATAATTTACTAACCCTTACCTTTACCTCATATTAGACATCACATCAATGTATGACTTAGTTTTCACCCTCGCACCAATTAACATTAGACTATTAGATAGTATCACTCTAAATCTATGTTGATAATTCTTTTCTTATTAACTACCTCCTTGGTCCAGCAAGTAGCAATAAGGCGAGTTCTAATGTTGGCCACCGTTAAAAAGACTTCTAAATGAAAGAATTATCAATGGATGCAACAACACTATCAAGAATTACTTAGTTACTATTCATACTTTGTTAATCGCTCATGGTTCCCACAACCCTAGTTGTTGATTTAGTTACCCATGTTAGCAAGAACACAATTCATATTTTTAAAAGAAGAATTCATGAACTTACGTAATGAGTAGAAGAAACCCGTAATCTCCAATTGAAATTCAAAGCAAGAATCTTTATAAACCGAAATTAGAAAATCAAATTGCTAGAGTTTGCAAGTTAATTCCCAAGAAAATACCAAGAACTAAAATAATACTATGGTGTCTAACCCCCAAAAACGAGGCTTACATACCCTATTTATAGAAAACATTGTCCTAAACAAAAAGGAAACAAAATAAGGAAATAAACTACTAGACGTGGCTTCAATCGATGAGACTGACCTATGGACTGTGGATCGACCTACAGTCCGTGGGTCCCTTCTGTAACTTAAGACTTAGACTTTTTCTCCGAAGATGGAACCTTCAACTTTCAGACACAAACGACGGACACTTGCAGTACGGACCGTAGGTTGACCTACGGTCGATGGGTCCCCTTCCGTGGCTCCACACTTAGAACTTTTCCTCAGGTACTGGAACTCAAAATCTCTGATAGAAACGACGGAGGTGAAAGACGGCCCGTGGGTCGATTTACGCTTCATTAATGGCTTCCGTAGTTCCACACTTGGTCAAGATTTCCCTGAGGCTCCATCGACGCCACACACCTATGGAGTGTGACTGGACCTACGGTCTGTAGGTCACTTTCGTAGGTGGCTCTTTTTTCATCTGCTGTCTCTTTCAACCTCGTCCAAGCCTATTTCCTGCAATTACCACACAAACACATTAATTATAATACAAAATGTCCCTAAACACACATAACTCGTAAGTGAAATGTATTAAAAATATCGTAAACTCACGGTATATCAACACCCTCAACTTAAATTCTTTGTTTGTCCTCAAGCGACACACTAAGATTCTAAACGACACTTGTATAGAAGCAAACATTCAAGTATAAGCAATCACATGGCTTTCTATCCCGACTCTCTTTTTGAGTGCAAATATTTTCTCTTAGACTCAACAAGCTAACTCATGCGGATCAAGATATGACAAAGATCGACCAATAGACACACAACATACACTGTTTCACTATCACCAAGGTACCAATTCTCCAATAGTGTAACTAGTGCCCTTACATGAAACGAAATCCCTTTTTCACACAATGAATATGATTGTGAGTACAAGGATTCATTCAACACTCAATCTCAGAAGTAACTTCAAGTACAATTAGTGCTCAATACCATAGGCTTGCCCTTATTTTCACTACTTAGACTCTCTGAACTAGTTGCTAGGATCACTATAGGAGTTTCTTAGCTTGTAACGTAGGCTCAGGGTCAGGTGTGGTACATTTGGGTGCTTTTTAGTGACTTTCTGCCTTCCTTGACATTACATTGGCTATTTACCTCTTCCTTGACCTATTTTTGGCATCTTTTTATTTCGCTTTCTTTCCCTTAACTCTTTGCAACATGGATGTGACTTTTGACTTTATGACTCTTATTTATCACTTTATTCTTTTCCTTTCACTTCATGTTTTCTTTTGTTTCATTTAACACTTTTCTTTTGCTTCTGTTTGCACAAAGTCACATCCTTTTTATTTTTCTCTTTTCATCACACAACTCTTTTCATACCCTTTTTTTTAAATTTGGTTTCCTCTTTCATAGCCACCCTCAACTTATGCATTTGGCATTAGTTAAGGTGCACAATGTTCGATGGCGAACCAGGGCCAAGATCAAGGTCACTTTTGACTCAGCCACCCTCAACTTAGGATTTTGGCGTAAGTCAAGGTGCACATGTCCAAGGAGGGACCGGGGCCAAGACAATATTTTAAGGGAAGGTGAGTTAGGTGAATAAAAAAAAATGGTTAATTTTAGGCTCAAATAATTGGATCAAAAGGGAATAATGCTACCATTTGGTTAGATCATTTTAGGCTTAAGTGGACTAATTTGAATAATGGCCTATGATCATTTCCCAATTTCTAGCTTAGATTATCCTAGCAGGACCAACGGGGAAAGTTCTAGATTGACATAAAACTGTCTGAACATTCAACTATCCTCACACACTTTTGGCACCTTGTTGCATTATCAGATTGTCAGATTACCCAGATCAAGTTTTTAGCTTAAGTCATGAGATCAAATTGGTTCTTTATCATGTCATACTCAGAGCCAACACATTCAGCTCATTCTAGCCTACAGATTTTAGCACATATCACAACTTTTGGATGGGTATCATTTTTCATTCATAATTATTCCATCATGCTTCATTCTTTCTCATGCTTCTACGCATACAACCCTAACACATGCCGGTTCAATAGAAATTAAAATAGTCTCTTGGGGGAAAAGAACACAGGCAAGAAAACCCCAAGAGAGGATTTTGAGTTGGGTTTCTCAGACTTTACCCTATCAGTCACAATTCATTTACCCCACCACCAATAAAATAGAGTGCAATTGTTCCTAATGCACAAAAAGTAAAGAATAAAGGATCGGGTGAAGAAAACCTGTGGCGTATAGCACCGAAGACCTATCAACAAGTGGGTCGGTCTAGTTTCCCAGAGCCCGTTGGATTAAGAATCGGGTCACCCTCAGTAGTGCCCGCATCAACAGTCTCAACACCCTACGTAGTGCTAACATCTACTCTCACTGCACCATCAGTGGTGCTCACACTGCTAGAGGCACCAACACCAATCTCTCTAATCCTCTGTTGCCGCAACTCCTTATCCATAATAGATGCCCTCCGAGCCACCTTAGTCTCTTGGCGCTCCCTCTTTCTAACTCTCCTGGCCTCAGTATCAGCAGAAGCCCGATTGGAGTGGGGGTGCTTCCCAGCATGACGGGAAGAAGCAGGAGGTGGCATCTCATCCCCGAATAGAGTATAGAACACCATATTATCAATCGGTGTTGTGGGGCTGACTCAGGATCAATCTATGGTGGAGCTAGGAGGGTGTCAAGATCAACTCAGAGACTAGCTAACTCCGTTCAGAAATCAGAGACATCTGTAGTGGGGGCTGGTCGCTCTAAGGCATGCAACTCTAAAGCATCAAGGCGCTGGTGCACGACCTAAACCTTTTGGTCTATCATTTGCTCCATCTGCTGCTCCACCCTAGTCGCAGATTCCTCAATCGCTCGCTGCATCCACGTCCTTATAAGTTGAAGCAGGATAGACATATGAGCCTCCAACTTCTGGACTTGAGCTAAGGGAACGACAACAGAACCTGAAGAGTGAGTGGCTCTGGAGGTGCTAGGGGCCTGACTAGTAGTCGAAGAATGCGAAGCCGGGGTATCCTTAGTAGGGGCTGGAGGGGCAGGATACTCACCCTGCATCTGCTCCACATCTGCAACTAAGTCTGCTCCCACTGGTGGCACCTTAACTGACGACTCTCTATATGGTGCAGCCACATTGGCCTTATCTCGAATCAGGCCTATATCCAGGGTCTTGGTCGCCTGAATCAGTCTATCACAATGCCAAACCGGCACTCCAGAATCCCTGGACAACTGAAAAATGAGGCATGTGAAGGGGTAAGTGGTAGTGGCCTTGAAGGCCCTCTCGTGTATCTCCGCAAAAAGCATGCAGGGAAAATCCATCTCAAACCTTGCAACTAAGGCCGCAACCATGACTGCGTAGTCCCAAGTATGAACATTGTCTGCATGCATAGGAGACACCCTGTTTTGCACTAATAGACAGAAGAATTTGGCCACAAAAGTCAAAGTGGCATTTCTGATGCCTACACTCGGGGTGCTGATCCACTCGGCGTGCTCTTCGTCTGTAGCAAGGTGATGGGCCAACCAGCGCAATAAAGTCTCCCTCTACTCTGTATTCCTCTGGAATTCCCCAATCCTTGATGTCCCAATGATAATCAAACTCCCTCGTATTAATCGCTAAAGTGTGGCCCGAGCTGTAGAGGAATCTGCGGATAGTTGCCTCCAATAGATCAACTGAGAACCCACGAACTGGGGTAGCCTTGAATGGAGGCTAGGCGGCGGGCTTAGCCCGTCTGTCAATCGAACATCGAATGATGGCTGCATAGGAAGCATAGAACTCCCTCACGATCTCCTCGCTATAGGACCCTGGACTACAGTCCATCCACTCACATATGTGTCTCTTGAAGAGCTCATGAATGGAGGGCGCGATGTGCAAGTTGCCTGTGAGGACCCGACATTCATCAATGACTAATCGAGTCATCCTCTCCTTCTCAATTATCATCCGGGCATTCCTGTATGTTTTCCATTGACCACTTACATACCACTGGTTTGGCTCCTCAACAACTACAGCAGGCTCGATGTTAGGTGGTTCGGGAATATCCCCCACACTAGTAGCCTCATCAAATGAGGCAGTCCTCCCTTGTGAACTAGAGCTGGATGCAGAGCCAATAGTGGAGGAGGACTCAAAGCTGGAAGCAGAACTAGTCGGTGAACCGATCGGTGTATCCCCCTCATCAGACTGGGGGCAGTGACCACGTCGGAAGTCACCTGTTGGGATTAAATCCGGGTAGTGCGAGGTGCTGTAGGGGATGTCCTGGTGGCAGGTGGAGCATATGCGGGATCAGTCTCCACATCAGTATCTTCATCAATTAGCCGAAAAGTTAGTGCCACAAATTTGAACTTGCCCTTTGGTGCGTAAGTCGGTGCTCTCTTATGAGCTATGGTACCTATGGAGGCTTAGTTAGTACCAAAATAGACCAATGACACACTCGGAATTTTTTTAGAATAAAGAACGAACCAAAAAAAATAAAAAAAAATTTGATAGTAGCTTCAGTGGTCACCTACGGTCCGTGGGTCCTCTCCGTAGGTTAGAGATCCCAAAAGTTTGGGCTCAGATGGGAGCCACGGATGTGCAGAATGGTTTGTATATTGACCTACGAACCGTAGTCCACCTCTGTGGTTCCACACTTAGTGGATTCTTTATGTGCAACAAACCCACGGACCTGATCTGTGGTCCGTAGGTTGACCTACGATTTGTGGACGGGGTCTCGTGGGTCAGATCTATGCCAAGTATCAGATATGCCTTATTTTAAAACATTTTTTCAACATTTCAAACAATCAATCTAAGTCTAATCATGCATTTCAACACAATTAATGATAGTTTGTCATCCCTAGGGTTCCGATTACTCCTTATTTAACATTTATTGCATACAAAACTAGGAACCCTAAGTCGAAACTTCCATTTAGACTATTTTTTCTGAGTTACTTGATTACAAAGACAACACAATCACATTCTGTCATCCTAAGGGTGTTTCTAACTACAGTTCGTTATGCAATTTCATACAAAAATAACCCAAGGTCAAGATCCACTTTATGATTTCATGTATTGAACAATGAATATCAAAATTCAGAGTTAAGTTGAAATCGTTTACCTTACAAGTATTTGAAGTGGGTGATTGTGTAATGCAATAGACTCCTTAGACCGTGTGACATCGAACCTGGACCTTGAAGTCTTTTTTGTCACAGGAGAATGGAGTGATCAGATTTGGGAGAGAGATAGGAATGGAAATTTGGGAGAGGAGAATGATATGTATGGGGTATGGGATTGATTTGGGGGATTTATGAGGGAGTTTTGGGATTTGGAGGGGTTAGAAACAGTTGGGAGGGAATATGGGAAGTAGGGGGATTAATTTTAAAAAAATGAAGAGTTTTTATTAGTAAGGGTTCGGGTCAGGTCGATAGAACCCTAGATATGGACCCACGAAACCCCATCTACGGGCCGTAGGTCGACCTACGAACCATGGGTGGCGTCGGTAGGTCACTCAACACTTAGAAAAATTTTGAGGACTTAGCTGGGGTCGATGGACACCATTCACGATCCATGGATTGAACCACGGACCGTCGATGGGGTCCGTAGACCTCTGCAGCAGACATTTTCTACAAATTTGGCTTTTCATCCCTGCACATGTAGCAAACATTAGGCCTTTATTTTAACATTTTCTGGACACTTTTTAGACACGAACCCTACTCTATATCTAGCCAACAGTAGAACAAAAATAGAATACCAATCTAAAGAATTACAGAAAATCAACTAAACAAAGAAAACTCCTAAATCAAAAAGAAAACCCTATAGTTGGCTAGATTGTACATCTTTGGTTGCCTCCCAAGAAGCGCTTGATTTAACGTCGTGGCACGACGCAGGCCTCTTGATTACTTTGACTTCATCAAGATAGTAGGCCTCAACCACCTCTTTCACATTCTCCTCTTTGCCCATGTTGACCTAGATCCTTTTCCTGTTTACCTTGAACCTTGTTCCCTCATTGTTCTCGAGCTCGACTACTCCATGTGGGAACACTTGAGTGACTATGAATGGCTCGGTCCAGTTGGACTTGAGCTTGCCAGGAAACAAGTGTTACATAGAGTTGAATAGAAGCACTCGATCACCCACATCAAATTTGCGCTTTTCAGTCTTTTGATCATGATACTTGTTCATCTTCTCCTTGTACAAGGCTGAACTTTCATGAGCTCTTAGGCGAAACTCATCAAGCTCATTCAAGTCAATTACTCTCTGATTAGATGCGGTGCCCCAATCCAAATTCAACTTCTTTAGTGCCCACATAGCCTTATGCTCTAGCTCTACCGACAAATGGCAAGACTTCCTATATACAAGTTGGTATGGGGATATGGGAGTCTTGAATGAGGTGTGATAGGACCATAGAGCATCATCAAGCCTCCTAGACCAATCGGTTCTATTAGCATTCACAGTCTTAGCAAGGATTTGCTTGATTTTTCTGTTGGATACTTCAACTTGCCCACTAGACTGCAGATGGTAATGAGTGGCTACATTGTGGTGAACTCCATATTTCTCAAGTAGCGCCTTGAACAACTTATTACAGAAGTGAGAAATTCCATCACTGATAATCGCCCTAGGTGTACCAAATCTAAAGAAGATATTCTTTTTCAGGAATACGGTAACACTTTTACCTTCATTATTGGAAAGTGCAATTTCTTCCACCCACTTTGACACATAATCAACCGCAAAAAGAATATACTTCATCCCATGTGAGCTCACAAATGGACCCATAAAATCAATACCCCATACATCAAACAACTTAATCACTAGTATCAGATTCATAGGAAGCTCTTCCCTCTTTGAAATTCCTCTTTCTCTTTGGCAACGATCACAAGACTTGGCGAAATCATGAGCATCTTGGTGGATGGTAGTCCAATAATACCCAGACTGCAAAATTTTATGCGCAGTCTGAATACCACTATGATGCCTACCAATAGGAGAAGAGTGACACACCTCTAGTATACTCATAATCTCAACCTCGGGCACACAACGACGAATAATCCCATCAGTACAAATACAAAACAAATAAGGCGCATCCCAAAAGAACTTCTTCACATCATGCATAAACTTTTTCCTCTGGTGAAAAGACAAATCCAATGGAACCAGATCACTTGCCAAGTAGTTAGCAAAGTCTGCGAACCAAGGAATTAGATCATGAGAAGCCTCCAATACCTGTTCATCTGGAAAAACATCATCAATTTCAGCCGCATCTCCTAGCTTGAGCATAGCTTCTTCCTCTAATTTGGACAAGTGATCGGCAACTTGATTTTATGTCCCCTTTCTATCTTTCACCTCAAAATCAAACTCTTGTAGCAACAACAGTCATTTGATCAACCTCAGTTTTACATCCTTCTTAGCTATCAAATACCTCAATACAGAATGGCCAATATGCACTATAACCTTAGTACCAAGCAAGTAGGATTGAAATTTCTCGAATGCGAAAACCATAGCAAGGAGTTCCTGTTCAGTCACTATATAGTTCTTTTGAGCCATAATTAGAGCTTTACTGGCATAGTAAATAGAATGAAGGATCTTCTTTCGCCTCTGTCCCAATACCACACGAAGCGTCACTCCACTCGCATCACACATTACTTTAAATGCTTGCCCCCAATCAGGCGAAATAATGATAGGTGTGGAAACTAACTTTTCTTTCAACTCTTTAAATGCTCTCAGACAATCATCATCAAACTCAAACTTACACTCCTTTTCGAGCAATTTGTACAATGGGTGTGCAATTTTAGAGAAATCCTTGATAAACCTCCTATAAAAGCATGCATGCCCAAGAAAACTCCTAATACCTTTAACAAAGATAGGTGGTGGAAGCATTTCTATTACCTCAACTTTCGCTCTATCAACCTTAATACCCTTCTAAGAAATCTGATGACCCAGAATGATTCCCTCTTTCACCATGAAGTAGCACTTTTCCCAATTAAGCACATGATTGCACTCTTCACACCGTTTTAGTACCTCAGCCAAATGATCCAAGCAACCATCAAATGAGTCACCTACCACAGAGAAATCATCCATAAATACCTCAATAGTGTCCTCCACCATATCCGAAAAGATTGACATCATGCAACGCTAAAAGGTCGCTGGAGCATTACACAACCCAAATAACATCCATTTGAAGGTAAAAGTCCCATAAGAGCAAGTGAATGTGGTCTTCTCTTGGTCTTTCAGAGCTATGGAGATCTGATTGTAGCCTGAATAACCATCAAGAAAGCAATACCAACCCTTTACTAGCAAGGCGGTCCAATAAATGATCCATGAACGACATAGGGAAATGGTCCTTTTCTATCCAAGCATTCAATTTCTGATAGTCTATGGATACTCTCCATCCAGTCATGAGCCACATCGGACAAGCTCATTTCTCACATTAGGAAGCATAGTCATCCCCCCTTTCTTGGGCACACACTGAACAAGACAAATCCAACTACTATCCGTAATGGGATAAATGACTACAACATCCAACCACTTGATGATCTCCTTCTTCACTACCTCTTGCATAGGCGGATTTAGTCATCTTTGGTGCTCCATACTAGGCTTGTGATCCGGCATGAGTTAGATTTTATGAGAACAAATGCCAAGAGGAATCCCAATAATGTCCGCAATAGTCCACCCAATAGCCCTCTTGAACCTCTTTAACACAGAAACCAATGCCTCAACTTGTTCCGCATTCAAATCGGCTGCAATAATGACCAGTAAAGTACCATCTCTCCCTAAGAATACATACCTCAAAGGTCATCGATGGTAGAGCCTTAAGCTCCAATTTTGGAGCCTCTTCAACAAACGGTTTTGCGGGTGAAGAGTCGCGATTCTTCATATGTAACTCCAATTCTTCGAGTTGGAACGAAATTTAAACCTATCAAGTGCGGCAACTAACTTATCATAGTCTTCAATACCATCACCCTCAAAATTCATCATAACCGTTGTAAGTGCATCGACACACAACCGCTCTTCAATAGACACATTAGAACCTTGACCTACAATATGATTCACCACAGACACTGACTTGAGATCACTTTCGTGCTTCATGGACCTACGATATTAAAAGTTACCTCTTCACTATTCAATCGGAACTTCATCTGCCCTTTCTCCATATCAACCAAGGTGCACCCAGTAGCAAGGAATGGTCTCCCTAGGATGATGGGGACCTCAAAATCAACCTCACTGTCAAGTATCACAAAATTTGCCTGAAAAATAAACGACTCCACTTTCACAAGCACATATTTGAGAACACCAATGGGCCTCTTCACAGTTCTATCGGCCATGAGTAATCGCATCGCATTCGGTTTTGGAGTCCTTAAACCCAACTTATTGCAAATAGACAATGGTATCAGATTAATGCTAGCACCCAAATCACACAACGCCTTAGCAAAATGCAATAACTCGATGGTATATGGAATAGTGAAGGCACCAGGATCCTCCTTCTTCTACACAAGTGACCTTGTAGCAATAGCACTATATTGTTGCATCCTATCATCATCTTCAAAACTCACGAACCTCTTCTTGGTTACCAAATCTTTCATGAACTACGCATACCCAGGCATTTGCTCCAAACCTTCTATCAATGAAACATTGATGGATAGTTGTTTCAACATAGTAATAAACCTGTAGTATTTCCCTTGTTCATTCTTCCTCACTAACCTCTGTGGGAATGGAGGCGGAGGTCTAGGCATGGGGATAACTTTTTGGGTTATCTCTGCTTTATTCTCTGTAGCATTCTTGGACTCTTCAGTAACCTCAATCTCATCATCATCTTTCTCAACCACAATTTCAACCTCAGACAGTATAGGTGGATCAATGGTTTGCTTACCCCCTCGAGTAGTGACTACCATACAATGCCCATCATTCTTTGGATTTTGGATGGTGTTGCTAGAAAGTGTGCCAGGCTGACGTGGGTTGACTGTAGTGGACAACTAATTTATCTGTTGCTCAAGTTTCTTGATCAACACTGCATGGGAATCATCTTTTTGACCGATTCAAGACAAGTCATTTCACATCTCCTTCACATTCTCATCAGTCGAATCAAACCTCTTCATCTTCTTCTGCATCATATCCTTAATCTGTGACATACTACCCTCAACTTCCCTATTGCCAGATTATCAATTTTGTGGAGGGACATAAGGCCCAACTCTATCGTTCCTATTGCCATAGTTGTTTCGATTGTAGTTGTTGTGACAATTGTAGTTCCCATCCTAGAAATATTGACCCTCTTGATTTTAGTTACCGTAGTTCTGACCTTGGTTTCCTTGGCCTTGGTTCCAATTAACTGAATTGGAACCTTGGGCATTGGCTCGGAAACCCCCGTTTGATCCTTCACCAAGTAAGCATCCTCCTCATAGTCACATTCGTCTACTGGTGGTGGTGGAGTCCTAGTCAAATAATTTACTGCATTTACCTTTTCTATACCTCCGCTAACATACTTCAACACCAACCCAAGTTTTGTCCTCATCTGAGTCATCTCCTCACGAATGTCATCGGTAGATTGACTAGGTGCATATTGAACTGCAATAGTGCTTCTTTCAGTGTCTGACTTTCAAGTGATCTATGCTTTATTGTTTCGAGAAATCTTCTCCAGTTTCTCAGCGATCTCCTCAAAAGTACACTCTCCATATGATCCTCCTGCGATAGTATAAAGCACAGTCTTACCATTGTCATCTTGACCTTTGTAGAAATACTCCTTCAGTGACTCATCATCAATACGGTGGTTCGGAACACTTCTAATGAATACAGTGAACTTGTCCCACGAACTACTCACAGACTCTCCAGGTAGTGCTATGAAGTTGTTGAGTTTATCTTGTGGTTCAACTTCTTTGACAATGGAAAATACTTGGCCATGAACACCCTGTGCAATTGGTCCCATTGAGTTGTACGTAAGCTCAGAAAACCATACAGCAAGTATCACCGATCAATGATAGAGGGAAGACTCTCAACCCTATAACTTTTATATCCAACTCTGGTCGCCCCACACAACTTTTACAAACACTTCTCAACTTGGCCATGTGCCCATACGAATCTTCTAAAGCCATATCGAAAAATAAACCCATTGTTGTAAGCATCTGCATCAAACTGCTAGTCACCACAAATGTATGCACTGGAGTAGAGGAGGGAGAACAATGGGTCCTTCAGATTCGACAGTGTTAAATTTGACCCTGTAATTAAAACGCAATCTTGGTTCAGGTGGAGCTTGCACCCACAATGCATCTCCAAGTATATTATCACACTGAACATGAACATTCTAATTATTCACTTGGTCCTTAAGCTCCTCTATGATTGGGTGATCACGGACCCCTTGATTATTCATCTTTTTCAAAGTTTTGCTCAACTCTGGATCGTATGAGGTCAGTGGTTTGCCTCGACTACGTGTACTTGGCATACACCAGGGAAGAAACTTGAAGAAAATGAAAAATTAGGAAATAATTGACTAAAGTTCAATAATGTAGTTAAACTTAATCTAAAAGCCTTATTCCCCGGCAGTGGCGCCAAAATTTGATACGTTCAAATTACACATCCCTAAGAAGTATAAGCGATCGTTATCAAGTAAAGAACCCAACTTGTAGGTTGGGGTCGATCCCACGAGGAATATGGTTTAGACTTAACTTTAACTTACAATTGTATTTGTTTAGTCAACGTATTTCCGAGAGAAGTAAAGGGGGGGGGGGGGTTGTGTAACAAATAACTGATTGTTGGTTAGAGAGCAAGTGAGCAAGATTCGAACTTTAGTTGTTATCAATGAGAGAAAGAAACTAGGGTGTATGTGTTCCTCATCAACTCATAATGTGGTAATCCTAGTAATATTAATCATTTCCTAGTGTATCACATTCAAAGTGGTAAGTTATGTATCCCTAAGTGCTTGGTCAACCAAATAGAGAATTTCACCCCGCACCTTGGTCCGGCTACATGTGTATAATTTAGTAACCCTTACCTTTACCTCATATTAGACATCACATCAATGTATGGCTTAGTTTTCACCCTAGCACCAATTGACATTAGACTATTAAATAGTATCATACTAAATCTATGTTGATAATTCTTTTCTTATTAACTACCTCCTTGGTCCGACAAGTAGCAACAAGGTGAGTTCTAACGTTAGCAACCATTAAAAAGACTTCTAAACGAAAGAATTTTCAATGTATGCAACAACACTATTCAATAATTACTTAGTTACTATTCATACTTTATTAATCGCTCATGGTTCCCACAACCCTAGTTGTGAATTTAATTACCCATGCTAGCAAGAACACAATTCATATTTTAGAAGAAGAATTCATGAACTTACATAATGAGTAAAAGAAACCTGTAATCTCCAATTGAAATTCAAAGCAAGAATCTTTATAAACCAAAATTAGAAATTTAAATTGCTAGAGTTTGCAAGTTAATTCCAAAGAAAATACCAAGAGCTAAAATAATACTATGGTGTATAACCCCCAAAAATGAGGCTTACATACCCTATTTATAGAAAACATTGTCCTAAACGAAAAGGAAATGAAATAAGGAAATAAATTGCTGGACGTGGCTTCAATCGATGAGACTGACCTATGGACTGTGGATCGACCTACAGTCCGTAGGTCCCTTTCATAGCTCAAGACTTAGACCTTTTCTTTGAAGCTGGAACCTTCAACTTTAAGACACAAACGACATACACATGTAGTACGGACCGTAGGTTGACCTACGGTCCGTGAGTCCCCTTCCATGGCTCCACACTTAGAACCTTTCCTCAGGTACTGGAACTCAAAATCTCTAATACAAACGACGGAGGTGCAGGACAGCCCGTGGGTTGACCTATGCTCCATCAATGGCTTCTGTAGTTTCACACTTGATCAAGACTTCCCTGAGGCTCCATCTACGCCACTCACCTATGGAGCGTGATTGAACCTACGGTCCGTAAGTCACTTTCGTAGGTGGCTCCTTATGCAAAATTTTAGCTGTTGTCTCTCTCAACCTTGTCCAAACCTATTTCCTGCAATTACCACACAAACACATTAATTCTAATACAAAATGGCCCTGGACACACACAACTCTTAAGTGAAATATATTAAAAATACCATAAACTCACGGTATATCAGAGCTTCTGTCCGCCTAAAGTTATAAAGTGGTTAGTGAAGTTGCAAGCAAAATGGGCGATAAGAAGGGACAATTGGTGCATCGCCAACTAGGTCGGCTAGCCCGGCTTCGATCGCATTAAATCACAACAAAGAAAGGGTGAGGACTCAAGCTAAAAAGGCGATGGCCAGGAGTATTTGGCGCGTCGGCGATGCTCAACTTATTCTTCCGAATGACCCCAAAGGAAAAAATATGTGAACGCATAAATTGAATTTTAAAAAGAGAAAGAGTCATTCCTACACATTCTAACTTTGGGTTTTTTATTCAAACACCATTTCAGTAGTTTTTGAGGAGAATTTTAAGTTGGGTTTTGATTTTAAGTAGATTTCAAGCATTGTGAAGACTTGCATTTCATTACCCAGCTAATGGAGAACATAGTTGGTAATATTTTCTTGCGTTTTATAATGTTTGGCTGAAATCCCCATTCTTGGGGTGTGATTATGTGATTAATTGTCTAAATTAGCTTATAGGTGTTAGTATTTACTGATATGTTTTTTATTTAGAAGTGGGTTTGATTGATAACCAAGTTTGAATTCACGAATTGTAATTGCAAATACAGTTCTAGCCTAGTATTTTATACTTGCTTGAGAAAGAGGTTCTAGAATTAAAGTTATCAATTGATGATTGTATTGATTGGGTTGTTGTGGGTTCAGCTTGAGAAAGTGAGTCTTAATTCGATCCTACCAATCTAGCTCGAGAGAGTAGATTAATTGAGGTTTTGGGTTGTTCATAATTGTTATGCTTGTCAAGGTTCCAGAGAATTCACCTGATTCGTAGTAGTTGATTGAGAGATATCTATTACATCTAAAGTGTAGCCTACCCACTAAGATTCAATCATTTTTAGTAAATACTAATCACTTGTATAGCAAAATTAGCAATTAATCGATCACATCCCCAAGGGTCCCTATCTACTTGATTACTCATGTGCTTTCGTAGTTGTTAATTGACAAATCTTATCACCCCCCCCCATTTGACACTAGTTGTCAACCTCTACAACTTATTTTTATTATTCTGATAAAATCTATTCCTACAATCGATTAGAACATGTCTTTCACTTCGTAATTGAATTCTCTACCATATCACTCCATGCGGAATCGACTCCAACTCTTTATTGGGTTTATACTAGATTCTGATCGCCTACACTTAGAATTGGATGAAGTGTAGTTGAGCATTATAAAAACGGTGTCGTTGCCGGGAAGTGGTGTTTAGAATTCTTTTAGTGAAGTTTACCTGTGTAGTTGAATCGACTTACTTTGTTTGTGTGTGTTGTTGGCTGCTCGTGAATAGGTGATGAGATGAGTGTGAACGAAAGCTACGCTAGCCAACTTGGACACCAAGATGACATCGGTAACTAGAATGATATTAATGAAGCTCAATTGGATAGTGTGGGTGCTATTCGTTTACCTCCGACCGTGAGCAATGTTGCATTACACATGACTAGCACGATGTTGCAACTGTTAAAAATGAAGGGTTCATTTGGAGACTTGGCTCATGAGATCCCTATGAGCATATCCAAAACTTTGTGGACGTGTTGGTCCATTTGCCTTGAAGAATATCACACAAGAGTCGTTTGGACTTTTGTTATTTCCATTCACTCTAATAGGGGAAGCAATGAAGTGGTTGGCTGAGTTACTAAGAGAATCAATCACTTCTTGGGAGGAACTCACTGAGCTATTTTATGTAAAGTTTTTCCCTCCCTCGAAGATGATGAAGTTGAGGGATCATATTCAGAACTTTAAGCGAGTAGATGGGGAACCAATTCATGAAACATGGTTGAGGTTCCAGAAGTTGTTTCTCAAGTGCCCAACTTATGGACTCCTAAGCAATGTGTTTCTACGTTTCTTCTATCAGAGTCTCAACTCAGTAAACAAAGGTGTGGTTGACCAGCTTGTTTGAGGAGGAATCATGCAACAACTATTTGCTATAGCATCCACTCTCCTTGATGAAATGACAAAGATCAATCATAATTGGTACACAAAGGAAGATCAAGTGTCTCCCTTGAATTTTTGGCTAAAAAAAGAGCAAGTAGAAAAGAATTCAAGAACGAGACGACAAGATATCCAAGATAATGTCCCAAATGGTGTTGCTAAACGAACAAGTGATGCGAAGTATTTTTGAAAACAATGAGGTGCAAAAGGTGTCAAGACTAGAGAAGGATTCTTACCCGAGCTCTTTGAAGTTGGGTGGGAATCAAAGTTGGAACACACTTATTGAAGCTGGACAGAGAGCGTACATTCAAGAATGGATTGATCAGAATGAATTTTGGAGGAGAGAAGACAATCATGATGTGTATCACATGAAAACGGGTAACAACCCAAAATCTAAGGGCATTCAGGGAGCCTTCAAGTGGATGAGTTGTTATCGCACATTCTAGATAAAATTGAAAGGTTTGATGACATACTTAAAGAAATGAAGGCTGATTTCTTATCCTTTAATAATAAAGTACTCTCACGCCAATTATATCAAGCAACTTGAATGTCAAATAAGCCAACTTTCAACCCAGTTAGAACCCAAGCCATTAGAAAGGTATGCAAATGATGATATAGCGAGTTCAAAGGCTAATCATAACAAATGCTTAGTGCTTTTGAGATGAAGTGGGAAAGTAGCAGGTGGTGATGTGACGGTGAATGATGGGGCAAACACTAGTAGAGAAGAGAAAGACAACATTGATGTAGAGAGGTTCAACCAAGCACCGGAGAATAACATGCCCAAAGAGGACAAGAAACCCCAAAGAAAAGCACTACCGAAGAGCTGCAAATAGTTAAAAAAAAGGGTTGCCTCTTCTTTAAAGTTAGTAAAACCATTACCCTAATTTAACCCACCTTTTCCTCAAAGGCTCAAAAAGCAAAATGAAGATGAAAAATTCAAGAAATTTTTATTCGAGTTCAAGACTTTTGCATAAGCCTTCCTTTAGTGGATTCAATATTGGAGATGCTGAGATACGTGTAATTCATGAAGAACTAGCCACTAAAAAAAGAAGTATAGATTTTGAAACGATTGAGGTTTCTCACAATTGTAGTGCAGTTATGACCAGCAATGTGATCACAAAAAAGAGGATTTGGGGGCATTTACCATCCCATGTACCGTTGGGATGCTTTATTTTGCCAAAGCTTTGTGCAACTTAGGGGCGAATATTAACTTGATTTCATATGCCATCTTTAAGAAACTTGGGCTGGGTGAACCTAAATCCACAACAATGCGGTTTCTCATGCCTGAATGGTCTATTTAACACCCCATTGGAATACTTTATGATATCTTGGTGAAGGTGGATAGATTCATCTTTCTGGATGACTTTGTTATTTTGGATTGTGAGATTGATGCAGAGGTGCCTATTATTTTGGATAGACCATTTTTGGAAACTAGAAGAGCTCTAGTGGATGTTGAGAGTGGTGAGTTAAAGTTCCTAGTAAATGATGAGGAGGCTACATTCAATGGAAGCAAATCGATGAAGCAACCTAGTGACATTCATGTGGTTTCAACAGTAGATGGGATTGATGAAACAGTGGCTAGTGTGAGTAAAAGAATGTGTATGGATGAACCCCTTGTTGTTGTCCTTATAAATTATGATGAGGACGAAGTTCAAGGGTATGATGAAGTTGTGGTTGCTCTATTGGGACTATGTGCTCATTCAAAAAACCCATTGAAGCTTGATATTGATCTGAAAAATTGAGAGTCCCCCCGCTAAACCATCTATAGAAGAACCTCCAAACTTGAGTTGAAAGCGCTCCCATCTCATCTTCAGTATGTATTTTTGGGAGCAAACAATACCTCACCCGTCATCATTGCAACAAACTTGCTTGAGTGGCAAGTGAAATTGCGTTTTGTGGTATAAAAGCGATACATCAAAGCCATATGATGGGCAATTACTGATATTGTAGGTATTTCCCCCGAGATTTGCACTCATAAAATCCAATTGGATAGTGAATGCAAACCAAGTGTTCAACATCAAAGAAGGCTTAATTCGCCTATGCAAGAAGTGGTGAAGAAAGAAATAATCAAGTGGTTAGATGCAGGTGTGGTGTACCCTATTGCGGTTAGCAAATGGGCAAGTTCCTTGCAATGTGTACCAAAGAAAAGAGGCATCACGGTGGTTCCAAATGAAAAGGGTGAACTTGTACCTATGAGGCCAGTCATTGGTTAGCATGTATGCATGGACCACTGAAAATTAAATGCTTGGACCGAGAAAGATCATTTCCCGAAGTCGTTTATGGACCAAATGCTTGATAGGCTTGTGGGGCATGGATGGTATTATTTTATGGATGGTTATTCCAGACACAACTAGATTTCCATTGCACCAGAAGATCAAGAGAAGACTACTTTCACATGTCCCTAAGGGACCTTTGCTTTCAAGAGGATGCCTTTTGGATTGTGTAATGTGATGAGTCCAAGATTTGGACTCATTTAGGGCTTTATTTGGATAGATTTAGTGTCTTCAAATGCTTATTTTATGCCAATAACGGATATAAAAACCTTAATTTCTAGGTATTTGGACTGAGGAAAAGCGCATGGACTCTAACTTGCAAAAAGGAACGAAGTGAGCTGAAAGAGAGAAGAAATGAAGGCCTGGTGATCGCCAAGTCCCTTTGGCGAGTCGTCGAATAGCCACCATCTCACCTAAAGTTCCAGTGTGCCAAGCCCTGAAGGAGAAATCAAGTTGGCGAGAGAAAGGAGCAATCGGCGTGTCGCCGAGTGGACCACGATGCAGTGTTGGATCACCCAAAGTTACAGAACTTGAGGATGCTGAAGGCCAAAGCACAAAGGTGATGGAACTGACCAAAGGGCTGATCGCCGAGCTAATCGGTGAGCCTGACTTACTGCGCCGAATGGCCCTTCGCAGCATATTTTTGGTGACTATAAAGATATATTCAAACATTATGGTTAGTATCAAATTTTATTCTGAACATTCATTAGAGTATTTTTTGAGTATGAACTTTGAGTTTTGAGACAACTTTTCCTTAGCTTTGAAGAAATGAAGTTTTTTTATTTTTGAGAAATTGGAAGTGGGTCTTTGAGATTCTTCAATTTGGACATTTGTAAAGACGAAATTAATCTTACCCAATTGATGGAAACATGATTTGGTAACTATTTTTATCTTTTTATGATGTCTAGCTAAAACCCCAATTCTTGGGATGTGATAATGTGATTATGGGTTGATTTAGTTTATGGGTATTTGTAATTGTTAGTTTAAATGTTGTTTAGAAGTGATTTCAATTAGTAAATGTGGTTAAAATTAAAGGATTGTAGTTGCAAATGTAGTTCTACCTTTGTGTTTTTGTTTTGCTCGAGAGAGAGGTTTTAAAACACAGATTATTGAATTGATGGTCTGTGGGTATTGGGTTGTCATGGGTTCAGCTCAAGAGAGTGAACCCTAAATCCTTTTCCACACATTCAACTTGAGAGAGTGAATGGACTAAGGCGTAGGTTGTTCTTATTTTGCTGGAGTTTTGGTGTTCGAGAGAAACCAACTTGATTCGGGGTAAATTGTTTGACAGAAAGTTTACCTTTTCTATAGTCTAGCCTATTGACTGATTTACAGTTATTTACTAACAATTGCAATTACCCATTTGTCTACATTAGCTTATAATCAAATCACATCCCAAGAACCCATCTCAATATTTGTTAATCTTGTGTTATTTGTTGTTGTTGTAGTGATAATTGAAAACATGTCACGACCCGAGCCTATACCTCGAAAGTGACATAGCGTACTTGACCCCGAGAGGGGTCTCGTACAAGCCTCTTAGCATTCATAACATTCGATACATAGAAATAGTACGAAATTTAAAAACTTTCTTTAAATCCATACAATCCAAAACTTTACAAAAACATTTGAAATAACGGAAGTCTATCATCTCACATGGCCATCTAAAAACAATATCTTGGACAAAAGTAGGGACACGTCCCTTTACAATCGAAAAGTATAACAATAGTCTTTTACATGAAGAAAATGAAATTTTAAGTACTTGTCCTCGATCTATGAGGACATACCACTTAGCCTTGGAGGAATCTCAATCCAAGCCCTTGAACTAGATGAATAGCAACTCACTTGCCAGAACCTACACTTGTAGTAAAATAAGAGAAATATGGGTTAGTACACAAAAATGTAGTAAGTAAGATGACCATTCAAAAACATGCTTTTAAATGGATATTTTGGTTGGAAACCATGCATTATTCCAATTTTTAGAAATATCATGTACATTTGTATAAGAGACATAAAGTACAAGTATAATTACCATACAAGTCATAATCATCACATTTGAACATTCACCTTAAGTAACCCTAAGCTACACTTGTGCAATGTAAGGCTAGCATCCTATACTAATATCCCTACTAAGTTCCACTTTGAGGCCACCTTAGATGAACTTACCAATTCATACATAAATTCAAGCACTACTCATGCATAAGGAACACATTCATTCAAAAGTCATGACAAGGGAAAATAACTCATAATACAACCCAAGTATAGCCTGCATCATTACATTAGACATTTAAGTCAACATTCTTCATTAGTTTCATTAAGAGCACTTTCCTGCATTAGTCATTAAGACATTAGAGAACTCACTATAGCCCTATGAAAGCCTACTTGTGAAATGCATGGATAGCATCCCATACTACCACCCACACTTCACAGAACTTCTTAAGAAACCATAATGCACATCTCACATGATGGGAATAGGCATTAACCGACATACACCATGAGAGCAAACCATGGAATCCGGTGTCATATAGCCCCACACCGTAAAGAGGTGGTCTACTTGCCTAAGGTAGGACCAGTAACATTTTAGTGTAGGTCAAAACCACTAGCTAATATCCTATGTAGGCACATAGTTATGAGATACGAAGATGTTCATTGGAACCCTAGCCTAACATTGGGAGAGTTTCCATCTTACTAAATCCAATCGGTGCTTAGCCTTCATACCCTTAGAGTATTTCATTTTCATTTACATTATAGTACTTGAGAGGGCTACCAACATTAGGCCTACCAACCCAAGTACATTACACAAGAAAGGGCCACCACCATTAGGTCTACCGATTCAAGGTACATTAAGGATAACTCATTGACTTTCAAAGAAGGGTGCCATGAACATTGGGCCTACCGATACAAGGTTCATTATTTCACACATGAAAGGGCTACCAACACTAGGTCTACCGATTCAAGGTTTATTCATCACATTAGTTCCTAGACTCATCATCAAGGACTACCAACACTAGGTTTACCGGTTCAAGACATAGCCTAGAATACTTCATCATTCATTTATGAAAGAAAGGCCATTGGCTTATCGATTCATATTCATCAAGTCAAGAAACATTCATCATTATACAAGAAGAGGATGCCTAACCCTACCAATTCAAGACATAGCTTCACATTAAAGAAACCCCTCATACTCTATCATCATCATTCTTAAGTGTCAAATTGAGATATTGTAACGCCCCAGAAATTAGTAGACTAAACTAGAGCCCAGACCTAGGGTTCTAGAGTAAGATGTTGAGGATTAGCGTTGAAGATTAGACTTTACGTGCTTAGAATGAGGGGTTTAGTTGTTTACACCCCTTAATCTTATAGACTAACCTAATTCTTAGCATGTGGGGTTGTCAAGCCTAGAGAGTGGGCAAGGGCCTAAGTTAGCTAGGAAGAGTGAAGGAGAACTTGCTCTTCTTTGGTCCTGGTTGGCGATGGGGAAGCATGATCACCCAAGTTACTTGGTGAGGCATTAAAGTGCACTTGGGGTCGCCTAGTAGGATGTCCCCTTAGCCAAGGTTCTGGAATTTTGGGTGAGTCAAGTCAGGGCTCACCGGTTGGTTTGGCGAATCGCCAAACTGCCTCATCCATCGCCTAAGTGAGCTGCCCTTTTAGGGAGCCTACTGGAAAATTGGGCGAACCAAGGGTCCACTTGGTGAGTTTCCTAGTGTCCTGGGCGAGCCATTAGGGGTAAAAGGGAGAGCTAAGTTGTGGAGGTCGGCAAATTTTAAGTTGGAACTTTAAGGGTCCTTGGTTCTTTTTCCAGAATTGACCCTACATTACTTTATTCCATTCTTAGCAAGTATATAAGTTTATTATACCTAAGTTTAACTCAATTAAGTCATTCTCCCTAGAATCTAAAGAAAACCCAACTTCATCCCCTCCAAAGAATATTTCTCTCTCTAGAAAACCCCCATTGAAGAAGAAGGTAGAGCTTAAACCTTGGCTCAAGAAAAAAATCCATTATTTAGAGCTTGTGCTAGGTCTTTGATTAAAGGTATGTTTAGCTTATTCATCTATGGGTTTTTCCACCCATAGAGCCCCCTTAGCAATCCCCCAAATGTGGATCAAAAACCCAAATCTAACTAGGGTTCTTCTTACATTGTGGTAGGATGTGGGTATGATTCCAATCTAGTGGATAATACCTAATTATGATCTATTTAGCTTTGTTTAGTGATATTATGATTAATTTATGTGATTTCTATGGTAAACCCTAGTCTAGATTGATGAATGGGATATTTGTGGATTTATGCCACTAGAGGTCAAATTGAAGGTTCCAAAGTGATTCTCTAAAATCAATGACATGAGTAGTAATTGTTCAAGGTTAGTAAGATATAATTATTAATTGAACTAGACTTTATTGAATATTGTAAAGATGGAATTTACCCTTTATGATGAATTTTGACTAAGAATCACCTAGTAATGAGGAGTGTGATGAGAATTGCTTAAGATGAGGCTTATTACTTGAATGTCTAGTAATCTAGATATGAATGATGATAGAATGAAGTAAAGCTTTGAGAGTAAGGCTTGTAGTCATGAATGTTGAATCACTAGTGCTTTGAGAGTAGAGTCAATGTGATGAATAGAAGTCTAATAGGTGGATTTGTGGTGAAAGGCCTATACTGACCTAATCTACTTTATGGATGCTTGAAAGTACAAAGTGATAGAATCACTTGAACATGGATTGGTTGTAAAGAACATCATTCCATGAGATATGAGTATTAATTAAGGCTTAACAAATAAACCTTGGGGTGTATGATTTGCTCCAAGTGGATATTGACAATGAGATGGAGTGTCACATAAGATAGGATCCGGGAACCAAGTAGAAAGGAGAACCACACCTAGTTGATGTGAGGACTATCCAAGTTAAAGGGGAAACTCTTACGTAGTAGAGTGTGGGTTCTCCCAAAGTTAGGTCTCATGATATGGAAGCCTTCACATAGTTCAGTCAAGGTTTCTAGTAGCAATCTCCATATCCAATGAACTTAGACATGCTTGAAGAAGCATCTCATAGTGTTCTAAAGGATAAATGAACTAAGATTTACTTAATGAAGTACCTCATAGTGTTCAAGAGTATGAATGGACTTAGACATGCTTGTAGTAGCATTTCATAAGGTCCATGTATATGATGAACCTAGACATGCTTGTAGTAGCATTTCATAAGGTCCATGTATATGATGAACCTAGACATGCTAAAAGTAGTATCTCATAGGATTCAATCTAATAAAGAACTAAGACGTGCTTAAGAGAGTACCTCATAGTGTTCTAAAGTTAAAGAGAGGAACTAGGTTCCAAACCAAGAAGTATTAGTATGAGGACCTAAAAGTAGTACTTAGCATGAGTAGTATTATAGGGTTCTATTAGTGCATTGCACATGCATGACTTAGGGTCATTCAAGAAAGAGTTCTTGTAAGTAATGTATTTTAAGATAAGGTTGTGCTATAGTGGCCTTCCATGACATGTTTGACTAAGTATGGTTGTTCTCTTGTCCATATGAAGTAAGATAAAGATAGAGACTAAGGGAGGGGAAGTACGACTACGTTGACGTCAAGGTGATACTTAGTGTAAATGGTATTATGGGATGTCTTTCATGCATTGCACAAGTGTGCCTTGAGGTTACTTAGGATTATGATACCCTTATGGTAAAGAAGCTTTAGAATTGACCATGTATATAGACTATGATCAAGATGACTAAAAAGGGGTACTTGGCTTGGGTGGTATTATGGGATGCTATTCTTGATTTGCACATGTATGCTTTTGAGGTTACTTGAGAATGGTCCTATTAGGGTATAGATGACTAAGAGTCAATTATGCTTATATGATGCTTACGTTGAATACTTGGCCTATTATTATTTTGATTTATCTCCTATGCTCATTAACTATGTCTTATGTTGACTTGTGATGATATGATGCTTATGTTGGAGATTATGCTATGCTTATGTTATTATCGCTGATGTTTATGTCTCATGTTGAGTAACCATTTTTTAGATGCCTTTATGTTGATTGTGTTAGATATCATACTTGGTATATTTTGTACTAACACATATTGCCTACATTCTAATCAAATGTAGGGCTTTGGAATTTGAGTTTCCTTTGGAGGATAGCTTTATAGAAGTTGCAAGAAGAGTTGAAGATTTTGGTGAGTCCTCATAGCTTCGAGGACAAACCCATTATTCATTTATGTCATTTCTTTAAGTTTTAGACATTGTATGGGCTACGTCCCAAATCTTTTATTCAAGAGTTTAAACAGATGGTTTGAACAAGGATTTAGTAAAGACTTTCGCTTGCTTTATGAAAATATTTTCGATTGTATGGTTTTAAAGAAGTTTAAAATTTTTCCATTTACCTATGTTATGATGCTAAGGGCTTGTATGAGACCCCTTCGGGGTCAAGTATGCCATATTACGTCTAGGGGGTACTCCTGGGTCATGACAAACTTGGTATCAAAGCATAATGTTTATAATGGTTCTGGGATTGTCTCAAACCACATCTAGTAAGGTCTTGTTCATAAATGTGAAGCGCGCCATATTTATGAATTTGAGGCTATTGGATGTTTAGGAAATCTCATTTCTTCATTCTTTAAAGTCATGCTATAGAGTTTAGATCTAGTAGGTATTTCTCCTAACCTTTGCCCTATGGTTTTTAGGTTATGGCTAATACTAGGGCTAATGCTAGGAGGGAGGAGGAAGACAATGGTGAACAAGAGGTTCCTCTTCAAGTCCCAAACCAAGCTCCTCCTTAAGTTCCAAATGACTCTCCAATTGGGAACGCCACCCTAGCGGAGTTTAGGGCTTCTATGCAATTATTGGCCCAAGCCTTGACGGCGCAAGCCAATAGAGATATTGTGGCTCCAGGAAACCCAATAAGGGGGATGGGTGCTTCTAGAGTAAGAGAGTTTTTGAGGATGAACCCTCTGGAGTTTTATGGCTCCAAGATGGAAGAAGGTACTCAAGGTTTTATAGATAAGTTCTATAAGGTGCTTGCCATCATGGGCTTGACTACGATAGAGAAAGCGGAACTAGCCGCTTATCAATTGAGGGACATAGCACAAATTTGGTATGAACAATAGAAAGATAGTAGGCCGATATAAGCGGGCCTAATAGAGTGGGAGGGGTTCAAAGAAGCATTCCTAGATAGGTTCTTTCCCCTACAGTTGAGGGAACGAAAGATGCAAGAATTCATTAACCTTTGTCAAGGAGGTATGAGTGTGAATGAGTATGCTCTTAAGTTCACCCAACTATCTAAGTATGCTCCAACTCTAGTGGCAGACTCAAGGGCTAGAATGAATAAATTTGTGATGGGAGTGTCCGAATTGGTAGAAAATGAGTGTCGTTTGGCAATGCTTATCCCTTGTATGAATATTTCAAGTCTCATGGTTCATGCCGAACAAATTGAGGAGCAAAAGCTTAAGAAAATGAATAAGGAAAGGAAAAGAGCTAGAACCGATGATGGGAATTTTCCCAATGATAAGTTTGATGGACAAGGTAGGCCTAGGACTAAACCAAGGTATTCTGGCCAAGATTTTTCCAACACCCCCAGGTTTAACAAAGAGAAAGGTAGTGGGTCTCCATTGCCTAAGCCTACTTGCTTTGAGTGTGGGAGGAGTCACTATGGTAAGTGTCTAGGCGACATAAATGGTTGCTATGGGTGTGGTAAGGATGGGCACAAAGTGAGAGATTGCTCGGTTATTAAGGCTAAAGGAAGAGAGAGTAAGAAAGTTGACTCTAGTGGTGTTGATCAAGAGCCTCAAAAGAAGAATAAGTTTTATGCTCTCCAATCTAGAGAAGATCAAGAGTGATCTCCTCATGCCCCTTCCGGTATGTGTTTTTACGCTTTAGTAACTTTTCGGATTTCTTCTCTTTTGTGACTTGTTATGTTGGACTTTGAAGTGTTTGTTGTAGGTATGATGTTTAGAAGAGTTTATGTACGCTTACTCCCAAGGGGGATATAGTGTGCCTACCTAGTAGGATTATTGTGTGCTTTATGTGTTTCCACGATTTCCTTATATGCATGTTAATGAAAATGCTTAGGTCTTCTTAGAAATGACTTATTTGCATATAGACTTCATGAGTTGATTGTGAGCATGCCTTGGTTTTTGGAGATGAAAGGTTCCTTCTTGAATGAATGCTTTATGAGAACAAATTTTCATTTAGGCTCCATGAGAGTATGTTGAGCATGACATGTTTATTAGATGGTAGTTCCTCCTTGAATATGACTAGTTATGGGAATGTCATGCATGAAGGGGTTGTTTGATGAAGTTCCTACTTCCTTTTGCTGCATTGAGTATGTTTAATGGGAGTTGAAGTTTTACTCCTTGTTTATATGCATTAGATATGTTGCATGCATGATGGGCTGCTAGTCTAGAGTCGTTTCCTTTAAGAAGTAGTTAGAATTGTTATTCGAGGACAAATGTTCCCAAGGGGGAGATATTGTAATGGCCCAAAAATTAGTAGACTAAACTAGAGCCAAGAGTTAGGGTTCTAGAGTGAGATGTTGAGGATTAGAGTCAAAGATGATACTTTACGTGCTTAGAAGGAGGGTTTTAGTGGTTCTTACACCCCGTAATCTTATAGACTATCTAAGTCTTAGTATGTGGGGTTATCAAGACTAGGGAGTGGGCAAGGGCCTAAGTTAGCTAGGAAGAATGAAGGAGAACTTGTTCTTCTTTGGGCCTGGTTGGCGATGGGGCAACAAGATCTCCCAAGTGACTTGGCGAGGCACCAAAGTGCACTTGGGGTCGCCTAGTGTGATTTCCCATTGGTCAAGGTTCTGGAATTTTGGGCGAGCCAAGTCGGGGCTCGCCGATTGGATTGGCGAATCGCCAAGCTACCTCCTTCATCGCCTAAGTGATCTGCCCTTTTAGGGAGCCTACAGGAAAATTGGGCAAGCTAAGGGTCCACTTGGCGAGCCTCCTAGTACCCTTGGTGATCCATGACGGGCAAAAGGGCGAGCTAAGTCGTGCAGGTTGGCAAATTTTAAGTTAGAAGTTTAAGGGTCCTTGGTACTTTTCCAGAATTGACCCTACATTACTTTATTCCATTCCTAGCACCATATAAGCTAATTAGACCTAAGTTTACCTCAATTAAGTCATTCTCCCCATAATCCAAAGAAAACCCAACTTCATCCCCTCCAAATAATATTTCTCTCTCTATAAAACCTCCATAGAAGAAGAAGGTAGAGCTTGAAGCTTGGGTCAAGAACAAAGTCCATTGTTGAGAGCTTGTGCTAGGTCTTTGATTAAAGGTAGGGTTATCTTATTCATCTATGGGTTCTTCCACCCATAGAGTCACCTTAGTAATCTCCCAATTGTGGATCAAAAACCCAAATCTAACTAGGGTTCTTCTTACATTGTGGGTAGGATGTGTGTATGATTCCAATCTAGTGGATAATACCTAATTATGATTGATTTAGCTTTGTTTAGTGATATAATGATGAATTTATGTGAGTTCTATGGTAAACCCTAGTCTAGATTGATGAATGTGATATTTGTGGGTATATGTCATTAGAGGTCAAATTGAAGGTTCAGAAGTGATTCTCTTAAATCAATGACATGAGTATTAATTGTTGAAGGTTAGTAACATATAATTATGAATTGAGCTAGAATTTATTGAATATAATGAGTCTTGACTTGTAAAGATGGAATTTAGCCTTTATGACGAATTATGACTAAGAATCACCTAGTAATGAGGAGTGTGATGAGAATTGCTTAAGATGAGGATTATTACATGAATGTCTTGCAATCTAGATATGAGTGATCATAGAATTAAGTAAAGCTTTGAGAATAAGGCTTGTAGTCATGAATGTTAAATCACTAGGGATTTGAGAGTAGAGTCAATGTGATGAATAGAAGTCTAATAGGTGGATTTGTGGTGAAAGGCCTATACTGACCTAATCTACTTTAGGGATGCTTGAAAGTACAAAGTGATAGAATCACTTGAACATGGATTGGTTGTAAAGAACATCATTCCATGAGATATGAGTGTTAATTAAGGCTTAACAAATAAACCTTGGGGTGTATGCTTGGCTCCAAGTGGATATTGACAATGAGATGGAGTGTCACATAGGATAGGATCCGGGAACCAAGTAGAAAGGAGAACCACACCTAGTTGATGTGAGGACTATCCAAATTAAAGGGGGAACTCTTACGTAGTAGAGTGCGGGTTCTCCCAAAGTTAGGTATCATGAGATGGAAGCCTTCAGATAGTTGAGTTAAGGTTTCTAGTAGCAATGTTCATTTCTAATGAACTTAGACATGCTTGAAGAAGCATCTCATAGTGTTCAAGAGTATGAATGAACTTAGATATGCTTATAAGTAGTATCTCATAGGGTCCATGTAGATGATGAACCTAGACATGCTAAAATTAGTATCTCATAGAGTTCAATCTAATAAAGAACTAAGATGTGCTTAAGAGAGTACCTCATTGTGTTCTGAAGTTAACGAGAGGAACTAGGTTCCAAATCAAGAAGTATTAGTATGAGGACCTAAAAGTAGTACTTAGCATGAGTAGTATTATGGGGTGTTATTCGTGCATTGCACAAGTATGACCTAGGGTCATTCAAGAAAGAGTTTTTATGAGTAATGTATTTTAAGATAAGGTTGTGCTATGGTGGCCTTCCATTACATGTTTTACTAAGGATGGTAGTTCCCCTGTCTATATGAAGTAAGCTAAAGAGTGAGACTAAGGGAGGGTAAATATGACTATGTTGACGTCAAGGTGATATTTAGTGTGAATTGTATTATGGGATGCCTTTCATGCATTGCACAAGTGTGCCTTGAAGTTACTTAGGATTATGATACCCTTATGGTAAAGAAGCTTAAGAATTGACCATGTATATAGACTATGACCAAGATGACTTAAAAGGGGTACTTGGCTTGGGTGGTATTATGGGATGCTATTCTTGCTTTGCACATGTATGTTTTTGAGGTTACTTGAGAATGGTCCTATTAGGGTATAGATGACTAAGAGTCAATTATGCTTACATGATGTTTATGTTGAATACTTGGCTTATTATGATTATGATTTATCTCATATGCTCATTAACTATGTCTTATGTTGACCTGTGATGATATGATGCTTATGTTGGAGATTATGTTATGCTTATGTTATTATGTTTGATGTTTATGTCTCATGTTGACTAACCATTGTGAGATGCTCTTATGTCGATTGTGTTAGCTATCATACTTGGTACATTTTGTACTAACGCATATTGCCTACATTCTAATCAAATGTAGGGTTTTGGAGTTTGTGTTTCCTTTGGAGGATAGCTTTTAGAAGTTGCAAGAAGAGTTGAAGATTTTGGTGAGTCCTCATAGCTTCGAGGACAAACCCAGTATTCCTTTATGTCGTTTAATTATGTTTTAGACATTGTATGAGCTGTATCCGAAGTCTTTTATTCAAGATTTTAAATAGATGGTTTGAGACAAGGATTTAGTAAAGACTTTCGTTTGCTTTATGAAAATGTTTTCGATTGTATGGTTTTAAAGAAGTATTAAACTTTACCGTATTTTATTCTATTACATATGTTATGATGCTAAGGGCTTATATGAGACCCCTTCGGGGGCAAGTACGCCATGTTACATCTAGGGGGTACCCCTGGGTCATGACAGAAATAGTCTTTCTATAATAACACAATTACATTCAAGACATTATTATATTACCTTCAATAGATTCACATTCATAAACAAGACATCATGATAATACTCAATTCCTCATACTATGTCCTTCAAGGCCATGAATCTCAAATCACCAACACACCAACAATTTACTACAATTAAGGCATGGATAGTGATATAATTCAATAACCTAAAGCAATTTAAACAAATTCCATTCATATGCTTTCATAATCAACAAACCCACTTCATAAATGCACAATTTAGGAATTGAGGAAATTCATGGGTTCATAGAGTATTTTCATCATAAATCGTCAATCAAACATTAATAAAATCATAACTTGTTATTAATAACCATTTGAAAACGTTTGAAAAAGGAACCCATTAGTTACAGTAAAAACCCTAGGTTTTGAGAAACTTGAAAACTTTGAAAACTAACTTTGAATGGACTCTATGGGTGAAATCTACCCCTAGATGAAGGATCACCATACCTTGCTTGTGAATCCCCAAGGAATTTTAGGAAGAACACCTTGAATCCACAAACCATGGCTCCCACTTCTTCTTCTTCTTCTTTGGTAACTTCTAGAGAGAGAATTTTTTAAAGGAGGAACTCTTTTGATTTGATTTGGGTTTTGGAGAAATAAGGAGTAAATGACTTTTTTTAAGACTTGCAACTATATATACTAGTGATATAAAACAATTAAAAACAACCCCACACATTAATTAATTAAAACGAAATTACAAAAAAAACCCTAAGGCAGCCCACGTCAGGGACCACTCCCACATTGACGGGTCATGAGGGTCACCACGGTTCGTGGTGGTGGCCATGGTCCCTTGATCACTGTGTCTATCCACCTTTCCATTCCCTCAAGGGCCTAAGGGAAGACCACGAGATCTCCCATGATCCGTGGTCAAGACCACTAGTTGTGGTGATGGTCATGGTCATGGAGGCAGTAGCTTGGCCAAGTTAGCTTGCTTCCCATGCCACCAAGTGATTTTCACGACTACTTATATGGAGCGTCTAGGGCACCACGAATCATGGTGGTGCCCATGGTCTTTGAGGCAGTAGCCTCCTCAGCTTTGCACAACTCCCTCAAGGCCAAGGGGTCTTCACAGACCCCTTCACAGACCGTGGTCAAGACCACTGGTCGTGAAGGTGGTCATGAACCTTAGCAGTTCTTGATAAAGGGTTGGGCAGCTTTGGCTTTTGGCTAGGCTTTACCCCCCCCCCCTTTCCTTGGCACAAGCCCTTGCAACCCCATACCAAACCTCAAGAGGGTCCTTCAATTACGAAGTATAGCACGTACCTTGACGTTGACCCTCACGATTAGTCTCTAGTTTAACCTATTATTTTCTGAGTCATTACATTATCCCCCTCTTAGGAAAATTCATCCTTGAATGATACTTTAAGCACATTAAGGGATAACGACTCAAGACTAGCAGACTATCATGCATGCAACATCATAAACAGTGCACAAAATCATAGGAGGAAACATCAACCCGACATCAATAAGCTCAATGCAACACAAGAAAGTAGGAACTACATCTACGAACTCATTATGCACCAAAACATCAACATTTCTCATTTAGTTGAAGGAATTTCCTTCTCCAACTCACATCATGCTCTTTACATTATCATAAGGCAATTTATGAAACTCTTCTCAACAACACATTTAAGCATACTCAATAATTCAACTCATGAAGCATTTAGGCAACTCATTATACATGCGCATCAACATGAGGAACACATAAATAAAAAAAGCTCATTTTCTCATTAAACATAAATTTCATCAAAACATGCATAACATAAGGAGATCATGGAAACACATTTTCACACATGACTCCAAAATATTAAACAAGCTACAAGGAAATCTTGGTCTCAATAGCTTGAATAAATATAAAAGAAAGATATAAGGATATCGAAACTCTTACTATTCAACATACCATCTCCCCCTTAAGAGTAAACCCATTTTAAGGCTATCATGTTAAACAACAAAGGAACCTCAATACAACATCCACAACTATAAGAAATCATCACTTACTGGTGCCTTCATCCGGAAGAGCTTCCTTGCCATTTCTAGCCCGAAGTGCATAGAAACGACTATTCTTTCTAGCATAAGGATCCGAGCCACTAAGAGAAGCTCATTTGGCCTCCCTTCCTTTGGCCGCAAGAGTAGGATAATTTCTCATTTGGTGATCATCCTTCCCACAACCATAGCACCCATTAGTACCGGCTAGGCACTTAACAAAATGCTTCTTTCCACAAGTAGTGCAAGTAGGTTTAGAAAATGAAGACCCACCACTTTTCTCTTGGTTAAACTTAGGAGTTCTTGAAGAATCTTGGTTTGGAGATCTCTTTTTGAACCTAGGTTGACCTTGCTCATCGGGCCTAGACCTCTTCATCCCTATTCTTCCTCTTAAGTTTGGACTCCTCAATAGATTGAGCATACACCATGAGGCTAGAAATGTTCATATCATCATGGAGCATCACCGTACGACACTTTTCCTCAACTAGGTTGGAAACTCCCGTTACAAATCGACTCATCTCATCCCTAGGGTTTGACACCAAAGATGGGGCATACTTAGACAATTGGGTAAATTTCAAAGAGTACTCTTGGACATTCATGTTACCTTACCTAAGATTGATAAACTCTTCCATCTTAACCTCCCTCTTCTCACGGGGAAAGAACCTCCCAAGGAATGCTTTCTTGAACAATGCCCAATGTATAGGCCTCACTCCTACCGTCCTATTACCCTTCCATTGAGAGAACCAAATTTGGGCCACATCCTTCAATTGATAGGCGGCAAGTTCTGCTTTCTCAATTGAAGTCACCCCCATAGCATTAACTACCTTATACACCTCATCCAAAAACTCTTGGGGATCCTCTCCCACCTTGGAACCAAGAAACACCGGAGGATTCATCCTCATAAATTTTCTCAACCTAGAAGCCATAGTACTCACATTGGGGTTCACATTTGCCTCAACACCTCTATTTGCTTGAGCCGTCATGTCTTGGGCTTGAGTAGTTGCGGCTTGAGCTATCATCAAAAAAGCCGACCTAACTTCCTCATTGGTCATGGCTGGGGAATCCACTAGGACTTGATTTCCTAGAGGAACTTGGTCACCTTGAGGACCTTGGGAAGGAACTCCCTCATTCACAATCTCCTCTTCCATCCTTCTTGGGTTCGCCCATGTATTCATATCCTATAAACACAAGAGAAGGGTTAGGAAAAGGACTCTTATAGATCTAAACTCTAAGGCACGACTTCAAGAATAATGAAAGAATTGTAACTTCCTAATGTTCCTATAGCCTCTCACTCATAGATGTGTCGCGACTCACACTGATGAACAAGACTCTACTAGACATGGCTTGTGAGACATCAATCTGAAAAACCATTTCCAAAATCTTATGCTTTGATACTAAGTTTGTCACTACCTAAGCCTATACCCCAGAATCGACACGGCGTACTTGACCCTGAGAGGGGTCTCCTACAAGCCTCTTAGAATTCATAACATTCGATACATAGAAATAGTATGGAATTTAAAAACTCTCTTTAAATCCATACAGTCCAAAACATTATAAAAACATTTGAAACAGCAGAAGTCTATCATCTTACATGGCCATCTAAAACAATATCTTGGAAAAAACTAGGAACACGCCCCTTTACCATCGAAAAGTCTAACAATAGTCTTTTACATGAAAGAAAATGAAACTCCAAGTACTTGTCCTCGATCTATGAGGACATACCACTTAGCCTTGGAGGAATCTCAATCCAAGCCCTTGAACTAGACAAATAGAAACTCACTTGCTGGAACCTACACTTGTAGTAAAATAAGAAAAATTTGGGTTAGCATACAAAAATGTACTAAGTATGATGACCATGCAAAATTATGCTTTTAAACAGACATTTTGGTTGGAAACCATGCATTATGCCACTTTTTAGAAATATCATGTACATTTATATAAGAGACATAAAGTACAAGTATAATCATCATACAAGTCATAATCATCACATTTGAACATTCACCTTAAGTAACCATAAGCTACACTTGTGCAATGTAAGGATAGCATCCCATACTACTATCCCTAATAAGTGCCGCTTTGAGGCCACCTTAGATGAACTTACCAATTCATACATAACTGCAATCAATACTCATGCATAAGAAACACATTCATTTCATAAGTCATGACAAGGGAAAAAAACTCATAATAGAACCCAATATAGCATGCATCATTACATTAGACATTTAAGTCAACATTCTTCATTAGCTTCATTAAGAGCACTTCCATTCATTAGTCATTAAGAGATTAGAGAACTCACTATAGCCCTATCAAAGCCTACGTGTGCAATGCATGGATAGCATCCCATACTACCACCCACACTTCATAGAACTTCTCAAGAAACCATAATGCACATCTCACATGATGGGAATAGGCATTAATCGACATAGACCATGAGAGAAAACCATGGAATCTGTTGTCATATAACCCCACACCGTAAAGAGGTGGTCTACTTGTCTAAGGTAGGATCGGTAACATTTTAGCGTAGGTCGAAACCACTAGCTAATATCCTATGTGGGCACATAGTTATGGGATACGAATATGTTCATTGGAACCATAGCCTGACATTGAGAGAGTTTCCATCTTTTCATAACCCACTCGGTGCTTAGCCTCCATTCCCATAGAGTATTTCATTTTCATTTACATTATTGTACTTGAGAGGGCTACCTACATTAGGCCTACCGGCCCAAGTACATTAAAAAAAAAGGGCCACCACTATTAGGTCTACGAATTCAAGGTACATTATGGATAGCTCATTGACTTTCTAAGAACGGTACCATGAACATTGGGCCTATCGATACAAGGTTCATCATTTCACACATGAAAGGGCTACCAACACTAGGTCTACCGATTCAAGGTTTATCATCACATTAGTTCCTAGACTCATCATGAAGGGATACCAACACTAGGTCTATTGGTTTAAGACATAGCTTAGAATACTTCATCATTCATTTAAGAAAGGAATTCCATTGGCCTATCGATTCATATTCATCAAGTCATGACACATTCATTATACAAGAAGAGGATGCCTAACCCTACCAATTCAAGACATAGCTTGACATTATAGAAACCCTTAACATTCTATCATCATCATTCATGAGTGTAAAATTGAGAAATAGCCTTTCTATAATAACACAATCACATTCAAGACATGATCATATTACCTTCACTAGATTCACATTCATATACTAGACGTCATGATAATACTCAATTCCTCATACTATGTCCTTCAAGGCCATGAATCTCAAAATCACCAACACACCAACAATTTACTACAATTAAGGCATGTATAGTGATATAATTCAATAACCTAAAGCAATTTAGAAAAATTCCATTCACATGCTTTCATAATCAACAAACCCACTTCATAAAGGCATAATTTAGGAATTGAGGAAATTCATGGGTTCATAGAATATTTTCATCATAAATCATCAATCAAACATTAATTCAATCATAACTTGTCATTAATAACCATTTGAAACCGAGTAATAACCCTAGGTTTTGAGAAACTTAAAAACTTTGAAAACTAACTTTGAATGGACTCTAGCGGTGAAAGCTACCCCTAGATGAAGGATCACCATACCTTGCTTGTGAATCCCCAATAACTTTGAGGAAGAACACCTTGAATCCAAAAACCCTAGCTCTCACTTCTTCTTCTTCTTCTAGAGAGAGAATTTTTTAAAGGAGGGACTCTTTTGATTTGATTTGTGTTTTGGAGAAATAAGGAGTAAATGACTTGTTTTAAGACTTAAAACTATATATACTAGTGATATAAAACAATTAAAAACAACCCCACACATTAATTAATTAAAACGAAATTACACAAAAACCCCAAACTAAGGCATCCCCGTCAAGGACCACCCCCACTTTGACGGGTTGTGAGGGGCACCACAGCTTGTGGTGGTTCCCGTGGTCCCTTGACCAGTGTTCCTCTCCACATTGCTAAGCCCTCAAGGGCCTAAGGGAAGACCACAAGACCTCCCACGATCCATGGTAAAGACCACGAGTCATGGTAATGGTCGTGGTCATGGAGGCAGTAGCTTGGCCAAGTTGCCTTTCTTCCCATGCCACCAAGTGATCTTCACGACCACTTATACGAACCATCTAGGGCACCACGGCTTGTGGTAGTGGCCGTGGTCTTTGAGGCAGTAGCCTCCTCAACTTTGCACAACTCCCTCAATGCCAAGGGGTCTTCACGAACCCCTTCACGGACCATGGTCAAGACCATTGGTCGTGAACCTTGGCATTGCTTGGTCAAGGATTGGACAGCCTTGGCTTTTGGCTAAGCTTTGCCCCCCTTTGCCTTGGCACATGCCCTTACAACCCTATACCAAACTCAAAAAGGGTTCTTTAATTATGGAGTCTAACACGTACCTTGACGTTAACCCTCACGATTAGGCTTTAGTTCAACCTATCATTTTCTAAGTCGTTACAAAACCAAAACTCCCTCATTTGACATTCGTGTCACCCCTTAACTTGAATTAGTTTTTATTCGTAAATGTCTATTCCTATGATTGACTTGATCATATTCGTACTTTCCTATTGAAACTTAATCACGTACCACTCCATGTGGGATTCGCCCCAACTCATTAGTTGGGTTATTATACTGACTAACAATCATAGACGCTTAGAATTGGATTAAGTGTCATTGACTATGTCAAAGATCAAAATGGCGTCACTATCGGGGAGTGGTGTTGGTTAAGATTCTTTAGTTAAGTTGAATGTTGTTCTTTTTAATCATAGTTGAATCTACTTATTTTTAGTTTTTGTTTGTGTGTTTCTTGTTGAGCAAATAAATTGAGTATATCTGGTAGCAACGGTAACCCAATAGATCACCCTCCTTTCAGATTGATGATTCTTAAGGATGACATCCTAACTTTCAAACACTTGGAGGGTGTGACCATTTATGAGTTGTGTCACAGATTTAAGGCCCTACTACAGCAGTGCCCAACTTATGGAATTCTAGATAAGATGCTTCTGGAATGCTTCTATAGGGGTCTTGGTCTCGAAAATAAAATCATGGATGACCAACTCTCTTCAGGTTTTCTGGCATGACAACCCTATGAAAAAACAGCCCAACTTCTTGATTGTGTGGCCAAGACCGACAAAGAGAAAAAGAAGGACCAAAATTTGGCCACATTGTTGGGTCAGCTGGATATCTTGGCCAAAAGAGTCAAGGAAGTGGAAGTGATGTACCAAAGAAAAGATAGGTCTAATAGCCCCCCACGAGCGTCGAAGGACAAAGAAGCATGAGGGTGGGTAGATAGAAGAGGTACTCTTACTTAGTCATCGCAAAGTTGAAGAACATGACAAAGTGTTGAGAGAGATAAGAGAGAATGTCTCGATCCTAAATCAGATGGCAACCTCTCATTCCATGTACATTCAGCTGCTGGACACCCAAATAGGTCAAGTGTTATCTTGTCTCTACCCAAGGCCAAGAAGAGGGTTGCCCAGTAACACTGAGGCATACCTAAAGAATGAAACCTAAGTTGGGACTTGCGTCGTGCCACGACATTAACTAAGGTGCTTCTTGGGAGGCAACCCAAGTTTTACTACTTTTGTTTTGTTTTAGAAATAATCGTGTGTTAATTTTGCAGATTAAAGTGTAAGATGCGTTTGAAAAGTGTAGATTGGTGAGTAAAATATCCAGTGGCGACTCACCGAAGAGGTTGGCGAGCCCGACTTGGACCGCCATTAGACTGAAGGAATTTTGAAATTAGGGTCTGTAAAACTCGGATGGCCTAGGAGCAAATCGACATATCACCAAATGGGTCCGCAATCGCAACTTTGTCCGCTGTTTAGACCCCCGCATTAACTAGAAGTCCTGTAAAACTCGGCGAGGTAAGTTCTCACTAGGCGTGTCGTCGAGTAGTTCAGCGAGCAAGACTAATGTGGTCGAATGGGCGAGAACTGGATGGTTTTAAAGGCCAAAAGTTCAAAAGTTCAAAATCTCTCGCATTCCCTCACTTTTCAACTTGCCAAACTCACACCCGCACTTTATTTTCCTATTGTTCTTGTGTTTTCATTGTGTATTAGTCGTCGATTGTGTGTTCGGAGTTGGATTCTTTGCCGCTTAGATTTTCAAATTCTTTAATCGACATAAGAGGTTGGTTTTCCAATCCCCGAATTCATTTTTTGCAATTTTATTCATTTGCAATTGATCTCATCTTAGTGATGTGTGTTGGGCCTCTCTGAGTTCATTATTTGTTATGCTTGTGTGCTTGTGTGTCTGTTTTAATTCGAATATCATGCCTAAAATGCCTTTATTGTTGATTTCCTAAATATTTTGTGCCTTAAAATTGATTAAAATTGTCGAGCTATGCTAATTTGTTATTGGGTCTAGTCAGGTGAAGTCTGAGTAACCTGCATTTGTGCCAAACGATGTATTTTGCCCAATGATGGAGCGGTTGACGTCATTCTTAAGGTCAAAAGTCGTAAATTGGCCAAATTTTGCCAAACCGAGAGAAGTTTGAGTATCTCGGGGAAATGGGTGTAATGGGTCTAGGTCTAATTGAATGAATGCATATTTTGATTTTATTTTCGGGGGCTGCGGGGTTGAATTTGGAAGACGGGGTTGAGAGTAGGCACACTAGGTCATTGGGCGAGCTGAGTTGAGCTCGCCGAACCACTCAGCAATTCGCCAAATCCCCTTGATCACCTTTATTTTCATACGTAATTGAAGTTTGGGGTCTGTAAATTTTGGCGGGAAGTCGGAGTTCGCCGAGTGCACGCAGTGACTCGCTGAAAGTCCTTCTTGATCTCCCTTTATGCGCCCCTAACCCTAAAATGCACTGTAACTTTCGGTGGGCTAGTCCTTGCTCATCAATTACTGTCGAAGATTCTTCAAAAGGCCCTTCCTATCGCCAACATTTCAAATTTTATGGAGAATTTTGAGAAAATCCTTTTAGAGAGCCCGCCCTAACTCGCCAAAGCGATTCGACAACTCGTCGACCGATTCGGCAAGTCTGTCTACAATAATATTTTATGCACATTTTCTTAAACTGTTTCTCACTTTCTACAATGTGTTTGCAGATATGGCTAGACCTAAAGTAGCTGGTAGAGACATATCGCCCCGCAAGAGGGCCAAGGTAATCAAGATCAACGAGGATGAAACTGCATCCAAGGCTAAGGTTACCAAACTTCCCACAACAAGTGGGAAAGGAAAAGGAAAGGGTAAGGCACATGCACCTGCATCACCAGAGGCCAGCTCCAACAGTGACGGAATCTATGCCACTCACCTCACCACTTTTGAGAGTGAGGGTGAGCAACAGGAGCATCAAGCTGCAACTTCTGAGCTTGAAGATGAGCTACTAGCAGCATAGAGAGTGGAGCTGCGATCCAAGAGGATGAATGATCCATCTAGGATCAGGACTCTCCAGGCCACCATTACTCATCCTGCTCCCGCATAGGCTGTGGTCCTAGCACCACCAATACAGGGTCCTCCTCCCCGGTCTATGAATAGGCTAAAGACTGAGGGATTGAGGACCATCATAGAGGAGAAGAGGTTGTCTACTAATGGTATCATCGACAGGTACCCTGAGATTATGAGCTGCCAGAGGTTACATAGATTCCAACTATTCACCAAACCCCGTGGCCCGTACATTCCAAGTTGGGTCAGAGAATTCTATAGTACTTACAGTGCCTTGATACCACAGGGGAATAAGTCGGCAGTCAAATTCAAGCCGGTTGACTATGTGGTTGTCATGGGGAGAAAGGTAAAATGTGATAGTGATGCCATCAATTCTATCCTGGAGTGCTCAAATGATATTAACGATGACTGCCAGCACATGACCAGGACAAAAACACTGGAGAACATGAAAAAATTGTTGGCCCCTCTGATATCAGACGGTACTCCCAAGTGGCTTAAAGTTAGGGCAACTATTGAAAAGAAGGACCTCAATGTAGCAGTGAGGTATTGGTTTGGCTTCATCAGTAGTACCATTATGCTATCCCATAATGAGTTGATTCTTCACCACGCCAAAGCAGTATATATTGGTTGTATCATTGATGAGACGAGCCTGAACTTGGGGATGATTGTTGCACAGGAGATGCTTATGAGGGCCAAGCAACACCAGCTTCCCTCCCTTTTTTTGGTGTTGATCATCGAGTTGTCCTGACGAGCTTGGGTGCCTAGGGATGAGAAGAAGGATGTGGAATGATTCCCACATCTTTTACCAACATCTGGAGGATAGAGGCGGAGTATTTGAAAGATGAGGCAGAAAAGAAAAAGGCAGCCCCAGTGGACACTTCCCCGGTTGTCGATACAAATGCACTACCTGTAGAGTCACCTTTTCCTACTCCAGCCCCTGGGCCTTCAGGTACATCTAGTGCTACCCCTTATTTGACATTCGTGTCACCCCTTAACTTGAATTATGTTTTTATTCATAAATGTCTATTCCTATGATTGACTTGAGCATATTCGTACTTTCCTATTGAATCTTAAACATGTACCACTCCCTATGGGATTCGACCCCAACTCATTTAGTTGGGTTATTAGACTGACTAAAGATTGTAGACTCTTAGAACTAGATTAAGTGTCATTGATTACGTCAAAGATCATAATGCTCCGGTAACATTCCAACGATATATGCTTTCTATTTTCACAGATATGTTGGAAGACTCCATGAAAGTATTCGTGGATGATTTCTCAGTCATTGGTGATTCATTTAAGGCCTGTCTTGATCACCTTGGGCAAGTGCTAAAACGATGTGTGGAAACCAATCTAGTTCTAAATTGGGAGAAGTGTCATTTCATGGTAAAGGAGAGCATTGTTTTGGGGGATAAAATTTCAGGAGAAGGAAGCAAGTGGATCAAGATAAATCAAAGTAATTGTCAAGCTCCCTCCTCCTATTTAGGTAAAAGGTGTTTGGAGTTTCCTAGGCCATACGGATTTTTACAAGCAATTCATAAAAGATTTTTCCAAAGTGGCACACCCACTCTGTAAATTGCTAGAAAAGGAATCTACATTCAATTTTGATGACACTTGCCTAAAGGCATTTTTGTGTTTGAAAGAAAAACTAGTGTCGTCCCCAATCATTATTGCTCCTGATTGGAGTGTTCCATTTGAACTCTTGTGTGATGCTAGTGGTGTTGCTTTAGGAGTTGTTCTTGGTCAACAAAAGGGGAACTTATTTCACCCGGTTTATTATACAAGCAAGACATTGAATGTGGCGCAAAAGAATTATACCGTCACGAAACAAGAATTGCTAGCGATGGTGTATCCGTTTGAAAAATTCAGAGCATATGTTGGGAACTAAAGTGGTGGTGCACATGGATCATGCTGCCATTAGATATTTGATGGCTAAGAAGGATGCAAACCCAAGATGGATTTAGTGGGTATTGTTGTTGCAAATGTTTCATTTCGAGGTAAAAGATCGAAAGGGATGTGAAAACCAAGTGGTAGATCATTTGTCTCGGTTAGAAACCAATATAGTTGATTTCGATGAGAGGGACATTGTGGCTGAATTCCCTGATGTAATGGTGATAAGGGTAACCCAAGGGAACCCACCTTAGTATGCTGACTTCGCTAACTATGTAATGTGTTGAATAATACCCGAGGGCCTAAACTTCTACCAATAAAAGAGATTCTTGTTCAATGTAAAGATGTATTTCTGGGATGAACCATACCTATTTAGAGAATGTGTATATAAGATCATTCGAAGATGCGTACCGAAAGAGAAATTCAATGCAATTATCAATGCTTGCCACGCCAAGTTGAGGTTCCAAATTGAGAGATTAAAGGCATTCTGCCAAAAATAGTGAACACAAATAAAACGGTTGGTCTCGAAAGATGGATAATGCTCCTTGGGCGTATCGTACTGCTTTCAAAACACCAATTTGCATGTCACCATATCAGTTTGTATTTGGCAAATCTTTTCACCTACCAGTCAAGCTTGAACATAAGTCATTATGGGCGTTGAAGGCGTTAAATCTGAACTGAGAAAATGCTTTGAAAGGGAGAGTAAATCAACTTCATGAATTGGAGGAATTCAGTTGAGAGCGTATGAAAGTTTAGCCCTTTATAAGGATAAAATGAAGAAGTGGCATGACGTTAAAATTTTTCAGTGAGAGTTCCAAGTAGGTGATTTTGTTCTACTCTATAACTCTCGTTTGAGACTTTTCCCGGGTAAACTCAAATTGAAGTGGTCTGGCCCATTCAAAGTAACTCGAGTGTTCACAAATGGGGAAATTGAAGTTGAAGGTAAAGACGGACCAGTATTCAAAATAAATGGGCAGCGTCTGAAGCTCTATTTTGGAAAATGTCACAAAATATCGGTAATTGAAGTGGTATAGTTGGAAGATGCATGAGAGCATGCCCACGTCGAGCCACGACGTTAAATAAGGCGCTTCTTGGGAGAAAATGCAAGGTTTAGTTATTTTCAAATAATGTTTACTGAATGTGCAGAGACTGACAATTGTGCGATGATAAGACCCTTCCGATGGTCTATCGAGTGATTCGGCAGTCGCGATTTGGTCCACCTTTTGGTCTAGACTAGAGGACCACTATTCAAGAAATTTTGGTGACATTGTCATACTGTTCGGTGGTTCGCCGAATGGTTCGGCGAGCCCGAGTTAACTCGCCTTTTGGTCCCAATTGAAAGGCCAACATTCTGGAAATTTTGGCGAGTTATCTTCAGTTCGACCGTCTCAAGCAGCCTTCACCGATTGGTCATATATAGTGAAGAGTTCTTCTAATCCCACTCCTTTCATTCAGTGATCTTTCCTTTTTAGTTATGTCTTTACTTTTATTTTTGCATTGAGGACAATTTTAGGTTTATTTGGTGGGGTGGGGGTAAACTCATACCCCTTAAATTTTTATTTTTTTGTGATGGATTGATATAATTAGACTGCGTGATTGTGGCTTTGTGGTCCCTACTGCATGTTAGTTGATTTTTGATCCATTGGTTTTAATGTGAATGTTGGTTTTGACCCGAATAAAAAATTGTCACCTCTTGATATTTGTGAATGTGGTTGTTCTATTTCATATTTGAGTGTCGGCTATGGTCAATACCAATGACTTAAATAGTTCTCTTGATTGAACGATATATGTGCTATATTCCGATGAGGAAAATTTGAGTTGCATAAGTCATATGTGAACTCTTAGCATCTCATTGTGACTGACCAGTTGTTGAAATGAATCTTGTGATGATCGCTGCACGCTAGCTAAAATTATGGAGTCTTGTTTGATGATTGTGTTGAATGACATGCGTGGTGAGGTTGCCTTGAAATGTGTGCTTGATAATACCTAGAACTTTCCCCGTTGGTCCAATCGACTAATGTAGGCCAATGATAGAGATGATCTTAGGCATCATTTGTGGAGAGTGAACCAAAATTACCATTACACTTCTTTGTGACAACCTTGTGAGAATGTGAACCTTGCTTGACACCGTTTGAGCCTACCTTTTTCTTTGGATGAAACCTGAACAACTTTGACCTCTTTGTCCCATCACCTATGACCTTCATGAAGCATTGATTCGTTTGAATAACCAACTTAGGCCAAAAGCCTAATTTTGGGTCTGGTGGAAAAAGGGGGGAAATCAAGAAGTTTGAGAAATTCTATCTTGAAGGATCATGTTGAAAATTTTGGAAACCCTCCATGTAAAAAAAGAGATAAGAGAAAAGTGAAAGAAGGAAAAGATAAAAAAAAGAAAAGAATTGTTGAAATAAAGTTTTTAAATTGAGCAAAAGAAATGGGGTATCCAATGAGTCATGCTTAAAAGAACATAGGGTGGATTTTGAAAATCAAAAAGAGTGAAAGAGAAGGAGAAAAAGTAAAATGCATGTCATGATTCATGTAGGTAGAAGTCACTAAACCAAAATGATCATACCTTTACCCTTAGCCCCGTTACAAGCCTTAAAAGACCTTGTGATCTTAAGTGAGCTGAAAGTCAAGTTGGTTGGAAAATACGGGCAAGCCTATGGGTAGAATCATGCATGTGTTTATCTTTGAGAGTGTAAGATTTTTCTTTTGATTCCAAAATTCTGGAACTTTGATGAGTTTTGTGTGACCATGGAATCATTCTTGGTGTGAGGGCATTTGAATGTTTTTGTTGAGCTTGAACTTGCATTTGAATCAAGCATTGTGAGCTTGAGCTCTATTTAATGATGGCTAGTCACAGTAAGAAACTTAGAGTGCACATTTGACCATTGCATGGGTAGTTTGAACCTCTTGTGTGCATTCATGTTGAGTCTTGAGTAGCACTATTTGTAGACATCCTTGTTGAACTGATTGATATTGTGTTTTACTTGGGACAAGTAAAAGTTTAAGTTGGGGGTATTGATGAGTCTGGGATTTCAACTCATTTAAGGCATAATAATCATAGTTTTAGTATCCTCATTGCCTATCTTATGCTCTAAACTGATGTTTATGTGTTAATTTGCAACTATGAAGATAAAAGAGCAAGGCAAGGACATTACCAGGAAAAAGGGAGTAGAAAAGTTGAACCAGTAGAAGAAAAGCAAGGCAGAGGATCACCAAGACCACTCGGTGATGTGCCGAGTAATCCTTCTGCTCGCCTAAAATTACAGCGTGCCAGCCCTTGGACAAAGTCAACTTAGCGGTGGAACGTACCCTTCGGCGACGCGCCGATTGGATCAGCGAAGGAGCTTCAGCCCGCCTAAAGTTACAGAGTTATTAGTGAAGATGCAAGCAAAAATGGTGATAAGAAGGGACAATTAGCGAATCGCCGACGTAGACTTCGATGGCATAAAATTACAACACATAAAGGGTGAGAACTTAAGCCAAAAAGGCGATGGACAAGATTATTTGGCGCGTTACCGACCTGGTCGGCGATGCTCGACTTATTCCGCTGAATGACCTCGAAGGAAAAAATCTATGAACGTATAAATTAAATTTTGAAAAGAGAAAGAGTCGTTCCTGCATATTCTAACTCTGGGTTTTTAATTCAAACACCGTTTTTAGTAGTTTTTTAGGATAATTTTAAGTTGGGTTTTGATTGTAAGTAGATTTCAAGCATTGTGAAGACTCGAATTTCATTACTCATATGATGGAGAACATAGTTGATAATATTTTTTTGCGTTTTATAATGTTTGGCTAAAACCCCATTCTTGGGGGTGTGATTATGTGATTAATTGTCTAAATCAGCTTATGGGTGTTAGTATTTACTTATTTAATTGTTGTTTTGAAGTGGGTTCGATTGATAACCAAGTTTTAATTCACGAATTGTAGTTGCAAATATAGTTCTAGCCTAGTATTCTATGCTTGCTTGAGAAAGAGGTTTCAGAATTAAAGTTATCAATTGATGATTGCAGTGATTGGGTTGTTGTGGGTTCAGCTTGAGAAAGTGAGTCTTAATTTGATCCTACCAATCTAGCTCGAGAGAGGTTATTAATTGAGGTTTTGGGTTGTTCATAATTGTTATGCTTGTCGAGGTTCTAGAGAACTCGCCTAATTCGTAGTTGTTGATCGAGAGATAACTATTACATCTAAAGTCTAGCCTATTCACTAAGATTCAATGATTTTTAGTAAATAGTTATCACTAGTATAGCGAAATAGGAAATTAATCGATCACATCCCCAAGAATCCCTCTCTACTTGATTACTCCCCTATTTTCATAGTTGTTAATTGACAGATCTTATCCCCCCCCCCCATTTTACACTAGTTGTCAACCCCTGCAACTTATTTTAATTGCACTGATAAATTATATTCCTATAACCGATTAGAACACGTCTTTGACTTCGTAATTGAATCCTCTACCATATCACTCCCTATGGATCGACCCCAACTCTTCGTTGGGTTTATACTAGATTGCGATCGCCTACACTTAGAATTAGATGAAGTGTAGTTGAGCTTTATCAATGTATCTCAATGTGTCTAACTCTAACTTTAAATTTGATAAATAATGAGATAATAGGAAATTATTTAAAATTATATATTGAATTATCGTTATGGCATGGATATATATCAAATTATGTAGGTTTTTGTAAGTTCAATTGTTGTGTTCAAAAGTTAAAGATGAGGCCATTTATGGAAAAGGTTTAAAATCGGAAAATGACATGAGATGAAAAACATCTACTAGTTAATTAGTAAATAAAACTATAGTTTAATTTATTATAATTTGTAACTACAATATCACTAGGATTGCTATTTTAAAAGGGCCCACACACTATTTGCATATGATCGAATTTGCCTCTTTCTCTCCCATATTTTATTTCTTTCATTTTATATATCAAATCAAATCTCTCTCTCTCATCCATTCTACTTTCTGATACCCCCTCCCCCGCCTAAATTCACTCAATCATATTCAATTCTTAAATTTGGAATATTGAGTTTCTCCCTCCAAACTGTGCTTCCTCATTTTCAAGTAACCAAATTAACAATTTTTAATTGTATTTTTTAGATTATATAATTGTACAATTTATATTTATGTTCTTTCACTCTTAACACTTGTCATCCACCTTAATTCAATCGTAGTTTTTAAATAACATGATAAATTTATATGCAAATTAACGACTAAAAAACATCCATCAAAGAGAATTACATGAGGTATACAAATGCATATCTACAAATATGATGAAGCACAATTTTTTTGGTCTAGCTCAAGTATTCCAAAATATTGTAGGATTTGTTACTAAATCTAGACTAAATAGAGAAATTAGATCCTTTGAAAAGTTTAGATCCTAGCCCATAAATGCTCTAATTAAGATGCAACAAATTGTGAAAACTTTTCAAGAAAAAAATAGAAGCAGAAAAATTTAGGAACAAAAGTCTGATGGTTCAATAGAGACTAAGAGTTCTTATTTTAAGTTGTCTCTCAAGTTTTGATGATTTAAGTAACTTAGGAAATGATCCCAATTGAGACTAAGAGTGTCTGTACAAGGAAACAACAGTTGTCTACAATATGCAACTCTGCAGCACATGTAGTGATTAGTGTGTATCTCCCACAGCACAACAGACTCTCAACCAATAGAATTGCTTTGTGTGTTTGTGGCTATCCTATATTATGTCCATTCTTCGTGGGCACAAACAAGTTCTTGAAAACTAATTTTTCTCTCTCTCAAGAGAACATTGCTCAAGAACAGCTAGAGGGACTAATAGAGTTATCACTATTCTTAGTTGTTGCTAGGGTTTATATTTTAGTGCTTAATCTTGTAAGGACAAACTTTGGGTCTAATCCCCAGAATATCAAGGAGGCTATAACTGATGCTGATTGGGTGAGTTACATGTAAGATGATCTGCATCAATTCAAAAGAAGCAAGGGTTGGCACTTGGTTCCTAGGCCAGATGACAGAACTATCATAGGGGACCAGGTGGGTTACAAAAATAAACTTGATGAGAAGGGTGTTATCACAAGGAACAAATCTAGACTGCTAGTTCAAGGGTACAATCAAGAAGAAGACAATGACTATGATGAGACATTTGCCCCTGTGGCAAGGATAGAGGCCATAGGATACTCATTGCTTTTGCAGCCTTCATGAGCTTGAAACTGAACCAATGGATGTGAAAACAGCCTTTCTAAAATGAATACCTAAAAGAAGAGGTGTATGTAAACCAACCACTAGGATTTGAATATTTCCTTCATCTAGATCATGTGCTTAAGCTGGACAAGGCCCTTTATAGATTGAAACAAGCTCCAAGAGCATGGTATGAAAGTCTTTCCAAGTTTCTTCTAGAAAATGATATCAAAAGAAGAAGAATAGATAACACTCTCTTTCTGAAATCTCAGGGAAAGGATTTTCTTATCATCCACATATATGTCGATGATATCATTTTTGGAGAAACTTCTGAAGTGATGTGTGAAGAATTTGCAACACTCATAGATAATGAGTTTGAAATGAGCATGATGGGTGAATTGAGTTTATTCTTGGGGATGAAAATCAAGCAAAATTCTAAGGGCACTTCCATCTATGAAGAGAAATATATCAAAGAGTTGTTGAAGAAATTCCATATGATAGATACCAAGACTATTGATACTCATATGGGACTAACTCAAAGCTAGATGTTGATGGACCTAGTCCTAGAGTGAATGAGACTATGTAACGAGGAATCATTGGATCTTTGCAATATCTTACTACTATCATATCTGACATTGTGTTTGGCGTTGGAATGTATGTGAAATTCCAAGCTTCCCCTAAGGAATCACACTTGAAAGTTGCAAAGAGGATTCTAAAACATTCAAATAAAACAGGGGATCTGGTTCTATTATATCCTTCAAGAGATAATGAGTTGGGTATTTTGACTCATATAGGGCTTAATATTTAGGGATTTAGGGCCCTAAAGGCCTATTTTTTGCTCATAAGTGATGTTAAAATGTAAGATCCATCAATGAAGGCAAAAGATTAAGGCAAGGACGTTACAAGGCAAATAAGAGCGAAAAATCTAAAAAATTTAAAGGAAAGCAAAGTTAGTACTCGCCAAAGCTACTTGGCGAGTCGGTGAGTGGACTTTCAACTCTCCAGAAGACCCAGCATCTCAGCCCATGAACAAAACCAACTTGGTGATCGAACATGTAATTCGGTGACACGCCGAAGAGATCGGCGATACCGATTTAGCACACCAAAGGTTACAGAAAGAAGTGGTGAAAATCCACGCTAAGAAGGCGAGAAGAGGAGCACTAAGTACATCGTCGACCAATACGGCAAAGCATGACTCACTTTTCCGAAAGTTACAGAACAAATTGGTAAAAAGACACGCCAAAAAGGTGAGAAGAGAAGCACTCGATGCATCACCGACCAGTTCAGCGAGCCCGACTTACTTCGGCGAGTTGACTCCGTGCTGAAATTTTGGGAACGTTTAAATTCAATTTTCAAAAGAAGAGAAGGAGTTCCCACATTGTTCACTTCTGAGTTTTTGAGTTTTTACATTCTAGAACATTATGTTTATATTTTTGTGGAGAGATTTAAGGTTTATGAGACTTTTAGCCTAATTTCTAGCATTTGGAGGCTAAAACCCCTATTCTTGAGGTGTGATTATGTAGTTGAATCCATTAATTAGCTAATGAGTGTAGTTAGTTACTGATTTTATTGTTGATTTGAAGTAGTTCAATTAATTATTCATATTTTAATTAAGGAATTGTAGTTGCAAATGCAATTTTAGCTTAGTACTTGATACTTGCTTTAGAAAGAAGTGTTACAGTTAAATTATTAGTTGATGATTGTGTTGATGGCATTGTTACAAATCTAGCTTGAGAAAGTGGGTTTGAATGCAATCTTGCAAATCTAGCTTGAAAAAGTGGATTGATTAAGGTATTTAGTTGTTCGATTGTGTTTTGCATGTTGAGGTCCAAAAGAACTCACTTGATTCGCAATAGTTGATTGAGAAATGGCTATTGCACTCATAACATAGCCTACCTACCGAGATTCAACACTTTTAAGTAACTAATAATCACCAATTATGCAAAATTAGCATTCAACTTATCATACTCCCAAGAAACTTTCTCTACTTGTTGACCTCTTCTTTCATTAGTCATAAATTGGTTACCTAAATCCCCCCATTTGATATAATTGTCGAAACTTTGTGATTTACTTTAATGTTACGAAACTTCTACCTCTACAAATGATTAGTACATAATATTACTTCTTAATTGAATTCTTTACTGTATCACTCCATGTGGGATCGACCCCAACTCTTAGTTGTTTTATACTTGTTAGCGACCACCTACACTTAGAATTGGATGAAGTGTAGTTGAGCGTTATCAAAAATGGCGCCACTGCCGGGAAGTGGTGTCTAGAATTATTTTGTTGAAGTTTAGTCGTGAACTAATTTTGTTGTAGTTGAATTATCTTATTTGTGTACTTTGTTAACAACTCTTAAACAGGTGAAGTGATGATTGTAAATGGGAGCAACGCTAGCCAACTTGGGAACAACAATGGCATTGGGAACTTGCATGACATCAATGAGAATCAGTTGGGAAGTGTGGGTGCCATACGATTCCCCCAACTATGGGCAATATAGTGTTTTACGTGACCAGCACTATATTGCAGTTGTTGCAAATAAAGGGTCTCTTTGGGGGACCTACTCATAAGGATCCTCATGACCACATCCGAAACTTCGTGGATATGTGTGGGCCATTTTCTTTCAAGAACATTACTTAGAGTCAATCCGACTTTGATTGTTTCCCCTTCTCTAATGGGGGAAGCAACAAAGTAGATGTCTGATTTATCAAGGGAATCAATTACTTCTTGCGAGAAGCTCACTAGTGCATTTTATGAAAAGTTTTTCCCTCCTTCGAACATGGTCAAGTTGAGGGATAATATTCAGAACTTCAAGCAAGTAGATGGCGAATCTATCCACGATATATAGTTAAGGTACCAAAATTTGCTGCTCCAATTTCTAACTCACAGGCTACTAGATAATGTGTTATTATTGTCACACCCCAAGGCTACCCCCTTGACGTAAACATGGTACGTAGGATCAGGAGTGACCCCAAGCTAACCCTGAGCTGGCATATCAAAAAGACACTTAAACAACTGAACAAAAGATATTATACGAAAGCTTAAAACATGAGATAAACTAAATGATTGGGGAATACCCAAAATAGATCTTAATATATATATATAAATATTGAATAAGAGTTAATGATACAGGACTAAAACTCAAAACACTAAAGCTAAATTTATCTATGTCAAAAATAAGCCTCTAATTGACCAGAGATGCTAAGACATGCCCCCACCTAACTCTAGTAAAAACTAAAACTAAAATGAAAGACTGAAATAGAAAACATATCTATTGTCCTTGAAGTATGAGAACTCACTATTGATGCTACTAAGAACGAATCGGGAACAGATCTACACGTGATCTGATGTTGAGGACCTGAACCTACATCACGAAAAGATGTAGTGCAGAGTATGCGTCAGTTCCTTGAAAGGTACTGAACATGCAAGATAGGATAAAGCTGAACAAACATATAACTGAACAAAGTGTATTGATCAATGATATAATCTAAACATGATAAAGATGCTAAAATCTATTGAATATGAACTAAACTGAATGTAATGACCAAGTACATAACATGTTGAGACTGAATATTGAAATATATCTGAAAACTTGGTCAAATGCACTAGAGTCTGACTGTGGGAGTTACTATTAACCGACATAAAACCACGTGAGCTTAACATGGAGTCCGATGTATACTCTCCATCGAGAGGACCCAATATACCTTTCCAGGGTATAAAGGCATGACTAGCGTGATCACTAAACCTGATGCCCAACAAAGGGGACTTATAAACCTACAGGGGCACATAGTTCTGGGACTATGAGGGTGACTGACCCTAGTCCAACTTGGTGTTAAGCCTACTTTCAACTAGAAATGTGTACAATACAACATAACTGAAATATACTAGATAGCTAAATATTCTGACATGCTAACTAAAAAATGCAACATTTAAGTACTGATAATGAAACATTTGAAATCTGAGGCATGTATATTTGTTTATCTATCCTAGCTAGTGTAATTCATGAACTAAATGAATCTACATAACTAGGGTTCTAAGTTTCATGCAAAGAACTAAGCAACAATTCCACAAAAACATGATAATCTGATTAAATACTTCAATTGATAAATCACAACTAATATCTAAGGTTTTAGAAACCCTAGGTCTAAGCAAGATATAAAAATCAAGAATTTAACTGAATTCAAGGGACCTAATGGGTCAAAAGGAACCTAGAACTAAAATCCCACATACCTGGTGATGAATTTCATGGAGAAATCTTTTGATTTCAGGGATGGAACTGAAGTAAATTTGTTGCATTCTTGGAGGATTTTGGGTCGACTGTTTCTTCTCCGTTTACTCCTTTTTGATCGATTTGTTTATAAATGAATCGCTTATAGAAAGATCTGACTAAGTTATTATGCTTATACAAACCATAACTACATAGTTTAGGGGTTAAACAACGTTGTTTAGGTGTCCAATGCATAGCAGGAAAGACCAAAACTACCCTAACTTAAAAGCTGTCGAGACCAATGACGGACCGTGGATGGACCTACAGCCCATCCTGTCATCTCATCATTTGGCTTCAGAGAGTTTGGAACTGGGATCTGAACCACGAACTGTGGTCCCACCTATGGTCTGTAGGTCCTGGCGTGGTTCTGGACTCTTTCTGAAATTTCTGGGTGGAGTGGAGGTAGTCAACCACGGACCCCACCTACGGTCTGTAGTTCAAGCTACGGTCCGTAGGTGGTCCCCTTTGGTGGCACCTGCAACTTCTAAAATTCTGCAATTTGGTCTTTCCAGAATACGAGTTGTTACATTATCTCCCCCTTGGGAACATTCGTCCTCGAATGAAGTCTAAACTAGCTGAGTAAGGAGGGAAGGAGTTGCAATCCCTACCACTAATAACGAGAAACTGAAATCTGACTGATTTGAGTTCCAAGAACATGAAAAAATGCTGAAATGTTAGTATAATTGAATGAACAAGATATTGAGGCTGATCTTACGCAAAGAGTAACTGAAAAACTGGAGAGGAACTATTACCTCAAGTTGGAATGAAATCAGAAGGAAAGAGATGAAGATACTTGGCCTTCATGGCTGCTTCTGCTTCCTAAGTAGCTTCCTCTATAAACCAACTCCTCCATAACACCTTAACTGAAGCGACTTCTTTATTTCTCAACCTTCTAACCTGACGATCAAGAATTTCAACTGGAACCTCCTCATAAGTGAGACTATCCTTCACAACCACACTCTCTAATGGTACAATAGATGCCGGATAACTCACACACTTCTTCAACAAGGAAATGTGAAAGTGGATGAACCGTTACTAGTTCTGCTGGCAACTATAACTTATAAGCCATATTTCCAACCCTCTTCAGGATTTTGTAAGGACCTACAAATCTCGGACTGAGATTCCCTTTCTTGCCAAATCTCATCACCCCTTTCATAGGTGACACTTTCAGGAAATCCCAATCATCGATCTCAAACTCTAAGTCCCTCTTCCTCACATCTGCATAGGACTTCTGACGACTCTGAGCTGTCTTAAGTCTATCTCTGATGAGCTGAAATTTTTCCATAACATCATGAACCGAATTTGGCCCAATCAAGGCTGCTTCACCTATTTCAAACCAACCAACTAGAGATCTGTATCTACACCTATATAATGCCTCATCAGGGGCCAACTGAATACTGAATAGTAACTATTATTGTAGTCGAACTCTATAAGAGGAAGGTGATCATCCCAAGTGCCCTTGAAGTCGATCACGCAAGCTCTCAACATGTCCTCTAAGGTCTGAATGGTATGCTTTGCATGACCATTCGTATGTGGATGAAATGTTGTGCTAAGATTTACCTGAGTACCAAGACCTTTCTGAAATGACTTCCAGAAATGAGAGGTAAACTGAGGACCTCTATCAGAAATGATGGACAAGGGAACCCATGTAACCTGACTATCTCATTATTGTAGAGTTTTGCATAGTCCTCCGTTGAATCTATAGTCTTGACAGCCAAGAAATGAGTGAACTTAGTAACTCTGTCTACTATTACCCAACTGGAGTCATGTTGTCTGTGAGTACAAACTCGTAATAAAGTCCATGTTTATCAATTCCCACTTCCATGTAGGAATGTTAATCCCTTGAGTCATACCTCCTAGTTTATGATGTTCTACCTTCACCGGTTGACAATTAAGGCACTTAGCCACAAAATCTGTTATATCTGTCTACATGCCATTCCACCAACAGACTTCCCGTAGATCACAGTACATCTTGGTGGCACCTGGATGAATAGAATATCTGGAGTTATGGGCTTCTGTAAGGATTTGTTGTCTCAACTCACTCACCTTAAGAACACATAAATGATTCTGGTAGCGAAACACACCATCTCCCCCTTGGGAGAAAACCTCAACTTTCTATTGATGAACTGCACCCTTCAATTGAAGCAATATAGGATGACTATCTTATTTTTCCTTAACCTCCACTAAAAATAAAGATTTTGACCTATTCTGAACTATCATGCCATTATCTGATAGGTTCATAAGGCAAACTCCTAAGCGAGCAAGCTGGTGAACATCTTTTTCTAATTCCTTCCTTTCTCCCTCAACATGTGCTACACTACCCATAGATAGTCTGCTAAGAGCATCGACTACTACATTGGCCTTACCAGGATGGTAAAGCACATTCATGCCATAGTCCTTGAGGAATTCAATCTATCTTCTTTGGCAAAGATTTAACTCCTTCTGGGTGAAATATATTGAAGGCTCTTATAGTCTGTGAACACATCTACGTGAACACCATAAAAGTAATGTCTCCAAATCTTTAGGGCAAATACTATGGCTACAAGCTCGAGGTCATGAGTTGGATAGTTCTTCTCATGCACCTTAAGTTGTCTAAAAGCATAAGTTATAACCTTACCTCGTTGCATCAACACACACCCTAGGCCGACTCTGGATGCATCACAATAGATCACATAATTGTCTGAACCCTCTAATAGAGTCAAAATAGGAGTTGTAATCAACCTAGTTTTCTGTTCTGAGAAGGTCTTCTCACACTCATCTAACCATTGAAACTTAACCTTTTTCTGAGTCAGCTTAGTCAATAAAGAAGGTATGGATGAAAATCCTTCCACGAACCTTCTGTAATGATCAGCTAAACCCAAGAAACTCCTGATATCTATAGGAGAGATAGGTCTAGGCCATTGATTCACTGCCTCTATTTTCTGAGAATCCACTCAGATCCCTTCGCTAGACACTATATGCCCAAAGAAAGCAACTAATTGTAACCAAAACTCACATTTCCTAAACTTAGCAAACAACTGGCAATCTTTGAGAGTTTGCAGAACAACCCTTAGATGAGTTGCATGTTCTTCCTCATTCCTAGAGTAAATGAGGATATCATCAATAAAGACGATGACGAACAAGTCCAAATACTTCTTGAACACCTTGTTCATCAAATCCATGAAAGTTGCAGGAGCATTGGTTAGTCCACAAGACATAACTATATTTTCATAATGACCATACCAAATTCTGAAGGTTGTTTTCGGGATGTCACTATCTCTGACTCTGAGCTGATGATAACCAGATCTAAGGTCTATTTTCAAAAAATGACTAGCACCTTGAAGTTGGTCGAACAAGTCATCAATCATGGTGATAGGGTACTTATTCTTGATTGTTACTTTGTTCAACTGTCGATAGTCAATGCACATCCCGAGATAACCATCTTTCTTTTTCACGAACAACACTGGATCACCCCATAGAGAGATACTAGGTATGATGAAGACCTTATCTAGAAGGTCTTTCAACTGTTCCTTCAATTTCTTAAGCTCAGTTGGAGCCATTCTGTAAAGAGGAATCGAAATAGGCTGGGTATCTGGAAGGAGATCTATTTCGAAGTCCATTTCCCTTTCAAGAGGAATTCCAAGAAGATCTTCTGGAAACTCATTTACTACTGGAACTCACTCAAGAGTTGGAGTTATCGAGTTTGAATCCTTAACCTAAACAAGATGATAAATGAACCCTTTAGAGATCATCTTCCTGGCCTTAGGGTACCAGATAAATCGACCCATAGGAACTAAGCTGCTACCTTTCAATTATAAGGCTGGTTCGCTTGGAAACTGAAAATGAACAATCCTAGTTCTACAATCGACTGATGCATAATAGAAATGTAACCAATACATGCCTAGAATGATATCAAAGTCTACTATTTCTATCTTTACAAGATCTGTTGAGGTGACTTTATGAGAGATTGTGACAGGGCAATTTATGTATATGCATCTAGATATAATTGGGTTACCAACTGGAGTAGAGACTAAGAAGGGTTTTAAGAGAGTTTTTGGACTGACACCGAAGTTCACTGCTATATACGGAGTTACCAAGGACATAGTAGCCCCTAGATCTAACAAAGCATAAACATCCGAATGAAAGACTCGTAAAGTTTTAGTAACCACATCAGGAGAATCTTTCTGATCCTGGCGAGCCTGGAGAGCATACAACCTATTCTGGTGCTGACTGCCACCTGTACTAGATGAAGCACCCTGCTAGTTGGGCGACCTACTGGTGCTGTTAGACTGAGACCAACTATTGTTACCTCATTGTCCCTATTTAGAAGAAGGGCAATCTCTCAACATGTGGCCAGACTTACCACACCCAAAACATCATTCCTTTCCTACAAGACACACGCCCGGATGGTTCTTACCACACTTTGGACAAGTTGGGTAGGTCATATTACCTCTAACACTCCCCTGAGGTTTAGAGCTTGATTCCCTACCTTTGTAATCATGTCTAAACCTGGGGGACGGAGCACTAGCTGATGAAGATGCTGGAGCTGAAGACCTTTGCTGAAACTGCGAGCGATTCCCACCACCCGATTTCTGTTGTGAGTATTCATAGTTTCCTGTTCTAGACTTTTTGTTGTCCTTAGCTAGTTCTCTAAACTTATCTCCCTCAACTTGCTGAGCATGAGTCATGAGCCTAGAGATATTCATATCCTCTAACAATGTAGCATTTCTACATTTTGTCTTCACCAAGTCAGATACCCCAAATAGGAACTTACTCATTTGTGCCCTGGGATCGACAACTATATGTGGAGCATACCTGGAGAGCTAGGTGAACTTGAGTTTGTACTCCTGCACTGACACTGAACATTGTCTCAAATTCATATATTCATGTGCCTTAGCCTAACTCAACTCTCTTGGGAAGAACCTATCCAGAAAAGCTCTGGTAAAACACTCCCAAGTCACAGGAGCTGCATTATCACCTCTATTTTCCTTCTACTGCGTGAACCAAATGTGTGCCACATCCTTAAGTTGGTATGACGCCAGCTCTACTTTATCATTTCCAGTCACTTGCATCACTACAAAGATCTTCTTGACCTCATCAATGAAGTTCTAGGGGTCTTCACCAACTTGCGACCCTAAAAACTCAGGCGGATTCATACTAACAAAATCCTAGACCCTAGCTGCCACTAATCCACCACTAATATTTTAGGCATTGGAACCTCCTAGTTATTCTAATTGGCCATACTCTAAGCTAAAAGTTGGATAGCATTTTGAAACTCTGCATTCGAAACCTCATGGTTTGGAATTGGAGGAATTGCATTAGCGTTGCGGGAATTAGCATTCCTTGGGTAAGCTCTATGAGAAACCATGATCTGAAATGCATAACGTCGAATTATAAAGGAGATCATACCCATGCACGAAAAGAATAACAAGAAAGTGATTTTTTTCCTAAAACACTCTGTAGCCACCCCCTCATAGGTGTGGCGTGCTTAACACTCATGAAATGAACTCTACTTACTGCGGCTTCTCAGACATCCTAAGACTCTTAAACCTGATTCTCTGATACAAAGTTTGTCATGCACGAGGCTACCCCCTAGACGTAAACATGGGATCTAGGATCATGAGTGACCCTAAGCTAATTGTGAGCTAGCATACCAAAAACATACTTAAACAACTAAACAAAAGACACTCTATGGAAGCTTAAAACATGAGATAAATTGAATGATGGGAAATACCAAAAATAGATCTTAATATATATAAATATTGAATAAGAGTTAATGATACTGGACTAAAACTCAAATTACTAAAGCTGAATTTATCTATGTCTGAAATAAGCCTCTAACTGACTAGAGATGCTGGGACATACCGCCGGCTAATTCTAATAAAAACTGAAACTAAAATGAAAGACTGAGATAGAAAACATGTTTATTATCCTCGAAGTATGAGGACTAACCACTGATGTTGTTAAATACGAATCGAGAACTGATCTACACGTGATCTGAATGTTGAGGACCAAAACCTACATCACAAAAAGATGTAGTGCAGAGTATGCATTAGTACTTGAAAGGTAATCAGCATGCATGATAGGATAAAGTTGGACAAACATATAACTAAACAAAGCGTATTGAGCAATGATATAATTTGAACATGATAAAGATGCTAAAATATATTGAATATGAACTAAACTGAATGCAATGACCAAGTACATAACATGTTTAGACTAAATACTGAAGTATATCTTAAAACCTGGTCAAATGCACTAGAGTCTAACTGTGGGAACTACTATAAACTGACATAAAACCACGTGAGCTGAACATGGAGTTTGATGTATACGCCTTATCACGAGGACCCAATATACATTACCAGGGGTATAAAGGCATGACTGGTGAGATCACTAAATTTGATGCCCAATAGAGGGGATTTATAAACCTATAGGGGAACGTAGTTCTTGGACTATGAGCGTGACTGGCCCTAGTCTAACTCGTGTTAAGCCTACTTCCAACTAGAAATGTGTACAATACAACATAACTGAAATATACTAGATAGCTCAATATTCTGACATGCTAACTGAAAATGCAACATTTAAGTACTGATAATGAAACATTTGAAATTTGAGGCATGTATACACGTTATATGTCCTATCTAGAGTAATTCATGAACTAAACGAATCTACACGTTATATGTCCTATCTAGAGTAATTCATGAACTAAACGAATCTACACAACTAAGGTTATGAGTTTCATGGAAAGAACTAAGCAACGATTCCACAAAAACATGATAATCTGATTATGAATCCTTTAACAACTAAATCACAGCTAATATCTAAGATTTTAGAAATCGTAGGTCTAAGTAAGATATAGGAATCAAGAATCTGACTGAATTTTAGGGATCTAATGGGTGAAAGGAACCCACTAGTGAAATCTCATATACCTGGTGATGAATTTCAAGGATAAATCTTTCGATTTTGGGGCTGGAACTGAAGAAAACTTGTTGCGTTCTTGGAGGGTTTTGGGTCGCCTGTTTCTTCTCCTTTTGCTCTGGTTTGATCGATTTTTTAATGAATGAATCACTTAGGGAAAGATTTGATTAAGTTAATAGGCTTATACTAACAAAAACTACGTAGTTTAGGGGTTAAACAATGTAGTTTAGGTGTCCAACGCATAAGGGAAAACACCAAAATGACCCTAACTTAAAAGCTATTAGGGCCAACGACAGGTCTAACCGATGGACCGTGGATGGACCTACGGTCCATAGGTCCTGGCGTGGTTCTAGACACTTTCTGAAATTTCTGGGTGGATTGGAGGTGGTCAACCACGGACCCTACCTACAGTCTGTGGTTCAACCTACAGTCTGTAGGTGGTCCCTGTTGGTTGCACCTGCAACTTTTGAAATTCTAAAATTTGGTCTATCTAGAATACGGGGTGCTACAATTACAATATTTTATCGGAGCCTCGACTCGATAAACAAATGTGTGGAAGACCAACTCATTTGAGGAGGAATCATAAGACAACCATTTGACATAGCATTAGTCCTTCTTGATGAGATGACAAAAATCAATTGTGTTTGGTACACTAGAGAAGATCAAGTGTCTCCTTTGAACTTTGGGCTGGCAAAAGAACAATTGGAAAAGAACCAGGAGCGAGATGACAACATGGCCAAAATGATAACTCAAATGACATTGTTGACAAAACATGTCACGGGGAGTGGTTATGAAGCTATGAATCCAGATGGAGAAATATTTGAAAACAAAGAGGTACATCTAATGTCAAGACTAGAGTAGGGTTCTTGTTCGAACTGTTTAAGGCCGGGCGGGAATCAAGGTTGGAACATAATGAGTTGGAGAGAGAATAATGAAGATTGGTCTAATCGGTATAGATGTTGGAGAAAAGAAGATGATGTTGATGTTTGCTTTGCACATGCTAGTGACAGTCCAAATTCTAGGGATAGTTCCAGGAGCTTTTGAGTCGAGGATTTAAAGTCTTGTATTCTAAATAAATTGGAAGAATTCGATGAAATTCTCAAGGAGATGAAGGTGGATTTCTCATCCTTAAATAAGACAGTAAGCTCCCATCAGGCCTACATCAAGCAACTTGAATCCCAGATGATCCAACTTTCAACCACACTAAATTCTAAACCGCAAGAGAGTCACGTCAATGATACGATGGTGAGTTCAAAAATAATCACGAAAAATGCTTGGAGATGTTGACTCGGGGTGTAAAAGTAGTGGGTGGTAATGTTAAAGTCGATGGTGAGGCAAACACTAGTAAAGAAAGATATGATGCCATTGATATAGAAGGGTTTGGCAAAGAATCGAAAAATGACACACCCAAAAAAGTTGATGAAGTCCCAAAAAAATTCATCACCGGGATTTGCAATCATCAACTAAGGGGGCTATTTCTTCATTAAGACCTAAAACACTGTTGCCCAAAGTGAAGCCACCATTCCCTCAAATACTGAAGAAAAAAAAAGGATGAAGATACAAAGTTCCAAAAGTTTCAATATGTTTTCAAGACTCTGTGTATAAATCTTTCTTTAGTGGAATCATTGTTGGAAATGTCAGGTTATGCAAAGTTCATGAAAGAATTGGTCACTAAGAAGAGGAATATGCATTTTGAAATGGTTGAGGTGTCTCATAGTTGTAGTGCCATTATGACAAGCAACGTAGTCATCAAGAAAGCTGACTCGGGGCATTTACTATTCCATGTACTATTGGGATGTTTCAATTCACCAAAGCATTGTGTAACTTGGGGGCAATTATTAACTTGATGTCATACGCCATTTTCAAACAACTTGGGTTAGGTGAGCCTAAGTCTACAACAATGCGTCTTCTCATGGCCAATCGATCTATCAAGGATCCTATTGGCATACTATATGGTGTTTTGGTGAAAGTGGATAGATTTATATTTCCAGTTGACTTTGTTATTCTTGACTACTAGATTGATGGTCAAGTACATATTATATTAGGTAGGCCATTCTTGGCTACTGAAAGGGCTCTTATGGATGTTGAAATGGGTAAGTTAAAATTTTGAGTAAATAATGAGGAAGTTACCTTAAATGTGTGTAATCGATGAAGCATCTAGTGACATTCATGTGGTATCAACCATTGATGTAATTAACGAAGCAGTGGCTAGTGTGAGTGAGGTGTTTTGTGTAGGTGAGCCCCTAGCTGTCGTACTTTTGAATTATGATAGTGAAGAGATTGAAGATTATGATTAAGTTGTGGCTGCTCTATCGGGTTTAGGTTCTTATTATAAAAATCCATTAAAGCTCGATATTAATCTTAAAAATTGGGAAAGTCCCCCTGCTAAACCATCCATTGAAGAACCACCCAAGCTTGAGTTGAAGGCACTCCCACCTCATCTTTGGTATGTATTTTTGGGAGCAAACAACACCTTGCCCGTCATTATTGTCGCAGGTCTGTTTGAGTGGAAAGTGTAACTACTTGTAAATATGTTGAAATGGTACATTAAGGGCATCAGATGGACAATTGCTGATATTGTTAGAATTTCCCCCGGGATTTGTACTCATAAAATTCAATTGGATTGTGAATGCAAACCAAGTGTTGAGCACCAAAGGAGGCTAAACCCTCCAATGCAAAAAGTGGTAAAGAAAGAAATAATCAAGTGGCTCGATGCAAGTATGTATATCCTATTGCGGATAGCAATTAGGTAAGTCTCGTGCAATGTGTACCAAAGAAAGGAGGTATCACGGTGGTTCCAAATGAAAAAGGGGAACTTGTACCAATGAGACCAGTTACCAGTTGGTGTGTATGCATGGACTACCAAAAATTGAATGCATGGACTACCAAAAATTGAATGCATCGACCGAGAAAGATCATTTTCCAATGCCTTTTATGGACCAAATATTTGATAGTCTTGCGAGGTGTGGATGGTATTTCTTCTTAGATGGTTATTCCGGGTACAATCAGATTTCTATCGCACCAAAAGACCAAGTAAAAAGAAACAACATTTTCATGTCCCTACGAAACATTTGATTTCAAAAGAATGTCTTTTGGGTTGTGCAATGCGCCGACAACGTTCCAATGATGTATGCTCTCTATTTTCACCGATATGGTTGAAGACTCAATGGAGGTCTTTATGGATAATTTTTCAGTTATGGGTAATTCATTTGAAGTGTGTCTTGATCAGCTTGGGAAGGTACTGCAAAGATACGTTGAAACCAATCTTGTTCTAAATTGGGAGAAATGTCACTTTATGGTAGAAGAAGGTATTGTTTTAGGGAATAAAATATCAAGAGAAGGAATGCAAGTGGATCAAGCTAGAGTTGAAGTTATTGCTAAACTACCTCCTCCCATTTTAGTGAAAGGCGTTAGGAGTTTTCTAGGACATGCAGGTTTCTACAAACGGTTTATAAAGGATTTCTCTAAGGTAGCTTACCCCCTTTTAAGTTACTTGAAAAGAAATCCACTTTCAATTTTGATAAAGATTGCCTCAATGCATTCTTATTCTTAAAAGAAAAACTAGTGTCAACTCCAATCATTTTTGCCCCCGATTGGAGTATTCCATTCAAACTAATGTGAGATATAAGTGGTGAGGCTTTGGGAGTTCTTCTTGGTCAATGAAAAAGAAAGCTATTTCACTAGTGTATTATGCGAGTAAGAAATTAAATGTAGCTCAAAAGAATTATACCATCACTGAACAAGAATTTTTAGCAGTGGTGTACACCTTTGAAAAGTTTAGAGCGTACCCGTTGGGTGCTAAAGTGGTGGTGCACACGGATCATACTGCAATTCGATATTTGATAGCTAAGAAAGATGCAAAGCCAAGGTTGAATTGTTATTGCAAGAGTTTGATTTCGAGGTCAAAGATCAAAAAGGGTGTGAGAACTAAGTGGCAGATCACTTGTCAAGGCTAGAAACTAATGTTGTGGTTCCCTGTAAGAGGGACATTGAGGAAGCATTTCCCAATGAGTTAGTGATGATGGTCATTCATGGCAATCCACCTTGGTATGCTGATTTCGCAAACTATGTGGTGTGTGGGATCCTTCCTGATGGGCTGCATTATTATAAACGAAGAGGTTTTTATTTGATGTGAAGAAGTACTTTTGGGATGAACTGTATCTATTTTGGGAATGTGCAAACCACATAATTAGAAGTTGTGTATCGGAAGTTGAAGTAAATGCAATTCTCCATGCTTGCCATGTATTGACAGTCGATGGACATCATAACAGGGTGCTCACAGCCGTCAAAGTTCTTCAAAGTAGTTATTATTGGCCAACATTATACCAAGATGCACACTCTCTTGTTAAACAATGTATCCAATGCCAAAATCAAGAAGGGATGTCAAGAAAGCATGAGTTACCTTTTCATTTTATTCTATAGGAGGAGTTGTTCGATGTCTAGGGAATTCACTTCATGGGACCCTTTGTGAGCTCTTACAAAAATAAGTATATCTTGGTGGTGGTTGACTACGTTTCTGAATGGGTAGAAGCTATAGTTTTACCCAACAATGAAGGGAAGAGTGTTGTGCAATTCCTAAAGCAATATATTTTCTTAAGGTTTGGTACTCCACGTGCAATTATTAGTGATGAAGGATCTCATTTTTGCAATCGTTTGTTTACTTCATTATTGAGAAAAATATGGAGTTAAGCATAAAGTTGCAACTCCTTATCATCCACAGACAAGTGGGCAGGTTGAAGTATCAAATCGGGAAATGAAGGGAATTCTGGCAAAAATATCGATGTAAATTGGACTGACTGGTCTAGGAAGCTAGATGATGCTCTTTGGGCTTACCGCACCGCTTTCAAGACTCTGATTGGCATGTCAACATACCAATTGGTATTTGGAAAGTATTGTTACCTACCAATTAAGATAGAACATAAGGCATTGTGGACATTGAAGACATTAAACTTGAATTGGGGAGACGCTTTAAAAGATAGAGTCTATCAACTCCATGCATTGGAAGAGTTTCGACAGCGGGCATATAAGAGTTTAGCAATTTACAAGGAGAAAATAAAGAAGTGGAATGATGCTAAAATCGTTTAGCGAGATTTTAAGGTTGGTATTCTTGTTTTTCTTTATAACTCTCGTTTGGGACTTTTCCTAGGTAAACTCAAATCAAAGTGGTTAGGCCCATTCAAAGTAACTCGAGTGTTCACAAATGGGGCAATTGAAGTTGAAAGCAATGAAGGATCGACATTCAAAGTAAATGGGCAACACTTGAAGCTCTATTTTGGAGAATGTCTAGATATATCAGTAATTGAAGTTGTGTATTTGGAATATGCTTGAAAGCATTTCCACGACGTTAGTGAAGGCGCTGCTTGGGAGGCAATCCAAGTTTTAGTTGTTTTTGAATAATGGTTGTTCAATGTGTAGGTGGAAACCCTCATTTTGAAAGAATGGCAACTAGGCGGTGGACTGATCCTTTGGCAAATCACCAATTGGTCCCCCAGATCGCTGAAGTGCATCGCTCTTCCTAGGACCAGATTGGAGACTCGTTCTGGAAAATTTGGCGAGCTGCTATATTTTCAGCGCCTCACCAAACTGAATCGGAGAGGCCAATAATTCTCGCCTTTCTACTCTAATTGAAGGGCAAACTTTTTGTAAATTTCGGCGAGCCAAATTCCATTCAGCGGCTCACCGAATGGTTTGATATCTCTGGAATTGTTCACTGATTGGGTGTGAAGTGAAGAATCTCTCCTACTTTAATCCTCTCATTCAATGGTCCTTACTTTCACATTTTTCTAGCTAAATTAGTTGTATTTGCACTGAGGGCACTGCAGTTTTTCTCGAGAGATGTGTGAAGGTTTGTGAAGATCTCAATGATCTGCCTCATGAGTTCTTAATTTGTGAATGATGTGGTTGTTCTCTTGCATATTTGAATCTTAATTTGTGAATGTTATGGCTGTTCTTTTGCATATTTGAGTATCGATTGTGATCAATACCGATGACTTGAATAGTGCTCTTTATTGAACGATATGTTTGTGTAGGACCAATGAGGCAAATTTGAGTTGCATAAGTCATGTGTGAACTATTAGCATCTCATTATGACTAGTTGATTGTCGAAGTGAGTCTTGTAATATCATTACACGCGAGCTTAACTTGTAGAGTCATGATTGGTGATTGTGTTGAATGCCTTGTGTGGTGAGGTTTTCTTGAAATATGTGTTTGGTAATACCTAGAACTTGCCCCATTGGTCCATTGACTAGCATTGGTGAATGAAAGAAATGATCTTAGGCACAAACTTTTAAGAGTGAACCAAATTGCTATTATACCTCATTGTGACTACCTTGTGAGAGTGTGAACCTAGCTTGACACCATTTGAGCCTAACCTTTTCTTTGGATGAAACATGAACAACATTTGGCTTTTTCCTCCCCATTTAAAACCTTCATGAAGCTTTGGTTTGTTTGGATAGCTAACTTAGGCCAAAATCCTAAGTTGGGGGTGTGGTGAAAAATGAGGAAAGAAATTGAGAAAGAAGTTTGTGAAATTCACCCTTAAAGAATTGTGTTAAAAAAAATGGAACCCTTCCATATATAAAAAGGGGGGAAATAAAGAAAAAGATTGAAAAAGAAGTTTGATTTTTGCATTAGTGGAAACAAATGTGGTATCGAATGAGCCATACAAGAGGCTTTGTGCTTAAATTTTGCTTGAAAATACTTAGGGTGGATTGTGAAAATGAAAAGAGTGAAAGAAAGGGAGAAAGAGTGAAATGCAAGTCATGCTTCATGAAGGTAGCAGTCACTAATCCAAAATAATCATACATTTACCCTCAGCCCTATTACAAGCCCTAAAAGACCTTTGTGATCCGGCATAAGCTGAATGATATGTTGATCGGAAAATATGGGCAAACATATGGGTAGAATCATGCATGTGTTTATCTTTGAGAGTTGATTTTGATTACTTATGATATAATCTTTGATGAATTTTGGTGAGAGCATGGAATCATTCTTGATGTGAGGGCATTCTAATACTCTTGTTGAATTGGAATTTGCATTTGAAGAGACCATTATGAGCTTGATCTCTATTTGATGGTGGCTAGTCATGGTTTGAAACTTCTAGTGCACAATTGAACATTGCATTTATAGATTAAACCTCAAATGCATTCATTTTGAGTCTCAAGTAGCACTATTTGTAGACATCCCCATTAGCCTAATTGATCTTGTGTTTTACTTGAAGAGAAGCAAAAGTGTAAGTTGGGGGTGTTGATGAGTCAGGATTTTGACTCATTTAAGGCTTAATATTCAGGGATTTAGTGTCCTCAATGCCTACTTTATGCTCATAAGTGATGTTAAAATGTTAATATGCAGCAATGAAGGCAAAAGAGTAAGGCAAGGACATTACAAGGCAAATAGGAGCGAAAAAGTTGAAAAAGTTGAAAAAAAGAATAGCTGGTACTCTCCAAAGCCACTCGATAAGTCGCCGAGTGGAACTTCCACTCATCTAAAGACCCAGCATGCCACCTCGTGAACAAAAACAACTTGGCAATCGAATAAGTAATTCGGCGACAAAATGAAGAGATCGGTGATGCCAATTTAGCTCGCCAAAGGTTACAGAAAGAAGTGGTGAAAATCCACGCTAAGAAGGCGAGAAGAGGAACACTCAGCGCATCACCAACCAGTTTGGTGAAGAATGACTCATTTCACCCAAAGTTACAGAATGAATTAGTAAAAAGACACACCAAAAAGGTGAGAAGAGGAGCACTCGACAGTTTGGCGAGCCCGAATTACTTCGCCGAGTTGACTCAGTGATGAAATTCTGGGAATGAATAAATGCAATTTTCAAAAGAAGAGAAGGAGTTCCGGCATTGTTCACTTCTAGGTTTTTGAGTTTTTACATTCTAGAACATTGTTTTTACATTTTTGTGGAGAAATTTAAGGTTTGAGAGACTTTTAGCTTAATTTCTAGCATTTGGAGACTTGCGGATCATTGTCAAACCTGATGGAAAATGTTGTTGGTAATGATTTCTTGTTATTTACTATATTTGAATAAAATCCTCATTCTTGGGGTGTGATTATGTAGTTGAATACATTAATTAGCTAATGGGTGTTGTTAGTTACTGATTTTATTGTTGAATTGAAATGGTTTCAATTAATTATTCATACTTTTTAATTAAAGAATTGTAGTTGCAAATACAATTCTAGCTTAGTACTCGATACTTGCTTGAGAAAGAAGTGTTAAAGTTGAATTATTAGTTGATGATTGTGTTAATGGCATTGTTACAAATCTAGCTTGAGAAAGTGGGTTTCAATGCAATATTGCAAATCTAGCTTAAAAAAGTGGATTGATTAAGGTATTGGGTTGTTCGATTGTGTTTTGCCTTTTGAGATTCGAAAGAACTCACTTGATTCGCAATAGTTGATTGAGAAATGGCTATTGCACTCTTAACCTAGCCTATCCACCGAGATTCAACATCTTTGAGTAACTAGTAATCACCCATTACGCGAAATTAGCATTCAACTTAGCACACTCCCAAGAAACCTTCTCTACTTGTTTCTCCTGTTTTACTAGTCATAAATTGGTTACCTAAATCCCCCCCCCCCCCCCCATTTGATATAATTGTCAAAACTTTGTGAATTACTTTAATCTTACGAAACTTCTACCTCTACAAGCGGTTAGTACACAATTTTACTTCTTGATCGAATCCTCTACTGTATCACTCCTTGTGGGATCGACCCCAACTCTTAGTAGCGTTTATACTTGTTAGCGACCGCCTACACTTAGAATTGGATGAAGTGTAGTTAAGAGTTATCACGAGACTCTTTTGATTTGGTAGGTTATGTTAATGCTGATTATGCAGGGTATCAAGTTGATAGAAAGAGAACCTCATGAATGGCCCTTTTTTTTTTGCTCATCTCTTATCTCATAGGAAACTAAAAAGCAAAATTCAGTTACTCTTTCTATAGGTGAGGAAGAATATGTAGCAGTCGCAGCTTGTTGTGCTCAACTCCTATGGACCAAACAACAACTTGAAGATTCTGGAGTGGTCACTGAGACTATCCCTCTCTTGTGCGACAACACAAGTGCTATCAATATGGCTAAAAAGCATGTTCATCATAAACAGACTAAGTATATTGATGTGAGACATCACTTCTTAAGGGATAACGTGGTAAAGAGGAATATCAACATATAGTTTTGCAAGACTAAGGATCAAATAACTGATATTTTCACAAAACCTTTAAGTAGAGACCTGTTTGAGAAAAACATACTGAAGTTAGGGATGCTGAAACTTGACTAAGTTGATCCTACCTGAGGTAATTAAACCCTTCGTGATTATGCCAAGAGAGCAAGTATCTGTGTTTTTCAGTTATGTCCGTTTTAGTAAATTCAGTCTCATACCTTTTGTAGGTATTCTCACATATTGGAAGTGCCAAAGGAAAAATAAGGTCGGGGAAGAGCTGGGAAAATACATTTAGACTGAATAGAGGGACCCGATCCTTACTCGAAGATTAGTATTTCTAACATTGCATTTTAATTTTTGCATCTGAACTAGGGTTTTTGTCATGTGTCAGTCATCTTGTCTTCTAATCGTTGTCTAATCTTTTTCCATTTGAAAGGTCACTTCCTTTCAAGGGACCTGATGCACCCTTTCACTTCCATATATACCCTCTCATTTCTAACAGTCCTTACAAAAATATCAAAGTCCTAACCAAATTCCTGAAAAAATTTAAGATCCATTCCTTTTTTTCTCTCAAAATCATCTCTCAGAATATTTACACCGTTCACTCTTTCTAACGAGATGAAGGAAAATGTTGATGTTGTCGATCCTACTTCATCTGCTACCCCACAAGAAAAACTTTCATCTCAAAATAAAACTTTAACTATTCTTCTAGATGAAGAAAACGATCTCTCTACTCCTACTTCAACCATTCCACTGGTTGAAGAACTTAAAACCCCAACCACTGAGGTACTCCTTTCACCTAGTGGTGAACGGTCTTCACAATGAGCTTCCCTTGTTCTTTCCCATACCCTAGATTTAAATGAATCCTAAAATTCATCCCTTATAGGATCCATTCAGTCTAAGGTTCAATGTGAGAAAGACGTCCTTGCTATTGATAAATCTCAACCTGGTCCAGTATTATATGCCCTTTCTGAACAACACTTTAAGGGGCTCGAGTCTAATATTCGGGCTGCAGGAAATGAATGGTTTGTTGAAAATGTGACAGAAATGAAAGAGGACAACCGAACTATCGTTCTAGGAAATGAACCCCAATTGTTTGAGCCATCTGAGTCTCCTCTTAAACAAATTTGATCAAACCTCTATAGCAGGGTTGGGCACTATTGTTGGAGATGGTGGAAAGGAGGACAATGATGAAAATGACCAACCCTTAATAAAGCGAGTCTAGAAAAGGCAAGTTGCTGCTCCTGAAGAGGAGGATGAAGACAACAGACCATTAAGATTGTTTGTTCAAAGGAAAATGATCCTCCGTTCCAAAGGGAATAAGAAGGTAACCGACGAAAGGCCCAAGCGAAGGACAAGGAAAATTCCCAGAAATTGATGGGGGTGCAATGAAGTTAAGCAAAAAAAAATTCAAGCAAATCGAACAAAAATGATAAACACTATTATGGAAGATGACCTAGTTCCTGATGTGGGCTTTGTCGATAAGTCTGACGAAAAGGGTGATAGTTGGTCTGTGTGTGCAAAATTATTTTTTGCATTTGAGAAAAGGAGAGTGGAAGTCATGAGTAAGAAACCCTCTAAAGCAACAAGAGGACACCCCAAGAAGGAGATCATTTCTGTAAAAAAGCACACTAAAGGAAAGCTTCCTTTGGTTAGAAGATAGAAGGAGACACCAAACAAAAAAAGAGTTATCATCCATGAGCCATTCACTTAATCAGATCTTGAGTTTTAGATGGGACCTGGTTTAGTAGGTAAAACAAGAGTTTTAAAAGCAACTGACACGAGAGAAGAGTGTTGAGGTTCTTAAATCTCTGAAAGTGTGGACGTGAGAGTTTTTGATTTGGAGATAAAGACTAAATCAGGGATGAAAAACTTGGTTGATCTGTTGAAATTCAAAGTTGGACTCACATGTTCACAAATCATGTACATGTTATGCACTAGTATAAGGTTCAAGAATTTTAGTCAAGCTAAAGTTTAATAAGGATTGAAGTGTTAATGCTCAAATAAGGAATATCCAATTTCACCGCAGTGAGGTAATACTGAGTGAGATTCTGAATATGCCGCTTGAAGGGATCAACATTGTGGCTGAAAAGTCTCCAACAAAGAGCTTTGTGGTGCATATCAGTAAAATCCCTAATCTAAGTCGTCCTGGAATCCCCAAAAAATACCTAAAAGGTAAGTATTAACTGTTTTTGAGTTTGTAAACAAAGTGTTACTGCCTAGATTAGAGAACAGAATGGTTGCCTCAGATGCAGATATTGTTCCTCATTGAGGCCTTGCACACTTTTAAGTTGATCAACCTTCCTGCCATCATGTTTGAGCACATGCATAAGATAATGACTGTCTAAGATGGAAAGTATGGGTTGGGTTATGTGTACTTGTTGATATGGGTATTCAAACACTTTAAGATTCCACTTGGTTCTCGAGTCAGGATGAGCACTCTTATGGAGTGTGAGTGTGTCAAAGGTAAGGTTGGAAATAGGAGCGAAGTCTCAGAACTGTTGGCTGTACAATCTCAACTTAAGCATGAGTTAGAAGCCATGATAGTCACCTTGGCGAACAAAGATGTTGAGATTGCTCGCCTTAAGGTCAAGTTGTAATTGGCAAAATATGAGGGACCTGGTGAAGCCTGACTAGACGCCCTACAAGTTGAGAACAAAGTCATTGATTACAAAAACTCCAAACATTAGGCAAAACTTCTCCAGCTCCATGAAGAGGTAAATGCTCGCCTATCCTTGCTCCTAAAATCCTTCACCTCCAAGCCTCCCTCATCATAATTTCCTTCATGTCCTTTATTCTTTCTTTTTGGTCCTCTTTGGGTATTGCCCCGAAACTCATGTTAAATGAGATATGCAATGTTGTGAATGCTTCCCTTATTTTTGTTAATGAATGAATATATTGGCCCTGTTTCTACTAACTTGCTTCACTATTTTTTGCATTTTCTCTTATGCTCAGTGTTGCTCAAGTGGCCATAAATTTGTTTGACCGCATTTCAGATTAACTTAGATTACTGCTTTAACTCTTTTTTATGATGTCAAAAGGGGGAATATATTATGTTTAAGGCAGAGTTGGTTCAATTAGAGATGAGACCTGATTTGGTTGATAGGGAATGATTCAATTAAAGATGGTACCTGGTTTGGTTAATATGGGGGATGATGAAAGATAGTGGGAAAAGGTTGAAAAAGTTAAATATTGGTTTGTCATCATCAAAAGGGGGGGGGGGGGGGGGGATTGTTATTTTAAGTTGTCTCTGAAGTTTTTATGATTGAACAAACTTTAGACCTGATCCCAAACAAGACTGAGAGTGTCTGTACAAGGAAACAATAGTTGTCTACAGCCTGCAACTCACAACACCTGTTGTGGTTGGTGCGTGTCTACCGCAGCACAACAGATCCTCAGTCAATGGAATCGCTTTGTGTGTTTGTGCCAATAATATAATGTGTCCATTCTTCATGGGAACAAACAAATTTTTGAAAACTGATTTTTCTCTCTCTCAAGAACAGGTGGAGGACTTGATAGAGTTATCATTATTCTTAGTTGTTGCTAAGGTTTATATTTCAACACTTACTCTTTTAAGATCTATTCCTAAACTATAAAGGAAGTAGATTAGTTCTTCTTGCTTGTGGTGTTTTGTATAGCTTTCCTTTATACACCTTTTGCTCTCTTTATCCTTTTCAATTTAGCTATTCCAGTCATGTCATAGATTCCTTGAATAGGTCTTAGGTTTTTTAATTTTATTTCCTATATTTGTAAGGGGAGAGTCTCCCTTATTTATTCTTTCCTATTATTTTGTATTGAGATGAGTCCTCTCATAAGCGTGTAGATACTAGGTTTCCATTTATAGTATTGGTGATGGGTTTACTTATCTTAGTAGGTTAGTCGACTTTGAACCACCATAGGTTCGGAGGTAAGGTTTATGCTCATCTCCTTGTACTTTTTTTGTTTTTATTTATGTTAAGGTATGGGGGTGTTGATACGCCCTAAAACACTTAAGGGGCGTTGAATAAAGGAAAAAAAAAACAGAACATCATAACCAATTTTGGCTAGAGTTAGCTATGTTGGGTTCTTGAAGTCTAAATCGACTAGAGTTAGTTTGTTTAGTGGGCAATAAAGTTATTATTTAGTTCTTTTGTTTGTAGTATAGTTGCTACAGTAAGGGGAAGAGATTAAGAGTTTGATTCCTAGATTACTAAAGATTTGTAATCTGAAGTCTTTGCTCCGTTTTGAGTGAAATGGAGTTGAGTTGAACCCCTATGAGACAGGTCATGGTTTTCTCCTTCCTTGAGCAAGAAGGTTTCCACATAAAACTCTCGTGTCTGTTTTACTTTGAGTCATTCACTTTCCGCACTTTATTTTTGTCAATGGACATGGTCCATTGACTTTTAGTGCACACATACATCTTATCAAGTTAATTTTTGTTGTTGTTAATCAATGAGTCAAGTGTTGTTTCGCGAGTTGTATTTGTATCAATAATTTTACATGATATTAGATACATTTTATGAGATTTGTATTTATATCAATGATATTGTAGGTTTTAGTATTTATATAAATGTTACATGTATTTGGTTTTTTAGGAATAATATACAATTGCTTATTTCAATATATGCATCAGTTGCATATATACAAAAGTTGTCAATTGCATATATACAATAACTGTCTAGCATTTATCATTTGTATATCTTATACGATTAAATTTGTTAATGATAATTATATACATTTTAATTTATATATCAAATTATGTATGTATTTGTTTTTCTTAGGAATAATATATAATTGCTTATTTGTATATATGCATCATCTACATATACACAAATAATTTTCTAACATTTATCATTTATATATCTTATATGATTGTATCTATTAATGATAATTATATACATTTTGACTTGTATATTTCAGAGTTCATGATTTGGAACTTTTTTTATTTCAATTGAATAATTAAAAAGGAAAAACTAAACAGAATTATTAGTTTTAAATCGAAAAATACTTGTTGTATTATGAATGAAGTCAAACTAGATTTTTTATTATTGAAACCTAGTAAATGAAAATCAGAGTTTTAAGGAAAAGTTTATAGCTTGAAGAGTTCATTTTGATATGAAATTGTAAGAAAATACATTTAATGTGATTCGTGGGATATTTTCATTTTAAACTGATTTTACCACATCAATTAAGGAATTAATTTACAATTGTATTTGTATATACAATATTCAAAAATGCAAGATAAGAAATATTACTCTCAATAGCTAATAAAATTATAGCTCAACTTGTAATTAAATAAACCTTAGCTATGAAACTTGATTATTTTTCTAGAATTAGTTGTTTATGAAATTTCCTCGGCAAATAAATTGTACACAAATCTCAAATTGTTAAGAGCTAATTACATCATATTCGTACTCTTTTTCAAATTACAAAATCCCTTTAATTAGGTGGAATCCAGATACTGTAACGACCCGAGAGCACCCCTAGACGTTACCGGCATATTCTACCTCGAAGAGGTCTTATGCAAGCCCTTAGCATTCGTCATAACATGTATCATAGAATAAAATCACGGAAAATTTAAAACTTTTACATTGGAAGTTCAACTTCACTTCATATATAAAAAATAGAATTTAATTTTGTCACAATGCACCATCTAGACATAGAAGTATCGAAAATGGGACTTAGCCCTTACATCAATAAAAAGTCTTGCAAATAGGAAGTACAACAATGTCTTTCAACATAAGCAAAGAACTAAACATTGAAGCTAGATCATAGGGTCTTGTCCTCAGACTTGAGGACTCACCAACTTGGGGAAGCAACTCCAAGTGTCTTGAGAAGAAGCTTGAATCCTCAACGGACCGGACATAAATGTTTGGGAAAAGGGAGAAAATATGGGTTAGTACAACACACATACTAAGTATGGCTACTATGCATAAAAACCATTGAAACATGCATAAAAGGACATTTTATTCTAAACATGTTTTTTGCCAAGTAAATCCAATATGCACACAAATTAAGTATCATGGTCCAAACCAACATAATATCATCCCAACATGTAGACAGCCCAAGCAATACTAGTGCAATGCAAAGAATAGAACCCCATAACCCTATTCAAAGCCAAGTATCACATTAAGCAACCTACTTCATGCATACATTCATAAGATCATATTTCATCATAATTTACCACTTTCATAATGATCATGCATAACACAGCTTTAACATACATAAGTCATAATAATCATAATCATAAGAGAACACTACTACAACCATCTCTTAGGATCCCACAAGTGCAATGTGCAAGAGAATTTCCATACCCTCCCTTACACTATGTAGAAACCCTTAAGAAATCCCTAGTAAGAGTTCACACCTTTCATACCTTCATTTACTTTCACATTAGGGAAATATTGCAATAACCGACATAGACCATGAGAACAACATGGAATTCGGTGTTCTACTCCCACAACGAAAAGAGAGGGTTAACACTTGCCTAAGGTGTAACCATTCATACATAGCTATCTAGATGGATCCACTAAGCTAGAGTCCTATGTGGGCACATAGTTAAGGGTCAAGGAGACTGCTTCTAGAAACCATAACTTACTAAACGTGGGGTTTCCATCTCATGAGACAATACATACCGTAGGTAATCCGGACTTGCTAAACGTGAGGAAACCCATGTGGGGATCCGGACTTACTAAACGTGAGACCCCCATCTCATTTACATGCCCTTTCAGTGCTAAGCATCTAATTCCCTTTTGTAATCATCTTTAGTCATCACATAAGTTCACATTAGCCTTTAATAGACCCTTATGTAGACATCTTACCGTAATAGCTCATATGTGGTCATAACTGAGTAACAATCCTTTCACTTTAGAGACAAACACTTAGCAAGTGAGTAAACCTTTCACTTTACATCACTACAATCATGAGAACTACCTTTCAATCATATAGCAATCATACCATAATATACATACATACTTCATAGCTAATTCAAGTGTAGAGGGTTAAGGATGAGGAAAATAGGTCATCAACACCACAACAACACATTAGGTATAGTATCATTACGATCTATGTAATTCACCTTTCATACTTGAGTTCAAAGAAGAACCAACCTTCATACATTCTTGCCCTTCGTGGGACATCCAAACTTCAATTACCAAACAATTCATAACCAATACATAATACAAGGTAATTCATGAAGTAATAACATAATCAACATCAATATAAGCAATTGACATATTCCCTTCATAGCCTTCAAGGCTTCATTCAAAGACTCAACCCTAATTTCAGAGAAATTATACATAACCTAGGGTAGAATCATCATACAAACATGAATTACATAACATCGCATTCAATTCATAGCCTTCAATCATTATCCAACACAAACTAGGGTTAGAATTAGGAAAAGAAGGAGAAACATGGGTCTCATGAGGAATTCTTCAAGAAACCATAAATACAACATACATTCATCCATAATTGTTCATATAACATCAATCAAAGTCAATTTATAACATCAATTTCACTTTAGAAAGAAGACCCACGTTTTTGGATTGAAACCTATAAATTTGAGATTTTGAAATTCATCTTGAAGGGGCCTCTTAGGGAAAGGAATCCCAAGAGTGATAAGTAACCATACCTTATACATGAATTAACCACGAAAATCTGAGTTGAAACCTTGGAAAGTTGGTCTTCTTCTTGAAGTTCCAATCTTCTTCAATAGAGTTCTTGAGAAGAGAAAGAGATAGAGTAGAGAGAAGGAGGAACTTTGGGTTTAGATCTTTGGGATTTTCTGTTTGAGTGATAAAAGTGAGGTAAATTGACGTAGAATCATTATATACACTTCCCCTAAAGTACCCTAAATACCCCTCACTTAAATGGACTCTTTAATGAAGTAACAATAGATTTTTGAATTTCTGCATTTTCGTCGCGAAATAAGTCCGCGACGCGGAGCTGTTCCCTGAAGATATTTGGAATTAAATTTTGAGACAGTAGAGTCCGCGACACGACCGCATCGCGAACTGACATTTTGCTCCTTGGGGGAGCAAGTGCACGACGTGCCCCTATTCCCTCTAAGTGCAATTGGCAGCTTGCTTGGCTAAGGTTGGGGTCCTCCTCGGGGCCCCTTAGGGTGGCCCCGGGGAGTCGTATTCAAACGTTTTGACCCTAGGAACATATGTTTACCTATTTTAAACCTTTTTACTAGAATATACCATCATACGGCACTCCCAAACCTGCCCAAAACCTAAGGACACATTAGAACACATTCTTCTCTAATTTCCGAACGTCGTGGTCGTTTCTTGACGTTTAGACTTTTACTCTTCAAAACCAAGTCAGTTACATTAATTTAGGTTTATAAACATCATTTTAACTATTTTTAAGTCATTATTCATAAGGTGAGGCTCTAACTTAAGTCATAGAATTTCCGGGGTGTTACAATATTCCCTCCCCTTAGGAACATTCATCCCCGAATGTCACTTGGACTTCTTTCTAGGGAGATAATGACTCAAACTAGCAGCACAACAACCAGTCACATCAACAACATCATATCATCATATCATATAGGAATTTAATTCACAATATCACTATGCTCAAAACTCTTTACTGCACATAAGTATAGGAGGAACTACTTTCTCCATATTCAATGAGCATCAACATATATATTAAGCAATCAACAAGACATTTCTTTAACAAGACAACATCAAGCATGCTTATTACAACTCTCATGAAGACAACATCACACAACATCTATGGGTGCAATATCAACCATGAGAAACAGAATTCATGGAAACTCAAAATACAACTTAAGCATGAATTTTTACAAAAATATGCACATACAAGGAAATCATGTCATAATCATCAACACACATGATTTTCAATTTATACCAAATTAAGATAGACTACTAACCTCAATTATGGCTAGGAGTAGGAGGAAAAAGATAAGGGTAGCGGGACTTCATGTCGGCCTCAGCCTCCCATGTTGCACCCTCAACTAGGTGGTTTCTCCATAGGACTTTTATGGAGGCAACCTCTTTATTCCTCAACTTCTTAACTTGACAATTTAGGATTTCGACCGGAACCTCTTCATAAGAAAGGTTCTCATTCACCCCTAAACCTTCTAGAGGAAGAATGGACACCAGGTCACCTATACACTTCTTTAACCTTCTAGAGGGAGAATGGACACCAGGTCACCTATACACTTCTTTAACATAGAAATATGGAACACCGGGTGAACCGGGGCTATTTTGATGGGAAATTTCAACTCATAAGAAACCTTTTCGACATGCTTCAAGATCTCATAAGGCCCAACATACCGGGGGATAAGCTTCCCCTTTTTACCAAGCCTCATCACCCCTTTCCTGGGTGAAATTTTTAAGTAGACCCAATCACCTACTTCAAATTCAAGATCTCTCTTTCTATTATTGGCATAAGACTTTTGCCGACTATGAGCCATTTTTAGCCTATCCCTTATAAGTCGAACTTTTTCCGTAGCTTCATAGAATACCTCGGGACCAAGAAGAGCAAATTCACCTACTTCAAACCACCCAACCGGAGATCGACACCTTCTACCATAAAGTGCTTTAAAGGGTGTCATAGCAATACTCGAGTGGTAGCTATTATTGTAGGAAAATTCTATTAAAGGTAGGTGGTCATCCCAATTACCTTTGAAGTCAATGACACACGCTCTCAACATGTCCTCTAGGGTTTGGATGGTGCGTTTCGCTTGACCATCCGTTTGAGGGTGAATGTGGTACTAAGTTTCACTTAAGTACCAAGACTTTGGAAAGACCTCCAAAAATAGGAAGTAAATTGGGCACCTCTGTTCGAAATAATCGACAACGGGGCCCCATGCAATTTTGCAATCTCCTTAATGTACAACTTAGCATAATCTTCTGCCGAATAAGAAACCTTGACGAGAAGGAAATTGGCTGATTTAGTCAATCTATCCACAATGACCCAAATGGAATCACGTTGCCTACGGGTTTGAGGCAAACCTACCACGAAGTCCATATTGATCTTTTCCCACTTCCAAGTGGGGGTATCAATATCTTGAGTTAGACCTCCTAGTCCTTGGTGCTTGGCTTTGACTTGTTGGCAATTTGAGCACCTAGCCACAAAATCCGCTATCTTTTTTCATTCTGTTCCACCAATAAATCTCACGTAAGTCGCGATACATTTTGGTGGCTCCCGGATGGATGGAATATCGGGACCCATGGGCCTCCTCTAAGATTGTCTCTCTTAGGCCATCCACATCTGGCACACATAATATTCCTTGGTGCCTAAGCTCCCCATCTTCTCCTTGAGAGAAAGTTTCTATTGCTTTGTTGAGAACCGACTCTTTCAGTTCCATCAAAATAGGGTCAAGATGTTACTTAGACTTCACGTCAACAACAACTGATGACTCGGAATTATGATGGACCATGACACCTTCTTTTGGGAAATCTTCAAGTCGAACACCCAACCGGGCAAGCCTATGTACATCATGGGCTAACTCCCTTTTCTATTCTTCCACATGTAACACACTACCCCTAGATATACGACTCAAAGCATCTGCAACCACATTTGCTTTTTCGGGGTGGTAAAAGACACTCATATAATAATCTTTTAAGAGTTTCAACCACCTTCTTTGTCAGAGATTCAATTCTTTTTGGCTAAAAACATATTGAAGATGCTTGTGGTAGGTAAACACATCCACATGTACCCCATAGAGATAGTGTCTCCAAATCTTTAAAGCAAAGACTACAGCCACTAGCTCAAGGTCATGAGTTGGATAATTCTTCTCATGCACCTTGAGTTGTCTCAAGGCATAAGCTATAACCTTACCATGTTGCATAAGGACACAAGCCAAACCCATTTGGAAAGTGTCACAATATACTATAAACCCTTCGGTGCCCTCCAGTAAGGTCAAAACCGGAGCGGAGGTGAGCTTATCCTTCAACAATTGGAAGCTCTTTTCACAAGATTCCGACTATTCAAACTTGGACTTCTTTTGAGTTAAGGCCATTAATGGAAATGCAATAGATGAAAATCCCTCAACAAACCTCCGGTAGTAACCGGCCAAACCCAAAAAGCTTCGAATGTCGGAAGGATTCAAAGGTCTAGGCCAACTTTTGACCGCATCGATTTTCTTTGGATCAACTTCTATACCCTCACTAGAAACAATGTGACCAAGGAAAGCAACTGATCTTAGCCAAAACTCGCACTTGCTAAGCTTAGCATAGAGTTGGTGATCTTTGAGGGTTTGCAATACTATCCTCAAATGATTCATGTGATCATCCTCACTTTTAGAGTATATCAAGATGTCATCAATAAAGACAATAACAAATGAGTCTAGAAAATTTCTAAACACACGATTCATAAGGTCCATGAAAGCCGCCGGGGCATTTGTAAGACCAAATTAGGACATCACTAAGAACTCAAAATGATCATATCTTGTTCGGAACGCTATTTTCGGAACATCAACACCTCTCACCCTAAGTTGGTGATAACCCGACCTCAAATCAATTTGTGAAAAGTAGCTCACTCCTTGAAGTTGATCAAATAAGTCATCAATCCTAGGGAGTGGATACTTGTTCTTAATGGTCACCTTATTTAACTGCCGGTAATCAATACACATACGAAGAGATCCATCCTTCTTCTTCACAAATAACACCGATGCACCCCAAGGAGATATACTAGGTTGGATGAAACCTTATCCAACAAATCTTTGAGTTAAGCTTTTAATTCTTTCAACTTCGCCGAGGCCATCCGGTAAGGAGGGATTGAAATGGGTTGTGTATCCGGCAATAACTCTATGCTGAAATCTATTTCCCGTTCAAGAGGAATCCCGGATAAGTCATTGGGAAAGACTTTTGGAAAATCCTTCACTACGGGGATCGACTCCAAAGGAGGAATCTTGGACTCAAGATCCTTGACCCTCACAATATGATAGAGACAACCCTTAGAAATCAACTTACAAGCTTTTAGACATGAAATGATCCTTCCCCTAGGAACAAAATTTCCTCCCTTCCATTCTAAAATGGATTCATTAGGAAATTGAAACTTAACAATTCAGGTCCTACAATCTATGGCCGCAAAACAAGCATAAAGCCAATTCATTCCCAATATAACATCAAAGTCTAACATATCAAGTTCCACCTAATCAACCAAAGTGACTCTATTGGGCAATGATATGGGACAACCCCTATAAACTCCTTTAGCAACTATGGAATCACCCACCGGGGTAGAAATCGAAAAGGGTTTATCTAAGACATCGGGAAGCATATCAAACTTTATAGCCACTAAAGGGGTTACAAATTGGCACCGGGATCCAACAATGCATAAACATTTATTGAAAATACTTGCAACATACCGGTCACAACATCCAGAGAGCTCTCTTGATCACCTCGGGATTGGAGAGCATAGAAGCGATTCTTCTTAGAAGCATCGAGATTTGGGCCACTTGCTTGTGCTTGAGCATTTTCCCTTCCTTGAGCCTTTCGCATAGGGCAGTCCCTCCTCATGTGGCCGCTCTTACCACAACCATAGCAATTACCCGTGCCAACTAGGCACTTGCCTTCATGTTTTCGACCACACTTTGTACAAATAGGCTTCTCAACATAAGGACCACCACCTCTTGCTTCTTGAGGCTTGGGGGTAGACACTTTACCTTTGTTGACCCTTGGAGTGTTAGGAGGACCTTGGTTGGAAAACCTTTTTTTGAACTTTGGCTTATCTTGGATATCAAACCTAACCTTAGAAGAATTTCCATTATCGGCCCTTGACCTCTTCAATTCTCTACCACCTTCCTTAAGCTTGTGCTCCTCAATTTGCTCGGCATGAGCCATAAGGCAAGAAATGTCCATGCTTGGGATTAGCATAGCCGACCTACATTCATTCACCACAAGATCGGATACCCCCATAACAAATTTGTTCATTGTAGCTCTAGAGTCCGACACCAAAGTAGGAGCATGCTTGGACAATTGAGTGAACTGGAGGCCATATTCCTTCACACTCATACCCCCTTGATGGAGGTTGATGAATTCTTGCATTTTCCTCTCCCTTAGTTCCAAGGGGAAAAACCTATCAAGAAAAGCCATCTTGAATGTAGCCCAACTTATCGGACCCTCTCTAATAAGTCTCCCCTCCTTCCATTGTTCATACCACAGTTGTGCCACATCTTTGAGTTGATAGGCGACTAACTCCCCCTTTTCTTGAGAAGTCACACCCATAGCCTCTAGAACCTCAAACACTTCATCAATGAACCCTTGTGGATCTTCTTCCACTTTGGAGCCAAAGAAAGTAGGGGGATTCATCATTGTGAAATCCCTTATCCTAGAGGCGGTAGTGCTAGCATTGGGGTTTATTTGCACCCTAGCATCCCTTGCAACTTGAGTGGCCAACACTTGAGTCAAATTATGAATAGCCAACCTTATCTCAACATTAGGCATAGCCCCTTCTTCAATAGGAACTTGAGGGTTTTGAGGAGCTTGAGGGGGAACCGCCTCATTCACATTCTTCTCACCAGCCCTCCTTGCGTTGTTCCTTCTTGTATTCATTGCCTATAAGCACAAGAGAAAGATTAGAAGAAAAGGACTAAATAGAGTTAAGACTTTAGGCACGAATATGGAATAACAAAAGAGTGAAAGTTCCTAAGCATCTCGTAGCCTCTCATTCATAAGTGTGGCGCGCTTCACAACCATGAACAAGACTCTACTCGATGTGGTATCTTGTAACATGAATCCTACATTATTCTCAACCTTATGCTCTAATACCAAGTTTGTAATGACCCGAGAGCACCACTAATCGTTACTAGTGTATTCGACCTCGAAGAGGTCTTATACAATCCCTTAGCATTTGTCATAACATGTATCATAGAATAAAATCACGGAAAATTTAAAACTTTTACTTTGGAAGTTCAACTTCACTTCATCTATGAAAAATAGAATCTAACTTCGTCACAATGCACCATCTAGACATAGAAGTATCGAAAATGGGACTTAGCCCTTACATCAATAAGAAGTCTTGCAAATAAGAAGTACAACAATGTCTTTCAACATAAGCAAAGAACTAAACATAGAAGCTAGATCATAGGGTCTTGTCCTCAGACTTGAGGACTCACCAACTTGGAGAAGCAACTCCAAGTGTCTTGAGAAGTAAGCTTGAATCCTCAACGGCCCGAACATAAATGTTTGGGAAAAGGGAGAAAATATGGGTTAGTATAACACACGTACTAAGTATGGCTACTATGCATAAAAACCATTGAAACATGCATAAAAAGACATTTTATTCAAAGCATGCTTTTTGCCAAGTAAATCCAATATGCACACAAATTAAGTATCATAGTCCAAACCAACATCAAGCAATACTAGTGCAATGCATAGAATAGAACCCCATAACCCTATTCAAAGCCAAGTATCACATTAAGCAACCTACTTCATGTATACATTCATAAGATCATATTTCATCATAACTTACCACATTCATAATGATCATACATAACATAGCTTCAACATACATAGGTCATAATAATCATAATCATAAGAGAACACTACTACAACCATCTCTTAGGATCCCATAAGTGCAATGTGCAAGAGAAGTCCCATACCCTCTCTTACACTATGTAGAAACCCTTAAGAAAACCCTAGTAAGAGTTCACACCTTTCATACTTTCATTTACTTTCACATTAGGGAAATATTGCAATAACCGACATAGGCTATGAGAGCTACATGGAATCCGGTGTTCTACTCCCACACCGAAAAGAGAGGGTTAACACTTGCCTAAGGTATAACCATTCATACATAGCTATCTAGGTGGATCCACTAAGCTAGAGTCCTATGTGGGCACATAGCTAAGGGTCAAGAAGATTGTTTCTAGAAATCGTAACTCACTAAACGTGGGGGTTTCCATCTCATGAGACTACATATACCGTAGGTAATCCGGGCTTGCTAAACGTGAGGAAACCCATGTGGGGAGCCGGACTTACTAAACGTGAGACCCCCATCTCATTTACATGCCCTTTCGGTGCTAAGCATCTAATTCCCTTTTGTAATCATCTTTAGTCATCACATAAGTTCACATTAGCCTTTAATAGACCCTTATGTAGACATCTTACCATAATAGCTCATATGTGTTCATAAGTGAGTAACAATCATTTCACTTTAGAGACACTTAGCAAGTGAGTAAACCTTTCACTTTACATTATACTACAATCATGAGAACTACCTTTCAATCATATAGCAATCATACCATAATATACATACATACTTCATAGCTAATTCAAGTGTAGAGGGTTAAGGATAAGGAAACTAGGTCATCAACACCACAACAACACATTAGGTATAGCATCATTACAATCTAAGTAATTACCTTTCATACTTGAGTTCAAAGAAATACCAACCTTCATACATTATTGCCCTTCGTGGGACATACATACTTCAATTACCAAATAATTCATAACCAATACATAATACAAGGTAATTCATGAAGTAATAACATAATCAACATCAATATAAGCAATTGACATATTCCCTTCATAGCCTTCAAGGCTTCATTCAAAGACTCAACCCTAATTTCATAGAAATTATACATAACCTAGGGTAGAATCATCATACAAACATGAATTACATAACATCGCATTCAATTCATAGCCTTCAATCATTATCCAACACAAACTAGGGTTAGAATTAGGAAAAGAAGGAGAAACATGGGTCTTATGAGGAATTCTTCAAGAAACCACCAATACAACATAAATTCATCCATAATTGTTCATATAACATCAATCAAAGTCAGATTATAACATCAATTTCACTTTAGAAAGAAGACCCACATTTTTGGATTGAAATCGATAAATTGGAGATTTTGAAATTCATCTTGAAGGGGCCTCTTGGGGAAAGGAATCCCAAGAGTGATAAGCAACCATACCTTATAGATGAATTAACCACGAAAATCCGAGTTGAAACCTTGGAGAGTTGGTCTTCTTCTTGAAGTTCCAATCTTCTTCAATGGAGTTCTTGAGAAGAGAGAGAGAGAGTAGAGAGAAAGAGGAACTTTAAGTTTAGATCTTTGGGGTTTTATGTTTGAGTGATAAAAGTGAGCTAAATTAACTTAAAAATCATTATGTACACATCCCCTAAAGTACCCTAAATACCCCTCACTTAAATGGACTCTTTAATGAAGTAAAAATAGATTTTTGAATTAATGCATTTTCGCTGCGAAACAAGTTCGCAACGCGAAGCTGTTCCCTAAAGATATTTGGAATTAAATTTCGAGACAGTAGGGTCCGCGACACTACCGCGTCGCGAACCGACTTTTTGCTCCTTGGGGGAGCAAGTGCACGACGCGCCCCTATTCCCTCTAAGTGCAATTTGCAAGCTGCCTTGGCAGCTTGCTTGGCTAAGGTTGGGGTCCTCCTCGGGGCCCCTTTAAGGGGTCCCGGGGAGTCGTATTCTAATGTTTTGACCCTAGGAACATATATTTACCTATTTTAACCCGTTTCACCAAATTATACCATCATACGACACTCCCAAACCTGCCCAAAACCTAAGGACACACTAGAACACATTCTTCTCTAGTTTTCAGACGTCGTGGTCATTTCTTGACGTTTAGACTTTTACTCTTCCAAACCAAGTCAATTACATTAGTTAAGGTTTATAAACATCATTTTAACTATTTTTAAGTCATTATTCATAGGGTCAGGCTCTAACTTAAGTCATAGAATTTCCGGGGTGTTACAGATCATCCCAAAATGTCTTGATACATCGCGTCTCAATTTTGGATATATCCCTCAACGTCCTGATACATCGCATATGTCCCGATATATCGCATAATGTGATGTATCCGATAGTAACATCCCGATGCACCTTATATGTCTCGATACATCGTAAAGTGATGTATCCGACCGATACATCGCGTAAAGTGATGTATCCGACTGATACATCGAGATTTTTGTAAAAAAAAAATCAAATGGTTAAGAAATTTTAAAAAAATATAGTGAAATAAGTTATATATTTAGATAAATTTTGCAACAGTTTTTTTGGATTTTTCGCATAAGTTTTCATTTCGGCCCGCTAGGCCCGAAAGTGTTCAATGGAAGAGCAGAATCAGATCTCATTGTTAGCCTACTTCAAATGCCAGCTTAGCAGAAGGACGCGTTGACATATTTTTATCATCTTATATGCTCTTGTCGCTGCCGGTGACGGAGATTGCCTGAGAAATTACACCGGCTGAATTTGTAATTCAACTCTCTCCTGTATAACCAAATTTCCTTCTTCTCTCTTCCATTCAGTCCCAGATATGCAATTCATTGACATGTAAAACCCAATTTTTTTCTATCAGTTTTGGTGTCGGTGGCCGTGTGTGGTAGCGGCAAAGGGACTCGAATTGAGCTTGCTGATATATGGCTTACAGGAGAAAACAGCAGGTGCCTAAGGTTTCTACTGGAACTCCGCCACCACTTCCCGATGAGAGTTCTTCTTCATCATCTGCTTCTTCTCTGGCTGCTAAGGCCATAAGAGCATCCTCCGCATACAAAGACTCTTCTCTTTCCTCCGCATATGGTCAGTCAGCTCTTTCATCTCCTCGCGGCTCCTATCCGTTACGATCTTCTGCTCCGGTTTCAACAGCATCATTACCATACAAAGATTCTTCTCTCTCCCCCATCTATGATCAATCAGTTCCTTCATCTCCTGGCCACTCAAATCCCTTACGATCTTCTGCTCCGGTTTCAACAGCTAAGGTTAGCTTTTGCTTGCCTTTAGTGTACTGCGCATAATACATTACAGTTTTTGTTTAGCATTTTTCTCATTTCCACTACTGCTGTTGGTAATTTTGCTTCTTTTCAGACTTTAAGTATCTCGAAGAATTTTAGGCGGCTATATGTTGATTTTGCTTTGAGAGTAGAACTACATGTTAGGGTGAACTTAAGCGTGTTGTTATGGGTTGATTGTGTCTATTCTTTTGTTTTTTGTAGGCCAAAGAACTCACTTTTTCTGTTGTTGAGTTGTACTTTTACACTGATGTTACAAGTAATAGTGATATGTGCTGTTTTTCATCTTGTTTTTCCTTGTGCATATGCAGGTATATAATTGTCACATTTATATAAACTTATTCTTTGAATGTCTAGGAGTGGTTTTGTAGGAAAATAGAGAAAGGAGGACTCTTACAATTTCCCTTCGTAAAATGTAAAATTTGATCCTCTGGTTTCTTTCGGCTGTTATGTGTCTATAACTAGATGTTATATTATCTTTTCTGATTTGTAAATTAAAGTCAACATCCAATTTTTCTTTAGCTACATATAAAAGCACAGTCTATATGTCTGTTACAGAGTGTAGCGTTCTTCTTTCGTTTACTTGGATGATATGGAAAAGGATGAGGATGGGCTTCCAAGCTTTGGGGAGGAAAGATGTGGAGGGATGGGGAATAGGAAAGGATCATGCCACCAACCGGGGATGGGGCAGTCATAAGATCAGTGATGCATCATGCATATTTGCATCTGCAGTTTCAATTTGTATCTATTTTTCTAATAACCGTGGTGTTTGTACCAGCTTGTCACTGGATACCCGATATCTCTTAGGTACTAGGTAACTTTGTCTACTAAGGCTTGGAAAAATAGGAAGAAATTACATACTCCCTCCGTTTCTAAAAGAATGACCTGCTTTCCTTTTTAGTTTGTTTAAAAAAAATGCCCCATTTCATTTTTTGGTAACACTTTAATTTCAGCTTTCCACGTGGCATGTTTAAGACCACAAGATTAAAGAACATTTTGGTACATTTGTCATAACTTTAATTTAGGACCACAAAATTGAAAAGTCTTTTTTATTTTTGTAAACTTGTTCCAAGTCAAACTAGGTCATTCTTTTTAAAATGGAAGGAGTAGTATTTTTGTCTCCACTGGAAATTGAATTTGAGAACTCATGGTTCTCAATCCACTTCACTGACCGCTAGGTCACACCCTTAGATGCTTCAAGTCGTATCCTTAGATGATAGGGAAACAGGATAAGGATCGGCTGCCAAGTTTAGAGAAAGAAAGAAGTTTAGATGGATAGGGAATGGGAATCTTTCCACCAGTTGGTGATAAGGGATTGGGCAGAAGGACGATTCATGGAGTTGCTGACCTTGTTATCAGTTGTTTGACTTTAGCATTGTCTCTTTTACAGCTGATAAATGGAGTTCTCCTTGCCGTAAGAATACTCTTTTTAAATGCAGGATTTGTCCAGCTATGAGTATACATCAATGAAAAACTTGAGTGAATCCAAACAAGGTATTTGGGGAGTATTGGCTAGGAAAGCGAAATCTATTATTGATGATAATAATACAGACCAACCACATCTAAGCGAAGTAAGAACAAGAATGCAACATATGCCTGATAGTGCAACCATTGGTCAGGTAAGAAATTTATGTTGAAATTAATTTTTTTATGGTTGCATGTTTGCGAAACCTTTTATTCGGCTATGTGGTGATGGTCTATGGGTTAGGCTTTGGGGTTACAGATTCTGAATTTTGCACCTTTATTTTATGGATTGCAGCAATATGACAGAAAACAGTTGCCTGAAAGCAGTAGAAAAGCTGAGGGCCATAAACTACAGAAGGGATTAGATGCTCTTGCATCTTCCCTTAATTATATTGGCGGGACCATCGGAAATGCTTTTGAGGTATGCTTTTGTACGAAGTTTCTTCCAAATTTTTCCATCAAGAATAAAGTACCAGTTTTCAAAAAAAATAACTTCCATCAAGAAATGCCACATTTAAACTTTTTGAATGTACTAAGTGTGTGGATTTGGAAAATATTTAAAAACCTTGATCACTCCACTACACCTCAATCCAAATTTATTCGGTGGTTTGTGTGGATTGTTCCATTACTCACCTATTAATGCTTATAAGTCTAGAGGTTAAATTTCACACTTATCCTTGTATGTACATACAAGTCTCTGGCCACTATATAACGACTCTTGGCAAATGTTTGAACTTTGATAAGTGTAACAACGACAACTTTATCCTAATCTACTTGGTATCACCTACATGAATCCCTTGCTTCTATTGTTTTTGGTTTTTAGTCTTTATAAATAATTTTTGATACTTGAGCCGATGGTCTATCGAAAACGGCTTCTCTAACTTCACAAGGTAGGGTAAGGGTGCGTACACACCACTCTCCCTAGACTCCACTTGTGAGATTAAATTGGGTATGTTGTCGTTGTTGTAGTCTTTATAAATTATGTGTATGGGTTTTATATATGTTTGTATTGATCTGATAGGTTTTAGGTATCATAGAATAACTTCTAGTTTCAAAATAATGAGAAGTTAAGTAGCTCCGTTTTGTTCGAAAGATAATCATATAGTTGAATACATTATGCTGCAATACAAGGCATTAGTTCTTTTATTCGTAAATTTGACAAGCCAACTTAAAAACCTGAATTTTTTATTATGTGACAGTGGAAAACTTAGTAGTTAACTGCCTTAGATTCATGAGTACTAAGAGATATATCTACTAAACTTCGTAGTTAACTGCCTAAATTTTTGTGCTTGGAAAGAAATCATTTGGATGTATCTTGTTGCATTTGCTGGATTGTTGTATATGTATAGAATGTTGGCAGGAGGCACATTCAATGCTTTGAGCATCTTCACTTGTCATGTTACAAGGAGAGAAGCTCAAAATACTAGGTGATTTCTTCCCATTTGTTCTACCCTTGCTGGATAGAGTTACTTGGTACGTGTTGTTGGTGGGCAGTGACAGGTATCGTATGGAATTAGTTGAGGTGTGATCAAGTTGGCCCAAACACCACGGTTATAAAAAAAGCACTTAATACTTCAAAAAATTTCTTTACTAAGGATGGACTACTAAGACCTCATTTGTTTGCACTTAATGGAGGTATGAGTTTGAATCATTCAGACTACAACCCATTAAGTGCGTATATTTTACTTAAATTTTTTTTTTACCACTTAGTGGGTCTTAAGAGCTCTGATTTGGTCCAATCGAAGATGAAGTCTTAAGACCATTATGTGCTCTTTGGTTATCAAACTACACTAAATGCTTAAACAACAAGTGGCACTTACTTTCACAAACACACTCTAAACTCATTTGATGCAGCATCTCATATTGCTTGAATATACATATTGTGTTTAGTATGTAGTTTAGATACATTGAATATTATCAACTATATATTTTATATATTATTAGGTTAGTACTATTTAATTACTCTCTCCATTTCAATTTGTTTGTCTTTTTTTTTTTAATTTGACAAAGAGTTTAAGAAAGTAAAGTTTTTTGCTCTTGTTAAACAAAGTTAGGTAAAATGTATCGACATTTCCTTTAATCTTGCAGTCTTAAACATACCATGTGGAAAGTTAGAATTAAAGAGTTGCCAGAAAGAGGGAAATATATTCTTTTTGAAACATTCTAGAAAGGAAAACAAGACAAACAAATTGAAACGAAAGGAGTATATTGTTTTAATTTTATCTCGTGGGACTATATTGGTTATGTTGTTGTATTGTTTAAATTTTATACTTGATAAATTTTTAATTCAACATTTTTATATGTTAAGAAAACAAGCATTATTAATCATTCAATGTTTAGAATCACCACCCATAACCATCATTGTTGCCAACCACTAGTGTCAATCGCGACCACATGACCTATTATCTCCATCATTATAATTATATCCACCACCACCACTGTCGCCTTCACCTTCACTACCACCACTACCACTATCAGCCACTACACCGCTACAGTCAATCCCTACACCCAACCACCTTCACCATCACAACTAGCACTGCCACTAACTACCACCAACACATCGTCAACTACCACACATTCTTCAACCACCACTATCAACATCGTCAACTACTAAGATTAACCAACTTCACCATCACAACCACCTCCACTTAACAACTATCATCACCACCATTACTAGCTAGTACCACCAACCATTACCACCACTATCCTTACAAACCATATCCACCATCGCTAGCAAATATAAAAAAAAATTTAAATCAAATAATTTTACTTTATTAAGTTTACATCTTTCCAATATTAGATTACTGTTTTATTTGAATTCTATATTTATTATATTTACAAATAAATAAAATATGCACATCCATATGTTGTAAAATAGTCTTAATCATTCAATGGTCTAATCTAGAGATAACATCTTAATCATTCAGACGTGCATTCAAATTAGATGTCTTAATCTTAATGAAAACAAATGAGGTCTGCATTTGGCATGTAGGAAAATGTTCTCCGAGGAAAATAATTTCCTAGAAAATGTTTCCTTGGAAAACAAGTGCGTTTCTTACTTATTTTGCTAGTGTTTGGTAGGTAAGCAAGAAAATCCTATCCCAAGAACATTTATATGTTATCTAGCAAAACACTATGGAGACCGGATGGGATGCAGAGTGGGTGTTCGGTGGAGGCAAGGGTGGGATGGTCAAAGGGTGGAGGTTGGGAGGATTGGGTGGGTGGGAGGAGACAACAAACTTGGAATGTCACTTATGCAACTTGTTTTCCATGCTTCCATTAGGGAAATCATTTTCCTCATTTTTAAGGAACTTGTTTTCCTAGAGAAATATTTTCCAAATATTTCGACTAACCAAACATAGGAAAACAGGAAAATAACACGAATATTTTTATCTTAACTGTTATCCAGTAGCATATTTCACTGCTAAACTGTTATTGCATTTATTCCATCAGATTTTTTCCATTATTTAAATTGTTAAGAAAAATGAACAACAGCAACAGATAGAACATTCTCCTATCTTTTTTAAACAGAACCATGGCCTTTTCTTGTTCGTGTTAATGTTGATATTATGATTATTATTATTGTTATTTAAGTGCACTTGTATTTTCACCTTATAACCATCAATATTGGTTTCAGCACCACCTCCTGCCTCCTTTTTCTTGATATCTGTTCAGGCAGTGCTGATTCTCTTATTAAGATAGAGTATCTGGATTTACTATTGCAGGAGGGTCTTGCAGTTGTGGAGAATCGTACTGCAGATATCATTCAGGAAACCAAAAAGCTGCATATAAGGAAAAATGATAGCAGCTCTATTCCACAGAATAATGCTTCAATGAGTGGTGCACATCAGCAACCTCTGTTGCGGGCCCACACGCAACCCCAGACACAGGCTGATTTGGAAACTCAACTCAAGGCATCTCGCGATGTAAGGTGGCAACTGTGTAACACTGGTTTAGCAATAACTTATCACGTCGTATTTAACTACACAATACATTGTTGATCAAGGAATTCTACTGAATTTTTTTATTTGGATCTATGTTGCTCGGACTCTTGAAAAATGTCGCCAGGTGTATGTCGGATCCTTTATAGTCAGAACATTTTTGAAGGATCTTACACGGGTGTGCCAACATTATTGGAGAGTCCAAGCAACATAGAATTGGATGACATTAACCTATCTCACTGTTGTGGCCTTGTGATCAGTGAATATCCTAGAAAGGGAAGTTGCTGACAGCTTTCCTGAATGTTTGCTGGTTTCATGTCTTGGACATTACATGTATTTATGTGACATGCATGATATGTCTGTTTTCGGTTTACAGGTTGCAATGGCAATGGCTGCAAAAGCAAAGCTTCTTCTTCGGGAGCTGAAGACTGTGAAAGCTGACCTGGCTTTTGCTAAGGAACGTTGTGCGCAGCTGGAAGAAGAAAACAGAATTCTTCGAGAGAGTAGTGAAAAGGGCGGAAGTCCTGAAGATGATGATTTGGTATTTCTACTCCCTTGCTTAACTCAAAGGATTAAACTTAGCAAAACCTCAAAATAATAACAGGAAGTATGAAATAATCCAATTAAGTTAAGGATTAAACTTAGCAAAACCTCAAAATAATAACAGGAAGTATGAAATAATCCAATTCAAAATCTTTCTTCAATTCATTTAGGGATCGTTTGGTACAAAGATTAGTAACGCAGGGATTAGTAACAGAGATAATTTTTAGTCAAGTGTTTGGTTCATTGCTTACCACCTCATCTTATGTTTGGATTTAAACTCTATAAAAAAAACTTCTTTCCAATTATACCCTTGAATTATTATGGGATTTTCTATTTTTAATTGGGTCAAAGTAGATAATTGTCAAACACTATAATTTTTTAATGGCCTTCTAACGAGCTAGGAAAAGAACTATTTTGTTGTTATGTTTGCAATTTGTTCACTTGAATTATTTAAGGGTAAATAATTTTCATCTTAATACATTGATCACTCACAAAACGTCAATTCTCAAATTAAAAAGGATAGAACATCTACACATAGAATTGAAAAGACGGTAAACAATAGTAAAATCGAATAAATCATTCACATTTAGGGGTCGTTTGGTTTGAATATGAGTTATGATGGGGTAAGTTATGTTGGGATTAGTTATGATGAGATAGATTGTGGTGAGATTATTTCTTATTGAGTGTTTGCTTTGTTGTATCCAAAATAATATATATTGATAAATTTTAAGAACAAGTTGTTTGTTTACAAAATTACCCTTAACTTTATTTAATTATTTTATATTTTCTTTGCAAGCATTAGTTATTCATTTTTAAAAATAGAACTTTTATTTTATTTAGCTTAAATATTTTTGTTTATGTATTCCCATGATAAGTACCATATGTATTTAAAAATATAACTTTTTTCTTATTTAGCTTAAAAATAGAACTTCCCTCTTAAGTTTGTTAAAGAGAAGAAAATTTATGAAAAATCAAAATAAAATAAACATAAGAATTAGTCGAATAAATTCATAAATAAAACTTATATTTATATAGTGTAATTTTTTAATAGAAAAATATGAATAATTATCATAAAAATAAGGAGCCGTGAATATTCTTATACATGATATTAAAAATAATGTAAATATACATAAATGTGAAATGATGTATAAAAAGTATTTAAAGGAATATATTTGTCATTTACCTATTTTATTCCGGGATTATTATATCACCCAATGTGCAGAGGCGTATCCAAGGAGGGGTCACCGGGTTCACATGAACCCATGCTCCCCTCCCGAGATCATATATAGTAGTGTAATATTTTTGAAAAATATTGAAATATAGATGTGTGAACCCATATTCGGAGTATCATATAATGCGATGATGACTGGGTGCACCTCTCTACGTGAGGTTAGAAATTTGAATTTTATATTCATCTTGTTTTATTTTTCTTTGTAAAATTAGATAACACCTCTCTAAATGGTTATTGGTAACACTTTTGACATTTTAATTAGTTTTGGACCTATAATTTTAATTTTAACGGTTTTCAGTAATAAGAACCTAAATGTCCAATCGATCAAATTTATATTTTAGATCAACCTTTTTGTAATAATGCACCAATCATCCCGAAATCCTGGATACGCCTCTGCCAATGTGAGGGATAACTTATCCCGGTACTAATTCATAATTGAGATAAGTTATCCCAAGCTTTGCAACCAAACAAGAAAATTAAGGTTACTTAAAATTTATCTTGGGATTAACTCCCCTTATCCATCACACCAAACGACCATTTACACATAAAAATTGCAAGTTGCAGTTTTAATATGTATGCAATTTTATAAATTGTTCAAAATAAAAATAATTAGAAAATCACATATATATCAACAAAAAATACACCCAATTAAGATCACAAACGTTATGTGGTGATATATTTTCCTTTTCAATTATTAAATGTTAAATACCTCACATTTCAAATATTGCATTGATTTGTATTTGATTTATTTAGCAACAAACAACTCTCTCTAAATAATAAAATTTGTACTTTACCATTCTCAAAAAAAAAAAAAAAAAAATTTGTAAGCTAATTTATTTAGATAAATTTAGTAAAAATATAGAACATAAAATTAAGACAATAAATTAAATGATTAAAAGGATTTGAGGGGTATATTTGTCTTTACATAGTTAATCTCATGGTATTAAATCTTATGTATTACTGATACCACCAAATGGGAGGTATTAGTTATACAGGCTATAATACCATACATATCCTATAATACCATACATAGACCCAAAGTTCCTACCAAACATAGTACTCAATAATATCATCCATGATATATGGACTATTTCTCCTAATACTTCCTACAAAACGGCCCCTTAGAGGGTAAGACAGTTGAGTTTTGCACTTTATGTTTCCTCAGCTGCATTCTTCAGCAGCAAAAGTTTCAGCATGTTCATATTTCTGTCCACTGGCACGGGATATCCTGGACCTACTTTTATGGAGTTTATTGGGGGATGGGCCTTCTTGCTTGTCGCCATAACTATGGCATGCAGTGATAAGGCATTTGTGCCTGCTTTTTGTTGCACTTGTTTCAGATTTCTGTTATTTTGTAGAAGTTTGTGTTCATGAAAATAACTGTAGTTGAGATATGCACCTATCAGATAAGGCTCCAGCTCGAGACACTTTTGGCAGAAAAGGCTAGGTTGGGTCAAGAGAACTCAGTCCTAACACGGGAGAACCGTTTCTTGAGGGAGATTGTTGAATACCACCAGCTCACTATGCAGGACGTTGTCTACCTCGATGAAAATAGTGAAGAGGTGACTGAAGTGTACCCCATAAAGGTACAGACTTGATATGCTATTATCTCAGCAGATTGTTTGATCTTTTTCAAGCTAACTAGCTCCTGTGACCCCAGGTTGTAAGTCCACAAGTGACCAAGGATAACTCATCTCATCCTGTGTCATCCTTAGAGACTAAGGATGTTTCGTGTGATATCACCTCTCTGAGCTCTTTCATCCAAATTCCTGCTGAAGATGATTTAGGAAGACACTGATTTCCAGTTGCTGGATGTATTGCTTTGATCTTCTCCAGCCGAAAGTGTGAATGGGTGTTCAGTGTGATTTCTTTTGGTTGAGCCTGGTCATCCTGAAACTTAATATGTATTGAACTTTCTTTTATCGTTTTTTGGTTTATTTTCTTGGTAGGGAAGGCAAATGCACTGGGGTTGGAGAGAACAGCGTGAATTATGGCTTGTTTAGTTATGCCGTAAGCTAGCTGGTTCTCACTGCAACGATGTGGAGGTCTTCTACGAATGTATATTAAAATGAAGAATTAATATAATGTTTCTTTAATTCAAAAGTCTTTTATTTTCTTAAAGTGTCGTGTCAAATAAAAATCAAACAAACCCATTGAAACGGAGGGAGTATGTTTTGTGGAATTATTGGTGTGAACTTTCAAAGATTAACTTTTTTATTGGTTGCAATTTAGAAATATGCGTGACCTGATATAGAGAATCTTTGCAATTTGATCCCAAAACAACATGAACTGAAGGGAGAAGTAAACATAGGGTTTCTAAACAATCAATATATTTGATCCGTTCATCTATTTTCGAGGACTGTGTTAACCTACCGTTGAAACCTTATTCAATAAAACACACATGAATTGGTCTTACCCTATGTGTACCCTTAAATAGAATCCTATATTTGATTCGGAGGAAGAAACCACTATTGCCATAGCTTGGATCTCCTTCATCCGGCATAGAGGCAATATTCTCTTTGGCATCAACTGTAGGTAAACACCTACATTAGATATGGCTACTTGTAACATGACTATATGTAGTTGTGCAAGGGTCAAGGTTGAAGTTGATTTACTCGGTGAATTCTCAAAATGTATTTATATTGGGAGAAGCAGAAAACTAGAGAAAACATGAAGAAGTGGATCATAATTAATTATGATTACATTCCCAAGTATTGTAAAAACTGCAAGTTACAACGCCATAATGAAAAGGCATATTTTAATCATTCATCTTGAATTGATTGTATCCAAAGGAGGAGGAGGAGGATGACTAAATAGATACACAAAAGAATGCAAAGGAAGCTGCTAAGGGGTCACAAGAGTCAACCAAGTCTAACAAAACAATGTAGAAAGGGCAAAATAATGCAAATCAAGGAGAAAAGGGCAAACAAGTAGATAATAATAATCTCAGAGAGAAGAGACAAAAGAATGACTACATAAGAGGGAGATAATATAATAGAGAAAGAATGGAACAAAACCCAAGACCTATTCAGAAGAAGGATCAAGGGGTGGCTACTCTTAACAAATTTGGTGCCCTCGGAGATGGTCAGAATACTCATAAAGTTAGTAATGAAGTACCAAAGGATGAGTAGGGGATTCAAAAAAGCAATGAATTGAAAATGCCTTTGGTAAGTAGTTGGAAGACCAAGAGAATCCTCTACCCCTCAAAGGAATCATGCAGAAAAAGTAGGGGTAGAGCAGGATAATCAGAATCATGTTGAACCTACTGATCATGCTGATGGTGTAGAAGAAGAACCTAACCTACTTTAGGTGATTGTTATTTATAGTCCACCTAAGGAGGACACTTCTATAGATGACATGTCATAGGAGGATATTCATCATATGAAGAATATAGAAGAAGATGAGCATATAGAGGCAAACATAGAGCAAAATTAATAAATATCTTTGCATCAAAATAAGGGAGGAGGAGAGTTTATCATCATCTAATCATTAGCATAGCAACACAATATAACATGAACTATTAATACTACAAGAAAGAAAACACAAAAATGCAAAAAAAAAAAACAGATAGTTGACAAAGCAAATAACAAATAGAGATCACAGTCACTTTCATATATCATCATCATCATCATTAACAACAACAAAACCAGTACAATCCCAAAATTCAGGGTATGGACAGGGCAGTGTACGCATACCTTACTACTACTTCGATGAGGTAGAAGTGTTATTTTTAAAAGATCCTCCTATCGAGTAATGAACTACAGACCTAGTAATAAAAAAATATAGAAATAAAAAGACGTAGAAGATAATAAGAAAAACATAACATAATATATCAAATAGGGCAACAACCTTAACTTGATAGCTATTACCATTAAAAAAACACGTGGTGCCATAGATGAAAAACTTGATTATGCTTCCATGATTGATAATTTTGTCTTCTTGATTTCAATCCTAACTTTTATGAAACACCCACAGATCCCTCAAGAAATAAACCTTTGATACCAATTAAAACATACCTTACCAACTAGTGACATGTTTAAAAGTCGTGCGGGCCTAGGCCTAGAGCAGACAATATCACTAGCGGGATGGCCATTGGTATCAGAGCGTTTATTTATTGAGGGATCCGTGGGCGTTCCATCGAAGTTATAATTTAAATCAAGAAGACAAGTTTATCAATCATGGAAGCATAATCAAGTTTTTGAGTAATGACACCGCATGTTTTTAATGGTAAAAAGTTATCCTCCTTGTAAGCATTGTAACAAGAAAGTTCATCCATCATACAAATGTTAGAGAAGGTCTGATGTTAGATGCAGTAACTGCAATCAACTTGGTCATGCAACTACCATTTGCAAGAACAATGGTCAACAACAAGAAGTAGATGCACAAATTGTTGATGGTGAGGAGGAAGATCAATTCTTTGTTGCTACATGTTTTTCAAACATATTATCAAGTGAGTGTTGGTTGATTGACAGTGGATGCACTAATCACATGACAAATGACATGTCTCTCTTCAAGAAATTGAAGTCACGTCCATTACTAAATTCAGATTAGGTAATGGAGACCATCTTCCTGTAAGAAGAAAAGGAATCATTGTTATTCCAAGTCATTCAGGTACTAAAACAATTTCTAATGTGTTTTATGCACCTGACATATATCAAAACTTGCTTATTGTTGGTAAATTAATGGAAAAGGCTACAAATTAAATTTCGAAGATAGATCAAGGATGCTTCAGATCAACAAATGTTTAAAGTAATAATGAGAGGCAAAAGTTTCTCATTAGATCCATTTGAGGAGCATGTTGTTTTTTTAGCCAAAAAAAGTGTTTCAGAAGTAAGGCACAAGAGTCTCAGACACTATCACTATGAAGGGTTGCTTAAAATGCAAAAGGCAAAAATATTGAAGGACTTGCTTGTTTTAGAAGTAAATTCTTCAAATAGTTTGGTTTTAATTAATATTTATTTGTTGGTCTATCAAACTAATGGTTCCACTTGTTTAATAACAAGAGAAACCATTTTTTTATGTTATTCCTTCTCTGTAAACTAACACCAACTAATGTTATAACTGTAGCATAATAAATAACAAGGAATGAAAAAGGTCGTAAGATAGGCCAACTATGAGAAACACAATACTACTACTAGGGAAAAAAATGTTAATTAGGAAATAGATACATTGCACACTTGTATCCGCTAGAAAATGAGACAACACTCAACTACCTGCTAACCTGCTAACCTTCTACCCTAATCCACGATCTCTATAATTTCCTATTAGTTAAGCCCTTGGAAAGTTGGAGCTGTGTCATATCTTGTATAATCATCTCTACCTAATACTTCTTTGGCCTACCTCCTACCTCTCCTAAAACCCACCGTGGAGAACCTTGCACACCTTTTCCTTGGGAGCTCTGTGCACCTCCTCTTCACATGTCAGGACCATCTCAGTCTCGCTTCCCTCATCTTGTCCCCCATGGGGACCACTCCCAAATTGTCCTAGATATCTTAATTCTTAAACTTATCTCTCCTAGTATGATAAGAAATACTCATCAACATTCTCATTTATGCTACTCTCATCTTTGGAATGTGAGTTCTTAACTAGCCAACACTCTTCTCTATATAACATAGTCGGCCTAACCAACATTCTATAGAAGTTTATTTTAAGTTTTGGTTATTCAATTGATAAGGATCAAAGGGGAATTGAAAGAAATAAGAAAATATATATGGATTATCGAAATCCAATCGAATTATGAGAAACAAAAGACTTTATACCTTCATCTCTCAATTGAATTTGATCAAATAACAATAACCCGAACTCAATCAAAAATGAGAAAACCAAATTGAATCCACAAAGAGGGTAACTCTATGATTGATTAAGCTATAAGAAGTTAACACAAGCAATATTGGGAATCTTCCCTAATCACTCAACTACAATTACAAACTATGAACTACACTAATGCTAGGCTACACCTAGAAACTACAAGTTTCAAACCTCTCAAATATTCAATTCATCATAATCTTCATAATCTAAGTCTTGAAAAATGTTAAAACTACTATTTATACTAAGGAAATAAAGAAGACACTTTTTTGACAATTTTTCCCTCACTGAGATAAGAGCCTTGTTTGGTTGCCCTCTTTGGGAATCCACGCACAACTTATACTTTTGTTTGTCCTCAAGTAAATCAAGAATACAATTAGCTCAATAAGGGTGTCTACAACATTATTCAATGAGAGATAACATGCAATTGTCATTACAAGACTACTCTCAACAACATGCTACACTCAATCTTGATCAACAAGCTTCAAATGATGACTAGCCGATTTCCACCCAAGCTCACTTTAGCTTCTTCTCTAATGTAAGACAATGTTTCAATAAATGCATTCAAGTGCCCCCAAATCAAGAATGATTCCATGCTCTCACAAATAAAATTAATAAAGAAATAAGGAATCAATGCAACTCTCCCTGTCTCAAAAGAGAAACACATGCAATCTTTGTCTCATAGGTTTGCCTATATTTTCCAATCATCACACAACCTAGTTCATTCAAGATCTCAAGGGTCTTTTATGCTTGTAATGGGGATGAGGGTTAAGGTATGGTCAATTTGTCTCGGTGACGTCATCTTTTCAAAGTATTGTTTCAATCATCTTCACCTCTTTTCAAGTTCTTTTCATTATTTTGCACTTGAGAACTCAAACTTTGACTTTTCACTCATTTTATTTGGAATCTCCTTTATTTCATCACTTCTCTTTTTCATTTCCATTTTTCAAAGCATTTTCACCACAATGACTCTTTTTTTTTTATAAGGAAGGGTTCCTTCTTTTTGTAACAAACTTCAAAGTTGAGTCTCATTTCATCTTTCTTTGTCGTTCACTTGGCTTTCGTTCCTCCTTCCTTTCCACACCCCTAACTTAGGCTTTTGGCCCATGTTGGCTTTTCAAACATAGAAATGCTTCAAAAAGGATTTTAGGTGAGAAGGTAGGGACAACTCGGTTCAAGAGCCTTTCGTTTGGTTTTGCCAACAAATGGGTTAGACTCAAACGGTGCCAAAAATGGATGCACACCCTCATGAGGTAGTCAAAAAAGATTATGGATATTTGGGTTCCCTCATTGAATTATATCCCAAGATCACACCTCACATTTACCAAGATTTAAACAATTAGACTAACAAGACAAATTCTAGGACTCCATACACATGCTTTCAAGTAAGAACTTACCACACATGGCACTTCAGAAATACACTCATTTAGAAAATCCCAAGAAGATCAAAATTGTAGGTGTGATGTTTGTTCATTGCAAGGCTCACATCAAAACACAACTAGCCAACAAAAGATTCAAAGAGATCGCTCAAAAGCGCAACCACATTGATTTCATTCTTACAACACCAACACTATACATCATGCTCACCATGAGTACTATTCAAGATATCGATATTGAATACAATCGATCCTCGAATCATTATCAATGATAACTCAAGCATTTTACAATTTTTCAAACTCATGAGGGGTTGATAAATTGAGAGAAAATGAAAAAGGTAAAAGAGATATACTAAAAAAATGAAACACTATAATATAAACAAAAGCAAACTAATACAATCATCCAAAACTAGAAAGTAACAACATACATAGAAAAAAATGGAATATTGGATCAAAAGCCCTCACCCCACCAATAAGAAATAAGTAGTGTCCTCAATGCAAAGAAAATAAAGTACGGGAGGCAAAGTAAAAAGGTCTCCCTAATAGGCTAAGCATGTGGAGCACTCTTATCTAGAGTCTCAGGAAGGGAAGCATCACCCTAGGCATCAGTGCCTGGAAATAAAATCACTGGAGGAATGGTGAAGTCTGAAGAGACTCCACTGGTGTCAACTGTTGAAGTCTCCCAAAGGGATCTCTCTAGGGTTGCCTGAATAGTCACCTTATCGGTTCATGAATTTCCGTGAGAGTCTATGCAATCCCATGCTTATCCACATCACTCTTCAGCTCCTTCTCATATGTCTCCTCGATCAACTCATCATTGGCCCTCTCAATATCCACAATAGCATCATCAACTCCCACAGCTAACTTAGGTTGCACACTGGAAGTAGGATCACTGCCAGGCATCGGTGATGGCACATAGGTCGGTGAATCTGGTAGGGGAACATCGCCCAATAGCATAGAGAGTTCTGTAGACTGCAGTTGAGTCACATCAGCTTGTAAAGTAACAAGCTCACCCTTCATGGTGTCTAGTGCACCGAAACTACCCTCGGCCTTTTCCTGGGCCTCTAATCACACCATGAGCCTTAATCAACCCCTCACACCTTGTCACCATGTACCTCAAAGGAGACAAGGCCTGCTCAATAGCCCTGTTAATAATCCCAGACATGTCTTTCTCAACCCTCGCAAATCTAACATAAATCGATTAGGCAAAAACTACCCATCTGATGTATCAATTCCTGGTTCAAGGAGGGACGGGTAGTAGGAGTGGGGATCGACACATCTGCAACAACTAAAGGTAAAACAGAAGAGGAAGGTATACCTGTCTTCTTTAGAGAAGAAGCAGGTGTGCTGGCCTCAGATTCTAGAGTCTTTGGATCAACTACGAGCGTAGTGTCTGGTGGTGGCGGCTTTCTCCGAGCTGCATTGTCTCGTAAATACTCAGCCTCAATCCTCCTAATGTCACTGGAAGAGGGTGGTGTGATCCACACATCATATTTCCCCCGAAAGGGAAATCCTGCTCTCTCGCACAACTGAGTAATAAGAATTGGGAACGGGAGAGAGGTCTACTCCTTCTTGGCCCATAACAACATCTCCTCAACAATGATCCTACCGATATTGATATGCTCCTTTTAATAATAGTGCCCACTATCACTGCTTTAGGATGTTGAGGATCGATTCATTCTGAGATGGTATGATGTTGCTGCTAATAAACCCAAACCAATACCCGACTACAATGTTTAATTTTTTCATTCTCAATCTTTGCACCGTCATCCATTCATGGCGGAAAAGAGTCATAAGATATCAATGGGGACATCACCCTTTAAGGCATCAAGCTCCATGTGCATCCGAATATGGTATGTATCAACATGAGTGGACGGGGTGCATAGTATTGTGTTGATCTCACCCGCATGACAATGAATCATTTTTCCCAGCACTTCTACCTCATCTAGGGGTTTCTAGACAGTGCCCTTTCTCTTTTTAGGCAGAGCGTTGGCATAAGCGTCATAAAAATCCCTGACCCACTTTGGCACATAGGGTTGCCTGAGCTTTGTGAACTACTCTAATTTATGGGACTTGATTGTCTCACATATGGCTAGGTAGTCGCGCATCACCCCATCAGTTGAGAGCCTTCGCTCATCAAGAATTTTTCTTTCTTATTCTACCTTGAGCCTATTTAAGGCCCTTGGAGCTATGATTGGGAGAACACGAGAAACATGTGTAGGATCAGGAGGTGATACTAGCTTGGAGCAAACATTTATCTCGCTGTGGCAATATGTTTCGTGGTTTCTTAACCCCACTAGTAGGAGTGTGCAGAGTGGCTTGTTGGGCATGAGGAACCTCCGAATGCTCATTAATAGATATGTCTCTATGCTTTTTCAGAGAAGGAGAAGGAGGCGAGTCTATGTCTGACTCTATGTCTGATTACACCACTTGTTCACCTTTTTCTCTAGCCATGTCCCGCAAAGCATACATTCAAACATAGAAGCGGTTAAGGTTAGTTGAAATCAAATTCATTTGGAATCATAGCTCAAAAATTACCCTGAGGCTACCTAACGGAAAAGCGGATCGCCTAACAAGATAGGCGAGCTCCGGTGAGCTCACCGAATCAGACAAAGAGCAATCATCAAAGGGAATAGACACAAAGGGCGGAATCAATTCCAACTTGGCGATTCATAGTTGGTTTCAGCTGGCTAAACAAGTCCATCGAAACTGATAGTGCAAAATGAAAAGAAATAGGCCTCAAGGGTGATGTCCACTCACTCTGGGCGATTCGCCTAGTGGGTTAGACGAACTAAGATAAGCCCGTCGAATGGGACAGCTCCCAAGGTCACATATTCACTAAAAATGCCAAGTCAGGGCTTATTCGACAATTCGCCTAACCTCCTTGGCAAGTCACCTTTTCATTTGGAGTTTACCGATATGTCTTGATAGACACAAGTGTTGTGCACTGTCACTTTGGGCGAGGTCATGTTCACTAGGCGATTCACCTTTCTTACTTGGCGATCATCGATGTATATTTTGCACATCTTTTCACACTTTTTGCCATTTTTTCAAATATACATCCTTGCCTTGTCCATTTGCCTTCATAGTTGCAAATCATCAAAATATCATCATAACGGGACAAAATTAGGCATTGAAGACACTAGTTATTGAGCTAAGCAAGCCTCAAATGAGTGTAAATCCACCACTCATCAAATAACTAAGCAATAAATTATAGGAGAGGGAGGAGAAAATATATATAAGAAGTGTAGTTAAGAGATTTTAAGAGTGACTTTTTTTTTTATTTTACATATAACAATTAATTTTAAATTTTAGAATGAGAAAAAAGGGAGAAAAATTTAATTGGAATCCATGGAGTGCAACATCACATTTTCTATTTATATTATAAATAGATATAGATGTTTTCAAATATTGATTCCACAACTTTCGTTACGCACACAATTAGTAATCATAAGAATGTTTACCTCCATTATTCATAGGAACTTATACTTTATTATTTCTTTTATAATGTAATCGATAAATGATTAGTTTATTATTATTGTCATTATTTTGTTAAAAAACATACTACATGATTTGATACGTGTCACATCATATATATATGTGTGTGTGTGAATTTGAACTTTTGGGTGGGGTGGATGGGGATGGTCGAGGGAAGGTATGGTTCTAAAGTAACCGTATTTCTGGGGTGAAATAAAATACACTACTTTTATATTTATATTTTGCAGATGGATAAGCGTCGGGTTTAGGGTTGCAGAGGTGGAGTGGTACAGTACTTGACTTTTTTCTGGGGAGTAAGTGAAGACTCAATTTCTTTGGGCAACGGCGAGCTGAAGATGGTGGCTCCGGTGAGCGTGATGGTAAAGGTGTTCATCAATCGTTTTGATACTATTACTCATTTAGTTGGATATCTTTTTTATTCTTAAAAATGTTTATATCAATATCACACCAAATTACATTTTGTATGATTCAATTCCTCACAGTACAATTATTCAGAATTCTTCAAAGCATTTTCAAATTTGGACATTTACATTTGAATTATTTAGTCTTTTAGCACATAATTAAAGAGATTGTTCGCCAATTTTTGTACACAAATGAACATAAAGCAGCATAATATCAAGTTTTGTTCAAACAAGTTACTTCGTTATATTCAATAAAAAAATACAGTTCAACGTAAAATCAAGAAACAAATCTAGTTTAAATAAAAAAATAATTCTCTAAATCACATCTTCAGTTGCAAACAGCAAGATGCTTTAGAAGTACAAGATTTAACATTTGAAACATATCGAATACAACACGAGAAGTCTACATACACTAACATAGTTACCCCATAAGAGAGCAAGTGACATTTAAGATACTGAACACAATTTAATGTGTTATGTGGAGGTGTACAATATGTCTATTCCACTACGAACACCAAAGACTGGATCTTAACAGTAAGCTAGGGAATAGGGATTCTAAACTTCATAAATCACAATCCTTGGCTCTCCAAAAATAATAAGCGAACACTGCACTGATTAATACATAGCTGCTTCTAATTAATTGCAATGCAAATATCACCACTACTAAGAAAACTAAATACCTATAATCATTGAGAAGATTAGTTTGACCTGTTCCATCAATGGATTAATTCTGAGGAAGCAAATCCTGCCCCACTACATCAACGGATTAAACATGGTAAGTGAGGGTGAAACTGTTTTTATCGGAAATTGCTATCCTCTGTTGGAATTGAAGAAAGAAGTGATATGATTGGGCAAACTCGCTGGTCAAGTCATAATTTGTTTCTTTCCTGAATGAACAGCAAGGGGCATAATCATGTGTTTAACTTGATCGCCGCATCAAGTCCATCCACTGTGTTCTGCTGTGACCAAAGTTGTGCATATCTCCCAGGCCTTGATAGAAGAAATTCATGTGGCCCTTGTTCCACCACTTTCCCATTCTCCAAGACTATGATCTGATAATCAAAAACCACATGTCCAATACAAATATCATCAATGTACTCGACTAAGTCCAACTTCACCAATCGCAGGATACAACACATTTTAACCATAATAATGGGAAATGTCGACCCAAGGACAGCATATCAGATTTCAACTATTTGCACTAGTGATACAGTTGAACAGCTTATAACCAATCGTTGTCCATTAATTATAATGTTTTTTTACATTAAACAAAAATGATTATATTCTCAGCCAATACACAAAATACATTTCTGGTTTTGTAAGGTCCAAGAAGAAAAGGAATTTTGTAATCACATCTGATGAAATAAGTTAGAAGAAGAGAAGAATTTATAACTACACAATACTGATGAAAATCTGCAGAACATATTATATACCTGCCATTAAAAAAAAAAACAAGGCAATGCACTCCTACTATCTTGAATCGTTCACTTTATGCCAATGGTTCGTCTTATTTACATCTTAAGATACAAATTTAGCTTATAATCCCTATGTCCCAAAGTTGGTTTCAATTCGATTAAGGCACGAGTGTTGTGAAAGGCGCCCGCCTTCAGCGAGAGGCAAGGCGATGCCTTGTTGCCTATTACTAGCAAGGCGATCTCGCAAAGGCGAGTGGTGACGCAGCCAGGCGAGGGACAGAGGCGTCGCCTTTTTTTTAAAAAAAAAAAGACATTGATTTGAAAGTTAAAAGACAATATTAGGGTTAATTTGCACAAAGCCACAAACCGCGACTTTATTCTCCAAAGTTCAGACTTCAAGTACGTCTTCTATGTTCTTCTCTCTTCTTCTTTCTTCTTCTTTCACGACTCTTAACCAGTATGCCTCTGTGCACAGCTTCTTATTCGTCTGTTGTTTGACTCTTTTATATACTCTGTTTTCTATTTCTCTGCAGTCTGCCCATTTAAAAAATAAAAATAAAAATTCTAGTCCTAATTTATTTTTTTAATAGATAAATTCTAGTCCTTCTATTTTTATTTCTGCCCAATTCAGTTTAGTTATACACTAATTAATATGGTAACTATTTTCCCAGAAACAACAATTGCAATGGCATCTAATTAATATGAATTATTGAGTCATTCCAGTTCTAGACTTTAGTATCTATAGGGATGGCAATGGAGCAGGGCGGGGCGGGGCGGTTGCAGGGGCAAACCCGCATAAATCCGCGGAGACTTTAATCCTCCCCGCACCGCCCCACATAACTAATTTACCTTTTCAACCCGCCCCGCATAAACCCACCCTGCATAAGTTCTCTTATTATTTTTGTTCACTTTGTTATTTAGCTTTAACATTCAACTATAAAAAATTTTAATATTCAATTTATAAATTCTAATTATGAAACACAATTAAAAAAAATTTAACATAAGCTGCAATTTAACAAAAAGATTAAAAAAAAATCAACAGTTACACAGTAAAGTAGAGGCTAGAGTAATTAGGCGAGAACATCAACACTTGCACTGTAAACCCGCACCTGCCCCGCCCCGCTAAGAATTGGAAAAAATCTATTTCAACCCGCCCCGTATCCGTCCCGCACCCGCAATCATGTCCCCTACCTTGCATAGGCCTAAGCCCGCTCCGCTCCACACCCGCCCAACCCCATTGCCATCCCTAAGTATCTACCATCTGCTATCTACTCTTAGTTTTTTATTTGAAATATTCGCTAATATGTACTATTGAGATTTTGGTTATTTATATATGCAATGAAATATTTTTATTTTTTTAAATCAATTGGTGCATCACTTCAAAAGGCGAGCGCCTTAGGCAAGGCAAACCCTTGTCGCCTTTCACCGTCCAAAACACTGGGCACGACTACTAAGGTATTAGTTTGAATTTTGTTGTATCCAAGTGAAACGTAAAAGGGTCAACTCTTTTAAGAAATAAGATAGTGTTTGCAATAAGACACGATCCTAGAGTTACTTTAATAATAGAGTATTATAAAGTATTAGTGTAGAGAAAAATTCACTTTTACGAGTGAGAAAATAATTTTGGGACAACCCAAGAATAGGAAGTAGGGTAATTGGATAGTGGGGATATCTATCAAACATAAAGATGCATGGAATACTCATTACCATATCTTTAACTCTAACTAATATTAAATTTGATGTGGATTACAATAACTTCACCTCTGGATATATCAAAAGACATTTCAAGAGAGCACCAAAATTATGCCAAACATAAACAAAACTCGGTATAATTTGCCCCCCAAAAAAAAAAAAGAATATATATTGGAGAAAGAGTATTCCATATGGAATTTACTAGAACACATACCTCATCACATTGCATAGCTGTAGTGAGCCTATGGGCAATAAAAACTGCAGTCCGGTTATTTGCTAGAGACTTTAAAGCACTTAGTATTTCTGATTCTGTCGTGCTGTCAAGTGCACTCGTGGCTTCATCACAAAGCCTAACAGAGAAGGAAAAAAGGGTAATACAGAAAGGAAATCAACAACAATCCTCTCTCAATTAATAGATGGTCAGTAAAAGCCTAGCTGCCTGATTTGAAAGAATTAAACTGCAGTTAACATGATAATCAGCTCAAGATTATACCCAGGTTAAGGGCCTAAACACAACATTAAAATTCTATCAACTCAAGATTCTGACAATAGAGATTTACTGGGCAGCCCGGTGCACTAAAGCTCCCGCTATGCGCAGGGTTCGGGGAAGGGCCAACCACAAGGGCCTATTGTACGGAGCCTTACCTTGCATTTCTACCGGAGGCTGTTTCCAAATAGAGATTTTACTGAGCAACTAAAAATAGAGGCAGCAAGTTTCATGACAAATGATGCAAATATATGCTCTCTGTAACAGGGTATTTATATGTGGATGAAGAAGAAAGTACTTCAATGAATGGAGAAAAAAGCACTTCTGAGAAGATAGGCAGAACCAACAGTGACATCTAAACTTGTCGTCATAAAGACATGCTAGACCAATGGTCTTAACATTGTTACATTCTGAAAAGAGGATATCTGTGCCTCTGTGGTAAGCTGTCTGAGCAAAAGGTCTCCTGCAACATGCCTTAAATGAGCCGTCTGAGAACAATACAGGTCTATAAGCCAGTACCAGGGGCAGGTGAATTTATACACAGGAGACAAGACAGTTAAGTGTATGTTGTGAAGGTAAGAAAGACGCTCCCGGCAAGCAATTGATAAGAGATGAAGTCGTATAGACACCAAGAAGAGAGATGATTTAAGGGAACATGAATCATAGGAGCATCTGCTAAATTGTACTCGAAACAACTAGTCCAAAAGAAATAAAATCAACATATTTGCTAATTTAATTTGTCTTTCCAGGAAAAAACCTTTGACCCCAAATGTTGTGGAAACTGTTTCTGACAGTGAACAGCAGAAGAATAACACTTTTCAGAAAGTTCTTATTTGTCTCAAGTGCCTAATCCTCATAATTAAAATTGACTCTGAACTAAAGTACTAAACAAATGTTATAATTCTTTAAAGATATACAGACTGTTGTTCTTTTACTTGGAAACTAAGGACTACTATATGAGCACATACAGAAAATGAAGTAAAGGGAGATCCCTGAGCCAACACAAGTTCATTATACTAGTAGGTTGACAGATGAACTTACAATATCGCAGGCGCTTTAAGGAATGCACGCGCTAGTGCAACTCTTTGCTTCTCACCACCACTTAACTGCAGGAGATGGAAAAGAAAGATAGATGTCACAGAATGAGTCACAGGCATATATGACTTTCTGAAAAACATAGAAGAACTGGAAAGCAAGTCCTGTTGATAAAAAAGAATGAGTATTTGGATGAGTGTTATGTAATCCCAAAATGATTTCCCATTTATTTTTCTGCCTCACCATAACAACAATAATACCTCAATCCCAAGCTAGTTGGATTGGCTATATTGATATTCACTATTCATGGTGCTGCATTTAGAGCTCTCCCAATCCAATATTCAACAATTTAGTTCTCTGACACTAGCAGTTCTCGACATCTTCTACTGCATTTACATTTCTAACAAGATCAAAAGACTCCTAGCAAATACTGGACCCAAATTAAAGTAAGCCAGCCCATATGACTAAGGCTTCATTTTTGTTTTTGCACTTAATGGAAGTCTTCATCTTAATCATTCGGATCTCACTCATTAAATCTGTTTGTTTTCAAGGTCTAAATCTTAATCATTAAGTGTGTTTGGTTTTTTTTTTACAACCACTTAATGGGTATGAATAAGTGTGAACAATTAAGATCTCTAATAAAGTTTTAAAACCATTAAAATGTCTATTTAAGAATTTCTATAAACCACCGCTACTCCATCTACTTTCACCCACCACCCACAACCACCATTTCAGTCACAACTACCACCACCTAACATCCACAACCCCCATCCTGAGCCCAACCACAACCACCACTACCGTCAATCACCAAAATCAATCGGCATCACCATTAGCCATCATTTGCAATCATCCACCAACCATTATTACATTCATTAATCACTATTAATAATTACCATCATTGGTGAACATTATATATGCTAACGGCCATATCATTCACCACCACCATTAGTTATCTGTATCATTCCACTACTAATTATCAGCCACCAACAACCACGGTGAATAACTATTGCCAACCACTATCATAAGATACCCACAACCACCATCATCATTTAACACCTTCCCAAATTGACACACAATCACCATTGTCCCCACACCAATTGCCATATAATAATTTTAAAATATTTTATTGATATAATTTTAGATCAATTTAGTATTTTATTTGAATTTTATATTTATTATTTTTTAAAGGACAAATTTTATACATTCATATGTTGGGGAAAAAACAGTCTTAACTATTTATTATTCAAATCTTAATGCAACATCTTAATATTTAGATTTAGACCTCTAAATCTTAATGCACGTCTTAATATTCAGATTTAGACATTTTAATCTTAATGAAAACAAATGAGGCCCAACTCTTTATCCCTTCTAATTTGTATCCCCTATAGGAATCTTTTCTCCTATTGTGCATCATTTTATTTTTGAATTTTGTTTGCATTCCAAGAGATTGTAGGTCTTTGAAGTAATTCCTTCCATGTAATTTTATGTCTACCTCGTCCTCTTTTGAAACCCTCAAGTACCATGGTTCCATACCTATGGACATAGAACATGACAAACCATCTCAAGTGAACCTATTTCATTTGATCATCTATGTGCTATTTGCATCTTGACATATGTCATCATTTATAATCTTGGCTGATCTTGTATGACCGCACATTCATCTAAACATTTGCATGTCTACAACACATGTTGGACCTTAGAAGCCAAACATTAACTCCGTAAACGTTGTTGGTCTTTCAACCATTCTATCAAACTTGCCTTCCACTATGGTTAAGTATCCTTAGGGATGGCAAAATTAGCCGTGAAAACATGACTCGCCCAACCCGCCAAGTTTGGGCGAGTTAATGACCTACTCATTTAGTAATTTAATCCATTTTGACTAGCCTAAATTAGCCCTTAAAGTAGGGCTGATTTAGGCTTTTAAATATGTTATGCCCAAATTGTCCCATAAGAAACCTCAAAATATCTTTTTTTGTAAATTGTTAGTTTTGCTTGGTAACTAAAAAACATAAGAAAAAAATCAAAAATTGGTAACAGTTAGGCAGGTTACAATGGCCCATTGTTGCCCATCTTGACCCAACCCATCTCAGCACAAGTAACACTTGGGCGGGTTAATGACACCCAATAAATTAAATCAGCTCATTTGACATTGCCCAAATTTAGACCAAAATACTCTTACTCTTAGCAGAAAGCAAGGGGGGCTGGGAATAAAAAAGCTCAATCTTCAGAACAATTGTCTCCTTCAAAAATGGTTGTGGAGATTCTGCATTGAAGATCAGTCACTCTGGAAAAGAGTCATCACAATGAAGTATGGACTACAAAGCCATTGGATTACTGAGGAGGCTCTTGGAACTTTTGGATGCAGTGTGTGGAAGACTATTAGAAGATTATGGCCCCAATTCAAAGGCAACATCTCACTAAAGGTGGGAAATGGTAGGAAAATTGATTTTTGGAATGAACATTGGATTGGGGATGAAAGCCTGCAATCACTCTTCCCAAACCTGTTTATGCTCACCACTCAAAACAAGGCCACAATCTCACAGCTATGGAGCCCTCAGGGTTGGAATCTCATATTCAGGAGAGCTTTCAATGATTGGGAAATCGAGAGGGTCATTGATCTGTTTCAGATCCTCAATGCCTTCCCAGGCACCTCCAATGAACCTGATAAGCCTACTTGGAGATGGCATAGCAATGGTGTGTTTACAGTAAAGTCATGTTACTGCAGATACAATATTGGCCTAACACAGATCAGAAACTGGCCATGGAAGTTAATATGGAAGATAAAAATACCATTGAAGATCTCATGTTTTGTTTGGTTAGTGTGCAAAAGGGCCTGCTTAACACATGAAGTGCTTCAAAAGAAAGGCAGACAATTATGCTCAAGATGCTTTATGTGTGATCAAGATGCAGAAGTTAATAGTCACTTATTCCTTCATTGCAAAGTAGCTACAAGCTTGTGGAACATGTTTCTTGGTCTTCTTGGTGTATGCTGGGCCATTCCAAAGTCCACTAAGGACTTGCTATACAGCTGGAAGGAGATAGGAAGAAGGGAGTCAAATGAAGATTGGTGGGAGTTAATCCCAGCCTACATCTGGTGGTCCCTATGGAAAGAAAGGAACGGAAGATGCTTTGTGGATAAGAGAAACAACATCCAGAAAATTAAAATGAATTGCCTTAGTCTTTTGTACTTTTGGTGTAAACAAGATATGATGGGGGATATAGAACTTTTCGCTGACTTTATAGGTAATTTGTAATCTCCCATAGGGTAGTTTGATATGCTCTGATGAGATTGTAAGTGACCTATGCTCGTCATTTATTTGATGATGAGTCTTTTGTGAATACACAGTTACCTTTATCTCAAAAAAATTTAGACCAAACCAACCCTCCTATCGTATAACCTGTAGTACTTCCCTACTCTAACTATCCTATTTTAATTTAATATGCTTCATCTTAACCCATCATATCATTCTCCTTAAATATCAAAGCTAGATATCTGAGATTTTTGCATTTAGTCACCACAATCCCCACTAAATTCATCTTATTTCACTCTGGTTGAACGTGTAGTACATATATTCAATATTACTCCTACAGTTCTACTTATCTTGTAACCCTTATTCTCAAGTGACTCCCATAATGTAAGCTTTTGGTTGACACCCTTGCTAGTCGTGTCAATTATCTGCAAGTATCAAACACCATGACCCTATCATGTATATTGTTTAACTAGGATAGATAAGTACGAGCTTAATGCAAATCCCTGTTGTAAAATGGTAAAACCCATAATTGTTAAACATCCAATTGTATCTCCTACCATTATACTCACATTAGTAACAGTTCATGCATAATTGGTTTAGGAAAATGATCACTACAAAAGTATAGAATGTCTGATTTTAATCCGAAACGTATGCTTGCAACTCTAGATAACCAGAAACTGTAACTTCAAATCCAAAAGAAAATGTTGATGACTTGTACTGATAAAATCTTTAGCTACAACTATAAGAAGGTCAATTTTCAACCTACTATCAACATGGGTTATCTTAGTAAGTGATGCATATGATTTTGCGTGCCCATGACATGATTACTCTTCCATTCCTACATAGATGGATAACCTTGGAGGCAGGGCAAAGAATAGGCCTAAAGGCACCAACACATGCTCCTGCATATAAATAGAGCAAAATGAGGGACTGAAAAAACTCACCTTTAGTCCACGTTCTCCCACCACTGTAGCATACTTCTGTGGGAATTTTATAATAGTATCATGGATTGCAGCTTGCCGAGCAGCATTGTACACCTTATTGAACCATTTCATTTTGATACAGGAGGAGAGTTAGATGATGTAAGAATTGCCAAAGTTGAAAGAGAAGCAAGTACAAATTATTAACAGACCTCCTCCTCGGAGGCAGAGAGCCGCCCATAGCGGATATTGTGAAATATAGTATCATTGAAAAGAACCTGGAAAAACAAAGAAATGGTTGTGAAAACCCACACATTTTGCAGGGACCATGCTGAATATTAAGCTTGATAACTTATGACAGCTTACAGTATCCTGTGGAACCACGCCAATAGATTTCCGAAGACTCTTAAGAGTAACCTTCCGAATATCTTGACCATCTATTTTTATCTGCCAACAAAAAAATGCCAAAAAACCCTAAAGATCCAACAAAAAGAAGAGAACTTTCGCCTGAAATGTAAATTCACTTCTCCCATGTACAATCATCAACATGAGAACATTTACCATTACATACAGGTTTTCAAGTTTGCTTCCATGTTTAACCAAACTAACAGTCCAATTCACCTCCATTTTGTGTTCTACTTTTTAATCATATAAACATCCAGTGAAACAGGATCAGTATGATTATATGTGGAATATGACAAAACTCATTCCCTGATATTGTGAACATAAGAGGATGAACTTTCACTGCACATGAATTTGCAAATCGGTTGATGAACAGTTGATGAAAGTGCAAGTGTGCAACTTTACAAAAGTAGGGCTTATCAAGCACATGAACAAAGATTGATCAAGACATTGGTCAGATTCCTTCTCACAAACATACTTTAAATTATATGCCATGAGTATTTCTTGCAATAAAAGTCCCTAATCAGCAGTTTGACAAGCAGTGCAAATAGAATTCAGCCAATGATTTGTCAACATACGAGTTGTAGTAATAGTCAGTCGGTCTTCCCTCTTGAGATAAATGCTAAAATATCAGTGTCCTCGTCATGCATACCATTTAAGGCTTTTTAGTCGGTTTTCAAAAGTGATTATTAAATAATTGAAAAATAAACAATTTTCTAAGAAAAGACTAGCAAGAAAACTGCTATAATTTTCTTATTCTATATGGTGAAAGTTGTGCAAACCAACAGGCCCTTAAATTGCGAAGGTAAACAATCCAAGTTTAATATAATAAGAGACACCACAAGGCTCTTAAACGTTGTCATGAAAAACAGGCCCAAGCAATATGAAACCTGATCTCAGTTCAATCCCACATTTATTAAATACTGTTGATGGTCACATACTGTTGAACTTTTTTTTTCTTGCAAGAAAATTCATTTGTCAGAAATCATTTAATCCTAATTGGTTGGGTAAGAAAAATTTCTTTTAAGAATAAAGGATCAATGATTTGATGACAAACTAAATTAATTTTTGAACTTTGTTTTAATGGATTTAAGTTTTTCTGAGTTTCTTCTCAATCTAGACTTTAATCACCATTTCTTTTCAAGCATGAACCATTGTTACATGAAATTATGAGTAGTTAACCAAAAAACACCAAAACAATCTATTTCCAACTCTAACTAGAAATTATATGGCCACAAATCCATAAAATATAAAAATATCCTCTTCAATTTATGATAATAGTCAGGTTGAAATCATTTTGTATACTTTAAATTATGTTACAACATCAAGTTATCTTTGTCTCTTTGATATCTGCTTATTCCCTAGCAAACTTGCTTTCTTACAAATTATGATTTTAGTAAATTACCTAGTGATCTAATGAGAACTTAAATAATGAATAATACATGATTAAGAAGTGATCATATTTCTTTAATGTGCCTAAACAACATAACACAAACTATTTAAATCCAACTAAAACAATTATGAAGTACTTTATTCTCCTGATCTTGGGCCCGAGCTCAGCACGGGCTTTCCAGGACTAGTAGAGATAAGATTCCACAATATTAATCAACAACAACATAACCACTGCAATCCCACAAGTGGAGTCTAGGGATGACAGAGTGTATGCAGACCTTACCCTTACCCTTGGAAGGTAAGGTAGAAAGTTGTTTGCGATAGACCCTTGGCTTCCACAATATTAATCCAAAAAAGAAAAAATGATTCCGCAATGAGGAAAGCTTTTAATCTTACATTTCCAGAATGGGTGTCAAAGAATCTGAAGAGCAATCTAAGAATAGTTGATTTGCCTGTAACAGAAAGCAATATGAGGATCAGGATTCAGGACTAGTAAAAAATAGCATAACCAATACACATTACTGTATATAATCCCTAGGTTCCACACAAACATCCAATCAGCAATGAGATCCCACACTTGAATATTTATAGTGACACATAAAAAGGATTCTACAGTCAGCTAAGAGGCATCTCATATATTGGTCAGATCTGGGGCAGGCCTATATTAAAATTGAAAGAATGATGTTTCCAGAAAACTGACGAAGAGAAGGAAAAACAAGAACAACCTTTTCAGTTGTTTGCAGCAGAAGTCCTACGCCATATTATCATACTAGTCAAACTTCAAAACGTATACACACATACAATTCGATCAGGAGAGGGGCATTATCATAAAAATCTTAAAACGGGCATCTCTAGCTATCCAACTTCAAATTGTTTCCCTCATTTTATGCATCCTAGAAGCTTCAGAAACAAAAGTAACCTATGCCACAGATTGGTTCCTTTAAGTGCTGCCATCTGAAGATCTTTACTACTCGGATAAGCATTTTTCACTCGCGCCTGTTAGATTAGATAACTAAATGATTTGTTTTTGCTTAATATGCAGCAAATCCGGGCCTAAATGGATTAAATTCAAAGTTAATAGACAAATTAACTCTGAAAAGTTGAAACAGAATAAGGAACCATACCACTGCCACTTGTTCCTACAATAGCTACACTTTTTCCAGCAGGAACAATGAAAGAGATCCCATCTAGAATCTTCCTTTCTGTCAAATAACTATGAAAAATGGAAAGAACAAGCATCAGCAAGCATATTTACTAGTCCATTTGGTGCCACAGTAGAAAAAGCAACCAAGCCTATCTACTTAAACAACTATACATCATGATGAGTTTCAATATTCAACAAAGAGCAGCAGCTGTTCCATCAACCTAACAACAAAAGCTGCAGAACCTAATGTGATTTGGAAAGCTCCTACTTCCAAAGTACTGGGAAAGCATTAAGTATGTCAGAATAGCATTGCTAGCTAGAAAGACTTGTAAACGAGCCCATAACATGTAATTTGCTTTAGGATGAAAATGTGACAAAAGAAATTAAGTATCTCAAAGCCCTGACATCATAGAGCGCTTATATGAGAAGAAAAGGCATGATCAATGACTATGAGATAGAAACTTTCTTTTACTTAATGGTAACAGTGTATTCATCAGGCATTTAGGGAGTGCGGGCCACTCTATTTACAAGTTCTGAACAGAGACAAAAAATCTATTCATCTTACAAGAATTAGTTACAGATCTTTACAGGGAACCTGCAAAATCTACCAAGGATTCATCATCCTCTACCAAGCTTTCTTCACACCAAAACTACAGAGTTAAAATACACTGACTTCAATCCTTCTATGGAACAACTGTTGTCTTCAAAACACCTTTCATCCACCAACAGAGACAAAAATCTTGTTCATCTTACAATAATTCGTAACATATCTTCACAGGGAACTTGTGAGATCTACCAAGGATTCATCATCCTCTACAAAGCTTTCTTTACATTGAAAATACAGAGACAAAATACACTGACTTCAATCTTTCTATGGAGCATCTAGTATCTTCAAAATACCTTTCATCCACTGTCAATGAAGCCATCCCTTACAATACACCATGTGAAAAGATTTCTTCTTTCTGGAATCTGGAGCTTTACTGCCCACACTGTTTCCAATGCCTTTCTTCTCCCCTTCCTCTATGAACTCCCTCTAGCATGATTTTACAGGCAAAAATTCCTAATCCCCTTTCCCTCAATTACAGCCTGTCCTCCCTCTATCACTCCATGATATCTCATTCAACTCCCTCATCCTCCTTTTTGAAACAATCCATCAGCAAGGTAAGTTTACTCTAGGCTAGTATTCCCACACCATAACTCCTTCCGAAGCGAACTCTTGCACTATTACAACCACAAACCCATTATGTTCCACCGACATATTTCTACCATCAATAATTTCCTTCAGAAAGTGAACTCTTGTGCTATTACAACCACAAACCCAATATGTTCCACCAACATATTTCTACATTCAATAATTCCCTTTCATACACTTACCCTATGCGCACCCATTGTTCCACTTGAGAACCAACCATTATCGACTGTGCTACATTTAGCAATTATTACCTTACAATATAACATTTTCCTCATGGGTGAATATCCACAACCATTTTACATCAACGTTATGTTAAAAGATTAGAAATTCTCTATTGGTGTTACATGTACAAGCTGACGGCCAAGGATACAAATCACATATTAGTGCACAAAGTAGAGAATCAGTTAAGCCTCGAAGTCGTGGTTGATGTAAGTACGGTTAACGATGTCATGTTAGGTCGGGTATTCAGAAGTAGGAAAAAAAGATGGTGGCCATGAAATGTAGTGCCACTCACACTCATATGGACTCTTCCGAGAGAGGAACATGAGAACTTTTGAGGGAGCAGAGAAATATCTTTGTACAAATTATGGTAATTTTTGTTTCTTTTACACTTTTGGAGAACCCACAAGATGCCAGTTAATATATATGAAAGGGTTGTCTTTATAGAGAACTTGTTTTTTGTGTAGATTCTCTACTATAAATATGATGATTAAGAATAAATCCAATCACAAGTAACCTCAATTACAAATTGCAGTTATCAACAAGCAAGAATTCTCAAAACAACATGTGATAGTATCATTGTAGGCCAAATTGATGAAACGACTCATAGTTCAACTAAGTCACCAGTCTAACCCAGACTGGGATTGAACATTCAATTTTCTTCACGGATTATACCTTGTCAGAGTACATCATAGATCACCAACCAGAATGTTTGCTAATGCATGTCTACCTATCTTACATAGAATTTGTACAAATTGATGACTGAGTGAAAACACGCACTTTAAGGAAAACTATACAATTCTAATACATCATAATTCATCCAAAAAATGTAAAAATAACAAAGAATTAGAAATGCACCTGAAGTGAACATTCTCAAATTGAATGCTACCCCCACTTAAATTAAGAGATTTTGCATCAGCAGCATCTCTGATTTGAGCTTTTTCCTGTGTATGTTAGTCAGAGATCTGCTCAAAACATTATATATATATATATATATATGCACAAGACATAAAGAACATGCACGTGATTTATTTATTTTTGATAAGGTAAATAGACTTCATTAAAGTAGCACCAAGGAGGTACTCGAAGAAACACAGGTTACAGCAAAGCTGTGACAATTACAGAACCAAAAAACCTATGAAATCCACAAGCTGATCTAAGTTTTGAAATATGTTTCCCTTACAACAGAAGTACAAATTTGAATGCATCTATTCTATAGAAAAGCTATATTACTCTATCATTCTCAAAACATCTCTTATTCCTTTCCAACCAAATGGTCCAAAGCATGCACGTAATGTATCACTATCATATACATGAATTAATTCTATATCACAAAAAATGGTTCCTCAATAAGTGTCAGATGTATTTCTGGTGATCATTCATTTTATTGTTTGTGACATGAATAATGACAGTTCAATTTTGCAAGGACATGCCATGGCAGGTTGAGAAAATATGTTTGTAGCCAAATCACCATTTCTGTATCATGAAGGTCTACTACCAGAGTGATATAAAGGCTGTAACGGATAAAGAGTTACACGGCTTGATGTTTGGAAACCAAACGTTTAATACTTGTAATGTGGAGCCTGTGGCATCATATTGGTGCACATGAATGAAATTTCTCTTGATTTGTTAAAAAGAATACTGAACAGGATAATGCACAACACAAAAGAAGGGCATTAGTTAACCATTTACCTTTGACCAGTGACCACACATTGCTTCCTAAAAAAGAACTGAAAATAATTCTAATATATCGCAAGTGGGCACATCACATGATTCACAACATAGTAATCCCCTCAGAATATGACCTCATTTTTATCACTTCAATCAGTAGTATGCAACCTAATTCAGTTTGGGGAAGATAACTTTATTTAGGATAACAGAAGATGTAAGGAAATTAGATTAGTGTAACATCTCGGGTCGAAAAGGAGAAAAAATTTCAGGTTTCCAAATCTGGTGCCAGCACGGACGAACCACCAACGGTTCATAGGTTGGACCACGGACCGTAGGTAGAACCATGGTTGGCAAGATTAACTTTTCAGAAAGTGTCAAGTCCCAGTACTTTTATACGGTTCACCACGACGGTCCGTCATCCAATGTACGAGTCGTAGATAGGTCTCGTAGGTGAGTCTTAGACTTAGAGATATTTTAAGAAATTTCAGTTGGACCCACTGAGGCCATGTACGGACTAAGACTGGGCAGGAACAGGTTATACCCAGACCGTTCCGGTCCGGTAGTATTCGGGACGGAATGGGATACATTCAACCGGTACTCGGAACGGGACGGTATCATGATTTGGTACCGATATACCAGTACCAGTTCATCCTGATTCCGGTCCGTGAAATCTTTTTTAAGAAAATTGTAATTGTAATACAAATTTGAATAAATTGGATTGGTTTTTTTAATTTTTGTCATTGTTTTATACTTTTATTAGTATTTCTTTTTTGTTTATTTAATTTTTTAAAATTACAAACTTAATTCATCAACTTCAAATAATATAAACCTAAAAACTGTAAAATTTATAAATTTAACAAATTACAAATTTAAGTTACTTAAGTTACAAGTTATAAGTTATAAGTTATAACTTATAACATATAACTTATAAACTTCAAAAGATTCAAATCTTGAAAACTTATAACATAAACTCAAAAACTTTAAAAAAATTAACTTTATTAAACTTAACTTACAAACTTATAAGTAAAAATTAAAAAAATATATCTTTAAAATAAACTTAAGTAAAATTACAAACAAACATTATAAATTTCAAAAATTATATACTTTATAACTATTAAACTTAGAAAAATAAAAAAATAACATTCATATTTTCGTAATTCAAAATAACTCAAAAACAAATTATTATTTTTTGAAATAGCTATATGTGCCGTCCCGTTTATCCCATCCCGTTCCATTCTCCCAGTTCTATCCCCGTAATTTAGTGGGACGGGATGGAACCAAGTTTCCATCCGGTAATTCCGGTCCAGTCAACAACCTGGCCAAAGTAAGAGAGGGAAAGTAAAACTTGTTTCTCCGAGGCACAGTCATTGAGGTAATGACCTGGGTCTTTATCTGAAACTTCCTTCCCCCTCCGGTGATCCTTCCGATCACCGGAATCAACCCCTCTTTCTTCTCTCTTCCTCCCACTCATTCCCCTTTCTATAGACACCCATTTCCCATATTTTCTGATGGAAAACACCATTCATTTTGCTGTGGGCTTCAAGTCTTATGATCTTGCAAGACTCTCAGGGACTGCTGGGGATTGGTATGACTGGACTGAGAGAAGCAGAACCAGGACTCATTTTACCAAGAAAACTATGATGTGGATACTCCAAAGACTGAAGGAAGCCTCTTGTCTAAAGGAAACTCAGTGAGAAGATGGAAAATGAGAGAAGATTTCTCTGAAACCTTTTGCGCAAGAAATCTCAACAAGTATGGCAGATACATCAGCATTATCAATTTGAAAGGCAAGAGGAGATCGGTGTTGATTATCCCAGAGCTAACACTCAACTCAGGATGGACCTTCGTAGCAGAAAAGGTGGATAGGTTCATTAAATCCCAAAAGAATGAGCTACCCACAATGGAGCATAGGTTGACTGACAAAAATATTCCTTATTCTGAAGCTCTTAGGAGCAGTAAATGGTCCAGCAGGGATAAAAGTTTCATAAATGCAGATTCTATGTTGAAGAATTCCGGGGGTGGAATAAATGATGTAGATGTGGCCAGTACGTTTACGAAAGAGGGGAGTAGAATATGCATTAATGATGACTCATTCTTGCACAATGAAGTATTGGAAAGAAGTTTGGTGGGGAAATTCAAGAACAGAGTAAATGTACCCCTTACTCTTGCAGAGATCAGAAGGTGGTCCAGTAACATTTGGAAACAGTCTCACGGACTGAGCATCTATGAGATGGGCAATGAAATGTATAACAGCAAGAGTGGACCAAATAAAGAGAAGATAGTGCTTCGTACCACAGCAGACGAGAATGAAAGAGGTGTCTATTCCATTAAGAGCCAACTTTATCATCACTTATATCCTATCCTGACTGGGTAAAAAATGTAATAATGCTTGTATATCCAATTCTTTTAAGCTGCAGAAATATAGCAGACAGTCACCTAGAGACACAATAGGACGTACAATATCTTATTATGAACTCAGGAAGCAAGATACGAGAGGCATCATCTGATACCAGAAATCTTACGTCTGCATATTATGTTTCTGCTCCAAATTCGATGTCATGTGCCTAACTGTTCCCTCTATAATTATTTAGATAGCACAAATGTATTTAGCAAATAAAACAAAACAACAATGATATCAAGGAACTGGCTGACACCTCTAGTAACTGAAACATTGATTTCATGTCCACTAGACTTTGGATAGTCTCACGATATACGCTACCAAGGAAATTCAGCGGAAGCGATAGCTGGAACAGCAGCCCGTTTACCATGACCTATCAAAAATAGTAATATTTCTTATTAGAGTGCTAGCACTGCAGAAAAATAATCACTCGGCTAAGGTAATTAGAGAAAAGTTCTACCAAGTCACCAACAGTCATGACACCATTCATAATCCCAGTAGAACATAAAACCATAGCAGCTGAGAGAGCTATACTGAATATTGCACTTTGCCCAAAGTTTAAGATTGCAAGACTACGTTGTGTCTTTAAGGCAGCATCTTCATATCCTGGAGACAACAACATAATATCATGATTGCTTATTCCAATAAAAGAAAATGAGGAACAACGTAACAGTCAAAGTTTTGTATATCATAAGCCAATGAATCTATATCTATATATCTATATAATTGAGGATCCTCAACCCGGTGATGTGGCATGCTTCAATGATCAGTTATCTATTTTTCCAGGTTCTTGGAAACTTTCACACAATAATTTAATTATATATATCTATGTAATTGAGGATCCTCAACCCGGTGATGCGGCATGCTTCAATGATCAGGTATCTATTTTTTCCAGGTTCTGAGAACTTTCACACAATAATTTAATTATTAAATATACACTATAATAAATATCACAGAAGGCGTGTCTTCCTAAATTCTATACAAACCTTTTGCACTAAAATCTCGCCGCTTCGAAGATTGCAAGCGGGATACATACCCCATCACAAGCTAGAATAAGAAAATTGGCCCTTTCAATAAGAATACAGTGAGAAAATTCTGAAAAATTTGACTGCGGTGCTGCTTGGAACCTCTCTGTCACCTCAAACTGGAATTTCAACGGGCGAATCAAACACAATTTCAACCGGATAAACTAATTTTCGTCGGAGGCTATGGTTTTTAAATAGGCTGGAGGGAGTGTAATCTCAGGGTATCATAGAAAAAGATGAATTGGTCAGAGAAATGGTTCCGACGGAACTAGGTTTGTTTCCAGCTGTCATAGAATTGGATGGACTGTGAAGATGAAGGGGGTTCATGGCTGATTTTCCAGAGATAGATTTGGTGTTTGATGGTGTTTTGGTAGTGTTAGAATAAGATAGGAAGAAGAATAGTATATACGATCCTACTTAGAATAGGAATAGTATATAGAATCCTACTTGATAAAGAATTGTATTATTTTTTTATAAAGGATTGTATAATAGTGTCTATAAATAGAGTCTTTGTATAATAATGTAAATACACAATTCAATAATATTCTTCTCCAATATTTTTCACATGGTATCAGAGCATTGGTGAGAAACACGGGGAAGAAAACTCGGTCAAACAAGTCACCGTGCATCAATTTCTGGCGACTGTTGGGGCTGATTTGCATCATCATCTGTTTTTATCAATGCTGTGAGAAAACCAACACCACCATGGGTCCCCCACTCTCCGGCAACAAAAACCTAACGTGCGACTTTTCCGGCAAGATCGACCACACGCACTGGCACGTGAGCTCTGTTCCAGCCATCATCCGAAAGTGTTATATTCCAATAGGATCGCCTCTTCATTCCGAGGTTGCCCATATAATTATTTTCTAATTCCAACTAATTTTTGGCGATCAGATTTAATTTTTTGGCAACCACTACCTTTTTTATAAGATTCTGGTAAAAATTTGGCAACATATTTCCAAATTTTTGGCTTTCTGATTTCACAAGATGTCTTTTGGGATTGATATACAGGAATTGAAAGTTCAAGTCCTATGATCACTCCAGAACCATTAATGGGAAACTCAAACTATTTAGCTTGACCTCCTCAGTTGAGTTGTGGTGCAAGGGTCAAAATGTCCTAGACCACTTAAAGAACATGTTTGTGTAGTAGATGAAGGCAAAGACTAATGAGGGAGATGCAAAAGCCAAAGTATAATGGGAGAAGGTTGATGCTTAATTATGTAGTCTCTTATGGCAATCTATTGATTCCAAGTTGACGCCCTTTTTTTCGCCCCATTCCAAACATGTTACTCAGTTTGGGAAAAGGCTCATGCTTTATTCACTAATGGCATATCTCGATTTTATGATATGATATATTGGATGACCAACTTAAAGAAACGAGTAAAGAACAGGTTTGTGTAGTAGATGAAGGCAAAGGCTAATGAAGAAAATGCAAAAGCCAAAGCATAATGGGAGAAGGTTGATGCTTAACTATGTAGTCTCTTATGGCAATCTATTGATTCCAAGTTGATGCCCTTTTTTCGCCCATTCCAAACATGTTATTCAGTTTGGGAAAAGGCCCATGCTTTATTCACTAATGACATATCTCAATTCTATGATATGATATCTTGATGATCAACTTGAAGAAACAAGAATTCAATGTCTACTTACTTGGGACAGGTAGACACAGCCAGGAACGAATTTGAAACGTTGTAAAAGAGCACTGGCAGACACTATTTCTAGTTCTTACACTTGTTGGACTTCCTACTTACCATCATTCAGTGCGTTTAGATTTTAGCTAGTCCTACCATTCCTACAATTAATGAATTATTCTCTCGTCTACTTCGTCGTGCGGCACTGCCCAATCACAAAGTAGTTTTATCACCGACCATTGTCTCCTTTGTTCTCGCATCTCAAATCATAGAAAAACTAACATATCAATCTACAGAGAATTGGCAAGGAGGTAGTTTTGGGAAACCTAGACCCAAGTGTAGCTATTGTCATAAGCTTGATACACTCGTGACATAAGTTATATATTTTGCATGTTCCACCACCTAGTCATGTTCCTATTGCTCTAAAGGAATATAGTGAATTCATTCCAAATCGCGCAAGTAAGCAAACATCTCCACAGGTAGCTCTATCGCTCAACTTAACTGACCATCCAATAATGCTCATATTGCTCAGAAAATATATGATGAGTTCCTTTAGTACACTAGTATATAATAGTTTTAAAACCACAAGGGAGAAAGAACATATTCTTCTGTTTTGACTCATCGCTAGATTCCATAGCAAAGTGTACGCTTACAGTGAAGCAAACCCATGTTTCTATTTTTCTGATAAGGTGAAGCCAACCCATGTTTTGTTGAAAGGAAGCCATGTAGACATGGTATCACCATTCTGTGAAACTGAATAAATTTCAATGATTTATGTTTTTCTTTATCAAGTAACTTAAATCATTATAAGGTTGAACTTCTCCTGTACTTTACCTGAAATTTGGACTTAAACTAAATGCCAAAAACTGTGTTAAATCATAAATGTTAGCACAGTTGATGCAATCTGATTCACCCAACATATACAAAACATAATAAAATAACTTAAGAGTGCAAAAGAGCTTAATATATGATAGGGAAAAGCCATGAGGCAATACAACTTACTCTTTAAAAAGTGATCGTACTTCTCGGTTTCATACACCTCATTGTTAAAGTACTTCACAGTCTGAAGAAAATGAAAATTGCCAACACAATCAAGTGTATTGCACATCAGAAAATGGATAAAATAAGCTAATCATGGTACATAGAAACACAAGCTTACCTCATAGTTGATAAGAGAATCTATTGCTCGTGTGCTTGCATCATTATCAGCTTTATTCATCTCCTTCCTAAACTTAGTTCGCCACTGTAAGATACAAAATGAACAGGAAGTTTTGGACAAAAGATACTAGAAGCCAGACTCACTAAAAGTTAACTGATATATCAGCTATCACCTAGCTGCCACTAGTATGACCAATGAATAACTAAAAGATGGAAAGGGGCATGAAATCCAAAAATAGAAGACCTTTCCAAATACTTGATGGGTTTAGTTCGTAGATAACCTGGGTAATACTTAAGGTGAAAGCAATATATGCAGCCACTGACAGTGATGTGATCCATGCAAAGGAAGCTCCAAACTTGTATGCAAGTATACCTGATACCATTGATATCTGAAAAGGTTCATGTTAATACAGTTGGAGTAATACCAAAAGTAACATGAGAAATTTAGGAATTTTTAATCAAAAATGCTGCCTTTTGAATGATGGAATAAATGAATTTATATACCTCCAATATCGTCGGGAAAACATTGAAAACCATTGACGAAAGAATAAAATTGATAGCTCGGCTACCACGGTCAATGACCCGATTAAGACCACCTGTTTCTCGACTGCAAAATGCAAGAAGAATAAAAAAACAAATCTATCACATTCAACAAATCACCTTCACAAGAGCAAAACAGATGGAATAAAATTTAAACACTCGGCTATTTTTAAGAAGATATAAGATATAGACAGTAACTGTCCTAAGCATCTTATTATGGTGACATGGTACCCATTCACCAAGGACCTTGGGGTCAGGAAAGACTAAGTCAATATACAACAAAGCCACAAATAGATGAAACTTAACATAGAACTAAACAGAACCAAGTTCACAGGATAATAACCCAACTGGTATGCCTTATTTAACTAGGTCTTTGAAGGAAACAGACTATTCGACTGATGAGGCTGATTGCATTAGTTATCCACTCAGACTTCAATATTGAACAAAGTGTGAATTTTCAAGGAAGTAGGTACTTAGTGTAAGTAATAAGAGTGGATTCTTTTTAAAGCATAGCCTTCAGAATATATTGTTTTCAATGCTGGTAGAGCAGCAAATTACATTTATGTCATGATATCTTTTGCTTCTTTTTCTGAACACTTTGTTCTCTTTGAAGCTAGAATGTGATATGGCAACAGGCACAGTTTTAGGCCTTCTATGCAATCATTGGCACCATGTTTCTACAATGGGATGTTAAAATCTTGTATGAAGTGTAGATGCATTTGCTTTAATATAATATTCTGGGTAACTAGGTTTCTGCAACCGCAACATACCTCACATAAAAAAAGAACTACACGATTATTCCTACTTCTAAAAGATAGAGTCGAAGTGTATACCAATGTTTTGGACGCGAAAGGCGATAAAAGATGACAAGGGTCTAACTCGCCACAAGGCCACGCGAGCGGCGAGGCACTCGCCTTTTTCGATGTGGCATCAATTAATACCAAAAACTAAAATATTTAATTGCATATATAAATAATCAAAATCTCAATAGCAATAACCTATTAGCAAATATTTCAATTCAAAAACCGAAAATAGATGGTAAATACTTAGGGTCGTATGGTGTGATGGATAAAAGAACTTAATCCTCGGGATAACTTTAAGCGGCCTTTAATCCGTTGCTTGGTTGCAAAAGTTGAGATAACTTATCCCGTGATTAACAATTAGTCCTCGGGATAAGTTATCCTTACATGGGGGTGGAATAGTAATCCCAAGATAACTTATCTTGGGATAAAGTAGGTAAAATAACAAAAATAGCCCCCTTAAACTCTCTTTTTACACCACTTTACATTCATGTATATTAACATAATTTTCACAACATTTATAATAACATTCACAACCTTAATTATTAGTTGTTCTTATGATAATATATTTTTCCATTAAAAAATTATATTTTATAAATACAATTTTTATATATGAATATATTACAAGTTGAATTTATTTGCCTAATTCTTATGTTTATTTTTATTTTGATTTCTCTTAAAAATGTTCACTCCACTACTAAATTGCATATTTTAAATTAAATAGTTTACTAGTCACTTAAAAATTATATTTTATATATCAATTATAATGTAGATAACTTTAATGATAAAATTTCTATTACTTTAATAAATTTAAATTGAAAGTTTTAGTTTTAAGCTAAATAAGATGAATGTTTGGTTTTAAACTAAATACAATGAAAGTTTTATTTTAAAGCTAAATAAGATGAAAATTTTATTTTTGATCTAAATAAGATGGAAGTTTTATTTTTAAGTTAAATAAGATGAAAAAGTAATTTTAAAAACACACAGTACAATCATGGAAATGCACACACAAAATATATAAGCTCAATAAGATGGAAATTTTATTTTTTTTTAAAAAGAATAACTAATTAAAGCTTGCAAAGTAATTGTAATAAATAAATAAGGTGGAGGGTATTATCGTAAACAAACAACTTATTCTTAGAAATTATGCAATGAATATAAGTTTGAATATGACAAACCAAACAAGCAATAAAAACTAATCCCAGCATAACTTATCCCAACATAACTTGTATTCAAACCAAACGACCCCTTAAAATATAGAACTTGAATGAGAAAAAACAAAACAAAAGTCAAAACAGTGAGGAAAAACCAGTGGTAGATGTAACTCTGAAGAAGAAGGGGAAAAAATAAGGCATTAGAGGTGTTGAGTGGGGTGATAGAAAGGTGCAACAAGAAATTGTTTAGATGGAAAAGTCAATACCTTTCATGAGGACATCGTGGGTACCTTTGGGTGTAGTGACTGGAAAACCATAAGAAGATTATGGTCCCATTTCAGTAATAATGTCTCTATCACCGTCGGAAATGACTTAAGAACTGATTTCTGGAATGAGGTGTGGATTGGAGAAAACAGTCTTAGAAACTCCTTCCCACACCTTTACACTTTAAGTTCACAGAAGAATGCCAGAGTATCCCACGTTTGGAGCCAACAAGGATGGGACCTAGTATTTAGAAGAGCACTGAATGATTGGGAAATTGAAGAAGTGGCCAGTCTGCTGGAAGTACTTAACTCACACCCTACTTTATCCATGAGGTCTGACAAACCTAGATGGAAACTACACATTAAAGGAGTGTTTACAGAGAAATCTTGCTACTGGGAACTCAACACACTACAGACAATGCTAGACATATGACCTTGGAAGCTAGTGTGGAAGACCAAATGTGATAGTAACCAGAAGTAGAGACCGACAAAATAGAACAAAGCAAGTAGATTTACTGAAAATAGTTTGTGCAAGTATCTTAAACACAATTATACAGATAAAGTTACCTGTATGGAGAGGACAAGACTCCAGAAAATAGTAGTTTTGATTCTTAATTACATAATACCAATAACTAATCATGATTACATATATATAGAGAACATAAAAGGATAAGACTGACACTATAAACTACAAAGTAGGAATAATAACTGCTAGACAACTGTTGTAGCAGTTGTTAGTCAAGAATTCAACTCTTTATTCTTTTGTCGATATTTTCATCTAAAGTACATCTTCAGAGGTGGGTTGGTATCAAAATGTCCTCCAAAGGTAGCTTGTTTTACTTGGTTGGTATGCAAAAGGGCTTGCCTAACCCATGAGGCACTCCAGAAAACGAGCTGCAGATCTGCTCAAGATGCGCATTGTGTGAGCAGGATGCAGAGGCCAATGCTCATTTATTCATGCATTGTAAGGCAGCTATGAGTTAATGGAACATGTTTTTGTGTCTGCTAGGAGTTAATTGGGTGATGCTTAAGACAACATTGGAGCTCCTAAGCAAATGGGAAGGTATTGGGAACAGAGGAAGAAAGGAGCACTGGTGGAGAACTATCCCAGCAAGTATATGGTGGACCTTATGGAAAGAAAGAAATTCAAGGTGTTTTGATGGTCACAACAGTTACTTAGGGAAGATTAGAACGGGTGTATAAGCCTTACGTATTTTATTTTATTTTTGAGAAGGTAACGATTTGTATTATAAACCGATACTTATGTAGTACCGGAAAGCCCATTTACAAAAACGTATAAAAATCTAGGAACAATTCTGACAAGCCTAGCATGATTCTAATACTTCTAGGATTGCTTCGCATCTCTGGGGGAACTCTTTGTACACCAAAAACATAATAATGTAATACAACTCTGTTTTGATCATTTGTAGGGATCTGCTTCTATCCTCAAAGCTTCTAGCATTCCTTTCTCTCCAAATGGTCCACCAAATGCATGCTGGAATTGTCCTCCAATAACTTATGTTCTTTGCCTCAATTCCTGCTTCCTCCCAACTTGAGAGAGTGTCAACAATCTTGCTAGGCATTGTCCATTGAATGCCTCCCGAGATTGATGAAAATCTTCCACAATTGATCTGATGATTTTGCAATGTAAGAACAAATGCCTAACTGTCTCAGCCTCCCCACATAAACAACAATGTGTCACCGGAATGTCATTTCGTTTCCTCGCATTCTCATGTGTTAGTACTGCCTCCTTTACTAGCAGCCAAGTGAAGCATGCCACCTTGAGTGGAATTTTGGTTTTCCAGAATTGTCTCCAAGGCCAATTGAGGGTTAGAGGGGCCCTGTTCATGACCTTGTAACCTGAGCTCACTTTGTATCTTCCTTTTGTTGTGCTCTGTCCACCACAGGCAGTCCTCCCTTCCTTCAAACCTTGAAATGATTCCAACCTTTTAAAGAATTCAACTAATCTACAGACTTCCCAGTCATTTAAATTCCTTCGAGATAGATCCCAACCTTGCGGAGACCACATTTCAGCCACTGTTCTGTCTTTATGTAGTGCTAAGTCAAAGATGTCAGGGAAGATCTCTGACAAATTTTGATTACCAAGCCATCTATCTTTCCAGAATTGTGTCCTGACACCATTGTGTACTGTTATAGTAGTATGATTCCTTAGGAAAGGCCACCAGTTCTAATTGATCTCCAAACAGTAACACCATAGGGATTGGTTGCTTCCTTGGTGACCCATGAATCCATCTCTCCGTACTTCAGTTTAATCACCTTGCTCCACATTGAGTGTGGTTCATGAGCATATCTCCACAACCATTTCAGCTTTAGAGCCTTGCTTTGGTTCTTCAGGTAGGGGAGCTAGAAGATTTAGTTGATTTTATATAGGAAACTTGTAAAAAACCTCTTGGGTGTAGAGGACACCGAATCCATTATAGATATCGTAGGTTCCTATTAGGATTCAGATTCGGTTTTTCTTACTTTTTGACAAGCTGTAAATATGGTTTAGTGCAACTCATGCACCGGCTCAATGAATATACACAACGTTACCTTCTCAAAAAAAAAAAAAAACACCCTCTTGGGTGATGTAAGTCCCCCAATTCATCATTTTTGGATGATGAATTGTTTGGTGTCAATATAAAGTTACCCTTTTCTCAAAAAATAAAGAAAAAGAAATAGAGGAAGAAGAAATCTGAAAAGAAGAAGAAATTAGAAGAAGAAAAGAAGAAATACGTGTTGGTTGGACTTTGGAGTCACCGGAAAAGTATGGCTGGTCGCTGGAGAAGTCTAGCTTATCGACTGGTTTCAGTCACAGTCTAGGAATACAACTTTGTAAATTTGGAAAGAAAACCCTAAAATCACCATTTAACTTTTAAAACCCTAAATTGGTCACCTTTTTTATGAAAATACTAAAGGCGACGCCTTTGTCGCTTTTTGAAGATGGCAGCGCCACAAAGCTAATAGGCGATGAAGGGTCACCTCGCCTCTCGCCATTGGTGACGAGGCGATTGCCTTTCACAACACTGGTGTTTACATAAACAGTCCAGGCTAGTGTTAACCTTTTTGCAGCACAGGAAGACAGAAATGAGGGGATCTTTCTCCTAGAAACAAGAGAGATATTGTATGATAGGTTTTAATCACTTTCGAGGTCCAACAATTCAGCTGTTCCTCCAATTTAAAGACGAGACACATGAGAGAATGGGGAAGGAAAAGGAGAGAGAGAAGAAAGATGCGGCAAATGCTATTTCTGAGGCAATGCAATAATAAAAGCACATAATTAGCTGCAATTCTTTAGAATAGAATATGCATAGTCATCAGGTTTAGAAGAAAGTGTGTCAAGAAATACCTAAGGTGATATTGCAGGTCGAGTTCATGCAAGTGCGAAAAGACCTGCATACATTAGAGCCTGTTATGTACATCAGCACATTAAAACAAAAGATTTAAGTAAAGTAAAAAGATATGGCATGATCAAGACTCGTTCAAAGCATAAATGCAATTGAAAATGCAAAACTATCAACATTAACTGATGTCAGATGGAACACGGGCATAATATTTAGCTAACATACTAGATGATCACTCATCAAAGGACACCATTTTTTTAATATAGTAGTTAAACTCACTCTGAGTTCGCACAAGGACTAATGGACACATGCAAAAATATTTTTTCAAAGCAGTAGTGTCCAGCAACCAATGGAGACTTGAAGAGTTCTATTCAACTTTGTTATCGAAGCTACACCCTAAATGGAAAGAGCGGCAAATGTGCATACAAGCAAATTTATCACTTCAACACATCAACTGCATCTTATAATCTTCTGCTAACTAAACTGCCATTCTCACATAAGAAGCAACAACAAACTAAGGAGATCAATTTCTTACTTTGAGCACTTCAATGGATAACATTTGATCCCCAAATTTGAATTCATCTTTTGAAAACTTTGCAATTGTCACCAGTATTTCCACAAGAAATTAAAACAGGAGACATTTAAACTGTGACCCACTGTTCAAACAATGAAAATGGATGACAACATGGTCAATGGTGGGTCAGTGATTTGAAGTATGTTAAGTTATTCACCTTATTATCTTCCCAAGTCGAGCCAGGACGACCAACTTGAAACAGAGTATTGAACAACACTAAGGGATATACACTATACAGGGACTGAGACCCTAGACCTGCTCAGTTCTAGGTTTAACCAGAATATTTCAAAACATAGTAGGAGAAGAAAGGAAATTTCTATTGGAGGATGAGGAGAGTACTACACAAAAAAAGATGAAAATCTTCCTCCTTTTTTTCTTTATCTATTACGCAAGTAGAAGAGATTTAAGTCTTCTGAAGTCCACTTTCCCACTTTGAAATGCCCACATTTTTCAAGCAGTAGACACGGAAAAGGCTCAGGGGTAAATTTCCCATCTCAATTCATCTTGCATAATTTAACACAACCATCCAAGATGGTCTCTAACAGACTGACATAGACCAATATTCACCTTTGAATTGAGAAACAAAAGAGCCTAACTTTGGACAAATCCATGAGATACTATTGTGATAGTTTTTCATTGACAAGAGCCCATTGTAGACACAGACAACGAAGTGTAAGCATCTTAGTATATCACACATCTGTCCAAAGATAAGAATGTAGACTCTATCTCCCAATAAGCGCATCATCTACAATAAGTTTGGATCTCGGGTCAATACCCCCACAAATTTATGCTCCATTCCCTCAGAAATCTGTCATCATTACGAAAGTTACCCAAGAAAATCTAGAAATGTTGTGGTTCCTGTCAGTGACAACTAATCTAAGGAGACACAGAAGAAAATAGGCTGGCAAACAAACCAAACTCCTCTGTACCTTCCGTGAAACTGACCGAATAGTGCGGAGTGCGACCTTTGAGAAAATTGCAGTTCGCAATTCTACACACAAAAGAAAGATGAAGGCATTTAGAAATATTAAAAGAGAACAGAACAGTAAAGGACTTGCTGATGAGGAAAAGGAAATAAATATCTATCTTCCATTGACGCATGAAAATTATATCTTTTAATGATAGAAAGAACAAAAACTAGTAACTCTGAATCTCAAGACAAGCACAAGCAATTACTTCATAGGTGTGAAGTACCGTTGAAAGCGGATGCCCCTGATCGTGCAATACCATACCCAATCAGGACCGCAGCAGGACTTACAAAAAGAGCCAAAACAGTAGAGTTTGCAGTAGTAAACTCTGCAAGCGCGCTTAGCATTGCCAGTTGCTGTTGACAACCAATCAACAGCAAGCTTAAATAAGAATGGTACTTGAACATTCACAACCTGTTGCATGAAATGCACAAAAGGTCACTGCTTTGCAATAATTAATCAGCAGAAAAAATCAATATTCATCCCCCCTTTGGCAACAATCTCGACATAATGCCCATTCCTTTAGAAAAACTAATAACACAACTAACTCCTGAAGAACTAAAGCAAGTTCCCAAGGTCTGAATCCCAGAACCTGCCTAAGCCTTGGTGACACTGGAGGTCAGGGTCCCAGTGTCTTCCTAAGCGTGGGCGGCAGAGTTAAAGGATCCCTCCCTATGCTGATGGGAGAAGCAATGAATTATCAGCAGTCAAGTACTACCATACTAGAGTAAATAGATAAATAAAGCATCTAGAAGAGAACAACTCTCATACCTTTTGCACCAACTAGTAAACTCAAGGCAGCAATGACGCGAAAGCGGAACTCAAAATTATCCTTCATCCACAAGTATTTAGCGAGAGTGCTTATAATTCTGGCATTAGATATTTGATCGGCTTCCGTTGCAGGCTGAGTTTGTTCCTTGTTGAGGAGAGGCTTTTTTTGTGCCAGTATCATCAGTTGAAGATGTTGAAAACATGGCATACCCATTTGATTTCCCATCCTTTAAACCAAAAATAGTCAATCAAAGAGAGGTTTACAATAATAAAATTAAAATAAAAGTAATAAAATGAAAAGGCATACATACAGGGTTTTTAGCAGGGAAATCAGAAATGAATGCCTTGATTTGTTTGAAACCAGCAGAAGTGGTTCTTGAAGAATCCCATGGGTATCGTTTAATGGTTGAAAGATGAGTTCGATAACTTGGGGATTTTAGTAGTTGGGAAGGTAAAAGGCGAGAAGGAATGTAATTCAAAATCATTTTTTGTGCTTTGTGGAGCAACAACTCCCTACCCCTAAAACACCTCGAATAGATACTACCTTGCATTTTTTATCTTACTACTTAGATTGATGAAGATAACAACTATGTGTCTCCGATCAAATCTAAAAAGTCGCAGTCGCCGCCGCCGTCACCACATGAGGACGCTGCCAACCGATTATTTGGGCCAAATTTCTCCTTTTTTCCTTTCTCACCATTTGTCCCTGCCTTGTTTGCGGATTACAATTATCCACACTACTAGTAGTAATAATGTGAGGAAATTAAATAAATGGGTCAAACCGATTTAAAAATGTAATTAAGTTAATCTGGGATTAAATTAATATTTTTAAAATTTTCTAATATTTTATGAAATACAAAAAAAACCACTACATTTTTTAACTACTTTAATTCTATCCAAATTATTATTTTTTTTAAATAAACAAAAATAGAATTTTTCTCCTTCTTCTTTCTCCAACGTTCTTCTCGTCATCTTCTTCCTTAGAAAATCACTATCATTCTCCTCATTATCTTCCTCCTCATCTCCGACCGTTACTCTCTCTTTCGAATTGAAGGTCGTGTTCGACTTAAAACGGTAAGTCATATTTTGAAAGATTTTATAATTTTCAAACAACACACTCTTGATACTAAGTTCGTTTCTGGGTTAATGAACAAGAAATTGTTCTATATATGTCAAAATTGAATAATTATGTAATAGTACCTATTATTTCTTTTTTATGAAAGAAATTCATCAAACCCAAAAAAAAAAACCCTAATTTTTAAGAAATGTATATGTATTGTTGTCGTTCTCGAAAAGTCATTTTTTGTTGCTTTTGTTCTTCTTTTGTGACCATTTTGTTCATATGATTATAGAACATAGTATATTCGATTATCCAACATATATTTCATCTCGTTGAAAGAAGTGTCGTATGTTGCAACATAGTAGTGATATGTTGAAACAGAATTCATCTATGGCAACGAAGATTCATTTGTTGCAAATGAGTGTTCATTTGTGTCAACGAAGTATAAATTGATACCCCTTGTTATTTATAATCGCTTGTAAATTCTCAACTCTTTTGTTTACCTTGTAGACAAATTGTCACCGAAGGTTCACATGTGGCAACAACTCAATCTTTTGTCGGTGTTGCTTCCTCTTCTAACATCAAATGTTCTTGTCAACGTAAGGGATGTGAGCAACAACATGATTATGTTCTTACTTGTGTTAAAGAAATCCATGTAATACTATTAAGGAAATGACATATAATATTGATGGTCATATAGCCAAGAATATTTCACACGTAGAGACTCGGAGTTTTGTTCGCATACGCCGATTTTTGAGTGATGGACTACAAGTACCATCTTCTAAAATTATTTCTCAATCCATTTGCATGAGATATGCTTCACTCCCTATGGAATTATGGGATTTTAAAGGCTCGTGAGTGGCAATGTTAATAACAATGAAGACCCACATAGGCCTAGACCTAAAATCAAACTCCATATCTCCAGATGAAAATGTTATGGTCACCCTCATTGATTAGATTTCGTTTTGATGGATATGTATATCATTTGAATTACTTTTTTGTTGATAAGTTGTAAAAAGTAATTGGTGAAGTGTTCCTTTTAGCTGATATATTAATGGTTAATATTGTATTTATTTTGTTGGAACAAATGTTATTTATGTAGGAAACGAGGAAACTATGTGGTATATGTGGCAACATGTATAACCTCCCGTTGTAAAAAAATCACACAATTATTTGTATGTGCCCCAACATAAAGGTTATTTGTGGCAACATATATAGCCTCGTTGTAAAGAATCACACAATTATATGCATGTGCCCCAACATAAAGGTTATTTTTGGCAACATATGTCACTTTGAATTAACATGTCACTACATAAAAAATGATCTTTAGCGACAATTAATTAACGGCAATAGCTTAATTGCAGCTAAATATGTATTTTTAGCAGCAATTAACATTCTTTTTTGTATATATCCCTAAAGCATTTAGCGACATTGAATCTAATGGCACTTAACTAATGTCGGTAAAGACTTTAGCACTCTTTATTAATGTGTTTATTTATTTTAGCTAAAAGTTGTTTTTGTTGTAGTGTATGTTGCAACATAATATTGCCAAACAAAAAATTAAAAAGAAAAGAAAACACAATCATCTATATAAAAGTCGCTTGGGGACGAACAACGCTTCATATTAAAAAAATCGACTTTTTGTTTTCTCTTTCTCCACTCTCTCTTCTATTTTGTTTCTCCCCTCTCTATTTCTTGTTTATCCATTATTTCTCCACAAATTCACTTGTTGTTGCGATATTTTCACAATATAAAGTGTAATTTGTTGTAGTTTCTTTGTCTCTACAATAGTTTCAACGGCCTCGTTATTGTCGCTCATTCATTTTATTGTCAATATCTTCTCAGGTAAAATTAAATTAGGATTTTCAAATATTTGATGATATTAAATCAGGAGCTTTTTAGTGGTTAATGGTTGGTTGTTATTCTTTTTTTTGAAATATTATCTGGTTTCAAAAGGCTTCAATTTGTAGTTAGTTGGTTAGAATTTAGGAAGGGTTTTGTGGTTGGTTGGTTGGTTGGTTAATGTGTGGTATTGAATCGTATTTAGGGTTTTGTGAGAGGTAATGTATTGTTGTTTCTTGTTTCTCGTATTTGTGTGTTGTGTTGTGTTTTTTTTGTTAAGAAATATTTGATTTTATGGTTGATTGTTGATAAACTTTCCAAATACAAATATAATGTTTCCTATCAAAAGATAAATTGTAGTAACAATTGAACTAATTGACACAAAGATCAAGAAGAAACCTAGGATTGAACTGGTAGGAAGAAGAGGAAAATTCTTGTTCCTCTCTTTTACAAGAGCTTGCATTCAAAACAGTTTCTTCTCAAGTAAAATCACAAGTTTCTTCTTCTCAAGTAGAATCACGAGTTTCTTTGAGAAGTAGGAGTTTCTCAAAAGAACTTGATGTAGAGGAAGAAGGACAAGAAAATGAGGATGACGAAGACAAAAAAAGATAATAATGAAGCGATGAAGAAGGACAAAGAAAAAAATGAGGATGAGGAAGAAAGACAAGAAAAATAAAGCTAAGGAAGAAGAAAGAGAAGAAAAATAGAGATAAGTTGAACACATACAAGAAAATAAAGTTGATGAAGAAGAAGGGAAAAAAAGAATTGTTGTTGGGTTAGTTATTGGTTGGGGTCTACTCATGAAATGGAATAGTTTGTATTATGGTGCAACTTATTCGTATTTTGTTGCAGTTGATTCATATTTTGTTGCAATTTTTGTAAATTTTGTTGAAATTGATTCATATTATGTTGGAACTTTTTAAAATTATGTTGCCATAAATACCAATTAGATGGATATATTAATTGATAAATTAAGTAATTTAGTAATTAAAAATGTTAAATTGGACCATATTCTATTACATTATACCATAATTTAGCAATAAAAAAAATGCTATAACACTATATAATGATGATCTATTGTGTTATATTAATTATTTAGTCATTGGATAATAAAATATGGTATAATACTATATGTATTGAATAATTGATAAATTTGATGAAAATTGTTACATTTTTTGTAATTAGACATGCTATGACACTATAAATTAGTACTACATGTTGTATTAGGTCACAATTTAATTGAATTAATATGAAAAACCACATGTAAGGTTATCCATATATTGCAACGTATGACCTATAAGTGGAAATTTCAACACAAAATTGACCATATGTTCCAACAGAATATACATAAGTTGTCACAAATGCCAATTTGATGAATGTATTAAACGATAAATTAAGTAATTTAGTAATTAAATGTTAAATTGGACCATATTTTATTACATTAGACCATAATTTGCTCAATAAAAAAAAATGCTATAACACCATGTATAACAATTCTCTATTGTGTTGTATCACTATCATATGAAATTACTTAGTCATAGGATGATGAATTGGTGGTATAATACTACATGTATTGAATAATTGATAAATTTGATGAAAGTTATTACATTATACCATAATTTAGTATTTAGACATGCTATAACACTATATATTCTTGTTACATGTTGTATTAAGTCACAATTTAATTGAATTAATATTAAAAAAAAAATCACATGTAAGCTTATACATATGTTGCAACATATGACCTATCTATGGTAATTTCACCACAAAATTGATCACATGTTCCACAAAAATGTGCATATGTTGCCACAAATGCCAATTTGATGGATGTATTAAACGATAAATTTAAGTAGTTTAGTTATTAAAATGTTAAATTGGACAATATTTTATTACGTTAAACCATAATTTAACAATAAAATATTATAACACTATGTATAACGATTCTCTATTGTGTTATATCACTATCTTATGGATTTACTTAGTCATTGGATGATGAACTTGTGGTATAATACCATATGTATTGAATAATTGATAAATTTGATGAAGGTTGTTACATTAGACCATATTTTTGTAATTAGACATGTTATAGCACTATATATTAGTATTACATGTTGTATTAGGTCACAATTTAATTGAATTAATATAAAAAATCACATGTAGGGTTATTCATATGTTGCAACATATGACCTATTTGTGTTAGTTTCAATACAAAATTGATCATATGTTCCACGGAGAATATACATATGTTGCCCACGTATGCCAATTTGATGGATGTATTAAATGATAAATTGTCAGGACCCAGGGTGATGAGTCCACAAATTGGACTCATTTAAGGCTTTATTTTGATAAGAATAATGTCCTCGAATGCTTATTTTGTCTAAATATTTGATGAAAACTCTTAAGTTTCGTGTATTTTGAAGTTTTAGTGAAAACATGGACACTTAGGCACAAAAAGGAACAAAAAGGCTGAAAAGAACGAAGAAGTTGAAGCTCGAGCATCGCCAAGCACACTTGGTTATATCTTTGAAGGGATTCACTCCGCCCTTTAAACTACAACAAAATATGATATATAGCTACGAAATTATTAGTTACGACAATAAATTCGTCACTAGTGTTCGCTTTTAGTGACCAAATTTACTTTTTGTGCTTAATATATGAGACATATACTTATAGTGACGAAACATAAAAACCGTGGTAAAAATTTTGTCCACTAAAGTTTTCCACCAAAAAATTAATTGGCGCCATTTGTTAAGTAGTGTTAGTCACGATTTAAAGTTATCGGTGACACATTATTTCGTCATTAATAATATATCTAATTCATGACAAATTATTTTTGTCTTAAAATTTATTATTTTTTACACAAAAAATTTCATTTAAGAAAATATGTTGTTACAATATCGACAAATTAGAGTTCGTAGTTAAATATTATAAGTTTTAGCTATTAAAATTTAGATTTAATTATGACATTTATTTTCGTCACTAATAATATAAATAATTGGTGACAATGATTTTATTGTCTCTAATCAATCTGTAATTTAGTGACAACAAAAAAATTGTCACAAAATATGTAAGGTGTGAAATAGCGACGACTTAGAATTTGTAGTGAATAATTCAACTATTTGCTATGAAAAAATTCATAGCTATATACAAAAAAAAAAATTTGGCAACAATTGTTCATAATTACAAGTGACAACAAAAAGAATAGTAAGTGTTTCATAAGAAATAGAAGGAGTCCATTCATTAATTGGCAAGAGAAAATATTAAGACCAATGAATTCAGTTGATTTTGTAACAATGAAAAAGTTTAATTCATCAATTTTCTTAAATTAGGCAATTATAAAATGCATCATTTGAAAAATACAATCAAAAGGTTATAAGTACCGTGAGTGGGGTACGGTTCTACCACTAGATCGCTAATATTTGTTGGTTTAACACTTTTATTTTTTATTTGATCACTTTCATTGATAAAGATGATAGAAAAATAATTTCTCAATTCTTGGTGCTAATTTTTGTACGTGTCTATTGAATTGTGACTGTAAACTACATAAGCTAAGTCGATCTATTTGATTGTCTAAAAATATGTACTTATTTAATAGAAATTTCACATACCTACGTAGAACAACTATACAAAGATAACATCGACTTACAAACTTAGACTTTGCAAATGTGCGAAATACTTCATGAATTTGTATTAACTTTTTCCATCAGTGTGAAAATTGAAATAAACTAAAAAATGAAAGCACAAATAAAAGAAATGAATCAACTAGGATTTCAAATATACTATGATGAAGTACCATAGACTATAGTTATGGATATCAATGTTTTTCAAAACAATTGATTAACTGACAAAATTGAACCGATTATTCATTTTTTTAAAATTAAAATTGAAAGTTTAATTTTATATAAATTTATAATTGTACTGAATAATTTTTAAAATTTATAAAAATAAATAATTAAAATGACATAATCGTACTAAATATATTTAAATATATTTTAAAAATATATAGTTTAATTAAAATATAATCTACATTTGAATGAATTGTGGGTGGTAAATTCATTCCTTTTGTATGTGTATAAATATTCATATATTATATTATTTCTACGAAGTTAAATTTGAAAGAAGTGAATGAAGTTAAAAATAAAATAAAAAAGAGAGACAAGAGCGAGTTGATTAAATGGTTAGCACTCCTCACTTCCAACCTTAAGGTTGTAAGTTCAAGTCCCCAAGAAAGCATAATGTGGGAGCTCTTGGAAAGGGGTTAAAAAAGGGAGATGGGATATAATAGAAAATTAACCTTTTTATAATAATAAATTTTTCCCTAATTAATATATTTAAGAAAAAAATATTTATTTTGTATATAAAATATAGTCATTAGTGACAAAATTGATTTTGTTCAACTACGAAATACATATAACTTTAGAGACAATTGACGACGTCACTGATTGAAGTAAAATAATTAGCGACGATATAATTTTGTCGGTAGTAATAACCTTTTTAGTGACAAAGCATGCTATTAACTACCAAAAAATATACTTTTTACGACAAATAAATTTGTCACAAATGTTTAAGCATTTGGGGACAATTTTTCTTTTTGTAGTTAATATAATACTTTTAACGACGAATCACTAAATCGTCTTTGCATACTTTTAACGACACACATTTAGTGACGATTGATTGAATTATTTTCGTCTCACAAGTTTTTAGTGATGAAATAAACTCTTGAATAAAAAACTTTGGGATGCAGCCCATACAAAGTCTAAAACATAAAGAAATGACATAAAGGAAATAAGGGTTTGTCCTCGAAGCTATAAGAGCATCTCAAAATGGTTAGTCAACATAAGACATAAGCATAAGAGATAATAACATAGTTTTAACATAATCATCATTGTCATAGCCTAATCATCATAGTCATAGTCATAACATAGTCCCCAACATGAGCATCATATAAACATAAGTCAACATAAGACATAGTCATACTCATATAAGCATAATAGACTCTTAGTCCTCTTTACCATAATAACACCATTCTCAAGTAACCTCAAAAAGCATACAAGTGCAATGTAAGAATAGCATCCCATTATACTACCCAAGCCAAATATTCCTTTTGGTCATCTTAATCAAAGCCTATCTACATGGACAACTCATAAGCTCTTCTTACAATGAGGGAACCATACTCTAGTTAACCTCAAGACACACTTGTTCAATGCATGAAAGGCATCCCATACTACCCTTTACCCTAATCATAGCCTTGAAGTCATCTTAGTCATACTCACCTTCCTTTGGTCTCATTATTAGTTTAACTCTCATAACTAAGGGAATCTCTCACCTTTAGTCAACTATAACTAGGAAGGGTAACTATAACACAATTCTATCTCGAGACTTTTCTTTTAATGACCCTAAGTCATACTTGTGCAATGCATGCATAACACCCCATAATACTATACATGCTAAGTACTACCTTTTAGGTCCTCATATTAACTCTTCTTGGTTTGGAACCTAGTTCATCTCATAACTTTAGAACACTATGAGGTACTCTCTTAGCACATCTTAGTCCATTATTAGGTTGAACCCTAAGAGATACTTCCTTTAGTATGTCTAAGTTCACTATTAGCAAGGATACTACGAGATACTCATTAAGTATGTCTAAACCCCTTTCTACTTAAAAACACTAAGTGAGATACTCTCTTGTATGTCTAAGTCCTTCTCCACATGGACCCTATGAGATACTACCTTAAACATGTCTAAGTCCACTCCTATACTTGAACACTATGAGGTACTCA